>OY728166.1:525834945-527175362 GCA_963277665.1 Viscum album
TGTTGCAATAAAATCTATATTCTATGAGTATAATCTAGGTGATTTTTTGAAGTAAAACCAAGATATTCAATAATATCAAGTGATCTCATGTGGAAAAGAGGCTTCCTAAATAAGTTGTGAACCAACCAAATGAACAAATAGAATAACCACATGGAGTAATGGTTTAATCATGAATAGTTTGCAAGATATCTTTCAATTCGATAAAATAATATATTTTATGGGATGATTGACTACTATGTCTAACATGTCAGTGGACAATTTTTCAACTATGCAATAGCTAGTTTTTAAGGAATTACTTGTAGTCTATGTAAAATTTAGTCTATATTCATTTATCCAAAATAATATTGTTTCGATGAAGTATTTTTTAATTATAAATTGGTTTATGTGGGTATGAAGGGTGTTTTTAAAATAATGATATATTGAACAACATAGGAATATTTTTGGGGACTTGTACTCTTTGAAAACCCATTCATATATCATAATGAAAATATGTTCCCCTGAATTATATATAAATATTTTTAGAGATTCCTTAAAAAAAACCTATATAGGCTCTTTTACATCTAATTGAATTTTTATTTATATACACCATATCTTCCCATATCTTGTCTATTTCTCTTTTCATTTATCTTTTACATTTGGTCAATGTTTTTGAGTTAATTTGTTTCTATAAAACAAAGACATCAGCACTATAATCAATTATTATTGATAGCCACCTAAAATTATTTTGAGATGAATGACTATGTATAAAATATGAAATTTGTTATGTGGACCTAAATCATTATTATCCCATATATAACTGTGGAACATTCTCTATTCCTTGATAGCACTAAGAGGTATCATATATGAATTTGATCCAGGTTGGGAAACAGTTTATTAAATAATAAACTTTTTAAACTTGCTTATATAAATGTCGAAGAGATTAAATCCCCAATTAAGACCAACCCCAATTACATTAACTATATTTTATTCATTTTTCATACTATATAATTGATAATAAATAATATAAATGGAATTGATAGTTGGATTCATGTATTGTTTTCTATTCGGTGTTTGATACCTAATGATATGATTTGAAAGTTAATTTTTTTTCATTGTTTCTATAATTGATATATGTTCAATATTTTTAGAAACTATTCCAAATAAATAATTATATTTTTAAAAAAATTAGATTATTGGTAGTTTCTAGGGAACTTCTTGATTTTTCACTTTATTTTTTTTATAGAAATATTTATTTTAAATAAAATTCCCCAACCAATTCAATATTCCACTTCGACCAACATTGTGTGTCAGAGTATTAATAAAAATTATATTTTAATTTCATCAAATTATATATAATGATCATAAATTTCATTTATATAAATTTTATTCATCATTGATAATAATAAACCATAGTGATATACTACAATCAATACTCCTTACATTAAATGATTGTATTATGCTCAATGGAATATTATGAGGAAAATTTATATTTGGAGTATAATATTTGATATCTGGACTGAAATTACATGTGTACATGAAATACAAAAAACATAATGAAATTCATATAATGATACTATGACATATTCTTATCATTCTGTCTATAAACAAATAAACAAATTACGTTGTGATTTATGGGAGTTTTAATTCTATATAATATCTACCCACAGTAGTTGCTTTTAAATTTGGTATACACTATTTATTCTCATAAAGGAACCTCAAATGTGAATGATATTTTATTAAATACCTATACCATTAAATATGATTCTTTTAATATGAATCTTTTTGAATCTATTGTTAATATATATCTCATGTTTAATGATATATTGAACACCAAGCATGAGCTATGAAGTTAAATTGCAGAGAATAGTTAGGGAATGAGACATATCAGATTCTTATAAAACCATTAGAGAGGATCTATTATTTTTATCTGATAATAATATGACATAAATGAAAAACCAGTAAAAACTCCATTTTAAAAACTAATGACATATTAATATGAACATTAAGTTATAAATGATGATAATGAACCAAAGAGGACACAATTTTTACTATTTATATTAGTAGTACTTATTATATTGGGCCTAAATTTCTTTTAATTTATAATATATTAAAATATAATCATAGGAAACCATATGTACAACTTTGGATTCAAAAATCTCTTATTACCAACATTCCTAGCACCAAATAGATATTGGTAAAAAATTAATTTTTTTTATCTCTTTTCTATCTGAAATATTCATGAAGAGTACTGGTTTGAATAAATTGTATTTGTAAAATATATATTCTGATGAACTGATTGAACACTACATGATCATCAAAAACTTTATTATGGTTATTTATTTCATTAATCATTTAGTAAAAATGCTAATTGAAAGATAATTGAACTCATTAATATCATAAACCCTAGTAATATTATAATTTCTCTAGTGATATTTTTAAATATGTAAAAGAATATTTTAGATAGTATTAAACAATTCTATGATAATGGTTTTAATGATTTGTCTACAAAATTCATATGAAATATTTTATTTGAAACATGTTTTAGAGTATTCTTATCTAAATAAATATAATCTGTATTATCTATATATGAATTAATTGTTTCCACAACCCATTTAATATTTATTTGAAATTTATAAATAATATCGTATTTTGAATAGGAAACTAATCCTTTAAAATCCAAACTAAATTATAAATATCTCTAGGAAGTGATTATTTCATTATCTCCCTAATTTATAATTTACTAATGATAAAGATTGTAACTAGTGGAAAAAATTATTGCAACAAAAAATATACTTCAAATCAAAGAAATAATAATCCACATCTCAAGCTTAGGAGTTTAATAATTGGTATTAAATTTGAATATGTAGAGTTTCTATCTTAGATTGACAACATTATTATTAAGTAAAATATGATAAATATTCATCATATACATGAGAATTTTTACCCGACCATAAAAGTGAAAATCTATTTTTTCAATTATAGTAAATCGATAGATACCCATGGTTGAATTTTTTTTACTACCATAGAATTTTATCATTTTAATGAGATTGAAAATAATTAGTCAAAATTATTATTCTCATGGCATGGTAATTATAATATCTTTACTATTACTATGACCCCGCAAAAAAAATTTGAAGATGAAATTAGATATAAATCCCTTCAAAAAATTTCAAATAAGATGATCAGTGAGTATGATTTACCTAATTATAATATTAAAGATTCTATGCATTCTCCAGGTAATATCATTAATGGAGTTTTAATTATATATTATTTAATGAAACCCCCTTCTAAATTGTGGAATTGCAGAAAACCAAATAATATTTAATTTATATTTAATGGTTAATTGTTTTTATGGAAAATGAAATTAGAATTAATAAATGCACTGAAAAGTGGTGGTGGAATTATATGTTGATATTCAACATCCAAAAATTCATATAGGGAATTTAATAAATGAAAGTTTATTGCTGAAGCAATTTATGTTTTCCCAAATATATCATCCCTCTTTTAGAAATGATCAGTGTAAAATGTACAATCGTATATTGAACACATTCTCTCCTTCTCTCTCAAACCATTATATTATCTCTATTATGAATCTGAATCATATGAGATCGAACTGAATTGAATAAAAAAATGGATGATAAATCATCTGTGGGATTATTTTTCCAATTCATAATCCCACTTCAATGATATTGAAAAAAACACAAGAATGATGAAATAGAATATCTATGGAATCCATGTCTCATTGATCACCCAACTTATATATAAAGGATTTGTATGAATAGTTGTTACAATAGATTAAATTACTAGTTTTGAAGGGTATTTAGAATAAGTGACTTGGTAGTTTGTTTAATTAGAAAGGTAATACATTCTATTAAATATTTTCAAGGAATAATTAAAGCTCAAAATTTATTCCTAGATTGGAGATGGATATCATTAAGACTATGATTAGTGGAGATGTTATGTAATTATTTTTTAAGTGAAGTGAAAATTTAATAGGAGTGGAAGATAATAGAGAATTAATTGGATAACTGGAGCTCATATCAAGTTAATAATGATGATTTTGAATTTTTGAATTCGTTGTAAATGTTCACTAAAAGTGAAACCCCCATAAGACCAAATGTGTTCTAGAAGAGTCAATAATGTCTACCCATGTTCATGTTTATCTAGATCATAATCTATCCATGGATTGAAAATTTCATTATCCGGAGGTAGAAGGATTTTTTTTACATTATATTTAATGTGAATTTCATTCAAGTAAATCATCGGTAATAATTTATGTGATATATGTTTAACTTTTTTTTATCATTAATGTTTTTTTCATCACCTTATATTATGACCATTTTAGCCATGTTGGAGTAAAAATGTTAAAATTACTATGAGTATGATAGAATTAATTCATCAGATAGTCTTTTTCTTACACAATTATTATTTTATAAAATGAATGTTAACTCAAACCCTTGAAATATCGAATGGGCACCACACCCAAAAAATTTATATGACGATCTGGATCTCATGAATGATCTAATTTTCAAGGGGATATTATAGATCAATGTCTTCAACAAAATGATGATGTTCAGTATTCTAATGAAGAGTTATAAATTTGTGACGAATAATTAAAAGAAGAAATAGAGGATGAGATGGTTGATCTAGGTGAGGAATCTATATATTCTCATGATATTGAAATCCTATACTATCCACCCATATATTTTGTGCCTCCTACTTCTCTTATATCATTACCACTACATGAAGAATATTTTATATCTAAGGGACATGCATACATAGAAGAATGTTTCATTGGATATCTATCTATGTGGTGTGAGTATGAGTTTACAAATTCTAATGATATTTTTTCATATTGATCATAAATTATTGGAAGTACTCATTGGGAATTGGTTTATCATACTCCTCCTATAGAGGGGGTGAATATATTGGTCATTTTGTTCGAGTCTAAGAATATACAGTATTAAATGGAGATGATGATGATGATGATGATGGGAAAATCCACCTAGAAAAGGTTCAAATGTCATTAATTCTTGTCATAGAATGTTAGAATAATCATTTATTACTACCATATATTCCAAATAGAGGAATGGGATATCTCATTTGAAACCATTAGTTGACCTATCCCCTATGATAATAATTTATTTACTCCCACCATTGTTTGTAAGGAAACCAAAAAGGGATTTTCTGTTTATATGGATGTTGAGAATGTTAACCATATTTTTCTACGGGATGAAAATGATGCTACTAAACATTGTGCTTATAAATAGTATTTAAATGTTGTGCATGTTGAAATTTATTTATCATTAGATGTTATACCTATGTATTGGTGTATGACACCTACATATGATCCTTCTATCTCAATTCTATCCACATCAAGTATTACACGATATTATTTGAATGAATTAAAATTTTCCCTTATATGTATTTTCAAGGAATTTTTCTGGATTTGGATATTCTATGGTGCATTTTCGAGAAGAAAATATCATAAGGAATACTATGGATGTCATTCCTCATACCCAACCTAGGATTTCATAGGATATGAATTTTTCTAGAATGAAATAGACTATCGAAATAAATAGTTTTTTTGTGAAATTATATTATTCTAATATGGCGTTGTCCTTAGATTAGTGGCACATGAATGGGCATTGATATCATGCTCTGGATCCTTTCTCTATGCCTCCTCTTTCTCCATATATTTACTCGTTTTATGATTATTATAAGATTATAATAATCATAATGGATATGTTTAATGTCATTGATTATGAATTCAATCAAATTGATGAATATTTGATAGGTTGATTTTAAACACATACTTCCAAATCCACGGTAATGATCAAAGAAGAAATAAATAAATCTATTAAATATATAGAAACTAATGTGAATTATACTCCACATGAATAAGAGGAACAATCTATATACCATGTGTCAAATGAGAATATTATTCCATCTCATTAACAAACAAAGAACAACAGACCATAATAACAAGCAACATACCGTGTGACTAGTAATTGAAATATTTTTATGTCATGTACTTACAATGTGTATCGATATTGGTAATAACTAATGGAAAAAATACATATCATTGATATGAATGATGTGACTACATTAATTAATGAAACTAAAATGAAATAGAATCACATGACCATATTTACAAATTTTTCTAAAACATAAAATCATCAACATATTGCTAGACTAAATTGATTGAGTGGATCATGTAATGGGCCAAAAATGGCTTGTTATTCTTCAAACTAAATGTGATCTCAAATAACAATACCATAAGGGAAGGTAGTTGACCATACCAAATTTATCCAAGGGGAATTTTTAAATACTCAATGTATTGTATTTTAATAATTAATAGGTGTTTTAGTGACGCTAATGATGCATTGATTAATCTATAATAGCTACGTTTTAATGAGGACTTATTAAATAGAATGAGTTGTGTATGAAAATAAGAGTGTTTTGGACACATTAATTACAAGGATGTAGAAGAAATATAAAGTGTTCTTGTGGTACTTAGAAAACTCATTCATAACACCTTATAACAACCCTATATCATGAACATTATTTACAACTTATTTATACTCAATTCAAAGAAACATTTAATGAATTTGGAAAAATAAATAAGTTCAGATATGATACACCACATAGTCTTAGATATCATCAATTTCTCTTGTTATTTATCGAACACATTTAGGTAGTTACTTTTATTTCAATATATATATATATATATAACATATAGGGGAGATAGAGAAGGTAGAGGTCGACCTAAGGGAATTCCTCAGGGATAACGAAACATGCATGGTTGAAGAGGCAGTAATTAGTATAGGGGTAAGGGGATTAAGTTTTTTTTGTTAGATGAAGAGAAGTTAGATATTAAAGTGGTGTTGGAGATCATTAGATTTATGATTAGATTGATTAGAACAATTTATTATGAATTTTTTAATGCTAGAGAATCACACTACTTTTTCACCTGGTCTAGTACATGCTCTGGGACTATACGTAGAGAGGATTCATGTTCCCCATGTTTTGTGTATGCTAGTCAAAGGTCTGACCAGATTGTTTGATGTATGTAAAGGATTTATTCTACTGATGGGGTCACATCAGTCTAGTAGGAATCCTTACCTGTTATATATGAAATCATATGATGAAATCCTTGGCATCAAATAGTTTTTCTCTAGGAATGATTTTATCGACTACTTCTATAAGAGAGTTATGTTTTCATACATGGATTACAAGTGTGTGGATTTCATTGGGGAGTGGAATTAAAAAACAAGAAGTCAGTGTATAATACCAATTTCTCTTTGTGGGATGTGCTGTCAGTGGAATCAGTGGATGTGGAGTTGGAGGAGGTTCCCACTGTTGTTGGGTAGTTCTTAGATCTCTTCCCGGGGGAGGTTGTGACTATTCCCACTCGATGTGAGGTTGATTTCAGGAAAGATTTACAGTCCAGTGCTTCTTCGATTTCGATGGCACCTTATCGAATGACACCATCAAAGTTGTGAAAGCTGAGGACTCATATAGATGATCTAATGACTAAAGTATTTGTCAAGCCCATTGTATCAGTGTGGGGTGATATGATCTGGTTTAAAAAATGGATGGTATTGTTATGAGGTCGTGTATAGACTATTGGAGGATGGATCAGTTAATCCTCAAGAATTGTAACCCTCTCCTCAGAATAAATGAACTTTTCAACCAGTTAATGGTAGAAATATGGTTCCATATGATTGATCTATGGTCTGGGTATCACCAGATTAGGGTGAAGGAATATGATAACCCGATGAATACTTTTAGGTGCAGGGGTGGGGAATTTGAGTTCGTGGTTAGGATGTTTTGTGTTACAAATGTACCAATACTTTTCATGGTTATCATTAACTCTATTTTACTTGAGTTATTTGAACATTTCTTATTTCTATTCATCAATGACATCCTGATATTCTAAATTTAAAGGGAAGATTATTCTGGTAATCTAAGGGATGTCTTTGATGTTTTATGATTCCACCATATCTATTTTATGTTGTCTATGTATATGTTTTTTAAAAGATATATTCATTTCCATGGACATGTTTTTTCATATAAGGGTGTATAAGTCGACCCATCAAATGTTTATGTAGTTGTTTCTAGTTAAACACCTGAAATTTTTGTAGCGTTTCATCGTTTTCTCATTCTAGAAAACTATTACAAAATATTCATACATAATATCTCTCGAGTATTAGATTTTTTGACATCCATTCTTGTGAATAGAAAGACTTTGTGTGGATTGTGTATTTTCAAGAAGTGATCAACTATCTGAAGGGGAAGTTGGAATGTTCTCCAATTCTCTAGTTTCTAGGGGAAGTGGTGATATTTGATGTGTTTTGTGATGCTCCCTGAATCAGGTTGGTATGTGTCTTGATGAAGCATTTGGGACTTATCTCTTATGGGTCTAGGATCTTACATCAGGAAAAAAACATTACTACTCAAATTATGATATAGAGGTAATGATGATCAAGTTCACGCTGATGTTGTGTCGAAATTACCTCATCGGGGAGTGCTTTGTGGTCTTCACAGATCACAAGAGCATGCAGAATATAATTCCCCAGCAAGATCTAAACATGAAAGTGCATAGGTGGAATGATTCTCTCTTTGATTATGACATGAAAATATCTTACCCCTCTAGAACAGGAAATCCCATGGATTTTTTTATCCAATGGAATTTATAAAAGGAGGTAGTTTGGGAATTTGTGGAACCTTTGAAGGTGATGGAGGAATTATCATCCTTGCACTTAGGTGCATGAATAGATGGTGGTGTTGGTGGAATGTTTTAGATGATAGTGTAGTCTACTCTGATAAGGTAGGTGGAGGATTCATCATGGGGAGACTAGGTGGAATATGTGATGTGTGATCTCGTTGACTGGGGTGATACAACATGTGCATGGTTATATGATGGTTCGAATCTGATGTTCATTTGTAGGAATCTATTTTTTTCTAGTGGAAATGCATGAGGGAGTTTTTGATTAATTTCACAACTCAATTTTAGCTGTATACCCAGGTGTTTCAAAGATGTCATGTGATCTGAGGATGCTATTTTGGTGGACTAGAATGAATCGTGAAGTGGTGGAGTTTGTGGTGATGGTCTTAGTCTTCCAACATGTGAAGGTTGAGAATTGTGTTCGTAGTGGTTTGTTTCAAACCCTATATGTCCCATAGTGGATGTGGGATGAAATGTCAGTGGATCTAATCATAGGATTACCCATGGACTAGGGATGATTCAATGAAATTTGGGTAGTGGTGGATAGAATATTCTAATATTCTCACTTCATAGCGATTAAGGTGTCAGCCACAGTGGATGTTGTGTCCAAGAGGTATGTAATGAGGTTGTGGAGTTGAATGGAGTTCTAAGATCCATCATCTTGTATTAGGGCATTTGGTTTACATCAAGTGTCTAGAGGTGATTTTCAGAATGATTTTGTATGTAGTTACACCTCATCACTTCTTTCCACCCTCCATAGGATGGATAGAGAGACCAGACCATCCAGACGTTGGGTGACATGCTGCAGGCAAGTGTCTTTGACTTTTTTGGATATAGGGTGTGAAACTATAGCTTGGTGTAGTTTTCTCACAAATACTGGGATAACTATTCCATTTGGATTGATCTATTTGATTATTTGTATGGGATACCATTTCCTTCACCCTTGTGTTGGACAGAAGTTGGGGAGGGAGTTGTTATTGGTATGGACATGGTTTATAGTATGGCCGAGATGGTGCAGATTGTTTGTGAGAGGATGAAGGAATATCATGACAGGCATAAGTCATATGTCAATCACAGGAGGTGGCCCATAGTGTTTTATGTTGGGGACTATGTGTTCTTGATGGGTTCCCCTTTAAGTGGGAATCATAGGATTAGCCAAGGGAGAAAGATTTATCTATAGTTCATCAATCCTTTTGACGTGTTGGGGAGAGATGGCATTTGGAATACAATTTTGAGCTGCCACCATAGTTGGATAAGGTCCACAATGTTATTAATTTCTATCAACATCATTGGTATCATCATGATAACTCTCATGTCATTGATAGGAGAGAGTAGGATGTTGAATATGATTCACCATTCATTGCATGACCAGTACAAATCCAATATCATCAGGAGAAGGTTCTGCATAGAAAGAACATTCCCCGAGTTCATGTTGTGGAGGAATGGCTTCTTGGTGGGCAGTACTTGGGAAATGTAGATGTAGTTGTGTTCTAGTACCAAGAGTTTTTCTGAGTTTTCCTTTATTATTTTTCCATTTGTAATGTAATTCATAAACCGTTTTTATGAGATGAGTTATTTTATTGTTCCATGATATGTGATAAAGTATATGTTCATAAAAAGTGGTGGAATTGTTTTACAATAATCATTCATTAATTGGGATGTGATTGAACCCATGAAGGTGAGTCACTGCCTCCCAAATTGGATTGTTCATAACCTACAGGAAGAAATTCCTTGATTCATGCTTTCCATATATCCTTGTTGTTGTGCTTGTGTGGTACATTGTTTGACTGGTTGGGGTAGTATATACTAGATGATGTGTTCTTGGATGTTGAGGATTCACTCCAACTTTTGAGAGACATAGGGTGGTTTAGCATCGATCTTTTTTTTGATTAGTTGATAGAGGTGTTTCATGCATAGTGGAAGCCTTGAGATTTATCTCATGAAGAGGTTTTTTGAACTCCACTTTTCTTTTGGGGAAATTTTGAATTCACAAGGATGAGAATTGTTTAAGAGGTATATAATGTATTGGCCAGTATATTCAAGATCCACTACATTTTCAAAATGTATTGTTTGAGGTGTTCTTAAGGTTATGTGACTCATTACATGATTTTTAAAAAATTCTTGTTTTTTCAAATGATGTGTCTGGAATGGTAGGTTGGAAGCTTTGAGTCACGTATCTGACTTTTTATAGTGATTCACATATGGTGAGTCATGTCAGTGACTTTTAATAATGTGTCAATGACTTTTAATAATGTTTCACTAACGGGGAGTCACATTGGTGAATCACAACCTTTTGATGCTAAAGGTGAGTCACATCGGTGACTCATTATGCTGACTCACTAATGGTGGGTCATGACGGTGACTCACTGAACTGTGACTCACTAAATGGGTACAAACCAAAGAGTGAATCACTAAATTGTAGCTCGCCGAATGGTTACTCGCCCTATGTAGCTTTCCATTCGTATCTCATACCAGTGACTCGTCCTGTAGTGAGTCATCTACTAGTGACTCACCCAACAGTGACTCATTCTATGGTTAATCATGATGGTGACTCACCTAACAGTGTTCCATTTTGATATTTTTTTAAAAATTCATGTTTTTTCAAGTTATTCTAGATTATCCCTTCAATGAATTATCGGACGTAAATTGGGTTTATAACCATATTTGATTATTTTTTAGTTGTTTCAAAGGGTGTAAAATATTTCATCAATTTCATAACTCTCAGGGGGTGGGGGTAATTTTAGGAAAAATGCATTTTCAATGTCCACTTTTAAATGGGAGTTCAAAACAGTTTCTTATCCATTGAGTCTCATATCAGGTTCTTCAAAGTCAGACACATTTACTTCATTTTTTCATTATCCTCTCTCTTGATACAAATGGAAACCCAAAAACTTTTCCCCATGGAGTCATGCATTTGTTCTTCACCTATGGATCATGTTCTTAGGATGCCTTGCAAACCCGCTATTTGGTATAAGGAGAAGGTGTTGATCATCTGTTTCTCAAGGTATGGATACCTTAATTTCTTTTATTTCTGTATCATGTAGGGTGGTTGTACTATTTTTCTATTATTAATATATTATATTTTATAATAAATAAATAATATTTAATCTATTTAATAAAAATATACACGGGCTTGGAAAAAGTGACACATGCATCTGTTTTGTTGTTTTATTTATGGATATTGTGATCATTGTGGTATATATGCCTACTAAAAATCATGACCATTGGTGGTATTTTATTGTGCACTTAGGATGAATTATCATGTCTTTTTGTAGATAATGTGTTTAATTAATGTATATATTTAAATGATCAACTATTTATATCCTGTTAAATAATTGGATTCCACAAGATGAAACTTATTCTTTGAAAAAACATTAATTATCAATGTGGAATAACAGAATGAGTTTCTTCTAAATATGAGTACAACATGCCTTATTTGGTGTTGATATGTGCTATGTGTGGTTTTTTTCAGTCTTGTTCCTTGTGTTGTTATGTGTTGATGGGTTTTAGAGAAAAAAAAATTATGTTGGAGTGGTATGGGTGGTATAATTGAATATCAGGTTGACTGATTGACTGATTGATGAAGGGTTGTGATGTGTTTTAGTAGAGAGGATGAAGGTTCAGGTTGTGCTATTTTTATGTTACTATGTTTGATTATTGTGGTGTTTTCATACAGTGGGGCTTTTAGGTTGGTTGTGAATAGGTGTGTTATAGTGTTTGGCTGTAAGTCAGGGGTTACCTTATTGAAAGGATGGATATGGAAGAATGACTATGAAGAATTATGATAGTAGTGGTTGTTATGGGTGTTGAATGGAGTGGAAATATGATGTGAGTTTCTTTAATGTAGTTCTTAATTTTCTTCATAGTTTACGTTGTGTGGTTTGTTGGATGTTGCAGTTAGTAGTTACCCCGGTTGGTTTGGAAGGAATAAATAGTTTTCTGAGTAATGAATTTTTTATTCAAATTAGTTGGTTGGGGGAATATTTGATTTATATCATTTCATGAATGTCTTTCATTATCAACATTCAAAATGAATATTTTCAGTGATAAATAATGCATTTATAGGTAGAATTAGAGTTAGTAATATTATATGGGGATTGACTATATGATTTAGAACCCAAAATTTGGGAAAGAGTTTTCAATAGTCTATATATATATGTATTTCTCTTGTGTTTTATATACACCCCCATCATTTTTGAGCACTTTGTGCTGAACACCCCCATTTCCAAGGGGGGTGGTGTCTTTCTAATACATCGTTGTTGTAGGATGCCTGGATATCCACCCGCTCATCTATACTCGCCCTTATAGGCGGTGATAACCCGTTATTCTTTAGCCATGTAGTTTTTTGTGTGGCCTAGGTGTGTTCGTGCGAGTTGTGTTTTCCACGGTCTCTTCAGGGTGAGATGATTTTCAGTTTACCTTGTGTCTTCAGGATGAGATGTGTTATGATTTCATAGGTGTTTTTAAGATGTAACATTGAATTTAGGCATGGTATCTAATGGTAGTACATGGTTATGAGTCCCAAGTGTGAGGGGATAAGATGTGATGGGCTTCATTTTACTAGGATGTGGGACTAGCTGTGAGGCCCAGGAGTGTATAGGCGGTCAGTGATGTGGTGCTTTCTAGAATGGCCCGGACCTCTCTAGTCCATTAATTTATGAAAATGTGGTGTTTGAGGTGTTTGGGGAGGTCAGGGTGACATATCCCCAACACATACCCAAATTTCCAATTCTGTGAACAGTTCTATCAGTGAACAATGTTTTATCAGTGAGGTTCAGTGAAAAGTTCTATCGATGAGGTTCAGTGAACAGTTCTATCAGTGAGGTTCATTGAACAGTTCTATCGGTGTGGTTTAGTGAATAGTTTTATCGGTGAGGATTTGTGAATAGTTCTATTAGTGAGGCTCAGTGAACAGTTCTATCGGTGAGGTTCAATGAACAGATCTATCGGCGAGGTTCAGTAAACGGTTCTATCAGTGTGGTTTAGTGAACAGTTTTGTCGGTGAGGCTCAGTGAACAGTTCTATCTGTGAGGTGTTGTGAACACTTCTATTGGTGAGGTTCAGTGATTAGTTCTATCAGTGAGGTATTGAGAACAGTTTCATCGGTGAGGTTCTGTGAACAATTCTAACGGTGAGATTCATTGAACAGTTCTATCCGTGAGGTTCAGTGAATAGTTCTATCAGTGAGGTTCAGTAAATAGTTCTATCAGTGAGGTTCAGTGAATAGTTCTATCGTTGAGGTTCAGTGAACAATTCTATCAGTGAGGTTCAGTGAATAGTTCTATCGGTGAGGTTCAGTGAATAGTTCTATCAGTGAGGTTTTGTGAATAGTTCTATCGGTGAGGTTCAGTGAACAGTTCTATCTGTGTGGTTCAGTGAAAAGTGCTCTATCAGTGATGTTCAGTGAACTATGTTCTATCAGTGAGGTTCCTATGGTGAGGTTTCTGAAGTATGTTCTAATGGTGAGGTTCGTGAACAATGTTCTATTAGCGAGGTTCATAAACAATGATCTAACAAAGAGGTTCATGAACAGTGTTTCCAGCTTCCTATTGTTTCACCCCTTTAGTGTTTTCCTTTGACGCAAAATGCATTTAATGCCTTGTTTTATAGACCCTAATTCCAATTCAAAGGTCATAACTCCTATATTAATTATTCCTATGGCTCGGGATGTTTTTAATTTTTCCAATCGTGTGGTTTAATGTGATCCTCTTTTAATGAGGAATTTAGCGTATCTTAAATTGTCGCCCCAATTAATCATCAAAAAGGGAGAAGATATCTTCCCCCCTTTTTCATCCTCTTTATTATTGGCTATAATATGCTAGAACCTTTCAATCCTTCCCATAAGAGTTTCACAATCTATCTTTACCCCTCGGATTGGTTCCGCTCTGTTTTGATGAAACAAGTTTTATCGATCAATCCTCGATATAAGGTATGCTTTATCATCGTTTGTTTGGGGACCATCTTCTTCTGTTTCTCCTTTCGATATTATAGCATGAAATCTCCATGAATCTAATGGGGTTTTCTTGGGGTTTGGTTGGTGCGGTCATATTATGGTATCCTTGGGTGGATGTAGTCGTCGTTAGAGGAGAATCATGACCCTCTATGTGGATAAAGAACGTGAGGGACTGTTTGAGGTAGGGGATTCGTTGCTTCTGTTTATTTTATCTGCAACTGTATCTTTCGCATGTTTTATCCCACATGATCAAAATGGAATTTACATAATAAATATTTGAATTGGATACATAAATTTATATAGATCATATGTTATTGCCTCTTATTTTTCTAGATTGTGTGATATTTATGATTTTTCATGATGCAAATCGGTAAAGAACGTAAATCGGGATTAATTGATAATTGTTTGGAAAAAGATTAAGAAACATATAAGCGAATCTGGTTCTTTTTTAAATTTTATTTTAAAAAAATTTGTGTAGTAAGAATGTTCATTTATTTTTGATAGCATACTATTAGGTATCCCGAATTTAGATCTAATGAATAATAAATCGGTTAATCCAGTATGGATTAAGGAACTGTTGGTTGTTAAAATATAGTTTCTTGCAGGGTTCTGAGTTACCCTATTGTTTTTACGGTCCAAGATCACAATTGTGATGATGTTTGTTTTACTGCTGCTTGTGTTTTGATATGCTCCAAGATGGTTGTGGTAATATTTGTAGGCATGAAGCCTTTTTGGTTGTGGCGGCAGATGATGCCTAGAGTGGCGAGATGCATCTGTTTATGCATGTGGGTGTCAGGGTGAACACCAGGGATGATGGAATGGAATGGATGTGATTGTTGGATGCTTTCTATTTCTTTGGTTCTTTATCAACATTAATTTTCCCCACAGCTCAAGGCAGCTGGTCTTACATACCCCTCTTCTGAAAGAGGGGAAGAAACGGGTGGTATGCCACATGCTATCCATGTTTATCTTCTCAAGGAAGGATGGGTATATGCACTTTCTAAAAGAAGGTTAAGACTCGACGATTATTACATCTACTCACCTTGTTGAGCCCCCTTTTGTTTAGTAGCATAGAATTCTTTTCTAAAATTTCAAAGAATGTGGGAAAATATATCTGTAATGAATAACTGAATAAATGGTGTTAACCCATGGGGATGGAGTTGCTGGAACATATTGAAGAGGTTTTTTTAAGGAATAATGGAATTTGGGTGTGATTCTAATGAAATTGAATGTGGGATTGTTCATGGTTAATTAATGTTTAATGAAATAATTAACGTATAGTGGCACTGATAAAAAGGGTATGAGGTTATCTAATAAAGAACATTCAATTTTTGTGTGCTTATAGGATATATACTCTTAAATGTAGTAGCCCGAAGTCTGAGATACGTTTGTAGTAGTTGGGTCTAAGTCTAAGTTATTCCTATAGTGTGGTTGTGAGATATAATATATCTTGTACTTTATGTGTTTCTATTCACTACTCCACCCAGTCAGTAACGGAAACTGACACTCCGTGGATTTTGAGCCCAGGGGGGTGTTTTCCCCAACATTTTGGCGGGAGGATGGATGGATGACTACACCCTTTGGCCCCACTCTCTTCTCTTGGTAGTTACTTGTACTGGCAGGAATATTGGTTATTTTCCCCATAAATTTAGGTAGAGGGCTGAAATGGAATGTGGTTATTCACACACATATATTCTGGATATAGTTTTCAATGGACTACTATAGGTGTAACGTGTCTAGGTTGTGATGGATTGAGGATCCTTACTCGGTGTATGGGTTATAACGGCTTTAGCTATAATACCCGACATATGATACACGTTATGTGAGCTATGGTGTCTCCTAGAAACTACCTGGTTACATTGGTTTGTGGACGTGGTGGTTTTGTTGCACTAGGTGCATATTGTGGTCCTTCGCCCAAGAGTCTGCGGGCAAGCCTTTTTGGAGAGAGATGGTCAGGACGTACGACATTAGGGCAAAGCGGAAAACTTGTGGGGAGGAAGTAGAATGGTACCCTTGATATTATTTATTATATGATATATTCCTATATGCGTTACTTGGTGAGAGTATCCATGGTAAGGTTGGGAACTTAGTATACCTCTTTAGGTGACAATTTAGTTTCACTTGTTGTTCACTATGATTTAGCAGTCTTTCTTTTATTTTTCATGAGAGGATTCAGGGAGGATCCTACTGAGTATACTGTTATACTCACCCTATGTATATATAAACTGTTTTTTCAGGTCACTTGGAGCAGGGTGGAGATCAGGGTGGTTAAAACTAGCTTGTGGTTGCAGGAGCAGTTCGGGCTTGTGGTTGATGATGTTTTTACTTTCTTTTGGGCACTTTCAGTTTTTCCCCTTTCAGTTGGAGTACTTTTTCATGGACTTACATATGTGCACTTGGGTTTCTTTTATTTCAGTTCTGAGTTGGAGTTGGTTGGTGTCTATCTTATCTCTCACTTCCGCATGTGTTATCTTAGAGGGTAATGCCTCTCATTTGTGATTTTATTATACCATCGGTGCTAGTCGTCATCCTGGGGCTTACTGGAGTCAGGAATCAGGGGTCATCATCTCCCTTCGCACATTGCCTACCACATAGGGGGTGCAATTTGTGGGGTGGTGGTCGGGACAGAGTTGTATCAGAGCTCTAGTTGAGGGATAGGATAGAGTTTGGAGTTAGGCACAGGTCAGGTTTCATGGGTTGGTAGGGAAACAATGTCATTCATTTTAAGAAAGCGAGGTAAACACTGGAGACTGGCTGAGACATAGGAATTTAGGGCACCCTATGATCTGATGAATGGACCATTATTTTTACAATGGCTACTAAACAAGGTGATACTAGTTGTAGGGTAGAGACCTAGGAAAGGAACATGCATCATTTTTCTTTGTGCCTGTGCTTGAATGGGTAGACCTTGGGATAGGTTAACCAAAAATGAATAAAAAAATTAATTAATTAATGTTGAGTCTTCAATATTCCAGGTTTAGGATCTCTAAGGGTTTGTTATTTTACAAGTATGGCTCTAGGTCGATATCCTCGTCAGGTTTGCATAGAAAATATCCAGTAGGCTATTCCAGCAGATCGCCACAAGGTAGTGGTTGACGACGACGACACTTGGAGGAAGACACTTAGAGACTTTTAGCACCAGAGTCTGCAGAAGTATGAGGGATCTTCTTCAGATGCAGTTTAGGAAGATAGGTTAGAGTAGGTTGAGATCGCCTTCAGTTTGATCCATGCTTGGAAGGAGCACTAGGTGTCCTTGGTTGTGATGATGCCGTGTGGAGCAGTGATGAAGTGGTGGTTCTATTTCCTTCGGGATTGTGAGGAGTCAACAATCTCATGGAAGGAGTTCCGAGACAAGTTTAGAGTCGAGTTTAATTCTTTGACTGCGAAGGAGTCCAGTCGCCATGAGCTTATTACCCTTCGACAGGGGAGCTCTAGTGTTCACGAGTTTGGAATCTATTTCAGGAAACTTTTACAATATGCTTCTTACCTGTTTCCAGATGAGGAGGTCAGGGCGGGGAATTTCGGGAAGGCTTTGTGTCCAAAGATCTTGCGCCAGGTAACCCCATTTATGCTGAAAACATATCTTGAGGTACTGGCAAGGGCAGAGGTTATCGAGAGGACTTTGGCCAGGACTGAATCATCCTGAGAGGGGAATCCAGATGATTCCTCATGAAGCAGAGCTATGGTCTGGGGTTCCCGGTTTTCAAGATAGAAGAGTTTCCGTTCAGCTGTGGGAAGGTCCCATCCCTTCAATCTTGTTTATCCAGAGGTAGCAACTCTCAGGCCTATGCCAAGGGATCATGCTCTTGTTTTTCTTGTGGTGGACATGGCCATAAATAGAGGGATTTCCCGACCTTTCAGAGCGGTCATCATGCACCATGTGCTATGTTCCAGGATCCTCCATTGATGCACTTCCAGTCGAGGCAGCAGTGGCTAGTTTCACTAGATTTAGATCAGCAGAGGGTAGATGGGGAAGGTACAAGACAGCCCCATGACTCTCTCCAGCCTCCGAGAGCAGAGCAAGACCATATTGGTTGTTGTCATCAGGGTCAGAGAGGTCATGGAGGAAATCGTGATCATCATCATGCTCTAGTGTTACCAGCTCTAGGAGAGCCAGATGTCTTTCGAGGTACCCTTTGCTTGTTTTATACCATGGTGTATGCCTTGTTTGATTTAGGAGAGACACACTCCTTCATATCACCTACCCTTGTCCATTATTTGTGGCTTGAGGTAGAGAGGCTTCCAGTGCCCTTGGTGTTGACTACTCCAGTTAGAGGTCTAGATGATATTTTTGAAGTATGTACTGACTGTGAGCTAGTGTTGGGGTAACACCTCTCTTGGGGATATTTCATATGTTTACAAATACAATCATATGATGTCATCCTCGGAATGCATTGGTAATATTTGGTGCTGGCAATTGTGAATTTCATCAGGAATATGGTCATCTTCATGGGTGCAGATGGAGAGAATGTGGTGTTTGATGGTGAGACAGATCCTCAGATAGGTCATAGGCGTGTTCCATCCTTATCAACCATGATGGCTGAGATAATGCTGTGTTCTTCAGAGGTTCAGTAGTTGGTGTTTCCTCGGGTCATAGAGGAGTACCTTGATGTCATTCCGGAAGAGGTTGTAGCATTACCCCCTCGATGAGAGATCAATTTTGGGATCAAGCTACAGCTAGAAGTTTCTCCTATATCTATGTATCTATATAGTATGTCCCCTTCTGAGTTACGAGACCTACGTATACAGCTTGATGTTCTGTTAGTGTGCTATTTTGTTTGGCCAAGTGTGTCACCAAGGGGTGCACCAGGTTTTTTCTCGAAGAAGGATGATGGCAGTTTGCGGTTGTGTGTCAATTATCGTCGCTTAAACAAGGTGACAATAAAGAGTCGATATCGTCTTCTGTGGATTGATGATTTATTTGATCAACTGAAGGGTTAATGTTGGTTCCCAATGATCTACTTGAGGACATGATATCATCAGATGCATGTGAAAGATGAGGATATCTAGAAGACTGCTTTCCATTGTCATCATGGGCATTATGAGTTCATTGTAATGATGTTTGGAATGACGAATGATGTAGATGCATTCATGGGATTTATGAATGTTTTTTTCGTGAGTTCAAGGACAAGTTTGTGGTAGTCTTCATCGATGACCTCCTTCTGCACTACAAATCTGAAGAGAAGCATGAAAAGCATATACAAGTCACTTTGGGAGTTCTTCGCCAATATAATCTATTCGGGAAGTTGTCGAAGTGTGAGTTTTGGGCTCGAGAAGTCCGTTTGATGGAAAATGTTGTGTCCCAGCAGGGAGAAGCTATGAATCCATCAAAGATAGTAGCAGTTTTGTATTGGGAAGCCCCCAAGACAGTGTCAGAGGTGCGAAGTTTCCTTGGTCCCACAGGCTACTACAGGAGGTTCATAGCCGATTTAAAACAAGTTGCGACTCCACTAATAGCTTTGAATAGGTATGATCAGACATTCATATGGACTGATCAGTGTCAGGAAGCTTTCGATTTTCTAAAGGAGAAGTTAGTAAGTGCTCTAGTCCTTTGTCATCCAGCTGAGGGAGTTCAGTTTGATGTTTTCTGTGATGCTTCACATTTAGGGTTAGGTTGTGTTCTCGTGCAGTAGTGGTCAGTTTTTTCTTATGGGTCTTGGTAGTTGCATCCCCATGAATGTAACAATTCCACCCATGATCATGATTTGGTAGCCATGGTGTGTTCTCTGAAGTTGTAGACACATTACCTCATTGGTGAGTGCTTTGAGGTTTTCACTGATCATAAGATTTTGAGTTATGATTTCTCCCACAATTAATTTAACATACGACTGCGTTGGTGGATGGAGTTCTTATAGTAATATGAATTAGAAATATTGTATACACCTTTAAAATGGAATGTTGTAGCTGTTGTACTCAGTTGAAAGTCACATAGTGATGTTGTGCATAAATCAGGTGATTCCTGGAGTGTAATGGAAGAACAGTCAGCATTGCATCTTGGTATGGAAGAAGTTGGGGGTAGAGGTTGTATTTTTTAGATTATGGTAGAGTCATACCTGATGTAGAAGGTGTAAGAGTCCTAGTTGGGAGATATATAGGTGGAGGTTGGGAGAGACCGAGTTTTTTTTGTGAGGCCCCTGATAGTTGCCCAATGGATGAACAACACCGAGTGTTGTATCAGGGAAGGATTTTTGTTCCCTTGACGATGCGCGAGACGGTTCTCTGAGATTTCCATAGTTTGCCTTTAGTAGTTCATCCTGGCGTGAAAAAGATGTACCGATCCTTGAGGAGTGAGTTTTGGTGACCTGGGCTGATGCGTGCAGTTGCAGAGTTTGTGTCTCAGTGATTAGTCTGGCAAAAGGTGAATCTCGAACACCGTGTTCCTGGTGGCCTTCTCCAGCTATTAGATATTCTTCAGTGGAGGTGGGAGGTCATCTCAATGGACTTTGATACTGGTTTACCTTGAGATTTGGGAGGAAATGATGCTATTTGTGTGGTAGTGGATCATTTAACAAAATCGTCCCACTTCATAGTGATCAAGGAGTCAAGCTCAGTGAATGTTTATTCAAGGCAGTATCTAGAGGAGGTGGTGAGACTTCATGGAGTCCCTAGGATGATTATTTATGATCAAGATCCTCATTTTACCTCCAGGGTGTGTAGAGGTCTCCAACATGCTTTCGGTTCTCAACTATTCCTTAGCAATGCTTTTCATCCTCAAATGGATGGTCTGACAGAGCGAACCATCCTGACTCTTGAAGACATGTTAGGCTCTTGTGTTATTGATTTTGGAGGCTCTTGGATAAGGAACTTACCCTTGGTGGAGTTCTCTTAGAACAATTGTTTTCACTCCACCATATGTATGTCACCTTTTGAATCCTTGTATGGTCGACCATGCCATTCTCCATTGTACTGGACTGGGGTCGGAGAGTCATCAATTCTTGGACCGGAACAAGTGCAGAATATAATAGAGATGGTTCAGGTGATTCGTGAGAGTATGAAGACAGTTCAAGATCATTAGAAATCATATGCTGATCAAAGAAGGATACATGTAGAGTTTAATGTTGGGGATCATGTGTTTCTGAAGGTGACTCCCCGTCGTGGGCAGTGAAGGTTTGGTCGGGGATGTAAGCTTTTGATAAAACACTATTTTATTGAATATTTTATTGATAATAAATGATATAATTTCCTCACATTGTGTTAAATATGTTTATTTATAAAATATTTGGGATTTGATCATTCATTTGAAAATTTGGTGAAAATTCCAGTTTTACCCTTAATAGTGCACTGTATTATTTCGACGATAAATATTTTTATATTTATTATTTGAATTTGAAATTTTGTAACAGTGTTCCTAACTTAATTATCTACAACTTTTATTCAGGACACTAAAGCTAAAGAGTTAATTTGGTTGTTGAAATTGGGCCATGAAGTCAAAGTTGGGCTGGGCACGCCAGAATGGAGAAGGTTCTGTATTTGGGCCATATCCTCTACATAAGGGCTTGGATTGAGCCCAAATTTTGAGGAAAGCTCGGGGACATGATGTGGCACAAATCATCCTTCTGGAAGGCCGGTCAATTCACGCGTTTTGGAGGTCAAATGGGCGGTGCAAGTTTCATTAAAATATTTGGCCGAGATTTTGCATTCACACTTGAAACCACTTTAAACCTAGCCTCCCCTCCACTCTATAAATTAGTGATTTTCTCATTTGGAGAGGCTGGTTCGTGCATTGGGAGATTGGAGGCAGAGGAGAATTGGTTTCAACCAAATTCTCCAACCATTGTAAGAGAGGTAGCTCTTGAAGCAAGGATCCTCTCATCGAAGCCTCCTTCTCTCCTTCATGTTGTAATTGTTTTGTTTGTGTAATAAACTTCTTTGTTCTTCTTTTATTTCTTCTCTTTTCCTCTGTTTTATTTAAATTTATTCTTCTCTTAATCTTCCTCTTGGGGCTGGAATTCTTGAGTAGAAGCGATATTGGGTTATACCCATTATAAACCTTTGCACATGCAAAACACTTCTACGATGATTACGCCACCCACGGAAGAGTAATTTTTAGTGATCGATCTATCTTCTACCCTCTTCATTTAATTATTTTGAATCATTGAGCCTACTGTAATTCACGTAATATGATCCATGAATTATGTTTTTAAATTTTATGAAACTAAGCAAGCAATTGAACAATTAATACAAAAACACGCGAGGTCGAGATTTTGTGTAAATTGTGAGAGTGCGAGCTTAATCGGTAATACAAGACCACTTGGGATAAATTTGTAGAGTTCAAATATAATCCCTAAACACAACTCATCCTCATTTCCAGAATGGATTTGTGCTCTAATTAACCACTGACCATAAGCTAACCTTAGAACAACAATCAAAGCAGGGTTCTGCGATTGCATGTTCCGAAGCTAGCCTAGGGTTTAAGTAATTCCATCTTTGTGGTTAAGTTAACTCTTGTAGGGTTCGAGGGTTAACAAATTAGAGGATCATAATTAAGTGGATATTCATTTAAATGATAATGATTAATATGTAAATGAAGAGGTAGAGTTAGATCGATTACTCCTTTTAAAATATTTTCTAAAAAAACATCTTCTTGTTGTGTTATTTTAATCGGAATTCATTTCAAAACTAAAAACAAAAAAAATACAATCTTCTTCCAGCAAACTTCTTCTAGATTCATAAACTATAAACAACCCCCATCCTTTTCTAGTAGTGTTTTTATTCTCTTTTATTTTATTTTTAGAATACCTCTAATAAGATGTTTTAATTCACTTCCTCCTTTGAGAGACGACCTTGGTTAGCCCCCTATGCTACACCAAGTAAACTAAACATTAGCTTCATAGAGTGTTGTGCTTGGAGTTTTATCCAACGTAACTCACTTTTGAAGTTCTTTTGAGAGCCTGTGCGACAACGCTCTTTCAAATTGGCGCCGTTCTTTTGGGATTGGTTCATTTGTCCAATCATATTCGAATTCTGAGCATGTATACTCTGATTATGATATGGCTGCTAATTTTTCTGATGGATTTGATGCATTGTTCTCTCATTCAGATGATATGTATGATTGTGCACAGATGTCTACGCCACTCATGCTTCCATCCATTCAACAGCCACCATCACTGGAACTAAAGCCATTGCCACCAAATCTCAAATACTCATACTTGTTAAGTGGTGAAAAATTACCTGTTATCATTGCTAACAATCTCTCTTTTGAACATGAAGAAAAACTTTTGAATCTTTTGAGGGAGAACATCAGGGCAATCGAGTGGACCTTGGCTGACATATCAGGTATTAGCCCCTCCATTTGCATGCATAGGATTCTTTTGGAAGATGGAGCTAAACCGGTGAGGCAACCACAAAGGAGACTCAATCCAACCCTTCTGGAGGTTGTTAAAAAAGAGGTTGAAAAATTGCTCGAGGCAGGTATAATCTATCCCATTTCAGATTCTCAGTGGGTAAGTCCTATTCAGGTTGTGCCTAAGAAAAGTGGTGTTACTGTTGTTAAAAATGAAAAAGATGAGTTAGTTCCAATGAGGGTACAAAACAGTTGGCGCGTGTGTATTGATTATAGGAAACTAAATCATTCCACTCGCAAAGATCATTTCCCCCTCCCATTTATTGATCAGATGCTTGAGAGACTAGCTGGGAAGACACACTATTGTTTCTTGGATGGATTTTCTGGATATTTTCAGGTTCCTATAGCTCCGGAGGATCAGGAGAAGACTACATTCACCTGTCCCTTTGGGACATTTGCCTATCGGAGGATGCCATTTGGACTTTGCAATGCCCCAGGTACCTTCCAGAGATGCATGGTGAGTATTTTTTGTGATTTTATTGAAACCTGCATGGAGGTATTTATGGATGATTTTACAGTGTATGGATCTTCATTTGATGAATGTCTAAGTAGTTTGGAAAATGTGTTGAATCGTTGTATTGAGAAGAATCTAGTCCTGAACTTTGAAAAGTGTCATTTCATGGTAGAGCATGGCATTGTCTTAGGGCATGTAGTGTCAAAACATGGGATAGAGGTTGATAGATCTAAGGTAGACATCATTTCATCCTTACCCTACCCTTCATGTGTGCGTGATGTTCGATCATTCCTTGGACATGCTGGATTTTATCGACGCTTCATCAGAGATTTTAGTAAGATCGCTCTACCCTTATCTCGATTGCTTCAAAAAGATATTGACTTCAATTTTGATGATTCATGCAGGGTATCATTTGATGAGCTAAAGAAGTGTCTGACCACTCCACCGATCATACAGCCCCCACGGTGGGAGATTCCTTTTGAGCTTATGTGTGACGCCTCCAACTTCGCGGTTGGAGCTGTCTTATCTCAGAGGGTGGAGGGACGTTCACATGTGATCGCCTATGCATCGAGGACACTAGATTCATCCAAATCAAACTACACCACAACAGAAAAGGAGTTTCTTGCCGTTATATTTTCATCAGATAAATTTCGTTCATATTTATTGGGCTCTAAAGTAGTTGTCTTTTCTGACCATGCAGCTTTGAGGTACCTCCTAAAGAAGCCAGATGCAAAGCCACGACTTATCCGTTGGATGCTACTTCTTCAAGAGTTTGACCTTGAGATAAAGGACAAGAAGGGGTCAGAGAATTTGGTGGCAGACCACATGAGTAGGCTTACTCACACACTAGAGGGTGACACCTTGGACCAGGTACCACTTCGGGACACTTTCCCCTATGAGCATCTCTATACCATCTTAGGTAAGCATCCTTGGTATGCTGATTTAGTTAATTACATTGTTGGCTCTGAAATCCCAGTAAATTTGAAGAAGCATCAAGTCCAAAAATTAAAAAGTGAGTCTAGGTATTATGTGTGGGATGATCCATACCTCTGGCGCATGTGTAGTGACCAAGTCATTAGGAGGTGTGTTCCCGATCATGAGTTTGAGTCTGTTTTGCATTTCTGTCATACACTTGCTTGTGGTGGACACTTTGGACCCCAACGGACAGCTAGGAAGGTTTTAGACTCAGGATTATATTGGCCTAGTTTATTCCATGATTCCCATGTATTTTGTAAGTCATGCTCTCGTTGCCAACACACTGGAAACATTTCAAGAAGACACGAGATGCCCCAACAACCCATTTTATTCTGTGAGATTTTTGACGTTTGGGGAATTGATTTTATGGGACCTTTTCCTAGTTCATTTGGTTTCTTGTATATCCTTGTTGCTGTCGATTATGTGAGTAAATGGGTGGAGGCCAAGGCCACCAGGACTGACGATTCTCATGTTGTTGTGGATTTTGTCAAAGCACAGATTTTTTGCAGGTTTGGAGTACCGAAGGCCATCATCAGTGACCAAGGGACACACTTTTGCAATAGGAATTTTGCTTCCCTCCTTCAGAAGTATGGGGTGACACACAAAACATCAACACCATACCACCCCCAAACAAATGGCCAGGCTGAGGTTTCAAATCGTGAGTTGAAACAAATCTTGGAGAAAACCGTGCAGCCAAATAGGAAGGATTAGAGCAAGCGCTTGGATGATGCATTGTGGGCTTATAGGACAGCATACAAGACCCCCATTGGTATGTCCCCATTTCGGATTGTTTTTGGGAAAGCGTGTCATCTCCCCGTGGAAGTCGAGCATCGGGCATATTGGGCTATAAAGAAATGTAACATAGATTTGGCCCAAGCTGGAATTCAAAGGAAGTTGCAAATTCAAGAGCCTGAAGAGATTCACCTGTCATCATATGAGAACTCAAGGCTCTACAAGGAAAGATCAAAATCAGCTCATGACAAAATGATCCAACAAAGGGAGTTTCATATTGAAGAGAAAGTCCTTCTCTATAGTTCACGACTGAAGTTGATGCCTGGTAAGTTGCGTTCCAGATGGTTAGGTCCTTATATTGTGTCTAATGTTTTTCCTTATGGTGCAGTGGAGATCACACAAGAGGACACTGGAAGGAGCTTTACAGTCAATGGGCAACGTTTGAAGAGATACATTGAGGGACATCCTACTGATGCAGTGGATTTTATCACACTGCATGACCCCATCATCACTTGATCACATCAGGCTGTTCCTAACCCTTTCACTTTTATATTATTTGTCCTATTTAAAAATTCTGCATTTCATGTGCATATATCATCTCACGGGTTCACATTGAGGACAATGCAATATTTTAAGTGTGGGGGAGGGAACCTTTTAGTTTAGTAATTTCAATTGTTTTCCTGTTAAAAAAAAACCAAAAAAAAATTGTGTGTTTTTCAAAATTTGTGTGTTTATTTTACAATTTTCTGTGTGTTTTTGAAACTTTTGAGCTGAAATGATTCTCATCACCATTTTTAAATCCATATCAATAAGTGAAACAATTTACCCCTTGAAACTAAGCTTAAATGAATGCTGAAATGACTTTGTTTCAAGTTCAAATATTTAGTAATTTCATGCAAAGTACGCTGAATTTTGAATCCCATGCCAATCTCACTGTCTTTATATTTGAAATCACTTTCCTGTGAGGCTTCTAAACCATTATTTTCATATTCTTTATATTCACCTCACTTCTTGAGAGATCCAAACCATACTTGATTTAACCAGAATTTGATCTATTCCTGTCAAAACTTGAGGGTTTGAGGTACTTGTGTTTAAATGATTGAGGCATTTGTTTGGTATTAAAACCCCTATTTCAAATAATCCTTTTTTATAATGGCATAACTTTAATATTTAATCCTTTTAGCCCTTAGAAGCCATGCACAGCCTGTTAGGTTAAGCCACATTACAAGCCAATTTTCCCTATCCAACCAACTCTTGAAGTGAAATTGCATAATCTAGTTGAGCTTAAGTGTGGGGGAAGCTGTCTTGTGTTGTGCCACCACATTATGTGATACTTTGGGTGGAAAATTAAATTCTGAAGAGATGTGTTTGCTGCTAAATAAAGTCATTATATTGAAAGTTGTGCCTTTTCTGGAGCTTTCATGACAAGTGAAGCTGTGCCTTTTCTGGAGCTTCTAATTGAGGTGGAAAGCTGTGCCTATCTGGAGCTTTCAAGAAAATCATGTTTTAGAAGATTGACATTTTTTATGCTGAAATGATGAATGGTGTAAACCTTTCATGACTTTTCATGATGATGGAGATGAATTGATACTATGGGGATTGAAGAGAAGACCATATTTAAGTGAAAATTAGATTAATGCAATTTTGCTTTAAAAGAGTCAAGCCCTCCTCATTCAGCCTCAGAGTTTTTCACATCTTAATCCTACCAACCGAAAGCCACAGAACAACCCTGAAAAGTCCTCATGATAAACATATTTCCTTGACTCACATCGGGTAGCGATGTAGGAATCTATCAAGCCTATGGTGACCCTTGTATGAGTTTGGATGAGAAAGACATTGCAAAAAAATTGATATTTGAGTGATGAGAGAAAATTCAAGCGAGGTAAGTGTTTTGTGCATGGGTGGATAAATAAAGTGGAAATATATTGAATGATATAAATGGAGAACCTGAAATAAGGTTTTTTATGTGGCATGATATCTTTTTTATTCTTGGTGTGAAATTGATTGATCTTAAAGATATGTGTTTTAAAATTGGTTTTGATTTGATATTGATGTTTACTTGATATGAGGTTTTGCCCAGGTGTGCAAAAGGGTAAGTGTGGGGGAGTTGATAAAACACTATTTTATTGAATATTTTATTGATAATAAATGATATAATTTCCTCACATTGTGTTAAATATGTTTATTTATAAAATATTTGGGATTTGATCATTCATTTGAAAATTTGGTGAAAATTCCAGTTTTACCCTTAATAGTGCACTGTATTATTTCGAAGATAAATATTTTTATATTTATTATTTGAATTTGAAATTTTGTAACAGTGTTCCTAACGTAATTATATACAACTTTTATTCAGGACACTAAAGCTAAAGAGTTAATGTGGTTGTTGAAATTGGGCCATGAAGTCAAAGTTGGGCTGGGCTCGCCAGAATGGAGAAGGTTCTGTATTTGGGCCATAGCCTCTACATACGGGCTTGGATTAAGCCCAAATTTTGAGGAAAGCTCGGGGACATGATGTGGAACAAATCATCCTTCTGGAAGGCCGGTCAATTCACGCGTTTTGGAGGTCAAATGGGCGGTGCAAGTTTCATTAAAATATTTGGCCGAGATTTTGCATTCACACTTGAAACCACTTTAAACCTAGCCTCCCCTCCACTCTACAAATTAGTGATTTTCTCATTTGGAGAGGCTGGTTCGTGCATTGGGAGATTGGAGGCAGAGGAGAATTGGTTTCAACCAAATTCTCCAACCATTGTAAGAGAGGTATCTCTTGAAGCAAGGATCCTCTCATCGAAGCCTCCTTCTCTCCTTCATGTTGTAATTGTTCTGTTTGTGTAATAAACTTATTTGTTATTCTTTTATTTCTTCTCTTTTCCTCTGTTTTATTTAAATTTATTCTTCTCTTAATCTTCCTCTTGGGGCTGGAATTCTTGAGTAGAAGCGATATTGGGTTATACCCATTATAAACCTTTGCACATGCAAAACGCTTCTACGATGATTACGCCACCCATGGAAGAGTAATTTTTAGTGATCGATCTATCTTATACCCTCTTCATTTAATTATATTGAATCATTGAGCCTACTGTAATTCACTTAATATGATCCATGAATTATGTTTTTAAATTTTAAGAAACTAAGCAAGGAATTGAACAATTAATACAAAAACACGCGAGGTCGAGATTTTGTGTAAATTGTGAGAGTGCGAGCTTAATCGGTAATACAAGACCACTTGGGATAAATTTGTAGAGTTCAAATATAATCCCTAAACACAACTCATCCTCATTTCCAGAATTGATTTGTGCTCTAATTAACCACTGACCATAAGCTAACCTTAGAACAACAATCAAAGCAGGGTTCTGCGATTGCATGTTCCGAAGCTAGCCTAGGGTTTAAGTAATTCCATCTTTGTGGTTAAGTTAACTCTTGTAGGGTTCGAGGGTTAACAAATTAGAGGATCATAATTAAGTGAATATTCATTTAAATGATAATGATTAATATGTAAATGAAGAGGTAGAGTTAGATCGATTACGCCTTTTAAAATATTTTCTAAAAAAAAACATCTTCTTGTTGTGTTATTTTAATCGGAATTCATTTCAAAACTAAAAACAAAAAAAATACAATCTTCTTCCAGCAAACTTCTTCTAGATTCATAAACTATAAACAACCCCCATCCTTTTCTAGTAGTGTTTTTATTCTCTTTTATTTTATTTTTAGAATACCTCTAATAAGATGTTTTAATTCACTTCCTCCTTTGAGAGACGACCTTGGTTAGCCCCCTATGCTACACCAAGTAAACTAAACATTAGCTTCATAGAGTGTTGTGCTTGGAGTTTTATCCAACGTAACTCACTTTTGAAGTTCTTTTGAGAGCCTGTGCGACAACGCTCTTTCAGCTTTCTCCCTAGATTGTTGGGCCATTCGAGGTGTTAGCCCATGTTGGAGCTATGGCGTATCGAGTAGCACTTCCCCTACATATGAGTTGGATACATTATTTTTTCCATGTATCACAGTTATGCCGTTATCTTCCTGATGAATCTCACATTATCGATTGGAGAGATATCGATGTTGATGATGATGCAAACTTTGAGGAGCGACCTGTAGATATCCAAGACCGCAAGAAAAAGGTGTTGTGTGGGTGTTCTATCCCTTTAGTTCGTGACTTGTTGTGACATAGTGGCATGGAGGAGAGTACCTGGGAACATGAGTCACATATACATGCTCATTACCCATAGTTGTTTGATGTTTAACTCTTTTCATGTAATGATGTCCCCTTTGTGGTTCGACCTTTTATGTTTTTAATATGAATTTCTTTTTTTGCTTTTGTGGCTTTCTCTCTTTTGAGAGGTATCTCGATGGGTGGTTTTTTGGACCCTGTTTCTTTGTTTTTTCTTCTCTTTAGGTGGTTTTTAAATTCTCATGGACGTGAATGTTTTGTGAGGTATCTGATGTAATGGCCCGGACCTCTCCGGTCCATTACATTATGAAAATGTGGTGTTTGAGGTGTTTCAGGAGGTCAAGGTGACTTATCCCCCAACACTTAGCCAAATTTCCAATTTAGTGAAAAGTTCCATCAGTGAACAGTGTTCTATCAGTGAGGTTCAGCGAACAGTTCTATTAGTAAGGTTTAGGGAACAGTTTTATCAGTGAGGTTCAGTGAACAGTTCTATCAGTGAGGTTTTGTGAAGAGTTCTATCAGTGAGGTTCAGTGAACAGTTCTATCAATGTGGTTTTGTGAATAGTTCTACCAGTGAGGTTTAGTGAACAGTTCTATCGGTGAGGTTCAGTGAACAGTTCTATCGGTGAGGTTCAATGAACAGTTCTATTCATGAGGTTCAGTGAATAGTTCTATCGGTGAGGTTTTGTGAACAGTTCTATCAGTGAGGTTCAGTGAGGAGTTCTACCAGTGAGGTTTTGTGAACAGTTCTATCGGTGAGGTTTTGTGAACAGTTTTATCGGTGAGGTTCAGTGAAAAGTTTTATCGGTGAGGTTCCGTGGACAGTGTTCTATCATTGAGGTTTGGTGAACGGTGATCTATCAGTGAGGTTCTAATAGTGAGGTTCGTGAACAATGTTCTAATAGTGCGGTTCATGAACAGTTTTCTATCAGTGATGTTCATAAACAATGTTCTATTGGTGTGGTTCTAATGGTGAGGTTCATGAATGGTGTTCTAACAGTGAGGTACGTGAATAGTGTTTCCAGCTTCCTACAGTTTCACCCCTTTAGAATTTTTCATTAATGTAAAATGCATTTAAAGCCTCTTTTTAAGGACTATAAGGCCGATTCAAAGGCCATAACTCCTATATTAATTATTCCTATGGCTCATGATTTTTTTACTTGGTCAAATCATGTAGTTAAATGAAATCGGCTTTTAATGGGGAATTAATCGTATCTTAAACCGTCACCCCATTAAATCTTCAAAAAAGGACATGATATCATCCTCCCTTGTTCTTCCTCTTTGTTCTCAGCTATGATACACTAGAACCTTTTAATCCTTATTGTAGAAGTTGAACAATCAAACATTACCCCTCGAATATGTTCTGCTCGGTTTTGATGCAATCAAGTTGTATCGATCAATCTTTGATATAAGGTATTCTTTATCGCCATTAGTTTTGGGTCCATCTTCTCTTATTTCTCCTTTTCATATTATAGCATGAAAAATCCATGCTTCTAAAGGGGTTTTTATTTGGGTTTGGTTGGTGCTGTTGTACCGTGGCATCCTCAGGTGGATGCAGTCGTCGCGAGAGGAGTATCGTGACCCATTATGTGGATGAAGAACGTGATGAACTATTTGAGTTTGGGGATTCATTTCTTCTCTATCTTTTATATGCAACCATATCTTTAGCATGTTTTATCCCACTAGATGAAAATGGAATTGAAATAATAAATATTTGAACTGGATAAAAAAATTTGATATCAATCATATGTTATTGCCACTTGTTTTGGAAAGATTGTGTGATATTTATTCTTGTTCTTGATGGAAATTGGTAAAGAACATAATCCATGATTAATTGATAATGGTTTGGATAAAGATAAAGAGGCATGTAAACTAATATGGTTCTTGTTGTAATATGATGTTAATCAAATTGGTGCAGTAAGCATGTTCATTTATTTGTGATAGATTATTGTTATGTATCCCGAATTTTCAACCAACGAATAATAAATCAGTTAATCCAATATGGATTAAAGAACTGTTGTTAAGAGATAATTTATTGTAGGGTTCTGAGTTACCCTCTTGTTTGTTTAATGTCCAAGAGTGCAAATGTGAACATGTTTTTTTACTACTTCTTGTGTTTTGATGTGAGCCTGGATGGATGTGGCAATATGTAGAGGCATGTAGCCTTTTTGGTTGTGGAAGTAGATGACTCCTAGAGTGGCGAGATGCATCAGATAATGAATGTGGGTGTCAGGGAAGACACCAGGGATGATGGAATGGAATGGATGTTATTGTTGGATCCTTTCTGTTTCTTTGGTTTGTTATCTACTTTACATTTACCCACTACTCAAGGCAGTTGGTCGTACTTGACCCACTTTCGATAGGGGCAATGACACGCGGGGTATTCCAAGTGCTTTCCGTGTTTAGCTTCTCAAGGAAGGATGGTTATATGCTCTTTCTATAAGCGAAAAAGATTTGACGGGTAGTACATGTACTCTACATGTTGATCCCCCTTGTGTTTAGTAGCATAGAATGTTTTTCTAGAATGCCTGGGAATATTGGAAATATATTTATGTAATGAATAATTTAATAAATGGTGTTAACCCATGGGGATGGAGTTGCTAGAACATAATGACGGGGTTGTTATATTTTCAAGGAACAATGGACTTTTGGAGTGATTCTAATGAAATTTAATGTGGGATTGTTCATGGTTGATTAATGGTTAATTAATTAATTAACGTTAAGTGGAACTGATAATAAAGGAATGATGTAATCTAATAAATCTCATTAAATGGTTGTCTGCTTATAGGATACTAGGTATTAGAAGTAGCAGCCCAGATTCTAAGAGATGTTATCTGCAGTTGTGTCTGAGACTAGTTTATTCCCATTGTGTGGTTGTGATATATAATATATCCTGTACAATTTGTGTTTCTATATGCTACTCTACCCATTCTATAATGGCAACTGACACCCTTAGGATTCTGATCCATGGGGGGTGGTGTTTTCCCCAACATTCTGGTGGGAGGATGGATGGATGACTACCCCCTTTGGACCTGCTCTCTTCTCTTAGTAGTTACTTGTGCTAGCAGGCACATTGGTTAGTTTTCCCCATATATGTGTGTAGAGGGCTATAATGGCTTGTGGTTATTCACACACATATATTCTAGATATAGCTTTCTATGGACTACTATAGATGTAACGTGTATATGATGTGATTGCTTGAGGATCCTTACTTGGTTTATAGGCTATGATGGATTCAGGTATAATACCTGATGTATGATACATGTTATGAGAGCTGTGGTGGCTCCTGAAAACAACCAGGTTACTTTGGTGTGTGAACGTGGTGGTTTTGTTGCATGAGGTGCATATTTTGGTGCTTCGCCCAGGTGTCTACGGGCATGCCTTTTTGGAGGGAGATTCTTAGGAAGTGCGATGATGGGGAATAGTGGAAAACCAGTAGGGATGTAGTAGCAAAGTACCCATGATATTATTTATTATATGATATATTCTTTTATTCATTACTTTGTAAGAGTAGCTACGTTGAGGCTAGGAACTTACTATACCTATTTAGGTGATGACAGGCTTGTGGTTCACTATGCTTTAGCATTCATTCCTTAATTTTTCACGACAGGATTCGGGGAGGATCCTATTGAGTATACTATTATACTCACCCTATGTATATATAAACTGTTTTCAGGTCACATGGAGCAGGTTGGAGATCAGGCTAGTTACTACTATCTTGTGGTTGCAGGACCTGTTTGGGATTGTGGTTGCTGATGTTTTTACTTTTTTGGGGTAATTTCAGTTTTCCCCTTTCATTTGTAGTACTTTTTCATTTCATTACAAATGTGCACTTGGGTTTATTTTATTTTAGTTATAAGTTGGAGTTGTTTGCTATCTATCTTATCTCTCTCTTCTGCATGTGTTCTCTTAGAGGGTAATGCCTCCCATTTGTGTGTTTAATATACCCTCGATGCTAGTCGCTAACCAGGGGCCTACTAGAGGCGGGACTCGGGGGTCATTATATCCCTTCTCATATTGTCGACCTAGGAGGGGTAGACATTTTGGGGAGGGGATCATGACACATTAAGAAGTTATGAGAGTGCCATGAAATTTACCACTAGGTGTGGGAAAATATAATCAATGGGAATGGTTTTGGGGGTATCTTGTCATCTATTTACTCAATATTACATTACATGACTTGGGTTATTTAGTGTGTGTGTCGTTGGTGGGGTTGGGGTGGCCATTATAGGTTTTTTGGTGCTATTGGTTTCTTTATTTTTCTCACATGGGCATTAATATGACTCTCTAGTTGTGCATGAGAGACTTGGGTTTTTATGCTGAGTATAATGATATTCATACACTATGTTATAAACCAACATTCAGGTTTCTAGGAGGACTATATGGACCATACTGAGAATTACTAACTCGAAAATGGTGATTGTTGTAGTGTCACTACATAGCATTGTTCTTGTAGTATTTACTTTGGATATTATAATTGTATTTGTAGCAGATTTAGTTTAAAACCTCTATGAGGTATGCATTTTGGTTTTTCATTTATATAGTGCTGAAGTTGTTTTTAGATGGAACATCTTGTCTCCTGGCATCGTTTTGTTATAAAATGGTAATTCCTTTTATTTCATGAGATTTTATAGCCTTGGATCAGGTCACAACCCTGGGGCCTACTGGAGGCCTGACTCATGGTTTGTTATCTTACATCATCCATTAATTTCACTTGATGATCCTCTTTATATGGAAGGGGTCATGAATATATTTTAATTATATTCCTTGATTTAAAACATAAATATTTCTAAAAACAATTATTATTAGAAACTCAATTAATCCAGTTATTTAGTGTTCCACACCAACCAACAAAAATCATGGATAATGTATAGAATAGAGATGGTGTGAGTTGCTGAATTATTAAATATCAATGTAATTAATCCCAATTAAAGTATTATAATAAAACTAAACAATGTAATATAAATATAAACTTATGTTCATATTTATGATTTATAAAAATATACCGATTTCCTAGTAAAAAAATTCTTTATATAAATTTACATCATCCTTTGATCAATCATTATGTGATATTTATTTTTAAAAACATCACTAAAAGACACCCCATGCTTCCATATATATATATATATTTATAAAATGTTCATATATTTTAAAATATCATAAAAGGGATTACAATTATTTGAAAATTATATATTATCCCTTATTAGAGGAAATATATCCCTTAAATCAAATAATATGAAGATTATAGCCTTCTAATATAAAAATTCATGTTCACAACCAAAATAAAATATTCAAATGCATGGTTTCCTAACATGTTTCATGTATTTGTTAATACACTATTTCAAACCTTAAACTTTAGGGTCGCCTCTATATCCCCTGTTAACCCCACAATATAATGTAATAAAATGAATTTTTTTCAAAACATCTAATAAATAAATATTTTGCAAATCAATTGATCATTTGGTATTTTTTCTCTAGAAGATTGCATTTTAAAAAAACCAAATATATTCAATTTCATTTAAAATAATCATTTCCATGAAATAAAACTACAATTTTGTTAATAGTTTAAAAAAAATTAAATACTATAAATTATCATTTCAAAATATTAATGGATGTATTGGCTATATGAATTTGGGAAATGTTAATTCATGCAAAACAATTGAATTTATTAAAAATCAATTATTTTACATAAAACAAGAAATTTATTTATTTGACTATAATAATTAATCAAAAAATAATAATTGGATTAAACAAAATGATATAGTATTACTGACCACTCCTAACTGGGGATTTATATTTAAATTTATGCACTCAATATCTGTGATCTCATGAAGGAATGAATCACTAAAATTCTGGTAATGAGAACTAAGAAGTATTATATAATCCCAGAGATCAATAGATATGTAATATATATGTTTAGAGAAAAGTGACATAAATTTACCATCCATGAGAGATAAGTATAATTAATATATTACATGAGATATGATTTCAAATAATTAATAAATATTAATTATCAATTATTTATATATATATATATATATATTCATTAAAATTTATAGTTTTTTTTCCATATAATATTCTAATTTTATGAGAAAATGGGGAAATGTGAAAGATATGTATGTGTTTTGAATTTAAATTAGGTAAATTAATAAAGAATTCATACCACTGTTTCATAGTAATCATAACAATGTAATAATACATGCATTCCTATCATCCTCAAAAATTGAATGCATTGGTGAAATGTACGACCTCCATAAATATTCACTCTTCATGTCTAATAAAATTTTACTACACAATTAGATTAAACATCATGTTTAACATACTGTTAGACATGAACCCTTTATAAAATATCTCCCATATTATATAGAAATATATAATCACATGAAACTATAAACCTAATGTAAAAAAAGCAAGCTTTTGATCAGAAAAAGATGAAAAATTAATTTTTTTGTGCAAGAATAATCCTTTAAAAAAACTATGTTATCATCATTTTACATGGGGATAATTTTTTTTTTCATTTTCAAAATATGATAATCTCAATTCTTTAAGATGGTATTCATTCCATGGTAATTATTTAATATTTTAAAGAGGGTTTTTAACATTAATTATTTCCCATTTTTTATTCATATGAATTTTATTTTATTTTTTATTATTTAGTTTTTAAATAGACAATAATGTGGTATTAAAATAATATATGGAAGCCATTTGTTGTGTGTTTAGTTTTTATATAGAATATGTTAGGTGTTTTATTAACTTATTATCTATTTATTTATAATTTAAGATATATTTTTTAGTTTATTTCACTAAAAATAGAATTTTTTTGAATATATATTGAGATCTATTAATTATGAAATAGTTTATTATTGTGTTATAATTGATCCCAATTTTGAAATATATTTAATATAATACAATTTTCAATTTAAATTCAATCCATTTTTCTTTTGTTTCTATTTTTAATAAATATATCCAGATATTTATTTATTATGAAATTTAAATATAATCAATGGAATCATTTGTTAATATATATCACATTTAATATTTACATTTTCAAACACATTTTATTAAATTTATATTATGTTTTTTTAACTACCCAGGTACTGAGAAAATAAATTATATTTTATTTGGAATTAAATTGTAGTTTTTTTATAATTATAATGAAAGAAGTTGTATTTTTCTAAAAATAAAGAATTAATAATGATTTAAAATATCATATATTTAATAAATTATGTTAATAAATTATTTTTTTCATATGATTATTAGGTAATTTTAATACATTGTAATTAATTATTCATACTATAATACAATCACTTATATTTTTAAAACTTGTACTTTTCAAATAAATTGTTTAAAAAATTAATAAAATATATTTCACATATATAAAAAAATATTTTAAAATAAATACTGTTAATTATTGAATTCTAAGCACTAAAAATGTTTTGGGTGAATATTTTGGATTTTTTTGAAATATTAGAAATTGTGTTGAATGATGAGAAATAGTAATTTACGATATAATCTAAATAAATGATTAATTGAGTTATACATGATTTAAGCCTAATGATAGCCCATAATAGCATACCATCCTTATTGTTTTTAATATATTTGATGATAATTATCACAATATTCATAGTCTTGTTCCAAATTAATAAACAAATGATTATAATAACTAGAAAACTCATCTCTCCTACACTATAAATAGCTACCCTCACAGCCGCTTACGCTCACACCTAAATGCCTTGTAGAATGATTAATTTATGCCCAATACCATTTCAATACTCTTCCCTGAATTTGAGTCCTATTTTTATCATCAATGGGCCTTCAAAAAAGTCCTTATGAGGTTCTCAAGGTAGATTTTTCAAGAGGTAAATATACCCTTTCATTTTCAATTATTTTGTTTTCAATTATTTTTCTTTTCATATAATCTATTAACCAACCCTTATTTAAGAGGTATATAAAATTATGTATATTATATATAATAATATGTTATCGTGTTTATGAAAATATTAATTAATATACTTATTCTCACTTTACATAAGAAAATATATAATAAACCTGTCAGAGCCCAACCCTACCGGTCTAGAGCCGCAACTACCCCAAGCCCGCCTCCAAAGTCCAGGGACTAGTGACAAGCGCCAAAGGCAATACAATCTTCGGGAGGCCTTTGCCTATGTACCTGTACAGACACACACAGTGCACTCAATGCCGAAGTGGAGAGTAAAAAAGGAAACCAAAGGACAACTAGTATAACCCAACCACAATCATGCGTCAACCTCTAAATAGGAAAAGTAAGTGATGAAAAATACTGATAGATACTGAACAGAAAAAGGGGTAAGACACGCGCCCAACTAAAAAGGTGCCACAACCCGGTAACAGGTAAATGAAAGTAAATAGCTAGTGAGTATCTCACCTGAATGACCTACTATGACCACCGAAGGTAGCCAAAGCTCATGTGTGCTCTACGCTCCTTCGTAGTCTCAATCGACCTATCTATCATCTGCAAGGGCACACAAAGTGCGGGCAATGCCCACTCAGGGGTGAGTATAAGGATTATTAGTAGGATGCCTCAAAATATTGAGGGAGAAATAAAGGAGATACCAAAACGGTGAGAAATGGACCGAAAAAGGTACAATTAAAGAGTACAGTAAATAGAATGGAGCTCCACCCAACATAATAAAGGGTGTAAAATCTTACAACCAAGAAGAACTAGACATGAAAAGAACATGGCATACCCCATGTGTCTTTTACCCTCATAGAAGGAATGTAACTTAACCCCTGGAGTGGGAACAAAAATTTGTGTGTATATATATATATACATATGCTCAAAAAGAAACCTGAACGAGTGCGTAAGAAGATATCCTTCTCTAAGATCAGCCAAGGAAGAATTGCCAAAAGTTATAAGGATTTCCACCACTGATGCCCAATAGTATCTCACATAAAAACCACCTCATCGCTATGTCGTACCAACAAAAGTCCCGCTCTGGAAACCACAGAGGAAAACCACTGACTAGCCTCCTCAAAAGGGGCGGAGTCTGAAATAAGTCATCGGTAACCCACTTCCCAGTCCAACTGGAGGGTAAACCCCAAAAGGTCGTCGGGTGATCCACTTCCCAACCCAGCTAGAGGGTAAACCCTAAAATTCAATGGGTAACCCAATGCTCAGCCAAACCAGTGGGTAGACCCTAAGGTCCCTGTGTAACCCACTGCCTGGCCCACCCGGACGGTAAACCCTAAAGGTCATCGGGTGACCCACTGCCCAGCCCTGATGGAGGGTAAACCCACAAATAAATTGGTATCACACTGCCCAGCCCTCTGGAGGGTAATCCCAAAGGTCAACTAGTAACCCACTACCCAGCCCCACTGGAGGGTAAAAACGGAACTGGTCTGATAACTACACATTGCCCGCTTCATCATTGGGTGTCGCTAATATCGCGACCAAGGATTGGGTGGGAGTGCATCAAAGATACCTCCGACCAATTCCCTTTCATATATCCACGTTTAATAAGATCATGTAAGAGGCTTCGCTCACCCGAACAGATTACACCGTTGTAATACTCTCGGAAAAACTCACCAGATAGACTATATACTCACTGGGAACGGGATCATGATGGAAAATTTATTCAACGCCACTTTACGCCCCTATGAAATCTCATGGGGCCCAAACCTCGATCTTGAAATAGGTCGGCCAAACTGCGCCATTGTGGTGCTCTCATAAAAACACGCCAAAACGACTACTCATTCACCCCGAACGGACATCTGATGAAAAATTTGAAAAACACTACTCATAGCTTAAAAGACGGCATGTGGGGCCCATGCCTCAAATCCATCTTCAATTCCTGAAACCACCCTGGACCACATCATCTAAATGTTAGGGTCACAACACTATTGATTGTGCCTTAAACGGACTCTGGATGTGTCTGCGCCATCCGAAAGAAGAAACCCGGTATAGTACATAACGAGCATGACGCGCCACCAAGCCTCCGTCTCGGGAATTAAAATTTCCCGACACCATCTCAAAATCTTATTCTCGAGCGTATTATTGCACTACCATAGACATCATGCAAAACGAACAACCTTAGTGAATGTTACAGGTGTCCGAAGTCAGAGGGGACGAACCCCCTTATGCTTGTCCCGCCTGGGTCGGTTGGTCCGCCTGGCCCAGGCCGGTCCGCGGCTAAGCCGCGTGGCCCGGCCGCTGACCCCCGGCCCATGCCCATGACGACCGGCCCTCATCTCCAGTCTTGGTCTCGCATAGTGACCCACCGAAGTGGGGTCTTTTTTTCCACACAGGGTCGCGCGCTGCGACCCTTCCTCATCGCGCCCTGGCGAAGTCGACCTCGCCCGCCGCCTGGAGCCCGTGCCGCGTCGCACGACACCGCGCCATTGAGGATATGACACTGCGCCACCATGCAAAGATGCCACTAAGACCCTTGGATTCTCTGAGCCACCGCCCGAGAATCCTCCTGAAGCCGGCCGAAGCCACTAAACCACCGGAAAATGGGGAAAATCGGCCGAAAAACTTCATGGGGCCACCCCAGACACCCCGTGACTCAAAAATTTTATCCATAAGGATAATTGGTAAGATAAAAACAATACATACACAACCATGTGATTAGATCTACGATCGAAGAGAAATTTGATTTAAGAAATAGCATTTAAAGGGGGTTTCATGAATTAAAACGATAAAGACACAAGCCTACCTTAATGGGCGTAGCCCGACGCTTCCCCAATGGTCTGTCGGATTCACCCCACCTTGCCGTAGAGGTGGACGAGAGGGGATGAGCTTGTTGAGATGAATCCTCTAAAGGAGAGGAGAAAGGGAGAGAAGAGGGTGGGGTGGTTTTTAAATAAAAAAATGCTTAACCACCTTCCCGTAGACCCCATACCCGAACTTTTGGCGGGGTCTAGGGTAGGCCACACCTAGGGTAAAATCTACATTCTGAACGCAATGACGGTCTAATAATTTTAATTCGAGCCTCTGTTCATAAGATATAAAGTTCACGCCCGAGGCCGCTAAATTATGAAAATTCCCCTGGTTGCGTATTTCACAGAAGGGCCGCACCTGCAAAAGTTAAACCCCTCTAACGGTAAACAGCACATTCCATACTCTACGTTGCCCTCATTTTTTTTCATCCGAGCAACCATTTAGGGGATATTCTATTTATTTGTCATTTATAATGTGTACTCAGTTAAATTTTAATTTCAGCCACACCAGGGCACGAAATCACACACCGTCTGAATGCCCTGCTCTGGAATAACATTAATAAAATTTCAAGGTCTTACAGGCTCAAAAAATGGGTTCTTACATCATTCCATCCTTCATGTTTTTCTTCCCCGAAAAAAAAACTACAAAAAAATTCTGGATACTGAGGCCGCATCTGGATCTCCAGTTCCCAGGTTCTCTTCTGCACCCCCCCGTGCTGCCACAACACACAAACGAAAGGAATTGTCCATTCACGTGGTGTCCGCAACTCTCGGTCCTCAATCGCCACCGGATACACCACAAAGGTGGCTCCATCCTCAAGGTCCAGCTCTCCCTAGTCGATAACATGTGTGGGGTCGTGCACGTATTTCCTCAGCTGCGACACGTGGAAGCTGTCATGCACCTTCTCCAGTTTTGGGGGTAGGGAAAGATGGTAGGCCACCTCCCCGACCCTACACACTATCTCAAAGCGCCTGATGAACCTCGGGCACAGCTAGCCTCCTCGGCTGAACCTCCAAGTACCACTCTATAGGGATACCCTAAAAAAGACATGGTCCCCATGCTCAAACACCAAAGGCCTACGACGATGATTTGTGTAAGACTTATGTCTTCTCTGAGCCATCCTCATCCTCTCACGGATGACCTGCACCTTCTCCGTCGTCACCTGCACCAACTCTGGGCCCACGAGGGAGGTCTCCCCAACCTCCGTCTAGCACAACAGCGACCAGCAGGGTCTCCTGTATAGGGCCTCAAAAGGTTCCATTCCTATAGTAGAGTGGTAACTATTGTTTTACGCAAACTCCACCAAGGTTAGGTGATCCTCCCACCTCAGGAAAAATTCTAACATGCACGCCCTAACCATACCCACCAATACCTAGATAGTGCATTCAGTCTACCCGTCCGTCTGGGGGTGAAAAGTTGTACTCATGGGTAGCTGGGTCCCGAATGTCTCCTTCAATCCTCACCTCAATCATGAAGTAAACCACACATCACTTTCAGAGACGATCGTCAAGGGTACTCCACGAAGGCGGACGATCTCCCGATCATACAGATTCCCTAAACTATCCACCAAGCTCTGCTCCCTAATAGAAAAGAAGTGCGCCGACTTCGTGATTCGATCCAATATTACCCAAATGGAATCATGGCCCTTCGTAGTGCATGGTAGCTCTATGACGAAGTCCATAGATATGTCATCCCACATACACTCTGGGATATCAAGGGGCTTCAATAACCCTACCGAAGCCTGATGTTTTTCATTCACCTACTGACAGGTAAGACACCGAGAAATGAACTTAGCTACACTCCGCTTCATGCCAGACCCCCAAAAATGCCGCTCAAGGTCTCTGTACATCTTCCCCACATCGGGATGTACAACCAAGAGAGAAGTGTGGAACACCCACATCACCTCCCCCTGCATCTACAGTAGTACTACATCTCTCCCCTAGAACAGGATCTCGTGATTCCCTCCTTCAGAATACCCATCGGGTGTGTCGGCTATGGATATCTTATCACGCAGTATCTCACTGTCAACATCCCCCAGCTGTGACTCTCTCACATGCTCAAGGAGCGAAGGAGTCAACACCATCGACTGCAGAAAAGTCATACCATCCTGGTCCACCATGGTCAGCCGAATTGAAGCCAACTACACTAATGCTTCCTGCACTAACCGAGCCTAGGACATCCTGCTAAGAGCATCTGCTACTACGTTGCCCTTCCCCAGAGTGTTGACTATCTTGAAATCATAGTCCTGAAAAAATATCATCCAATGCCTCTGCCTCAGATTCAAATCCCTCTGAGTGAAGATATACTTGAGGCTATGGTGGTCTGAGTAGACCGAAAAACACTATCCAAGATGGTAGTGTCTCCATAACCTCAAGGCGAAGACCACTACTGCCAGCTCCAAATCATGAGTCACATAATATTGTTCATGGGGCCCCAACTTCCTCAACCCATGTGCAATCACTGCTCACTGCTACAACAGCACGCACCCAAGACTAGCATCTAAAGCGTCGTAGTATACTACGAACTCAATGCCTTCCTCTGGCAACCTCAACACTACAGCACTAGTTAGCCTCTATCTCAACTCCTTGAAGGCCTTCTGGCACTGATTAGTCAAGGTGAACGGTCATCCCTTCCACATCAATGCGGTCAAAGGGGAAGAAATCCTTGATAAATCATCCACAAACCTCCGGTAGTACCCTGCCAAACCAAAGAAGCTCTGCACCTATGATTCATTCTTTGGTAGCTCCCAAGAAAGCACTGCCTCAATCTTTGCAGGATCTACGGCCAATACCTGCTCTATATTGACATGCCCTAGAAAGTGAACCCCATGAATCTAGAACTTACACTTTGAGATCTTTCCATACAGCTGGTGCTCTCAGAGTAAGTCTAGGACCATCCCCAAATGCTCCACGTGCTCCTCTTTCGTCATGGATTAGATGAGTATGATGTCAATAATGTCAACCACGAACTACTCCAAGTATGGCTGGAAGATCTGGTTCATCAAAGCCATGAAAATAGTGGGGGCATTCATCGCGCCAAAGGAAATCCCTAGAAACATGTAATACCCATATCGACAATGGAAATCCATCTTTGGGATATTAGCCTTAGAAACCCGCAACAGGTGGTAGCTGGATCGAAGATCAATCTTAGGGATCCAATGCCCACCACTCAACTAGTTGAAGAGGTGAACGATCCTCGGAAAAGGGTAATGGTTCATTATTGGGGACTGATTCAGGTGACGATAATCCACACAACGCAGCAGACTCACATCTTCCTTTTTCACAGACAAAACTAGAGCTTCATAGGGAGACACACTGTGCCTGATGAATCCATTCTCATGAAGGTCGTCCAGCAGAAGTCGTATCTCCTGAAGCTCTGTGGTTGCCATCCGATAAGCTTCACATGATATCGGGGCAGTTCTTGGCTAGAATTCAATGCAGATTTCCATCTCTCGCCTCATAGGTAGTCCCATAACATACTCAGGAAGGATGTCCATGAAGTCCTCTACAAGGGTTGGGATCCGGTGCGTGAAGCATCCACTACTCTGAGAGCCATGCTCGCTAACTAGTGTGAAAAAGGTTGGGGTCTCCTACTTAGAGTACCCATCTGCTCGGCCACGAGGTCTCGTTCACCATGGATGGTGAACCTCATCCCATCAGAAAACACTCCTCTGACTCATCTATGACAACAGTTTATCCGGGCATGAAGAAAAGAAAGCAAAGCATGCCCAGGATGATGTTGTAAGGTTCCATCGTGATGAAGAGAAGGTCCCATGTGAAAATCCCTCCTCTGAATGATAGTTCACACTATCTGCAGATAAAGGTCACTAACGAGGAACTTCTCGTAGGAACCTCGAGGCTAAGTGCATGTGTTAGCACCTCTACTGGATGCTCCAACTCCCGTACCAACATCAGCGATATAAAGGAGTGGATAGCATATGTGACTACTAGTACCGAAGTAAGAGTATAATGTAAATTTTTTTTACCCCAAACCATCTCGTGTGCTAGGGGGTCACGAACACCCATAGCTTGAAGCTGCCTGTGGCCCCTACCGCTGGCTCCCTGAGTCTGGCATGGGCCGCTTCATGGTGGTGGTGGTAGGACCTCGAAACAATGTCCCGGACCTCTAGGTCCTTCTCCTATTCATGTGTTGCCTCCCTGAGGACCACCCTATCCTCGCCTGAGAGATCCCCAGTCACAGTGCTACCTCTCCAACTGTGGTGAGCCTACTGCCTAAAATGGCCGCTCAGTATGCCCAGTTAGGCCGTCCCATGCTAGGTTGTCTCGTCCGTCACAACCATAGCACAGGCTCTCTGCTTCATGCCCCGGTGCTCCACGGCGCCACTACGGTGTACGACCCTGTCCTTGAGTCTTCTCACGGAAGTGCCTCCTCGGCTGAGACTCTGCTCTCTGCTGCATGCATGTCACCAAAGACTCGCCTCTGAAGCAGCCACTGCTAGGACCTAACAACTGGCATCCCTCAGCCAAGAAGCTTATAGTCACGAGCGCCCGCTCTATCACCCCGTCATAATTAGTGATGCACAGGGGTACTACACTAGCACAAGTCTACCTTCTAAGACCATGATCAAACTTCAGCATCTAGAAGTAACTGGCATGGATCATATCGTGTGAGTAGCTTGTCAGATCAGTATGATTGGCCGAGTACTAGGCCACAATCCCCCCCCCCTCTTCTTCAGCTTCAGAAGCTCCTGAATCCGAATGGAGCACAAGGAAGAGGGGGAGTACACCTCCTGGAAGAGCTGCTGGAAGATATCCCACATGGGAGACAACTCGTCGTGGGTTTGCATCACCAACCCCCACCAATGCCCGGTCATCCCATGGAAAAGGCTTGCAGCTATAGCTACCATCTGGTCCGCTGGTGTCCCTAATAGCATGAAAATTCAGTCCACGGACACTATCCAGTCTTCCACTACCTAGGGATCTGGGTCTCTCTAGAACTCCTGTGGTCACAGATGCTGAAAGTCTCAGAGTGAACTCAGCCTGCGCTCAACCTCGACCTATGATACCTTTACTAACTGTCGCTCTCCAAGTGGGGGGGCCACTGTTGAAGCACTGGGCAGAAGGGGATCACGTGAGGGTCCCTGAACAGGCGCCTCATCGCTCTCCAGGTCGTCATCACGAACTGGAGAGGGTAACCTAGCTGGCTTTTGTTGTGGGTGCTTCCTGAAAATTATCAAGGATTAATATGATCAAATGACAATATATATATATATATATATCATTAATAACAAAGGGGATCTAACTCAAAAAAGAATGTTAATGACCCAATCTTACTGGATGCATGTTCCAAAGTTCCATGCAACTAGTGTCTTAGTGTGTCGAGTCGACAAGCAGTTTATCAAGGTCCAGGTGAATGGATAAGTCAGCTACCCGTTCCATCACTAGACTCCCTGGCATGAGAACCCCTCTTAGGACACGACGAAACTATTGCCCTAAATCCCAACCAATTCATTTTTAGGGGCGTTCGAACAATGCCCCAAGGAAGGAATCACCTCTGATACCACTATTTCACAGCCCTAACCTACCGGTCTGGAGCCGAAAATACCCCAAACACACCTCCATAGGCCAGGGGCTGGCGACAAGCACCGAAGGCGTAACAGTCTCAGGGATGCATTTTCCTAAATACATGTACACACACACACATCCCACTCAATGTGGAAGTGCAGAGTAAAAAGGAAACCAAAGGAAAAATACTATAAACCAACCATAATTATGCATCAGCCTCTAAATAGGAAAAGTATAGTGCTGAAATGTACTGACAGATACTGAATAAAAAAAGGGGCAAAACATGCATCCAACTAGAATGGTGCCACAACCCGGCAATAGGTAAACGAATGTAAACAGCTTGTGATTCTCTCACATAAAATACCTAATATGAACACCGAACACAGCCCAATCTCATGTGTCCTCAATGCTCTTCTGTAGTTTTGATCGACCTTTCTGTCGTCTACAAGGTCACAACATGTGTGGGTAAATCCCAAGAAGGGCTTAGTACAAGGATACTCAGTAGGATGCCCTGAAAGCTCAAGGGAGAAATAAAGGAGATACCCAAATGGTGACCAGTAGATCGAATAAAGAAGAGTTAAATAGTATAGTAAATAGAATGAATGAACGACCCAATAGAAGAAAGGGGGTAAACTCATTAAACCAAGATGAACTAGACACAGAAATCACGTGTCATACCCCGCATGTCTTCTCCACTCCTAGAATTAGAGTAACCGAACCCTAGGAGTGGGAACAAAAAGTAGGGTGTATATAAATATACATATTCTCAACAAGAAACCCAAATGAGTGCGTAAGGGGTTCTCTATCTCCAAGATCAGCCCAGGAAAAGTCTCAAATAGTTTTAAGGAAGTCCACCACTAATGACCAATAGTCCCACATGTCAAAACCACCTCATCACTAAGTCATACCACCATAAGTCCCACCCCAATAATCATAGAGAAAAATCACTGACTAGCCTTGTAAAAAGGGGCAGAGTCTGAAAGAAGTTGTCGGGTAACCCACTGCCCAGCCCAATTGGAGGGTAAACCCCAAAAGTTCGTCAGGTGATCCACTACCTAGCCATACTGGAGGGTAAACCCTAAAAGTGAATGGGTAAACCACTACCCAGCCCAACTGGAGGGTAAACCCTATGGTCCTCAGGTAACACACTGCCCGGCCCACCAGGAGGGTAAAACATAGAGGTCGTCGGGTGACCCACTACCCAACCCTATTGGAGGGTAAAACCTAAAATTAATGGGTAACCCACTACCAAGCCCCACTGGAGGGTAAACACTATGGTCAACAGGTAACCCACTTCCCAGCCCTGCTGGAGGGTAAAACCGGAACTGGTCTGATAACTCTGCGGTGCCCGTGCCATCACTGGGTGTCGCTAACATCGTGACAGTGCATTGGGTCGGAGTGCATCAGAGAGACCTCTAACCAATGACCATTATTACCTATACATTTAATAATATCATGTATGAGGCTATGCTCGCCCAAACATATTACACATTTGTAATCCTTGCGAAAGCACACGCGAGATAGACTACTTACTCGATGGAAAAGGGCTCCTGATGGAAAAGTTATTCAATACCGCTTTACACCCATACAGAATCTCGTGGGGACCACACCTTAGTCCCAAAAGTGGTTGAGAGAACTGCTCCATTGCGATGCTCTCAGAAAAACACGCCAAAATGACTACTCATTCATCCCGAAGGGACATCCGATGAAAGAGACGCAAAATGCAGCTCACAACTTAATAGACGCCCTGTGGTGACCACTCCTCAACTACGGATTCAATGCTTGAAACCACCCTTGACAACTTTTTCTCGATGTGAGGGTCACAATGCCATTGATAGCTCCTTAAATGGAATTCGGATGTGTCCGTGCCATCCGAATGAAGAAACCCGACATTGCACTTAATGAGCGTGATGCACCACCGTGCCCCCGTCTCAGGAATTAAAATTTCTCATGACCATCTAAAAAGCATCGTCTCGAGCTCAGGATTGCACTTCTGTAGATGGAACACAAAACGGACACCCGTAGTGAATGTTATGGGAGTACAAAATCAGAGGGGACGAACCCCCTTGGGCTGGACCGGCTTGGACCAGACCGCGTCAGCCCGTGGCTCAGCCGCAAGGCCCAGTTGCTGACCCCCGGTCCACGCTCGTGGTGTTCGGCCCTCGTGGTCGGTCATTGTCTCACGTAGAGTCCCGCCTAAGGTGCGTCTTTGTCCCCACATGGGGTCACAATCTGTGACCTCGCCCCGTTGTGCCCCAGTGCCGTCGACCTCACCCGCCGCTGGGAGCCACTACCGCGTCGTGGGAAGTCGCCGCGCTGAGGAGTTGTCGCCGCGCCACCACCCGGGAGCCACTTGAAGGTGGCCAGAACCCTTGGATCCACCAAAAAATGGGGAAAATCGGCCAAAAAACTTCCCAGGGCCACCCCGGACGCCCCGGGACTCAACAATTCGATATGAAGGAATCATTGGGAAGCTAAAAACAATCCCTACGCAACCATGGGCTTCACTATGTGATAGGACACCAATTCAACATAAGCAATTGCATTTGAAGTGGGTTTCGGGAATTAAAATGAAAAAAACAGAAGCCTACATCGATGGGCGTTTCTCGACGCTTAACCAATGGTCTGCTGGAGTCACTGCGCCTAGCTGGAGAGGTAGAGGAGAGGGGAGGAGCTTGTTGAGATGAATTTTCCAATGGAGTGGATCATGGGTGAGAAGAGGGTGGGGGTGGTGTTTATGTTGAATAACACTTACCCCCCACCCCTGTAGACCCCGTACCAAAACATTCGGCGGGGTCGGTGTTAGGCCGCCTCTATGGTAAAATCTACGTTCTGAATGCAGTGACGGTCTCAAAATTTTAATTCATGCCTCCGATCAGAAGTAATAAAGTTCACGCCCGAGGCCTCTAAATTACAAAAACACCCCTGGTGGAATTTTTCACAGAAGGGCTGCACACGTGAAAGATATACCCCTCTTAGGATAAACAGCACATTCTGGACTCAACGATGCCCTCTTTTTTTCCTCTCTAAGAATCTGTTTAAGAGTTATTATGTTTATTTGGCATGTCTAGTGTGAACACACTTAAAATTTAATTTCGGCCACACCGGAGCTCGAAATCACACACCGTCAGAACGCCCTGCTGTTGAATAACATTACGGAAATTTTAAAGTCTTAGAGGCTCAAAACATGGGTTCTTATAAAACCAACCATGGAATCCACAAAATAAATGAACATGAAACAATAAAAATAACAAAATAATATCAATAAATTGCTGGAAATAAATTATGAGAAAATAATATAAGTAATTATATATATAATTATAGTTATTTAATACAATAATATCAATCTTTACACCAATATATTTTAGGATATAACACATTTTCAATATGATGAAGCAAAAGTAAGGGAATTCTTAACCCAATTTCAATTGTTTGGGATAACCTCCTTATTTATTGGTTTTGTGGTACTTTGATTATGTGTGAATTTTTTATGAAGATATTATTTTTTATTATATGGATTTATTGTGTATACACATATCCTATTCTTTTTATCACCTCTTATTTCAAACATATGATATTTGAAGTGGTCTTTTCATTTCAAATCCTCTTTTGATTTATTTATTTTTATTAAAGGGAATGATTTATATCTTGTAATTATTCGAAGTTTGTGATTATTTTATTGTTATTGTGAATTGTTTATAATGAAGGGTAGGACCTATATATCCCTTCAATTAATTAGTTATTTTTATGTTGGAGGATTACTGTATGATTAATCCACAAGTTACTGTGATGGTTACACTATAAGATAGATGTTAGGGTTACATTGTAAGGTAGTCTTGAGGGATACATTTTATGGTATCCATGTGGATTAAAATTCATATACTAGCCACAATGGTTATAATATTATGTATGTAATTCCCTAAGTTACCTTTATATTATTATTTATGTTTTCTATGTGTTATGGAGATAACACGTTTTCAAAAAGTAACTATATGATACTATTTGGGCAAGAAGTATGTATCAATTAAAATGATTTCATATGTATATAACTATTCTTGATTTGATGTTTTATACCCTTATTTTAATATCCCTTGATATTCTTTTTCTCATCTTATACATTAAAATGTTTTTTACAGGTTTAAAGGATGGGTAATAGAAAAGGGGAATCCATCATGAATTTTTAAGAGAATTTTCCTTAATTGATTTCATATTTTTTATTAAAGTATTTTTTATTGTGAAAAATGGATATTGATTTCATAGTACCCAATTTGTATGATTATGGGTTGATATTTAGGAATTATGTACTAAAATTACAAACATGTATATCTAAATGACCTTTCATAATATAAAGAAGTGAATTATAAAAGAATCTACTAAATTATGTAATGTTTATGGTTCAATGTTTATAGTCGGAATCAAATCATGCTTTTGATATCATTAGGGTTTAGTATTAAGATAATATAATACCATAAATGTTTATTAAATTTTTTTATATATAGAAATGATATTGAATTTAATGATTACTAGGATTATTCATCTATGATATATCTATTCAGAATGGGTTTCCAAAGAAGAAACAGGGAAATTGAAATATGAAGGCACCAATAAGATGATATCTTTCTGAATCCGAAACTGAGGCTTCTAGGAATTAGAACTGGACATTTTTTTATAGTAATTGATCATTCGATGCATGTTAAATGTTTTATGAATACTATCAAGAAAAAACTAGATCTACCATTAAGAAACACGATGTTAGAAGAAAATTTTACGATGAAACAACCTCATGCTTTTAGTGGATCCTCTGACCCAATGGTGACTGAAGGATTGATTAGATCCATTTAAAATATATTCAATATAATTGGGTGTTATTATTATCAAAAGTATAATCATTACATTTATATGTTTCATGGTTAAACTGACCAGTGGTGGTCAATGGTCTAGAATACCAAAATTTATAATGAGATTGATGCCTTAGAATAAGAAAAATTTATGAATCCTTTACTTGAAAAATATTTTCCTAAGGTTGTTATACTTGTGATGTAAAATAAATTCATTGAATCGAAAGAAATTGTGGAACATTTAGTGGGTTTTTATGTAGAAAACAACACCTGATTTTCATGGTACACTATATATCATATTCATTATCCTCATAGAAAAATCCATTATTTTTACTTGGGATGAAATCAAATATATCAAAAGGAATTGGATTCTCATGAATTAAAATGTTATAAAAACCATTATTGATCTACTAAGATGGTATAAATAGAGTTTTTAGATGATCATGTGTACTTTGAAAACATTAATAATAAGTGTTCCATATGGTATGTCATGAGAAAGAATCAATCAATGAAATTGGATGGTAAGAAAGTCCAGTTTCTTGTTTCTAAAAGGTGTGTTAAAAAGAACCCTTGGGAATGTATTAAAAATTATAGGATGTTTTTTATATGTGGTAAGTGTAATGATATACCCTAATATTTTATTTTAAATGATTTAACATTAAACATGATATGAAAAATATAATGGGTTATAAGTATAGTGATGTGGTTAATTATGTAAATATGTTCCCAAAGAAAGATATGAATCCTAGAAAGCATCTAGATTATAAGAAAAAAGGTACAATGAGACCCCTTACTACTACGTATGATGTTGGTGATCCATCCAATTAGGTGTTATCTATAAATTTGTATATTTACTGAGATTAAATAATTTCCTTTTTGATAATGGGTCTACACATTCCATTATTTCAGTGAAATGTTCTGATAAATTAGAAATTTCAATTCAAGAAATGTGACTATAATATATATTTAATACACTAAGAAAAATATTATAAAAAAAATTAATTTTATCCATCTTACTATTGCTTTATATAGAAATTAATTACGTGAAATCCTTGTTTTTTTTCTTTAGTAGTGTATGATGTAATTCTAGGTATGGATTTTATTTCAGTTTATCATGCCAAGATTGATTGAAGAGACAATGATGTTTTCTTCAGATATAGTTTTATTTTATGTACATGAGTAAACCCGTAAAACTTATTATACAGCAGGAATATGATAAATTGTTAAAATATGAAAATGATATTTATCTTCCTCATATTTTCTAAAATAAGGGAACTATTCAAATTAATTAAATTCCAATGGTAAATGATTAACTGGATGATTTTCCAAATGTGTTTTCTAGTGACATACCTAATTGATAAGTTTAATTCACTATTTACATGTTTCTTTATTATAATAATAATTCAATACCCCCTTCTCTAATATCTCAAGTGTATCTTCATGAATTGAAAAAATCAGATGCAGGAGTTTCTTGATAAATTCATCATTTGTTTTATCACATCACCATGGGATAATCCAATTTTCTATTAAATATAAATATTTTTCCAAGATAGTTTAGATTGATCAGAGAATATTGAATAACATTACACTAAAAAAATTATCCTTTTACTCATATAGATGAATTGTTTATTCAGCTCTATGGAGCTCTAATTTTACAATGATTGACTTGAGATTATGGTATTATCTTCTGAAGTTGAAGAAGGAGGACATCAAAAAATTATTTTTTTACTAGATGTGGGAATTATGAGTTTTTTATTCCCTTTAGATTAAAAAATGACAATATTTTATTTATTTTTATTATGAATAGAATATTATATGAATATTTTTATAAGTTGTTTGTTGTTTTTATTGATGATATTTTGGCCATTTTAAAAATTAATGAGGATTATGAGAAAAAATTAAGGATTGACTTTCAAATTCTCAATGAATATATATTATATGAAAAATTAGAAAATGTGATTATTCATGGAAACATATTTATTTACATAGGAAAACTATAAATAAAGATGTCATAATAGTTGATCTTGCTAAACCTATAAAGAATGATCAATTGAAAAAACCTAAAAATGATACAAATATTCATAGTATTATTAGAGTATTAGGTTATTACTGGTAGTTTTCTAAAAACATTGCACTTTTATCTATCCTACCATGTTAACATGAAAAGGGATAAATATATTTGGATAGAATATTATGATCATTTTTATGAAATTGAAGAAGAGAATGACTATTTCCTTAGTTTTGGCCCAAGCTTCATAAAATGGTGAATTTTTCATCTATAATGATGATTCGTTGAAGGAAATTTGTTTAGCTCTTATGAAGAATCAAAAGGAAATGGATAATTCATAAATAAAACTATTATATCAAGAGATAAATTATCCCACACGTTACATTTAATTAGATGTTGTGGTTTTTTTATGAATATTTGGAGGAATAAGTTAAACAGAGCTAAATGTCGTATATATAGTTACCATAAAATTCTGAAGTACATATTCACACAGAAGTAATTATACATGAGGTGAAAAAGATAGCATGAATAGTTAAAGGATTATGATTTCACGATGAATTACCATCCTATAAAATCATAAAAAAAATTGATGCATGAAATCAAAAAATTCATGAATCATTAACTATGTCATATTTAGAAGAAGAACATGTCATTAATGATTTAATTAATTTTCAATATGACGTTGTTAGTGTAAGAAATTTATCTTTTTTGTTTCATGTTCTATTGCAGTCTACTCTATCATACAGAATTATGCAAGTTTATAAGGAATAAGGAGTGTTTTTGAAAATGTTTGAATTTGTTAAATGGGTATGTTTCCATAATTTAATGTTCATAATGATTTTATATAGAGATTTGGGAAGATTTTATTTGTGCCATGTGATTCACAATTGAAGAAAGAGTTAAGTGATTCTCATGGTTCTTAATTCTAAATTTATCGAAGAAGAAAAAATATTTACATAGACCATAATAAGTGTTACTAGTGGGTTGGAATAAAATGGGTAATTAAAGATTTTATAATTAAATGTTTGACATGTCAACATACTAAATAAGAGTGAAAAATACTAAATGTAATGCTTCAAAAAATTTCAATGCCATAGTTGCAATGGGAAGATGTATTCATGATGTTCATGTTGGGACTAAGATAGTCAACTTAAGGCAATAATGTTATTTGGGCTATTTCTTACTAAATATCTAAATCTACACATTATCTTCAAAATCAAGATATTATATCTTTGGATAAGATTTACCGACTGTAGATCAAAAACATTTTCAGGTTATATGGAGTTCCTCAGTCAATTTCATCAGAAGGAGATCCCAAGATAAATTATTCCACTTGCAAACAACATTATAAGTCATTGGGAACAAAATTAAAATTCAGCACAAATTTTCATACCCAATCTGATGGATAGACTGAGATTATAGTTGATTCCTTTAAAGACATGCATCAAGTTTTTCAATTAATTACTAGGGATTTTGGGATCAACAACTTTCTTTAGTTTAGTTATCTTATAACAATTATTTCCATTCTAGTATGTAGATGGAATCATTGGGAAATTATAGGGAAATAATTGTCAAACTCCAGCCTTTTGGGATGATGTTGGAGAAAGCATGATTATGGGAACACCGTTATTAGAGATATTGAAGATGATATAGTCACACATGATGCTAGATTTGTGTAGGTAGAAATGTTTTACATATAAAATTTGGTTCATTTTTTCATTTGAGGTAGGTGATCATGTATTTAAAATAATCTCTCCATGGAAAACTTTTAATTTTTTTGTGAGAAATGCGATTTTAGTCCTAATTTAATTGGACCATGTGAATAGTTTATTAAATTTGGTCTATCTGCCTACTAAGTAGCTTTTCCTCTGAGTGAATCTTAGGTACACAATGATTTCATATTTCAACGTTTATAATGTATGGGATAGATTCATCTCATGGTTTGAGCCCAGAAGTAGTTTAGGGAGAATATAATCTTCATTATGTTGAGAAACATGTTCATATTATTTATCACAGAGAAAATGTATTAATGAATAAGTTTATTTATCATGTTAAGGATTTAGAGAGAAACCACATGGTTGATGAAGAAACATAGGAATCTAAAAATGATAAGTGGGAATGGTACCATCACCTATTTAATATGAAAATAAAAATTAGGAGGATAAAATTTCAAGGCAGGGAGAATGTAACAACAAAGGTACATATAAGTTAATTTATTTTTATTCTATTCTTAAATATTAAAATTCATTTTGAATAAGTGGTATTTATAGAAATTAAGGAAGTTATACTATTGGAATAGTAAAATGACCTTATGAATACTAAAATTCCCATTAAGAATATTAATATGGTCAATAGAATATCAACCTCAACTATGTGATTAAAAAATATGTTTATTATATTGGTTATCATGTTATATTTATATAATGTAAAATGTAAATAATTTTTTTGGGAATGAAAAATTAGTTGTTGGTATTTTTTTGAATTTCATAAATATTTAGATACAATATTATTTTTAATATAATGATTTAAAAGAAAATTTATTTTCATACAATAGATTCATAAATTAATATTTTATTATTATTATTGTGATATAAATTTAGGATACATTAATTAATTTTTCAAGGTGATATTAAAATCAAATATAGTTTTAAAACTCATATTTTTTGAATAATATAATTTTTTCATTAAAAATTAAAATATTAATATTTATAAAATTATTTTCAGAAATTGGAGTTCATTTTTGAATTCTACATGTAAAAAATGGTTAGTGTGAATTTTTGTGAACTTTTCAATATACTTTATTTTTTGTGAATAGAAAAATATTTAAATTTATGATATAAACTACATGCATGATTTATTCAGAAAAAGACGACGTAAGGCTATTGTATGCTAGAAATCTCGAGCTATCCTAATTTATTGAAATATATTTTATGATAATTAAAAAACTATTCAAATTATTGAGCTAAATTAATAAATTAATAAATATAATAATGAGAAAACACCATTCTCCATCACTATAATTACCTCCCCTCACTATATCTTCACCTCACACAACAAAAAAATATTTATTTCTTAGTTTCAATTGAAATACCTTCCCAAGTATCTTACCCATATCAAATACCTTATTGTCTCACAGAATGGATAAATCCTTGGGCCATAAGGAGTTCATTAATGAAGAGAATTTTAGATGTTGAAATCCCTATTTTATTATATTTTATTTTATTTTAAAATTGTTTTTCTTTTAAATTATTTTTATTTTTTTGTACTCTATTCACCTAACCATATCCAAGATGATTTAAAAATCAAGTATCTTATATATTCTATAACTTTAACATGTTTATTGAAATAATCATCAACATACTTCTCCTACATTCTGAGAAGAAAATCTAAAATTAAACAACAATGGAATCCATGAAATAAATGAACACGAAAAATATATTGAAAAATTATTATTAATAATTGTTTTGAAAGATGTTATGAGAATATCACATGTGTAATTTAAAATACTAATATGTTTTTTTAATATATTTATAACTATATTTAAACCATTATTAATGAGGTTGGAATAGTTTTGACGTTTGATGAACACAATGTAATGGTATTTTTAACCACATTTCCGTTGTATGGGATAACCATATGCTTTATTGATTATGTGGTACTATGATTATTTATAGTACAATTATTTATTATATTTTTTATATTATTTATATTTGTTGCATATACAGATATCTAATTATTTATATCAATTCTCAATTAAATTATATCATATTTGTGAGGGACTTATATTTTGTTTAGCTTTTTATTAGTTTTCTTTTATATGGACATATTTATATGATGTAAGTATTCTAATTTAATGATTATTTTATGGTTACTGGGAAAAATTTATGATTAATTTTCGGACATATATCTCCCTACAAGTCATAAGAAATGTTTATGTTAGATGACGACTGTATGGTCACTCCATGTGTAACTTCAATGGTTACATTATAATATAGTTGTGATTGTTACAATGTAATGTAGTCATGAGTGTTGAAAATCAAATAATAATGATGATGGATATAATATTAATAATTTAATTAACCATGTTACAGTTATGGAATAATTATTTGTTCTTTTTTTTTTATAGAAATATTATTTTTAGCAATGTAACTTTATGATACACATTAGGTGGGAAGTATGTCTTAGTGAAAAATATTTCATATGTTTATAACTGTTCATGTAAAAACGATTTATCCCATTATTTTTATATCACTTACTATTATTTTTGTCCTCATATGATGTTTAAAAAAATCACAGGGTTTAAGGATGGGTAATATAAAATGATAATTTATTATTAATGTTATTAATAAATTGCATGAATATATTTCTTGTATTTTATTAAAATAAATTTTAATATGAAAAAAGAGAATTTTTTTAGTAGTATCCACATATTATGATTATGTCTTGATATGTATTAATTATGTCCTAACATTGAAAAACTCTGAACCTGTAATTACTTTGTGGGGATGTAAAGAAGTGAGTTCTAATAGAATATACTAGAATTTGTAATGTTTAAGTCCATGTCCTTACATATTTATGAAATATTGTCTAGTAAAGATTGAATACATTTTTGGAGAGATTTCATGGACATGAAATATCGTATTTGAAAATATTTATTACTATATAATAAATCATTACATGTTGGAAAATTTTATGTTTTATATGTAAAGGATCATATTTTATACATTGATTATGTGTAAATTTTATGTTCTTATTATGCTATTTCATTATATAATTATGTTCAGTCTAATAAATGATTTCAAATTTTTCATAATTCTTACTAGGTTAACACACACACATATATATATATAATTATACTGATTTTTTCAATTAAATTTATTATAATGATACTTACGCTAAAGAAATATTTAAAACTATATTTATACTCTCAATCTATAGAAATTTCAATTCAATTATATTTTACTGTTCAAGATTACTGTTTGATATATCTAAAGTAATTTTGAACATATTTGGTATATATTTTTATTTTAACTCCAATATTCATTAGTTTTATTTCCTTTATTACGTAAATTATCTCTAATCAATATAATTTTTATTTTCTTGTGATTTATATAGTTTTATTCTTTTAACAATATAATATCTAAAATAAAAATCTACAAAAGCCCTAGATTCATAATTTTTAATGCATTAAAATATTTTAGAAAACATGAAAGACTCATTTTCTTATATATATTGTTAAAATTGGTCTCTATGTCATTCCCTTGTAATACAATTTTTACCCTTAGTAATACCCTTTGATCCATGATAAAAACAATTAGTTGTTTAAGGTTATTTTCCCCCCTAAAATTTTAAGAAAAATTAAATATATTTTAATATTGTGTACAATAAAATTAATATTTTGATGGTGATTAATAATAATAGACTAATTACATTGATGGAATTTTATTTATATGTATTAGAGAGCGGGTCATAATAAGTGGGACTATATTCACTTAATGTTTGAAATTTTATTTCTCATACCAAGGGTCACTAAATTAATTCTTTCTTTTCAATATAATAATAAAGATTTATTTTACATTATATTTATCTTTTTATAATATAAATAATTATTTGTAAGATCCATATTAGTGTTATTATTTTTCAAAATGTATTTTTCATATAATTGTTTTTAGACATAGTTATAAAAGAACATTTAATAAGGTTAATAAAATATTGTGTTAAAAATAAATGTAATAAAAATATTTCTATAGAAAAATAACAAGGAATAAATTTCTTTATAGTGATAATAAAATATGAATAAAATTATCTTTATATGTCCCAATAGTTATGGTTTTTAATATATTTTTCAACATAAACAATAAACATGAATAACCCTATTATTTACATTATATATTTACTTATTCATTCATTTATAAATTTTTATTATATATCCAAATTTTATTCACTTATTTTACACCTCTTTATCATAAATATAAATAATTTTCATTGAATATTATCAAATTAAGTCCATTTTTCATCGTTTGTTATTTAATTTGTAATTTTTTATTTATATATTAACTTATAAAATTCATTGAACAACCTCAACAATACATCCTGATGGGGTATTTTTTCATTTAGTGGTTATTATATTTTTTTTCAAGCTACTGATTTGATATACCTATTGAATATATTAGTGATTCTCGTGTTCATTGTGTTTAGTTAATATTTCATTAATTATTGGATGGGGTGAATGTTTTATTACATGTATACCAACACAATATGAAAATAATTATTAGATGGATACCATAACCTGGGGATAACAATTGATAATAATTTATAATATTAACATTTTTTGATATGTTTAAAATTTTCATTCCAATTTTTCATGGAATTATATATCTTATTGAATTTACTATTTTTATGCTTCACATATGATTTAATTTTATTTTACTCCATTTTTTCAAGAGTAAATGTTAAAAAATTATTGTAATGATTTTATATTTTTGTTTTATTCACCATCTTTATTAATTATTTTTATAATGAAACAATTATTTTTTAGGTTTTAATTTATGATATAAGGTTGTCAAAGAAATAATTTTTATGATATTTTTTTATAAATAACTATAAAGTGTTTGAAATTTTATTAATTTAATTGGTTAGGTTTTAATGTTACAAGACTATGGATGGAATAATTTTTTATTTAGGCACTTAAAATTGATAATTTAAAAAATAAATATTATAAGTTTCACTAATTTATGTTCTACATTTCATGAAATCATGTTCCTGAGTTTATTATTTTATTTATATTCTTTGTGATTTATGTTCTTACATAATATTTTTTCATGTTGTTTCATTATTTTATTTTATTTCTATATGATTGAACGTTTTTTTATTCTATTATTTAGTTATACATTTTGTTTTAACAATAATATTATATATTCATCGTGTTAGGATTTGTTGTATTCATTACTTTCAAGAAAAAGTGTATTTTTATTGAATTTTGGTATGTTTTATTTCAATTGTAAATTTTTATTTCTATTTCAATTATTTTGTGTGATTTATTCTTCTATATTTTCTATTTTAGCTATTATATTTTATAATAAATTTATATTTGAATTTTATTTTATGTTCAATATATATATATTTAATTTTAATATTTTAAATGTTATCATTTAGAAAAGAATATTTACATTAATATCTATACTTAATATCATATTTTTTTAATTTTTTTATTTTATATCAATTTCTTTTAATCATTTTGTTGTATTGTAGTTATTATTTTTTAAATTTTCATATATATTTACATTTTTCCCACACACACCAAAAAATTTTCTTTCTGATATGTATTTTAAATGTTTTAAATAATCATTTTTTGATATTATTTCTCTTTATTTATATGTTATATTGTTTTAAATATTCTAAACATGCAATAATTATTTTTTCCCCTTTTTATTTTATTATGAATTTTTATTGTCATTTTTTATATTTTATATAATTCAGTAATTATAGAGAGTTTTTAGATGTGAATGAAATGACTTATGTTTGTAATTTGGAATCTATTTCCATTTAAATATTTTTTTTGATGCCAGAAAAATTATTGGTCCTTACTACTACCCAATTAAGCTCAATAGTAGTTTGAAAAAAATATCGAAATTGCATCTTCAATTGTATGGTCCCCTATTTTAAAATATTTAAATATCATAAAAATCACATGATGGATTATAATACATCAAATGTTTTATTTCATAGAGAATAATTTCTTATCTAGTGGTGGTGTTATTGTAGATAGTTATCTGATACATTATGTTAGGTCTATAGATAAATGGTTACCTCCCTAAAATAGTCTATTATCATGATTTTAAACATTTTGATACACCCAAATTGTATGAAACCAGATATTCTTTTTTAGGTATGGACTGTGATTTATGTTTTTTTAGGAATGAGTGTTGTTCCTTGAATTTGAAGGAGTACCCGTTGTGTACTTAGGAGCACATGCAGTGAACATGGTTGTCGCGAGTAGCTGTGTACTGGCCATGTAACGGCCGAGTACATGGCCATGTGAGGTGGCCCATTAACCACCTAATGCTGGGCCCAGTAAAGGCATATAGGTGTCATATACTTTTAAATAACACATTGTGTTTTTGTTTTGATAAATCGGACTAGGGTCACATCCCATTCATAGAAAGACATTCTTTTGGATTTGTCTCGTCAAGGAGTGGTTGAAGCCGATGATTCTTCTCTGAGTCCCAGACCTGTCGTCCGTTCTCCGAATCAAACTTTTTTGGTCACCTTGGAATCGCATCGGTGAGTTATTCCTTATTATAGATCCCCTTCTATTGATTTCTCATCATTCATGAGATACGTGTGGTTGATAATTTTAGAAGTTTTCAAAGATCTATGGCATTCTAGGTAGTTTCAAAGGCTAAGGTTCGACTATATTGACATTACAACATCGAGGTAGGTGGTTTGTGACTATTTATAGTTTTTCTTCAATTTATATGTCAAAAAGATCCCAAAACCCTAGTGCATGGTATTGCGTGTTTAGGGAATTTAAACATTTAATGCATGTTATTCCTTGATTGAATGATTTAGGTTTGTTGTTTGAGAATGTAAGGGCCTGGGTTTTTGGGGTCCATTATTTGGTGAAAATCTAATGTTTGGGGTGTTTTGGGTGGTCTGGAAGGCTATCCCAGCTTCTCGGTGAAGCATAAGGCCTCGGCCTACCGGTAGCTCATCCAATCGGTGGCCTCAGCCTACCAGTAGCTCGGCCTACCGGTGGCCTCCGCCTACATGTAGCTCGGCCTACCGGTGGCCTCTACCAACCAGTAGCCCCGCCTACCGGTCGCCTCGGCCTACCGGTCACCTCGGCATACCCGTAGCCCGGCCTACCTGTAGCCTCTGCCTACCCGTAGCTCACCCTACCGGTGGACTCATCCTACTGGTAGCCTCGGCCTACCTATAGCTCGGCCTACCGGTGGACCGAGCCTACTGGTGACCTCTCCACGGTTTTTCCAACAGCACCTCCTGTTTGCATGAATTGGGATGTAAACCATGTTTTGACCTCTTTAAGCCTTGTTTAAAGCCCATTAATGGTTTTTAATTAAATGATTGGTGATGTACCTCCATAAATAGAAAACCATGCGTTTTGGTCATGCCTTTAACTACATTTTTAGAAATGCCTCTACCGCATCCTGTGAGGAGTCCTTGCTTAATGAGGTGAGAGTCGGTTTTAACCGCCCCGAAGAGTGTGGACCTTTTAAGTTGGACGTGTGGGGTGGCCCAGCCGTGGGGTCAACCCACGATCCCGTTTCTTCTGCAATTTCGAGTTTTTCTCCATTTCTTAACCATCCTAGGGACACTGTATCTCAGCCTTTATAACCTAAAGGCTTCTCTTCTCCATACGTTTCTTTTTCTCTATCACCCTACGCTCGGAATACCCTTCCTCCGGATGAGTCGTACCCCCGCAAAGTTTTCCTTGATCGTGTTCCGTCGAGTTCCTGCTACCCCTGTTTTATAGTTTCCATGTGAGGACCTAACTTTGATCCTTGATCAATCATGTAGGTATTTTATCCTTCGTCTCTCCTTTCTGTGTATCATGCGGGGCATGCATGCTTTTCTGTCTGTGGAAATTAATGAAACCGAACTTAATGAAGATAATGAACAGAACTTTAAAGAATAAAAGGGGTTGTGATCGATGTTCTGCTGTACTACTCTATGTTAGATATGTGTTGTGAATTGTACAGGCCTTTGCTCACTAAAAGTCAGGGATGTTTGTGGTCTTTCTCTGTGCACTAATGAACCTCAGTACTCTGGGATGTTTAAATAACTGTAACGTGGAATTGGTTAATTACGTATACTCGGTTAAATAAACTGAAAGCACAAAGACCAACCCTTTTCTGTAATAACCCTGGTTAAAGCATAGTGGAATTGAAACCATGGAGTGTGTTAAATCTTTTAAATCTGGAAATACCTTCATGGGTCTGCCTTTTCTAGGTGGTAGTGGTTTGATTGTTCCTTTTCACGGGCCGATTACTGGTGACTTTATGGTTTTCTTGGATGGGGGATTAGATTGATGGGGTGATATGGGTGGGGGATGGGATCCCCTGTTATTATACTAGCACTGGTTGGGAATCTGAGGCTGTGTGGTTACTCTCCTTATATCACGAATTTGGGTGGAATCCTCTTTTGTTGAGAAACCATTGGCTCCTGGATTTTAGGGACATGGGGATGTGTCTTGGGGTTTGTTTTGTTTCCAGTACTTCAAGGGATATCACTTAATCCCCAGTTATTGTGACTTCACAAGATAAACAGGTGTCACAAGATAAACGGGTGTGAATGATTAAATTACATGATATTTTTCCTTTCTTTTTTATGGTCGTTTCATTTGTGAATGTGCCTGTTAGTTTCGCAGTAGTGAAGGGATTAACTCATACTGAACTGTTATGAAATGATAACTTGAATAGGGGAACTGGGAACTATTTGTTGTGCGTTTGTTTTCTGAGGCAGCAGTGCTTGGGCACCTACTTGTATCGGTTGGGGAGCCATAGGTTGGGCATTGTGATGGAATATATATGTGTGTAACTTTATTTTTTGTGTTTATTCTCACCCCAGTCGTGTTGGGAATATAGTGTCGGACACCCCATTTCATGGGGAAGGGTGTTTCCCCTAGTTACTCTCCTTCCTATTCCCTCTTCCCTTAACTGTGATGGATGGAGGCGACCATACACCCAAGATTTGTTGGGTAGGTTTCATTTGGTGTGTTGTTAGACCCGGAATCTTCGGGCAGGTTTGTTTTCCTAGGTGTCTTCAGGATGAGTCCCAGGTGTGTGCGGACAGGGATGTGGATGGTTGTGAGGCCTAGGTGTGTGCGGGCAGGAAGAGCGTGGTAGCGTCAGGACGTTTTCCGATAGGGATAAGCAGCTATCTAGTGGGGGAAATGGGGGTGCGGGGTACCCAAATGTTTTGTTCTTACTATTACCTTACTGCTTCTGTTATTTGGTGAGTGTGGACGGTGAGGTGGGATGGATAAATTCTTTGATAGATGTTGGTTTTTCTACTTCTCACGGGACTTTAGTACATCTCCCCACTTGTGCAAGAGAGCTTTAGGTTTTCCTACTGAGTATACTTTTAATTCTCACCCTATGTTTACTTTTAGTTATCCAAGAGGGCTTCGGAGGCTGTGCAGGACCTTACTAGTCTGGACGTTGGAGTTGGTGTTGGTTGCAGTTGGATTCTGCTTTGCATTTTGCCTTTCCTATTGGGTATTATACATTGGAGTCCTTGTACTTTGTTTAGTTTATTATTAAATGTGCATGTAGTTTGGTTTTTAACAAGAGTTTTCTATACTTGTTGGTGTTTGGTGTTGACTCATTCATTATCCCAATCATGGTTAAAAAAATGGTAATGCCTCTCATATAGTGAAAATGGTATACCCTTGGTGCTAGTGGCCACTCTGGGGCCTACTGGAGGCGGGACTCGGGGGTCATTATCTATCCATTAACTTAAAGAAGGAAGGGCTTAGAAATACGATATCCCTTCCCTCATTTCGGTGAAGGCGGGTCGTGATAGAGAATAGGGTTTAATTACCTTGATGTGGATGTGTTTACTCATACTTGAACTGATATTGGCCTTTGGGTCTAGTTCTTCCTGTTAGGCCGCTATATTTTCCAGAAATAGTGGTGTTAGGATGGAGTGATATTATATGACTTACATATTCAATGATTCTAGATGTATAGACATGTATTATATTGTGATTTACTTTGGTTGATGGTTATTGTTTGTCCATTATTTACTTACACAAGGCTGTGGAAACCTGGTGTAGTTAGACCATAGGTGAAATAGACGATGAGGGAATTCCTAGATTGTATATTATACTTTCGTGTTGTGAGACCATAGGGGGGAATGTAAATGAGTGCTCCCTCAGAGTGTATGTAGTTCCATGTAGTGAGACAAAATGGGGGGATTGAACATTGAGTGCTTTCATAGAGTGTTTGTAGTCTACAGTTACAAGAAAATACGGGGATTTGACGGTGATTGATTCCTCAAAGACTCTTTGTTAAGTTGAACCAGAGGGGTGTGACTATAAGGACTTCATATAGGGTTTATTGAGATTTTGTGGTTGTTTATTTAATAAATTTAAATGAATTTAGGTGAAACTATAGAATTTTTTACTTTTATTACTTCCATGTTTATTACTTACATTTTCATATTACTATTCATATATAGATTCACCAACTATAAGGCACATATAATTGGGTTGCTGCATATTATAATTCATCTCACACCATAGTTGGGTGATTAATTTGGACCAAATAGATTATATTGTGGTAGGTATAAATAATGGAAATAACCCTTCTACATTAGTTACATGGATGTTGTGGAGCTGGAGGGAATCAGACTAAGCTGAGTCTAGAGATGCTTCTGATGTTATTTACTTGTTTTCCTTGGTACTTTGGTTTAATACTATATTCTAGAATTATGAATTTTTTTTCTGCTTTACTAGACATATGTGACATGCATCATTTATATATGTGCTCCAAATGTTTATCTACTTGCAGTATTATGATGATTACTGTTGAATGTTATTATTACTGCTTCTGCTGCTATTATATTTTTATTTCCACTAGTTTACACTTCCACTGAGCGATTAGTTTCCCCGATATCAGACCTAAGGCACTCACTACCTCTGGGAAGCCTCTGGCATTCAGGGAAATGTGCTGGAGGCCATTTGACTGACCAGGTACGGGGCACATCTAGGCGGCAACTAGAACCGGGATGTTACAATGTCGTATTAGAGGAATTATTTTCTTCTTTGACAAACTGTTTGGAGCCTATAGTCAGGGATATGAAGGAATAGGTAGTTAGATATAAGTTGTGTATGGGAGTAGCTAAATAGTGTATAAGGAAAATCTAATTTACCTTGATTATTGAAATTTATCTGGTTTTACAAATTATTATAGTTGATTTTATTACACCACTAGGTTATTGATATGTTTTGTGCTATTATCATGGATGTCATTGAGGTTCTACTACTGTTTCAACCTAATGAGAAGGGGGTATTCCATCTCAACCATCATATAGGTACTTTCTATAGATCACATGTCATGCATTATTGTCATGCCATTTAGGATGCATTACTGATTGCACGTTGTTGTTATAGAAGTTGTTCTAGATATGCATGTTGTTTTGATAGAGACCTTGATATAATACCTGCTACATTATAGGTTATTAGATTATGTATTTTTTCATTTTCTGAGCACTATAATTTGGTTCTAAGTTGTTAGGGGCCCTCATGGATTGGAATTTGGTGGATCATTTTGAACTTTAAGAGTTATACTTTGTGATATTACCTGAATAAGATGAAAATCTTTGATTTGTGGTGAGTATGGGCTCCCATGGATCGGAATTTGACACGTCATTGTTTCTTCAGTGTTTTGATGGGATTCTGGAGTAGCTTCGAAGGCTTACTATTCGGAAAAACCATGAATACATGTTCTGTAATTATGAGTAAACACCATGTATCTTAATTTTCAGGGAAAACTATTTTTATTAAGTACATTTCATGTAATGTATGTACACATCATGTAACCATTGAACGTGTGACTGAATATGTGTCTAGAGACCCGGGGATGGGAAATTTTTGGTGACACACTCTGTGTACTTGATGTACAGGTCGTGTTATAAGAGCCATGTATCCACCTGTGTGATCAATGACATGAATGGATGAATCTCAAGTTGTACAAGTCGTGTCCATCTTGAACACGTCATGTAGAGTTGATCATGTGACCAGCTGTGTGAATGACGAAACAGGCAATTGAAATCCTTCATGTACACACCATGTATGGAATAAATTTTTTTTGTAGATTCAACCATGTCTCTGACCATGTAACTAATGACACAGGTGGTTGAAACCTATGTCGTACACGTCGTGTCAGGTAGAAACATGTCATGTAGTTTTGTTCAAGGAGAACCGTCTGGTTTAGCCATGTATGAGATATATGGTAGGGGGAAAAGATTCTTGTAAAATATATGTCGTTGGGAGGAATGTGCCGTGAGTAAGGGTGTTACACGACCACTTTTGGTAGATGTACACGCCCATGTATTGTCTTAAGGGAACACGCCGTGTAGTTTTCATACACACTGGGTTTCCTTGTTTTATAAAACAAGATTGTTTCCTTCTCTTTTTACTTTCATTAACTTAGATGTTTTAGTTCATAATGATCATGAAATCAGGTGTGTGTTTGACCTCACAGAGTCATACCACCGATCCGTGCTCTGGTTGTACACCAGATTGTGCGCAATGATCAGACACAGAACATGGTAGATCAGGGACAACCATAAGATCCTCCAATTGTGCATGTCTTGGCACCAGCCAATATTTCGGATGTAGGTGATGATGCCCAGTTCTGATAAGTCTTCATGAGGATTATGTATAACTTCTAGGGAGCAGTGCATCCTACTCTTTCAATAGAAGAACTGACGCGGGACTTTCACCAGCATCATCCTGCAACTTGGTCGGGGGATGGAGGTCCTCAAGCTATAGAGTCATGGTTACAATCCATGATGTCACACTTGATGGACCCCGAAACACCTTCATAGGGGAGGGGTGAATTAGGGTGTTAAATTTTTCTTTTTAATGTTGTGCATCTTATTTCCACATTGGTAAGAACTTGATAACCTGTCAAACAAATGAATGTAGGTTGTTGACACACCACTTGTACATGGTTCACCACAAAGGGATACGTCCATGGAGTATATTCCGACAGGTTTTCGATCGTACCTAATTCCACTAAACTTCCCTAGTTGTGGATTACAATGTTCAGGTACAATCACTCTGTCCCAGGCGCACTGCCTTTACAAAATTTTAGAGATAGATCATTGCGTCCCTCAGGTCACTGCCATTAACTCCCCGTGGCACACTACCTTTGGTGAAGTCCCAGTTAGTTTATAGACGTGAGGGCCTCCTCAATAGATTTGCATTGAAGTCATTGCCACTTTGTAGCACGATAAATAGCATCCATCGAAGACCAGTAATGATAAACTTGAATGCTCTGAATCACTGAACCAGATAATCAGAAAAGTGCAAATAGGTTTCCCTGATAATTTCACACAACATCATGTTTTACACACAACCTCATGTTTTTTGCGCAACTTCTCCTTTTTCGGGAAATCCAGAATATTTCTGAAAACTTTTAATTTTTCACGCTAGCTGGAATATTTCACACAACTCTCAATTTTTCCATGCGAGCCATAATCTTTCATGCAAGCCTCATTTTTAGCAGAACTCCCTCTATGCGAACCTTTTACATGCATCAGACCTTGGATCTACAATATTTATTCAACCGTACTGAAATTGGGGGTGTTACCTCTTATTTTTAGGCATCTCAGACCCCCACGTGAAAAACCCATGTGGTGCGAAAAACCTAACATTTGTTGCATAATATTTCGCACATGTATTTTTTTTGCGCACATCTCCAGATTTTTCAGGTAGCCCATGCCATTTCCATTTTTCAACATTCTGATTCTGAAACACCTCTTGCAAGAAAAATATCTCTCCACTATTTCATGCAACACTTCCTTTTTGTGCGCACCTCCTCTTTCCAACAACCAATGTCTTTATTTTCCGATTTTCAGGTCAAAAAATTTGGCAAACACTGTAGAACATCAACGCCTTCAATACTATTGTTTGCATGAACTGTATGATCACTTTACTAGCACACATTCTGAACATCCACTGAGGATTGAGAACAAACACAAACCACACTCCAATTCATGCATAGAACGACCATGGTTCCAAAAATCTCCCCCTTTGGTTTTGTTGGAAATCATTAAATAAATTCAATAGAGTACCAAAAATATGAAAACCAAAAATGCAAGAATCAACTCAGCCAACACTCTATGTCTATGTGAGAAATTATTTGTGTAGAAAACAAGAGGGTAAGCATGAATTGGGATCCCGTGTTTTGGAATTCTCAATGATTCCCATGCAATTCACCTAAAATTTCCCAGCAGCATTACATGTCCAATATATTCCTTCTTATCCAATCACCAAAATATCATCATGATACCAAAAATGTCCTAAATTTATTCCTTCTCCCCCATTGTCAATAAATCCAAAGATCGGTGTTTTCTCATTGAACATCTCAATACACCCCCAGATAGTATCTCCCCCATAAACCTGCATCATATCTAGAAAAATATTAAAAAGAATTAACATAATAGGGGAGAGGTGTATTTCATAACCTCCTTATACACTGGTAGGTGGATGAACATGAAGCATCAACCGATGCATCTCAAACATAGCAGCTGACAGTGACTTGGTCAGGATATCAGCCACTTGCTCATCAGTTCCCACATGATCCATTCTAATCAATCCTTACTCATATTTTTCTTCGATAAAGTGATACCTGATTTCTATATGTTTTGTACGAGAATTCTGAACATGATTATTCATAAGATCAATTGTTCTCTTGTTATCATAGTAAATTACCATTGGATGCTTCTCCTCATCCCCAATATTTGTTGGTTGTTGCTTCATATGGAGAAGTTGAGTGCATGCCTTCGTGGCAGAGATAATCTCAGCTTCAACAGTACTAAGAGAAGTAATTTCATGTATCTTGTTCAACCAAAAAACACATTTATTCCCAATATAGAATGCTCCACCATAGGTGGATTTTCTGTCCACTACATCACCATCCCAGTCAGCATTAGAAAATGCGGATAATTCACTATCACTTCCTGCAGCAAAGTATAAGCCACAATTGTGAGTTCCTTGAATATAACTCATGATTCATTTCACTACATCCATTTGTTCCTCATTTGGATTACTCTAATAGCGGGCCGCTAGACATGTTGCAAAGACAATATATGGTCGTGTCGCTGTCAGGTAGAGTAGGCTCCCAATTATCCTCATATACATGGTGGTATCTACAGATGTTCCATCCTCATGCTTTCCATGTTTTTTTCCAACTGCAATCAGAGTTGACAATGGTTTGTAGTCTTGCATATTAATCTTCTTTAGTAGCTCTCTTGCATAATTTTCTTGAGAAATGAATGTGTATGCATTATTTTGAAATACCTAGAGCCCCAAGAAATATCCGATCTCCCCAATCATAGAAATTTCAAATTATGATTTCATGTGATTTGAAAATTTATCCACTGCTTTCTGCCTCCTGCCACCAAATATAATGTCATCAACGTAGACTTGAACCATGAACTGATCTTTTGGATAATTCGTCACATATGGATTTTGATCTACTACTCCTCTTTCGAATTCCAACTTCTTTAGATAAGAATCCATCCGGGAATACCATGCTCTAGGATTCTGCTTCAAACCATATAGAGATTTATTTAGTTTGCAGACCTTTGTTTCATTAGTACCAATAAGAAAACCCACTGGTTGTTCAATGTAGACTTCATCATCGAGTACACCATTCAGAAATCTTTTCTTGACATCCATTTGATATACTTTATATCCCATTTAGAGTTCCATGAAAAGGAAAAGCATGATTGACACTATTCTATCCACTGGAGCGAAGGATTCTTCAACATCAACACATTCAATCTGGGAGAATCATTTACATACGAGTCATTCCATGTTTCTAATAATACTTCCATTCTCATCAAACTTGTTTGTGATGATCCATTTTGTACCAATCACATTGTGACCTTTGGGTATCTGGACAAGATACTGTGTCTGATTCTTTTCAATCTGATCTATCTCTTCATTCATGGCTTTCACCCCTGATTCATTCTTTGTATCTTCTTCAAATGAGGATGGCTCTATAACTGAAAGAAATGCAAATTGCATGTTATTACTCATCCTCCTTGTTTGTGTGGGTGCACTCCTATCCCCAATTATGTAAGATGGATCAATCTCAGCACATTGATTTCTCCTGTGAGGTTCAGTTTCATTCTACCCAACAAGGTTTAATCATCATATTTTTATTTTGAGTCAACATCATGATGCGACTACTTAGTGTTTTGTCCACCTTCCTCCATTCTTGTATTTATAGTTACTCCATGTTCATTTTTTCCTCACTTTCTATCACATCAGCATATGAAATCAGTGAATAATTTTATGGTTTTCTCTTCAATGATCTGAACATCACTTCTTTCCATGATCCTTCTTAATCACTTGTTGAAACACTTGTAGGATTTACTGTTCATTGAGTATCCAAGGAAAATTCCTTTATCTCTATTGTCACCATAATTCCATTGATTTATCTTTTTGTTCCTGATGAAGCATTTAATTACAAAAACATGAAATTATTTCAAAGAGGTCTTCCTTCCATGCCACAATTCATATGATCTCTTCGTCTCACCCATATAATGTCCTGTTCAATTTTTAATATACACTACATCTTGAACATCCTCTTTCCAGTAATGCCATGAAATACGACTCTCAATCAGCATAGTTCATGCAATGTTGTTCACTTGTCAATTCCTATGTTCAACAACTCCATTTCATTTTGGAGTTCTCACAACAGCTACCTCATGTTTCATCTCATTCTTCTCTCTGTAATCTTCAAATTCAATGGATGTGTATTCCCCTCTATTTTTAGATCAAAACACTTTTATTGTTCGTCCAGTATCATTCTCGACGATTCTCCGATATGTTTTCATGCAGTCAAGAACTTTATTTTCTTGAGATTGACCATTACACATAACATTCTACTATAATCATCTATGAAAAGGACAAATTACATTTCTCCATGAGTTCTGGAAAAAGTTATCATCCCGATTACATCTGTGTGAATTAGATCAAGAAGATGAGATACCCTTTTCTTCCTTGGCCGATATTAACTACAGACCACCTTCCCACAAATGCAAGCATCATTAGACTTTTCATGCTCACACTTCAGGTTGGGAATGTCCCTGACAACCCTCAATTTTGATATTTTCTCCATGTCATGTTGATTGATGTGTCCCAGTCTCCAAGGCCACAAATTGTATTCTTCTTCAATAGTTATATAACAAACATTTTCTTTACTATCAACCTGATATAAGTTGCCTTCTGTTCTACAACCCTTCATAAGTGAATTGACTGTCTTTCCCTTGAAAGTGCAGACTTTCTGATTATATGTAACTATAAGTCCCGAGTCACAGAGTTGACTCACAGTAATTTGATTATGATGTAGGCCATCTACATAAAAGAATTCAGTCTTCTTTAGCACTCCATTATCAATTTCATTACTTCCACTGCCTTTGATTTTTAGATATCCATCGTTACCTAATTGTACTGTACAATCAACCTTCCTTTTGATATCCGTTAATAGTCCAACATTACTTATCATATGAGACGAATAGCTATTATCCATAATCCAGGTACTGTTATTTTTTGTAGCTTTGAGGGACACCTCTGCAAGGTTGGATTTCTCAATTTTCTTCCTTTATTTCCATGAGACAGTGGATTGATTATAGAGCATTGATGGCCTTTCAATTATCTCATCCATGTACATTGGATCTTCATAGTTGAAGTATTCATCGAGAGGATAAAACTTGTTTTTACGAGCACTACTATCTTGTTGTCGAGATTTGACTTGTCTAGAACTCTGGTATGAGGTGTCCATGTCCCTTCTTTACTTGAAATTAACAACCTTATAAACAATGTTAGAACTATGAAAACAATATCCATAGATATTGTTTCTTCTAAAAGAATTAGGATATGAATTTTCTCTCCACCATTGAACTGCCATATCTTCTCCATTCAGAGATCTTCTTTCCTCTTCACAATAAGACATGGTACTACCCAAATATCTAAAGAACCGACACTTAATGAGAGGAAATGTCTTCTCACTTCTATTTGTCCTCATTATTTCTTCGGTGGGATAATTGTTTGAGGGCCCCTTTTTCAAGGAGGCTCGAGGATAATCTTCTTTTCTTCTTTCAGATTGAATTGGAGATTTGTATCCCCACATCAGATAACCTTTCCACATCACCAACTTTCATATTTCCTTTATTTTGGTTACCATTATTAGCAGCATATGACGACTCTACCTCACACCCAATTCCACTATTTCCCATGCAGGCAGGTTTCTGATCATTTAAAATCTTTTCAACTCCATTAGAGCCACATTTTTCTCTCTCCAATAGCTCAGCATATAAGAACCTTATAAACTGTATTTTGTTCCTTGATTATTTTGAAATTGAATATTTTTCAACTTTACTCCTAATAGAAACAACTTCCTCCTCAAGACGCCTAGTAGTCGTGGACTTTTCCTCTAGTGTGGGGGTGAGGTCATTGATGACCTTCGTCTTCTCTTCAATTCTCAGCATCATATTCACTACATCATCATAGCTTTCATGTATTTTAGACTATACTTTCACAAATTCTTCCATTCGTTCAATTTCATCTTCAAGTTGATCAAAATATTTAGTCGATTCTTCTACGATGGATTTCCACTTATTTGAACTCTTACATTTAATCTTAAACTGACTAACAACATCGTTAAGTTTCAACTCGTGATTGGCACAAGTTGTCAACTGATTTTATCCACCAGTATCTTCTGATTTTTCAACAGTGGATATCATGGAAGCATGGTTTTGAGTTTTAAATTATGGTTCTTATTCATCATAGAATTCATTTTAATCTTCTTCCTCTTTATAGATAAAACTCTTATTTTGTACTTTCATTCTATATTTGAAGACTCCCTTATTGAGAAACTATTTTTGAGGCATCTCAATGTTTTCAGCTTCACTATTCTCATCATTGATCTTTATTAAGTACTGAGAGGCAATGTGTCCATATTTTCTTTAATGAAATCAAGCAAGAGGTAACTTCCCTTTGAATTTCCCTTTTCCCTTCTAGAACTTCTTTGAAATGAGTGAAAGAATTTATTTTTCCTCATCATCTTAACCACTAATATCTTTTGAGATTTTTAGTTTCATGATGGATTTGAATGCCGTTTCCTTTCTCACTCGAGTTGTAGCATCTTCTGGTTTGAATCTCATTTCATATTCCACCAAACTGCTCAGCAGGTCATCCAGTAAATGTTTAGAAAGATCTCTTTCATCAAAGGCTAACACCTTTGCATTTTATAGGGGTGGAATTCTTCTAAATAATTTATTTACAAAATCAATTTCTTTGATTTCTTCACCTAGACACTGAATAGCTCCAACCACTTCAGTAATTCGATTGATGAATGAGTCTGCATTCTCATCTGGATGCATCTTCAGATCATTTAACCTATTTTGTAGGACTTGTAGTTTTTCCTCATTCACTTTGCGATCTCCTTCATAAATATTTTCAAGTTTACCCCACATGGATTTTTCTAAGGTGCAACTCATCACCTTTAGATAGATCTGATCAGAAAGGGCACAGTGAGAGAATTTTGGGCTTTAGCATCTAAATCAAGAATTTTCCTATCTGCGTCAGTCATAGCTAGGCATGTTTGATCAGTGACTAGTATTCCTTGAATAGTAGATAAAAGGACGTCCATTCTAAGAGATCTTAGATGATATCTCATTCTATTATTCTAGATTTGGAAATTACATCCATCAAAGAGAGGGACTCCTATGACATTGGCTGAATTGTCCATAATCATAAATGACAGATCAAACACCAGTGAACGTCCATTTGATACCACTTGAAGGACCCCAGAACACCCTGAGAGGGGAGGGTGAATCAAGGTGTTAAATTGTTCTTTTTAATGTTGTGGATCCTGTTCCCATGATGGTAGGAACTTGTTAAACCTGTCAAACCAATGAATGTAGGAAGTTGACACAACACTTTTACTTGGTTCACCACAAAGGGCTACGCCCAAGGAGCATATACTGACAGTTTGTTGGTCATACCTAATTACACTAAACTTCACTAGTTGCAGATTTCAATGTTCAGGTACATTCACTCTGTCCCAGGCACACTACCTTTATAAATTTTCAGAGATAGCTCACAGCATTCCTCGGGTAACTCCCGTTGACTCCCCCTGTCTCACTGCCTTTGGTGAAGTCCCAGTCAGTTTATAGAATTGAGGGTCTCTTCAATATATTTTCATTAAAGTCATTGCCTCTTCTTAGCATGAGACTATTCTTGCATCGAAGACCGTTAATGATGCACTTGAATACACTGAATCACTGAACATGATAGTCTGAAACGTGCAAACAAGCTTCACTGAAAATTTCGCGCAACATCATGTTTTACACTCAACCTCATGTTTTTCGTGAAGCATCACCTATTTCGCGCAAGCCAGAATATTTCGCACAACTCTCAATTTTTGCGTGATCCAAAATCATTCATGAAAGCCTCAAATATTCACACAACTCACTTTACGCAAACCTTTTACATGTGTCAGACCTCAGATATACACTGAGAATTCAACTGTACAGAAGAAGGGGGTCACCTTTTATTCATAGGTATCTCAGACCCTCACGCTCAAAACCCCATGTGGTGTGAAAAAAACTCATTTGGTGCGTAATATTTCACGTTGGTATCGTTTTTCATGCACATTTACAGATTTTTTGCACAACCCATTCCTTTGCCATTTTCAATGTTCTAATTCAGAAACACCTCTTGCACGAAAAATATCTCTCCAGTATTTTTTGCACCACATCCTTTGCACACACCTCCTCTTGACAACAACCTATGTCTTTATTTTCTGATTTTCAGGTCCAAAATTTTGGAAAACACTGGAGAATAGATCCACCTTCTTTATTCTTGTCTGCATGAACTGTATGATCACTTCACTGGAACACATTCTGAACTTCGACTGAGGATTGAAAAAAAACACAAACCATACACCAATTCATGCATAGAAGGGCCATGGTTCCAAAAACTCTTAGAACATCTAGAGATGACTCCAGAGAGTAGGGTGAAGCTTTATACTTATATTATTTGGTATTATGCCAAGATATGGTGGGTTGTGATGTCACAGGTGGGACTATAGTAGGTTACGTCTTAGGATGAGTTATAGCATGCCTTCTACATTTACTTTTACTTGAAAACTTTGAGGGCCAATCAAGATCAATACTTCATGAGTTTGGAGCAGTGTACTCTCTCAATCATGGATTATTCTTCTCACACCAAAGAGTGGAAGTGCTTCACACCCACTCTAAGGGGAGATGAGTTATTCATGGCATCAATGTTTTAGGATGGACATAGGAATTACATCTGATCTCAACTGAACATATTCAGGTTGTTTTCCATCACAGTAATAGTCTACTAGGAGCTGATTACAGAGAAGCACATGAGGGATTTGGGGGATGTGAGCCAGGGAGGCTCAACATCTAGAGTTAGTACCCCTCCGAATGATTGTAGGTAGCACCTCAGACAGTCTACACATGGAGATATGAGTAGGAGAAATACTTTTTATGGTGGCCAGGTGGTGTGCTGCCAGAGTGGGAAGAGAGGGATTACGAGGCCACATTGCTCTAGAGACCTAGTTGAGTGCCAATCTTGTAGTAATATGGGTCATATTCGACGTTTCTGTCTGGTTTTTTCACTAGAATCTTGTGAAAGATGTTCATCTATGACTCCTCATTCAAGAGTATGACCACTAGTTTCTCATCAGTTTGGGAACTAGAGTTTTTCCGTCGGTTCATACTTAGGTGGAGTTCATGGACTTGGTAGACTGTCATCAGGAATTCAGTGAAAATAGGGTGGATTAACTAATGGTGGTCAGCCAGGATCACAGGGCTGCGATACAGGTCAGACTTTTATAGTGGAGAAGATTCAGTAAGAGTAGGATCATGGACCCTCTATAGTTAGAGGTATGGTACTAGTTGTATCAGTTTAAGATTCTCCACCTTTTAAAATAGGGGTATCCCATAGTTTCATATCTATTCCTATAGTAGAGAAACATTGTCTATTTATCATAACATATTCTAATATTTTAATGCTAGACACTCCAATGGTCACTAGAAGGGCTAGTGTACGCCAGTGAAAGGAGTGACCTCTAGAGGATAGTGGGTCTCACCTCTTATGGAACCTCTATGTCATAAAAATGACATGGTATGATTTCAATCATAGAATGAATTGGTTTGTTATATATAAGGATTTTGTCGAAAGTCATCATCATAGGGTGAGTTTCCCGTCATTAGAGGGTGGTTTGTTTCTACACAAGGGTGAATGGGATGCCCAGGCAAGCATAGTAGGACCCGAGCATCATGGGATGGGAGGAGTTATAGACCAGATTGATGGTCTATATTTGGATGACCAAGGAACATAAAATATGGACATTACTACATTGGTGTATTGTTTTTGGGATATCATCCAATAGGACTTTCCATGTTTTCCTCTTGAGTGAGAGGTGGATTTTTCTATTGAGTTTATGCCAGTAGTGACACTAGTATCCCTTCCTCCTTATAGGATGGCTACCCTAGAGTTATAGAGTATCAAGAAGAATTTAGAGAAGTTGTAGGGAAAGGGTTTCATCTTACCTAGTACTTCTTTGTATGGTTTTCATGTCCAGTTTGGGAAGAAGATGGACGGTACCCTAAGACTTTCTGTGGATTATCAGAAGTTGAACCAGTTGATAGTCAAGAACTGATATCCCTTACCGAGTATTGATGATCTCTTTGATCAGCTTCAAGGATATTGAGTGTTCTCATAGATCGACTTGGGATCTGGTTATCATCATTTTCACGTTAGACCATCTAATATACCTCTTACATATTTTTTGATTATGTTTGGTATATCAATTTTGTGGTTATGTCATTCGATCTCATGAACGCACCTGTAGTTTTCATGGTACTGATAAGCCCAGTTTTCCATGATTACTGGGATTCTTTTGTGATGGATTTCATGGACGATATTTTGGTATACTCTCACACTTGACACGACCATGATACCCATAATGAGATATTATTGGGTAAAGTAAGAGAGTATCTGTTATATGTTATGTTCTCAAAATGCCACTTTTGGATGGACCAGATTCACTTCTTGGGTCATGTTATCTTAGAGATACGAGTATCAGTAGACCTAGAGAAAGTGGGAGCAGTTGTTTTCATGGAGAAGCTAAAGAATGTCTTTGAGGTACATGGTTTTCTTTGATTAGCTAATAACTACATATGTTTCATATAGGACTTTTCATGCTTAGCAGTGTCACTGATGGGCCTGGTTAAGAAGGATGTGATATACCTATGGTTAGATTCTTGCGAGTCATCTTTTTAGGAGATGAAAGGGAGGTTGAATTCAGAACTGATACTAGTTTTATCATATCATAGGAACAATTATATTATTTACTATGATCAATCAGTTATTGGGATGAGTGTAGTGCATATGCGGCGGGAAGGAGTCGTTTCGTACAGGTCTCAGCAGTTCATGCCACATGAGAGGAATTACCTAACGCATGATCTCAAGTAGGTAGTAGTTGTTCAATATATAAGATTTTGGATACATTATCTTTTGGGAGAGAATTTGGTGGATTTAACTGACCTAAAAACTCTCAAGTACATCATTACTCAATGTTATATGAATTTGAGACAACTAAGGTGGGTTGGCTACATTCTGTCCATTGATATTGAGCCTGCCTACATGCCTGGGAAAGGTAACATAGTGGATGATGAGTTGAATAGGAGGAATCAAATACTAGCAGTTCATGAGGCCAGTAGTATGTGGAATCTTATGTCTATGTTCCTAGAGATGCATTTGGAGGTTCATGATATTCAAGCACAGATTTTCCTTTCTTCTTCAGTTGTTACCTCTACTCTAATTGAAAGAGTGCAAATGAGGCAGCTATAAGATGTTGAAGGACTAGTCTAATGGGAGAGTGTGTCAATAGAGGACTCTATACCTAGATGGACCGTAGGTAAGAATGAGATCTTACAGTTACATGGATGTGTGTTGGTGTTAGAAGACACAAGTGAGGATCTTTTGAGGGAATTTTATACTTCACTTTGGGATGTTCATCCTAGTTTCACCAAGCTGTATCATGATCAAAACCGTCATCATTGGTGGCAATGTATGAAGAGGGAAGTTTCTATTTTTTTATGAGGTGTTCCACCAATCAGCAGATAAAGGCAATAAATCAGCGATTGGTAGGGATTTTATAGTAGTTACCCATTACATACGTAGAAGTGGAATGATGTAATGATGGATTTAGTCACAGGTTTTTTGAGGTCACCTCAAGGGAATGATTCTCTTTCAGTTGTCATTGATAAGTTCATAAAGGATTCAAAATTATTCAAGATCAAGGAATCCTTCAGTGTAGAGGAGATGGAAATGTTGTACATATAAAAAATCATACATTTACATGGGTTTCGACACTCTATCGTTTTAGATAGGGATGTCTGTTTTACTTCTCGTGTCTGGCAGGGGATATAGAGGGCTTTGGGTGAACAGGTACTCTTGAGTACAACATATCATCCCTAGACTGATGGCCAGTCCAATCATACGATACAGGTGTTTGAGGACATGTTTTGAGCATGCACCCTAGATTTTGGAGGTTCTTAGGGAAGCACATACCTTTATTGGATTTTTCCTACAATAATAGTTTTGTGGAAACTATTTAGATGGAACCTTATGAGGCATTGTATGGTAGGCCTTGTTGATCACCCCTATATTGTCTGGAGGTATGAGAGGTGGCTATGTTGGGACATCGTCTTGTCTAGGAGACCTCTGAGTGAGTGGAATTGATTTGAATGAGGATAGATACTACAAAGCCATTGCAGAAGTCTTGTATTGATAGACGACGATGACCACAAAAGATCGAGGATAGAGATTAGGTTTTCCTACGTGTAACAATGAGGTTGGTACATTGGAGGACTAAGATATAGGGAATGATTATACTGAGATATATCAGGCTATTTGAGGGTTTAGAGAGATATTGACTATTTTCTTATCAGTTGTAGTTACCTCAGTGGTATCACGCTATGCATGACATCTTCCACGTTTCCCAGCAACAACGTTACTTCTCAGACCAATATCATTTTTTTCAACTAGAGTAGGAAGAATTTGAGGGGGATGCCTCATTCAACGATCATCCTGTCAGGATCATTGATCACAATGTGAGGGTTCTTCGTTGCTTGTCTATTCCTCTGGAGCAAGTGATATGGTAGCACGAGCGAGTACAAAATGAGACTCAGGTGAGGGAGACCGATGTGCGATCGTAGTGGTTGGAGCTATTCAAGGATTCTTTTTCATTGCCTTCTTAGGGAAATTTATGGACGAATTTCTTTAATGGAGAATTTTATAAGAACCCGAATCTTCATTTCTGGTATGGTCCATGATTTTATGTGTTTTTAAGAAAAGAGGCGATTTTCGGGAAATTTAAGGAGTACACATTGTGTATTTAGGAGTACACGCTATGTACCTCGTTGTTGTGGGTAGCTTGATAATGGTTGTTTAACAGGACAGTACATGGATGTGTGGGGTGACCTGGAGACTTTCTAATGATGGGCCTGGTACAGTCATTTACATGCCATGTACTTTTAATGAAAAAATGATGTATTTTTATTTTTATTTGATAAATCAGACATCGATCGCGTCTTGTTCACAGAAAGCTCTTCATTCGGATTTGTCTCATCAAGGAGGGACCAAAGATGAAAATTCTTCTTTGATCCCCCAAGACACCATCCTTCTCCAAATCAAACTCCATCGGTGGCATTGGAAGAATATTGTTGAGTTCTTCCTTCTTCTAGAGACTCTTCAATAGATTTCTGCTCTTTCATGATATAACGTTGGTTGATTTTTTTAAATGTTCTCATTGATATACAATGATCTTGGTCAATTAATATTATTTTTTTGAACTATATCGACCATACAATGTTGAGGTAGGTTGTTTGTGCCTATCTGTATTTTGTCTTTGAATTATATGTGAAAATTTCCCAATACCCTAGTTCGGGGTATTTCGTGTTTAGGGAATTTAACCCTATAATCCATGTTATGCATGGATTTCTTAAGTTAGGCCCCATGATTGTGAATAGGGTTTAATTACCTAGCTATGGATGTGTGCGCCCATGTTTGAACTGCAATTGGTACTTAGGTCTACTTCTAACTGTTAGGCTAGTCTGTTTTCCATGCCTAGTGCTATTATGATGGAGTGATATTTTTGGACATACTTGTTCCATGCTTTATAGTGTTTTATCCAAGTAGTATATTGTAATTTACATTAGCTACTAAATATTTTTTGGGAATCATTGACTTATATAGGTTTGTGGGATCCTAGTATAGCTAGACCATAGGGGAAATGGATGTTGAGGGCTTTCCCAGAGTGTCTATTATACATCAACATTGTGAGACCATCAGTCGTGGATTTGAGTTCTCTATCGGAGTGTCTATAGTTCCACATTGTCATACCATAGGGGGATTTAGACATTGAGTTCTTCCCTAGAGTTTTTGTAGATTACCATTACGAGACCACATGGGGAATTGATAGTGAGTGCTTCTTTAGAGAGTCATTATAAACTAAACTAGAGAAGTTAGACTATGAGAACCTCCCAGAGGGTTTATTTAGATTGTGTGATTTTTTAGTTAATAAATTTAATTTAATGTTATTGTATGTGTATAATTGTTTACTTTTGAGTACTTACTTGTTTATTATTTTGTTTTTCATTTATCTTTCCACTTATATATTCACTGACAGTTAAACAAATATTGTAGGGTGGTTTCCTATTGGGATTTGTCTCAAATCTTATTTGGGTCATGCTTTAAGCCCATAAATATTATATTATTGCAACTATAGACAAGGTAATGTTCCCTTATACATCGGGTACATGATTGTTATGGAGCTTGATAGAAAGGGAACAAGATGAGGCTTGCAATGCTGCTAGAGTAATTTATATGTTTTCTTTTTTTACATTGTTTTAGTACAGTCTTCTAGGATTGTATCATGTTTTCCTACTTTCCTAGAAATATGTGACATGCATAATTTATATTTGATATCCATTTTTTTATCTACTTGCAGTCTTCCATTGTTTATTTTCGCATGTTATTATTATTGCATTCGCTACTGTTATCTATTTATTTCTACTGTTTTACTCTGTCAATGAGGGCATAGTTTCCCCACTATCACACCCAAGGCTCTCACTGCTTGTCTAAAGGCTATGGAATTAGGGGAAATGCACAGGATGCCATGTGACCAATCGAGTATCGAACACCTCTAGGCGGCACTTAGAACCGAGACGTTTTACAAATGAATATGGAGTCTAGAAGTATTGGTGAAAATATTAATTATTGTAATGATATTTAAATTTTTTCATATATTCATTTATGCCTAAAATTATATTATTATATAATGTAAAACTATTGAATAATAGTATTTGTAATTTCTAATAAGGTACTAATAAAAAACAATACATCAAGAATATTGATAGACTGGGTGTATTAACTATTCATGTATTGATCTTCACGATGAATCTTTCATAAATTTTTTTTTAAAAATATTAGTGTGGCTACCAATGTTACTTTGAATCCCATTGAATAATTTTCTAAGAAAATATAGGATTCACTCCTTTACAAATCATGTGGTGTTTATTAGTTTTTATTCATTCTCCATTAATAATTTTATGGTTATTTCTATCAACTACGAATTAGATCATAGATAAAAATGATATTTTGGTTACTTCAAGTGTACGAGGATATGAAATGTGCAACTATAAAATGGAATGAATGGAAGTAAATTTATTTGTGAGATAGAAAATATTTGATGGATTTTGTTTCACTTATGTTAATCAGGAAATGAACGTTGAATCTATACCCAATAATTTTATTAATTTTTTATTAAAAACATAAAAATCAAGATGATAAACAAAATTCGTGGAATGAGTAACTCATCCATGTATTGTGGATGGTTTATCTGAGAACAATTATCATCATGTTATCAAATTTCATTTCATGAGAAATAAAGGTTAAATATGAATTTATATAGAATGGTAATGGTTCGTGGTTTATTGAACACATTATAAAACCTTATTTCACATGTCCATGTATATATATCTAAGTGAGTGAGGCGAGTAATGTGGATGTCCCACACTGGCCAACGGGGTGTGGTATGGGGTCTACTGAGGGGTAGTTTGATAGTTTCATTGGAACGTTTAACAATTAATTTTTATAATGTAATAGAAATGTGACCCATAATTCCAATATAAATAGTGATAATACAAATCCTTGTAGAAATTTCAATCATGATTCCTAAAAATTTTAAATTTATTTAATAAAAAAATAAAGGACTTTGAAAAAATTACTATTTTAAATAAATTAGTTTTCTAGTTGGAATATTTTACATTGAAGACTATAAAGGTGATATTTGTAAATTTATTTAATAAAATTTAATGGGAGGTTTATTTTGGAATATTTTTAAATTAAATTTGAACATGGATTAGATCAAGAATGTTTTTAAAGTACTATTATGTTTGAATTCACTAGTAATCACAAATATAAAATCTATTAGGATTTTTGGATCTCTGTGGATAAAAATTTAATAAAATAATACATTCTCTGTAGATGATATTCCATTTAGAAAAATTATATTTCTATAGTTTATGACACATACAAATTTTCTGGTGAAACCCACGATCACAATTATTATTAAAAGTAAATATATTTGATAAATAGATTTTCACAAAGAATGTGTTTACAGATATTATCCATTATTTATATTTGTGATAATTATTAATTAGTTTCATGAGATAATAACACTTACCATTAATATAAAATTTATAAATATTCTCTTGGAACATATTCAATAGATTATGTGATGTTACTCGAAACTTTATTAATTAGATTCATAGAATTACTCATATTCCCATCAATATGTTGGTAGTATGAATATGGTTTTTATTTAGTATTGTTTAAATTTCACTAATGATGATATTATCCACTATCATTTTATATTTTATTTCCATATTAAATTAGCAAGACATATTTTTTCTTTTAGCCTTCTTGATTAACTTCCTGTTGTAACCAAGTGTGTTCCATTAGCCAAAATTCAATTGTGAATTAAGATTATACCAAATGATATGGTTTATCATATTTTCCATAATATTTATGTATAGGCATCATAGATATGATGAAATTGATAAATTTATGTGATGTTATCTTGTTATTTATAATTTGGGAAACAATGAAGCAAAATTTTTCCACCTATATATTTATTTATTAATACAATTAAAAATGAATGGTGATGGTTCATTATTATTTTTGGAAGATATGTTTTTAGAAATCCTCAACTAGTTCCTCATGAAGAGTCATTGACATTCAGACATAATTTATATTGGTTATTTATATATTCCTTGTAGTCATTGGGATGGGATATATATTTTTATATTATATTCATCTACACCATGATATCTCTATAAACTATTGCATTAGGAGTAAAATCCATTACCCAATTCAAACTCACATGATACATATAATGTACAGACTCAAGTGACACCCATCGATTCCCCATGATATTCCACTACCTGACCTCAACCACACATCCTGTATGCTAGAGGCTACTAACTAGTAGAGAGGGTATAATATCGATCCTGGAGGGACTATACCCTCTTTTATCAGAGTAATTCGCTAATGTAAAAATAATAAATAGTATCTAAATAATATATATCTAGAAACCAAACAAATTACAGATCACAAGATGACCAAAACTGGAGATACAATATCAAAATGAAGATCAAATATTTAATGGTAGTCGATATTATAAGTGTCAAAAATAAAACTCAAAAGTAAATACACTGAAGCCCCCCAAGTAGGTATCAGACCACATTGGGTTCCCTCAACCCTTCACCATTCCGACTTAGTAATCTAACATGGGGAAATTTCCCTTATCATGTCATATAAACATGAAATCTATTCAGGTTCAGATCACTTAGCAAGAGTAGGGTGTGAGAAAAACATAGTTGGCCCCCACAATTAGTGTCTAAAACAATATTTATCAACAAAAAATCAAATCAGTTTTATAGAAAATAAGTACAATGACTAAATAAATATTTATCACATTATCAATTTATTCATTATTTTACCACATAAATTTCAAGGTTCCCATGGATACCTGAACCTCAATACCTACTTCATCCCAGGCTTGAGTCCACACTATCACCAAGTTATTTCACAACATATAATGTTGTAGATACCATTCTGTATCCCATGTCTCATCTCAAAATACAATTTTTATGATTCTAGACTATATTTCATATCTCAAAATTCTATTTTTGAAATTATTTATTTCATGTAACATCTTATAATTACATTTTTACCATTATAAATTAAATATCATATCTCAATCATATTAATTTATAGAACAACTAATTATTCATCTCAATCTCAATAATTAACTAAAAAATTAATTAATATTCCCAATACTATTAATTAACTTTAAAATTAATTTATCTTATCATTCTCATTAATTTACTCTAAGATTAATTAATCATATAAATACATTCCAACAACACGACAATTAATTATTATTCACAATATCATTAATTAATTCAATAATTAATTAATCTTATCATTCCTATTAATTAATTCAAAACAATAATTATTCTTTTTAAATTAATTAATAATTTCATTTTTAGTTTAACACATGAATACTATTAATTAATATTCCAAATTAATTAATCAGTCATATTATCCCAGTAATCCCATAATTATTTCATGAATTTATTATTTAGCACACAATCTCAATATCATATAATTAATCAATCAATCAATTATTCAATTTCACAACCCCAATACCCCCTAATTGGTTCCACAATTAATTAATCTATTCAAAAATCTCAATATTCCATATTTAATTACATATTTTATTACTCAAATAAAAAATCTCAATATCTTCTTATTAATACCATTATTCAATAATCAAATATATATTCTCAATTATCCCCAATATCACATAACCCTTAATTAATTAATTAACCCACGTAATTTATTTATAATAAAACTAAATTTATAAAAATCAAATAGAAACTATATAATTTTATACATATAGTTTAAATCAAGAAAATAATAATTGAATTATATACAACCTTCCTCAATTCATTGAAAAACGATAACCTAATGGAAATCCCAAAAAATGAGGAGTGTAACGATATAGAATGAGATACTGATCTAAAACCCTAAATCAAGAGTGAAAAAATGATAATCCTTATTTCATTATCTAGATCCATAATCAATGAAAAAGATATAGTTAAAAAAGGAACAACAACCCTTTCTATTATGGGAGAAGCAAGGTGGAAGAACAAGAAACTATGTTAAGATATAAATCACATACTGAGATGGGTGTAGATATTTCATATGGGCTTCGAATAACAAATTATGCAGTTTAGTATGGCTTGGAATCCCTATGGAGGTCTCTAAAATTGTTAAAAAAATACATGGGTCATATTAGGTTTGAATAGGGTGAGATTTGGGGTCCAATGGATTCAAAATATAGTTTTCAAGTGAATAAAAAAGGGGACAACGATTTTCATGGAAGGGGACAATGGTTTTCCTTCACTATATACCTAAAACATGTTCCTATTTTATATTAGGTGAATGATTACATATTATAGTTGAAGGGTTATACAAATTGTTAAAAAAATCCAATTCCCCTTTTTCTATCGTTCCACAATTTTTCTAGATGGGGATCATTGTTTACCCTAACATTGAGCCAACCGTGAACTTCCCCTTTTTCCAAATTTCTCAAATTTTCACCTGAACACACCCCAATGTAATGGGAAAATAGATATACTCATCTAAATGGAAAGAATTACCGAAAATCAATAATGATTCATCTCAAAAAATGTAGGGATCTTTCAATCTCCCCTCCTTATAATAGATTCCCTCGTGCTATACTCCCATGAATCCCCAATACTATATGAAAGAATGTTTGAGCCACTATGATATCATTTAATCAACTCATTCCCATATATCCTCCTACACATTCAAATATTACCTGAATATTTATACTATTTGTATGGTCTTTCCCCATGAATCTTTTTCATTGTGATACAATACTCCTATATGATGATCCTAAAAATGCATCTACCTCATTCTCAACATCATCCACATCAATCACCTGAGAAGGGTCAGGGTATTGCTGACTAATTTTTATAGAAATAAAATTTCATGAATAAAATTTTATTTCTATGGATGACCCAATTGGTACACCACCACCCAGATTCTATCCATAAACTCAAACATTCCAGTGTATCTGGGTCCCAAATTTCCCTACCTCTTAGTCATGTCGTGATACTACCTTGGAGACAGTAAAATGAAAACATGTTTAACCTATGTATACACTAGGTTTCATTATCTTCTATTAGCATATGACTTATATCTACTATATATCGTAGACATTTACATTTTAATCAACTAAAACTGGTCCAATGTATCTGTCCGGAGACTCATTCCAAACAACTCTGACTTTCCTAGATACATCTTGCATAGTGTTTTTTTGTAGGGATTACTTAAAAGATCATCATATGGTTCAATATGAATTAAATCTTGATATATATTGTTGTATTTGAACACCACCAAACAAAGGTGTTTGTACCAAGACCCACTATTATCCAGAACACACGCTCACAACAATTCCTCATGAACTGTTATAGTAAATTCTGACATTCCATCATTTTGTGGGTGAAAATCTATTCTCAATAGAACCAATATACCTAGAGTCTATTAAAATCCCTTCCAATAGAATGAAGTTAATCACAAGTCAATGTCTAAAAAAATATTATGTGGCACCCCATACAGATAAACTATCTCTAGAACATATAATTATCCCAATTGCTCTTCTAAGAATGTATTGTGTATAATAAATAAATGTTAAAACACTGTCGACTAGTCTCTAAACACCAACAAAAGCTTCATTCTTCTGAATATTTCTTGGGAGACCAACCACAATGTATATGGCCAGGTCCCCCCACAAACACTATGGAATGGGAAATAAATATAACAATCCACCAGTTCATTGATACTTATACATCACTTATTGACAGGTGGAATATAATGTTATGAAACTTGTTATCTGACCAAAATTTTATTCGTATATAACTATACATTTTAGTCACACATGGATGCATGTCCATATTTAATAATTGAAATTATCACATCAACACATTCCGTTAACTCCTAGGAACAAAAAACTGATTCTTGATATAGATGATTGCATCCTCATCTATCACCCAAAATGAAGGTGTAACTCCCAAATATTTCATAGAACATCATTTTTTAAATTAATTCGATAACTTGTGGTACACGCAACATCGAGTTCGAGTGCACCACCACTTACAAAACTAGTCATTCAAAAAGCGGTTATGAATTGTATTAACCGAATTTTGAATTTAATGTAATTTATATTATTTTAGAATCCTTATTATGTGTTTCTTAGACATAGTATAAGAAAATTTTCATTTTTTTCAGATAAAAGATGTATTTTTCCTAAAATGCAATTTTTCTTCTTTTTAATGGAGATCCTTTTTTAAACCCAATATTTGAAACATTTATATATTAAATTTTATGAAATTAAATTATTCAATAGAATCAGAACATAAAAATTTAGTTTGGATAAATTTTTGGTTCTTTTCTGATAACATCCATATTTTGATTAATAGTGAAAAATACAATGTTATAATTAAAAACAACTTTTTTAATCAAAATAATTAATAGTGACCAATTATGAATTTTCATTGTTTTGAAGTATAATAAGATTATATTTTTATCATTTAATAAAATTTAGGTCATTATAAGTAATTTCACATTTAAATTTGAAATAAATACATGTCAATCTATTGATGGATTTTACTTTCTAAAAACTCGTTGTTTGGCTTTGTCAACGGGAATTAATTTTACATTAATTTATGCCACTTCAATGATTTCAATTTTAAAAAATGGATTCCATATTTTAATTTAGGAGGTCCAATTTGTGTAAATAGTTAACTTTTATTTTTTGACATTATGAGTATTTATTTCAGTAAATATTTTATTTACCATGGTTAATGGAAATATCTGGTAAATAAGGGTAAACAAATAATATTATTGTAATATTAAATTTCCCTAACATGTGTAATATTCATATTGGTTCATATATGTACGACCATTTTCATCATTTGGTTTGTTTTGGGAAAACATGGAGATACATGAGAGTGATAATGACACTTTATATTAATTAATTTAAAGTAAAGACCAAAATGACATATACATATATCTTTTAGTAAAAAAAATTTTACAATGTGAAATATAAGTTTTAATTTTGACTGTAAATATTAATTAGATAGATAATAATATTTCCTACATAATGGTGTTTAATATATAATTTTTAGACATAAAATTATTAAATTTATTTATGACCCAATGATGATGCAGTAATTACCTTATTAATGAAATAATCAAATAAATGGTATTATAAATATTAAAGTAAATATAATTTCTGAGTTTTAATAAAAGAAACTAATTTTATAGTTTAATATGACATGTTATATTTGATTATATTTATCTATTTCTTAGTAATCAAGTTGTGATTACTTTCACATAAACCAAACACTAACCAGTGTCAAAATTGACATAAATGAGTTTTTCAAACAAATATTATACTATTAAATTATATAATATACCATAAAATCTAAGGTTCAGAAAAAGGGACTAAATAATATTATATATGTCATTAATGAACAACTAAAGGTTCTCTTGGATGTTTAGACTATATTTATCAATCATATAGTGTAGGAATGCTAGAAGACACAGTAAAAGATAAACAATTTAACTAATAGTTAAATATAAATGATGAGAATAATATGAAGACCTAAACCTATACAAAAACTATTGGTTGAGTGTTTTTAGACACATACCCATCTTATCCTTGAAATAAATCATTCCAAAGCCATTAGAAGCTGAAAATGTTTTTATTATAATATAATATTTTAAAGTTTTTCTAAAGTGACCCTCACCTCTCTTATAAAAGGGAACTTACCCTTCTCTCCAAATCACACATCCAAATCCATTTGGAGAGGCCAAATGCTTCCAAAATATCCTCCCAACTACCATACTATCAACTTAGAGGCCATAATTTGATTAGAAATCCAACCTAAGGATCCATTTTGATCAACTCAATATAATTCACCTGAAGAAGAGGTAATAATTTCACCTCCCTCTTTCAAGTTCTTTTCCTCTTCCATTTCCACATTCTATGTTTTTTCCATACTATAATAATATCTCTAGTACCTTCTATATATTATGATGTTATTATAAATATTGTAAAACCATATTCGTTATTTGATCCATCCTATAAATGACAAAGTCACCGTACGTGTGTATGTACAGCTTACCATCTCCATGGCGTGGTGTAGTTTGTCATTCAAACACATCATTATATGGATGGGTATAATAATGAGTATAACTGATGTAAATAATTAATATATCATGTTATTAATTCTGTATATATGATATACCATCCTATTAGATATGATTCCACCATCAATATAATGATATTGTCACTCGTGCGTATGTACGAATTACTGTCTCCACGACGCGATGAGATTAATTTCCACATTCACTATTCAATGATGATTATAAAAATATATATTAATAATGTGTATATAATATATGACATAATAATTCAACATAATATATATATATATATGTACTAAAATATATCTTATTCACTTACTTCTATACGATATGAAAATGGAAACAACGTTTGTGCGTACTTACGACCTACCATCTCTATAAACGGTGTTTTCCATTTAAAATATCTATCTATTATAAAAATTTATATCATAAATATATATGATATGTAAGACATGTGTCACATTATAGATGTATGTAAATCATTATCTAACTGATATGATAAAGAATAAAAAGTTAAAACACGTACGACAACAAAGAGATTATTAATGGAAATGTTAATTTGACATGGTAATCATTATTAACTAGGTAGTATAATGTCATAAATGAATCATGTATGATATAATAAATATGAATAAGGTGCCATAATAATTTAATAACATACTAAGGTCATTATATAGGAGGTTAAATTTTCTATTGACCATATGAAATGGAAAGGTGAGGGTTAATTTCAAAATCTCATTATTATCCAAGGTTGTTTTTACATATGAATCTACTGGGACATATTTATCATCCACATACATGTTTCATAAAAATGTATTTCCAAAAAAAAAATTACTATTTTCTAGACTATGGTTTAACGTTATTTATAACCATTTTTACTTTTTAAAAAATGGATTGAAAGAAATATTTTCGTTGTTTTCCAAACAGTGTACTTTATGACCTTTTTGAGATATTAAGGTAAGAATGTTTTTTTATCTTATACGGAGGGGGTGGTTATTCTCCATGATTATATCACCTTTGAAACTTCCATTACATGCTTATAATAATATTTTATAAATACATGTTTTCTTTTATAATTATATGACTCTTAAATGATTTCAAAATAGAAATAGATATTTATCTCAATTAGTTTTGAATTCATATATGTCAAAATCCATTGATAAATTTTAAACTTGTTTGAAGTTGATTTATTATTATACAAATATTCCATACTATATTTGAGGATTAGTGATATGTTTTACTATGGATGTGTTATTTTTATTCCATTCATAGTTTATGGTTTATGTGTTGACATTTTGTATGCTAGTTTTAATACGATTGTTTATGTTATGTTTCAACCATTTTTTATGAGGACTGTATTGGACTTAGTAAGTGATGGGTGGAGCTCACTATAGCTCCTTGGTGAATTGGAACGTCTCATGAGAAAATTATATGTGTAATTTTCAGAGGTCTTTCCCAATAAGATATATGATTTTGGCTGAGGCCTTAATCATTTTAGGACGTCTTAGGTGAGGCCTTGACAAAATGTATCAGAATGTCCGAAATTATACATTCCCTCGTTATGAAAATAATATTGATGTTTCACGTGGTTATTCGATTTGTAGAATACCCATGATTATATTTCATTATTGAAATATTTACTCAGCTCATATTCCTGACATAAAGTGATCATGTTTATTATTTGTAAAGGCATGTGTTTTAAATTATTCACCACGCCTAATGTTCAGGTTATCTTACGCTATATTGCACACTCTTACTGAGCATTTGACCTCACCACATTCATATGTTTCATTTTATCAGGATATGAAGAAGTCAGTAATGAGTGACTTGGATGCATAATCTAGGAGGATTGTATGTTTCTAGTGGAATAAATTTGTATTGTATTTATTTTCATGTTGTAATGTTGTACTTATGTTTATTTCTTCATTCCAAGTTACTAAACTAATCAGTCCTTCAGGATTTGATCCCTTGCGATCATGATAATTTTATATAATAATGCACCTTCTTTGGGTAACTGGGGTTGGGGCGTTATAGTTGGTATTCGAGGATGTTTAGTAAAAAACATAGAAACATGATTTAGATCAAATCAGATTAGAGCACATAAAACTAAGATAGTCTTTGAGGATAAGTATAGAAGAACTTTCTATAATATTGGTAATGTAGAGATTTTATGAGTTTTCCAAGAAATAAATCAATTTTTGGATATGAGAAGGTAGAGGAGGCTCTATAACAGATGTAACTAGGATTGAAAACTCTATCAATGAGTTTCAGGCATGACCTGGGGTATCTTGAGACACAAAAACGGGCCTTGATGCACTCTTGGTTATGACACTCCCAGGAGATATGCTTAGGATTATTCACATTTTCATTACAAACCATTATAAAGGATTTATGATTATATAATTCCTCAAAGAAATCATTATTTATGATTACAGATTATATCCATATACTATTCAATTTATGTTAAGTGTTTTAAACGTTTGGAATTATGTATTTCAATTTTAAAACTAATCTACTATATGCCATTATTTAGAATTAGCACCTTGTTGATGGAATGGGAACTGTATCAATGCACGTAATCCATGTAGGGACTTCCCTCCTACTCAATATAATTATATTGGAGTTGGGGATGCAACTAGTGCTGATCATCTTATAACCATATTGGGACAACTCACTCAGGTTATGAATAATAACCTTACCCGTATGGAGCACCCTGATCCACAACATGGAAGATCAATATTAGACCGCTAAATATGACAAAAACCACTAACATTCACTGGGTCTACAAATCCATTTGTAGCTGAGCAATTCATATGTTCCTTAGTGAAAATATTTCATGCTTTGGGGAGTAGCAAAAGGGAAAACATTGTCATGGCAGTTTACCACCTCACAGAAGATGCAGATCAATGGTGGTGTTTAATTAAAAAATGGAGGATGAAGAAGTATCATGTATAAAATGGAGGGAGTCTAAATATATTTTCATAGAAAAATATTTTCCTCATGACAATCGATCAGATATGGAAAAGAAATTTATGTGTCTGAGGCAAAAAGTGGATTAGAATGTCGCAAAATATGAAGCTAACTTTACAAGGTTGTCAAGGCACGCTACAAAATTTATACGTAACCCAAGAAGTAATATTGATCATTTTTGTGATGGGTTAGAACCATTTCTCCATCGATCATTAGTCTCTCAATCCTTCTCATCATATGAAAATATTCTCTCATGTGCTATCAAGGCATAAAATGAATTCTCTATGTCTTACGACTTTAATGAAAAGCAAGAGTATAAGAGATCTGCAGAACACTCTAGGAAAGGAAATATAGAAACAAAAAAATGGAAGAGTTCAGTTTCCACCCTGTGATAATTGTGAAAGGAATCACCCTGGTGCCTATATAAATGGAATGGGAGTTTGTTTCAAATGTGGAGAAAAAGGTCCCCAGGCTTAATATTACAAGGGAAAGAAAGAGGCTGTCAATATTAAATGAAAATATTATAGATAAATGGTTCATTATGAAAATGAATTCCCTAAGTGCCAAAGAAACATACCTTAGAAAAGCCCAAGGGAGGAAGGCCAAGATTATGTTGTTACTACAGTTGAAGTGGAATAATTATTGTATTTGTGTTTTTGGATTCAATAATTATTTTCACGTTATAAGAAGAATGTGATATATATAAGGATTATATTGTAGTACTTTTTGTTTTCATTAAGGTTGTGATGAAGAAAATCATATTTTAAATATGTGATAATAAGGGAAACATTATATTGTTTGGGGAATCTTATGTTTTAATTGATTTTGGAATTTTGATACCCTTTAGAGAGAATTTGGGTAGAAGTATTTTGGATATATATAAAGGTAGTAATGGATTAAGTTTAACATTAGATATTATTTATTAATATTATTTTTGGAGTATAAAAATACTACCATTTTTGAAAACAAACAACTTTTAAGTCGGGCGATAATCCGTCGCGTCAGACAAAGATGAAAAAATTGAACCCACAACCAATGTGTGAGAAGGATTTATGACCTACCACAAGTCTACCAGAAGTCCATTGTTATTATAAATTTTATATCTTCATGGTGTATGTCTGTAACCTTATACTATTAGGATAAATATATTATTTTTGAGTTTTATTATCTTTCTGGAGTGAGAGATGAGTTTCTGTTAGAAATTAGTTAATGGATGGAACTCTACTTGTCAATATATATATATATATATATATATATATATATATATTATTCTATGAATAAATTAATTCAAAAACATTAGGCATGGGATCTTAAAACCAAAAATGTGTTATCCCAATACCTTATGTTTTTTTGAACCAATGATACTTTAAATCATCATAGAATGATGGCCATGAGGCCCTCAATTTTACACTTGTTTGTGATGGATGACCTCAATAACTCCATATAAATATTTATGTTTTTCATAGAATTAAGTGTCAATAATTTCTACCAATGTTCTCCAAATCGAGATCCTAATTTGGTGGTGACTTTTTCATTACTCATTCCCTTATATTAAGATTAAATTTTATTAACCCAATTTCCGATGTGGGTTTTCCAAAAAGGTATTTTTCAATTATTTTAGATTTTATTTTCGATAAACAATTTCAAATTTTGAGGACACAATTTATTGAATGATGGGAGAATGTAACCGCCCAATAATTTATAATATGTTATTTTTTCAAAGTAATTCATAAATTGCGCTACGTGCAACACCGAGCTCGACCACACCAAGACTTACCATATTAGCCGTTCAAAAAGTAGTTATGAATAGTATTAACAAAAAATTGAATTTTATATACTACATAAAATTTTATAATCCATATTTTGTGTTTCATAGACATAATATAATAACAAATTCATTTTTTATATAAAATGAGTATTTCTCAAAAAATGCAATTTTACCGCTTTTTAAAGGATAACCTCTTTTAAAACCAATATTTGACACTTTTATATATTAAGTTTCTCGAAATTAAATTATTATTTATAATTGGGACATAAAAAATCTAGTTTGGATAGATTTTTTGTACTGTTCTGATAACTTTCATATTTTGAAGAATTGTGAAAAATAATTTGTTTTAATTGAAAACAACTTTTTTAATAGAAATAATATATCATTTTAGATTATGAATTTTAATTTTTTTTGAATTATAACTTGATTATATTTTTATTATTTAATACAATTTAGGTCATTATATGTAATTTCAAATTTAAATTTTACATAAATACATGTTAATCCTTTGATAGTTTTTACTTTTTAAAAACCCGTTTTTTGGATTTAACAACATGAATTAATTTTAAATTAATTTCTCCCACTTTAGTGTTTTAATTGTCAAAAAATTGATTCCATATTTGTAATTAGGAGGTCTAAATTTTGTAAATATGTTACTTTTATTTTTAGACATTATGAATATTTACTTCTGTAAATATTTTATTTACCATGGTTAAAGGGTAAATATGGTAATAAGGGTTAACAAATATTATTATAATGATATTAAATTACCCTAAAATGTTTCTTATTCCTATTGGTTCATACATATCAAATTATTGGAATGATTGGGTCTATTTTGGGTCCACTTGGAGACACATGAGAGTGATAATGACACTCTATATTAATTAATTTAATGTGAAGAAAAAAATACATAAAAATATATATTTTAGTAAAAAAAATTACAAGGTGTTATATAACATATCTTTTCAACTATAAATATTAATTATTAAGCTAAAAATATTTCCTACAGAATTTTATTTTATTTAAAAAATTTAGACACTAAATAAATATATTTATTTGTGACACAATTATGAAGCAATAATTAGAGTATTAATGAATGTATCAAATAAATGATATTATAAATATTAAAATAAATATAATTTCATTGTTTTTATGAAATCCAAAAATTTTATCGGTGAATATTACATGTTAGTATTGATTCAATTTATCTTTTTCGATGTAATAAATTATTGATGACTTTCACATAAACCAACTACTAAATAGTGTCAAAATTGATATAAATGAGTTTTTAAACAAATATTATATTATAAAATTATATAATATTCCTAAAAATATAGGGTTATGCCAAAGTTCTTAAATAATATTATATGTGTAAATAATTAACCACTTTTTGTTATCTTGTATGATTAGAGTATGTTTATTAACCATATTTTTTAAGAATACATGAAGACACGGTAAAAGTTAAAATATTTAACTAACAGTTAAATAAAAAAGATATGGTTAATATGATGACTTAAACCTGAGTAGAACATTCTGGATTAGTGTTTATCTACCTATACCTACATTAGAATATAAATAAATCATGATGGATCCCCAATAAACCTAAAATTATTTTATTATAAAATAATATTTCAAGCTTTTCCTAAAGTGACCATCACCTCTCTTATAAAAGTGCACTTCTGCTTCTATTAATGTCACACCTCCAAATCCATTTGTCTCGGCCACACCATGACCAAATATCCTCCCAATATCCCTCACATTAACCGAGATTCCTTACTATGATTTGAAATCCAACGAATGGATCCCTTTTGATCAACTCAAAAGGAAACACCAGAAGAAGTGGTAATAATTTCACCACCCTCTTTCAAGTTCTTTTTTTCTTCCATTTCCTATTTCTTTTTTGTTGTCATACCAAAATAATAACTCCAGTAACTTAAAAATACTATGATTTTATTATAATTATGATAAAACCATATTCGTTATTCAATCCATCCTATAAATGACAAAGTTACCATACGTGCGTATATACGGGTTACCGTCTCCACGTCATGGTGTAGTTTGTTATTCAAACACATCCTTATTTGGATGGGTAAAATAATGAGTATAACTGATTTAAATAATAAATATAACATTTTAATGATTCATTATATATGATATACCATCCAATTACATATGATTTCACCATCAATATAATGATATTTTCGCTAATGCGTAAGTATGGATTACCGTCTCCCCAGTGCGATGAGATTCACTTCCACATTCACCCTTCCAATGATGATTATAAAAATATATGTTATTAATAAGTATATAATAAATGAAAAAATAATTCCACTTAATATATATATATATATATATATTTACTTACATATACCTTATTCACTTACTTCCATACGAAATGAAAATGGAAACAACGTTTATGCGTACATTCAGCCAACTATCTCCATTAATTGTGTTTTACATTTCATATATCTATCTATTATTCATATTTATATTCTATAAATATATAATATATAAATAATTTTTTATATTTTGGAATTATGTAAATCATGATCTAAATTATACGATCAAGAATAACCAGTTAAAACACGTACGATAAAGAAATCAATTATTACCCGAAATCTAAAACTAACATTGAATTCATTATTAAATGGGTAGTATAAACTCATAAATGAATCATGTATGATTCAATAAATATAAATATGGTTCTAGATTAATATAATAGCATTCTCTTTTCATTAAACAAGAGGTTAAAAGTACCCTCGACCAAATGAATGTGAAAGGTAAGGGATAATTTCACAATCTCTTTATTATTCGAGGTTATTTTTATGTAAGTATCTTCTGGGACCTCTTTATCATCCACATCCATATTTCATACAAATGTATTTCAGAACAATTTTTTACTATTTACTATACTATGGTTTAAATTCATTTATACCCTTGTTTGACTTTTTAAAGCATGGTTTGAAATAAATCTTTCTGTCGTTTTCCAAATAAAGTAATTTATGAACTTTTCGACAAATTAAAGTAAGAATGTTTTTTAACTAATATGGAGGGCGTGGTTATTCTCCACCATAATGTCACCCTTGATGCTTCCCTTATAATATTATAATAATATTATCAAAATAAATGTTTTTTTATAATTATGTGAATCTCAAATGATTTCAAAATTGAATAATATTGTCCATACCTACTTCTAAAAGAACTAAATAGGATTATGAAGAAATCATATTGTCCATACCTACTTCTAAAAGAACTAAATTGTATATCAAATGTTTGAAATCTCATCTGATGATACCATGACATCATGTCAATCTTGGAAAAGACAATTGATCCTCTCAATTGGTAAAACAAATCATCAATATGTGGAAGAGTATATTGGTTCTTCACATTCACATAGTTCATCATTTAGAAATCGACACAGGAGAACAAATTCATGCAGTCATTCTTTGTGAACAACCTAGTCGATCCCCAAGGCGATGTAGTTGGACATGTAAACCCCTTATCCATAAACTCATTTAGTCATGTCTTATTCTATGGTAGCTCTTTTAGATACATTTTTATGGTGAAATAGAAACTAATATAGCACCTATAATTATATCAATAGTGAATTACATGTCTCTATCAAAATTAATATTAGATAAACATTCATGAAAATATACTAAAATATGTCCAATACTGGAGGAAATAAGAACTAAAATACACTTCATAATCATAGAGAACATTCATCATGGGATGTGAGCTCTCTTACCTATAGTTTAATTAACCCCCTTGACCTTACTATATATCCCACTGTCGACGGTGAATGTACATTTCACCCATAGGAGACATAAAGTTCACAATCCACTAGTAACAACATATATATGTTCTATATTCTACTAACCATTATATTATTAGAATTAGTTTGATGCCTGACATGTCAATAATATTGATATCCTACAAAAAAAAACTATACTCCCCATCATCTATAGAACATCTCTTGCACATGTTGATGTCCCTAGACCATACTACCAATGGTGTATCTACCATTAACACCCTACACATGAAATCCACAATCAAGATTAAATGATAAGAATGTGGTGCAAAAATGAATCACTAAGAGGCAACAAAATTGAATAATGCACCAACTAATATAGATTCTATAGTAATAATACCTCTCACTATTGACCATCCAGCCTTGCTATCCACAAGTTTATGTTTTATAGAATATAATTGTCATGCTCTATAACCCTGTGTTTTTTTCTGAGTCACCATTGCGACACCACTCTACTAATATGGGCACTCTTTCCCAGAAGTTCTATGTCCACTCCCTCTTTAAGAATTTCTAGTAGAACACCAACTTCCAACATGATAATGTGTAAAAGATCCCATTCATACACTCTCATTCTCTCTAACTCCCTCGTCATTACCTTTTTGTCAATGATTTATACATAACTTCTATAGATTCCCCATCATTACACATGATCGAAACTCTATTGGTGGTTGGGGATAGTGTCTCCAATAGTGGATTAACATACACAACTACTAGAAAATTAGAATACAAAGGTCTTGTGCAACATATTATAACCCTCACCATTTTTTTTCTAATTTCTCTATCTAAATTAATCATAACATTGATTCCTAATCTCAAAATATGTGCCTCTTGATCATCCATAATGAACCACATGTCTTGTACTATAATAATTCTTCTAGTTACCCTCTAGTATAAGGGCCTACTGTACTACATCTAAGGACATATTTTGTCTAATCTTATTCACCTGGAACTTAATTTCACACATAATTTAATCCTGAAATCATCAAACTCAGGTGTCATTATCTACTTCCAACATTGGAGTAAATAGATGATTTCTAAAATTCATCCATCACAGTCAACCATATACATATGTCCTTGATTTAATCTCATGAAATCATCTAATATATCCTAACTCATTGCCTCCAAATAGATGCTCTCCAATAACCTCTGCTAAAAATTCTTCCAGAACATACAATTAGCCCATCCAATCAGAGTCTGAATGTCCCATGATCACTTCATTGATCCTTATTGTAATTCCCCGACCCCAGTTACCCAGAGTCGGTTCATTATTACATAAAATTGGCATGATCACAAGAAAGACCAAATCTCGAAAGACCGATTAATTTAGTAGCCTTGGAAACACTAGATATATTCATAAGTCTTACATTACAGAATAAAATTGAAAACTACAACAACATCTTTTCTTCATAGTACACACTCATATCCCCACAAACTATCCCTGCAGGTCATTCATAAATTACTTCTTCACATCCTGGGAAAAATAAAACATTGAAAGGGGTGAGCTCAGATGCCCAGTAAGGATAACAATATAGCGGAAACTTTCATAAATAAGAATAAAAAATAAAGTCAATTTATAACTAAAACAAAAGCCTTTTAAACTTGAACTTCAACATAGTATGACAAAAATTAAATAATTCCATTTACGTATTCACATGGATATTCTACTAATCAAAAAATCACATGAAATATCAATAACCACTTTCATAATGATGGAATGCATAATGCCAGAATATCATAACCACATAGCCAAGGCCTCTTTCCAAAACTACAAATAAGATTTGGCCAAGGCCTTGTTCCAAGACACAAGTTTGTCTCATGAGACCTTCCGATGCATCAAGGAGCTATAGCGGGCTCCATCCGTCAAATATTAAGTCCAATGCATTCCCATATGAAAAGGTTTAAACATAACATAAACATTCGTATTAAAACTATCATACGAAATGTAAATACTTCATCCATAAATCATGAATGGTATAAAAATAACACATCCACAGTAAAACATATCACAAAACCTTCAATACAATATAGAAGTTTGGTATCATAATAAATCAACTTCAAATAAGCGTAAAATCCATCAAAGGATGTTGACATAGATGAAATCAAAACTCTTTTTAGATAAATATATATTTCTATTTTGAAATCATTTAAGAGTCATATATTTATAAAATAAAAAAATTTCCTTGAAAATATTCTTATATTCTTGTAAGGGAAGCTTCTATGATTTTGTAACGGTGAAAAATAGCCGTGCCTGCCGTATAAGTTAAAAAACATTCTTACCTTAATTCTGTCGAAAAGGTTAAAAAGCACCTTGTTTGGAAAATGATGAAAAGATGCCTTTATAAAACTCTTATAAAAAGTCAAAAAAGGGTATAAATGACTTTAACCTATATTCTTTTAAATAGTAAAAATGTTTTGAAATACATTTTTAAGATACATTAATGTGGATGATAAAGAGATCTCAGAAGATTATTACGTATAAACAACCATAGATAATGAAGAGATTCCAAAAATAAACCCTTACCTTGTAATTTTACTTGGTTGGGGTAGGTTAACCTCCTGTATAATGGTGATATAATTGTTATTAAATTATACAAGAATCATATACATTAATATGATATCATATATGATCTTTTAATATTGATTTGTTAATAATATCTTAGTATTATCGTTGTTTCAGGTGTTAAATTACTCGTTTTATTTTATATGTTTTGTTACATAAGATATGTTTGTCATGGATAGGTTTTATGTTAATCAAATCCAGAGTGATATCAAGTCCTTAGATACTATTATAAATCATCATATGAGAATTATACTTGAATGGATACGATGGAGAATGAATCTCATCGCGTTCGTGGAGACGGTTGTCCGTACGTACGCATGAGCGACAATATCATTATTTTGATATTAAATTAATATATAATTGGATGGGATATCATATATACAGAATCATTATCATGTTATATTTATTATTTACATGTGTTACACATCATTATTATACCCATCCAAATAATAATTTATTGAATAACAATTACACCACGACGTGGAGACGGTATGCCGTACATACGCACGTATGGTGACATGTTATTCAAAGGATGGATAGAATACTGAATATGACTGTGCCATATTTATAATAACATCATAGTATATATAAGATACCAGAGTTATTATTTTTTAATGGTAATAACAAAGAAGGATGAAGTGGAAGAAGTAAAGAACTTGGAAAATGGTGGTGAAATCATTACCTCTTCTTCGGGTTCTTCCTTTTGATTTGATCAAAAGGGCTCCTAGGTTGGCTTTATGAATAAATTAAGGCCTCTAGGATGAAGTGATGGAAGTTTAGAGAGTATTTGGGCCAAGTTTGTCCGAGCCAAAAGGCTATAAAGGTGTGAGTTAATGAGAAGGGGGAGTGCCCTTTTAAAAGAGGGGTGAGGGGAACCTTGGGAAAATCTAGAAATATTTTTTTATAATAAATTCATATTCGGTTAATAATGGCTCCAAAGAGTAATATTTAAAGTTTAAGGTGGGGATGGGTTGAAAAACACTCAACCAATAGAATTTATACAGGTTTGGGTTACTATATTAACCTTATCATTAAGTATTGACTCTTAGTTAATTAGTTTCACTTGTACAATGTCTCTTTGTATTTTTATATTATATGGTTAATAAACATACTATATACATCTAGGAGACCCACAAGTGGTCCATTAATGATACAACTATCATGATATAAGTCTCTTGGGAGAACCTTATATTTTTAAGAATTTAATATCAATTAATAATATAATATTTGTTTTAAAAACTCTTTTTTGTCAATTATGACACTATTCAAAAATTGATTTTTGTAAAAACTCATAACAGAATGATTACTTCGAAAAAAGTTAATTAAATCATTAATAACATGTCTTAATAACCTATAAAATTATTTTAATTCATAAAAAGTCTCAAATTATATTTATTTGGGTATCTACAATATCTATCATTTTAATTTTTCACTATTATGTTACTTACTGCATCACCATTGTGTCATAAATAAATTAAATTATTTAAGGTCTAAATATTATAAATAAAAGACCATTATGTAGGAAATATTTTTATCTTTCTAATGAATATTTATAGTCTAAAGTCCAACATATATAACCCTATGTAAAAAAAAGTTTCTAAAAGATATATGCTTGTCTCATTTTTGTATTAATTTTAACTTAATTAAACTAAAGTGTCCCTATCACTTACATGTGGCACCATGGGGTCCCGAAATCGACCCAAAGATGCCCATGGTCGGACATGTATAAACCAATAATGTTAGGACACGTTTTAGAGTAATTTACTATTATTATAATATTATTTTTTAACCCTTATTTACTGGATTTACCCTTTAACCATGGAAATTAAAATATTTACCGAAATAATTATTCAAATGTCTAAAAATAAAAGTTAACTATTTACAAAATTTGAAAATCCTGATTCAAAATATGGAATCCAATTTTCCTAATTCATAACAATGAAGTGTCATAAATTAATTTAAAATTAGTTCCTGCTGTTAAAACAAAAGCGGGTTTTTAAGATAAAATAAATATAAAAAGATTGATACTTTTTTATGTTCGGTTTAATTGTGAAATTATGTCCAATGACCAAAATTGTATTAAATGGTAAAAATATATTCTAAATATAATTTAAAACCAATAAAATTCATAATTTATCACTATTAATTATTTTGATTAAAAAATGTGTTTTTAATTAAAATTTAGTAATTTTCACTATTCATCAAAATATTAAAGTTATCCAAAAAGTACCAAAATTTCACCTTAGGCTAAATTAGATACTATGAATCCAAAAATGAAATCCATTTTGAGAGATAAAATCTCAAAAATTTTAAAAAGTAGGTATTAATATTCATAATGGCTAGTTTGATCGGTTGTGGTGTGTGTTAGAACTCGATCTTGCGTACAACACACGCTATTGCATTATTAAAAGGGAAGCATACCGTAAAAGCTTGGGGTGTTACATTCTCCCTTCCTTAAAATAATTTCATCCTCAAAATTTCAAGAATACTACTGCATGAAAAGAATCGGGTGGTTCTTCGTCATATGTTCCTCGGGTTCTCATGTTGCCTCTTCCATCGTATGGTTTCTCCACAAAACTTTTACCAGACGCATCGTCCAGTTTCTCAGTAGTTGTTCTCTCATATCAAGAATCTTGACGGGCTCTTTGCAATAAGATAGATCGGGTTCCAGTTCCAATTTCTCATAGGTGAGTACATGCATTGGTTCAGACATGTATTTCCTCAATAGAGATACGTGGAACACATCGTGAACTTTGGAGAGACTTGGCGGCATTGCCAATCGGTAAGCTACAACCCCAATTCGTTCTAGAATTTCGAAAGGCCCGATGTACCTGGGACTCAATTTATGTTTCTTACCAAAACGTATGACTCCCTTCCATGGAGATGCTTTCAAGAAAACATGATCTCCGACATGAAATTCCAAATCCTTCCTTCGATTATCAGCATCGCTCTTCTACCTACTTTGAGATGCTTAATGTGATTTTGGATTACCTTCACCTTTTCCATCGTTTCCTCCACTAGTTCTGGGCCTACATGTTTTCTTTCACCAATGACATCCCAACAGGTTGGTGTACGACATCTCTTTCTATATAATGCTTCATATGGTGCCATCTGAATACTCGAATGGAAGCTATTGTTATAGGAAAATTCTAAAAGAGGTAAATATTGATCCCACATACCCTGAAAGTCAAGTGGGAAGGTTCTCAACATGTCTTCTATGGTTTGAATTTTTCGTTTTGATTGTCTATTTGTTTGAAGGTGGTAAGAAGTGCTCAAATGAAGTTCAGTATCCAAGGATTTCTAAAGACTTTTCCAGAATCTTGAACTAAAAAGGGGATCACGATCAGAAAAAATCGATAGGGGTACTCCATGAAGTCTCACAACTTCATCAATATATAGTCTTGCTAGACGTTCCAGTGGTAGATCTTCTCTTATAGCAAGAAACTGTGATGACTTGGTAAGAAGATCAACAATGACCCATATTGCATCATTCCTTATAGGAGCCTTTGGTAGCCCCATGACAATGTCCATCGTAATATTGTCCCATTTCCACTCAGGTATGGGAAGAGGTTTCATGACTCCTCCAGGTTGTTGCCTTACAGCTTTCACTTGGTGACAAACCATTCATCTTGACACAAAATCAGCAATCTCCCTCTTCATGTTGTCCCACCGAAAATGTTCCTTCATATATCTATACATTTTGGTGCTCCCAGGGTGTATAGAGAAATTGAAACTATGAGAATCATCCAGCAATTACCTTTTTAGATCAGGTATATCAGGAACACAAAGCCTCTTCCCGAATTTCAAAATTCCATCTTCATACACAAAGTCTCTCAATCTCCCATCATTCGCAGCTTTAATCTTCTTTTGAAATTCTTCATCATCGGTCTGAGAACTCTTAATCCTTTCTAGTAAAGAAGTTTTGGCTACAATTTGAAAAAGCATTGATGTTTCACCTTCCCTGGTTATTCCCATTTCCATCTTCACTAGATCCATGAAAATTGGATCCCTTTCAATTCTCATATTGTTCAAAACTACATGGTCTTTTCTGCTCAAAGCATATTCCTCCTTGTTTTCCTTCCCCTGTTGGTAGTGTATCATGCAATCATAATCCTTGAGTAATTCAATACATCTCCTTTGCCTCATGTTGAGTTCTTTTTTTGAGAAAATATACTTCAAACTCTTGTGATCAGTATAAATCTCACATTTTTCACCATAGAGGTAGTGCCTCCATATATTCAAAGAAAAGATCATAGCTGCTAAATAGAGATCATGTGTAGGATAGTTTTTTTCATGAATTTTCAACTATCGTGATGCATAAGCAATAACCCTATCATTCTGCATAAGGACGCATCCCATTCCTTTCTTCGATGCATCACTATAAATAACGAAACCATCATTCCCCGATGGTAGAGTCAATATAAGAGTATTGACTAATCTTCTCCTCAGTTATTCAAAACATTCTTCATACACTTTTGTCCAAACAAATTTAACCCCTTTACGTGTGAGATTCGTTAATGGGTTAGCCAATCAGGCAAAATTTTGGACGAAACGTCGATAATAACCTACTAAACCAATAAAACTACGTACCTGAGTTATACTCATAGGTTCTGGCCATTCTTGGATTGCCTTGGTCTTAGAAGGATCAACAGATATTCCATCTTAAGAGACAATATGTCCAAGAAAAGAAATCTCATGAAGCCATAATTCACACTTGCTAAACTTCTCATATAATTCATATCTTCTCAGAGTCTTCAGGATAATGCATAAGTGACTTTCATGATCTTCATAGCTTTTAGAGTATACCAAGATATCATCATTAAATACCACCACCAATTCATCAAGATATTCCTCAAATACTCTATTCATCAAATCCATGAATACAGAGGGTGCATTAGTTAATCCAAAAGGCATTATAGTAAACTCGTAATGCCCATACCATGTTTGAAATGCTGTCTTCAGAATGTCTTCCAACTTTACACACAACTGATGGTATCCAGTTCGAAGGTCAATCATTGATAAGTATTGATCTCCATGCAGTTGGTCAAATAAATCATCAATGCGAGGTAGGGTATACATTTTCATTATTGTTATAGCATTGATCTCCCTGTAGTCGATACATAACCTCATAGATCCATCTTTCTTTTTAACGAAATGAACAAGGGCTCCCCATGGAGAAACACTGGGGCGAATAAATCACTTATTACTCAATCCCTCTAGTTGTTTCTTTAGTTCAACTAATTTTATAGTGGACATTCTATAAGGGGTCTTCGATATAGGCCTTGATCCAGGAATTAAATCAATAGAAAACTCAACTTCTCGTTCTGGAGGATGTCCAGGTAAATCTTCTGGAAATACATCTACATATTCTTTCACAACAGGTACATCCTCTATTTGAAAATTCCTTTACTCACCCATAGTCATTTCATTCTCTTCCTCCCCAATAATTGAATTTAGTTGAGCTATTGGGGTTGGATCTAGATAAGAATTCGGTGGTGAAGATTCTGCTCTAAAGATAAGGTGTTCCTTATCATCATCATCAAAAATCTTAACCTCCTTATTCTTACAATAAATCATCGCATCATAGTCCAAAATCCAATCCATACCGTGGATTATATCAAACTCAATAATATGTATGATGATGAAATCAGCAGATAAAGAACATTTATATGCTCTAATGGGGACTTATTCACAAAACTTTGTTGCAATGATACTTCCCTAAGTATTTTTAACTGAAAACTCCCTTCTTAAAACAAATTGGAAATATCTAATTTTCTTAGAAAACTAGGAAGATATGAAACAATGCAGTGATCCAGAATTAAATAATGCATTTTCTAAACTTGAGGAAACCATTAAATTACCTGCCACCTTGTCTTTTGGAGCTTCTACCTCAGCAGTAGTGATAGAAAAAGATTGGCCTTGATCCCTTGGCCTTTTCTGAGGTAAGTTCCCCTGACGATTAAGACATTCATATGAATAATGTCCCATCTCCCTACAATTGTAGCACTGAACATTGGTAGCTTCCTTCTTCCCTTTGCAATCACGAGCTTGGTGGCCCTTTTCACCACACTTGTAACAGACACACATTCCCTTAAAGCATGTACCGGGGCGTTTCTTCCCACATTTAACACATGATGGATATTCAACCTTTCTTATTCCACTTATTTCCATTCCCAGATTGATCAGCAGATCTATTCTTCTATTTCTTTCCTTTAAAGTCATAAGACTTATAGAATTCCTTTTTTGTCTTGATAGCACATGAGATAATGTCTTCGTACGACGAGAAGGATTATGAGACTAATGGTCGAAGTGGAAATGGTTTTAACCCATCAAGGAAACGATAAATCTTACTTCTTTTTTTACGTTTATAATCTCCAACATACCTTGCTAACCTTGTAAAGTTATCCTCAAACTTTGCGACATTCTCATCCTCCTTTTGTCTCAGACTCAGAAATTGCCTTTCCATATCTGCTTGATGGTCACGAGGAAAGTATTTTTCTAAAAATAGATCTTTGAACTCCCTCCATTCCATATTTGACACTTCATCATCTTCCTTCGTGTTTGGAATCCATTACCACCATTGGTCAGCATCTCCAGTGAGGCGGTAAACTGCCATGATAACCTTTTCCCTTTCACTACTTGCCAAAGCCTGAAATATTTTCTCTAGGGAATTTATCCATTGCTCAAATACTTCGGGATTTGTACTCCCATTGAACGTTGGTGGTTGTTGCCTCATGAATCGATATAACATTGATCCTTCACGCTATGGATCAGGGTGCTCCATATGGGTAAGATTATTATTCATAACCTGAGTGATTTGTCCTAGTATGGTGATTAGCTGATCGGCACCAGTTGCATCACCAGCTCCACTATAATTATCTTGAGTAGGAGGGAAATCCTACATGGAGTGCGTGCATTGATACAGTTTCCATTTCTTCCACTAGCCACCATTTCTAAACAACGGCATAAACTAGATCAGTTTATGAATCAAAATACATAATTCCATACTTATAAAACACATAACATAAATTGTACTATTTATGGATGTAATCCAAAATCATAAAAAAATTTCTTTGAGAACGCGTATACTCATAAACCCTTCATAATTATTTGTAAAGAAAATGAAAGTTATCGTAAGCATATCCCCTAGGATTTTCGTAACGAAGAGTGGAACAAGGCCTGTTGTCGTGCATCAGTTCTCGTTTAAGTCTAGCTCAAAGCGGTGTTTTTGGGTTTTACCCCTAGGTACATATGTGCCAGAGCCGCCTCTACCTTCTCGTATCCAGAAAGGGATGTATTGCTCGGAAAACTCATAAAATCTCTACAAAACCAAAATTCTATGAAGTTCTTCTATACTAATCCTCAAAGTCCATCTTCGGTCTATGTGCTCTAATCAGAGTTTATCTAAATCTAGCTTCCAAGGTTTTTACTAAACATACTCTGATACCAACTGTAATGCCCCAACCCCAGTTACCTAGAGTCGGTGCATTATTAAATAACATTGGCATGATCACAAGAAAGATCAAATCTCTAAAGACTGATTAGTTTAGTAGCCTTGGAAAAACTAGATATATTCATAAGTCTTACATTACATCATAAAAATGAAAAATACAACAACATATTTTCTTCATAGTCCACACTCATATCCCCACATATATCCCTGCAGGTCATTCATAAATTACTTCTTCACTTCCTGGGAAAAATAAAACATTGAAAGGGGTGAGCTCAAATACCCAGTAAGGATAACAATATAGCAGAAACTTTCATAAATAAGAATAAACATTTAAGGCAATGTATAACTAAAACAAAAGCCATTTAAACTTGAACTTCAACATAGTATGGAAAAAATTAAATAATTCCGTTTACTTATTCACATGAATATTCTAATAATCAAATAATCACAAGAAATATCAATAACCACTTTCATAATGATGGAATGCATAATTCCAGACTATCATAACAACGTAGCCAAGGCCTCGTGCCAAGACTACAAATGAGATTTTTCCAAGGACTTGTGCCAAGACACTAGTTTGTCTCATGAGACATACCGATGCATCGAGGAGCTATAGTGGGCTCCACCCGTCACATATTAAGTCCAATGCATTCCCATATGAAAAGGATTAAACATAACATAAACATTCATATTAAAACTTGCATACGAAAGGTAAATACTTCATCCATAAACCATGAATGGTATAAAAATAACACATCCACAGTAAAAAATACCACAAAAACTTCAATACAATATAGATGTTCGGTATCATAATAAATCAACATCAAATAAGCGTAAAATCAATCAAAGGATGTTGACATAGATGAAATCAAAACTATTTTTAAAGAAATATCTCTTTCTATTTTGAAATCATTTAAGAGTCATATATTTATAAAATAAAATATTTCCTGTGAAAATATTTTTATAATATTGTAAGGGAAGCTTTCAAGATTTTCTAATAGATGAAAATAGCCGCACCCACCGTATAAGATAAAAAACATTCTTACCTTAATTCTGTCGAAAAGGTTAAAAATAACCTTGTTTTGAAAACGACGGAAAGATTCCTTTATAAAACTCTTATAAAAAGACAAAAAAGGGTATAAATGACTTTAAACCATATTCTTGTAAATAGTAAAAATGTTTTGAAATACATATTTAAGAAACATGAATGTGGATGATAAAGATATCCTAGTAGATTATTACGTATAAACAACCTCGGATAAATAAGATATTGCGAAATAAACCCTTACCTTGTACTTTTCCTTGGTTGGGGTAGGTTAAACTCCTGTATAATGGTGAAATAATTGTTATTAAATTATAAATGAATCATATATATTAATATGATATCATATATGATCTTTTAACATTGATTTGTTAATAATATCTTAGTATTATCGTTGTTTTGGGTGTTAACTTACTCGTTTTCTTTTATATGTTTTGTTACGTAAGCTGTGTTTTTCATGGATAGGTTGTATCTTAATCATATCTAGAATGATATCAAGTCCTTAGATACTATTATAAATCATCAAATGAGAATTATACTTGAATGGATATGATGGAGAATGAATCTCATCGCGTTCGTGGAGACGGTAGTCCGTACGTACGCACGAGCGACAATATCATTTTTTTGATATTAAAATAATATTTAATTGGATGGGATATCGTATATACAGAATCATTATAATGTTATATTTATTATTTAAATTTTTTACACATCATTATTATACCCATCCAAATAATAATTTATTGAATAACAATTACACCACGGCCTAGAGACGGTAAGCCGTACGTACGCACGTATGGTGACATGTTATTCAAAGGATGGATAGAATACTGAATATGGCTGTACCATATTTATAATAATATCACAGTATATATAAGATACTGGAGTTATTATTTTATAATGGTAATAACAAAGAATGAAGAAGTGGAAGAAGAATGGAACTGGGAAAATGGTGGTGAAATCATTACCTCTTCTTTGGGTTATTCCTTTTGATTTGATCAAAAGGGCTCTTAGGTTGGATTTCTGAATAAATTATGGCCTCTAAGATGAAGTGATAGAATTTTATACAGTATTAGGGTAGAGTTTGGCAAAGCCAAAAGGATTTTAAGGTGTGAGTCAATGAGAAGGGGGAGTGCCCTTTTATAGGAGGGGTGAGGGGCACCTTTGGAAGAGCTAGAAATATTATTTTATAATAAATTCATATTCGGTTTATAATGGCTCAAAAGAGTATTATTTAAAGTTTAAGGTGGGTATGGGTCAAAAACCACTCAACCAATAGAATTTAGACAGGTTTGGGTCAGTATATTAACCTTATAATTATGTATTAACTCTTAGTTAATTAGTTTCACTTTTACTATGTCTCTTTGTATTTTTATATTATATGGTTAATAAAATTACTATATACATCCAGGAGACCAACGAGTGGTCCATTAATGATACACCTATCATGATATAAGTCTCTTGGACGAACCTTAGATTTTTAGGAATTTAATATCAATTATTAATAATATATTTGTTTTAAAAACTCTTTTATGTCAATTTTGACACTATTCAATAATTGATTTTTGTAAAAAATAATAATAGAATGATTACTTCGAAAAAAGTAAATTAAATCGTTCCTAACATTCATATTAACCTATAAAATTAGTGTAATTCATAAAAAGTCTCAAATTATATTTATTTGGGTATCTACAATATCAATCATTTTAATTTTTCACTATTATGGTAATTACTACATCACCATTATGTCATAAATAAATTAAATTAATTAATGTCTAAATATTATAAATAAAATACCATTAGTTTGGAAATATTTTTATCTTTATAATGAATATTTATAGTAAAGAATCCAACATATATAACCCTATGTAAAAATTGTATTTCTAAAAGATATATGCTTGTGTCATTTTTGTATTCATTTTAACTTAATTAAAATAAAGCGTCCCTATCACTTACAAGTGGCACCATGGGGTTCCAAAATCGACCCAAAGATGCCCATGGTCGGACATGTATCAACCAATAAGGTTAGGACACGTTTTAGGGTAATTTTTTATTATTATAATATTATTTTTTAACCCTTATCTACCGGATTTACCCTTTAACCATGGTAAATAATATATTTACCGAAATAATTATTCAAAATGTCTAAAAATAAAAGTTACCTATTCACACAGTTTGAACATCATGATTCCGAATATGGAATCCATTTTTCCAAATTCAAAACACAGAATTGGCCGAAATTAATTTAAAATTAATTCCCGCTGCCAAAACAAAAAGCGTTTTTAAGATATAATAACTATCAAAAGATTGATAGTTGTTTATGTTCGGTTTAATTGTGAAATTATGTCAAATGACCATCATTGTATTAAAATGTAAAAATATATTCTAATTATACTTTAAAACCACTCAAATTCCTAATTTATCACTATAAATTATTTTGATTAAAAAAGTTGTTTTTAATTAAATTTTAGTAATTTTCACAATTCATCAAAATATTAAAGTTATCCGAAAAGTACCAAAATTTCACCTTAGGATAAATTCGATACTTCTAATTCAAAAAATGAAATCCATTTTGAGAGATAAAATCTCTAAAATTTTATAAAGTAGGTATTACTATTCATAACGGCTAGTTTGATCGGTTGTGGTGTGTGTTAGAACTCGATGTTGCGTACAACACACGCTATTGCATTATTCAAAGAGAAGCATACTGTAAAAGCATGAGGTGTTGCACTTATATCATATAAACATCCCATTTGACCCTCTTCTAAGCATGAGTCTTCATGTAGTAAAGTATATTCTTGATTGAATTTATCTAGAACTCAACTCCCTCACGTCCACCCTCTTCTCTCAAATTCATAGGGCACAACAACTAAAACACCCTCATCAATTCAAACATTCTCTTCTCAAACCACCCTATATCTCATTCTTATAATTTTGTGAATCTCACAATGTAATCCCAAAACATCTCTCAAACATCCTCACCCATCACTATCAGTGCCTTTGATTCCACTATTATAGGAACATCTACATTCATTCCATCTTGTCATCCTTCTAATAGGTGTTTTCATGAACGCATAACTATTCAAGACCAACACACACTTTAGTACATAGTTTTATAAAACAACACATTTATGGGGATCAAAATATATAACCACAAATTATTTCCCTAAACCCAACTACATGGTCAATGTTGAGGCACTATCACTACCCCTAACAATTATAGAACTAGTTTAATGAAAAAAGGGTAACTCACATTCTCGTTTTTCATGGATCTCATTTTTTAAACACATTTATTTTCATATTTTATCATTTTAAAACTCTTTAACAATTTCATGTTAGACACCATTTTAACATCAATTCCACAGGAAATGAAAAATTGTTCATGATCAAAAACATACCCAAAACGTTTTCTCCCATGCGTTCCAAAAATGATGCATGTCACATAATATTCCAAATAGTTGAGAATAATTCATTCACACTCAACTATCATTCCTTACAAACCCACGAATCAAATATATAAAAATATAAAAAGTAAAAACGACATAAAAAAACTTATTTTTCATTGAAGGTGAATAATATTCGACTAAAAAAGATAATATAAATAACAATTATCCCACCCTAGGTAAATGGGTTATACCTTATACAATGCTTTGATACTCCATTGAACAAGATTATAACCGAGGCCCGAATAATCCAAGTCACCTGTCTTCCTTTACAATATATTAATACGAACGAATGTGAAAATAAAACCTCATTTAATACCACTTAGTAACCTATCTACCTGGGTTCCATGAACCAATACCCCAAGTCAGTCATCTTCATGGCCTCAGGTGTACTGCCCCAAATCCCATAGGTTACTGACTAGCAGCTGGAATCTAATATCGATCATTGGGGGAATAAACTCTTTTTTAACTAAGTAATACACCATTATAAAATTTACATTAAACAATTGAATAACATATAACTAAAAAAAAAATAGTACAAAGATCACTAGATGATAAAAACCTAGAGATATAATATCACACATAACTTTAAATATGTCATACTAATGTACGCAACCATTGTCAAAATGAAAACCAAAATGTAAATACACTGAAAAAACATATGGGGGTCCCCAACCATGTCTGGTTCCCTCGAACATGTTTCATCCAAACTAATCCTTAAAACGAATGGATTTTCCATTATTTTTTACTCAATCATGAAATCTATTTTGACACCAATTGAGAAGTCTATTTAGGGTGTTAATACAACTCATCAGGACACCACCAATGTTATCCAAAACAATATCTGATCAACAAAATTTATTTCAATCTACATAATGAAATAATTACAATTAAAAATTAAATAGTTAAAATATTATAAAAAAATTATTTATATAACCAAATAAATTCATGTGCTACGGAGGATACCTGAACAATAATACATTCCTAGGCCCATAATGTAATTGACACAATACCTATGTAATATTACTTCCCATAATGTCTTAGTTACTATTTTGAATCCGATGTCTCATCTTTTAATGAAATTTATATCATTCATGATTACATGTAATATCTCATAATCCCATTTTCAACCATTCTATATCTCTTTTTATATATCTAAATTCCATTGTTTCTATTCTATATTATGTTTAATTTCTCAATACTATTAATTAAATCAACAATTATTTGAACATATCAATTTCTTTACTTAACCCAATAATTAATCAATCATCTCATTAATGTTATGTAACTCAATAATTAATTAATGTTCTCAATATCATCAATTAACTCATCAATTAATTTATCTTCTAATTCATAATAAGTATCTCAAAATTTAATTAAAATTTTCAGTCTCATTAGTTAACTCAAAAATTAATTAATCTAACCATTGAAATTAATTTAAACAACAATTAATTAATCATCATAATTTCAATACAAATTCATCAAATAGTTCAACACATAGATAATGTTAATTAATTTTACCAAATAATTAATCAATAATTTCATCCCAGTAATCGCATAAATAATTAATCGATTAAATTTTCAACACACAATCTAAAAATAAAATAATTAATTGATCAATTAATTATTTAACTCAACAATCACAATATCCCATTTTTAATTCCACAATTTATTTCTTAATTTAACAATATTAATAAAACCTATCTATTTCTGTGTATAATTACTCAAATTTCAAATCTCAATATCCATTAATTATTTCCATAATTAATTACTCAATTCAATAATTTCTTTTACCCCAATATCACATCAAGATAAATTAATTAATTGTCCATATTAATTTTGTAAATAAAGAACTCAATTTATAAACAACAACAATAAATTCTAAAATTTAATACAAATAATTGTAATGAAAACATTTTGATTTGAATTATAGACCACCTACCCCAATTCATTGATAAACAATAGCCTAATGGAAATCCCTAAAGTTTGAGTGCCATGACGACATATAACATGATTCAAATCGAAACCCGTAAATGAATATTAAACATATCTAGATCCTTGAATTATAGATTTATATGAATAATCTTAGATCTATTTCTATTCATTATTGGAATATTAACCCCCTGTACTATTGGATATGTAGGGATGATGAAAAAAAATCTAAGTAGGATAGAATTATCTTACTAGGAGGGGTTATTATCTTCGATCTGTGCATAAAATCTTTATAAATAGAGGTTGGGAAGGCTTAAAATCAATTATAGAGTCTTTGAAATCATAAAAATATGCTAGGGTTTAATGAGTGTCGACTATGACTTAATTTGGGGGTTCAAGTGACTTAAAATATAATTTTCAAGTTAATTAAAAATCAAACATGGTTTATTGGGTTTGGGGAGAATAGTTCTCCCTAACTGTGCACATAAACAACAAACATATTTTATATGGGTGTACAATTGCTTCTAATAATTCACACAATTTGACAAACTATGCCCCAACCATACAATTCCCCTCTTATTATACTTTTACAATTGGCTGGGTTGGGCCCATGGTTTTACATAACACTATCCTTCCACATTCTCTTCCAAATTTCTCATATTTTCACCCAAACAAACCCCAATGTATGGCCCAAAATATGAGTACTAAAAAAGGGAAATGGGTACCAAAAATAATTTCTAAGTCATATCAAGAAAATGTAGGGATATTCAACTTGAAAAGGGTCAGCATGTGACTCCCTGTGGACCTCCCCATATGCAAGAAGCTAAAGACTAGCAGCGAGGGACTATGGAATATAGTGGGAAGACACCACCAACTCGAAAATGTAATAGTAAAAACAAAATAACGATATATAAAACACAACATAAAACTCAGGATGGTTCTATATAAATTCAAAATAATCATAATAATTATAAACCTTGACATCCCATAAAATATATTAAATTAAACTTCATGATAAATGTATACAAAAAAAATAGATGGCCACAAGATTAATACTCCATAAGTAATGACCTAAACCAAAATCCTAGTTTCATCTCTATAATACAATCCCATCCAAAAATGAAAAAAATTAGAGCACATCCCATATACCTTATTTGGATGTACATCCATGATTTTATCCTATAAATCAAACAGTTTCCCAAATAGAATTTGATTAAAACACTATTTTTTAACACAAAAATTGGCTAAACCAATGCACTATAAATAAATAGTGGTTGTAATGGTGTGATAAATATGTCAGTTAATGGATAAATGATTTGAAACATCTAATAAACCCACTAAAATCAAAATCAATGTTGAATCATGGGGTTAGTCTATCCTTCTTTGGTACAATTCCATATTCTCCTAAATGTGATGAATCACCCATACCATAAATCAATGTACTCATTAAAAATTTATATTGTCATATTATCTTAACTAGGATAACAAATTCATATTGTGTTTCACATACCCATACACATTTACATTATTCATTAATAAAGGATTCAATGGTAACTCTCATTCTTCTTCTATATACACGTTTCTATGGTTAATTACCCTATAAAAGGGTTATGTAATAGCTTAATACTATAATTTTTGTGAATATTTATTATTTATATACATATATATATTCACATGATATTTTATATTCCAAGGGAAAAGTTATTATACCAATTTATTCTCTATTTTAATTCCTACACAAGAGTCACAAACATGTTCCCAGGGAACATTACCAATGCAAATGTAGAAGGACACATTTCAAAAAAACCATCAAGAACCAATGAATTATAATTCATCAAACATTAAAACCATTTTAATATATTCCACATTGGGTAACACTTTTAAATTACTAATTATGAACAACTTATTTGATTAATATATGATACAAATTATCATATTATATATAGAAAATATATTAAACATATAAATTGATCTTAAAAACCATTATCAAGACATTATATCAGTATTCAATAATGTTATCATTCCAAATCCAATTATATTATAAGTAACCACATCCATTCAAAGTGATTCATTATCATGAAAATAACATTACATCACATGTTAATAAAATTTACATTGTTAATCGAGACAATAAATAATTTTCAATACTTTTATGGTGGTGTAGATTAATTGTTTCAGTTTCTAACCCATTATGAATGCTAGGTTCACCTCTTGGGTTGATCCATTTACTAGGCATAAATCCAATATATCACATATTATAATTATTAGGTCTCTAAATAAAGTATTATTAAGTTAAAATTAAGAAATTTCATGTGCCCGACATTCTTTTGTGGTCACCCAGGTTTTACATACTTGATAAACAATATAGAAAATAAGGAGTCAATTTAGACCATCCAATTCAACCAACGAAGAATATGGAAATATATATATATGTTTTTGAATTAATTTAAAACACCACTCTCCCATATGGGGAGTTATCTTCTTTCATTGCAGTGTAAGGATGAAGTGGTTCAAGGAAGGAAATTGGAGGAAAACATCAATTTCTAGGAGAACTATCTTTTTTTATGTTTCCTAGACCAAACAACAACTTTATGAACCAATGAAAAGCATTTTAGAAGACATAATATCTTCAGATAAGATTCATAAGTCTAAAATAAAATATTATGGATTTTTAAGTGGGTTTAAATTTCTTAAAAGTGTTATCAGGATGGAAAATTACATTCCATACCATCAATAATCTCACCAAGTAAGACACCACTGACTAGTCAATGAAAACCACATGTTAGTTGGTGGTGTCCTATAGTTAACATGAATATTTATAAACCCTAACAAAAATCTATTTGATCTATACAATCCATATGGTAGGGCCCATATATGAGTCCAATGGTGAAGGTGTCCCATCAGGGGGCAGGTGGGTCGCAACATTTCTATGGTGTGGTTCATTTATGAGACTCATACTACATATGTCCCACCATGTGGATGGTGGGTTTCACTAGCTATATGATGGGACCCATGGTGATTTACCATTATATTTGGAAGCCCACTAACTTGTCAATGGACAAGAATGAATGTCCAATGGACATTACCATCTAGTCGTTGGCACCACAATATCTTTTCTGTTGCATGCGACCACCACCTATCCACCATCATGGATTACTCGAGCACCCTAACATCTCTAAAATAATGTTTAAATACATGCTATTGATGAATTAATGAAATAATTTGGAAAAATCATAATAAATAGAATCATATTAGGAAAAAATATTGGATCTTACAACCTTTCTATTATATAACAACTTTTTTCCAAGATGTGATCCCAATCATGAATGATGGGTATTTGTGAACAACTCAGGCCAGAAGACCTTCACATTACAAACCCTCTACTAGGTACCCTCCTAACATGAACATGATTCCATAGAACTCTCACTCAAGTAATAGTATGTACTCATAGATTGTTTTCACTATAGTCTACAAATGGATCAGATTATACAGGGAGGATGAATTGACATCAAGATCAACATAATTAACATTAAAAAGTGATAGGGGTAACTATGATAACACTAAATCTAAAACACATGAAATAAATCATGAAAGGAACTATAACATTGTGTAAGATCAAATTGTTTGGAAACTAGACCGAGTTCCTTCCTTATCTCAAATGTCATGAGAACCTAGTATATAGCTTTTTAACCATCTTAATACTTAATTTTCAAATCCTTGGTGCACCTAAATGAAAACTAGGTGACTACCATATAACTATAATGTATGTATCTGATGGACTATATGGAAATTTGTTTGGATTTGTGTAGTTACAAACTTCTTATTGATGAAATGAAACATTTTAGATGTCTCATGAACGATACTATGTCTTCCAAGTGTAAGAACCTGGATCTTATTTTCAGGTTTGTTTTCTTTGGGGTTGTTTTTGAGAAAAAGGGGAGTTTCTAGAAATTTTAAGAGTACACATTGTGTACTTTTAAGTACACACCATGTACTTGGTTTCCATGGGTGACCATGTACTGGATGAGTAATTGTTGAGTACATGGCTGTGTGGGGTGACTAGGAAACCACCTAAAGAGGAGGCCGAAAAAGGAAAGTACACGCCATGTACTTTTAAAAATACATGTTGTGTACTTTTTTTCATTAAACGGCCAGGGGTCGCCTCTAATAGATAGAACCCTTTTTCTCTCTGTCCATCTCATCTTGGAGCGACCGTATGACTGCATATCTTCTCCATGCCCCCAAATCAACATTCTTCCTCCAAATTGACTGTTGTCGATTGCATTGGAATCACATTGGTGAGTTCTACCTTCTTCTTAAACATCTTCTCAGGATTTCTCCTCTTTCTCATGTTATCCTTGGTTGAGCGTTTTTAATGTTTTTGTAGATCTATGTTGTTCTAGGGTGATTCAAGGCATGAGGTTCACGTATATCATTTGTAAAACACCGAGGTAAGTGGTTTTTTCGTTTCTATAGATAGTCTTTGAATTTTATGTGCAAAAGATCCCAATAACCTTGTTCAAGGTATTGTGTGTTTATGGTTTTATCCCTCTTATAACCTGATATGCCTTTTTTGTTTGGATAGCGGATAATTGTTTTGAATAAGATTAACTTTTCCATGCTATGGATGTTCTCCAATGTTTTATTATTTTGACTGTTTGGTCTAGACTTGCCTGTTAGGTTGCTTCTCTACCTTCCATGCCAAGTACTATTAGGATGAAGTGATTATAATCTGACATGCTATGATATGTTATAGATTATTTTGAAAAATAGTTTCTGAGGATTACTTTGGATTCAATGTATCATTTGTGCGTGAAAGAATTGAACAAGGCTGTGAGAACCTGGTGTAGTAGACCATAGGAAGAATGGACGTTGAGGGATTTTCCAGAGTGTCTGTTTTACTGTTACATTGTGAGACCATAGGTGGACGGATATAAGTCCTCCATAAAAGTGTCTATAGTTTCTCTATGTGAGACACAAGGGGAATAGGACATTAAGTGCTTCTTTATAGTGCCTTTTAATTACCAATATGAGACTAAAGGGGGAATTGACGGTGGGTGCTTCCTCAGAGAGTATGTCCTAAAGATAAACCAGAGGGGTTAGACTGTGTGTACTTACCAAAGGGTTTCTTGTGTTTCCTTGGTTGACCAAGATGGGTTAGTATGTGAGTACTTACTAGAGGTTTAAGTGCATTTTCTTAGCTACTTACGTGATATATGAAAATTAATGTAATTGAATTGCTATTATTGTTACTTTGTGTACATCTTTATTAACTACTTCATCTTGTTTATTGTCTACCATATATATGTATATATATTCACTAAATGGTAGGCACATATCTGCGGGTGGTTTCCTACTGGGATTAGTCTCACTCTATATTTTGGTAATGATTTTGGGACCAAATAGATTATATTTATGTTGTTATAGATAAATGAAAGTTCCCTTCTACTTCAAGTACTTGATTGCACTAGAGATGGAGAGCATCGACCAAGGTGAGGCTTGCGATGCTGTAGAGTAGTTTATCTATTTTCTTTTCCACTTTGGATTATTATTTTATTCCAGCATTGTGACATGTTTGGATGATTTCCATGAAATGTGTATCATGCATCACATATATATATCTCTCTCTGTGTGTGTTCTCTAGTTGTTTATTTCTTTAGTCTTCTCTTGTTTACATGTTTCTTTCTTTTACGTCTTCCACTACTGTATATCTATTTTTTTAACTTCCACTGTGTTACTCTTCCAATGAAGTACTAGTTTCCCCAAAATCATAGACAATGCCCTTTCGGCTAGTCGGTAGCCTTTGTCATTCGTGGAAATGTGATTGAGTCCATGTGACCAACCGGGCACGGGGTGCCTCTAGGCGGATTCCGGAATCAGGACATTACAAAGTGGTATGAAAAGAATTATTTTCATCTTGACATACTATTTGGAGCCTATATCTAGGGATATGAAGGAAATTGGTACTTGGTAATAAGATGTTAATGAGATAAGCTAACCCGTGTACAAGGAAAATCCAATTTACCTCGTTATTGAAATTTTTATGATTTTTCAATTTTTATAGTTTATTTGATTTCCCCATTGGGTGATTCACATATTTTGTGCTGTTATTTTTGATATTTCTATGGTTCAATTCAATTTCAATCCTATAAGATGAGGGTATTCCTTCTCATACATCATATATGTACTTGCTAGAATTCACATGTCATGCATTCTTTCCATTCCATTTAGGGTGCATTAGTTATTTCATGTTGTTGTGATATATGTTGTGTATGATATGCATGTTGTTTCTATATATTCATTGATAGATTACCTTTTTTGATAAGGTATTGGTTTGTTTATTGTTTTGTTCGAATGTACACCATAGTTTGGTTCTTGAGGTGTTATGGGCCCTCATGGATCAGAAATTGGTGGATCATTGTATTGTTATTCCTTCTGTATGTCATGTATAAGAATTCACGATTTGATTTGCAGGATGTATGGGCCCCCAAATGATCAGAATTTGACAATTTAATATTTTTTTATTGTTTTATTGGGTTCTAGAGTAGTTTTTGAGGCTTACTGTCCAGAAGTACCCAGAATACACAACGTGTAATGATAAATATCTGCCAAGTGTCCTTCTGTTCGTGAAGGAACTGTTTTTCTTAATTACATGTCGTGTAATATATGTACACACCGTGTAGTCCCTAACCGTGTCACTGGAATTTTGGCCAGAGACATGGGGTTAGGAAATCATGGGTGGAACACACTGTGTTCATGATGTACACATCGTGTTGGGAAGAACATGTGTCCACCTGTGTGACTAATGACATTGATGGATAAAAACATCATTTATACATGATGTATCAACATTGAACACACCATGTAGTGTAACCCTTGTATTCGATTGTGTAACAAACAACAGAGAGTAGTAAAATCATTCTAGTATATTTCATGTCCATCTGGAACATGCCGTGTAGAGTGAGTCGTGTAACCGGTCGTTTGACAAACAAAATAGGTGACTAATGTTTATCTTGTAAACTCCATGTCAGGAACTAACACGCCATGTGGTCTAATTTTAATAGAACTTTCTTTCTTATCTGTGTAAAAGAAATCAGGCAGGGAAAGAGGATTCAATTACACGCCAGGTGTTTGGATAACATGCCATGTGTTTTGTGTCTTACACAACCAAGGCTAGAAAAAGTTCACACCCATGTGATGGATTAAGGGAACACGTCGTATAGGAATTATAAAAACAGTGTATCCATGTTCTGAAATAATTTAATGATTTTCTTCTCGTGTTCCCATATTACACTTCTAATTTTATGTCCCTGAAAATCATGATCTAAGGTGTGTGCTTGACCTTGTAGAGTAATGCCACCAAGACATCCTCTGGTTTTCCTCCAGTTATAGGACAATGATCAAACACTAGATATGGCTGATCAGTGACTACCAGTAGATCCTCCAGTAGTTCTAGTCTGGCTACCAGCCATCATCTTGGACATAGGTGTTGAAACATAGTTATGAGTGGGATTTATGTGGTTCATGAAGACCTTCTGAGGATTACCACATCCTACCCCTTCTATGGGAGAGTTGACGGATGTTTTCCAGCATCAGCATCCTCCCAACTTCACAAGGGAAGGAGGATCTCATGCATAGAGTAATGGTTAGAATTCATGCTTTCTATTTTCGGCCTTTTAGATATTCCTCCAAATAGTAGGGTTATGCTCTATACATATTTTCATCGGGACTCCTCTGAGAGATTGTGGGATTTTATCTCAGAGGTGGGACTCCAGCGGATTATGGTGTGGGATGAGATTTAGCATTAAATTTATGACTACTTCTACCTGGAGACTTTGAGGTCCGATCATGCCTGAGTGTTCATGAGTCTAGTGCAGGGTACTCTCTCAGTCATGGTGTACTCTTCTCATTTCCCTTAGCTACAACTCTTCACGCCTATTCTAGGAGGTGATGTGTTATTTTTGGAAAGGATGTTTGAGGATGTTCTCAAGAATGACATCTGATCTCAGTTGAACATCTTCAGGTTGATTTCCATCACTTCTATAGTCAACCAGGATCTGATCACGGAGCGATATCTAAGAGATTCTGATTGGTGAGCAGTGGAGGTTCAACATCTATTGTTTATATCCCTCCTAAGGATAGAAGGAAGTTTCACAGGGTGTCTATGTACAGAGATCGCAGTAGGCAAGAGACATCTCCTGGTATCCAGGTGGTGTGCTACTAGTGCGGGAAGAGTGGGAATATGAGGAATCATTTCCCAAGATACCCAGTGGAGTGATAATCAAGTGTCAAGATGGGCCATCTTCAGCGTTTCTATCAATTATTCTCACCGGATGCTGGTCACAAGGGTTCTTATATGACTCTTCCTTCACGAACGCACAACCAGTTTCTCATTAGTCAGGGAACCGACATTCTTCAAGCCATTCACACAGTGGTGGAGTTCATGACCATGGTAGGCAGTCACATGGATTTTAGCGACAACAAGGTGGATCCGCTCAGAGTGGTCGAAAGGAGTCGTAGGGATACGGTGCTCGTCATACTTTTATAGTGGAGCAGACCCCCCGGGAGAAGGATCCCAGACCCTCTACAGTTGGAGGTACAATCCTAATTGCCTCAGTTTTAGCTTCTTCACTTTTCGAAACAGGTTCTTCCAATATATTTATATCTATCGCTGTTGTGGAGAGCATTAGGCTCTGTATCTTTTCTTTTGCTAATATATTGACACTAGACATAATTTTGGGGACATGAATTGCTAGTACACATTAGTGCAAGGACTTCCCTCTTGAGGTTGGTGGGTGTCACTTCTTATGGGACCTTTATGTCCTTGAGATGATTGGATATGATTTCATTATATAATGGAATGTTTGCGTCCCTTCAGTTCAATTGTTGATAATTATTTCCGTAGGGTGAGTTTTACATCACTAGAGGGTGGATAGTTTTTCATAAGGCTGAGTAGGATGTCCAGCAGTGTAGAGAAGAACCCGAGAATTATTAGTTGGGGGAGTTACATCCCATATTGCTTGTCTATATCTGGATGACAATGAGACTTCCCAGATGGACTTTCCTCCAATGATGGATTGTTTTTGGGTTGTCTTTGCAGATGAATTTTTATGATTGCCTCTAGATCAAGAGGTGGAATTTTCTATTGAGATTGTTCTAGGATAATCACTAGTGTCCATTCCTCCCTATATTATGGCTACAGCTCAGTTTCAAGAGATCATGAAGTTGTTGGAGGAGTTACAGGAAAAGGGTTTCATCCAACCTAGTACTTCTCCTTGGGGTTCTCCTGTCATGAAAGTCTCACATAAGCTCCTCATGTATTTCTCCTTGGGGTTCTCTTGGGGTTCTCCTTGGGGTTCTCCTCATGTATATTGTTAGGCATCAGGTATCGGGTAGGAAGCAGTGATTATTCCGGGCAAAGGGGTCCTTGTATGCGGTTCCCGGCAGTTGAGGCCACATGAGAGGAACTACCTATGGCACGATCTAGAACCTGCTGTAGTTGTTCATGAGTTATGCTGTTGGAAACATTTTATTCTGGGATAGAAATTTTTTGTTTTCACTGACCACAAGAGTCTCAGGTATATCTTCACTCATTGTGATATGAATTTCAGACTACGAAGGTGGGTTGAGTACCTTCAGTCTTTTGACATTGAGCTTTCCTACATGCATAGGAAGGGAAATGTCCTGGCAGATGCGTTGTGCAGGAGGACTCTGGTACAGGATATTCAGGAGGCCAGCAGTGAGTGGAATATTATGGATCTATTCTCTGAAATGCATTTGGAGTAGCATGACATACAAGGGAAGATGTTTCTATCTTCTCTAGTTATTTCCTATACTCTTCTTGGTCAAGTGTGAATGAGGTAGCTATCAGATTTAGAAGGCCTAGCCCTATGAGAGAGTGTGTCAGGAGAGGACCTTATTCCTGTATGGACAGTAAGCAAGGATGAGATAATGTGTTATCATGGATGTGTGTGGGTGCCTGCAGAAGCACATGGGGAGCTTATGTGAGACTTTCATTCATTAGTTTGGGCAGTTGATCTTGGTGTCACCAAGATGTATCGAGATCTACATCATCAGTATTGGTGGCCATGTATGAAGAGAGATGTTGTTGGTTTTTTCATGAGGTGTTCCACCGATAAGTAGGTGAAGGTGGAGCATCAGTGACCAACATAGATTTTTTAGTAGTTACCCATTCCCGAATGAAAATATAATGTTGTCTTGATTGATTTCGTGATAGGTTTGTTGAGTTCGTTGTGATGGAATGATGCAATTTGGGTTTTCATTGACAGACTCATAAAGTTTTCGAACTTTTTCCGATCAAGGATACCATCAGTGTTAACGAGCTGGGATGTTTGTACATCTGAGTGATTAAATGTCTACATGGAGTTTTGTACTCCATTATTTCAGACAGTGTTGCCTGTTTTACTTCTTGGGTCTGACAGGGACTTTAGAGGGCTTTGGGTACAGATGCAATTCTGAATACAACATACCATCCCTAGACAGATGGTCAGTCTGATCATAAGATTTAGGTGCTCGAGGACATGACTTGAGCATGCATCCTGGATTATTGAGGTTCATGGGAGAAGAACAGACCTATGGTGGAGTTTTCCAACAATAGTAGTTCTCAAAAAACAATTCATATGGAACATTAAGAGGAATTGTAAGGAAGGCCATGTCGATCACCCATATTATGGCTAGAGGTAGGAGAGGCAACTATTCTGGGACCTCATCTTGTCCCGGAGATCATATAGTAGATAGATTTTATTTAGAAGAGGATGGCTACTACACAGTCATGTCAGAAGTCTTTTGCTAATCGATGGAGTTGACCTATGGAGTTTGAGGTAAGAGATAGGTTTTTTCTTCATGTCACACCGAGGATGGTACACATGAGGATTTGTAAATAGGGTAATCATTCACCGAGGTAGGTTCGACCATTTGCGATTTTGGAGAGAGTAAGAATAGTTGGCTATCTGCTACAGTTACCATAGAGGTATCAGGCTATGCATGATTTCTACCATGTTTCTCAGTTCCAAAGTTACATCTCAGATCCCTCTCATGTTTTCCATCTCTAGGAGATTGAGCTCGAGGTGGATGTATCATTCAAGGAGCATCCTATCTGGATTGTTGATCGAAGTGCGAAGGTTCTATGTGGTCTATATGTTCCTCTAGTAAGAGTTCAATTGCATCATTGGTGAGTACATGACAAGACCTGGGAGAGGGAGGCCAATGTACGATCGCAGTGGCCAGATATGTTTGAGGATTCTTCTTCTTCTCCTCCTTGTTAGGTAAATTTGGGCACAAATTTATTTAATGGGGGATGTTATTAAGAACCCAGATCTTCTTTTCATGTATTTATTTCTTTTCTCGTTGTTTTTGAGAAAAAGTGGAGTTTCTGGAAATTTCATGAGTACACTCCACCATGTACCCGGGTATCCGTGGGTGACTGTGTACATGTCGTGTAACGGCCGAGTACATTGACATGTATGGTGGCCTTGAAACTGCCTAAAGTGGAGGCCGGAAAAATAAACTACAGACTTTGTACCTTTAAAATACGTTTCATGTACTTTTTTTATTAAATTGACTGGGGGTCACGTTTATTCCAAAAAACCCTTTTTCTCATCATTTGTCTCATCTAAGAGCCACCATACAGCTACAGATCTTCTTTGAGCGCCCCCTGACTCACCATCCTTCCTTCGAATCGACCTCTGTTGATTGTGTTGGAATTACATCGGTGAATTATCCCCTCTTCACGAACATCATCTCCTAATTTCTTTTATTTCTTGAGTTATCCTTGATTAAACATTTTAATCATTTTTGTAGATCTACAGAGTTTTAGTGCGATTCAAGGACTAAGGTTCATGTATATCATTCGTACAATTCCAAGGTAGGTGGTTTGTTCCTTTTTGTAGATAATATTGGAATTTTATGTTCAATAGTGCCCAATACCAACATTTGGGGTATTTTGTGTTTATGGTTCTAGCCCTGTTATTACCTACTCTACCTTATTTGTTTGGATAGATGTTAATTGTTGTGAATAATGTTAACTTTTTCATGCTATGTATGTTTTTTCCATGATTTCTTCTTTTTACTGTTTGGTCTTGCCTTTTCTATTAGGTTGCTGCTCTGCATTCCATTCCTAGCATGATTAGGATGAAGTGATTATTATCTGTCTTGCTATGATATATTGTAGATTGTTTAGCCAAGTAGTTTTTGAGGATTACTTTGGATGCCCTGTATCGTTTGTACATGACTTACTTTCACAAGTTCGTGAGAACTAGGTGTAGTAGACCATATGGATAATGGATGTTGAGGGCTTATCTAGAGTGTCTGTTTTACTCTTACGTTGCGAGACCATAAAGGGGATGGACGTAAGTGATCTTTCATAGTGAATGTTGTTCCTCGATGCGGGCCATAGGTGGAATTGTACATTGAGTGCATACTCAAAATTCCTATTAGTTACCGATATGAGACTAAATGGGGAATTGACAGTGAGTGGGTTCTCGAAGAGTTTGTGCTAATGCTGAACTAGATGGGATATACAATGTGTACTTCCTAGGGGGTTGCTTATGTTTGTTTGGTTGAACCCAAGGGGTTAGGCTGTGAGTACTTCCCAGAGGGTAACTTACTTTTTCTTAGCTACATACTTGACATATGAAAATGAATGCAATTGTATTTGTAGGATTGTAACTATGTGAAATTCCTTGTTTACGACTTCATTTTGGTTATTACCTAGCATATATATATTCACCAACTATTTGGCATAGATCTTTGTGTGGTTTCCATCTGGTATATGTCTCGCACCATGTTTGGTTCATGATTTTGGGCCCAAAAAGATTATATTGTTGCAGGTTTAGATAAGGGAAAGTGCCCTTCATCTTCAGGTACTTGATTGTTGTTGAGTTGGGGAGCATGGGACCAAGCTGAGGCTTGTGATAATGTAGACCAGTTTATTTGTTTTCTTTTTCACTTTGGTTTAGTATTATATTCTAGCATTGTGACTTGTTTGGATACTTTCCTAGGTGTATGTGTCATGCATCATATATATCTGTGTGTGCTCCAGTTGTTAATTTCATTAGTATTTCTCTGTTTACTTATTGCATGATTTTACTGATTTTGCTATTGTATATCTGTTTTTTATACTTCTATTGTGTCACTCTGCCAATGATGGAATAAATTCAGCATGATCACACCCAAGGCCCACACTGCTAGTCGGCTACTTCTGGAATTCTAGGAAAATCTATTGTGTCCATGGGAACAACCAGGTACAGGGTGCCTCTGGGCGGCTTTCGGAACCGGGACATTACTCCAAGAGCTGACTCTACTACCTATATAATTTCCAAAATATAATGACATGCAATCCTATTTTTATTTATTTAGAGGATCAATTTGGATCAATTATTGGAAGTTATTATTATAATCAAACTCCATAATTTCTAGGTGATTCATCGAAGAACCATAAAAATCCAAAAAATATCATCATAACATGTCCGTGAGTATCCAAATCATCCCATTCTATTTTCATATAGAATTAGGATCATATAATTTTCTAAAAAGAACCAACAATATAGTTTTATTCTAAATATAGTACTAAAACAACAACATGAAAGCCTTATCCTAATCTGAAATGATACTCCGTAGAACACAGAAAATAAAACTATATCCCACATATAGAGATTACATAGATAATTTATGGTGATTTTCCCACTCAAATAAATATTTTTGAAATATTATTTATTCTACCTAAAGTCCCCCATATAGAATCAATTTTTAGGGTCATCCTAGGTAATCACATTATGAAGTATGGGGAGATATAACTCCACTTCCATTATAGAATAGTAATAGGACATATTATCCCAATATACTTTGGATAGTTATAATTAACCGTGTGATATGAATTAAATCAAACCACAAAGCTTATTATCTCATTATTCATATTGGACCACTAGTACTTCCAATGGATATCATGAGACATCTTTATCAATTTATGTTGTACAACCCGATTTCAGTTTTGTGATTCTCACATATGCACCTTGTGAATTATAGTGGGAACCATTATATGACCATAGATAAAGATAATCTCATTACTGATATTTGACGAAACAAATAATTTATCCCCACTATATTTCTTATCCCTCAGGGGTATTCCATCCAAATCAGATTAATAACCTTTCTCCATCTGGTCAAAAATCAAATGGAAAATTGATGTAGATTCCAGAGTCTCCTACCCCGGAGGGTCTTGATCATCCTGATCAATATCTAATAAGTATTCCATTATCCACCACATATCAACAATTTCCTCAACTACCACTGACTATGTATTCCAACTCACAAAATCAAAAACTAAATATCCATTTCATGAACTGCATTCAAACATACCATCATAATACTTCAGGTACCTGACCCACATAGTCTATAGATGTCTCAGGTCCACTTATGAAATGATGTTCATTAGGATCCAATGATCTGTATACACCATGGACCACTGTCCCAAAATTTATTTATTTCATAATCTAAAGGTATATACTACACTAGGATATCCATGATAATGAGTATAAAGATTCATTTCAGGTTGGCTACAATACATACATAAATAAGAAACTACTTGATCATATTGGATATAAATAGTTGTGATCCCAAATCCAAATTCATCATAATACATGTTATATTCCTTTTCTAGACCAAGAATGATGAGTATTTTTATTCTAGAAAATATGTTCATTGACTCTTAGAAATATTCATTTCAAGGGTCTATCAAAAAACACTTCATTCAATTCATTGTTATCCCGATCATTAGTGCTTGCATATTGGAGAAAGAATGGATTAAATGTTGATATCACTCTCCCTAACCCAGAAATCTTTGAATCATTAAGTTGTTATTGGTCCCTTCTCATGATACCATGGCAACCACCCACTCTATGTCAACTGACACTAAATTTTATGAAACCCAATGACACAAAATTATTTTTTTGAATCTATAATTGAAAATTAGTTAGATTGTTTTTTAAAAAATATCTCCTAGTATAACATGGAATTACATAAGATGTTTTGTATGGCCATGTATATAATTCAATTAAACCAATATCTCAATGAATAAAACTGTGAAAAATAGTCTAGAAATAGATGTAATATCCAATTCATTAAGGCCTTGAATACAACTAATTAATTTTTCAAACATGTCTATATTTACAAGAACTCGTAGAAGAAATAGTTTCTCAAAATGCATCCCAAGATATGTGAGGTTGTCTCAATAATAAATAATGGTTCCCTAACCACTAGTAAATAATTTAAAAAACTAGTTTCTTTCAATTGATAAATTATATCATCGACACATGGAAGGGGAAACTGGTTATTAAAAATCATCCAGATTACTATATTTTAATTCATGAATTTGGGGAAAGTATCATTTTATTTCTTAGTGAATAACATAAGATAACACAAGGGTGGAGAACTAGGATATATGAATCCCTTATAAACATGATAATATGAAACCACTTTCTTCTTGTGATCCTCCAATAGGGATATCCTTTTTGGAATGGTAAAATCATGTTCACCTCCCAACACAAACTCTATGGTAATCTATATCACTTACCTGGGAGGTATATTGATGGACACATTATAAAGTACATCAGAATGGATGGTCACTACTATAGATTACAAAATTATTTAAAACTCAACATCTTCTATATTATTGATTTTTATCTATTCCTTAAGACAATCCATGCAACACAAATTTGGTCTTACACAATATTTCTATATATCACATTCATCTTAGTCAATATAGATGTCTCATTTGGTATCACTCATGTTCCAACATTCTCATTTCATGTATCTAATATCTGAAATAATTAAATTGTGATAATTAGATACATTTTTAGAAAATCACATCTTTTTAATTTTTTTATACTTATTTTTTATCATAAGGCATTCATGTTTTTATCTTTTTCTTTCATAATTTACTTTTTTCAATAAAATTTTAGAAAATAACATGATTATATTGACCATATTCAAAGTCTTTATAAAATAGATTCATTATATCTAAAATTGTGATGGTATATTTTCATTATTATACTAGTAGGAACTTTTTTTACGGATCGATAGTTTTTCATATGTAAATCAAAATTAGTAAAATAGTCTCTATATAATCATTTTAGATGGTAAAATTTATGATAAAAATTTATTGTTAATATTATTAATAAAAACCAAATTATTTCAAAAAACTATTATTAATTCCATAAATCATTTTTTTCTTAAATAAACTATTATAACTATGCATATTTGGTGGTGATGTAAAATGAAATATTTCACTAATGGATATGGTAGTCCAACCATTACATGGGGTTGTTTTAATTTTCAAGCATATTAGATGATGGTGGGTAATGTAAATTACATAAGAATAAAAAAAATTGTTCAAAAAGTATTATAATTTCTATATATAATTTTGTAAAAAATATATATTTGGTGTCAGTTGATTAATACCAAATCATTAATAAACTCGGTTGAAAAAATTATTTCTTCCCAATATAACCTCTTCCAAAAGACCATATAATCCTTCATTGATTATTCTAGAATACAAAAATACTCTTGTATTTGTAAATAATGGTTTGGATGGGTTTTGGTAGTGATTATTTGTACTATGAAACTTTAGCATTGATGATAGGTTGGATAGTGAATGGGTATATTTATAAGTGAAGAGATGGTATCATTTCAAATATAAATTTTATAATATAATAAGTGATGGAATGAAGATGGAATCATTTATTCCTTTAACTTATCTATTGTGCATGATCAATACTTCTACAAGACCTCATACATGTCTCCTCGTATATAAGAGTCAACTGACTTGAAAAAAGGGCCAAAGGTAACATGGGTAAATTATATCATCAGTAATCATAGCCATTATATGATAACATAAATAATATACAATCCATACATGCAAAGTATAATAATGAAAAACAAGGGATGCATTGAATAAAATGTCAGTCATTTGAATGATAAAAGAAGTACCCAAGATATGGTGGGTCAAACCAAGTATCATTATATATATATGAGAATTGAAGAAGAAAAATGGTTAGGATTATCTCTTGACGTTACCTCTACCCCAATCCTATGTCTATATATCTCCCTCCAAATGGACACTTTCCCATTACAAGATGCACAACCATAAACCTTGATGTCCATCGACAAGACAAAGAGGTGTGTGATTATTACATAGAAGGATGGAACTAATTAACACTTAACATAAGTTCACATTTATATAGAGGTGTATTCTAAGATAATAAATAAATTTACACACATGAATATAATAACATAATGAGATATTAGGTTATAACTAATCCAATATAAAGCCTGATCATTCAAACATCATATATGTGCTGGAAAAATTATTGAAAGACAATTGAAACTTTAGAATAGATAGAGACAAACATAATGATTCTCAATAGTTTTGTGGTCCCATGGATACATATCAGTCTATATAAGGGTGGGTTGCCCTATCTCTTGGTCCAATGCCATAGGAAAATAAACATAATGCTTTCATGTTCCATCTCCAAGCTTATGGCCACAAGGAAAGATATATAAGTTTATAATTCCCCATCTCTAATAATGTCTCTCAATTCATGTGACATAATATAATTTTAACACACAAATATTTTAAAATATGAACATTATGTATGATATTGTTTACATCATGAAATATCAATATTAAAATAACCATAAAATATATTATTGAAATATGAGTATAATAACATTTTCATTGAATTATTTTAAATGAATAGGATTAATTAATTATGAAACAAATATAATTGTTCTAATAAATAAGTATATGTTGATTAATTATTTGTAAATAATACCTCAATATTTATTGATGTTATTTTATTCTTCAAAATGATGTTATCATTATAAATAATTCTTAAGTTTCATGAGAAAAACTATACCTTATTTATATAGTTATTAAAATAATAATTTTATATCATTTATAACATTTTTGAACCAACTTTTTAAAATTATCTTATATTGTGAATATAATAATTTTTTGAATAGATTTATTTTTTCTATAAAAAGTGATAAATAAACATTTTTATGGAAAACATCCTTTTTCTTTATCAATTTCAAAATGAAAAATTTTGATTAAAATTATATTTAATTGTTCCTTTAGGTTATTTATACAATTAAAAATCCAATTTAGGTCATTGGAATTAATATTATATTAAATTTTAATATCATAGTTCCTTTAGGTTATTTATATAATTACAAATATAAATCTAATTCTGAGTCACTACCATGGTGTATAATGTACTCTCAAAACTTATCACTTAATGAGGTTCCTTTCTCTACCACTCTCAAACCATTGGATGCCTCACCTTCCACTAATGTCTGAGCTTACATAGAATCTTCACCTTTCAATTTATATGTGGGATATGATAACCTCAAATGATGAATCATGATCATTTTAAGATTCCAAATAATCACTGAAATAAAGAATCATTTAAATAGTCAAAAACATTTACCCAACAATAAGTCTGATGCTTGATTAGATACGTCCCCAATATTAATCACATCAGTAACTTGTGAAAGTGTTTTTTGAAGAGGGGAATTCACATGAGTTTTCCTAGTTTACATAATTTAAGATTCTAGATTGTATCTCAACAAGTGGTCCTCAGTAAGTATTCTCCCAGCTTCAGTAGGAGAAGGATAGAGTGGAATGCATTGTTCTTAAAGCGTACTCAAAACATTTTTTGTAGACAATGTTGTATAAGATGAACTCTGATGTGATGTATCAGGTAAAAGATGAAGAATTATGTATGGAAAATATAATATTGAGAATGTAAGTCTTTGAAAATCCTTATGAAAGTCCCCAAACTCTTTGATGAAACCTATAATATAATTTTTTTATTATGGGAGTCCATCATTATAGTATATGCGGCTTTGAATTTTTTATTGCCTTCACCATTTAAGGTATCCAACAAATGTTGGTTGATGAAAAAATTAGCTCTGCTGACATTATTTTCTATCATTTATTCAACTGGTAAAACATCATCAGATCATTCCATGTTAGGATCAACACCAGTATCTACATAATATTTCCCAGGATATTTGTTGCTCCCCTACGATGCGATAGGACTATAACTATTTGTTATTGCAGGATCCATTGGAAAGGTAAAATGATCTGATATATATTGAAGAGAATAATATTAACAAAGTATTTAATATTCAAGAGAACTGTATATGACATTACCATGAATTTTCTATCTCTTAATAGAACTATGACCATATACAACTACACATTTTGAGGTATTATACGTCAAGGTAATATATTCATCAACATGAACATGTGTTTATATTGGGGTTTTCTTCTATATTTTTGAGAGATAAACTCTTAATCCCTTAAGAAAGGATAGATTGGTAGACATGTTGAGATGATAAATTTTTTCACCATAGTGTATCAATAAACTCATATGTTTAGAGGATAGTAAAAATACTTACTTCTTCATCATACACTTCAGACCAATCTCATTGCTCTCTTGTATTTATCTTCATATGCTTGCATAGAAATTGATACATTTCTTTTGGTTGGAGAAACCTGAGGAAATGGTCGGGGTTTCTCTATTTCCATTACCCTTGTCAATATTCTAACTCTTGGAGAATGTTTTGGTGACATTTCGGTTCATTTAATGTTTTGATGGGAGAACCTGTAGGTCCATAACTTGGTGACCCAAGAACAAGTCTTGAGGTTCCTTCCATAAATTCAAGTTGCAAAATACAATCTCATCATGAATAATGATGATTAATGATAAATAATAATTGATACAAAATAAAAGGAAAATAATTTCCCATTATGAACATAAATGTCTCCTTCCTCATCTTGGTGAATAATTTCCTCTTCATGTATTCCTAGTCCCATTATATCAGATACTTGTTAGTGGCTTGGAATTTCTCATCCATTGCACATATAAATGTCTCTATCCAATCAACATACTCCTATACATCACAAGGTTATTATCCAGAATAAAACCATAAGGTTCTATATTTTCACACACATCCGTTATTCAAAGGCCATTTTAGTGGAATTCATGTGCATCCCTATATTCTAGAGTCATTCTCTCCCAAAATTGATTACCTAAAGGTCTCACACAATGCAGTTTTTTTAAGGATTTCTATGGAGAAAACTCAACAAACTCTAACTGGTGAGCCTCTTTTGTCCTCCTTTCTTCTTCAGATATTTCATCAGATGGGATGAGAATCTATTTCTGATGGCGGTGGTTGGATCACCAATGTTTCAAAGGTATCGTTTCTGTATCCTTATTCTTCCTGGTATACCATCTATGAATATGTTTTGAAGGCTATGAGTCTTCTGAAGCCTTTATATTATCATTGTATTTGGAAATCTTACAATGATTTCTGCGTACAACAATAATTGTGGCCGCCACATGATATATTCCTTTTTTCAAAGCCCCATGAGGGTATGAAAGAAGCCCAATATTTGGAATATTCAACATCTAATCCGGTTGATTCATCTGATGGAGGAAACATAATTAATAATTTGGTTCTCCCTATATCCATCCAAATCCAAAATTGTCTTGCTACTATTAAGTATTTCACATGTCTGACAAACATGGGTGGAAAAGTGTTTAATTATTGAAGGCATTCGAACTGGTGAGAAAACCAACAGAGGACATAAGCCTAATAGATAATTTCTCCATCAATCTTGGTCGATAATATGTTGTCCATGAATGCCATCATATAATACCTCAGCTTATAATTTTCTTCCTTATCATCATCAATAAATTTTTTAGAAGGTGGGTTACCAAATTGAAAGAAGCTGAATTCTCCTAATGCATTCAATGCCCATAGCACTACATCAGGTATGAAATTCTGAGGCTGAATACCAAAATCGTTTTTTAAAATTGGTGTGAATAGACCACTAGTGAATTTAACTATGTTCAACATTAAATATAAAGAATAGTGTTCCACAATCCATCCCCAAAACACTTGTAATGGCCTGACATGTCTAAATGGAGCCTTCCCATTGTACACATGGATCATGGGATGATAAATTCATGCCCATATAGGAGTATCTAACCCAATATACTTTACCTCTACTAATTTGGCAGTGATAACGAATGTCCCTGGCCATACACCACCACCGGACTAACGGACTAGAATCAAATAAATGTTTAGCCACATGGTAGGGAAGAAAAATAATTGTACCTATTCATCAATATCATATTTGACTTTATAGATTCAGTTCTTGTATTCACCTATCTCTAATATGGGACAGTATGTACCGCAAATTCCCTTCTTATCTATATAAGTTCATGTAGTAGGAAGACTGCAATTGGGACCTTTCTATGATGTTGATTATAGAAAGGCTACCATCCATAGTTTTTCAAAAATATATTTCTTCTGTTTATGAAAAACATTTATTATTTTGAATAATTCATGAGCGAATGGTGGGGTCCTTGTAACATCACCCCAAATTTCTTCTCATGGAATGAACTCATCATACGTTTCCATGAGAATGGGAACCTCATATATTTGGTAGATATCCTATAAATGGATACCAACCTCACCGTCCATTAAGTGGTAGGATTTTGTTTGTGGACTCCATCGGTTTAGAAATTCTATAATGAAATAATTTTTATATACACTTGTTTTTACCATCCAGGTAGATTCGTAAATTTAAACATCTGATAGCTCTTTCATGAATTCTACACAAGTTTGGTTTACGAAAATGACCACATACATTCAAGTATCACTACTCCTCCAGAATGAGGATTCCAGTAAACTTTTCAATCATTAGACCAAACTATTTCTAAAGAAAAAAAGGGTGATTTATAAAAATGTGGTATTGTATCTACAACTTCATCTTTCATATCAAGAGTACAACCACTATGGTTTAGGATGCATCCAATCGGGATTGTTTCATGATTAACAAGCATACCCTTCATAGTAATATTCATTCAAGGAGAATTGGAGTGCTGGAGAAACCAATTATTTGGAAAGTATCTCTGAATATACGGAATGTGGCTGTCTTCCAGAATCCCATGCCTGTACAGGGAAAGATAATGACATCATGGGTATTCACGTTGATAAGGAATTAAACCTTCCCATAGTCTAGGAAGAGTGCTATCAACAACTTCATAATTGTCTGGTCTGAAGATTTCTATCATCTTGTTTGGATGAGCCTTAAATTCCTCAGTGACGATCATCATGAAATCCATTTCCAAAAAATGAATTTTCTTGATCTCCTTATTAGGTTAGAACTTGGACATAAGATAATTGAAATTTAAACTTAAAGAGATTAAAATTGAAATGGAAATAATTCGCAAGGTTCCTTCGATGATGTCATTCATATAGGTCCTTCGACAAGGGTCATATCACAAATCTATCGATGAAGTCCTTCATCATAGATCTATCATTCAAATGGTTTCCACCTGAATAAATTTCAATGAACCTATGTGAGAGAACCACGCAGCGAGGAAGGCTGAATAAGATGCGTAATGTGAGAGGAAAATATGAGTTCATGGGTGAAGAAAATCACAAAAGAACAGATTTATATATAGACATCATCGACCTACGTGGCATACCTATGAAAACTAGCTATGCACTATACCTGCAGAAATAACTAGGTTGAAAACCTATGAGGCTCAGAAATTACTCCATAGTATTTTCCCAAAATCATACCCCATGACTCGACCCTCATTCTAATTAGATCCAATACTGAGGGTGGATTTTTTTTGACACTCCTTAGTGAGGCAGAAAGACAAAAAAGATGTTCCCCATATATTTCAATGTTTTATGATGATGTTCAGATGAACTAAAAGGAATAAAAAATGTAGTTGACCTATGCGAAAAAGCTACGTTGAAGGATGATTCTCTACCCCAACATGGAGGAGCTACACAGAACGACTATTTGAATGATCTATGTCAATGATTTTTTTTAATAATCCTCCTCTTAGCTTATAAATAATACCCTTCGGATACTCGTTTTACAAAAGTAAAATTTGAAATAACTCTAAAAGCTCCCAATGTGTAGCGTTTTCACCCAGATCCATCATATTTTCTTAATTATCTCTCCAAAACCATGAGATAATATATAATTACTTAATATATGACTATATTGAAGTCTGTTAAAATTTTGAAGCCTCCCTAGGCTTGGTTCCATTATGTTAAGAAATATTTCTAGGTCTTGTGTTGCGCACTTACACCAAGTTCCTAAATGGCACATCTACATGGGGTACCGACGCAGAACACCTTCCCAATATAACTACATTGCATAGATAATCTACATACATGTGTACAGGGACTAAAAATCATCTTGAAAACCCTCTATCAATCCATTCATGGAAGGGTACTTACTACCTTGGTCCCCTTATCATCAACCGACAAACATTAATCCTCCGCCAAAACATCATGACTCATAAAACCTTTAGGAAAGTCACATTAGTGTGTCACATATTTGTGTTTTTATATACTCAATAAGTGGTTTCCCACTTTCTATTTGCAATGAGATTAGTATTCATGGAGTGTCTATAAGTTTTTATATTCATAGTAACATGGACATTTCTCCTAGGAACAGTGTTGAGAAGTTCCCAGTTTGGAGGATTAGGGTTTGGGTTCTGTCCTCCCCTTCTCGTCTTTAAATCCCAGAACCATAGGTCATTGGCAAGGAAGGTATGGTTCAAACCTACTTTTCCTTTTGAACTAATGTATGGTCTCCCTCCCCTTCCAGGACCACTGTTAGTGCATCCATCCTAGTGTAATCCCTTAACCATTCAAGTATAAGGTTTTAGTATTTCACCACTCTAGTTCCTTAAACCTTACTCTTACCTTACATTATACCCTTTCATAATGTAAAAAAACAGAGGTAAGGCTTTTCACCTCACCCTATTGCATAGTCACCTCGGCCATGTCCACCCTCGCCATCGTAGGCCCATCATCTTCTACAAAAAGAGGAGGTAATTTGTGTGTAGATTTTTGGAATCATTGACATCTTTCGGTTTCTCACATAGAGCATGTCTCACATGGGCATAGAGATTTTTCATGATTACAACATCTTCACAAACACCTCATACTAATGAACTATGAGAACTCTGATTCCCACCATAATTGGTAAACATTGGAATCCTTCCTAAGTCTCGAGATACATTTCATTATATAGATAAATGGGAATCCTTCTTGAGGGTAAACCAAAAATTAAACCCCCAAACCACAAAGGAATCTAATTCCGGATGTAACCCCAAACACATTTCTTTCAATGGAATACACTCTCCAATAAGAATCATCGAAAAACATGGGATTTGATTCCCATACAAATAGGATATGTAGGAATACTCTGTGTTGTTCAATCCCAACACTTCAAATCAATACTAATATTCCTAGTCTATATTCCCCACATGGTCTAATAAAACATGGAGACCCATATTCTTTCCATGTTTCTGGTGCAGCTTAGGTATAAGTCACACACCAAACATTTACTGAGCATTGTTATCTTGAATTTCCATAACAAATGAAATTAAACTATACGACTATATCCTAATCACACGACCATAAGAGGTTTGATGTGTCCCATTAAGCGGTATCAAACTATGTGGGATTTTATTCCCATAAAAATAAGATATGTAGGAAGCCTCTATGAGGTCTAAACCCAACACATCAAATCAACCATGTTCTTCCTGGACCATACTCCTAATAAGATCTAATCCAACATGGAAACCCATATTCATTCCAGGTTCCTTGGGATTCTTTGGCATATGTCCCACACCAAAACATGACTAAGAATATTTCGATTAAATGTCCTTACCACATGAAATTAAACTGTAAGGATAAGTCCCTATCACATGACCTTAAAAGGTATGATGTGTCCCATTAAGAGGCACCAAACTATGAGGGTTCTGAATACTATCACAATGATATGTACCTATCCCATTTATGGGTCCAACCCCAACAAAAAAAATAAACTTACATCTCCCTAGACAATGATAAATTCTAGAGTGCACCACTGAGTGGCTTAAAACCAGTATTATCATAATAATTGTTAAAAGAATCTCTAAATATTATATAAAAGGATACTATTGATGGATAACTTCAAATAAATATAGATTTATCCATTAATTAATGACTATGAAGATATATATATGATTCTAAATTTCATACATGCTAATAATTGATTGAAAATTCCAAGGGAAACCTATTTTATACTTGGTAATTTATTAAAGATTCCTTAAAATATATCAAATCAATATGGGATTCTTAGGGTAGTAAATAATTCCCCATAGAAGGGGATGATGAGTCTGACCTCTGATCCTCTCAACCAATTCATTTTCATAAGTATAGAAAGTCCAAACATAACAAATCCATACCTTTGGAAATGAGGTCCCTTTGTATAAAGAACTATTGGATGTTTCTGGTTCCATAAATAAATCCAATGGACACCACCCATAAGTAGTAATTACTTACCGAAACACATGCTCTGTGGAACAGATGAAACAAACTCTAAACCAATTCTTTTGTCTTATGTATAAATTTAGATAAGATTGGAAAAAAATAATGTGGTTATGCATCACTGATGATGATCTAGTGTCCTTCTCTTTTTTTGATTCCATAATCATTATCACATTATCGTGATAGAAATCCCAAATGGTGGGGAGAATTGTGATGCCCAAATAGGAATATGTATTCATTTATTTTACTCGTAGTTACCTCTTTTGAGAATCTATAGATTTATGGGGGTCATGTGTTGAATATATGAAATTTCTTGGAATTAAATACATTTCAATAGTTAGTAATAAATATGTTGTAACTATAAAGTATGGCATAGTGAGTCCCAATGGAATTTATCATTTTTTTAAAATAGTCTCTAAGACCTTATAAGTATTCATAAAATTTTCTTGGTTTTATAAGTAATATGAGAGATATTTCTTGGCTTGGTCATAATTTTCAAAACCCAATGGAATCCACATGTAACTATGTGCATTTATTTTTAATGGACACATTCTATTACATGGTTGGAAAATATTTTGGTAGACTGTGTAGGATAACCATGATCCCATATTTGAATATCATAAAAATATGAACTATCCAAATTTATATAATTTTTTCTATAATCCTATACTAATATCTCTAAGGTTTGACATAATGAATCCCAAATTTTATGAAGTATTCTATAGATGGAACTATGATGATTTCACTTTATTAATGGTGGATATCTTTAGGGTACATTTTATTTGTGATCTAACATTCACTCCTCTTCCAAGATCAACTCATGATATACATCCACTATGCCTCTTTGGAACCTACTTGTGATGTGATGGCTATATCTAGCATTAATTATGGGAATTCCTAAATTGGTTTCACTATGTATTTTTATGTGGGGGTGATTTATCTTCATTTCCAATATTTTTTCCTAAAGATGACTATAGAACCTAAAGTATAATGGTATGTTTCCCTCTTTCACAGTGATAGCCCATTAATTACGTAACATTAATTTATATTCCTTTTTTATATATTTAAATTAATTTTAATGAATCTATAGAATAAATGTTTAGGAAATTTTACTTTTGTTCCATAAAAGGAGGATTTTTAAAGGGGTTTAATTAAAAATAAATTCCAACATTTTATCTTCTTAATGAAAAGACTCAAAGATATGTATTATGGGAGAATAGCCTATTAAGAATGGTGGATTTAAATATTTATTCTGATAATATATTATATATTCATGATAATGGGTTACCCAATGTATTTTAACACATAAAACATTATAATACATTGTATAATTGTTTTATGGAAATATGGTAACCATAGTGATTGTGTCCCCACTAGTGATCACTATTGTGATATTGATCGACAATGGTGGTACATGATATCAGGAAGAATAATTATACTACAAATATAGTTTTCCTTCCTATGTCATATAACGTTTTCCCATTTTATTAATTCTAACTTATTCTTGGTTTTATACAGAATGGTATTCTTTCATGTTTTATTTCACACATGACTATCTTATGGTATTTATGTGCATAATATTTTTTATTAATTTATAAAATCATTCATGTATTTTTTATATGATTATGTGAATAAAAAATATTAAAATAAAATTATGTAGTTTTGAGAAATAAATTATTTTATAATTTTATTTGTTTTTAAATATAAAATTATAAATTTCTTAGGGACAATCTGTGTTTACATTCATAGTTTTATCCAACTCAGAATCTTCTTAACGCCCTATGAATTCCATTAGGTGTATGAAAATATGATTTAATTTTGGGAACTGTTAAGTGAAGTGAGTTTTTTATCCCATTAGATTTACATGGTAACTATTTTTATTACATATGTTTGGGATGTTATTGAATGGCCATAATAAGAATAATTTTATTTGATCATTTCACTTTTGTTTTTAGGATCTCCTTTTTGTCTCATCATTTTACATCACATTAATTTATATATTACATCCATATTATATTTTATATAAATATATCTATTCTCATTTTCATATGTAATTTATTTGGATTTTTTTTATATCTACCATATGTCAGATTAATTGTGATGACATGTTATTTAAACAAGGATTCTTTTATTACAATTTTGATGAAATACATTACTTATTAGGTTTGGTGAAAATAATCTAACAATTAAAATTCACAAACTAAATTTTAATACATTGATATATATGTTAGTCTATACATGTACATTATTATTTAATATCTCTAAATTTAGACATTTCATTTTATGTTCTTTTTAGACTAAAAATTATCATAAATAACATTCCTTTTTATTACTGGTAGAGTAATAATATATTAATTTGTGCCAAAAAATTTATGGGAAATGTATGGATATTACTCACCAAATAACTAATACGAAGGGAGCATGATTTGTAAACTCCATTAAGGAAATTTATAAAATGAATCCTTTTGTGAATAAAAACATCAATCTTACTGAACACCCTCTTTCTCCAAAATTATATAAAGTTTTTCTTGAGTTTTTTAATTGATAAAGGTCTCCCATATTTAAGGGATCTTCTGATCCCATATTCATTGAAATTTAGATTAATTATATAGTTAATATATTCTCTACCTCATGATTATCTTTTAATTTTATGATCATATCGTTCATCCATATATTTAAGGAAGAGTGTGATTAGGGGTGGACAAAAATCATGAATACAAAGCCCAAAGATGAAATCAAATCAATGGAGTGTGATGGATAAAAGAAAATATTTTCATAAAATATATTATTTTCAATATGGGTTACAAAATGAATTTCCCTATACTCAATAAAAAATGAAATGGATCTATTAGTTCTTATTAGGATAATTCCATAAGGATTCGATGGTATGCCTCTATATTTTCAATTCAATATGAATGTATGTTTGACTAATTTTTTAGTGGGCTTAGATTATGACATTGAATATATTTTTAATTTAGTACATTGAAGTATAGGAATAAAATTTTGTTGATGCCTTATTATTTTGAGATATATATTAGCGGTTCATATTGTTTTCATAAAAAGAGAGAAAAAAGAGGGGAATATAATTTTATATCATATGATCAATTGATGAATCAAAAGGTAACATGAAAATCTAACAGCACACATGAAAAATGTGTGGGATGAAACTTATGAGAAACTAACTAATGGGAATAATAATGTGTTTCATATATGGAGATCAATGGTATCAGTATACATATTTTCCATTAGAGAAGAAAAATTTAAGGACCATGCCTTAAAAATTACATAATTTATCTATTTCAACTTGATATCACTTATTTAAATTCCCAAAGAGCATTTCAATTTAGAGTTTTAGATTTTTAGTACATAAATTATAAATATCAACCCATAAGCAAACAATGTGTGTACCACTAAAACATTATCAATTTCATCCCAAAAATAAAATGTCCAGCAAAAAACAACACCATGATTTCTTTTAAAAGTCTTCATAACATTAAACATGACATAATTCATTAACTTACACATACTTATAACCTAGTAAAAACATTTAAAAACATGTTATGAGCATAAAAATATCATTAATGGATTAAAAATTATGGACAAAACCCATTACATTATGAATAAATACAAGCATAGAGAATCATTTTCACCAAGATATACATCTCAACAATATATTCTTACTTTCTAAAACATTAGATGTCCATAAAACATTAAGGAACATATAAAAAACTATAAAGGTATATTTTGAAATTACATAGTTATATTTCATCCCTTTTTTCTTCCTAATGATTTGTAACCCTCACTACAACTATACAATGTATCCCACATGGCTACCTTATAATATAACCATCACAGTTTCACTTGGACTAACCATACATCTAACCTAAAATATACATATACCCAATGAATTGGATGTAGATATAGGACCCTCACTTCATCATAAAATTTTACCAAGAATAATAAGATAATCATAACACATGAATAATTGCATAAATCATTGTTTTTTGAATTATGTAAAATATAATTTTTGAAGAGTATTTTTAAAGAACGTCCATTGAAATATCACATTATTTATGTTAGAATTAATATTATAAAAGTATTATGTTTTTAGATTATAAATACACATAATATATCTTATTTATTATTTTAATTTATTATGAAAATAATATTAGTGCCACATAATAAATGGTATAGAATGTTAACCCAAAGAAAGGAAAGTGGGTTAAGAATTCCTTAGCGTAGGTTCATAATAATTAAAACTTGTTTAAAAATTATTTATAATGGTTAAATGGAAGAAATTAATATTAAACAGAAACATATTAACTTTTATAACATCTTGTATGATCATTTTATAACATCATTCGACCTGTTTATAAATAATATTTTGTTATTTCCATTTTTTCAGGTGCGTTATTTGCATGGTATCCATGGTGGATTTTTAATGTATTTTCATGTCAAGTGGAATTGCAACTCTATAAGTGGAATGAGACTTTATTAATATTTCTTTTAGAATATTATATGGTTCCATAAATCATTTTGGTTATGTGGTATCAAAATAAATCTTTAGATAAATCATTGGTGAAATCTGTTTAGGTCAATTTAGTAGTTCTTTGAAAATCATGAACATTCTTAATCATATAATATTAATATTATGAATATATGTTAAATAAAAAACATAATAGAGATAATATAATAAAAATTAAAATCTAATTAAATCATTAAAATGAATTTATAACTATATTTGAAGAATGTAATGTAAATTAAAGACAAATTGTCCACGATGTCAGTAAATCGACACATCATAAATAGTGTTTTTATTTTTAGAATCATAGGAAGAGTAGAGAAAGAATGATGATTATTTTTTCATAAACATGTTAAAAATATAATATATATATAATTTAGCATCCATTCCTCTTGGATATGGGTAGGTGAGGAGATTATAAGAAAAGAAAAATAATTGAAAAGAAAACACCAGAAAATGCAATTGGATGTTTATCTCTTGATCTCTTCTCCTTGAGATCCTCCTTTAGGCCATTGATTTTGTCCCTTTTGTGAGACCAGTAGGTATTGGACGTGGGGAGGGGACTTTGAAAGGTTATTGGGCATAATTTAAACAATTTTCATATCTTTAGAGGTGTGAGAGAAATATTGTGTGAGGGTGTTATTGCTAGTGAAAGTAAGGGAGTTGTAAATTAATTTTATAGGACACATCATTAGTGGTATTTTTCCAACCATGGGCTTTACTATTTTTTCCCATGGTATTGGTTATGTTGGACACGTCATATCATATTTCAATCCTCAAGAGTTGACCATAATGATTACATCATTATTACATTATTATGATGTCATTAAACACATAAAAAACTATTATTTTTTTACTTTTCATCGACAATTTTACTATCACAGAACTATACCAAAAAACAACCCGAAACATTTTTGGATATGAATATTTTAAAAAATAATTCCATTTTTTAAAATATTTTTATAAATATGATTAATTTAAATTAAAAATAAAATCATATTTTATTCAAAAAATAACTATATTAGAACGATAACACATTTTATATCACCTTGAATTATTTATAAAGATATCATTATTTTATAACCATAATAATATTAAATCTATTTATTATTTACTATTCATAAGTGTCAGTTACTATTAATAATACTATTTATAATGGTTTGTTATTATTCACCAAAAAAATATTGGTTCCTTCAGACTCCAAATAACTTACAGATCACACCTGTAGATGTCAATTTGTTGAAATTCAATTCACGAATGTTGTGAAACTATGATTAGTATCTAGTTTATACATATCTAAATAATAAAATCATGCATTTGAATATTTTTTAAAAACTATAGGGTGTCACATTCTCCCCAAATTATGTAAATTATTTTCTCACATTTTTATTTAATTAATAAACAAGTTCAGGTACCTTTACCTTATAAAATTTAGAAATTAAAATGTCTCTTCTTCAATAATGTGGTTTATCCACAAAATATTTTCCTAGTGTACTACCATATTCTACAATACATGTTCACATAGATGAAGAATCTAAAAACGTTTCTCATAATATGAATGGTTCACTTCCACCTGAGCTGCATATAGGGTCAAAACATTATTTGAATCTAGCACATACTTTCTCAACATCAAATAATGAAAAACATTGTGTACCTATGATAAAAAAAGAGGAAAAGATATACTGTATTCAATTGGTTAAACATTCTCCAAGATTTCACATGGTCCAAGGAACTATGGACATAGCTTCCCATTCATACCATAAATCATTACACCTTTCCATGGTGAGATTCTCATAAAAACATGATCACCTACCTTGATAGAAAAGTCTTTCCTCCTGTTATCTTCATAACATGTCTTCCTCCTTTTATATTTCCTCATGTGTTGCTAGATCATCTTCACTTTCATAGAAAACTCCCCTCCTAATTATTGTCCAATAGACATCTTTTCCTAGAATTATTCCCAAAAAGATAGAGTTCAACACCACTTCCTATTTAATTCCATAAAAAGATTCATCTATATAGATGATTGAAAATGTTATTAAAAAAAGAAACATGTGGGTCAACATTTACCTATAAATCAATCGAAGAAGGTCAATTATATCCTTAATAGTCTAAATCATCTGTTTTGACTTCCCATCAGATTGAGGACGAAAAGATGTACTGAAATTTAATTCTATTCCCAAAACAATTATGAAGGCCTTTGAAAAAATTAGAAGTGAACCTGTGATAATGGTTGGATACAATGTAACATGGATCTCTATGTATCCTGACAATCTTGTTGTGGTACAATCAATAAATATAATCCAAATATATAGTATTTTGAATTGGAATTAAATGAGAATATTTAGTTAGTCAATCAATAATATCCCAGACTGCATTTTTACGTCAAGTAGTATTTTGTAGGCCCACAATGATATCCATGGATATATTTTTCAATTTACAATATGGAACTGAGTAAAGGTCGAATCATCCGCTTTGGTAACTACATCTCTACTTTAACATTTTAACATGTCAAAAATTTCACTGTAAAATATGAAATATCACTTTTGATTCCATCCAAACACTAATACTCTTAGAGGAAAATGTATATATTTGAGCTGGGAGGATATAGCGACCCGGCCTTTTAATACATTACTATTAAATCATTTCAATGATAAACAACATAATATTATTACACATAGAGGATCCATAGGTTTAGTGTCTTGGGCAAACTAGGACCATGCATTACAAAAACAACATCAACCATAATCATTTATTTAACTTCTTCTTCACTAGCTTGTTAGTGGCACTTGTCCTCTCCTTAGTACATGTAGCTACCTGAGCATATAAATCAAAATGGGTGAGCTAAAAGCCCAGTAAGAGGATAGATAAGAACAATATAGAATGGGGTGATCATAATCATGAAATAGGAAGAAGATCATGAACATGAGAGGAGCATAAATAATAAACCTGAAATGTGGCAATGCATAAAAATGAAACATCATGTCTTAGTGGTTAACTACAACACATACTTGTGAACTAATCTAGCATCATGTTCACACATCATTTCACATTTACTCATGAGATTCATCACTTTAACCAATGCATTTGAGCGCTATATAATTCCGGGTGCACCTGTCACATTTAAACATTCATATTGCGCTATATAATTCCGGGCGCACACGTCACATCATAACATTATCATTATCATGATTGCCACATAGAACAAAAATCAAACATGTACATAAATAACCCATGGAAAGGAATGGGTTTCATCTCATAATAACACATTCATACGCTTTGGGTTCCCAAAAATAAATAGGGAACAACATACTTGATCAAGAACCATCAACCTTGAATGAGAGGTAAAATGTGAGATCTTGAAAGAAGAGTTCTTTTGGAAAACATTTTGATGGAGATAAAAACCAGTGACAAACATGTATATCCCAAAAAAGTAAAGGAAATGATTAACAATTGATCTTTGAGGAGTAACCATATCAAAAAACGGAGTGAAAGAGGGAGAACCCGAAGGAAGAAAATTGGGTTCGAGATTTCCCCTTACCTTGTACTCGAATGCATCCTTCTCTTTAATGTCCTGTATAATGATATTATATTCATTAATTAGATGTTAAAGAACCATTTATACATTAATAGGGTTCATACTGGTTTCATTATTTCATATTATGATCTTTTGGATGAATTATAGAGTTTAAAAACATTGATCGGGGATGTTCGTTTTCATGGTTTTCTTGAGCGGTCCACTTGTATTGTTAATTTGATGTTTGGGTAGATCATGGGTAAACATAAATAACTGATATTACATGTTATTAATGATATTACATAATCTTGAATGATTTTATAATGAGTTATATTAGATCTATGTGGACGAATCATTAGATAAGAATTAAATGAAGATTATTTGGGTTAATTTGAGCAGTTTTTGGATCACAACGAACTCGTTTTAACATTTCACTTAGTTATATGGACATAGGTAATTTCCAGAACTTAAACTAGAGCATAATACATATAAAATATTCTGTTTCAACCATAAAAATGGTTTCATGACCAGATTGAAGGTAGAAATGGAAGAAGAGAGCATGTTGTTTTTGAAGGTGATAAATTATCACCACATTAACAACATTCTCTTTAATAAAATAAAAGGAAGAGGGAAAGGGTGTGGGGTGATATAATATACCATTAGAATCATAATATTACAGTATATGTATAATACTAGAGTTACAAAATAGTTTGGATGAAGATAGGTAGGGAGAGATCCAGAAAGGAACTTGAACTTGAAAGGAAATTAAAGGAGAAGAGGGTGAGAAATTAACTTTAGAATCCTCCTCTTAAGAACCTCCTTAAGGGCCTACGCTTGGTCTTTTGATGAGACCAGGAGTTCTTGAACGTGGTGAAGGGGCTAGGAGAGTTGATTGGGAAGAGCTTAGACAATGTTTGAAGCTTTAGAGGTGTGGTTTGGCAAGAAGAGGGTGAGGGCTTATTTATACATGAGGAGGGAGGTGTTTTTGGTTTAAAATATTAAATAAAATAATATATCATAAGTTAGACTTGTAATAGTAGTTTTTTGACATCCTAAATCATATATCAAAATAATATAATTATTTTTAGGCTTTAAATATTCTTTATAATTCGAATTAATTAATTTGATAAAAGGAAAGTGAAAGAAAGAGAAAAAGACACTTTAAGAAATTACCTTTTGACTTTAGGATTTGGAAAGTTCTTTTTAGGTTTGAGAATTGGATTTAATGTATATAAAGGAGAAATTTATGAAATTTAATATGTTTTGTCCCAAAATAAAGTCCTAGAATGTTTGTGTCATCATTACATCATTAATGATGCAATTTAGTATATACCGATTTTGCGAAAATCTGTATTTTTTACTATTCACCTGAAAATTGAAGTATTTCAGAATAAACCCAAAACTTTACCCCTACCATTTTTCAACGTGTAGAATCAAAAAATGATGTCCATTTTTCCAAAAAAAATCTACATATCATTAATTTAAAAATTAATAAAAATCACAAATTATTTAAAAACAGTTTTTAAGATTAAAACTGAATTTATAGTTCTTTCAAAAATTACGTAGGGTCTTATAAAATTATCTAAAAACTATTAGAAATTGATTCAATAATTTATGAATACATTACAGGAAAATAAATATTCTTTTAAATTAATTAATTAATTATAATTAATTATTTATGACTTATAAAATACCAAAAATGTTTACTAAGGTCAAATTGTCACTTTCTAAGTTGTCTAAATTTTATTTTATTATTCATAGGTAATATTACTCTTATTTACTATTCATAAGGGTAGGTTACTATTCACCATAAATTATTTTTGTTTCATTAGACTCTAAAAACTATCATGAACACAACCGGGTATGTTGGATTTTTAAAATTCCAAACATAGGGGTGACAAAATTATGTTTAAAGGTCACTTATCACTTAGTAGTTCATTATTTTGTGTTTTTATGACATAGATATAAGAAGGGAATTTTCTATTGAAATACTTTGGGTCGTTACATTCTTCCCCCCTTAAAAAATTTTTCCCCCGAAATTTTACATTACACAAACAGGTGTGGGTACTTCTCCTTCATTGCCTCTTCTGGTTCCCATGTTGCTTCTTCAAACTTAGGGTTCCTCCAAAACACTTTGACAAGGCGGGTTGTCTTGTTGCGTAAAACCTTATCACTTCGGTCCAAAATTTTTACCAGCTTCTCCTCATAGGAGAGATCATCATCCATCTGTACCACCTCTGAGTTTAGTACATGTGAGGGGTCTGGTATGTACATCCTCAGTAGTGATACATGAAACACATCATGAACTTGAGCCATATTCGGTAGAAGTTCCAGACGATAGGCCAAGGCTCCTATATGATCAAGGATCTCAAAGGGGCCAATGTACCTTGGGCTTAGCTTCCCTTTCATCCCAAATCTCATTACTCTCTTCCATGGAGATATTCGAGGTAAGACTTTATCTCCAATGTCGAACTCCATGTCCCTTCGACGATTGTCAGCATAGCTCTTTTGCCGACTTTGAGAAGCTTTGTATGTTTTTGGATGACGTGAACTTTCTCGGTCATCTCCTGCACAAGATCGGGTCCATGAAGCTTTCTTTCTCCAACTTCATCCCAAAAAGTTGGAGTTCTACATCGCTTAACATAAAGAGCTTCATACGGAGCCATCTGAATACTCGAGTGGAATCTATTGTTGTATGAGAACTCAACCAATGGAAGGTGTTGATCCCATCCACCTTTGAATTCTAGAGATCACGCTCTTAGCATATCCTCGAGCGTCTGAATAGTCCTTTCTGACTTTCCATCAGTGTGGGGGTGATAGGCCGTGCTAAAATTTAATTCAGTATTCAAAACATGTTGACGGCTCCTCCAAAATTTAGATGTAAACCTTGGATCACGGTTAGAGACAATCGAGAGAGTAACACCGTGCAGTCTCACCACTTCCTTCACATATATCGTTGCAAGTTGTTCAAGTAATAAGTCTTCCCAAATTGTGATAAAATGGGAAGTCTTGGTGAGTCGATCAACCACAACCCATATCGCATTATTCCCTTTTGATGTCTTCGGGAGACCCATGACAAAGTCCATAGTAACATTTTCCCATTTGCACATAGGTATAGGCAATGACTGCATCATACCTTTGGACTTTTGTCGCTCATCTTTAACTTGTTGACATACCAATCACCTTGATTTATATTCCGCAATCTCTTTCTTCATGTTATCCCACCAGAAGTGTTCTCGGAGATCACGGTACGTCTTGGTACTCCCAGGATGGATAGAGAATGTTGGGTTATGTGCATTATCCAATAGATCCTTCTTTATCCCGGGTGATGAAGGCACACAAAGCCGTGTTCCAAACCAAATCACACCATCATCATCGATATGGAACTCTTGCAGCTTCCCTTCTTTTACTACATTCACCCTATTTTGTATCTCCACATCATTCCTTTGTGCTTCCTTAATCTTCTCTTGGATGGATGGTTGCGGAATCATTTTGGCATGGTACGACGTATCCCCTGCCTTTACGATTCCCAAATCCATCCTTTGCATATCCAAGAAGATAGGGTCTTTCTCAATCCTCAACATGGATAGAGTAGCAGGTTCTTTCCTTATTAGAGCATCAGCTAGCTTGTTCTCCTTTCCAGGGTGATAGTGAATAGAGCAATAGTAATCCTTGATTAGCTCTAACCATTTCCTTTGACGCATGTTGAGCTCCTTTTGTTTGAATATATACTTTAGGCTATTGTGGTCGGTGTATATGTCACACTTCTCACCATAAAGGTAGTGCCACCAGATTTTCAAGGCAAAAATCACGGCTGCTAGCTCTAGATCATGCGTCAGGTAGTTCTGCTCATGGATCTTCAATTGTCGTGAGGCGTAGGCTATCACATTATCATTTTGCATGAGTAAACAACCCAAAACATTATTTGATGCATCACTGTATATCACAAAACTTTCTCCACTTTTCGGTAGTGTGAGTACAGGTGCAGTGATCAACCTTCTCTTTAGCTCCTTGAAGCTTCCCTCACATTCTTCCATCCATACATACTTTACCCCTTTCCTTGTTAACTTAGTTAGAGGGATTGACAATCATGAGAATTTTCTCACAAAACGTCGATAGTACCCAGCTAATCCAAGAAATCTACGAATTTCTGTGAAACTATCGGGCCTGGTCCATTCTTAAATCACCATTGTCTTTGAAGGGTCAACAGAAATTCCCTCGCATGTGATCACATGTCCCAAGAACATGACTTGATTCATCCAAAACTCACACTTTATGAAATTGGCGTACAACTTCTCCTTTCTCAATGTCGCTAACAAAAGTCTTAGATGTTCTTCATGTTCCTCCTTTCTCTTGGTGTAGATGAAAATATCATCGATAAACACTACCACAAATTTGTCTAGGTAATTTCTAAAGACTCTATTCATCAAATCCATGAAAATTGCAGGGGAATTAGTAAGTCCAAAGGGAATCACCAAAAACTCATAGTTCCCATACCTTGTACGGAAGGCAGTCTTCTGAATATCATCCTTCTTCACCTTTACTTGATGATATCCAGAATGAAGATCCAACTTTGAGAAGTATTGAGCTCCTCTTAACTGATCGAACAAGTCATCAATCCTTGGGAGAGGATACTTGTTCTTTATGGTGATCTTGTTGAGTTCCCGATAATAGATACAAAGCCACATGGTTCCATCCTTCTTCTTTACAAAGAGCACTGGCGCACCCCAAGGTGATGCACTAGGGCATATGAACCCTTTGTCCAGATGCTCTTGCAGATGCTTCTTTAACTCCTCCAGTTTGATAGGAGCCATTCTATAGGGGAACTTCGAGATAGGAGTAGCTCCAGGTATGTGTTCAATTGAGAACTCTACCTCATGATCCGGGGGAATTCCGGGTAACTCTTTGGGAAATACATCACTGTATTCCCCCACGATGAGAATTTACTCAAGGTTGGCACTTTACTTTGACTCAACCATTTGGGCGAGGTATGCTTCTTCATAAGGAATCAACACCCACACCATTGAAGGATTTTTCAAAGGATATTCATGATCTTCCTTGAATTTGTAGAGGATCATGGGATGGTTCGAAATTTGAAAATATATTTCCTTTTCCTGACAGTTGATATGCTCTCAATATAAAGAGAGCCAATCCATTCCCATTATAGCGTCGAATTCCACCAAGGGAAGTATTACGAGATTTGCCAGAAGAAGCTTCCCACATACATCAACAGGAGAAGAATCAAACACTTGGGCTACAATGATTGCACCACTTGGTGTTTTTACAGATATCTCTACTTTAAGGTTTCGGGGCTTCGATTCTATAGTTCTAGCAAACTTGCAAGATATAAAGGAATGCGTAGAACCAGAATCAAATAAGACTTTGGTAATTGTTGAGTGAATAGTAAGTGTACCTTGTACGACTTCATTATGATGTTCCACCTCCGCTGTAGTGATGGAATAAGCCTTCCGTTGTTCTTTTGGCTTTGGTGGTTTTTGGCGCTGATTACCCTCGAGAGATCGAGGTTTAGTGCACTGGCTTGAATAGTGCCCTAGCTCCCTATAGTTGTAGCATTGAACCATGAGTGGTTCTCTCCTTTTATCGGCTACATTATCCTTCCTTTTCATGTCTTTTCGACACTCGTGAGCTAGGTTTCCTTCCTTCCCACACTTAAAGCATTTCACCGTACCTTTGAGGTAGTTCCCATGGTGCAACTTCCCACATTTTTGGCATGTGGGTCATTGTATTTTCTTCCCATCTTTATCACTAGATCCACCATCTTGAAACTCCATCTTTATTTTCTTATCACCATAGCCATGTGACCATTATCTAAACTCCATCTCCACTTTGAGAGCACACCGAACAACTTCTTCATAACTCCCAATGTCTCGAATTGCAAGAGCCTTTCGAAGATGTGGTTTTAACCCACTAAAGAATCTATCAATTTTGCCATCATTGTTGATAACAAAACCCGAAGCATACCATGAGAGCCTTGTGAGATTTTCTTCATAGGTTGTGATAGATTGTCCTTATTTTTTCTTGAGCTCTATGAATTCTCTCCCCATCTTCGTGCGAAGAGTTCTTGGGAAGTACTAATTAAGAAACATTATCTTAAAGTCTTCCCATTTCATCTCTTCAATTTCCTCCCTTGGCTTGGTGTTCTTAATCAAAGCCCACCATTGATTGGCTTCTCCATCTAGACGATAAATGGCTAGAGTGACCTTCTCCGTCTCGGAACAGTGACGAACAGAAAATATCTTCTCCATGGAGTTGACCCACTGTTCCGCAACTAGTGGATCGAAAGATCCACAAAATGTCGGTGTCCATTGCTGCATAAAACATTTGATAGCTAGTTTCTCCCTCTTTGGTGAAGGAGGATGTTCCCCATTATTATGGTTATTATTCATAACCCGAGATAATTGGGTAAGCATCGCCATGAAGTTTTGAACTCCACCTCCAAAATCAATGGGGATGTCGTTCGGGCAATCGTTGCATTGGCCCTCACAAGAGTTGTTGGCCTGATTTCTCCTGGTTCCCACCATTTTATAAAATAGAAAAGGTTAGAACAAAACACAAGTAAACAAGTCATGAATAACTTATCCATTTGAACAATTATACCAAAAACATAACATATGGGATCCCTAGGTAAATATCCTTGTGTGCATATTTGTACTTAGTCTCATGTTGTAGGTTTTCTCTAGGGTTCACTAATCCTAATCCCCAAATTAACTAAACCTTTCCTCTGATACCAACTATAGTGACCCGGCCTTTTCTTAAATTACTATTACATCATTTAAATGATAAAAAACATAATTGTATTACACATAAAGGATCCATAGGTTTAGTGTCTTGGGAAAACAAGGACCATGCATGACAAAAACAACATCAACCATAAACATTTATTTAACTTCTTCTTCACTAGCTTCTTAGTGGCACTTGTCCTCTCCTTAGTACATATAGCCACCTGAGGATATACATGAAAAGGGGTGATCTAAAAGACCAGTAAGAGGATGGATAAGAACAATATAGCATGGGGTGAGTATAATAATGAAATAGGAAGAAGATCATGAACATGAGAGGATCATAAATAATAAACTTGAAATGTGGCAATGCATAAAAATGAAACATCATGTCTTAGTGGTTAACTATCACACATACTTGTGAACAAAGCTAGCATCATGTTCACACATCATTTCAAATTTAATCACGAGATTCATCACTTTACCCAATGCATTAGAGTGCTATATAATTTCGGGTGCACCCGTCACATTTAAACATTCATATTGCGCTATATAATTCCATGCGCACCCGTCACATCATAATATTATCATTATCATGATTGCCACATAAAACACATATCAAACATGTACATAAATAACCCATGGAAAGGAATGGGTTTCATCTCATAATAACACATTCAAATGATTTGGGTTCCCAAAATAAAGAGGGAACAACATACTTGATACAAGAACCATCAACCTTGAATGAGAGGTAAAATGTGAGATCTTGAAAGAAGAGTTCTTTTGGAAAACATTTTGATGGAGATAAAAACCAGTGACAAACATGTATATCCCAGAAAAGTAAAGGAAATGATGAACAATTGATCTATTAGGAGTAACCATATCAAAAATGGAGTGAAAGAGGGAGAACCCGAAGGAAGAAAATTGGGTTCGAGATTTCCCCTTACCTTGTACTCAAATGCCTCCTTCTCTTTAATGTCATATATAATGACATTATATTCATTAATTAGAAATTCCAGAACCTTTTATACATTAATAGGTTTCATTATGGTTTCATTATTTCATATTATGTTCCTTTGGATGACTTATAGAATTTAAAAACATTGATCTGGGATGTTCGTTTTCATGGTTTTCTTGAGCGGTCCACTTTTATTGTTAATTTGATGTTTGGGTAGATCATGGGTAAACATCCAGAACTGATATTACATGTCATTATTGATATTAAAGAATCTTGAATGATTTTATAATGAGTTATATTAGATCTCTGTGGACAAATCTTTATATAATAATTAAATGAAGATTATTTGGGATAATTTGAGCGGTTTTTGGATCACAACGAACTTGTTTTAACTTTTCACTTTGTAATATGGCCATAGGTTATTTCCAAAAGTTAAAATAGAACATAATACATATAAAATATTCTGTTTCAACCATAAAAATGGTTTCATGACCAGATTGAAGGTAGAAATGGGAGAAGAGAGCATGTTGTTTTTGAAGGTGATAAATTATCACCACATGATCAATGTTCTCTTTAATAAAATAAAAGGAAGAGGGAAAGGGTGTGGGGTGATATAATATACCATTAGAATCATAAGATTATAGTATATGTATAATACTGGAGTTAAAAAACAGTTTGGATGAAGATAGGTAGGGAGAGATCAAGAAAGGAACTTGAACATGAAAGGAAATTAAAGGAGAAGGGGGAGATAAATTACCTTTAGAATCCTCCTCTTAAGAACCTCGTTAAGGGCCTACGCTTGGTCTTTTTATGAGACCAGGAGTTCTTGGACGTGGTGAAGGGGATAAGAGAGGTGATTGGGTAGAGCTTAGACAATGTTTGAAGCTTGAGAGGTGTGGTTTGGCAAGAGGAGGGGGAGGGCTTATTTATACATGAGGAGGGAGGTGTTTTTGATTTAAAATATTAAATAAAATAATATATCATAAGTTAGACTTGTAATAGTAGTTTTTTGACATCCTAAATTATATATCAATATAATATAATTATTTTTAGGCTTTAAATCTTCTTTATAATTCGAAATCATTAATTTATTGAAAGGAAAGTGAAAGAAAGAGAAAAAGACACTTTAAGAAATCACCTTTTGACTTTAGGCTTTGGAAAGTTCTTTTTAGGTTTGAGAATTGGATTTATTGTATATAAAGGAAACAATTATGATATTTAATATGTTTTGGCCGAAACTAAAGTTCTAGAATTTTTATGTCATCATTACATCATTAATGATGCAATTTAGTATATACCGATTATGCGAAAAACTGTATTTTTTACTATTCACCCGAAAATTGATGTATTTCAGAATAAACCCAAAAATTTACCCCTACCATTTTTCGACATGTAGAATAAAAAAATGATTTCCATTTTCCAAAAAAAATTCTAAATATTATTATGTTAATAATTAATAAAAATCACAATTTACTTAAAAAACAGTTTTTAAGATTAAAACTGAATTTATAGTTCTTTCAAAAATTATGTAGGGTCTTATAAAATTATCTAAAAACTATTATACATTGATTCAATAATTTATGAATACATTACAGGAAAATAAATATTCTTTTAAATTAATTAATTAATTATAATTAATTATTTATGACTTATAAAATACCAAAAACGTTTACTAAGGTCAAATTGTCACTTTCTAAGATTTCTAAATTTTATTTTATTATTCATAGGTAATGTTACTCTTAGTTACTATTCATAATGGTAGGTTAATATTCCCCAAAAATTATTTTTGTTTCATTAGACTCCAAAAACTATCTTGAACACAACCGTGTATGTCAGATTTTTAAAATTCCAAACATAGGGGTGACAAAATTATGTTTAAAGGTCACTTATCACTTAGTAGTTCATTATTTTGTGTTTTTATGACATAGATATAAGAAGGGAATTTTCTATTGAAATATTATGGGTCGTTACAGAGGATGAACTGAAAACTAAAAACTATGAGTCTTCAACGATAATTATTTCTTCAGGTAAGAATCACAAGGAACACATAATCTCTTTCAAAAACACAAAATACACTCTTTATAATTGATAAAATCTGATTACTTTCCCATTTTAACAAATTCTACCATTTTTAAGATGCCCATCTACCTTCAACACATTCTTAATTTTATTTGAAAAAGATGACTTCATTGAAACCTGAAACAAAATAAAGGAATTTATTGCACCAAAAAATCACAATAAAACATTATTATGTCATTAAACAAATGTTCCTGTTCCATTCCATAAATAGTTAAGGATGCATGATGTTTTTTAATAAAGGCATATACCTTTTTGGTATCTTATCATTATGGTAATTGATCATTAATAATTATCCTTTATCAATTCGATCCATCTTATCTTCGTTATGTTTAATTCCTTCTAAGTTAAAATATACTTCCGACTTCTATGGTCAGTTTATATATCACATTTGGATTCATATAAATGATGCCTCCAAATTGTTAATGTGAAAACCATAGCTTCAAATTACAAATCATGCGCGTGTTAATTTAACTCAAAAGGTTTTAGTTTTCTTTAATCATAAAAAATTACCTACCCATTTTGTAATAAAACCCAACGAAGTCCCGTTAATTATGTGTCATTGTAGATGGAAAACACACCATTTTTTGATATTTAGGTTCAAAACTAGATCACTCCCCAATATTATTTAAAATTTATGAAAAAAATATTCTCATTATTTTTCCAAATGAATGAAACTCAATTTTGAGTAAGCTTACTTAGTGAACTAGATTATCATTTAATGTTTTTATCAAACCTCTGGTAATACCCATTAATACCAAGAAAACCCTAAATCTGGATATTATTTTTGGGTCTTTTACAATAATCAACAACAGTCATTTTAGAAGTATTGATAGTTATTCCATCTTTAGAAAGAGTGTGACCTATAAATGAAATATGTTGAAACCAAAATTCACACTTTCAAAATTATCCATACTGTTTATTTTCTTTTAAGGTTTACAAAACATCCCTTTGTTGTTTTTCATGATCCTGTTCACCTCTATAACACACAATAATTTTTTCAATAAACACAAACAAAAACTTATCCATGAACTCGTGAAATATTCTATTCCTAAGATCCATAAATATAGTAGGTTCACTAGTTATCCTAGACAACATAAAAAAATTCATAATGAGAATATCTTGTTGGAAAACCTATATTTTGATTATCATCCACTTTCACTTTCAGCTGATTGTATCCAAATCTCAAGTCAATGTTGGAATAATACTGGGCTACATAGAGCTTATCAAACATGTCATCAATTTGAAGAGAAGTATTTATATTGTTAATTTTAATTTTATTAGATGATATGTTATCATTGAAAATTATCATGTAACCATATTTCTTTTAAAAAAAGAAACTTGAGCATCGTATAGTGAATTTCTAGGATGAATGATGCCTTTTTAGGAAACTCCAGTAATTAATTTTTTTTAAAACATGAAGTTATATTTGAGACATTTGATAAGGGGTATTTGAAATTGTCATAGAAATAAAAACTAAGTCAATTTTCAATTCAAATTCCTGACTAGGTATAACACCAGGATGCTTATCAGGATGAAAATCAAGTTTTTCTTTTACTGCTGAAACATCATTAATCTAAACAGTTCATTTGTTTTCAACAATATGAGCCAGATAAATTTCATTTTCTATCATTCAACAGTTTCTCAACTTCCTGATAAGTTATCAATTGTATGCGTTAATTATTGTATAAAACGATAAATCATTTTGAAAATCAACTTCTCTATATCTACATTAAATCTTAACATGGTAATCTAAAATCTAATCTATACATAAAATGACATCAATCTCAACTATGTTCAAAACAACAAGGTTTCCAGGTAATTCCTTTACACAAATAATAATTGAAATATTATTAAAATGATTTTTTTGTAACATTAACCCCTGGTGTTATAAAAATATTTATTGAGGAGATATTTCAATTTTACTAGAAAATGTATTCAAAATAAAGGAATGTGTAGACCCCATATCAAAGAAATAATTTATAAAATTCTTATTAAATAAACAAAGTACCTAATAACACTTCATTGGATGGAATTTCATCTACTAATGTTCTCATAAAGGATCTCAGTACTCCTTATTTCTTATATTATGGCTTCTTCCCATCACCCATATCATTCTTTGAGAAGGAATTTTAATAATAACCCATCTCATCACATTTGAATCACGTTATAGTTTTTTTATCATAATTCATCATAAGATCGTTTTCATTACAATCTTAGGACATATGTCCGAATATCCCACATCAAAAACACTTCCACATTTTAGTAACTCATTCCCCATGGTGGTTTTTACCACACTTTTCCCAAACAAGAGACTAGAATTTTATACTATCATATTTCATTGATTGGTTCTTAACCATCAAATTCCATCTTGACCTATTCTTCACTTTTTTATCTAAGTACACATGATCGTTAGAGAACTCCATTTCTACAGTCTCATCAGATCATACAAGTTTATCATTACTTCTTAACTATAAGGTGGATAATGCACTTCAATATCATGTAGACAATCATGAGTAAAATTTGATAATTTTTCTATCAAGATCCAGAAAAAGATTTGGATTATTCTTTAATTGTTGGGTGATGTTCTGTTCAAACACAGACACTAAATCTTCCCCCTTTTCCCTCAATTAAAGGATTTTATTCTACAACCAATGTTTAACTACCTTAGGAAAATATTTTTCAAGGAAAATATATATAAATCCATCCTACTATAAGGATTAAATCTCTTCTATATCCATAATATTCATAACCATTAACCACCACTGATCATCGTCACCTTCAAAATGATAAATGGGAATACAATCCTTTTGATTTTGTAATCATCTTTTATCAAAGAAAAACTTTTCAAGTGCATTAATCCATCCTTCATCTACTGCTGGGTTAGAAGATCCACTGAATGAATGAAGGTGTTGCCTCATAAATTGATCCATGATAATCGTGGTCCATTGTGACAATTTGGGTTGTTCTCTTACATGGATTCCACCACCATTCATTTCCTGCATCGGTTGATCCATTACTGTCACAAACCTCTCAGTTCCAATTCACACCATTCCTGGATGCTGAATTTGAAAGTTATCCAACTCTTGGTTATTTTCATCTTCATATTCCCACATTTTTTGTGGAAAGCCATTTGAAAAAGAAATTTCATTGATGATTAATCATTTAAATCATCAAATTATATACCATTTTATTATAAACCTAAAGTAAAAATAATTTATGTTATTCTATTAATATCACCCCAACCCTTAATGTTATCTCAATCGTTCATTGATAACAACTATATGGAGCCAACCGTAAATATTTTATAATCTAGCTATTTAAACTAGATTTCCCTTATTTATATTCCATATGATATTTTCTATTTAGAGTTTTAGAATGTTAGTATATAACTATTACATATCATACCAAAAGAATTCAAATTGGGTACCACTAAATGTTATCTATTTCTATGAAAATATAAAATTCTTATCACCAAAAAACAACATGATTTATTTGAAAAATCTTCATAACATTTAACATGAGTTCCCTGTTTCTCTTAAACATATTTATAACCTTTGAAAACATTTAAAAAAAGTTATTATCATAAAACTATTATTAAGGGGTATTAAAAGAAGGAATGAAACAATTAATCCAAGAATACTTATAATCATATGAAATCATTTTCACAAAGATATACTTCACACCCGTATATACGTACTTTGGGAAATTTTTATTTTCCTAAAACATTGGAGAACATATATAAAACCATAAATGTTTCTCTGGAAGTTTCATAATTATATTTTAGCCCTCATGACTACGTTATGATTTGTAACCCTCACACCTTCTTACCAACATAATCCTCACAACTACCTTATATTATAACCATCACAGTTACACATGGAGTAAGCATACAGCCAACCTCTAACTTATAGATACCCAATGAATTGGATGGAGATACATGTACCAGCATTAAAAATAAATAATGTCCAATAACTATAATGTAATAATAAAACATGACAAATTTATTGAAAAATTTTATTTGCAATTATGTAAAATATGATTTTAAAATATGATGTTTAAAAGAACGTCCCTTCAAAATATAATATAATTGATGTGAAAATTAATATAATGAATGTATTATGTGTAAAAAATGTAAATACACATAATAATACCTAATATGAATGAGATTTATTAATCAAAAAATCTTAGTACCACATAAGTAATGAAATTGATGTTTAACCAAATTAAATGAAAATGTGTTAAGAATTCCTTACCTCATGTTCATATTAATTAAAACATGTTTAATCCTACTATACACTTGTGAAATGGGTATTATTTATATTTTACTGAAACCTATTAATTATTATAACAACTTATATGATCATTTTATAACATCATTCAACCCATTTATTAATAGTATTTTGTTATTTCCATTTTTCCGTTATGTTCATTACGTGGTATCCATGGTCGGTTCATAAAGGTTTTTTTTATCAAATGGAAGTGAAACTCCAAAAGAGGAATGAGTTGTAATTAAAATTTATATATAATATTAAATGGTTCCATAAATCATAATGGTTATATGGTATGATGAAGAAACCATAGATAAATCATTAATGATATTCGTTTAGGTCATTTTGGCCATTCTACGATAATCATGAACTTGTTTCATCATATAAAACTAATATTATGAATATAAGTTAATTATTGAACATAAAAGATGTAATATAATACAAATTTAAATCTTATTCATCCATTAAAATGGTTTTATAACCATAATTTATGAAATTAATGTAAATTGATGACACATTGTCCTTGATGTCGGTAAATGGATACATCACAGACAGAGTTTTTATTTTAAGAATAAGAGGTAAAAGAGAGGAAAATAATGATGAATATTTTCCATTAACATGATAAAAATAAAAAATATATATAATACTAGAGCTTCCATGCCTCTTGGATATGGGGAGGTGAATATAGTGTAATAAAAGAAAATAATTGAACAGAAAACACAAGAAAATGAAAGTGGATTTTTACATCTTCATCTCTTCTCCTTGAGATCCCCCTTAATTCAATTGAGTATTTCTTTTTGGTAATTCTAGAAGTCCATCGACGTGTGTAAGAAACTTGGGGAGGTTATTGGGTATAATTTATATAATGATCAATGCTTCATAGGTGTGAGAGGTAGTGGTGGTGAGTTGGTATTTATAGTGACTGTAAGGGAGTTGTAAATTAACATCAATATAAACCTTATTAGTGGTATTTGAAAACTAAGGGCTTTACCATTTTTTGTGCCCATGGTATAGGCCTTATGAGAAACCTCATATAATATTTTAATCCTAAATAGTTGACCAGAGTGATTATATTATTTTAGCATTATTATGCTTTCATTAAACACCCGAAAACATGAAACTGTATTTTTTAATATTTACCAAAAATTCAATTATCTCTAAAAAATAAAATAATAACACACCATTAATTTTTCAACATGTATAATTCAAAAATTAAATCCTTTTTTTGAAACAAATTTCTATATATGATTAATTTTTTTTAAATAAAATCAACTTTTATTTGAAAAATAATAATTTTAAAACTATATCTCATTTAATATCACATTGAAAAATTAATCAAAATATCATTATCATATAACTATAAGAAAAAAAGTAATAATAATAACTAATATTCTTAATAGTAATATTACTATCTCTATTACTATTCATAATAGTATGTTATTATTCACCAAAAAACATGTTTCTTCTATCAAGCTCCAAATAACATAATGATCTCAAATGTAGATGTCCATTTTTTGAAATTAAAATCATAGAAGTGTTAAAATTATGTTTAAGAGATTTTTTATAAATATAATTGCAAATAAATGTTTCATTCAATAAAATTTATTTTTTAATCCTTAGGGTGTTACAAAAACAACCACTATTATGTTGGATGAAAATAACAGTTTGACCAACACTCAACAAATCATTCAATGTTTCAATTTTAAGGAAATCATATTACACAAAAGTCAATGATGTAATCAATGCATTTTCCAGGGTAATAAATGATAAAATACACCATGTACAATAGATTTGTTATAATCTTATTCTATCACTACAATTAAAAAACCACAATATTTAAATTTTAAAAAGATGAAGATTTTGATATTTTATTTTAAATGAAACCCTGAGTATAAATGAATCATGATATGGTATACCATTATAAGATAATAATTATATTGGAAGGTATAGATATTATTACATTGTTTATTAAATATTTTCATAATGGTGGAGGAAAATAATAATGTACTAGTCGACTCTATATTTTTTAATAAATAATTTAATGATTAAAATACACATTTTTCGATGAAAAGTATTTTTTATGTGTAATGTATTTTAATATAAACAAATTATAGTTATAAATATTTTTATTATTTTTATTTAATGAAATATATTTGTAGTGTAGATTAAAAAAATGAATAAACCACCATAAATTAAATTTCGAAATGTTAACAGTGATGATAAAATCATTTAAATATAAAAACAATTAATTTTTATAACGTAATTTTAATATACGCAATATGAATTTATCATAATAAATTAAATATATATTTATTTATTAATTTATATTTATATAATATATATATATTACATATTAATTAAAATAATTTTACATTCATATTATAGACTTCGTTAGGAAATTAAATAATGTAAATTCATTTTTAAGCATAAAATTGAATGTTTTTCTAAAACATATCCTTATTTTGTTCACTGTTTATATGTTAAATTTAATTTTATCCCAAAATATAAATTGAATTTAAAAATGGGGATTAAATATTTAGAATAAAAATATTAAAATATGTTAATAAGAAAACATTTATTTTTGAACATGATGAACATTAAAATGAGTAAAAACATGTTACTATAGTTAAGGCTAAAACTAGTTTACTAAAGGGGTCACACTAAATTATAACAATAATAATGTCATATAAAATGGTCTTTCTATTTTTTTAATATATTTATAGATTTTTTTATCTTTCCATTGAATCCATGACTATTTTTAATCATTATTCTGGATTTTTTTCAATATTATTTAAATCGTTCTTGTTTTTCCTCACACTCACTTATTAAAGGGATCCTCATATAATCCATTATTCCTTAATTTTTCAAATTATATATTTGAAAAAGACTACACTAAAAAACAATCAGATTCATTTCCATCATCTTATATCCCGTTTTATTCTCTAATGACCAATCTCTCAAGTCAAATGGTGTTACCCAAAAGTGATGTCTCTAAGAAGAGGTATAAATCGTCATAGAAAATATTCAATATTATTTCTTATTCCGCGATATATAAAAATATTTTATCTAGCATAAACTGATGTATATAGTATCATTAATATAATTAGATTTTATTATGTTTATGTATAGTCCATTATACCTCTAATTCTTCATCAAATAAAAAATGATAACATCGTTCATGCGAACATGTGGACTACTACCTCATGAACTGTTGTATTGAATTATTTTTCACCATTATTATGGTATATTTACAATGAATGATCTAATTATTATATATGATATTTATGAAATAATTATTCTCATAATATTATAATATCTGTCCAATTTTTTTATCTTCTAATAATTTTTAAGATGATAATATCACTCATGCATACAAGTGGGCTACATCCTTTATGGAACAATTGGATACATTTCTAATTTATACATTACATAGATGATAATAAAAACATATTTAATTAATATTTATGGTATTTTTTAAATATTAATATTTCAATAAAGATTAAATATTTTTTCCATTTTTACACATCCATTCCAAAGTTAAAACATAACCCTCATGTACATACAGATTACTATCTCTATTAAGTGATGTAATTCATTTTAAAAAAAACAATATGAATGGTTATATATAAGAGTATTTAAAAATATATATGGAAAATATACTATTATTATGATTAATTATATATTAAATTTATGATCATGGTAAAACTAAATAATTCATCAAACTGAAACATGCATGGAAAATAGACTGGATTTCACTATAATTTTCATTTTGGAGAAAATATTGTCAATAATAGCATATTTTGTAATTATAAATGATAAAATATTTAATTTCATACTTGAATATGTTTATTAATTTATGTAAAATAAATAAATATTTTATATATATGATGTTTTGGTTCCTATAATGTAAGACAATACTTGAGGTACGAGTTTATGTTACAATTTTATTTCTTTTCAGGATTGTGTAGGATAAATTTTCATTGAAACAAATTATATAAATATGTTTCTTTATACCATACATATAATACTATATTTACTTTAATCCTATAATTTTCATTTATTAGTTCAATGTATCTCTCTTTATTACATTAAATGATGAAGAATATTTTTATAATGCTAATTTGATCTTATTATATATTTTGTAACAAATGATTTTCATCAATGTTTATACCACCCAAAAAAAATTATGAAAGTTATATAATAGAAATAAAATGTTTTAAAATTAAATTCTAATTTTATTTATAATTAAAAATATTTTTCTTTAAATCAATGTATCTCAAACTTATCTAAAAAAATATTTTGTTGACATTTTATAAAAGTGTGAATATTATACATTATTTTGACATATATGAAATGAGTATAGTTTTAAAATTTCATGAAAGTTAACCTTTTAGGAATATATTAAATTATTAATTTTTTATTTTCAATTTAAGTTATTATTCCCTATTTTTCAATGAATTTTAAGTAAATTTTTTATCAAGAGAAAAGGATATGATACACATTTTTCAAATAATGTTTCGAATGTTCTTTTAAATTTTGTTTTAATATATTTTAAATTCCTCTAAGGATTTTTATTCTTCACAGGTTGTATGATAATATTATTAAATATTTTTTATTTCTTTTCATATCTTGTTATTGTGATGATTTAAGTATAATTATATGATACAATTTTCTTTATCACATGTTAATTATGTTATGCTTAAATAATTATAAAAATCTATTATTTTCGTAATGTTTTATTATAATGAAATAAAGAAATGTTTATAAAACATGTTTCCATAGTAAATTATATGTTATGATGATTTTATGAATGTTTTATGATCATTTCGAACACATACATATGGTTTTTATCATGTGATCAAATTCATTAATTATATATATATATATGTGCATATATATTTATAAAAATAACGATGAGTGAACTCAATTTAGAAAGGGAATATTTTCAATATGATATTATTATGAGAAAACCATATCTATGTAAACACTAAATATAGGATGGAATCCATTTCACCATGAAAATCATTGCAGTTGGTCTTAACTATGGAAATGTTTTTATAATTCATTCAAGAATTATAAAAACATATGTATTATTCTTGTGATATGTTATCAATTGATACAATAAAACATAGATGATTTTTTAAAGACATTATTTTTTAATACTAATTAGAACAAATCCTTAATCCATGTTTCATCATTAATAGTACTCAATTAATCAGGTATGAATTTCATATGTTATTATCATGGTCTCAAATATTTAAACTAATTCTAACAGATAATCATTGATTGATGTCATCTCTATCTAATCTCACTCATCATTTGAACTCACCAGTTCAATTGATACCTTAATATCTATGTAGGGAATTATGTTTTTTAGATATTAGTTTATATGAAGGGTTATATGAGATTAAAACCTTATCCTATATGTTGATAATATTTTATTCAATAATTTTACTATATATTTTGGGTCCAAAAAACTGTACAATTTTTTTGGTGAATGTATTATTATTAGATGTATTGGATATTCATATATAATATTTTAATATATATATATATTTTAAATTATTGGGTGTCCATAGTTAATATTAGTGAAATGTTTAATTATTTTTACATATAAGTATTAGATAACATTTTTGAAAACCCATTGGATAGGTCTATCTATAGGATATTAGCATGATTCTTAGATAAACTAAATATTGTATCATTTTCAAAAAAAATAAATGCTTCTCTAGATATATGAAATTTTTTTCCGTTCTGAAAAAATGCACATAGGGGAAAAACAAAGAGAGGGTACGATTGGATGTTAACTTAGTTTTCATGTATGCATGTTCGGTTGACCTATGATTTCACTCCTGGAAAGATAGTCTATATGGATATTTGAGGGCTAATTCATCTTTTTTATAATCAATTATGATGAATCCAAATACACGATGACCATGAATGTAATTGGATAAACCTATGGTTTCATATATGGCATCAAAGTTTTCATTAATTAGAAATCCTATAAAATATTTTTCTCAATAGCATCATCACTCTTCATATTGCTGATCAAATAATATGTTTTATCATTATTCAATGGATGGAAATAGGATTAATCATGTTAACATTGAAATTTATGTAAAATGAAATGATTTTCCTCTTGAAGAAAAATCTTAAATGAGTGTTGTAATTAGAAATATTATGATCATTCATAACCATATATATCAATATATGACTCTCTTCATCAATATGGATATGTTTCATAACACACAATAGATTAGAAAAATGTATTTTATTTAGAGTTCAGTTGATGTTGACCAAGGAAGAAGGAAAATTCTTATTACTACACATCAATAAATTTTAGTGAATAAAAAAGGTAAATTACTTAAATGAATAAGAATATCTTTTAGGTGTGGAAAAGGTGGGAATAGATCATGTAATTTACATGTAAAATTAATAGATTGATAGAGGTAAAAAATAACATAATAATGCAGAATTTTTTGTTCAATGAAAAGAGTTTTCAAATTTAAATATAATTATATTATGATAATCTATATATATAATATTCATATATTAACTAATTGAATGAAAAAGCATGATGACCATTTCGAGATATATTTTGAGGCCCTAATAAATGTGAAATTTCTATACAAATTTAGAAATGATGAATTCTTGTTACTGAATATTTTTTATTGGGACATATAATTACAATTGTGGGTTTATAGGAGGATCATTTTAACAAAAAAATTTATTCAGAAAGGCCCTAGATAAACCAGGAATACTATGATAAATTTTTTAATGAGCTAGTCTGATAGAATCACTTATTTGTGAGGGTATTTTCATAGTTATATAATCCAAAAACCAATTTTAGAACTTAGGGATCCAATTTCATTTGGATGGATGAATTTAAGTGAAATTCCAATTAGGTAAAAACAAGGTTGGTTAATTCACATGTGGGCACCACAATCTGCATCTCTGAAATGTAGAGGATCATTTCATATCAAAGATGTCAAAAAGGGATACATCGTAAAGGTTCCTCATGGAGTGGACCCTTATCTATGCCCACCATGTAGCAAGCCCTTCCTTGCACCCACCGTAGACGGGGCCAGTGAAAGAAGCCACACCACTGACACAATGCGCCGCCCGGCAAAGGCCCTCTCTTCACCTGCCATAGAGTGATCCCTTCTCTACACCTACCGTGATGTGAGTCCTTCTCTACGTCCACCACATAGAAAGCTGACAGACCAAGCCCCTGTTTTGCAAAAGATGACTACCTCTCCCTTCCGTCATGGAGTTTGAGTAACTTCGCATTGCATCCTCCTCTCTTCGCATCACCTTGTATACTATAAATACCATGCTCCCCCAAATTCGATGGAAACCAAATCATGAAATTTCATCTTACAACTCTCAAATCGCAAAGTACCCTTTGAACTGCAAACCTACAAAAAAGGCGAATCCTCTAAGTACTTGAGAATTAAGAAATCCATTCTACGTTGCTCAAAATTTTTCCTATTTTCATAATTGAATTTGTTATGAAAAGAATATGGTCCATTGCAGAAGAGGGATACCCCTTTGGGAACTCAGAACATTCTAATAAATTTGTTATTGGTGAAGCACCATTCAAAAAAATGTGAACTCCGGGATTAAACTAGGTTATAGAACTCCACGAACCTGGGTGATCTGCGTACCCATGTGCTTCGTGAAACCTGTTGTTGCATGAACCCAGGTGCTCTGTGAACCCAGGTGATCTATGAGCCTCTCCGCACCGTGAGACCTGATGCTCCATGATCCTAAGTGCTCTGTGATCTACTGCGCTCCGTGAGACCTGTTTCTCTACAATCTGGGATTCTTTTGTGAGCAGTTGTGCTCAGGGAGCCGTGGGGAACCGCGATCCCGGATACTCTGCAAGTAGTTGTGCACTGCATGCCTATGTGCTATGTTATCTCGGGTTCTCTAAGAGCCTCTTCTCTCTGCAAGCCCCGGTGTTTGGCCACTCATTTTTCTTTGAAAGTCCCACTTTTATGTAGACACCTTTTCTTTGTGACCCCATGATCTTTTCAAATCCCTTATCTCCAAGGATCTTTCTTTGAAAACCCTTCATCTTCCCAGCCATCAATTCTTGTGCATGGTAATTTCTATGTCCTTTGGGCGGTGCTTCATACTCTATTGCTTAGCCATATAATTCTTCTCATAAGAACGCTAAAGACAATTTATTCTTCATATAGTCATAATAATGTGATCCCCTCAATGGATCATACCATAACAACACCCCATAATGTCATTGATGATGCCTCCGCTTCCCCTAGGGTGGGTGGGTATTAGTTATGTAAGTCCAACGAGTGTAGAGTGATCCCACCTCATCCGAGATACAGGACATTAAATGGCCAAGCACCATCGTCCTCAGCTAATGATGTTAAACTATAGACTCACCGTAGGCAATATACATAGGTTTCCCTATCTCATACATTCTGCATGCCCGCTCATCTCAACAGGAGTGATATCTTCCTCACATGGAATGAGATCCTCCTTGCTAGTATGGCATCTATCCGTGGGGAAGGTAAACCACCTCGGTGAAAGCCCCAAGCCTTTCATGGGGGTGGTATCATCCTTCCCCCTCCTATCTTCCTCCGTGCTAAATACATGTAGATATATGGGCACCATGACCTTCTTTACTCCATCGGTATCCCTCTAGAATTTGTCTCCATCGGGCCTGTCATGACCCGCCTTCACCAAAAGGAGGGAAGGGTCATCAGATTTCTAGGCCCTTTCTTATTTAAGTTGAAGGAGAGATAATGACCCCCGGAACCCTCCTTCAATAGTTCCTTGAGTGGCGACCAACACCAAGGGTATAGAACCACACACTAAATGGAAGGCATTACCCTTTTTCTTTTAATATGACCAGGAGATAAGATAGTAAATCGCACAACACTGAAACTAAAAGTGCAAAAGAAAAATGACTGAAAATAAACCATTCCCACGTGCATGTTCAAAGGTAAAGATACAAGTGACAAAAATAAAGAGGTAAAAAGATACCATGTAAAAAAGGGAAACAACAATTGCAACTGCCCCAAAGATCCAAGCTAGTATGGTCCCGCGTGATCCCTAAAGTCCTCCTGGAAACCTGAAAGCAGTTTTAAATATGTCTGGTGAGTATAAAATTATACTCAGTAGAGGTAAAAATAAATCTCTCGTGAAAAAGTGGGGAGGCATACTCATGACCTGTGAGAAAAGGGATAACCAAGCACCTAGCAAGGAAACTGACCACCCAAGCCTCACCAAGGCACACTCCCCAAATAATGAAAGTCAAGTAAAGTATAGTAACAACACATCGATGTTTGGGTACCCCGCGCCACTTTCCCACTAGTTATTGAAGACATCCTACACATCGGACCAATCCCGCCATTCTCACCACAGTCCCATTGCCTCACCCCTCCCCCACACACCTGGGCCACATCCTCACGCAGTCCCACTACCAAACCCCGCCCGCAAACACCAGGGCCACAACTGTCACACGTAACCACGCCTGCAAACACCTAGGCCAGAACAACCACCGCAATGCCTGAAAACACCTAGGCTAGAAGACCTAATTCTACGCCCGAGGAAACCTAGGCCTCATCCTGAAGACACTCGAGAAACCACCTTCCCGCACACACCTGGGCCAACCACCACACTACCATGCCTAAGGATTATTGGGCTAATAATGGACCTCAGGCCATCACAACCTGCCTGAAGATAATTGGGCTATCCGGGAAAGGGAGCTGAAAGGAGCTAATAACCAGGCACTAATATAAGTGTTTGAAAAAACACCCTCCCCCATTAAATGGGGTTGTTCGACACTAAGTTCTCAACTTGGGTGGGGCATGAATTAGAAACACAAAAACTACAAGTATGTATAGGTAACATGATCTCACACAAATCTAGGTTTTTCTTCAGCTGGCCTAAAGAACACACTCAGCACCTGTGTCCAATTCACAACTTGCATAAAAACCAAACCCATTTGTCTCATCCTTCTTCCATGTTCATTAATAATGTTAAATATGTTTCTGCACCTACTTAGGAAACTAGCAATCATAATCACAAGCCAAGGAAAGAGTACAGTCAAACATCAACTTAAGCATTCACACTCGGTCCTCTTGTAAATTCACAACAACGAAGGGATAAGTGAGATCCCTTAAAGTACTAGAACCAATGAAAACCCCAAGATACTACCCCAGATTTCCAAAATCCAGGAGCCAATGGTTCCTCAACAATATAGGATTCCACCCCAACTCTTGATATAATCAAGGTAACCACCAGACCTTAAATTCACAACCACTGCAAGCATAACAACAGGGGATCCCATCCCCACCCACATCACCCAGCAATTGGGCCATGAAGAAAAAACAACCCAACCACCACCACCAACACAAAGCAGGCCTAGGCCGGTATTTTCCGATTTAAAGGATTTAACGCATTCCAAGATTTCAACTTTGATGTTCTTTAACCGGGGTTATCACAGAAAGGATTGATCCTAGTGCTTTCAATTTATTTAGCCGGATGTACGTAATTAACTAGATTCCTTTACACAGAAAGTGTTGAAAAACACAATACAATCCATTTAAACATCACCAAAGGTAAGGGTTCATTAGTGAATAGAGAAAGACCACCAACAACCATGATTTTCAGTAGGCGTAAGGCCGTAAAATTTAGAAATCATTAATCATGGAAGATCATAAAATAAAGAAGCATCATCGATCACACCCCTCCCCCTTCATTCTTTATAAAAATCCGTTCATTACCTTCACTTAGGTATGGTTCATCCAATTCTACAGAATCAAAAGCATGCCCACCCCGCATGATACACAAAAGGGATAGACGAAGGAAAAATTACTTATTTGATTGATCGAAGATCGAAGTTTTTCTTCACGTGCCAGGAACAGAAGATGCACAATTTGCAGGGGTGGGACCTCGGGAACTCAAGGACGAGAGAACGAATTTATGGGAGGGTTATCGAGAAAATGAAACCCAGGGAGAACCCTTGAGTTTATAAGGGCTGTGGATGGTAGATATAAGAATGTGAAACTGCCTAAGGAGTGGGGTCGTGGGTTGACCATGCAGCCCCACACGTCATTAAAGGGTTCCTCACTTGCGTGGGTGGTTTAAACCGACGCACACACCAGGGTTCCTAATTAAAAATTTAAGTAAACGCCATTTATGGGCATTATTGGGCATTAAAACAATCTTAAAGGGGTCAAATTAGGGGTTAAAACCAAATTTGCAAAAAAGGGAGGTGCTACTGGAAAACCTGTGGGGGTAGGCAAGAGCTACCAGTGGCTGACAGTTACCGGTAGGCTGCAGCCAGCGGTCGCCGAGAGCTACCAGTAGGCTGCAGCCACAAGTAGAACGAGATACTAGGGGGCTACGGCTACTGTTAGACCAAGCTACCTATAGGCTGAGCTACCGTTAGAGGTAAAATTCACCGAGAAGCCTCGATAAATTTCATAGACTACCCAAAACACCCATCATCAGATTTTTACAGAGTAATGGACCCCTAAAAACCTGGACCATTACATCAGATACCTTTCAAACTATTCTCTCCCTCGAGAATCAAAACAACCGATGAGGAAAGAGAGGGTCTGAACAACCACCTTGAAAGATACCTCTCAATATTGATCCTCATTGTTAACTAAAAACACCACCCTCAAAAGAACCGAGCAACATTCCATGTCAAACTGTCCATTCATGTGGGTTGGGGAGTCTCTTCATCCATGTCAGGATACTATTCTCTTTGGGCGGCACTGACTCACCCACATGAGTTTATTCACATCCACCTTAATGCGTCTTGATTAGGGGTCAGATCCCCCATCCCCATAGCCAGGACGTTTCACACACATTCAGAGAGGAAAGAAAAAAAACATATTTCATAGCCAATAAGGTAAAATGATCCACCAAAACAAGTATAAATAGAAAAACACAAAACTCAAAACAACTCTGGGTATTGGGCACGAATTTATGCTTCCCTGTCCCACATACTCTCCTGAAGCCCACCATTTCTCCATAACACACGAACCAAGGGAATGGTTCACCCACGAAGCACCTTCTCTTCACGATCCTCGATCATCACTGGTCTTTCCACGAAGGTCACGTCGTCCTCAATGTCTATCTCTCCCCAGTAAAGGACATGTGAATCTTCATGCAGATACTGATAGAGTTGAGATACATGGAAGACGTCATGTATGCTCAGTAGTGGCGGTGGTAACACTAGCTGATAAGCCACTTCGTCGACCCGCCGCAACACTTCGAAGGGTCCGATGGACATGGGAGAAAGCTTACTCCCCTTGTCGAACCTCCGTTGTCCATGCAGAGGGGAGACCTTCAAGAACATGTGGTCTCCAACCTCAAACTCCATGTGCCTTCTCTTGGTATCTGAATACGACTTTTGTCGGTCCTGGGCCGCCTTCATCCATTCCCGTATAAGCCGAACCTTCTCCGTCATGATCTGCACCACCTCTGGGCCAAGGATGCCCACCTCTTTGACTTTGGTCCAACACACAGGTGACTGACATGGCCTCCCGTACAAGGATTCAAATGGGGACATACCAATGGTGGAGTGATAGCTATTATTGTAGGCAAACTCTATCAAAGGAAAGTGTCGCACCCATGACCCTCCTGAGTCTAGAACACATGCCTGCAACATATCATCCATGGTCTAGATGGTGCGCTCGGTCTGTCCATCTGTCTTAGGATGGAAAGTAGTGCTAAGACGTAGCTGGGTTCCAAAAGAATGCTCCAATCCTCTCCAGACTTGTGAGGTAAACCATGCATCCCTATCCAAGACTATAGACCTCAGAACTCCATACAACCGCACCACCTCATCCACATACATTCGTGCCAATCATCCACTGCACTCGACTCCTTAATTTCCAGAAAGTGAGACGATTTCGTCAACCGGTCCACTACTACCCAGATGGCATCATAATACCCTGGAACCTTGGGTAGTCTCATGATGAAATCCATCGAGATGTCCGCCAACATCCAGTCGGGTACATCTAGAGACTGCATCATGCCGCCTGGAACTCGGTGTTCAGCCTTCACCTGCTGACAAACTAGGCACATGGCCACAAACTATACCACTGCTCGCTTTACTCCACGCCACCAGAACTGTCTCTTCAGACCCTGGTACATCTTGGATACTCTTGGGTGTACCGCTAGGGGTGAGTTGTGGAACTCACTATGAACATTGCCACCCATCCCCTCTGGAACAAACAACTTTCCTCAAAAAAGAATATGGTTCTGACAATCTTGTATCAACCCTTCCAGATCATTGCTCTTGTCATCTCATCCACGCATCACTTCAAACTCTGGGTCTCCCCACTAAGACTCCTCCACTTGCTGCAATAGAGATGACTGCACTGTCATCTGATACAGGAAACCTCTACCGCCATCTGTCCTCGCATCCAGATGCCAGGCATCCAACTCCTCCATCGCCTTCCAGGTTTCTGTCGAATCTCAGACCGCATCCTTATGCGATCTCCTGCCCAAGGAATTGGCCACTACATTCCCCTTCCCTAATGTGTAGGAAATCTCGAAGTTGTAATCCTGGAGGAACTCCACCCACCTTTGCTGCCGCAAGTTTAGGTCCTGGTGGGAGAAGATATACCTTAAGTTTTTGTGATCCTTGAAGACCAAAAAGCGTTCTACGATGAGGTAATTCCTCCATAAATTTAGCACAAAAATGAGTGTTGCATGCTCCAAGTCGTGGGTGGTGTAATTACACTCATGAGGGCGTAGCTTCCTAGACCCATAAGAGATCACCCCTTGGCGCTGCATCAACACACATCCGAGGCTTTTCCCTGAAGCATCACAGAACACCTCATACACTGCCCCTTATTCTATTCGTCTCAGCACTAGGGCACTAACCAGTTTCTCCTTCAGATAGCTGAAGGCTGCCTCGCACTGATCAATCCACATGAAAACATGATCCTTCTTGGTCAAGGATGTCAAAGGGGATGCAACTTGGGATAAGTTGGGTACGAACCTCCGGTAGTAACCTGCCAGCCCAAGGAAACTACGAACCCCTTCCACATTTTTGGGTTCTTCCCAAGAAACAGCTGCTTCAACCTTTGATGGGTCCACCGCTGCCCCCTATTCAGACACTATGTTCCAAATAAAGTGTACTTATCCCTCCCATAACATGCATTTTGACAAATTACCATAGAGCTGGTGCTGTTAGAGGACCTCCAAAACCGTCCTCAGGTGCTCCGTGTGGTCCTGCTCTGATCAGGAATAGTTCAGGATATCGTCGATGAACACAACTACCAACCGATCCAGGTACTCTAGGAAGATGGAGTTCATAAGACCCATGATCATAGCTGGTGCATTCATAACACCGAAAGGCATGACTATGAACTCGAAGTGTCCATATCTACACCTAAAGGCTGTTTTTGGGATGTCGACCTCTTTCACCCTCAATTGGGGATACCCAGACCGCAGGTCGATCTTCGAGAACCATCCTGCGCTTTTCAGCTGATCGAAAAGATCGTCTATCCTCGGAGGAGGGTAGTGATTCTTGATCATCACCTGATTCAGCCTCTTGTAGTCTATGCAAAACCTGAGACCACCATCTTACTTCTTTGCGAACATGACTGAAGCACCCCACGATGACGCACTTGGCCGAACATAACCCTTCTTCATCAGATCGTCAATCTGAATCCGCAACTCACGTAGCTCCGAAGGTGTCATCCGGTAAGGAGCCATTGAAATCGGACGAGCAAAAGGCTGCAAGTCTATCCCAAATTCGATATCACGTCGAGGGGGTAGAGTCATTACCTCCTCAGGAAAGATGTCCATAAACTCGCTGACAATTCCTGGAACCTCTACCACCTCAACATCTACTGACTCTACTGACAGCTCGGCTATCAAGGAGAGGAGGGGTTACTCTTGCCTGCTGCCCTTATGAATGGTCCGCTCACAGATGAAAGTAACATGCCGGCCTCCCAAGTTTGAGAATACAACCCTTCCTCGAAAGTAGTCGATGATTGCACAAACAGAGAACAACCAATCGATGCCTAGGATGACATCGTTTGGATGTATCTGTAGCAGTAGTAAATCCTTGACCGACTGATGTGGCCCTATCATCAGTCTGCATCCTTGACAAACATATAACAAGTCGGTCTGACCTCCAACTGGTGTGCTCAGCACCAGGGGCATTGGAATTCTCTCTGCATCTAGACCCATAGAACGGCCTAGACTGGGTGGAACAAAGGAGTGTGAAGCTCCGGTATCAAATGAGACATAAGAAAGGGTACTAAAAAAACTGATCATACCTCGAATGACCTCTGATCCTACTTGGACTGCTGCCTCCACGGCGTGCAACTGCCAACGCCCAGCTCCTCTGCCTCTCGGCTATCGGCCACCTCCCAGACCATGCTCTAGTTGGGGTCCCTGCGGAGCACCCTGAGGGTATCCTCCCTCTGCAACGTCTTCCCTCAGAGGAGCGGGATATTTCTTCCCCTACTGCTACTACTAGAAGGGCCTAGCTTGAAGCTTCTGCTGAGGTGGGTGTTGTGCATGTCCTCCACTGCCGTACTGAACTCAGTACCAGCACTGATTCCAGAGATGTTCGTGGCTCCCACAGACAAAGAACTTCGGTCCTGTGCCCGAAGGGAAATGGTGAGGACCGGGGGACTGGAACTAGAACTGTTGTTGCCTACTCCATGATGGTCGAAACCTGGAGGGTCCCGATGCTGGAGGCTGGGTGATGATGTCCTTCCCCTTAGATGATCCCAGCTAGATCCCCTCTCGTGTCACACCTCCTAGAGCATGCATCCTCTGCACTACTTCAGCCTTCTTCTGGTCCTCCAAGTATGTCGGCAGGGTGAAGGGGGTAACAACATATTGGAGGGAGGGTTGGAGCGCCTCCTCTAAACATCTTGCTCGATACTCCTCGTCTGGAAAGAGGTCTGAAGAAAATCCTAGGAGTTCCTTGAACTTGATTCCTAGCTCCATTACAGACATAATCCCCTGCTGGAGGGAGAGTTGCTGCTGCCACTTCTCCGCCTTCATCGTATAAGAGAGGAATTCTGCCCGGAACTCCTTCTTGAAATCATCCCATGCCACATCAACCTCTCTCCTCTCCCCTAGTAAATCATCCACCCCTGACGCGTTGCTCCCCGCATCTAGATGATGGCCAGAGGAACCCAGTACTTAGGCGAATCCTGAATCAGGCCGAAAGATGTCACCTTCACCTCTACCCAGCTTTCCGTCTTCATGTCAGAGGTGATGCCCTCATACTTCTCGAGGTTTTGTAGCTGGAAGGCTCGAAGCGTCTTCTGCCACTGGTCTTCCTCCCCCTCTCGATCAGCCCTCTGCCAATCAGCCAAGTCAACCTCCTGGGCTTCGATCACCCATACTACTTGTGGTCGTCTCCCGGGTTCCATAGCTGCAAGGTAAACAAGAAATGACTAAGCCTAAGTAGTGAAGAATATTTGTTGTTAGTACTTCGTAAACTTCTTATTTATTTCAAATTCCCAAAACACCCTAGAAACACGATAACACAAGTAATTATGAGCATGTAACTTTCTCAGGGACTCTACCCTGTGATCATCATGGCCTCACTTGGTCGTTCGGTAGGTCCAGAGTCCTTGAATCGGATCACGGGGGCTCCTAAAAACCTGTGTCATAGCCGGTCTTCCCTGGCTTAATTTACACAACATGGTCACCCCACACTATCGCCCTACCATCCCATGCAATCCTCACTGTGCCTAACTCCAGAATCCATCCTATCTCTCAAACCTTCCTCTGATACCATTCTTTCATGACCCGCCTTCACCAAAAGGAGGGAAGGGTCAGCAGATTGCCAGACCCTTCCATCTTTAAGTTAAAGGAGAGATAATGACCCCCGAAAACCGCCTTCAATAGGTCCCAAATTGGTGACCAGAACCAAGGGTATATAACCACACACAAAATGGAAGGAATTTCCCTTTTTCTTTTAATATGATCGGGAGATAAGACAGTAAATCCCACAACACCGAAACTAAAAGTGAAAAAGAAAAACGGATGAAAATAAACCATTCCCACATGAATGTTCAAAGGTAATGATAAACGTCACAAAACTCTAGAGGTAAAATGATACCAAGTAAAAAAGGGAAACAACAACAAAAACTGCCCCAAATATCCAAGCTAGTTTGGTCCTGAGAGATCCCTGAAGTCCTCCTGGAAACCTGAAAGCAGTTTTATATATGTAGGGTAAGCATACAAGTATACTCAGAAGGGGTAAACCTAATGCTCTCGTCCCCAAGTGGGGATGCATACTAATTCCATGTGAGAAAAGGGATAACGAAGCACCTAGAAAGGAAACTAACTACCAAATACTCACCAAGGCACACTCCCCAAATAACAAATGTCATGTAAAGTATAGTAATATCACATCGATGGTTGGGTACCCCGTGCCACTTTCCCACTGCTAATTGAAGACATCCTACGCATCAGACCAATCCTGCCATTCTCACCGTAGTTACACTACCTCACCCCGCTCGCACACACCTGGGCCATATCCTCACGCATTACCACTGCCAAACCCTGCCCGCAAACACATGGGCCATAACTGTCACACGTAACCACACCTGCAAACACCTAGTCCAGAACAACCACCGCCACGCCCGAAGTCACCTGGTCTAGAAGATCTACTTCCACACCAGAAGATATCTATTCCTCATCCCGAATACACTTGAGAAACCACCTACCTGCACACACCTGGTCCAACCACCACACTACCCTGACTGAAGATTCATGGGTTTATAATGGACATCAGGCCATCGAATCCTTCCCGAAGATACTTGGGCTATCCGGGAAAGGGATAAGAAGGGAGCTAAAAACAATCCACTAAGAGAAGTGTTGGAAAAACACCCTCCCCCATGAAATGGGGGTTTTCGGCACTAAGTGCTCAACTTGGGTGGGGCACGAATTAGAAACATAAAAACTAAAAGTACGTATAGGTAACAAGAACTCACCCAAATCTAGGTTTTTCTTCAACCGGCCTAAAGAACACACATGGCACCTGTGTCCAAGTCACAACTCGCATCAAACAAAAACCCATTAGTCACATACATATTCCATGTTCAGTAATAATGTTAAATTAGTTTCTGCACCTACTGAGACTACCAGAAAGCATAATCACAAGCCAAGGAAAGAGTACAGTCAAACAACAACTAAAACATTCACGCCCAGTTCTCTTGTAAAGTCAAAACAACGAAGGGATAAGTGAGATCCCTCGAAGTAGTGGATCCAAAAAAACCCCCAAGATACTAACCCATGTTCCCAAAATCCAGGTGCCAACAGTTCGTCAACAACATATGATTCCACCCCAATTCGTGATATAATCAGGGTAACCACCCAGCCTTAAATTCACAACCACTGGAATCGTAACAATAGGGGATCCCATCCCCACCCACATCACCCAGAAATCGGCCTGTGAGGGAAATACAACCCAAACACCAACACCAACACAAAGCAGCCCCATGCCAGTATTTTCAGGTTTAAATGATTTAACACACTCCATGATTTCAACTTCGTTGTGTTTTAACAAGGGTTATCATATAAAGGATTGATCCTGGTACATTCAATTTATTTAGCTGGATGTACATAATTAACCAAATTCTTTTAAAAAACAATGGTTCACAAACACAATACAATCCATTTAAACATCACCAGAGGTAAGGGTTCGTTAGTGCATAGATAAATAAAACCAACGACAATGATTTCTTGTAGGCGTAAGCCTGCAAAATTCAGAAATCATTAATCATGGAGGATCATAAAAAAAAGTAGCATCATCGATCACACCCCTCCCCCTTCATTGTTTAAAAAAACATGTTCATTATCTTCACTTAGGTTTGGTTAATCCAATTATACAGAATCAAAAGCATGCCCACCCCGCATGATACTCAAAAGGGAGAGACGAAGGAGAAATTCTTTTCTTGATTGATCGACGATCGAAGTTTTTCTTCACACGCCAGGAACAGAAGATGCGCGATTTGCAGGGGTGGGACCTCGGGAACTCAAGGATGAGCAGACGAATCAATTGAAGGGTGATTGAGAAAATGAAACCCAGGGAGAACCCTTTAGTTTATAAGGGTCGGGGACAGTTTATATAAGAACCTGAAACCGCATAAGGAGTGGGGTCGTGGGTTGACCACACAGCCCCACACGTCATTAAAGGGGTCCTCACCATCAGGGGCGATTTAAACTGATTCACACACCAGGTTGCCTCATTAATCATTTAATTAAAAGCCATTTAAGGGCATTACTGGGCTTTAAAACAAGAATAAAAGTGTAAAAATAGGGTTTAAAACCCAATTTTCAAAAAAAGGGAGGTGCTACTGGAAAACACGTTGGGGTAGGCAAGTGTCACCAATAGACTGAGCTACCGGTAGTCTGAGCTACCGGTGGGCTATGACTACCAGTAGACCGAGCTACTGGTATTCCGAGCTACTGTTAGGGGCCAACATCACCGAGAAGCCTCAATAACTTTCCCAGACTACCCAGAACACCCAACATCAGATTTTTACAAAGTAATGGACCCCCAAAAACCCGGGCCATTACAAGGCCTCTATCCAGGAGTAAGTCCCAATCTCCATCTCCCTAGGCTACTAAGAATGTGTAAGCCCCACTTCATTCCCCGTGTACGCACCTTTTGCGACATGATCGTCAGGTCATTAATACTTCTTACTTATCACAACGGGCATGACTAACATGGTATTAGAGTAAACATTGAGCACAACATCCTTCATGGGACACCTTAGAGTATATGTCTATGACCCCCTACCGAACTACGTGGACTTTGATCCTTTCCCCTATCAGATCATGCTACATTGGATGCCTCCCTGATGATCAATCCCAACTCCCACTAGTCTTGACCACTTCACATTCGTCCACCTTAATCCAACATGAAATTAAACCAAATCCCCATTTTCGAACTATGTGGTCTTTGATCCAAGCCATTTCTATGAAAGGTACATAATAATACTTTCTAAGGTTCAATCCTAACACCTACTTGTCCCAAAATCTTCAAATTTGTTCACCTTCATCCTGCATGAAATTAAATTGTATGCCCTATTTTCTTACATCATGATGTTAAACAATATACCACCAAACTATGTGGGTTTTTATCTCTATCTCCTAGACATGGTACATAGGAAGCCTCCCTGAGGTTCAAGCCCAACCATTGGTAATTCGTTGTAGTCCCCAACCAACAACAATCCATTTTGAACCCCAACCAATGGCTAGCCTTTGTAGTACCATTTGTTGAGACCTATATCCCTGGTCCATCATTGTGGCATCAGAAAAACGTTCACGCTTCTACCCATGGATAATTCCAAGAATAATCTCCGGGTCATGGACCTATGTGTACAACCAGATTCTATTCCCCCATCTCAAACAACATGGAATTTGATTCCCTATCATAGGGATATGTATGAAGCCTCTCTCATATTTAATCCCATCACTCATGTCCCACCATGGTCTCTCCCTCAATCTCCCTGTGTTCCTAGAAGATCATTCCCCATCCAAAAGGTTCTATTTCCCCCGACTCCCATCCATGAATCCAGTCTCACGGGACACCTAATTAGGTGTCCCCTCACACCCACCAAACTACATGGACATTGATTACCTACCATGGGGATAAATTGGAAATATTTTCAAGCCACAATCCCAGCATCACCCTCATCCTCATGTTAGTTCCATATCATTGTCCATCCACTTCTCTCAACCATTTATATCAATCCTGATTCATACTTGGGGTTCCACATCCCAGTGAGATCATGTCACCCCTCTTCTCACTTCTCATAGCAGAAATCAGATATCTAACCACACACAAGCCCCATGCGATCCGTAGTCATCCAACCGAGAGTATCCCTCTTGCAATGGGCCACAATCCATGTGTAAGCCCCAAAATCATCTCCGATTCTCTTTCCTATGATCACATCATGATTTATAACCCCTTAAAATATGTGGGTTTTGATACCTATCCCTCAAAAGAGGGTGTATATGAAATATCCCAAAGGATCAATTCTAGCAAATGGTAAACCATAGTGTATCCTTTATAAGATCCCAATGAACCATCATATATGTATTCAATAGAAATTTTGATATGCTTATATAATAAGAATATCAGGTGCTCCCTCTTGGGGCTACACCCATCAAATCAACTTTTATCAGTGTTCTGATCAGTCTGATTTGTCTCTGCAAGGTGTTAAACTCGCAACATACCTTATGTTAAGCATGGGAAGCTTAAGAAAACCTTAGAGACATGCCCATGGCATATATTTCCCCAAATTAGACATGAGATTCCATTACCTTATACACCCTTGAGAAGACCTATCTTAATGGGAAGAAACCCAAAGACTTAGTGTTTTACAATCAAGATATGTCAGTGAGTTCTAACATGACTACTCCCCCGATCGAAGGTTTTGGACCTAACACGACCCCTTGGAATGTCCAGATAGAAGCAATGTAATTAACTGACATCCACAAAGATATGTCATCAGGAAGAGTTTCAAGAGCAACATCTTAATATTTAAGGGAGACCCAGAAACGGTAGTGAGTTTTATGGAGGAATCCATGGAATGAGAGACCAACATTCCATCAAACAATTTAGATCAAGGGTAAAATGTCTCTGAGTATGTGACAGATACCACCCGCCTATGGAATCATGGAATGTGGGGAAACAGATAAGTGCATCCTCCATAGATATATTTATTCCCTACAAGTTTTTCAGAAATAGAAATGGTGAACCTGATGTGATGTTCTTCTCCTAAATGTGGAGATTAGTATATTTCTAACACATCTGTTGATATGTGTGTCACCAGATCCAGTTATTCCATGCTTGGTCCGGCCAAAAAAATTGTATACCTGGCATTAAACACACCAGAGATTGGGGTAGTAACCATTTCACATCTTGTTCTGTGACCTTGTCAGTGTGGATCCTTCTTAAAAATTGTGGAAGGAGGAATTTTGATGGGGAAATGGATTCCACATTCCATCTTTCAGCTCAAATGGTTGAATCTCCCAACATTGCAGGACACAAGATGTCATTATAGGAATCTGATCATGACCCTCCAACTAATGTAGGGTCTGGAGAAACGTCAATTGAATAGTCACATGCGGCCTCATCACTCCTATGATTGTACCCACATCCATGACTACAGGGCTCCCACACCCCATCTTTGCATCTGAACTCGTTTAGAGAAGGGAGACTGATGACCTCATTTGACATTACATGGAAGAAGAGATTATAAAAACCTAGTATGTGGACCGATAAGACCTCAAGGCTTCTATACCATGCCAATGTTTTTATACCCATGGTCCGTTTAGGGATCTGCTGTTCCCTACTCAAACCTAAAACCATTTTGGGAGCCTCTACCTGGAACGATTCGACGACTCCCTCCCCTACTCCAATGAGGTGAGAGATGTCTAAGCCACCCCAGCTATAATCCCATCAAAGGGGAAAAAAAGGTCTCCTACTAGGCTGGGTGAGCACTGAACCTGACCCCATAGGCTGAGGAATAGTTTCATTATGCACCTTCAACACTGGCCCCATTCCAGTTACCTTGAGGCCAGCATCAGGTGCATGTTCAGGAGGATGCTTGCCAAGGGGCGTCATCATTAATGGCTATTGTGATTTGTGTCACCGCCGATTCATACCATCAATCCCCGTTTTAGGATGAAAATGGGAATTCATATTAACAACATGGATTGAGACCCCAACCACCCCATGGGAAGGTTTGAAGGACTCTCCTAGTCACTGACATAAGCGACGCTCATCGTAGGCCAACCCGCAGTGGTGGCATCCAACACAGAGGTCCTCAGCATGCGACCACCAAAGAGAGAGAAATTATGCCCCGCTCCCAAGCTCAGTAAGGAGGTCCTCCCCATGCCACCATAAGTTCAGGTGAAGCTACTCCCCACCACACTGACACCCAGTATGAAAGCCTCTTCCGCACCTGTGACCTCAGGTATAGAGTTATTACTCCTGTTATAGGTTTCTGATTTTAGGATCCTAATCATCCAGTCAAAAATCAGAATGAGGGTATTCCACATGTTTTTATAGCTTCCAACACAGATCCTCTTCATCCTAATAATCATAGAACCATAGGTCTTCCTCACTTAATTTTCACCCAGCATGGAGGTCCTACACATGTTCATCTTGACTAGTATGAGGACCCTCCTCATACCATCACTACTAAGGAAAAAAAAGACATGAGGCACTATCCTTGCTCCTACTAGTTCTGGCAGAGGTCCTTCCTACTCAATAACATCATGTAGAGATTATCTCTATGCGCCAGCTTGTAGACACAGAGGTCCTCCCAATGTTTCCATTGACATTATCCCAGTTTCTCCTCATACCCTAGCTCTTTCAACCAGAAGTCATCTCTTCCCCTTCATCAGTTCATTCGATGTTCCTCCACATGCCAAAAACCTACCCCATCCAAAAGAGCATTTCCAAGGTAGTAGGATGTGTCTTTTCTCCAAAAAGATGAATACTGAGATGTTTCAGACAATGATTAAACATGTCTACTACTTAGATTCTAAGGCATAATGCAATTAGGAAATGAAACTCTCACCTCGATCCTCCATATCGCCGGCAGGGGAAGAACCAGGAGAATACTCCTCATTTTTTAGAATATGAAGTCCACCATATTTCTGCCTCCCTTTGTAGATATATTTAGTAGGAGGAATGTTTGGCTTCATTCCATAGCCTGGCCATGAAATCCTCTCTTTCATTAACATGATCATTCTCTACCTCAAACTGAGATCATGGGGTGTTATTTTGGGGACAAATGGAGGATGATTAATGGCACGGCCCACCCTTAGTAACATCAACCACTACACTGAAATTCATGGAGTTCAGTCCGTCTTACCTATATGTGGGGCCTCAGTCTTTTCTTTTTTTCCAGGACATCCCAAGATGCAGTGGCTTGTCATCTCACTCGCAATATTCTCCACCGGCCAGTTGATCATCTCAGTGGCCCTCTTCAGTGCCTCGACCAGTCCCCCAGCCACACCTATTGATTATTGGCGAATAAAAGGGCCATATCATGAGTTTGAATGATGGATCTTGTGTAACATCCTTACATTAGACCATTTCCCAGGGATGTTCTGGCTAGTTGAAACTGCAAATTTCAATGCACTAGAATCACTTAACTAGGAGGAATTTTTTTTAACCAAACCCTCTGAGATACACACTTCCAACTCCATTATCACGGAATGGATTACCCCAAGGGTCAGGAACAGTTTGATGATATTGGTTAGAAATGCTTTAAAGTTGACATGGCCATGGTCCCCTTGTCCAAGTGTCATGAGTCACCCGATCACCATTAGATCCCCCAGCAACGATGTGTTCAGAGCTTTAATGTGATCCACAGGATTATCAAGGAGCCTTTCCCCCACCTTCAGGTATGTGGTTGGTGGTAGTATTTTTCCTTTCATTTTAGTTCTATCCAACACCAGCCTGAATTTCCTAGCAATATTGAGGATATTACATCCGATAGAGTTGGGGTTAACATGCCCAACCTATCAAAGGGATAAAATGAGATATAACTCTTTGAAGAAAACCTACCCCCTGGAGGAATTACAGAACTATTTGAACCATTGGGAAGGGTTACATCCCATCAATGAAATTTACTAGGCCTTCTCCCACCTACCAAGTCATTAACCCTCATCCAGAATCCCAATATGGGAAAGGAGCATCATGGGGCCATCAAATCATCTAACCCATATAGAAATGTGAAGAAGACAAAGATGATCATGAAAGTTTTATGTTGCATTGAAATATCGCAGAGCATACGAAGATAGTCGATGACCTCCCTGATGAATGTGCAGTATAACAGCGACCAGACTACAGTGATCCACCACTAAGGTAGAAAGGGTAGGTAAAACTCTCCCTAGTGAGTTTTCTTTAGGTGACATCAACCTTCCATCCAATTTATACAGAATTGAGGCAATATCTTATGTCAAGAGGGTGGGGTTTGTGTCACTAAATGTTCCTAAGAAATGCTATAATCCTCTGTACCCCTCTCAGGTTCCCCCAGCTAATCCACAAGGCATCCCACAAACTGCTCCATGAGCTGTTAGGAAGGTTTATTCTGGTGAAAAACTTGAAAATTCACTAGTTGTTTGGGACCCCCATCAAGACATGAATCCCCACCCATATGATCCATTGGAGGTACTCATTACTCGCCTCGAGGCATAAGAAACACGATAGGTGGAAATTTCATCGGATGGAAATCCATATCTGGTATGGGTGGATGATATTTGAGCACCCCCTGGAATTGGAAATCAAACATTCTCACACATTAATGAGATAGGTGACCCGCTGTAGCATCTGGATAACTTCATCTCAAGGTGTGGACCCATGTTGGGAACTCCTGCGCAGCAGAAAGCCGCCAAACGCCGATGTTTTGTAAAAACATCGGAAGGAACTATGTTTCTCTAGTACAAATAACTACCTATTCATATCAATATCTGGATGGGAAGAACATCATATGTAGTTCCTTTTTTAGTTCAAATCCACCACCTAGAAGAATATTATTTCAGACCTCTTCAAGTGCAAGCAGAGGTCTGACAAACGTGTGGCAGACTTTGTCGCCTGGTGGAAAGGCATCACCTACTCCCTAGATATACCGATGAATCAGGAAACAACTATTGGAAATGTGTGTAGGGAATGTTAAAACTGAATTTCTCCCATATCTTATCACCTATAATTACCCCATGGGGTTTCTGGGATTTCTTGGATAAGGCCCATCATCTCGAGGAATCCTTGCATCTTGCCAATAAGGATGGTTTGTTTCCTCCGGTAGTTCCCGTCAGAAGGGCCTCTAAGGAAAAGGCCGCTACAATGATTCAAATAGAGGCCACCAGAAATATGATTTATTACCAGTGTATCCACCTCCATAGCCTCACAGAGGCTTTCCGCCTCATGCACAACCTCCAGACTAGTAGTGAACACCCCAAAATTGGTAGGCACCTCCGTATAACGTGTCGCAGCCTAGGTGAGATAACCATGTTCGACCTCATTGGTAGCCTCCTACAGCCCCTCTTTAAGGCCGATCTCCCATATCCCCCTTCTCGGATATAAGGAATCATAACGACTAATTCAATGAGGATTTGGTCCTTGATTATTTTTGAAGCACCTTAGAATAGGGAATACTATAGTTGCTGGAATATAGGAGGCTCGATGAAGCGAATATCACTGATCAACCTAATTAATACCCTATCACCAGATCCTGGGGAACACCCACAAGTAATGCTATGTGTTTAAATACTATATTCAAGACCATGTTGATAACCACATAGTCAGTTCAGTCCCATCACTTTCACATGTGGTATGTGTATTCATATATCCCGATAACGACAACATAAAAGAAGGTTAGTAGCAGTAGGTTCCAAATCATGGGTCCCAAAAATATGAAAACTGGATGGCATGTACGACAGTCTCTTGTGCCCCTGATATTATCCATGCATATATGAATTGACCTGATACTTCAGTAGTCACCGCATCACCCAAAACCCCTACTTCTCCGTCGATGTCCCAGCCTTCCACTTTTCATAAGGGCAGGCATCGATGAAAAAATGGAAAACAAATCCCACCACTGATGATGTAGTAATCCCATAATCTTGGTGACAACATGCCCTACGAGATAGTGATTACCTCCAAAATCCATCCAGTGGTGGAGTAATCTTCATGTGACAACCAAGGGTACACTTAGGTTAACACCGTGGAGTTGTTAAACCCCTATATGTTTCCCGACAATAAGGAATGTAGATAGATCCTTCCAATGTCCCTAATCAGCACCAGTGTCGATGAAACCGTGTCTATGTGGTTCTTTAGAATTCATTAGCCAATAATTAAAGCCAGGATATTCATGCCACTGAAAGTATAAAATAGGCCCATGGGATAGCTTAGCACGCCCAACCTTCTCATCTGGTATCATCGGGTCTGCCTTCGCTTCCACTTGTGCTACTTGACTATATAGATCCACCAAAACTGCACCGTGATTAGCCTAGTTCTGTTATGGATCAGACACATTCATATAGCCCTAATATGATAGTCAATACATGAGGTTCGACTATTGAGTAGGGGGAAATTCCATGCACCAGTCGGCCGATGGTTCATCCAGAAGGGCATGTCGTACCTCCTATTACAAAATGACCTCTTGTCTGTAGATGTTCATACATGGAATGGAAGTATTATATTCTCAAGCATCTTTCCAGCATTCCTATGAGGCCCCCTTTCCTCGAGGCCCTTATCCTATTAGAAGATATTTGTGATGCCCTTTTCAAGGAATTAGTAATCCCCCTCCAGTTTGAGACAGAGGTAGGAGCCACATAAACCTTCCATAATGTGGTAGCTGAGCTCACGGAATATCAGGTCGTTATATCTATCTTGGGATAAGTGAAAGGCTCTCCTATATAGGGGCATATCCTACCACTGTATATCATGGACCACTTCAATGTCCTGGAGGTCCGTTATTGTCTGATCGAGATAGGCTTCGGGATCAACCTTATCCTGACAGGAACACTCCATTCGATAGAGATGCATGACCCTAATATGAGTCCCTATGACCTAATGATTCAAGGTTATGATAGCATTAAACTAACATCGATCATCAAGATACTTTTGAAGAACCATTTTAGTGTCCTAGATTCCATCACCATGTTCATGGTTTTCTCACAGGACACTGCCTACGACGTGGTGATGAGATGGCCATGGATCCACCTATATGTGATTATCCCGTTTTTGTATCACCAGTTTCCTATGTACACTCTTAATTTTTGAGTAGTGTCCTCCAAGGTGATGCATCTTCCATTTCCTCTTGTTAATCCCGATATGAGGATGCTGACTACTATAAGATAATGGACAAAAATATTTAATCTAGTGAGGTTGAACTCACTACAGTTGTGACTGACTCGTGGACATGCCAAGATGATGCCTACATCTTCTAGATCAACCAATTTGAGGCCACAACTCCATATTTGGTGCATTGATTATTTTTCTCTTGAATGAGGGGGAAACACATTCCCATGTCTAAGGGATATAGAAATATCACCTCGTGTTCCTATAAAAATTAGGCTCAGGTGATCCCAGATTCCCCTACTCCTATATGGTATAGGGATGTCCGCCCCATGGGAACGACCATACGTCCTACTTTCTTATTTCGTCAAGATGGGATAAATCATCTCAAGTTGACATGCCTCTTTTGATTTAATATTATCACGTGTGGCCCATTGGGCCAATGTCCAGATGGTATCAAGTCAATAGATTTCATCCACATGGTTTCACTAGCATAGGAGTCCCCCGATGTAGTGTATATTGCCGCTCAGGTTGGCGCTCATGCCTTATCAGGATCTGTCAAATCAGAAGAATCACCTACTACCATGGATACCACTTTTAAAAATTAAGAAGAATATTTCAATGATTCTCCTCCCACATTTGAAGAGGATTTTTTCACCATGATCGATGAATTGGTAGTAGTAAACCTTGGTAATGAGACGGATCCAAAATCCAAATTGATCAACACCGCTATACCCATTGAAGAGAAATCGAAATACAGACTTACTGAAGAAATATTGTGATGTATTTTCACAGAGTTTGGAAGATATTCTAGGGCATGACCCTCAGGTCGCCATCCAACGCCTCAGTCTTCTAGATAATCATCATGGGTTCCAACATCCTTCCAGAATGATGCACCCCTCTCACAGTTCCATGGATGATTACAAGTATTATTAGCTCATCAGAGCAAAATTATTCAATGAGGAACAATAATAGAGATGGTTAACCAACTGTGTGGCTATCCAAAAGATAAATGGATAGATTAGTGTCTGCATTGACTTTTGAGATCACAATTGTCACTATATCAAGTATGATTTTCTCCTTCCCATAATAGAACTGTTGATTGACGCCACTGCGGGGTTCCAGGATCTATTTTCCATGTATGGGTATTCCAGGTATAACCATATTCGAAAAGCCAATTGAGATGAAGATTCATCAGCCTTAATGGCCCCATATAGCACTTTTTTTATCAAGTAATTCCATTTCTTCAAAATAATGATAGTGTTGCCTATCAGTGTGCCTTACATCACATATTTAAGTAGATCCTCAAAAAATTGGTGCAATTCTAGGATGATGATCTGGTGGTCGAATCTCACCAGTGATCAGACCATCTCAAAGATCTCAAGAAATTGTTAGTCTTCCTATGTTCCCACCATTTGATTATGAAAATATTGAACTGTTCCATTGGGGTCACCTCCAGAAAATTTCATCGCATCATTGTTAGATAAAGAGGTGTCAACACTGAACTAGAGAAGATCAAGTCCATCAGTCAGATGTACCCTATGAGAATCATTTGTCAACTTCAAGGTGTTCAAGTCCACATAGCCAATATACACTGATTCATCGCAAATCTATCAAGCAAGGGTAATCCATATTCCTATCTCATGAAGAAAGGTTCATATTATCAGTGGGATGAAGAATGTAATATTCATTTTGTGGAAATCAAGAAGTACCCATTACAGCCCCTGGTCCTGATGAAACCCATTTCCAGAAAACCCATGGTCCTGCATGTGACCAATCTAGAATGATCTCTCGACATCCTTCTCACACATAAAAACAATGAAGGTATAGAGAATAGTTTCTACTATCTTACTTGCATACTACTCGATATCGAGACCAGATATTACTCTATCGAGAAGAGCTACCTCTCTTTGATATGCACAATGATGAAATTATGACACTACTTGCAGCATCATCAGATACATCTAGTGTCCCATGTGGACCTGTTGAAGTACTTTCTAAACAGACCTATGTTTACAGGTCTTCTAGAATTGTGGAAAGTTATCCTCCAGCTGTTCAACATTAGGATTGTCCCCCATAAGGCCATTAAGGGACTGGAAATGGCCGACTTCTTGGAAACCCATGCAGCTCATGCCGACCGGTCTATGGATCTTGATTTTCCCGATGAGACATTCTTTTTAGTAGTCCAATCCATTCTAGGTTGGAGAATTCACTTTGATGCAGCCTCCTCAAACCCTACCAGTGGAACAATCTTTGACCCCAGACTAAATATAGTGGGCCTGGGTATTGTCTGCATCACTCTAGCTCATGATGTTCTACCAAATTCACTCATATTTTCAGAAGGATATACTAATAATGAGGCAGAGTATTAGGCTCTCATTAATGGCCTCAAGATGGCCCTCAAGATTGATGTTCCCCATTTTCAAGTAAAGGGGGACTCCAAACTTTTCATCATAATGATCAACGGTGACTACGTCATCAAGAAGACGATGTTTGTAACACTGTTGGAACATACCAACAAGTTGATTTCCTAGTTACCATCTCATCCCGAGGGTACTCATGTCCCTTGTTCGCTAAATGGCTGATCAGACACAATGTCTAGCATGGTTGTATCTTTTGCGGAACCTGACCTAGATGATTTGAGTATTCTTCTAGCACACCGGATATTCATCACTCCCATCACTCTGGATGATGATGATAGCCCGCGGGTAATCCACCTCACTATCGATGCCTCCACTTCAAGGCTCCCAGGTTCCCCTTCTACAGTGATGGAGGTGAATCCCAATAAGAGGAACCCCTTAATCGAGTATCTCCAGCATGAAAATATCTGGATAGATTGAGGAAAGCACTGGAGAATCTAACGCTATGCATTATTGTTTACCCTCCCGAGTGGACTCGGTCTTGAAGAGATCTTATATAGATGGGGGTTTGATGGAGTTCTCCTCTATTGCATTCAGGGTGGTGAGATTTCTCAGGTCAGGTAGGAGGTTCATGCCTGTTACTATGAGGCTCATCAGACCGGGTCAAAAAAATATCACCATATCCGAATGTTGGGGTATTTTTGGCCCCCAATGATCCGTGACAATATGGGGTTTTCCAAGAAGTTCCACGCATGAAAAATCCATGCTAATTAGCTTCATCGGCCACCAGAGCCTCTCCACACTACCAAGTACTTTTCATCCCTCACAGTATGGGGACTCCATGTTGTGGGACCATATCGACAAGGTACGTCTCACTACTGCTGGTTCACCCTGATAGCTACGGATTTATTTCCCATTTTGGAAGAGGATGTTCTAATAAAGGAGGAAAAGGTCCATTCTATCAATGAATTTTTGTGAACCAATATCATCTAATTGTTCAGAGTCCCTCACACCATCCTCAATGAAAAAGAAACTAGCTTCAGGACAGCCAAACTATAAAAGTTATACACCGAGTATAACATCTGTTCTAACCATAACTGTTACTATCACACGCAAGAAAATGTAAGACCGAGGTGTTAAAAAACCCTCCCTAAAATTTTGTAGAAGATGGTTGTTCAAAACAAGAAGAGTTGGCCGGATAAAATCCTCAACCCTCTCTGGGCTCATCGAACGATGACTTGCAATTCCCTTCTGGTGGCCCCATATTCCATGGTGTCTAGAACAGAGGCATTCATGCCCATCTAGATTCAGTTATCTTCATTGAGCTCATATTTCTCAGATCAAAAATTTCCCAATAAGGTAGCTGATATCTGTTTGGATGAATTGGATGCACTTGATGAGAATTGGCTTCCTGCCCTGCACAATCTAGAGAGGCATCCGAACTAGATGGCTAGTGATTTCAACAAGAAATTTATCCTCCCCTTTTTTTGCAAGGTGACATGGTGTTGGATCTAAGACCACATATGATACCGGGTATGAAACCACAAAATTGGATCCCAAATGGGAGTGACCAAAAATCATTCACATGGTTTACCCCAATGGAGCATACTCCCATGTTAACATGGACAGTGAGCATATAACTCATATATCTAATGCCAAATTCCTTAAGAAAAACTTTTCCCAAGTAAACCAGTCCTACATGAACATATACTCTGAAATCTATATAGCATTATGTTAAAATGTGTGATTATTCTGAGTCCATGGATGCAAAACAAATCACCACCAGCCCGCATGACATTAAACTGTATGTCATCCTGTGTGACGTTAAACTGTACATGGTCTCACATGACCTTAAATTGTACTATCTTCCCCACATGACATTAAAATGAGTGAACCATCTAGGATGAAGGACGTAAAACTACCCAACACTCATTCTGCATGACGATAAACTAGAAATTGGTCCGAGCTCTAGGACCTTAAATAAGGATCTTATCATGCCCTTTCTATATGAATAAATACATCACAACATATCAAAAACTATGAATGTCTTGGTTCTAATCCTCATGGTATACGTTAGAATACGTAAATACATCATTTTAGAGTCTATCACCCAAATCCTTCTCGTCGACTACCCTTAGGTGTAATCCACTCATAGTATTTCTAAAGGCGTATTGTAGACTTCCTTGGCCTCATTTATGTCATGTTTTCAACTATCATAACATGCGTCCCTCATTTTCTCTTATCTTCACATGTCCTTACCTCATGCCGTTAAACTTCATGGATTTCGAACAATGTATATCCTGAATCCCATCCTCATGGGATAAATTGTAAAACACATTCATTTCATTATAGGCCCAACCCCAAACCGAACAATCTCTCCTTAGGTCCGGACCCATGGCCAAGATGCTTCTGAAAACACATGGTTTGGTGTAGTGTTTTTCTGATTTCATTAAGGTCATGTTTATTGTGATTGCACTGTGTATCTCCTTGAAGTTATCCACCTCTTTCTCCCTTTCGACCATGATTTATAACCATGATCATGTTCACGCTTCGTGCGTCTCCTTTATTTGAGTCTCCATGAGCATCCACATCTAAAAGGACCCCTAAAAGGCATGGATGCTAGGCCTTATGGCTAGCTTGCATTTTCAGTCCAACTTCCTCAAGGATCATGAACAACACATTGATATTTGTCACAGGTTTCGAATATGGTCAGCAAATGATGGTCATATTTTTTATTCCCATTTTAGGTCACATGATATAGATGTTGTATATCAAATAAGGTCAAAATTCGTCCTCCATCATTATTTCCACCCCTATATGTCCCAAATTTTGGGTGTAGTGATTCATTTTGTCCTAATATCCCTTTTAACATTACAGTACCTAGAGCAGGGAAGTTGGTATGGGTGGGACTGACCCTGCCCAATCTATTTCCTTTATTATCATTCCCTTATATACTGGGGAGAACCTGATTCCATTTATTGTTTCCCACACCGAGCATTTCTCATGTAGGATTAGGAGCTTTGATAATTCTAAACCCCCAAAACATTTCACACAATGCAATGGTATTAGCTCTATAACATTAAACTATGATCACCACCACCCTCATCGCACAATGTTAAACTACATAACTCATCTGTCAGTGAGGGACATAATACCACTCAGCACTAATCACATGTGTCTATAACCACAAGCTGGTTGGGACGTTCTGTTTGTGTCCAATATGTAGGTCCCTCAAACTTTTTGGCCCTTGGGTCCCATGTTCTCACATAGGATTGTGCGATGTGTTGTGGACTCTATGTCCTCATTCACATCGGGATATTTCTTCATTTATCATACATCCCCTTGAGACATCCCTCCAATTATCATCCTCGTCACATGATGTTAGACTGCACTGCATCTCATTGAACTATGTTTGGCATGATTCCCATCCTCATGGGATAAAAAGGGAAACCCAGACATTTTGTCCTCAGGTCCATCACTGGTTCATTTATTCATTCTCTCAGATTATTGGCCTGAGTTCTCACCAAGCATTATGAATGGTGTGGCATATATGGGCTTGTGTCCCCATTCACATCAAGTCATTCTCCATGCCATACACATTACTCATCAAGACACACCCCCTCTTATCATCATCCTTACCACATGATGTTAAACTACATGACATCTTCAGAACTATGTATCCTGATTCCCATCCTAAAGTTACACATAGGAACACTCAGACATTTTGTCTTTGAGTCCAACAATGTCTCTTAGAAGCCTCATCATCTCTCAGGATCATTGGCCTGAGTCCTCCATGAGGGGGTATGCGGTGTGCTATGGGATTATGTAGTCATTCACATAGCGTATGAAACATCTACACCACATTCCTATACCTCGTGAAATATATTCCTCACCGTGTTCTCCTATCAGCTTTTCGATTTTTTTTGCTCTTGAATTTGCCCCCTTGAACCTCTTTGGTAGTTCCCTAATGTTCCCGAAGCAATCTGGTTCATGACCATGAGTGTTGGATTCTACATAGACATGTTATCACCCAATTTCATGATTCATGTTCCAATTAATTTGGGATTTCATCATCATTCATATTCGAAAGTACCCTATAAATCCATGGATTCTAGGCCCCAATGCTCTCCTACCTCCTTTTTCCAACACCCCATAGAATTTCGAATGAAAAAATTATACATGGATTGTGTTTCGAATATGGTCAGTAGTCGATTCCCATTTGTTGTTCCTATTTCAAGTCACATGATATGGGTTTTTTGTTTCAAGCATGGTCAACAATTATCCCACATCGTCATTCCACCTACATTAAAGCCTAAATATTGGTTGCATGATTCACATCCTTTTACACTCCATCATGTCCAAGTGTAACTTTGATACTCTTTGTAATATCCATCAGTGCACATTTTCACATTATGAGGATGAGGCCACTTTGTGGTTTCTTTCAAGGCACTCCACTATTTTACACTTTTCATGTATTCCACCTATTACAAAGTCCTTCTCTGCTCTTTTTTCCTTCATCGACCTCAGCTCGCATGGGCTTAGGGATTTTTCCAAGGGTTGCTCATGTTTGGATGAGTCTCGAATCTCATGGTTCGAGCTCTATAACCTTAATCTAAGATATCACTATGTCTGTTCCACAAGATGTTTAAATTCACATCATCTTAGAGACCTACGTACAGCTCGATTACCTTCTTTATGGGATACATAGGAAAGCTCAGGTATCTCGTCTTCGGGTCTAGCTCAAGTTCCACTGATCAACTCTTAGGTTTTTCCTTCTGGTCCTTACTTTCATAGGATTGCATGGTTTGGTGTGTTTGGGATTATTTCCCCATTCCCATCAGCTGTGAAATAGAAACACCACTTACTCCCCTTTTAAGAGCTAGTCTCTCCTAACTTTTTCCTACGTGACCTTAAACTGAGCTCTTAAAAAAATGTATGGCTTGATTCACATCCTCATGGGATACACATGAACAACAAGACATTTCATCCTCAGGTTCTTCCCCATATTCTCTGACCTTTTCTGGCCCCTTATCCTATGTTTTATTCCCTAAAATGTAGTGTGGTGTGGTTTGGACATCGTCCTCATTCACGCCGGGCATGTTTTATCATGCCATGTGCATTACCCTATAAAACCTCATTTCTTCTGTATGCATCCAGGAAATATGTCATTAAACTATGTTTCCTTCACCAACATGACTTTAAATTGTTGTGTTTTTACGACATGATGTTAAAATACATGGCTTGGTCTTATCATATGACCGTAAACTATGAAATTATCGTCCTAGAAACACTACAAGAATCAACACCGCATTGTCATGACCTCATTGGATGGGACATCATGTTTGGTATCTGTTATCCACCATGCCATATGTCTAGGCCTTCATATAGATTTATTTCTATAGAAACTCATGATTCTCCATCCATGTTATTATTCTTAACAAAAAATAACACACACATCCATCCTAAAGAACAAACCAGATCTATTAATTGTCGACTCTTTTGGTGCATGGGCCAGACACACATGATCGTATTGTCCCCAACATTGGTAATCTACCACACCACCTAAAGAATAAAGTATGGCTTGATCCCCATAATAATTGGGTATGTATGAATTCCCACACACTTTCCCTCAGGCACATCCCAACTTTCATTTTAGATCCCTCGACCTAAAAATTCCCTATGGAGCACATGGTGTGATATGGACTCCTACTGTCTTGGTTCACATCGATTTTTGAAATTACTACACCATGTGTGTTTCTCCCTCCTTTCCATCAATGGTCTGATATCTATGACCTTAAAACTAATATCCTATTGTCCTTGTCATAGTATATTAAACTACACGACATTTTATAGAACTACGTGACCTTATTCTAGGGGGCGCATGACCCGAGGACCCTTGTCCTTGGAAATGGATTCAACATCCTCTATCTGACATGTCTCATTAGAGTAATAAAATGAGTCGTGTAAAAGAGTCCAATGTGTGGAATATCTACATAAACATCCCCTCATTTTGGTACCATGCTTTGTGAGACCTTTATTTGGATAACCATCCTATTCCACATCATAAGGGACCCCCTTTACGGCGTGGTGTCTGGCCACATTGTCTCACCTACCGTCTTGGGCGAATGCCCCTGAATACCCCAGACAACATTTGTGACATATAAAATGTTTTAAAAATGGTTAGTGGTAAACCCTCATTTTATTGTCCCTATTATTGAATATTGTAAAACATATAATGTGTTTTGAACATGGTTATCAGTTATCCTCTACCATCACACTGCTGTCATTGTGATCCGGATCTCACACATCATGATTTACATCATTCCATTCCCTTATGTTTAAGTGGAATTCCAACACACTCAATTTTACCCATTAATATATTTATGTGAAATAATTATGGGGAATTTTAATATTGGGATGTTGTTCACCTAGCATTACATTGGTCCTAATATGAGCCTTTCGTACCAGGAAATTCCATCACTACCCCTTGTTTCCCACACCAAGCACAACTCACATGGTCTTTGTGGTTTTGGTGGAATGTGTACTGGTGAAGTCATACCACACATGCCTTTTTTATCCTACATAATGTTAAACTACAATCCCAGAACTATATCTGGCTGGATTCCCATCTTAATGGGGTATGTAGGAATGCTCGAACACTTTTCTTTGGGTCTAGCACTATGTCAGGCCACCTCTGGTCTATAAACTAGAAAATCACATTGGGAACACGTGGTGTGGTGTTGAATTATTATGTCCACATAAATGATAGGATATGTTTCGTCACACATTTCTTATCTAGGTAACAATGTACTTAACACATGACATTAAACTGTGGTTCAACCATAAAAAAGTTTAGGATACCCCACGATAATTATAAGATGTGTCACCATCTTTACCAGAGAAGATTTTCCCTACCAAAATTGGTTTCTTACCACACTATGCATAAGAACTATGGTTGAATTGATTCTCATTCTTATGGGATACATATTGATGTTCGTTCATTTCCACTTGGGCCCACCCTGAGGTGCATTTACCCTTATGGACCATAGATCTCAATTATGGTCATGTATCTATGACCATAAAATAGGAGCCTACAGTCCATACAACATGAATTTAAACTGTTATCCCTGGTCCAAACTCAATAAACATAAACTAAGAGCCTACAGTCCATGAAGCATGACATTATATTTTTAGCCTCTTTCAAAGAAGTGTGACCATAAAACTATGTGCAATTTCCTAGTCTAGTGACATTATACTATTCCATTCATCGTCCTTATTTGTATGATATAAAACTGAATGACATTCTAGATCCTCACTAGAGTGGTCCTGTCTAGAAGTAGGTACAATCATTGATTAGATAGAGGTTCTCACCTAATGTTTTTCCATCATGGTGGAAAAATTTCAAGAGTGTTTGAATGCATTTGAAAAACCTCATCACTCCACCCACCACACTTTGTTTGACCATTATTTGGATCACCATCCTCTTTTAGGATGAAAGGAACCCCCTAATAGTATGGATGATCGGACGATGGCTCACCAACTCACCTAGGATAATGTTACGGAAGACTAATGGATGGCATCTCGATTCAATCCCCATGTTTTGAACATGTCCATTAGTCGTACCTCAATTGTTATCCCCATTTCTGGCTAATGCAATCGAGATACTATGTCCGAGCATGATCAATAGTTAAACTTAATTGTCATACCACCCCTACAGGTTCAAAATTTTTGGTATCATGTTTCACAAATCCACTCCCCTCTATTTAGGTTGATTCTAATTCCCATGGAATTACCCCACTCATGCACTAGAACACATAGAGGAAAAAGAAAATAGACTATTATGGGAACATCAGTCTCTATTCAGGCCTCCCACATTCTTCTCAGAAATACGAGATGGTTTCTCGCACCCCAGATGCTCGATGATCAGTTGGCACTATCATATTTGTATTGGATGATGATGTGGCAATCCCATGTTTCTCACATCGGGCACGACAAATCTTAGCTTAGGAATAAATCATTGGATATTTCAGAGATTTGGTGGAAATGAAATAATTAAAACAAATAATAGAATTCATTCAGGTGTCCAAAAAAAAATCAATGCATGAAAAACTTTCTTGTGTTTATGTAATTTAAAACACCAATGGATGGGACCCTCAAACATATGGATTGAACTCCTCAATAGAGCATCCCATCTCCAAAAATATTTGGTGTGTGGCCTCTAAAATTTTCCCCTGCTTTTCACGATCCTTGTCCTCTGCACTAGCCACAGGGCATATCTTATCAACCCTGATCAGCACTCTCTCTCTATTACCATGGATGAGAGCCCTTTCACAAGTTTCCTACGATGGATGTTCTTTATCTCAATCCACATGAGTCAATATCAATGAAATAAGATCTTTTTTGGTGTTAATAAAAGAATATTGATCATCTATATATATGCTCCCAGGTGATGGATCTACTTCTCACCATCTTGAATCCTTTGGATAGTAACTAACATCCTCCACTTCTATCCCACACTAAGGCTATGTGCATACAACCAGACCCTTTCAGCGCGGTAATCAAAAATGAGTATGTGAAGGTGTTGGGCATCTACACCTCTGGCGCACAGCTCACACATCCCTGGGTGAAGTCTCTCAACCTGGCTTACCAACTATAATATAGGGGTATTTTCAATGAAGCACTAGATCAATTTCCAGGATCTATGACAAACAACCTTACTATCCTCTTCATCGGAAGTTTTTTTTCCCTGGTCATCAGGATCAGTAGGTTCATACTCTAGAAATACAGCCAATAATTAAACATATGGATCTTCCTCTCGGGTTTCATTAGGAATTATTCACTCCACGTTGTTCAGAGTAAACTCACCATCAGATACCACCTCGGAAATTTTAGGTTCTGGGCCACTGATTGCACTTTAAGAGTCATGATTGTTGTGGTATGGTCAGTAAGGGGGTTTGATTCCACAATAATCGGTTTTCTTCTTGGAAAAGATGATCTAGGATCTCTAGTAATCCTAGATAGTGAATCCCATTCCATCTGGAGAACATATAATTAAATAATACACAAATGATATTGGGTTGGGCCTATTTAAAAGCAGTTATGAATTCTGTAAAAGAGAATGACTTATAGAGGTTGAACGATGGGTCACATTCTTGATTCACTACTTCTGGGATCCCAAGATGTGGCCCCCAATATATGATTGGGAACTCCAAGGACTCTGGGAAAACCACCTCGGGTATTGAAACCTTTTTAGGCTCTCCCATCCCCATCACCCTCAATGAAGACCCTGAAACAATGGTCACTATTTTGTAGGATTGAGGTTTTCGTACAAGGACCAACTACACTATACAGATGTCAGATAGATAAAATTAGGATAGTCCAACTAGAATCTATGGTAGAGAGAAAACATTTTACCTCTAGAGCATCGATAAGCTCCTCTAGATCTGAGGTTTCAACTTCTCCTTCCTTGAAGGGGCTCCCTCTCCTAGCATCTCCACCCATGCGAACTCTTATGACTCTTCAGGTAAGGGGAAGAGTTCACTTAGGTCAACAGTAAATAATTGCGGTTGGATCATTTGATTGAGAATTACCATCACCCTGCCAGTCATTTGAGGTGGATTACCAAGGGAGTGCACATATTCCTCTAGATCTCTAACATATTTTTCCCTTTCTGCCTGAGATACCAGAAAACCTACCCAAGCATGACCTATCTATGATAGATCCATCCCGAGGCTGTTGTTGTGATCCCATGTCTCTGACAGGCTGAAGAATTTCTTATTGATGTCCTAGTTATCCCAAGCATTGGGAAAGATTACATCAAGTGGAATATCTATATGGCATAGCCACATCATGGGGGTTTCAATGGATGTCCTACGGAACTCTCTGGTGGCCCTTCCTTCCCTTTGACTCTTATCATCAACGGGCACTAGGTCCACTTCTACAGCCAGACTTCCACTTGGAATAAGCCCCAGATGCATTGTCTTTGCCATGGACTCGCCCTCTAATGCACATTACACTGGCTACTCAACATGTTCTTACCACTTTCTAACCCCAGATCCAAGATGGGGGAGTCACCCCTCCTTTGATATGAATAGTATTCCATTTCCATATCTCCCTCGGAGAAACTGACTCATAGATCTTAACATTTGTTTCACCGTAGCAAAAGAAGTAGTTGGTGGGGGAGTTAATTCTATATGTTGCCATCCTATCATGTGCAAATAATCCATATCTGCCCTATCAGACATGGTTGATCCTCAAGGTGTACCCCCAGGTAAACCTATGGGGTCAGTTGTTTCATGCACCGAAATTTCCACACAAAGAGGTGTGGGGTACACGGCTCACAGATAGGTTCTCAGTCCACTCGTACTACCAAAACTCCACCTCGAAAATCCAAGAGATTGGAAAAATTTTCCCCATTGATCTGTATATTATTGGTAAATGTGCATGTGGGATACAGGAATGGATGGAAGTTGAATTCATCCATATTCCAAACTTGTTCATTACGATCGATGAGGTTTTCTTGGCCGGGAAACTCCCCACCGCATTAAATATGGTTGGTTGGAATTCTAACAACTGACGGTAGACGAGTTTTGGATACTTTTATAAGATAATGTGCACCCCCATACAGCCATAAAATAAGTGGAACTGTCCGCACACAAACATTGACATCCTCCCTTCAATAAGGTTCCCTAGAACATTGTAAATATTTACTAACACCAAGATCCCAAGACTGACATTCTCCCCCACCGCCATCATGGATGACAATATGAGCAGGATCAGCCATGCACCTATGTTTGAATCTTAGACTAACAGCATCCAACCATAGTTGATTGTATAAATAAACCTGTCTAGCCTAAGCACCCATTGATGCTCGGTCATGATATTATACCCCCATAGTTTCCATTGGTTTTCCTCTCATATGAACCAATAATCATTCTCTTTAATGCATTTAATTCCATCTATGGGACAGGTCAGAGGCCTTGTCGATAGCTTCTTATGGAACCTCCTCTCTATCGATAGTGCACCTCGATGAGAAATTTATGAATTTCCCAAACCACCATCTGAAATGAACATCCAACATAACTTCTTATCCATTCCTAGAACCATGTCCAACAATGCCATTTCCAACCAAAAAAAACCAGCTCTGGATCATCCCATACATTTTTTTGCAGGGAGTAATTCATTGTACATCTTCCCCAAAAGTGGGATCCCCAAAATCTGGTGGAAATTCAAAAGGCTAATACCGACTTCCCCGTGACGGAGGTGGAATGTGTTGGTCATATATGACCACCTTCTCAGAAACTAGGGAATGATTCACTTTGGATGATAGATATAAACATGGGAATCCCACTTCACTTTATATAAGCCTTCCCACTTCATTTATGACCTAAAATCATCAGAGGATGCACATACCAAGTAGGCTTATGCCCATTCATCTGGGAAATTTCTGCCAGGGAACATGTCCCACTCATCTGTCCACCCCTTTCAGAGTTACCCAAAGCCTCACACAATATGGTTTGTTATTGTGGGGGAGAAAAATCGGTACAAAACACATTCATGTGAAAATTTTTAGTTTTATTTTATATTCAATCAGTTTTAATAGGTTTTTAATCCTCCAAGGTGTCATCAACCATAGCTCTAAACCACTGGTGCTGATATGGAGTGCTCCTGAACTAGTAAGTTGGTTCTTCCCTACTAGACTCAGGGATGAGGTGCCATTCCATAAGTCGATGTTGTACATGGGAAGCCTTTTGTAGAGCATGTAGTTCTACTATTTCACTGACAACATCTATGTTGGGGATTTTTTATCCAAGTTTCATCGCATACACAATTCCATTCCGAGATTGTTTTCCATTTCTTCTCTATTAGAGACATCGGTAAGAACCCCATGAGCTGCTTCTAGGATGGCCATCCCATTCAAAATATTTTTGGTACGTTCTTCAATGGTCGTGAAGCTTGGTCGCAGATCTTGGTAGTGATTCCATGTTGCAAAGCTCATCCACATAGGATGATTGCAATGTTTTGATACAATGTCCCGACACAAAGGCACCATGCAGAGCATAAGGCCTACATAGCGTTTCTCGCAGAGTAGGTGGAATCAATGCGCAACATGAAGAAAATAAGGATCATAGTGTGTAATTCACATGGAAGAGCATTACAAAGCACATGTATGTAGAATCCAGTTCACAAACGATGATCACGAAGCCACAGAGCGTCTAAAATCAAAGTGCATAGACGCGGTGCAATGGAAAGTAAAGACAGTGTAGGGGAGGTCTCACTTTATTTATATTTGATGACCCACAATTATTTGTGGTATGTTTCGACTACATGGAGTGCCTCACTTTCCGCTTCATATCAAAATCCACCAGCTTCTAAAAAACCGTGCTTCTTGCCCCTTCACCGTGACCCCACATCCCAACCCCGCATGAATTTTGGAAATGTTTTACCTCAAAATCAGACCCACATTTCTCCTAGGCTCTCATTCTGGGGGGGGGGGGATTTTCTGGATCCAAAATCAGCCTCTCAAAAAAGTGGAGGATTAGTTCATCGCTAAGAGGCCAAAAAGGGTGGCATCAGAAAGGTTCCTTGTGGAGTGAGCCCTTCTCCTCACTCATCCCTAAGCAATCTTTTCTCCACATCCACGGCGGAGCATGCCATTCTCTTCACCCATTGTGGAGTAGTCCCTTCTCTACACCTACCACGGGGATGCTGACAGATGAAGCCACACCTCCCCCACAATGCACTAACCAGCAGAGGCCCTCTCTCTACCTGCATTGAGCCGGAACATCTCTGCGCCCGCAGCGGAGAGAGTCCTTCTCTGCATCTATTGTATATAAAGAGGAAGAACCAAGAACTAGTTCTATGAAACTTGAACAGCTGTCCCTATGGTCACAGAGTCCAAATTACATCACACCACATCCTCCTCCCATAACATCCCCATGGTTCATATAGATACCTAGCTCCCCCAACATCGAAGGAAACCAAACACTGACCTTTCGTCTTCAATCTCTTATATCCCAAAGCACCATTTTCTATGAAAACCTTCAAAATAAACGAATCGTATAAGGTACTTGAGAATCAAAAAATACTTTTCTATTTTATCAAATTTTACACCTTTCCATTAAGGGATTCCCTAATCATAGCATATGGCCCATTGCATAGGAGGGAGACCCCTTTGAGTACTCAGAACATCGGAAAGAATTCAATATTAACGATGCACTATTCAAAAACATATGAATTTAATGATTAAATTGGGTCACTGAGCTCCAAGAACCTAGGTACACTTCAATCCACTATGCTCTATGGGCCCCGATACTCCACAAACACTGGTGCTCTAAGATCCACTGCACTCAGCGAGCCCCAGTGCTCTGTGAACCCTCATTCTCTGCTGGCCTCTCCACTCTGTGAGCCCCGGCGCTCTGCGATCCCAGGTACTCTATGAGCCACTGCACACTGTGAGAACTGGAACTCCACAATCTTGGATGCTTTGCACGAAGCTATGCTTCGTAAGGACCAGTGCTCCCTGATCTCTGATGCTCTGCGAGCTGCTGCGCTCTGCTAGCCCGGGTGCTTTGCTATCCCGGGTTCTCTGTGATCCTCTTCACTCTGCAATCCTTGGTCCCCAACCACTCCTTTTCACTGAAATTACCTTTACTCTACAAACTATTTTTTGTGTGTGATCCATGAGATTTGAAAATACCCTCTCTGCGAGGATTCTTACTTCACGAACGCTTCTTCGTCTTGTTCCTCTAGGTTGTGTGAGGTAATTTCAAGGTCCCTAGGGCAGTGCTTCATGTTATGTTTCTTAACCTTATACTTATTCGCATGGGCATGATAACTGCTATTTCTTCTTTGCATATCCATGATAACATGATCTCCTCAATGGATCGCTACATAACAACACCCCATAATGGCATTGTTGATGCCTTCCCTCCCCCAAGAGTTGGTGTGTATCAATTATGTATGTCCCAGTGGAGCAGAGTGAACTTGCCTCATCTGAGCTGTATGACATTAAAAATCAAAGCACCATCTGTTGGGAGGAGAAGTGATGGCAAGAGGGGGGGGGGGGTGAATTGCCTTTTAAAAAATAATTAACAATTTAAAATCAAAGTAAAAGTGCAGCGGAAATAAAATAGGCAAGACACGCAACTTGATAACGGAGTTCGGCTTAAACCCAAGCCTACGTCTCCGCTCCCAACTCAACCGTTGAGAGATTTACTACCGCTTTCTTTTTAATGGTTTTAGCAAGAAACCCACTAGACATTAAGGTAGTCTAGAACCTATTACAGCTTGCTTTTATTGGTTGAGCAAGAACCCACTTGCTTTTAATGGTTGAGCAAGAACCCACTAGCCTTCTTACAGGTGAAGGCTAGCTCACCTATGACTCAAGCCTTTTAAAAGGGAAGGCTTGAATAACCTCTTCACACCTTCAAGGTGGTGTGAAAACCCAAAAGAGAGGATGAGAGAATGAGATGGGGGTTTGTAGGCACAAACCCAATTTGATGCTCAAAATAAATAAAGCAATGAAAAAACCGTAATAGGAGAAGTCTTGGGTGCCGAAGGATTGATTGGAGTTGATGAAGGGCGCTCCCAAGCTTCTATGGTGGTGTTACTTGAATGTGGAAGTGAGTTGGATCAAGTGGAGTTCCTCGAAGGAATGCGCCGGAGGTTCGCCAAAATGATCAAAAATGTTCCCGTGGGCTTCCTTGAGTTTCCGGGGCTTCCTAGTCCTTTATTTATAGAGGGGGAACCCTCAAATGGCCTTTGGGGGTCTTCGGAGCCAATGGAGAGGCCTTCGGAACCGTTGGGAGGCAAGTGGACAAGTCTGGTCAAAGCCCAACAGCTAGTTTGACTGGCTCCACCGGCTGACCGGTGCTTGGCCACCGGTTGGCCGGTGCTTTGAAAAAGGGAGAGGGCTCGGGCTCAGGCACCACCGGCTGGCCGGTGAGGAGGCCACCAGTTGGCCGTTGCTGAGGCAGTGGCTGATACTATTTGTCTGGGTTCCACCGGCTGGCCGGTGGTGGGACACCGGTTGGCCGGTGGTATAGACAGAGGGATGCCTTCTGTCCAGGCCTCCATCGGCTGGCCGGTGGTCTTCCACCGGTTGGCCGGTGGACTGAAAATCAGTCCACTTTTGGCTTCTTGCTTTCTTGGCCCAATTCCTTGGCAACCTGAAATCATGCCTATCATCCAAAAACACTTAAAACAATATTAGATAAATAAGAGAGTGATTGTGATACTGAAAATTAAACCACGAGGGGTATGAGATGTACAACAATCTCCCCCTATTTTGATGATCACAATCACCAAAACAAGTAATGTAAAAGACTGAAATGAAAGTCATGCTTTAAAGGATAAATTGAAAAGTAAAGCATGAGAGAAATATTTTTCCCCCAATCAACCAATAATTTCTACCCCTTTGTGATTATCAAAATAGCACGGGGCATAAAACTTGATTGAGGGAAAAAATTGAAAAAAAAGATAGAGTTTTTAAACCAATTGAAATTTTTGAAATTTGAATTGAAAGTTTTGAATTGAAAGTTTTGAATTGAAAGTTTTGAAATGAAAGTTTTGAATTGAAAGTTTTGAAATGATAGTTTTGAATTGAAAGTTTTGAAATGAAAGTTTTGAATTGAAAGTTTTGAAATGAAAGTTTTGAATTGAAACTTTTGAAAATAAAGCAAAAAGGCTTAAATAAACCTAACTCCCCCTAAATAAAAACAACAAATCACCGGGGAGTGGTTTTTGAAACCGAGACAAATTTTGGCCCAGAGAGACTCGCTAAAAGGGATTTTTCAATCCAAACTTGTCTTGTGGCGGGTATTCTACTATAAAATTCATCATTAAAGAAAATAGTTTTGGGCCTTCCATACCGGGCATTTTTTCGATTACACTCATAAATTAAGTGCCCAGGTTTTTTGCAATAATTAAAAAATTTATTTTGAGAGCTCCCCCTTACAAAAATAGTCGGAGCATGGGAAGAGGAAGCTTCCTTGGAATAGCCAAGCCCTTCGGTGGTTCTAGATATGCGTTGGAAACCAAGCAATTTGGTCAAATTTTGTTCACCTTGGGTGAACTTTGCAAGAGATTCCCTTAAATCTTTGATAGTTGAATTCAAAGAATCAACATTGAGAAGGTTTTGGATTTTGAGGGACAACTCCTCCTTTTCTTTGAGAAGTTGTTCATTTTTGGAAGAAAGTTTTTTGAAATTCTTTTTTAAAGCAACAAATTTGGAAGAAAGTTCGTGAAAACCTTCCTCCAATTGATCTCTCGCATGTTGGAGATCCTCATAAGATAAATGATTAAAAGAATTTGAAGAACTAGAGGAAGAGGAGTCGGAAGAGGTTACCTCATGAAATGCCATTAGGCATTTTTTACCATTGTCACTTGAGGAGGAGGAAGAGGAGGATGTGGATCTATCACTCCATGTGGCCTTGAATGCCTTCTTCTTTTCTTTTTGTTTGGCCTTTTTCTTGTTGAGTGGACAATCGGGCTTGTAATGGCCTTTCTTGCCACACCCGTAACATGTTACCTCGGGCTCGGATTTTTCGTTGGGTTGAGCCTTGCGGAGTTTCTTCTTCTTGTGCTTCTTCATGAATTTGTGCATCTTGCGGGCAAGATTCTCCATTTCGGAATTGTCTCTTGAAGAGGAAGAAGATGAGGAGGAGGAGCTTTCTTCTTTTTGAACTTTGAAGGCGATGTTATTTGGAGTTTTGATCGGTTTGCCTTCCTTTTCAGCTTGCCTCCTCATGGTGATCTCGTAGGTCATGAGGGATCTGATGAGCTCTTCTACCGGCATGTTCTTGATGTCTTTAGCTTCTTGGATTGCCGTGACATTCGGTGCCCATGTGCTTGGTAAGATACAAAGGATCTTCTTGACCATCGTTTCTGCAGAAACATCATCTCCAAGATATTTTCTTCCATTGCAAACGTCAGTAAAACGTGTAAACATATCAGAAATATTTTCATGTGGGTGCATGGTGAAACTTTCAAAGTCTTGACAATAAATATCCAATCGAGTATCCTTGAGTTTGTTTGTCCCCTCATGGGTAACCTCCAATAGTTTCCAGATTTCATGTGATGAGGTGCATGTGGAAACTCGATTGAATTCATTACGATCAAGGCCGCAATGAAGAGCGTTCATGGCTTTGCCATCAAGCTCGAAATTTTTAATATCGGCTTGAGTCCATTTAGATTCATCAGGAGAAGAGAGAGAGTAACCATGCATGATAATTCTATAAATAGGATAACCTATACTTCTAAGAAATGTGGTCATGCGGGTTTTTCAATAAGTATAGTCGGTTCCATCAAAGAATGGAGCACGACCCAAAGAATAGCCTTCTTGGGCGAAAGAAGTGGAAGCCATCACAAAAGATCTTGAATTTGAAACTGGTAAGGGTATTACTAAAATTTTACCTTTGATACAAATTGTTGGGCGGAGAAGTGATGGCAAGAGGGGGGTGAATTGCCTTTTAAAAAATAATTAACAATTTAAAATCAAAGTAAAAGTGCAGCGGAAATAAAAGAGGCAAGACACACAACTTGATAACGGAGTTCGGCTTAAACCCAAGCCTACGTCTCTGCTCCCAACTCAACTGTTGAGAGATTTACTACCGCTTGCTTTTTAATGGTTTTAGCAAGAAACCCACTAGACTTTAAGGTAGTCTAGAACCTATTACAGCTTGCTTTTATTGGTTGAGCAAGAACCCACTTGCTTTTAATGGTTGAGCAATAACCCACTAGCCTTCTTACAGGTGAAGGCTAGATCACCTATGACTCAAGCCTTTTAAAAGGGAAGGCTTGACTAACCTCTTCACACCTTGAAGGTGGTGTGAAAACCCAAAAGAGAGGATGAGAGAAAGAGATGGGGGTTTGTAGGCACAAACCCAATTTGATGCTCAAAATAAATAATGCAATGAAAAAACCGTAAAAGGAGAAGTCTTGGGCGCCAAAGGATTGATTGGAGTTGATGAAGGGCGCTCCCAAGCTTCTTTGGTGGTGCTCCTTGAATGTGGAAGTGAGTTGGAGCAAGTTGAGTTCCTTGAAGGAATGCGCCGGAGGTTCGCCAAAATGATCAAAAATGTTCCCATGGGCTTCCTTGAGTTTCCGGGGCTTCCTAGTCCTTTATTTATAGAGGGGGAACCCTCAAATGGCCTTTGTGGGTCTTCGGATCCATTGGAGAGGCCTTCGGAGCCGTTGGGAGGCAAGTGGACAAGTCTGGTCAAAGCCCAACGGCTAGTTTGACTGGCTCCACCGGCTGACCGGTGCTTGGCCACCGGTTGGCCGGTGCTTTGAAAAAGGGAGAGGGCTCGGGCTCAGGCACCACCGGCTGGCCGGTGAGGAGGCCACCGGTTGGCCGGTGTTGAGGCAGTGGCTGATACTATTTGTCTGGGTTCCACCAGCGAGCTGGTGGTGGGACACCGGTTGGTCGGTGGTCTGGACAGAGGTATGCCTTCTGTCCAGGCCTCCATCGGCTGGCCGGTGGTCTTCCACCGGTTGGCCGGTGGACTGAAAATCAGTCCACTTTTGGCTTCCTGCTTTCTTGGCCCAATTCCTTGGCAACCTGATATCATGCCTATCATCCAAAAACACTTAAAACAAGAATAGATAAATAAGAGAGTGATTGCGATCATGAAAATTAAACCACGAGGGGTACGAGAGGTACAACACCATCATCCCCATCGTATGATGTTAAACTGTGTTCTCACCCCGTGCAATATACATGGGGTGCCCCATCTCGTACATTCTCTATGTCTGCCCATTTCCACGAAAGTGAGATCATCCTCACATGAAATGTGATCCTCCATGCTGGAGTGGGATATGTATGTGGGGATGGGAAACCACCATGATGTAATCCCCTTTCCTTTCTTACGAGTGGTATTATCCCTGCACCCCCTCTCATCATCTATGCTAAATACTAGAGGAGATATGGGAATTGGGACCTTCGTTATCCCCCCTCTATAGTTTTTCAACATTGGAACTCCATTCTAGAGTGTGTCCCCAACTCCATATCTCTGGGCTTCTAACTATGTGTAATCCCCACTTCATTCCCCGGAAACTCACTATTCGTAACATGATTGTCAGGTCTTTGTTTCCTCTTGTTTCTCATACCAAACACGACTCACATGGTATTAGAGTAAGCATTGACCTAGGAATTCTTCCAAGGATTCCTTAGAGTGTATACACCAAGACTCCCTACCAAACTACATGGACATTGATCCTTTCCCCTATTCAAGAATGTTATATAAGAAGCCTTCCTATGGTTCAAGTCCAACACCCATTGGCCTCAACCATTTCACATCATTCCACCTTCATACAGTATGAAGTTAAACTATATCTCCCATTCTAAACTATGATGACTTAAATCCTTTCCCTTTCTGAGAATAATATATAGGAAGTCTCCCTGAGGTTCAAGCACAACACTTACATATCTCAACCACTTCACATTAGTTAACCTTCATCCCGCATGACGTCAAACTGTATTCCCCATTTTTCAACTAGCATGATGTTCAAATGTATACAATGAACTGCAAGGATTTTGATCTCTGTCTTCCTGAAAGGATATGTAAGAAGCTACCCTAAGGCTCAACCCTAACTAGCAGTATGTCATTGTTGTCCCCAACCAGTGGTAAGTCATTGTCATCCCCAACTAGTGGTAATCCATTGTATTCCCCATCCACCAGCAAACAATTGTGTACCCCAAACAAATGGAAATACATTTTGAGCCCAACCCAATGGAAATACATGGTAGTCCTATTTATTAGGACCCACATCCTTAGTCTTTCCCAATGGAATCAAAAACACTCTTGGTCTGCTAACCAAATGTATTTCTAAGCAACATCTTAGGGTCATTGTCCTATGTGTACACCCCAATTCTATTCCCCCATCACAAACTATATGGACTTTGATTCCCTTTCAATGGGATACCTAGGAAGCCTCCATAATGATCAATCCCATCACTCAAGTCCCACCGTGTTCTCTCTCGTAAGCCTCCTATGTTATAGGATGATCATTCCCCAACCCGAAGGTTCTATTTACTTATGGGTCCCATCCATGTGTCCATTCTCACAGGTTGCCTCCTCAGGTGTCCCATCGCCCCGCTGAACTACGATGACTTTGATTCCCTGCCACATGGATACATAGGTAGTATTTTCAAGGCTCAATCCCAATATCATCATTGTCATCATGTCGATTCCATATCATTCTCCATCTACTTCTCTCAACCATTCATATCCATCCCGATTCTTACCCGGGCTACCACATCTTGATGAGATCATGTCGCTCACTTTCTCATTACTCCTATGAGTAATCAAGAAGCTAACCATGCTTAAGAAACTCACGGTCCACATTCAACAACCCAAGAGTGTCCCTCTTGAGATGGGATGCATTCCACACATACAATCCAGCTTCAGCGCTAGGTCACTTTCTTCTGAGCACACTCTAATTTATCACCCCTTTGAACTATGCGGTTTTTAATTCCTTGCTCTCGAGATAGGGTTTGTAGGAAACCTCCCTAAGGTTAAATCACTATCAATGATAATCCATGGTGACTTATTTATATTTACCTAAGAACCCTAAAAAATTCCTTTATTAGAAGTTCTGATACGCCTCTCTAATAGGACTCTCGGGTGCCCCCTCCTGGGGCTGCACCCATCTCATCCACTATTATCAATGTTCCGATCAATCTGATCCATCTCTGCAAGACATTAAACTCATGGAATACTCTGTTTTATGCTTGTGAAACTGAGGAAAACCTCATAGAAATTACCATGGCATATAGTTCCCCTCATTTGATATGGGGTGCCTCAGGCTTCCACCCCCACGACAATTCCTATCATAAGGGTAAGAAACCAATACGCCTCACTGTTTAAGCGTCCAGACATTCCATTGATGTCCAATGTGACTAATCCCCCATTTGAAAGATGATTCCCTATCTTGACGACTTTGAATTTTTAGACATAAGTTGGAAATGAACCGGCATCCACAATGATATGGAATTTTGAAGTGTTTCATAAACAATGTCTTAATCATTAAGGGAGAACCAAACTAAGCTGTGATTTCTAAGGATGAATCCATGTAAGGAGAGACCGACATCCCATAATCCTATTTTGATCTAGGAGAAAATGTCCCAGAATAAGCGACATATTTTTCCCTCATTTGGAAAGCAGTAATAGAAGGCTACAGATCATCGCGTCCTCCAAAAGAGGATGCACGGCCATGAAACATCATCGAAAAAATAGCTATGGTTACCCTACAATGTAGTGGATAAGGGTTTTTGTTCTATAATTATTAAAAAAAATATGATTTTGGGATGTTTCAACATTTATAATGTTGTATTGATAGATTTTACACTGCAACAAATGAAAAATCAACAATACAACTACAAAAATTAGTACTTAGTGTTAGAAGTAGTATTTTTTGTTTTACAAAAATAAATGAATTATCAGTTTTGTTAAATATGTGACAAATATATTGATTATAAATTCATGATGTATATATTTACATAGAAAATGTTGAATATGTTCTAAAATGGGTGGTTGTAATTTTTTTATGATTACAATACTCAATACCCTACCATTATGGGTAAGTGAATAAGGTGAGTAATTCTATAATTCAAGAAGTTAGATTGGTTTTATCCACGATGATTATTGAAGTTGTTTATCATTTATGTATTTTGGTATGATAGCTCAAGAAATCTTGTAGTAAAGAGACAACTCATATCATTCATATAAAATGATCCACCATACATTAATTTTAGGAATATATTGGTAGAAAATGATGATGGGGAACTAAAAAAGATTGTGAGAAATGTTTTGGAGTTTAACCATTAATGTGATCGATCAAAATGGTTCAACAACTAAATATATGTCTAATCAATATCTGAATTAATGATGGAGAAAATTTAAGGAGCTCATAGTCTATCATTCTATATTCATTTTCTAAGAATGAATATGTATATAGATATTAAATATTATTTCATATAGGATAATCTGAAAAAACGATATTTTATAGTATATATCTAAATTCATAGTAGATAATATGGTTAATGGTATGATATAAAAAAACAGGGGGTGTTAAAACCATTACCCATGCTATAATTGAAATGAGAAAATCACCATGGATTTTATAATTTTATTACACAAAAAATATTGGCCATAATTAGATTTAGTTTTCATAAAAAATATTATTAATTATTTATATTTAATTTTAATTAGATAATATTTTATTAATGAAAAATAGTCTAGGATATAAATCAAGGAAGTGGGATGATTGAATAGATTAACACGTTATATTTTATCTGGATAAAATATGAAGTTTACCTCAATGTTAAGGTGATGTATTCATCTTTTATTGAATATCTTGTTGAAATACAATAAAAACATATCATAGGAAGATAGATTTCCAATTTTATAGGGTCGTTAAAACCTTTTAGGGGATACTATGATCCCATGATAATGATTTCAATGGCCATTGGGATCAATTCCATCATATAGTATAATTGTTTTGAAATAATTTCATTAACATGATCATTAAGATGGATCCTTATGAATCCCACTGTGGACAGAAGTGAAGATCTCCAATATTTTGTGATTAATATTAAGAATTAAATATATTGGTACCAGAGAATGTTGATGAAATGGAATGATGTTCAAATCCATTTAATAGAACATCATGGCTACTCATAGACTATAGAAGGGTCATACTTATAATATAGAGTTCAATTTGGATTAAAATGTTGTGGATAATATATTAATATTAATTTATATATAGAGGAATTATATGTTATCAAGAAATAGTTGATACATATATATATCTTCCCTTATAGAATCTTGATCAGATTGGGCGTGATTCTCATTTTTTTGTGCTTATCAAAATGAGTTTCAGGTTTATCTATTGAGGAAGTAAATTATTAGGCCATAACATGGAATAAAATAAGAGGATATAACACATAATGGTTATTATTCTTATGAAGAAAAAATATAGAAATCATTGATGGTATAGAATGAGTGACATGAAATAGGACTACTCACCTGGTTAATGTTCTATCAAGGAATAAGAAATTCTTGAATGATGCATGGAGACTAAAGGATCTGATGAAGAATAGATATGATCATTTTGTTATATTGGATATATGAAATTTAAATGGAAAAATAAATTTCATGGGATGTATAATGAAATAACGCATGATTATAAATTTATTACATTTGAAAAAAATATTATGTATTCAATAGGATTCAAAACATGAAACATTTTGTTTAAATGAACTGAGATATTTTATACCATTGTAGAATATTATTTGGATTAGAATATTTGAATATTATTATAATATATATAAAATATATTTATAATGGTTTTGGATGATAAAACTATATTGGTAAGTACTAAATTTTTAATAAAGTGTTTTAATGATTTGGAGACTGATTTTCAAAGAAATATATATTCTATATGTTATATATTTTATTCTAAAATAAATATAATTTATCACTAACATAAAATAATTTAATTGAGATATTTTTAAAAATTTTTATGAAGATAAGGGTACCCATCAATAAATTGTTTACATAAGGTTTCGTATTGAATAAAAGATCACTTAATGATAATAAGATTAATTCTATTAAAAATATTGTTTTTGGTTATTGATAAGTTTTATCATAATAAATTAAATAAATCATTATTTATTCTCATTTTTATGAAATTTATAGTTTATAGAGTCAATTTATTATTATAACAATCTTTATATATTTTTTATGAAGAAATGAATTCATTTTAATTCCACTATATTCTTAAAAAAGTATAAGAATTTTTTTTGAGTATTATATGCTTATATTAAAATTAATTTCACTAATATAATGATTTTAAATTTGATATAACTAATTCTATATTTGGAATTTTCATATATAATTTTTTAGTATTTCAAGATTAATTTTTTCCATATTTAATAGTAAAAATATTTAAAATGTGTTCACATGATCATGGTTAAAATGAGTTTGTCAGTAGGAGGGATTAAACTAAGATATAATTGAATGACATAAAAATAAACATGTCTTGTTTCTATTTTAGTGTTTTTTAAAACCTATATATGTAACATAAATATATTTTATGAAATATATTATTTCACATTAATTTAATTTCATTAATATATTTTGTTACATGCTATACATATTTTATAATTCAACACATGAAACATCACATTTATATTTTGTTGCACACAACATAGAGTCTTTTTAGTGACTTATGGTAGACACATGCCCGAGTCTTACAAGACGACAATATATTATTAGTAAGATTTATTTTACATTCTAGTTATCACAATCCTGATGAAATGGTAGTAATAAATATGATTCACTAAATTTTGTAGTCATATTTGACACATGATTATAAAATCAATTAACTGGTCAATAATTAATTATAATGGAAAATAATGACTAATTCAATATAAGCATGTTTTTTAGAATTTTTTTAACAACCAAACTGGGTTTTTACATAAATTCAATTATAAATTCACAATTATTTATAGATATTAATTAAATTTATATGTTATAAAATAAGTAAAATAATTAGATTCATCCAATAAGTTTTATAGGTTCAAGTTTAGTATAAATCCTATTTTATGTAGAAAACTGTATATTTTTAAAGGAATTTTACCACATTTTATGTGAATACTAGTTTAAAAAAAATACTTTCACACTTATATATCGTTTATTTGAAAAAATAAACTCCATTTATAAAATATTAATATCTAAATAAACATTGAGGTTTATGGTATTTTTTTGAACTTTTATATGTTAATGAATAGTGAATGACAAAAAAATTTAATTGAAGCTATGTTTTCATCTAAATAATTTAAACTGTTAAATTAAGTTTTTAGTTGGATTAAATCATTAATTATATCAATTTTATATCATTTAAAACAATTTATTCCTCAGATAGAATTCCACAATGAAATTCGGTAAAAAAAATTAAAACTTTCGTACTTTTCTCTTTAAAACCTTACTTTCTCATCACATCTATGAGATTAATTTTAAATCAATTTCTTCTAATTATGAGGATGAATTTTTAAAAAATTGATTCAATATTTGGAAGCATAATAATTTAATATTTAGAATATGATAATATTAGTATTTTAACAAAATTATTAGTGAATTAAATTAAAATTAATTTTAGGGATTAACATAAAAATGAGTTTACATAGTGGCTAAACACTAATATAAAGTAGAAAAAAGACCTATAAAAATGTAAAAAGTTTGATTTTAAGGACATTATTTTAAAATATAATGTAATTTATCAAATTTTAGTCATTATTTATGGCACATAATATAAGTGAGACCCCCCATTAGTGTTTACCTTTTTTATTTATAGAAATGCCAATCCCCTTCCATTATAAAAAGGTACTTCACCTCCCCACATATTAACACCTATATATACCTATGGATCATAAAAACCATAAAAATATTATCTACAATTTTTTTTATAAAATCTTATTAGCCTGAATTTTTTCATAAAACCAACCATGAAATCACATTGCAGAAAACAAAAATCGGTTTCCTGAAATAGAGTTAACATTATTCAACATGCATTTCTATTTTATTTATTTCATCAAAAATTAAATTTTTGTGTTACATTATTATATAATAACATTAGTATCCTCAATATACTATTATGTTTTTGTAATGGTTTCATCCTACACATACACACACTTCCATCCAATGGGTAATGAAATCGTTGTTCATGTGTGTGATGAATTGTTTCCTTGCGAAACAATGTCGTTCAATTTTCCTTTACCACACCTTATGGATTGTCATTATGATAGTAATATTATTATTATTTTAAATATAATATATATAAAATTTCTTAATATTTTTTTAATTATTATATAATATATATCTTTAATCATTTTTTGTTGCAGGAATATAAAATTGTCACTTGTGAATGTGTGGACTGTCACCTCCTCAAAGGGATGTGATTCATTCACACATTCAATATAACTTATTAAATACATATTTAACATTAAAATATTATATAAATTGCGTATTTATTATATTCATGACATAATAATATTTATTAACATATGAAATATCATTTTTTACATTCCATTTCACACATTGAAAAAGTGATAATGTTGTTTATGGACGTGTGGACTACCGCCTCCTCAAAATGATGTGATTCCTTTTTTTCATCACCACATCCCAAAAATAATATATATATATATATATATATGAATATATAAATAAAATATAGGGTGTTTATGATATAATGGTAATTATGGGATGATACACATTACTGAAATTCTTTCCATAATGATCATTGAAAAAGGATTACATTATTTATGCGTACATATGTCCCACCACCTCCATGATGATAATGTTGGATAATTTCTCATTAATATGTTTCTTATTTTATTTTAAAAGTATATATTAGCTAAAAATTGGATATTTATTTCATTATTATTATTATGTATATTTTTTATTAATAAACACTTTTTATCATAGTGGACCTAGCAATATTGATTTTGGAACATTAAACAAATATGATCAAAACACCCGATATAGACATAGTAGTTTATGTAGTTGTATAAAATAGTATAACAATAAAAATAAAAGTAATAATAAATGTGAAAATTTTAATTATGATTTTAAATAATTAACATAATTTTATTATTCTAGAATATAGAGCACAATCATGATAAATCAGATTCATAATAAGGCATTTTTGTCTCATGTTCACATTCATGAGTCATGTTCCATAATAACCAATTATTTCTTTTTATGGTGTATATAATTACCATATTTTATTTTATATCATAAATAAGTTTTTCTATATGGTATTTAATTTTTCATTTTTACTTATTATTTTAATGGGGCTTATGACTCAAAAGTTACCAAGTAGTAAGGGGTTTCTTAAACAAATTTCCATTAATGGGGTGAAAATATATATTTCATTGATTATGTTATGCCCCTAATATATGTGAAATGAAAAATTTATGTATTATTATGTGATTAGACATTAATTTTTCTTATCTAAAATTGTATCACATAATTATTTCATTGATTTATCCACACTCCAATGAAATTATGATTGTAAGGGTTCATTCTCATTCAACATTTTATGCTACGAGATATATTACATATTAACCACTTATTTCATTATGGTGTATATACTACCAATGAATGTATTTTATGGCTCCTGTACATAAATTTATTGGGTTTTACATATCCTTTTTATTATATATATTTCACATGATATATCACTGATCTTCTTATTATCATGGTAATATAATATTCTGTTATTATTATTTCTTCCCGTATTTTATGATTCAATATTTCAAAGGAGGTTTGAGAAACATTGGACGTTTAAATATTTTTTACAGAAAAATGTTTTAATGGTATTTTAATGGTATTTAACTTTTCCAATGTCAACATCCCTTTTTTTTTAATTATCCCCAACTGGGGATTTTTGGTATTAATACCATCTACATTTTTAATTTGATGGATTATGTTATCTTCAATAATATTGTTGGGGAATCTGTTTCGTTTCCATGGGATAAATATGTATTTAAGAGATTATTATTGAACCCATTTTTCTTAAAAAGGTTAATCATGTTTCAAAGATATTTAAATTGTTCCCATTTATTTTCCAGGGGTTAATCATCTTCCAAATATATTGTTATTGAATAAATTTATTTTCCCTCGGTAAATCATGGTTCAAATAAATTCTTATTGAACCGATTTATTTTTCAACGGTTAATAATTTTTCGAGAATATTTTTAGTGAACCTTTTACATGGGTTAGTTATTTTTCAATGAGATTGAAGAGAAAGTCATTTCTTTTACATGGGTTGGTCAGGTTTTAAAAAGGATAATAGATTTTCCATTGTGATTATAATGAAATTAAAAGTTTATTTTCTCATGTAATTGTACATAGACACTTTATGTATAGTTAAGTGATAATCCAATGATTAGTGGTTCCTTGATATCGTAGTGGTTGATGGTTCCATGATAAACCAATTATGAGTGAGTCAATGAATGTCTATCAATTTTTTGGTTACGTAATTATTATTTATGGATATTAAATTTATATTAGTCACATGTATGGAAGTATCTAGCATGGTTCTTCAATTTCTAATAATGTCTCAAGATAAAACTATGTTTTTTCCACTCTTTCTATGAGTATATAATGTTTTTAAATAATGGTTATGATGTCATATGATTTTTAATTATTGACTATCATAACACTTAAGTGTTCCATGATTTCTTATTTGTTGATCTAAGTATTTGTGGATATGATTTATTTTATGACTCGCTCATGTAATTTTATTATCTAATCATAAATTCATGTACTCTAATGCTCATTGATGACATTCAATTATCAATGCATATGTTTATCATTCGTGATCATATGAGATAAAAATTTTAATGTTTCCTTTTCTGTAGACATTAAATAATTTTGTTCAAGGATTTATGTATATAAAAGAATTTTCAATGATGATGTTGATGACCTAATGTGATAGATGAAAGTATATGTAGAATAGTTTATGATGTTCATCTATATGAACTAGATTTTATGAGTCCACATTTATGTGAATTGCTTATGTTGCAATTTCGTATCATTCCCTAAAATTCCCAACTTCAATTATTGCCCAGTATGTAAGTGATCCATGTATAAATATTGATGTTTTAATGATTAGACAAAAATTTTGGCTCACAATTATCTACAACAAAACATAGAAAGTAAAGTTATTGATTTTAGCACAGGATTTATGTGTATATATCATGGGATATTGTAATTGGTATCAATGTTCAGTGTATATAATTTTTTTTGATTATGATGTCTTCATATGATGTTATATTCAGAGTAATGTATATTATCCTAGGACTATATTCTTATGTTTGATCATATGTTCAAAGTCTTCAGACACCCAACAAGTTGTTTTTATGTTGTAATTTTCGAGAGGATATCAAGGATGTTTTTGGATATATTTTATTGGTTAAGTTGTTTGAAACTCCAAATATGAACATGATATGTTTTTAAGAGGTTTTATTTTTCAAGATAATTTATAAAATGGACATCCTAATGGCGGGTTGAAAACTCATCGCATTCGGTAAGGTCACGGGGCATTAACTCATCTTCAAAGTTAGACAAGAGTATAAAGCCTACCACTAGCAGACATAAATTCATGATAATCATTTCATTTTTTATGTAATGATTATGTTTATTATATAAACATAGGAAATATTAATCAACTAATAATGGTTGATTTATCTCGGAAGAATTTGTCATCAACTACTTCTAATCATTGTATTTCAAACATAATCAGTAAATAAATAAAGATTATTATGAATCGTTATTTATAGAATAATTTAATTGCATATTTTGGTATTAAATTTTAATATTAATGAATAATTTTAAATTTTACTTTTGGGAAATATCACACCATGTGCTGATAATCATTTTTGTTGATGTATAATGATATATTGAATAACATTATAATCCATTTAAGTTGGTTATTTTATATTTAATAGATTGTTTTTTATACAAGAATTAACATTTAATCTTGAATAATAATCAATTATAAAAAATATGATTTTTTAGAGGAAATTGACTGAAGAATGGAATTATACCCATCATGTACGTATATTTCCTTTTATTCTCACTTGGTCTAGATGGTAAAAGAATTATTTACCTTTCGAAAAAGGATCATCAAATAAAATATTTTATTATTACCATATTTTATAATGATATCAATGAACTTTTACATGAATTATTATCTTTTGGTTTTATTTTATATCAATTAATATTAACAAAATTCAATATTGATCTCTATTATTCCATGAAAATTAGTTTTCCCATCCAAAATTATCTTTTATTTTTTACCAATGTCCCCCCTAGGTGGAATTCTATTAACGCATAACACCAAGTAAAAATTATGTTTCCAACATTCCTATTTTCATATGATGTTTCATTAACACATTTTATGATGTTAGTTTCCTTAAATGAATTTTATAAATGTAAATAATTTCATAAAAAAGATCAATTCTGAGGGAGAAATGCATTTTAAGGGGGTAGGATGTAACATCCTAAACTTTTGCAAAATATATTACAAATTATTAATTGATACTCTTTAATATATTTCATTACATGAAATAAATAGTTTATCTTGAATCAATCACGAAAAAAATTATATTTCATTACACACGACATTGATTCCCTTTAGGGACTTCTGTTACACACAAGCCTGAGTCTTACAGATCAACAATACCCTAATAATATTATTTATTAAAAAATTATAAAATGGAAATTAGAATTGTGGGAATTAATATAATTCACTATATTATGAAAGCATTGATTACACATGTTTTTAAATTTAATTCGTTAATTAATGATTAATTAAAAATGAAAATAAAGACCTATTGAATATTATCCATGTGTTTTTATGAAAAAAACATTCTTATGACCATATTGGAGTTTTGTCATAATAAATAAAATTAATAACTATTATTAAATTATGTTAATGAAATTTATTATTTAATTATTTTATAAAAAAAATTATTTTCACCCATTATGATTTAATGGGCTTATGATAAGAACAAATCCAATTTTAGGCATAAAAATATGGATATTTTAAAAAGGTAGTTTTACCTCCTTTTAATGTAAGACTCAATTTAAAGCTATAATTCGACACTTCTATAGGTGATATTATAAATAAATCATTTTTTAAATAACATGATCAATATTTACTTTGGGATATTGTTTGGAATTTTTTGTGGGAAGATTTATATTTCGTTGAATAGTGTTTAACAACGAATTTTAATTAAAAAGTGTGTTTTTTATAAATAATTTGTGTTGTTAATTTATATTTGTATTTTTTAATGTATAATTAGATAAAATTTATAAAATTTTATCCAATTTTTTAATTTTTATATATTTCAAATTGATATTAGATATAAATATATTTCAATCTTATTAATATTTCTCTTTAAAAAACCTGCTTTGTCTTTCCATATGCGAGATTAATATTAAAGTAATATTGGCCACAACTATGAAAGGAATTTGGAATTTTTAGTACATATTAGGACTTATAATAATTTACTATTGCATATATTTTACAATTACATTTTCATGAAATATTACTGAAAATTAGTTAAATTAATTACAATGATTGAGGTCAAAATTAGTTTACTTAGTTGTTGAACATTAATCTTCATTGTCCAATTTTATAAGAAAATGTCCATAAACTATTAAGTGGAAATTATTTGGACATAAAACATCATCGATATAATGTTTATCATTATTTTAAACACATTATATATGGGATACCTCTTAATAGTGTTTACTTTTTTATATTTAAAAGAATGCCTCTACCCTCCATTATAAAAATGTATTCTCCCTCCGCAAATATTCCCACCTATAAAGAATTTTATCTTGTACAAACCTAGAATTAATAATCTCCCAAAATCAATAATATATTCTTATATTCCTCACTTGGGGTAGAAAACTATACAAGTAATCCCTATGGTGAAAACCAACTATAGTTACCAAAAAATAAGTTAATGTTCTTCAACTTAAAATTATGATTTATTTCTTTATACACCAATTAAATTCATCATTTTAAATTATTATATAACATATTTAATATCCTAAAAATATTAATATTTTAATTTTATGTTTTGTACATACACATTCAAACACTTAAATGAAATTGTTATGAAAGTCATCGTTCGTGCGTATGGTGAACTACCACGTCACGAAACATTGTCATTGATTTTTTACATTACCACCTCATATGGTTTGGAATAATTATGTAAATAATGTTTTTATTTGATAAATATGATATTTATATTATATTTGTACTTCAATAATTATTATATAATACATAACATGATGGTTTCCATTTTGTGGGAATACAATAACGCCTTTTGTGGGTGTGTGGAAAACTGATTTTTCAAAGAGTTTTGATTAGTTCACACATTGAATTGAATGTATTATGGAAGGATTTAATAAAATTAATTTATATAAATTAAATATTTTATGATATTTATGAAATAATTAACTTTATGTATATATAACCTATCACTTTCTTATTCCCATTTCAGACATATGAAAACATATTATTTCATTCATGGAAGTGTGTACTACCACCTCTTCGAAGTGATGTGATTCTTAATTCTTCAACACAACATCAATGTAGTCATATATATATAAGTATATATAATTAAAAAAATGGTATTTATGACATAATTTTTATTCTTTAAGGATAAACATAACTTAACATCTTTCGATAATGATCACTAAAAATGAGAATGTTATTCATACTTATGTATGACCTACCATCTCAATGATTTTAACATTGGTTCATTTTTCATAACCATATTTTTAATTTTATTTAAATATTAGAATTTCAATTTAAATTTTATAATTATTTAAATATTATTATTTTGGTTATGTTTGAATAATGAACCATTTGACCATATATAACTTTCCAAACTAGTTTTTTTACACGTAAACAATAAATGGTCAAAATACCTAATGTAAACATAACATTATGAGTATTATTATAAAAAATTATAATAATTAACATTTTTTTGAAATGATTTAGGATTAATGACCTCTTTATTGAAACAAAACAAGAAACAAAAGGTGGAACATCTAAACACAAAACAAATATCAAGTCACTCAGGAATGAGTGATCATAATGTAGTTGGGGTATCTACCACCCCTTCCTTGATGGTGGCATCCCCGACAACATGGTCTTGCCTACAACCAAGGACCAACTCCATCATTAGGAAGAGGAACATCCATAGCAGTCATCGTCTCTGCTGTGCCAGACACATGTTCACAACTTTTTCCTTCCTCCTCACTAATTCTGGATGCAAGTGCATCAAAGGAGTTGGATAAACTCACCTTTTAAATAGATTAAATGTTGTAAGATGAAATAGATTCCGGGTCCGCAGTGGAGGATATGGTCTCTAATTTATTAATCATTTGGGTCTCCAATTTGAGAAGCCCTTGATTATCTCTACTCATGATGTGACCAGACCCAATATGTTTTCATTATGGACATACCAATGTCTCAGTTAATGAGGATCCAACATGTTTCATATCATAAAAGACCACTATCACTGCTCCCCTATTTTATTTTATATCACAAAAAACATATTCATTATATTTATTGCTTCATTTGATTTTATTTCATTCATGGGGATTATTATTCAAAATTTATCATTTCTTAATGGATTTCTTATCTCAAATTCCATTCATTATGTTAAACATATATTTCAATGATTGTGTTATAGCAATAATATTTGTGAAAAACCCTATTATTATATTAATATGTATTTAAAATTTTATTTTGTGGATTTATAATTGCCACTAATAATGATTTCCTATATTTATTCATACTCAATGGTTTTTCTATTTGTAAATGTTTTTCATATCTCTCTATTATTTCTATGAGGTATATTTTATATTCACCCATTACTTTTATTTCATGGTTTATATACTAATCAATAATATATTTTATGATTATTATCATTAAATTTAGGGGGTTTTATATATCAATCTAATTATATCTATTACATTAGTTTATTGATTTCAATGTTACCAATGTGGAAAAGCATTATTTCACAATTTTCATTCATTGTGATGTTTGTTTTTTTGTTCATATGTTTTCTTTTTTGAGGTTTATATACTTATCCATTTACATGATACATCATGAATATATATTTTCTCATGACATTTTATGTTTCGTTTAATATTATTCCTTTATCGGGATAATGATTCCAAATTTTCGAAGTTGTTTGGGACCCATTCGAATTTTTAAATTTTATTTTCCTCTAAAATGATCTAATGATATTTTAATTATATTTAAATTCATCAATGTCAGAAACCCATATTGTTACTTATCCTAAATAAGGGATATTTTGTATTAGTACCATACTCCATATTTAATGTATAAATTAAGATTGTTTTGAAGATATTTGTTTGGATTCTATTTTTCACGGGCTAACTAGGTTTTGAAAATATTGTTTTTGAACATAATTTATTTTCAAGTACTGATCATGTTTTGAAGAGATTTATATTGATATCATTTATTTTCCTTATTTTAATCATATATCAAAAATATTTTTATTTAACCCATTTATTTTCCTTGTGTTCATCATATTTTGAATAGATTTTTATGGAATACATTTCTTTTCGAGGGGTAAATCATGTGTCAATGATATTTTTATTAAACCCATTTTTTCCATGGTTTAATCATGTTTCAAAATGATTGATAATAAAAATAATAATTTTCATGGTTTCATCATGTAATGAAATGGATAATGGTTATTCATATTATTTTATGATGAAATGATAGCTTTTAGGTGTTATGTAAATCTTCTTGTACATTTTATGGATTTTTACGCGATAAAAAATTAATGGTTTGTTCTATGATAAACTAATAACTGGTGGTTTCATGATAAACCGGTGACTGTTGGGTCTGGGATATCCCTCCAATGCATTCGGTATGGATGCTAGTCACATGGATAATTCACTTATAATAGTGAAATGTATGTATTTCAACCACTATGTTACTCCATTTGTAATAATAAAAAGTATAATATTGTCCCAACATACAATTATGTGTATTTTAATCATTTTATGAGTTTATATTGTTTCTAATAAAAAATAGTCATATCACATGGATTTTTTTTATTGATTCTAATGAATAATTCATTTTCAATTTTTTCAAATTTTATGATCCAGGTTTTGATGGGTAATATATAATTTTTGAAAAGATCATGAAATTTATTATTTTATCATATCCTTATGAACTCTTATGCTCATTGATGACATTCAATAGTTAATACATATGGTTAACCATACTCGAAATCTGAGCTGCATTTATTTTGTTTCGTTTTTCGTAGTTTAAAAAGAATTGTGTTTAATTATTTTTTTCAATAATGTAATTCAAAAGAGTGATTTAAATTAACTAATGTGGAAAAAATTGAGTATAATGTGAGATGATCTTCAACATTATGAAGAAGTTGTTTAGGGTTCAAATGTCATGTGAATTTTTTATGCAAGAATTTGTCCTAATTATCATTAAATCTAAACCAAATAAGTCCTTTAGTATTCAAGTGATCCATGTTTTACATTTTGTGTTGTGAATTTAGATGAAAAAATGGGTCATAATTATTAAAATCAATGTCATGACTGTAATATTACGTATTCCAGCATAAGATTTTGGAGTGTAGGTTCCAGAAAATTACAATCTAATATTATATTATAATTCTTTCTATTATATTATTTATACACATGAATACATTAATATTTGTTATATTATTTATGCAATTAAATTTTTCTTCTATTCCACCCTTATTAAATATTACCTTATATAATCCCATATTTATGAATTTTGAGTTTTATAACTCATCCATTACCAACCTAAAAAACCATACAATGTGCAGTAACTTAATCTTATATCCCATGTAATACTACTAATACAATCCTTTCAAGGAATAATTTGTAATACCGAAGATAAAACAAAATTATTTTTAATATTTTATTGATAATAATGATATAATTTCATATCATTATGTTAAATGTGTATATTTATAAAATGTTTGGTATTAGATAATTCAATTTAAATTTGATTAATTTTCAAGTTTTTACCCTTTACAAATAAACTGTATTATACTGAAAATAAATAATTTAATTTGAATTTTTGGAACGTAAAATTTTGTGAATGTGTTCTTGACATAATTGGATATAACTTTTATTCATGACATCTGAGCTAAATCATGCATTTTCTTAGAGAAACAATGGGCCATGAAGTGAATGTTGCGATGGACACTCTAGATTGGACATCATTTTTGTATTGGGGCCATAAAATCTATATACCTACTTCAATAGGGACCAAATTTGGAAAGGAGGTAAAGCATAAAATTTCACATAAACAATCATTCTGGAAGGATAGATCTGGCATGATTTTTGGTGGTCAAACAGGCTATTCAAGTTAGATTAATTTATTTGTCCGAATTTCCCCATTTAAACATGGAATCTCATAAATCCTAGACGCCACTCAACTATATAACTTGTTTTTTTTAATAATTTGGAGTGTTTGTGACGTGCATTGGGTTGTTTAGGGAAGAATATAAGTGGTTCCACTCCAAGTATACAAGAATTTCTAGAAGTATAGCTCTTGAATCAATGACCCCTTCATCGAAGCCTTCTTTTTCTTTATCAGGTAGTAATATTTTTGTTTTCATAATAATATCCATATTTCCTCTAGTATTTATTATATATTTTTCTTTTTTCTTTTGTTTTTATTTTTATTTAATCTTCCTAATTTTGCTAGAACTCCAAAGTAGAAGTGTGATTGTGTTGTAGCCAATCATAATAGTTGCTAATGGAATTCACTTCTACAATGACTTCACCACCCATGGAAGAGTTGTTCTCTCTGTAATTGATGTACCTATTTCATTATTCATTAATTTATTTCAACGAAATGATCGTTTGTAATTAAATTAATACGATATATGAATTGATTTATTTAATTATAAGAACATATGTATGAAATTTAATTGTTATCACAAAAACACACGAGTTCGAGAATTTGTGTAAACTCTGCGAGACAAAACATAATTGATGAAACAACACCACACGTGATAATTTTATCGTGTTAGATTAAAATAATTAAGCTCAAATCATCTTCATTTCTTGAGTGGAAATGTTCCCCAAGTCACCACTGGCCATAAAATATATTTATAATGACAATCAAAGTAGGGTATTTCCATTTCATGTTGCAAAGAAAGCCTAGAGTTTCACTCTTTTCATATTTGTGGTTATGTTTACTACCATAGGGTTCGAGGATTACCAAATTATTGGATTATAATTAATTAGAGATTAATTTAAATGATAATTATTAATATTTAAGTGAAGTGGTAGTGTAATATCGATTATGACTTTTAAAATATTTTCAACAAAAATATTCTCATTTGGCTTTAGTTATAATATTTATGTTCATAAACAAAAGAAAAAAAATAGAATCTTCTCCAGCACAAATCTTATTCTTATTTTCTAAAAATTTAACATCACCCAATCATTATATGTGGATTATTATATTTTTTTTGTTTTCCAAATATATTTAATATGTTTCTTTAAATTACTTCCTCCTTTGAGAGAAAACCTTTTCTAGCCACTCTGAAGCCCCAAAATAACCCAAAGTCAAAAATCATTTGAGAGTGCCCACAATAGAACCATTATAATTGGAATTGTTTATATGGATTTATGTAATTATTTCAAAAAATTATAGGTATTTATTTTATTTTTTTATTTTCATCTCCTCTTTCTTTCTTCTGTCCCCATTCTCAAGATTTTTATTTTTCTCTCTCTCTCTTATTTTATTTTTTTCAGAACATCAAAAGAAACATTTTATATTTTTTATTATGATTAACTTTTCATAATCTCGTTTTTATTTTATTTATGAAACCAAATAATCATGGAGATCTCTTAGATCTTGTCCCTAAGATTGAGCGAAACCTTAGGGATTTAATCTCACATTTGCAGCCTATTGGAAGTTTCCACATTCGACCAGTTAGAGAATTCCATGATTCTGGTAACATTGATATTGGAAACAACTATAATACAAACTATAAATGAATAACCAATGGATGAAAATAATAGAAATGAACTTAATAAAACCATTTGAAAATTGGATGCACCCTACATTAACTATCAAACAAATTATATTGCATACCCAAACCTCGATTCCAAATTTGAATTAAAAACTTAGTTAATTCACTTTCTTAAAAATAATCAATGATTACATGGTGAGGATCCAAAAAAACATTTAAAATAAACTAATTGGATTTCTCAACCCTTATACCCAGAAATTTCTCTGAATATCATATAAAACAAAGGGCATTCCATTTTCAGATGATGGAGCTACATAGGATTGGATGTGTTATTTAAAACATGATGATGTAACATTTTATAATGATTTAAAATGACTTTTATTGAAGATATTTTTCACACATCGAGGACCACATCTATTCTCCCTAAGATATTGGAAAACAATCATGCACAAGGGGAGTCAATTTATCAATACTTGGTGCAGATTAAGAAGATGTGTACAAGCTATTCACATCACCAAATTTGTGAGAAACTCCTCATATAGTACTTCTATGAAGGACCCACAACTATGGAGAGGATCGTGGTGGATGTCCCAGCTGTAGGAGAATTTTTGGACAAAACAATAGGGGCCTCATGCTCATTGATTGAAAACATGGCACAAAACTCCAAATAAATTGGTAATCGTGGTACACCACATGTTAGTGTAGTACACCAGGTAGGTCCATCTAATCATGAATGAAATTTTATTAGTACCATGTTGGATGAATTGGTCAAAATGGTGAGGTATATTTCTTTGACTCAAAAGACATACCAACCCACTCCTGTGAGACATTTTTGGAATATTCACTAAACAATACATCCCAACAGATTGTTTCCCCCAATTACAAGAGACGGATGATTACGTTATTGGATATCTAAGGAAAACATATCAGTATTAACAACAGCTACATCCCCAAATAAAGTATTATTCCTTTTCACCAACATACAATCAATGTTGTAAGGATCAATCAGACAAGTGGTATGGATCTGTACAACAACGAAGTATACCTTTCCAATAATATTTCTATCATCTTCTACTTTACGAAATGGTTATCCAACAACACAAAAAGGGATTTGAAGATTAAGAATAATCATGTAAACAACATAGGACTTCTCCAAAAATTGTATATTATAATAGTTGTGATCTTTTGAAACAAATTGTTTTTAATCATCATAATGAGACGAAGACGAATAGTTTAGAGCTGAAGGAGTTAATGACTCAAATGAGCTCGATTGAAAATACTCTCCATGTACTGGTAAGTATTAATTCCAAAAATATTCTTTCACAACCTACTCCAAATACCAAGTGATAAGTCAATTCCATCATAATGAGAAGTGGGAATCAAACACCTGATACATCGGCAACTATCATTCCACTGGGATTCACCTCATCCGTAGAGAAGCCCCATTTCATACCAAATAATGAGAAACCTAAGGAGAAAGATAAGGGTGTGAAAAATATTGATGATACACCTCCTAAATCCATTCCTTTTCCAAATAAAGTTTTCCAAACTAAAAATATGTCAGATGAGATGATACAAAAAGTGATTTTGGATATATTCAAGCATGTTGAGATCAACATCCCTTTACTGGAATCCATTAAAAAATACTATGGTATGAAAAATTATTTAATTTAATTTGTACCAATAAAAAAGGATTCAAGGGAATTGAGAGGATAAGTCTTGTAAGGAACGTGTCATCATTCATTACACCTTCTTTAGAAATTGAAAAAAAGTTAAAGGGTCCCAAGACATTCACCATACCATGAACCATAGGAGAGTTTCACTTTTCTAATTATCTTTGTGATTTTCTAAATTCAATAAATGTCATTCCTCACCTTATATTATCTTATTCTCAGGTTATTGAGTTGATGTGGATGAGAGTAGTGGTGTAGTTTGTGAATTGAGCTACATCATACCCAGTTGGAGTCCTTGAGGATGTACTTGTTCAGGTAAGAGACATTATCATTATTGAATATTTTTATGTGCTTAACATGGAGTATGATCATTTAAGTTTTCATGATCCCATTATCTTATGTAGGAGCTTCCTCAAAACTGAAAAAACAATCATAAAATTCCATGAGGCTACATGTTCGATGGAGTTTTGAGATGAAGTTGTGATATTTAATGTTATGGAATCCATGAAGTACACCTAAGAGGACCACACATATTTTGATATATCGCATTTGGAACCACCAAATTAAAACCCCAGTTAATTTTATTTCCATATGTTTATGTATATTATGAGCATTAGTTCTAGTAAATGTCTAAGATCACTTCTGCACTAGTTGTAATTCAAAAACCACTCTAATATTTGATTTTGAAATGGATTCATATTCTGATATTTATCATTTGAACTTTGAATATGATGTGGTTGTTGAGTATGCTAATGGATTTCATGCTTTATTACTTGATTTGGATGATGTATATTCAGATACTGATTATCAATTTTCACATATTTTAGATAATTCAATTCCTTCATCCATACATCACCCCCCTACACTGGAACTCAAACCATTACCATCAAATTTAAAAAACTTATACTTCTTGAGTGTTAATAAAGTGCATGTTTTCATTTCTAAAAATCTCCACTTTGAACATGAAGAAAAACATTTAAATAGTTTGCGTGAGAACATCAGGGAAATCGGGTGGATCCTAGCAAAAAAATATGGTATTAGCCCCTCCATTTTCATGTGTAAGATTCATTTGGAGGATGTCACTAAACCCTCTATGTTGTAACAAAGGAGACTCAATCCAACCATTCAATAAGTTAATAAAAAATAGGTTGAAAATTTTCTTGAGGCATGTATAATTTATTCCATTTAAGATTCTTTGTGGGTGAGTCATATTCAATTTGTGCCTAAGAAAATTTGTGTAATTGTTTATAAAATGATAAAGATAAGTTTGTACCCATGAGGGTACAAAATACTGGGCATATATGTATTGATTATGTGAAACTAAATCAGTCCACTCACAAGGAACATATTTCCCTCCAATTTATTGATCAAATGCATGCGAGACTAGTTGTAAAAGTATACTATTGTTTATTGGATGGATATTCTAGATATTTTAGGTTCCTATTTATCCATAGGATAAGGAGAAGTCAATATCCACTTATCCATTTTTGCACATTTTCCTACCAATGGATTCCAATTTGACTTTGCAATGCCCCAGGTACTATCAAGAGATGAGTGGTAAATATTTTTTTATATTTCATTGTGACATACACGGATATATTTATGGATAATTTTACAGTGTATGGGTCTTCATTTGATGATTGTATCTCTATTTTTGGAACGTTTTTGAATCATTGTATTGATAATAATATAGTATTAAACATTGAAAAGTGTCATTTCATGGTAGAGAATGGTATTTCCTTAGGGCACATAATGTCAAAACATGGGATAGAGGTTGATAGATCTAAATTGGTTATTATTGCATCCCTACCCTATCCTTTATTTCCTCATGATGTTAGATCTTTCCTAGGGAAAGCATGATTTTATTTTCACTTCATCAACAATTTTTGTAAGAGTATTATTCTTATGTCATGATTACTTCAAAAGGATTCTATTATTATGTTTGAGGATTCTTGAAGGAATTCCATTGATGGGATATAGCAATTTCAGACCACTACACCAATCATACAACCCCCATAGTGGAACATTCAATTTTAGATAATGTGTGATGCATCAAACATCGCAGTTGTAGAAATCTTATTACAGATTGTGGAGGGAAATTCACATGTGATCACATATGCTTCGAGGACATTAGATTCTGGCCAAAAAATCTACACAACCACAAAAAAGTGTTTCATCCCATTATATTTTCATTTAATAAATTATTTTCTTGTTTATTGGGATCTAAAGTAGTTGTTTTACCATGAACCTCTAAGGTCCCTCTTGAAGAAGACAAATAAGAAACTCAAACTTATCTGATGGATACTTATTCATCAATAATTTGATATCAAGATAAAGGATAAGAAGAGTTTAGAAAACCATGGGGAAGACCACATGTATAGGATTACTCACACATTAGAGAACAAAACCTTGGAACATGTACCACTTCAGGACACATTTACCAATGAGAATCTTTATTCCATCTTAGGTATGCATCCTTGTAATGATGATTTAGTAAACTACCTTGTTGCATCAGAAATTCCAGAAAATTTAATGAAACATTATGACGAAAAAAATAATTATTGAGTCATGATTTAATGTTTGGGATGATCCATAAATATGGAGAATGTGTAGTGATCTAGTTATTAAGAGGTGTGTTTATGATCATGATTCTGAGTCTATACTGTATTTCTTCAAAACACATTCATGTGGATGACACTTTAGACCCAAATGAACTGCTATGAATTCCTTAGCCTCTGCATTATATTTTTTAAGCTTATTTCATAATGCCCATGAGTTTTTAAGTCATTCTCTCATTTCCAACAGACATGGAACATTTCTAGGAGGCATGAGATGTCCAAACTACCAATACTATGATATTTTGTTTGAGGTATGGATCATCGATTATATGGGTCCTCTTCATAGTTCATTTTTATTTTTTTTATTTTGGTTGATGTTTATTAAGTGTGTAAATGGGTGGAGGCTAAGGCCACCGGGATTAATGATTCTCATCTTGTAGTAGAAATTGACAAGATATAGATTTTATGTGGGTTTAGAGTACCAAAGTCCATCATCAACGACTAAAAAACATAATTTATTAATTATAATTTTTCATCCCTCATTCAAAATTATGTAGTCATAGACAAAACATCAACACCATACCATCCCGAAAAAAATGTCCCAGATGTGGTTTCAAATCAGGAGTTGAACCAAATTTTTGAAAAACTGTGTAGTAGAATATGAAGGATTGAAGAAAACACTTGGATGATGCATTATGGGATTGTAGGACATAATATAAGACATCTATATTTATGTCCCCATTTTGGATAGTTTTTTGGAAATCATTTCATCTCCTCATGGAAGTTGAGGATCGACCATATTGGGCTATATAGAAATGCAACATGGATTCGGCCCAAGCTAGAATCCAAAGGAAGATAAAAATTCAAGAGCTTTTGGATATTCATTTATCTTCATAGGAGAAATAAAGAATATAAAAGGAAATATCCAAAGAATCTCATGATAAAATGATCCAATAAAGGGTGTTTCATGTTGGACAAGAATTCCTTCCCAACAGTTCATGACTGAAATAGATTCTTAGTATGTTTTGTTCTATATGGTAATGTCATTATATTGTATCTAATGTTTTTCCTTATGGTGCAATGGAGTTCAAAAAAGAAGACACTAGAAGAAGCATTAGAGTTAATGGGAAACTTCGGAAGAAATTCATTGAGGAACTTCCAACTAATGTAGTTGATTTCATCACACAACTGGAACCAATCGGTAGTTAAGAATATCAGGATATTCCAAAACCATTCATTTTTATATTATTTTTTCTATTTAAAATTATACATTTCACGTTATTGTATCATTTAATAAGATCACATTAAGGAAAATGTACTATTTTAATTGAAGTGTAGGTGAAAAGATTTTGGGGTAGATTTCTAGGATTTTCATTTTTGTGTTTTGAGTTTGTTTACTATTTATTTTTTTATGAAATGTGTAATAAATACCAAAAAAACATATCATGTAACATGATCATTTAGATATGGAATATATGGAAAATTAATAATTTAAAAATTCATTATTTCCATGATAAGAATATGTAATAATTCATCATCAAGCGTGGATTTTTATAAAAATTATATGTTCTCGATGATATTATTGGTTGTTTAATTACAAAAATATTTAATTTTGACATCATTATTTGTGATATTGGTTCATGTTAAATTGGTTCATTGAATTATCCACACAAATGTTTAGTCAACCAAGATATGTGTAATTTTTCCTCCACATTATTAGTTATAGTCATGTTATGTATTAATATTAATTGCTTGATCTATACCCCTGTTTATGTTTTCATCGGTTTCATTATTATACCAAATTGACCAATGCATATATAACTGTTATGTGACTATTATATTCTCTAAAAAAATATGGGTTGTGTCTTGGTCATGTAAAAAATCAATGTTCTCGTACTTTTGATCTTGTTATAACTATTATAATTAGTATCGTGAGTTGATCCCACATGGGTTGAGAGATGAGTGTGAGATTTGTTCTATGGGTAACAAAAGAAAACAAAAATAAATAAATAATTGGAGTTATAAAATGTACATAAAATTAGGATATCTATGTTGGGAGAATATTGATTAACATTCAATATTGAATAAGTGAGTGGGTCTAGAAATCTGATTTCAAATGAATGTAGAACAAGTTCGTTGAATTAAACCAATTAAGAAGAATTGATTTACATGATCTGAATATACTGAATAAAGGGTTGAGATATGACACTGAAATGGTTGGCGCACAGACACACATGTAGAATTAGTGGCATGGTACACCTGTGACTTGTTTCACTGTGATAAGTGTCATGAATCCCACTAGATATTGTTTTGACACAATTTATGAGACGATGACTTCAAAATTTTATTGATAGTGACTAATGATGGGATTAATAATTTTCTTATATTTTCACTGCGGATTGATATATATGAACATTCCTCTAATGTACCAATTTTTTCGAATACAAGATTTGACGTTTTACCCATGAGGGAAAAAAGCGTAAGTGTGGGGGGAGTTGATAAAATAAATTTTTTGAATATTTTATTGATAATAATTGATTTAATTTCCTCACATTGTATTTAATATGTTTTTATACAATATTTGGGATTATTTCATTCCATTGAAAATTTGATGAAAATTCTACATTTACACAATAAAAATTCACTTAGTATTTCGAACATGAAAATATTAATTTTAATTATTTGAAAATAATATTAGGTAAATGTGTTCCTAAATTAAATTTCTACAACTCTTATTCAAAAACCCTGAGCTAAATCAAGCTTTTGGTTTGAGAAAATGGGACATGAATTCAATGTTGGGATGGAATCACCAGATTGGATATCAGTTTGGTATTGGGCTATAACATCTAAACACGTGCATGGATGGAGACAAAATTTGGATAGGATCTCAAGAAAAAAAGTTCTCACAAATCAACCTTCTATAAGGATAGACGGGTCACATGTTTTGGTGGCCAGACATGCGGTATGATTTTTATTAATTTATTTGGATGATTTTCCCCATTAACAATCAAATCCTCTTAAATCCTAGACTCCCCTAAACTCTATAAATTGTGTTTATTCCCATTTGGAGAGGTTGGGATTTAAATTAGAACGTATAGGGTAGAGAATAAGTTGTAAAACACCAATTTCTATACAATTTCAAGAATGGTTGATCTGGAATCAAGGATTCCTTCATCAATGACTTTATCTTCTTCTTCATGGTGTGGTATTTGCATTTGCGTAATAATATTCTTATACCCACTTCTATTTATTATGTTTTCACATGTCTTATTATGTTTTAAATATTTTTTAATATTAATCATTGGGAAGGAAGTTAAGAGTATAAATGTGGTTGTGCTATATAAGTTCTAAATTATTTAAAATGCAATTCACTTCTATAATGACTACACCACCCATGGAAGAGTATTTTTATTAGTAAATGATCTACCTACTACATTATTCATTAATTTATTTTTAATCAATAAGATATTGTAATTCAATTAATATGATCCATCAATTGAGTTTTTAATTTATAATAAACTATGAATGCAATTTAATAATTAAGACAAAAACATAGGAGGTCAAAAATTTGTATAAATTGTGAGAGAACAAACATAATCAGTATATAAAAACCCCAAGAGATAAATTTATAGAGCTAAAATTAATCCCCTAACCTCAATTATTTTTCATTTCCTGAGAGTGTATGTGCCCAAGTTCCCCAATGGCCATAAGATATTCATATAATGACAATAAAAGTAGGGTGGTGTAATTGGATGTTCTAAAGCAGGTCGAGGGTTTATCTCTTTTCATCTTTGTGGTAAAGTTAAATCATGTAGGGTTTGAGAGATAGAAAATTATAGGATTATAATTAAGTTGAGATTAATTTTAATTATAATTATTAATGATTATGAGAGGAGAGAGAGTTTGATATTTTACGCCTTTTAAAATAAATTCATTAAAAACATCTTCTCATTGTATTTTATTAATAAAATTTCATTTCCAAATCAAAAAAAAACATACAATCATCTTCCAGTATACTTATTCAAATTATGTTATAAACAATGACAATCTCCCATTCTATTAATTTGATTATTTTATTTTATATAATTTTTATAATACCTTTAATATGTTGTTTTAAATTACTTTATACTTTGAGGGATGACCTCAGTCTGCCCCTCTATTTCTCCTAAATAACATGAATCCAAATATCATTTAAGAGATCCCATGATAGCACCATTCACCCAAAGAAGTATCTAAATGAAGAAGTGTTAATATTACCCTAGTCCAATAATATATATATCTTAATCCACCATACCTATATATATTTTATTCATCATAACATTTTTAATACAATATCATAAATACATCGAGATGACATATCATTGATTTTTAAACCTGTAGTCTTGGAATTATCAATAAAATTGGGAATGAAAGTATCAACCATACATATCTGTAGAAAACCACATCAAAAAATACTGAATTTAAATTTTCATCCAAATTAATTATGGGTTTTTATAATGATGGATTATATTATTGTATATTATAATTATTAAATTAAATTTTTTATATAATAATATTATCTTACCTACCTCATTACCTGTAAATTAATTGGAAATAAATATTACTGTGTGTGTCTGTGGACCACCACCGCCAATGATTGATTGATCCATTTAAAATTTCCTCACTATATAGATTGTAATAAACATATATTTAATAAATATATGATTCATTTTCCCTAAAATTAGGATTATCTAATGGAAAATTATTGATAAAAATTATTTTATTCCATCCATAAGAAATTGAAAACCCCCATGACCATGTACGAAGTACTGTTTCAATAAAGGGATCTAATTAAAATTTCATGTCCAATTATTATGAATTTATATAAACGTTTGAATAATGAATATATATGATACCGAAATCATTATTAATATCAAATAGATAATTAATCCATGACTAAGGTGCATGTACATGAACTATTGAACTGATACAAGTCTGATAAATGAACCAATTTTCATGTGAATATTCATTTTAATGATTTCATTAATATAATGATATAGTGAAATTATAATTTTATGAAAAATAAATTGATGTGATTTAATATGATGTTGTAATGTAAATATTTTCAATCTATATTTAAGCACAGAGATAATTGATGATACAGATTATGTGTCAATTTCATTTGTTTTCGATTTTTCAAATGATAAATTTATATTGAGGGATATTTTAGGGATTTTAAATGCTATATCCTGTATATTTACATCTAATTTATTTCTTATTTGAAATATAAATAATTAGTAAGAAATTTAATCATTGGTAATTTATATTATTGAGAAATTGTTTTTAATGGAAAGATGATATATTTTCATCTTTGGTTGATGAACCATTTCATCCTTGTCAATACAACATAAAAATTTGTTATAAAATATCATAAATATATATAATATTTAAAAAATTTATATTAACTGCATTTTAATTTTGTTATGATAACTTAATGTAGAATCTTCATAATGTTTTTTGAACAAGTTATTTTTCACATTTCAAAATGCTGTAAGATAATGATTTTATTAAACATAAATGATATGATATGATTTTACAACAATAATGAACATTTTTTTAATTGAATTATAAATTAATATTTCTTCTATTTTTTTAAAAAATAATTATATTATAAAGTTATGTTATTTTACCATGAAATGTTATCAAAATTAAATTATATTTCTATAATATTTTCAAAAAATGGATTGAATGTTCTATAAAATGAATTTTTTCATCTATGATAAAATAATTTAAGGATTTTTATGATTCAATAGGAATATAATATTATGATACCATGTGATTTCATTCCATAAAGAATTATGATGTTTCTAGTTTATAGTTTATTATATGAAATCGATTTCTTTTCCATAGGCAAATTAAAATATGATGAAATATTTTTGAACTTGATTTCTTAGGTGTCAGTTAATTTATGATGAAATAATGATTTTTTTTAATTTCATCTCCATTTAAAGGATTTTGATATGAGGATATAATGAATTGTTTTAAACTTGTGGGACACAGACACACACACATAGATATATATTTGTGTGTGTGTGTGGTTTTCAATATGTGATGGGTCATTTGGGAATTATATATAGATCCAATTAATTTGGTAAATATTGAAATATCATCTTTAATTAAGGACAAGAGAGGTTTGTGAATTATGATATATAAAGGACTCCTTCCAATGAAATTATTGTGGGAGTGAATCTTGACTATAGAAAAATTTGAATTTGGAGTGAACCCATTCCACTATTATAATCTTGGAAGTGGTACTTGACTATGGAATGTATTTTATTTTCTTATGTTTATTCAAAAAAACTTATAGCATATTCTTATGATATGTTATCATTGCTTATGAATTATTATTGATGATTCCTAGACCATATTTATTGAGTATTTTGGTTGGACAGACCTTATTCCACGATTGTGGATTAATGATCATTGAGTTATTTTGTGTGAATTTTATAAGTAATTATCATTTTCTCAAAACCTTATACTGATTATAATTATTATAATTGAATGATATCTCATATATTTACGATTTATAAGATTTAGATCTCAGAATTTATTATGTTTCCTTGTTTACCATGTTTCGAAGGGAGGTATTTAGTATGAAATGACCATGATTAATAAAATTTTGGGAGATCCTTTTGGGTGATGCTTAACATATATTATGAAATATGTATATAAGTTTTCATGTATTCAAAAAAATATTATTTTTATGGGGTGTGTATTATTATTAGGGGTATTTCATGATAATCTAAAATTATGTAATATATATGTATAAACTTATTCAACCAAATAAACTAATGATATGGATCATGATAATGATATGTTTATATGTAAAATTGTTATTCATTCATGAATATAAAATGATTTATTAGATTTTATCTATTTTATCTATTTAAATGATATAAAATTATGGTAGATAAATTGAAACAACACATGGAGACACGGAGATTGAATTATCAGTTAAGACACCAAGTGGTGAAATCAAAAATTATCATTTATATATCTCTTCCTGAGTCGTAATTTTTGGGATGAATTTTCCTAAAAAACATGTTATACACTATACTGTGTAAATTGATTATATATTGGGAATATATTGCTTATCATTATATAAAGACTACATCAACTTGTATGAGAATAAAATAATATTATGTATCCCAAATCATCCTTTAATTATATAAAATTATATGAAAATTGATGAATCTCATATGGAAACATATTCTAAAGAATAGATATTGATTCCCTATGAGAATGCATATCTATAATAAATTATGTAGAGAAATTAGTGGATCATCCAATGTTGATATGACCAGTATGAGGGAATGTGAAGATGTAATCCCATGAAGTGATTCAAGTTATTCCACCTAATCATGATGTCTAATTATTTGTTAAATATATACCTAGAGGTACAACCATATCATTGCCTCCTCATATAATAACCACCAATGAATGAGACGAAATCGAGATGCATCTATAAGGGAATATAGAAAAGATACTCATATAACCATGTGTCTAAATTGGGGGGCACTGATCAGGCTTTTCAATAATAGGAGAAATAAATGCATCTATGAATTCTTTATAATGATCTAAACAAGATCAGAATAATGAACAATAAAATAATTCCATATATTGTTAACTTGTTTGATTAGATACGTGGGGTCCAACACTTCTCTATATTTGACTATCTATCATTATACATGTAATTAAAGATGAAGAATGATTATAATCTGATGTCTAATTTTCATACATGGCTTCAATAGTATGATTTCACGTGTCTTTAAAAATGAGATGATATAGACAACTTAGCATTCCTAGTTTATAATGGTATTTCAAATTATTTGTGAAGAACCTAAAGTTAATGTAAAAACCTATAACCAAGAAAACTCAAAAGGAAGTATTTTTTTTAGATAGAAGAATGAATTGGGAGATTCATATTGAGAAATATTTGGCTAATGAGTATACTTGTAGGCACCCTAATAGAACATTTGAATTTATTTTTGATCTATAGGGATGCATAAAATATTGGTAAAGCAATTTTTATTAAAAAATAAATGGTGGTAGATGAGGATGTAGTTATTCTTATTTTTCTTCTATTATTTATGGATAGTTTATAGAATATGTTTTTTAATCTCAGGGATGATATGGGTTGAGATTCTGAGGCCCAATTATTCTATAGTTAATGTTTATAAAATATTAAAAAAAATTATTATAAAAATGTGAAGTTTTCCTAAAATATAGGAATAACTCTTTAATAGAGTTTCTGATCAGAAATATAAGATAATAATTGTTTTAGTGTCGATATTGTCATATTGTATCCATAATAAATGTTTTCCTCAATCATTGGGAATGAAAACATTCTTGAGATAATAATTAAATATCAAGGATTATTTTTATATAATTAATTATTTAAAATCCTAAACCTGGTGAACTATAATAGATACACTGCATTGGATGATTTTTTGTGTTATAATCATAACCCAAAAAAATTGGGGGGGGGGGGGTTCATTGTGGAAGATTTTTGTGGTCACCATTAGATATTAACAACATCGATGATCATTACACAACAAGAGTTGGTGGATCTCACAAATGAAAAAACACAAGGTCATTTTTTAGTAGCTATCGATAAACAATCCAAGTTGGATTTTACATTTATGTGATTACATCATGTCCCCTTATCAACTCCAAATTTGGGTCAATTAAACAAACATGAATTGATTCACATATTGACAGTTGTTTTATATATTTGTTTTCATTCACACCACTTCATTTTTCTTTTTTACATTACAATGGATCATAGGTAAAAATAGAATAAGGATTATGTTCATTCATCATCTTTATGGTTCATGTTTTCCACCACTTTTTCTTCTCATGGTCATCATTTTTATTTTCATGGCCAATTTTTTTATGAATCTCACATATTAAATCATTGAGGAAAGATTAATAATTTTATAAGATAGTTTACATTGGATAATTGTTTAATTTTGGATGTAATTTGAGTATCAATGATAAAGATAGTTCATTCAGGGAAGAATGATATTATATTGGAGGTTCCCCATTTCCCATTACGGTGCGTGATTATGATTTGGGAGATAGAGGTTGTTTCTTAGTCAATTTGGTGGCTGAAATCTAGAGTTTTCATAATGAGGGGACTCGATTGTACTATATTTGAGACTGTTTGGCACGAATGATAGTGAATGCAGTAAATCCATGAGATTCTTCGATGAAACTAGATTTTTTTAATTCCTGACTACACAGCGTGTCGTCCAATGAACATACTATGTGTAGTCATTTTTTATGGATCTATGATTTCTATTAATGTTAAGGACTACAAATCTCATGGTAACTACCACATTTTATATAACCCTCCCCTGCTAGATTAGTTTGTATCCCCAAGGTGTGTGGCTAGTTACATGGCCAAGTACATAGGATGGTTCAGAAGAATCTGTGGGTATGTGGGAATACAAAGAGGGAAGTGAAGATTAAAAAAACACTAAATTCCATGTATAAATGAGAACACATCATTTTTTAGGATATCTAAATTATGTGTGATATATAAGAACACAAGAAAACCATGGGTTTTCTAGACACACCTTATACCTCATGTACACCCCAAATACCCCCATTTAAGGTTCTAGGTGACTTTATTTCTTCAGTTTGGACTAGTAATAGTTGAGAATGGTCTCTGGGTGCATCCCCTCAAGTACACAATTTGGAATTGCATCCAAAACCCCTGATTGTGATCCCCTCTAGAGTATGGGTATCAGATAGTGTCTATTGTTTCCATCTACGAGACTGGGGTCTTATCCTCTATGATTAATAATTTACAATATTTGGGTTTCACTAAATGAGGATGACCTTCTTGCATTGGGTGACAATCTTTTACCCAACATTTCAATTTAGTACAGTTTTTGGTATATTCAATATATGGTCCATTTCATATAGGGATGATCCATAATGTATATTTACTATCTCATAGTGGTCTACATAGTGATCCGCTATCATTGAATCTGGATCTTCATAGAATACAATTCTTTCTAGGGAGAGTCTTGATGGTCATATCCACTTAGATGAGTATGAATAGTGATATATTTCCTCATGGATTGAGTTCTCCTAGAATGATCATTTCATAGGAGATTTTAAAAGAATAATATGGATGGTCGTTTAGTATAGATTTCCTAGAGAGGATGTTTTATTTTATGATATATCTTGGTTATTGATAAAAAAATCATTGAAGTAATACTTTTATGTGATGAGTAGACTACATTCGTAATATTTACTCAGCTCAATGTGTCCAACTAAGAATCACTGTAGTCACCCATGCGTGGTATATTCGCACATGTATCATGTCATATAAATATGACTAGACTTTTGATACAGTCCACGATGGACCAGGACTATGTGACACTTAACAATCCAGATAGTCCAAGCTTTGGAAATATGGTTTCATTTAACTACAATGATCTCCAAAATCACAGTTTGTACATCTTTTATGTTTTTTTAGTGGGCCTATATTTGGATTTTCCAATTTAGGATATTGTTTTTGGTACACAATTTTTGGGATTATACATGTATTATTGCATGTATATCAGTTCATTTACATTTTAGCATTTCATGGTGTTGGATATGTGTGTGGGGGTATATTTTATATTTTATAATAACTCCCATTTGTATGATATTCCTACTCAATATTGGACAACAAATCATTTCCTATTAGAGGCAGGCTTGAGGTAGTCGCAGCTTGGGCCCCGTTGGGAATGGTTGTGGAAGAGTGGTATCATAAGTAGGTTCTACCATAGCACAAGAGTCTACAAGATTAATTTTTCTATTATAGATATTTTTTAATTGTTTATTGTTTGGATTTCTAGCCATGGACCCCAGTGTTGGTGAGGTGGCTAACATATCTATTCACCAAGAATCTGAAAACAATATTTTTTACTCCACACAAGTCGAGATTGGTTGTAGAGAAAGGTTTTTACATGAATCATATAGGAATGGGTTATGGTTTCCTTGTCCTCTTAGATTTATCTCCCTAATTATTCTCATTGACTGGGGTTTGTCTTGTTTATTTCATGACGTCATTATGAAGATAACCACACAATATTCAATTATGTGATCACAAGGATGATCCACTTAGTGACTAAGATTCATTAGTTCGGTATATAAATAAGATAATACCTCTATGTGGGTTTCTATACATACAACCTCCTATTGAGAATAATTTAGGACATGAATTACAAACCAAGGATGCATGTTGGATGATTTCCCATTAGGAATTATAATTGTGTAAACCTCTTAGAATTTGGGTTGAGCCAAACCACTATGTTTTTGAAAATTGGATACAGGTCATCACTCAAGTTTCCTTCACTGTGAGTATTCCAAAATGTCAGATGGAATTCCACACATTTATTATTATTTGGGGATCCACATGGATATAGTGGAGCATGTTTCCTCAATTACATTATGTGAATAAATATATACATATCTCATATTGAGTGTGTATTAAAGGAAGAGTTTTATCCATCCATGATGATATTACTTCACATTTAGAAGGGTTTTCATCAAAATCATGGTAATATGAATGTGGATGACAAATTACCAAGTTTTATTTTCATCTCATTGCAATCCATATATATATATATATTGATGTCTATTATACGTGGAATAGATTGTTGAGATGGAATTACATTGGGATATTGAGTATTTTTTAATATATATTTTCATTAAAACCTATGATATATTTATTGAGATGCCCATATCTGTAGAGTGATTCATGAAAGGGAAAACATTGAATGTGGGTGCTGGTAGAGGGAACCAAGGAATCTTAGCCTCAACAATAAGTATCTTATGGTAATCAATGGGATTATGTAATTTCATACACTTGAGGATATGATACCAAGATAGAGGATATGTTGTTAAGGTCACTAATTAAGGATAGAGTCCTCTAAGGGAAAGGAGTTATTTCTCATATTACATTTGGGTACATCATTTAAGGGATTTTCTAACCCTTAATATTGTTGATCAAGATATGGTTGATGAATATCCCATATAGAGGTAGTGAAAAAATAATGGAGGTTCATAGGGTAGAGGATATTGAAGATGGGAAGGTAGGATAATAGAAAATTATAGGAGGTTTCACCTATTTCAACCACCACCCCCGGTGTTCCTTTCCCTGATTATGGAGCCGGTGGTCAAGGATGAAGGAAACTCTAGGATATTGAGGCCCATTACCCCAAGGCATTACAAATGATATGAGGTATGAACATTATCTTTTCAATCTTATAAAAATAATTGGTATACATATCTGTGATTCATTACATTCATTAATCTTATGTTTTTTAAGCTGTAGATATATCATTTTATCCATTGGATTTGACCCTTATGCATGGAGTCTCCATAAGAAGATGAATATTTGATTGCACAGTTATTATTTTAATGTGAACTAATGGATTGAGGAAAAAAAATATTATCGGATCCCTTTGTAGTTGTGATGAGGCCATATGAAATCATTTTTGGTATGGATTGGATATCTACAGATCATGCCATGATTGAATATTTTATGTTGAGTATGCATTTATTCCTTGGTGATGGGATGAGGTTTTCATTTTTGGGTTAAAACAAAACATTTTTTAGTTATAATAGATTAGTAATAAGATATAGTATTCTATTACTCAATAGTTTTCAAGATGGACTCTTAGAGAATTGGATTATAAGGGATACTACTCTCACTTAGTGGTGCATGTGTGTATGGATTTCATTCCTATAGGTATTCTTGGATAACCTCCCTAATAAGATATAGACATCTAAATTGAATTAAAACATGGGAAACCATCAATATCAAAACCATTATAACATATTTCTCATGTAAAGAATCATGAAATGATTGTGAATTTTGAGTTGATAAAGAAGAAGGGATTCATGATTCCTAGTGTTTCGAAATGGTTATCCACAATTTTTATCTAATAAATTATATGAGAGCATGAGGTTTTCTGTGGATTAGAATTTCATGAACAAATTGTACAAGAATAATATGTATCAAATACTGAGGATTGACATATTCTCTAATAAGTTGATAGGGTTTCGATGCTTCTTGAATGATGACATCAGATAATATTATTAGTAGTTTTGTGTACTGGAAGAAGATATATCGAAGATGAAATTAATATTTTCCTACAGTCATGATGAGTCCATGGTGAGGCAATTTAGTGTAGAGAATTACCAAGTATTGTTCTTATAAAACATGAACCCTATAGTTTATCTTTTTTTAGACTATTTTTTTTGGTATTCATCTATAATATCTTAGTATACTTCTCATCTATGGAGGGTCACTTGAGACACTATAGGATGGTCTTGGAAACACCCTGAGACAACTATATTATTTTGAATCTCTCAAAATGTCATTTTTGATTTAAGAGATCGACATTTAGAGACACATAATCTCATAGCAATGTATAAGGCCCCTTCCATAAACATTGCATAATCTTGAATTAAGTTAATAATTAACATTAATAATATTTTCTTGTTTATAGATCTAGATTATTAGGTCCTAACATATATATAAAAACTAGAATATTACATGTAGAAACTACTACTCGGTAACCATTTTCTCATAAACTAAAAACTCATAAAAGAAAAGAAACCTATTTAGTTCTATGTTTTAAACAACATGACTTTTCCATGATCATATGAATTATCCTATTTGACAGTAAGTATTGTGATAAACATTTCAACAAATTAGGATGAGCATTAAAATCATAGTAAGGGATACAAAAATAATGAGGACTATTATTTTTTCAAAAATACATCTAAACCATTAATACTTTATAATAAGTAATACTTCTCACCTTTATGAAGTATTAAATACTATTTCCGGAATAAAAGCTCGATTTATATCCTTTTGTAATGAAAATTGTTTCGCAAAACCCATAGAAAGCACAAATAACATATAAAAGGTAAAATTGGGACATAATCATAATTAAAAGGAATAATAATATGGTCGACTTTCACAAATCATTCTTACCAAAGGAATAGCCATACAGCCGAATTACATACCCAATACACTGGAGGTTATAACATAACCACCCATCCGTGTTTTATCACAGAACCACCCGTCATTTGTATTATCATGTAACCACCCATAAAATGTCAAAGTACCATAATATTATCACCACATATAAAAGATTGTGAATATCAACAATTAAATCATAAATATTTCATTTTCAATCACAAGAAATAATTTCAAGATATTGGAATAGTAAATACACTTTCAAAAACCATTTTCAGTATCGAAATATTGAAAAAGGTTATATGGTATTTATTCTCAATTTAAAAACATCATGGATTGTTATGGAATCCAAATATCAAATTGTGCTCGCGACATTGGAAAAGTCATTATCACCGCAAACATTAAAAAGAAAAATCCCCTTGTTGTTTAGTAAAACACTAATTAGAAAAGATTCCATAAGAATGAAATTAAACGTAAAAGGGGTTTATACACCGTATAAAAGAATGTTGGGTATAATTCAAAAAATTCCACAATGAAAAGAGATTGAGAAGATGTCTTTTACCTCATATCCGACTTGACATGTTTGTTCTTTAATTTCAGGAATATTAAACATAATTTAATTTCTACTGGAATAAAACCCTTTTTTAGGTTTATTATTCCTTTTATATCTCTTCTTTTTTTACAATAACAATAATTTATTTATTTGAATTCATATAAGACATTTTTTCGATGTTTGGAACTTGAGTAAGAAATGAACTTGTTAAAATTACAAATTGTCCATGTGCTCAAAATTCCATTATTTGCAGAATGATTTTATGGATGTATATATCATATATATCATATAGATCTAGTATATATGTATTTATAATTGTACATAACATTTGAAGATAAAATTAAATGCGTTGTTCATTGAGATGGTAAGTCGTACGTATGCATGAGCTCTACATTCATTTTTTTTTATTTTGTGGAATTAAAACTAAATGATACATAGGTATATTATAATTACAGTATAATATATATGATATATATGTTAGATATGTTCATTAATTCCAACCTTTATATGTTCCATGTATAGCATGAACAAGTCATATCACCTTTATGGGGCGGTAGTCCACATGTTCTCAAATGAAATTAACGTATTTATACAACATGAAAAAAAGGTATGTTCTAAATGAGAATTAAAGAATCATATATAAAAAATTAATATCATAAATATCATATATAGTTGTATTTTCATCATAATTTCCACCATAAGAGGTGGTAGAAGAATATTAATCAATCATCATTTCATGAGGTTGTAGTTTTTCATCCACATAAATAGCATGTTCTATACCCATTAGATGGAGGTGTGTATAATTGTTGTTAAAATACTTCTTAAAAAACAACCTTGTATATGATACTATTTTTGTTATGTAAACAATGAATAAGATGATCATAGGGAGTGGAGAAGTGAAAATAATGGAATGTAATATGAGATAATACATTACCTCAAATCAGGTAGCTTCTTTATATTTAATCCAAAGGGCTCTCTTGGATTTCATTATTTATAGGGGAAATATTCTATGAGGAAGGGAGGGATGTTAAGAGATTATTTTTGTAGATTCTGGATGAGCCATGTTGGCTTCAGAGGTGTGAGTATGAGGGAGGAGGGGAACATTATGAATGTTTGAAAGTATTATTTTATTATTAATTTATTTCGAATTATAATAAAAAATGTAACATATTTCTAATATCAGATGTGTATGGGTCGATATACTCTCATACAATGGGTTTTAGGCAAGTTTAGGTCATAAAATTAAACTTATCTTCTAGAATTAACCCTTAGTAAACTTATTTATCTATTACATTGTCTTCTTGTATATTAATAAATTATAGTTACCATAGTCAATATAAAATTTCAAGAGTCCCAAAAATGGTCCATTAATGACATTTGTGACATCATATATACCAGTTGGATGAATCATAGATTTTTAGGACTATTATTTACTTTAATTAAATGTTAATTTACTTAAAAACTCATTTATGTTATTTTTTATTGTATTCAAATCAAGATTTTTTAGAAATCCATAACAACATGATTTATTCGAAAAAACATCATTAATTAAAATTTAACAATTCATACTCATTCCTGAAATTTGTGGATGGCATAAAAATTTTCAAAATAAATTTATTTTAATATTTATAATCTCATTGTTCTAAAAATTTCATTAATAAGGTAATCATTGCATCACCATTGTGTTACCAATAATATTTTTATTTAATATCTAAAAATTATAAATAAAATAAAATAATTTAGGAAATATTATTATATTTTTATTTACTATTTATTGTCAAAATGAAAACTTATATAACCCCATATAAAAATTATTATAATTAAATATACTTGTATAGGTTATATTTTCCTTTACCTTAAATTAAAAGTAATTAAATGTCATTTTCACATAGTTGTGGCTCTGTAGGATGCTAAAATCTACACAAGGATTGAAATGGTTAAGAAATTCTCATCCAATAGGATTAGGAAACTTGTTAGGGTAATTTAATATTATTATAATATTATTTTCCCCATTATTTAAAAATTTACCCTTTAACAATGGTAAATAAAATATTTACGGAAGTTACTATTCATAATGTCTAAACTTAAACGATACCTATTTACACAATTTGGACATCCTGCTTCCTAATTTGGAATCGATTAGTTTAATTCAAACAAATATTTTTTAGAAATTAATTTAAAATTAATTCTCGTTGTCAAAATGAAAAAGCATGTTTTTAAGAAATAATAACTATTAAAAGAGTAACATGTGTTTACGAATGATTATAAAGTAATATTACTTTGAATGACCATTATTGGATTAAATGTAAAAAATATAATCTAATTACTATTTAAGACCAATTAAAAGGAAACTCTAATCATATAAATAAACTAGATGAAAATATTGTTTTTGTAAGCACCTGGATCTTCTTTTTCAGGTATGTTTTACTTTTCTGGTCATTTTTTAGAAAAAGTGGAATTTCTGGAAATTTTGGAAGTACACGCCATGTACATTCTAAGTACATACTGTGTAATAGGTTACCATGGGTAGCAGTGTAGCGGCCATGAACATGGCCATGGTGGGGGTGACCTGGAGTCCGCCGAAAGCAGAGTATGGAAACGGCAAGTACATGTCGTGTATGCCCAAAGTACACATTGTGTATTTCCTTTTTTTCATTAAATGTATCGGGGTCGCGTATAATTGCCAGAAAAATCTTCTTCTAGTATTGGTTTTACTGAGCAAATTATTATGGCTACAATCTTCTTCAAAGCCCCAAACTGATCATATGATCTCCGATTTGATTGCTGTCGATTGTGTTGGGATCGGCTCGGTAAGGTCTTCATTCTGCTTGAGCTTCATTTAATGATTCCTCTTCTTTGTCAAGTTATCCTCTATTGAAATTTTTAGATGTTTTTGTAGATCTTCAGAATTATAAGGAGAATAAAGCCTTGAGACTCTTGTATATTCATCTCCCAGCATCGAGGCAGGTGGTTCTTGCCTTTCCGTTAATAGTCGTTGAGTTATATGTGCAATTTTTTCCAATACCCATGAACGAGGTATTGCGCGTTTACCATTTTCGAGATATTGTTTGATTGTTATTCTTGTATTATTGTGTATATGTTAATTGAATGTGAATAGGGTTAATTGTTAAGATTTGGTAGTTTTTTCGCATGCATGATTGTATGTTTTGACCGTTGGGTCTAGTTTTCCTGTTCTGCTGCTCTTTACGTTCCCATACCAAATTTTAGGATGGTGTGATAGCTCTGATATGCTGTTATGTTGTAGACTGCTAGCGATGTAGTTCATGAGGGTTACGATAGACTATACATGTTACTATACCTACTTGACTTACACAGGGCCATGAGAACCTAGTGTAGTAGACCATAGGGATAACAGACGTAAGGGCTACTCCAAAGTGTATGTTTATTCTTAGTATGTGAGACCAGAGGGGAAATTAACATAAGTGCTTACTTAGAGTGTTTGTAGTTCCTCGACATGGGACATAGAGTAAATTTGACGTATGTTCTTCCCTAGAGCGGCTTTAGTTGCCGATACGAGACTATAGGAGGAATTGACAGTGAGTTCTTCCTCAGAGAGTCAATGCTTAAGCTGAACTAAAGGCGTTAGAAGGAGTGTACTACCCAAAAGGGATTCTTGTACTTTTTAGGTAGGACCAAAGGGTTACATATTTTGTTAACCTTTTTATTATGTTGTTATGTAGGACCAGAGGGTATAGGCTATGGGTACTTCCCAGAGGGTTACCTTTTGTGATTATATTCATTAATTAACTATTGCTTGATTTTTGAAACTATGGATTGTTACTGCTAAGTACTTCCTTGTTCACTTCTTTATGTACTTTACCTGCCATATATTAAATGACAGTTATGAACAGATAATTTGGTGGTTTCCTACTTCGATTTAGCCTCACACCATGTTTGGGCCATGCTTTTGGTCCCAAATAGATTATATTGTTGTAGGTATTGATAAGGGAAAGTGCCCTTATACTTCAGGTACTTGATTTATTGTGGAGATGGAGAGGATGGGACCAAGAAATAGCTTGTGATACTGAGGATTTGTTCACATTCTTTCTTTTGTAATTTGTTTTAGTACTGTTTTATTCCAGCATTGTGATTTGTTGGATGCTTTCCTAGACATATGTATCATGCATCATTCATATAGATATGTCTACACGAGTTTATTATTTCCAATATTCCGCTGTTTACATTTGTATGGATTATTTCTACTTCCACTACTGCTATTTGTTTTACTTATTCTATTTTACTCTGCCAATGAGGGAATAGTTTCCAAACTATTGCACCCAAGGCCCTTGCTGCTAGTAGGTAACCTCTGGTGTTCGGTGAAATTCGCTTGAGGCCATGTGACTAAACGGGTGCGGGGAACCTCTGGGTGGCTTCTGGAACTAGGATGATACAAAGTGGTAATAGAGAAGGTTTCTATTTCTTCTTGACGTACTTTTTAGAGCCTATAGTCAGGTATAAGATAGAATAGGTAATTTCTAATATGTTGTTCCAGGGAGTAGCAAACTCATGTACAGGAAAAAGCCAATCTACCTCATTTATGGAAATTGTTCTGGTTTTTAAAGTTTACGGTTGATCTAATTTTTACCGTTGGGTGACTCACATGTATTTTTTTGTTATTTTTGAAGTTAATTAGGTTTTATTTATATTTCACCCTAATGATACGAGGGTATTCCATCTTATGAATCATTTAGGCACTTGCTAGAAATCACATGGCATGCATTCTTTCCATGCCATATTGGGTGCATTAGTGATTTCTTGTTGTTGTGATAGATGTTGTTATAGAGATGCATACTATTCGGATAGGTTACTTTATAAAATACCAGATGTTTGATAGGATATCATTTGAGTAAGGTTTTTGTTCGAATTAACACCAAATTTTGGTTCTTGAGGGGTTATGGGCCCTCATTGGCCGAAATTTGGTGGATCATTGACTTTGTTACCTTGATTATAACATGTGTAAGATGATAATATTTGATATGCGGGGAGTATGGGCCCTCACAGATCAGAATTTGGCACTTTATTTTTCGTTTCAATACTTTTCTAGACTCCAGAGTAGTTTCTAAGGCTTACTGTCAGGAAAAACCTAGAATACACGATGTGTAGTTTGACTACACGCAATGTGATCTTCTGTTCAGGAAGAAATGGTTTTTATTAATTACACATTGTGTATTGTATGTACTCACCATGTAGTCTCTAACCATGTCTCAGAATATTTGGGCAGGGACACTGGGATTGGAATCTTTGGTAATACATTCCATTTATAGGATGTACACACCATGTTGAAGAACTGTGTTACCAGTCATTTTATTAACAACACGGCTCTGAAAAAATATTCATAGTACATGTAGTGTTTGTCTAGAACACGTCGTGGGGTGTAACCCAGGCACCCGGCTGTGTAACTAACAACACGGGTCAGTGTTATCCATTCTCGTACATGTCGTTTCCGCCTAGAACATGTCGTGTAGTGTGAGCCGTGTAACTAGTCATGTATCTAACAACATGGGTCAGTGAGGTTCTTCTAGTACACACCATGTTTGGAAATAACACGCCGTGTAGTCTCGTTCTATAGGGAACCGTGTGGCTTAACCATACAAAAGGACATGGGCAGGGGAAGAGGATTCAAGTACACACCATGTGTTAGGTGAACACTCCGTGTGTATGGGGTGTTACACGACCAATTCTGGAAGGAGTACACAACCATGTGTTTGGCTTATGGGAACATGTCATGTATGGGACGTACACACCGAGTAGTCATGTTAGAAAAAACATGAATGTTTTCTTTCTCCTACTACATTCTTATACATTCAGTTCTCATTCATTTGTAATCTTGATCTAAGGAGTGCATTTGACATTAAAGATTCATTCCACCAAGATGGCCTCTGATTGTATGCTAGTTGTAGGGTAGTGATCAGACACTAGATATGGCTTATCAGGGACTACATGTAGATCCTCCCTTCATGCCAGTCTTTTCACCTGCTGTTATAATGGACACAAGTGTCGATGCATAGTTAAGGGAAGGCTTTATGATGATGATGCAGAACTTTCAGGGAGCACCACCTCCTACCTCGTCGATGGTAGTATTGACACGGGTCTTTCAGCAGCAGAATCCTCCCACTATCTAAGGTAATGGAGGACCCCAAGCTATATATTCATGCCTAATAGACACGTAGATGATCTTTGGGCATCTAGAGACACCTACAGAGCGGCGTGTCAAGATCAATACATATATTTTTCTGAATTCTTCCAAGAGATGGTGGGATGTGATCTCACAGGCGGGACACCAGTAGGTTATGACTTGGGAAGAGTTCCAATGTATCTTCTATGAATAATTCTATCCAGAGACCTTGATGGCAGATCGAGCTCGAGAGTTTATGAGCCTGAATCATGGTACTCTTTCGGTTATGGAGTTTTCTTATCTCTTTACTGAGCTGCATCATTTCACGCCCATTCTAGGAGGTGATAAGTTATTCCTGGCATGGAAGTTCGAGGATGGTTTGAGGAAAGACATCTGATCCCATGTGAACATATTTAGGTTGAATTCTATCACTACTATTGTCAACCAGGTGTAGATTACGGAGGGAAATCTGATAGATTCTGGAGTTGTGATCCAGGGTGGCTCGACATCTGGAGTTAATATCCCTCTAACTGACATCCAGAAGCGCTGTTGGGAGTCTACATACGGAGATCCATGTAGGCAATATACATCTTTTGGTATTCAGGAAGTGTGATACCAGTGTGGGAAGAGCATGCATATGAGGCCACACTACCCGAGAGACCAAGTGAGTACTAAACTTGTGGATATATGGGTCATCTTCAGTGATTCTGTCAGATCTTTTCACCAGCAGTTGATGACATGAGTTCTTCTATGATTACTCATTTAGGAGAAGCACAACTTGTTTCCATCCAGTTTTGGAATTGGAGTTCTTTCGGCCGTTCAGGCTGACGAGGAGGTCGTGGGTGAGGTAGCAAGTCGTCCGGTTTTCAACGACAACAGTTTGGACCAGCTCAAGGTGGCCATTTATGGTCACAGGCTGTGGTGTAGGTAAAACTTTTTTATTGGATTAGAACCAACAGAAGAAGGATCCTGGACCCTCTACAGTGCGAGGTACGGTCTTAGTAGCCTCAGGTTTAGCTTCTGGCCTTTTTGGTATTCCCATAGCATTATTATGTTGCGGTTGTGAAGAGACTTGGGCTCTCAATCTTTTCTTTTGCTGATATATTGACGCTAGACACTTCATTGGGGACTATAATGGAGAGTGTATGTTGGTGCAAGGAGTTCCATCTAGAGATTGGTGCGTGTCACTTTTTATGGGACCTCTATGTCCTAGAGATGATAGGCTATGATGTCATTCTTGGAATGGACTAACTAGTTCCCCTCCAGGCAGTCATCGACTTTTATCTCCATAGGATGAGTTTCTTATCAAAAGAGGGTGGATATTTTCATCATAAGGGTGAATGAGATGTCTAGGCGAGTAGAGTGGGACTTGAGAATCATAGATTAGGATGACTTAAAGCCCAGATTTCTAGTCTATATCTGGATGACCGGTGGTTTTCACAGATGGACTTTCTTCCAGTGGTGGATCATTATAGAGATGCCTTTCCAGAATACATTTCCAGTTTTCCTCCAGAGCATGGGTTAGACTTTTCTATTGAGCTTGTTCCAGGAGTAGCACCGGTGTCCATTCCTCTTTATAGGATGGATACACCAGAGTTACATGAGTTGAAGAAGTAGTTGGAGGAGTTACAGGAAAAGTGTTTCACCCGACACATTACTGCTCTTTGGGGTTTTCCTGTCCTTTCTATGAAGAAGGTGGATGGTACCCTTAGTCCTTGTGTGGATTATCGTAAGTTGAACCAGTTTATGGTCAATAACTGATATCCATTATCGAGGATTAATGATCTCTTTGACCAGCTTCGATGATCTCGGGTGTTCTCGAAGAATGACTTGAGGTCTGGTTATCATTTGTTTTGTGTTTGACCATCAGATATAGCGCGTACAACCTTTCAGAGTAGGTATGGTCTATACAAGTATATGATTATGTCATTCAGTCTAATGAACATGCCTGCAGTTTTCATGGAACTGATGAACTGAGTGTTCCATCCATTCTTGGATTCCTTCATGGTGTTTTTTGTTGATGATATCTGGGTGTAATCTCAAACTCAACATGACCATGCTACACATCTTGAGATCATTTTGAGTACACCAAGAGAGCATTCTTTATATGCTATGCTCTCAAAATTCCACTTTTGGATGGACCTAATTCACTTATTGTCTGATGTTATCTCTAAGACCGGAGTACCAGTATTCCGAGAGAATGTGAGAGAAGTAGTTTCTTGGGAGAATCCGAAGAACATATTTGAGATACAGAGTTTTCTAGGGTTTACTGGATACTACAGGCGCTTCATTCAGGACTTTTCATGCTTAGCATCACCACTGACAGGTCTGAATAAGAAGGGTGTGAAGTACTTGTGATCAGATTCATGTGAGTCAGCCTTTTAGGAGCTAAAAGATAGGTTGACATCAGCACCAATACTAGTATTTCTAGAGCTGGGTAAGAGCTATACTATTATCTGTGATGATTTAGGTATAGATATTGGATCTGTACTTATGCAGGGAGAAGGATTCATTGCGTACGGGTCACAGCAGTTGAGGCCACATCAGAGGAATTAACTGACACACGATCTTGAGGTGGCATCAGTTTTTTATGCCTAACGATGTTGGAGAAATTTTCTTTTGGGAGAGCAATTTGTGGTTTTAAAATACCACAAGAGTCTCAAGTACATCTTCACTCAGTGTGATCTAAATTTGAGACAGTGAAGGTGGGTTGAGTATCTTCAGTCTTTTGACATTGATCATGCCTATACACCTAGGAAAGGCAACACAGTGGCTGATGCATTGAGCCGGATGACTCAAAAACATGCAGTTTAAGAGGCCAGCAATGAGTGGCAGCTTATGGCTCAGTTCTCTGAGATGCATTTGGAGGTGCACGATAGATAGTGGCAGATGTTTATCTCTTCTATGGTTGTTTCCTCCACTCTTCTTGATCGAGTGTGAATGAGGCAGCTATCATATTTTGAAGGCCTAGTCCTATGGGAGAGCATGTCAGGATAGGAATCTATTATGGGATGGGCCATCGGTGATGATGAGATCTTGAATTTCTAGGGGCAAGTATGGGTGCCATCACAATAAGCAAAGAGCTAATGCGGGACATTCATTCCTCAGTTTGGGTAGTTCATCTTAGAGTCACCAAGATGTATTGTGATATATACCTTTATTATTGGTGGCATGGTATAAAGAGAGAAGTTTCTAGTTTCTTCGTGAGGTGTTCCACCTGTCAGTAGGTGAAGGCGGAGCATCAGTGAGCAGCATGGATTTTAATAAAAGTTACTCATTTTTTAGTGGAAATGGAATGATGTCATGATGGATTTTGTGGGAGGTTTACTAAGGTCACCTCAAGGGAAAGAAGCAGTTTGGGATGTCATTGAAAGACTCGTGAAGGTTGATCCCTTCTTGTCAGTCAATGAGACCTTCAATGTCGATGTGTTGGAAAAATTGTACATCTGTGAGATTGAGCACTTAAATGCAGTTCCACGCTACATCGTTTCAGACAATGATGCACGTTTTACTTCTTAGGTCTGGAAGGGGATTCAGAAGGGTTTGTATTCACAGGTACGTTTGAGTACAACTTACCACCCCCAGACAGATGGCCAGTCCGAGCGTACGATTCCGGTGCATGAGGACATGCTTCAAGAATGTATTCTAGATTTTTGAGGTTCTTGGGAGAAGCACGTACCTCTTTTGAAGTTTTCCTACAACAATAGTTTTCAATCAAGTATAGAGAATGAAGCTTATGAGGCTTTGTACAATTGGTCATGCCGATCACCATTATGTTGGATGGAGGAAGGAGAGGTAGTTATGTTGGGACCTCACTTTGTACAGGAGACCATAGAGAAGATTGAGTTGATTTGGAAGAGGATGGCTACTGCACAGTCTCAAAATAAGTCTTATGCTAATCAGCGGAGACGACCTCTGGAGTTCGAGGTTGGGGATCAGGTTTTCCGGCATGTCACACCGATGTTGGGACACAATAGGATTGGGAGCCAGGGTAAGCTTTCTTCGAGGTATGTCGGGCCATTTTTGGTGTTGGAGAGAGATAATCCAATTTCATATAAGTTTTAGTTACCTCAAAGGTATCAGTAAATGCATGACGTTTTCCTTGTTTCTCATCTTTGACATTACTTCTCAGACCCGTCTCATTTTTCCAACCTCAGGAGGTTGAGTTGGAAGTGGATCCATCATTCGAAGAGCATCCTATTTGGATTACTAATCACAGTATGAAGGTTCTCCTTGGCCATTATGTTCCTCTAGTACGGGTTCTTTGGAAGCACGGGCGTGTACAGGTTGAGACTCAGGAGATCAAGGCTGATGTACGATTACAGTGGTTGGAGTTTTTTGTGGTTTCTTCTTCTGCTACTCCGCCTTTATAGGGAAATTTGTGGATGAATTTCATTAATAGGGAAGTTTGTAAGAACCCAAATCTTCATTTATAGGAATGTTTTCCTTTTATGGTCATTTTTTAGAAAAAGTTGAATTTATAGAAATTTTAAAAGTACATGTCGTGTACTTTTTGTGTACATGCCATGTACTCGGTTACCACTGGTAGCCATGTAGCGGTCATGCTCACAACCATGTGGGGTGACTTGGAGGATGCCTAATATTGGGTACGGAAACAGAAAGTACATGTCGTGTACATCCAAAGTTTATGTCTTGTATTTTCTTTTTTTCATTAAACGTACCAGGGTGACGTCTAATCACTAGAAACACATTTTCCTAGGTTTGGTTCGGCTGAGAGCTCTCGTATGGATGCGATCTTCATCCCATCACCTGACCGAGCATTCGATCTCGAATTTAATTATCATCAATTGCATTGGGATCGCCTCAGTAATATCTTCCATCTTCTTGAGCTTTATTTCATGATTCCATTTCTTTCTAAAGTTATCTTATGTTGAACGTTTTAGACGTTTTTATAGATATTTTTCATTCTAAGGTGATTCAAGCCTTAATAATCAATTATATTGATCTCCCAATGCTGAGGTAGGTGGTTGGTTCCTTTCTATTAAAATTATTTGAGTTATATGTGCAATTGTCCGCAATACCCATGAATGGGGTATTGTGAATTTACCATTTTAGCCATATTTGTTTCTTGTTATGCTTGTATGCTTGAGTAGAGGTTAATTGAATGTGAATAGGGTTAATTTATATGCTTTTGAAGTGTCCTCTAATGCATGATTTCTATTTTGACCGTTGGGTCTAGTTTTCCTCTTAGGATACTATTTACTTTCCCATGCCTAGTTGTAGGATGGTGTGATTGTTCTGATATGCAGATATTCTATAGTCTTCTAGCCAAGTATTTATTGAGGGATACATTGCCCGATACACGTTGATATACTTACATGACTTACATTGGGTCGTGATAACCTTGTGTAGTTAACCATAAGGAGTATGGATGTAAGGGCTTCTCCAAAGTTTCTATTTTTTATTACGATCGGAGACTACACCGGGAATTGACGTAAGTGCTTTATCAGACTGTCTGTAGTTCCTCGACGTGGGCCATAGAGGGAATGTAACATAAGTGATTCCCTAGAGTTCCTTTAGTTACCGATACGAGATTATATGAGGAATTGATGGTGAGTGCTTCCTCAAAGAGTCTATGCATGAGCTGAACAAGAGTGGTTAGACAGAGTGTACTACCTAGAGGGTTTCTTGTACTTTTTATGTAGGACTAGAGGGGTTAGGCTGTGAGTACTTCCCAGAAGATTAACTACTATGTTATCTGTTTTCATTTGTTGCTATGTGGGACCAGAGGGGATAGGTTGTGGGTACTTCCCTGATGGTTACCCTTTGTAATTATCTTCTTTGATTTGTTGTTTCTTGATATTTGAAATTGTGGATTTTTACTGCTGAGTAATTCATTTTTTACTGCTTTCTGTACTTTACGTTCCATATATTCAACGAATGTTAGGCACCGATCTTGTGGTGTTTTCCTACTAGGATTTATTCTCACACCCAGTTTGGGCCATGCTTTTGGCCCAAATAGATTATATTGTTGTAGGTATAGATATTGGAGATCACCCTTCTAGAATAGGTACTTGATTTGCTGTATAGAAGGAGTGAAATGGACCATGCTATAGATTGTGATGCTAAGGAGTTGTTTACTTGATTTCCTGTTTACTTTGGTTTAGTACAGTTGTATTCTAGCATTGTGATTTGTTTTCTTCTTTCCTAGACATATGTGTCATGCATCATTTATATATATGTGTGCTCTGGTTTATTATTTCAAGTCTTCTGTTGCATACTTTTGTATGTATTATTCATTCTTCTGCTATAGCTATTTGTTTTACATCCACTGTGTTACTCTGCAAATGATGGAAAAGTTTCCCCACTATCACACCCAAGGCCCTCCCTGCTAGTCGACAACCTCTGGAGTTCAGGGAAATGCGATTAAGGCCATCTGACCAACCAAGTACGGGGCACCTCTGTGTGGCTTCTGAAACTGGGTTGTTATAGTTTTGACATGAAATGCAGCATTTTTTACTATTCATTACAAAATGAACTTTATCAGAAAAATACCAAAAATTTACCCAAAGTAAATTTTTTTGTCCCTATTCTAAATAAGATTTTAATTTTGTCAGATGGATAATATAAAGGTGTAAAAAGTAGATTCAATAAGGGTTCTCCTACAAAAGGCTGTTAAAGTACCTTTTAAAAATATTTGATTATTTATTCTTAAAATTGGATTCAATATCTTTTTAAGCCTCTAAAATTTATTGGATAAATGTAAATACATTTAACAAAAATGTATAATCACATTATTGTTTGTTCTATTCATTCCTATAAATACAACAGTTATGCATTAACTACCATTTAAATTAACAATATTATTATATTATTTTTTGGTATGGCTTAGCCTTGAGTACCACATGAGATTTTGGAGAAACTCGTTACTATGTGTTGGGTACACCATCGGACATTTCATCCACTTTAATATAAAATTAATATCTTATTCATAAATATTAATATAAATCAAATGTATTATTCTATAAAATCCTGGGTTATTACAGCATGATTGGCAATGGATCATGTGATGTTTGGGGAAGTTATAGATTTATAGACACCAAACATAATTACCATTCGTCAGATTTAACTTTTGTTAGAAGGTTAAAATTTGGGGTTTATTCCTTATTTCCCTATAGTTGCATCTCATATGACATCATTGATACAAAATTGTTTCCATTTGTGTGGAACAAAAATATACTGTAGTGTTTTCTTGAGTTTAAGTAGTGGTATATGAGTGCCCCTATAATTAGATTTCTATTTTAGGGTTTCAAATCTGTTGTGTTATATTATTACTCAATGATATGGTCTTTTTTTTGTTCTAATAAAAAGGAAAGAATGGATTTCCTATTGGTCTAGGAATTCTAGATTGCATGTGTTATACTATATGATCGATGATGTTGAGCTATATGTGGATGTCTTCTCTCAAAATACGTGGTTTCGCTAAATTATAGATGATCAATTAATCATCTACTGTAGACAAAATAGTCTCAATTATATCTTCACTGAAAATGTTGTTTAATTGAGATAAAGTTAATGGTTAAGGTACCTATAGGCCATTGACATTGATATTTTTAATACTAATTGGGAGGGGTAATGATTTTGAAGACACTTCCATCATGAAATTTTGTTCACAGCTCTCGGTGGAGGTGTCACAGATGTAATTCTCACTATAGTTTTCCATTTTAGAAATGTATGGTGGTTCATTTCTTCACTCGGTGGTTGTTTACCAATCACTTTTATAGCATGTTAGGAAACATAAAAATTTATATACAGAATGTGAGACCTTATGTACTTAGATATCCATTGGAAATGCTCCGGATGGATTTTATTAAGGTGATAAGCATGTTTTATTCATCATATGATGAGAGATGATACTAGTGATATTATGGGATGAGGTTATTTGGGAGTTTAATACATCCACATTCCTGGAACATCCATGTTTTAAAAAGATATCTTTGGTCCACCGATGTCAATTTTTTTGGCAATGCATAATGATATGTGTTGTAGAGTTCATTCCTCATTGACTCACTTGTCAGTATATAATGTATTAGCACCAGGTTCTTATGGGTTTTTCTAGACCCATTGAGGTTCTATAATATATTATGGATTGGATAACCATGAAATTTTTAATGTTTTTAACATGTGTGTTCGGAGGAACTAATACCATATGGGTGATCATAGACTAAATCAGGACATTGGCCCATATCAATGCTATTTAAAAGAATTGGTTAGTACATATATTTTAAAGATTGTACATGTAGAATATATTCATTCTCCATGGAGTCCCCTAAAATATTGTTTTAGTCTATGATGCCCATTTCACATCATGATGATGAAGAGGATTACATTTGTCCTTTGGTAATAAGTTGTGTTTGAGCACAATATTTCACCCCATAACCGATGGATAGACTAAGTTGACCATTCATTTCTTCTTGGAAATGTTGTGGGATATCATGATAAATTTTGATCATATTAGGGATGACCAACAACCCTCGGTGGTGTTAACATTAATAATATATATGATTCCACCATTGTATGGAACAACTCCAGGCCTACTATAAGAGACATTTTAGGTCACCATTTTTTATTCTAGTCTATGTGAGTGGGCACTCATGGGCCAGATTTTGTGTGATCTATGATAGAGAAGATATAGATTATCTAGAAGTTTATGTTGACTGCATAGATTTTTCATAAGTCCTATATAAGCAAACAAATAGGGCCTTTGAAGTTCTAGTAGGGAGAGCATTTATTCCTGAAGGCCTCACCCATACATGGATTACATAACTTTTTCCACCATGGAAAGTTGTCTATGAGATTCAATGAATCTTTCAGGATACTATATAGAGATATTATGGTGATATACCCCATATCTCTTCCATATTAGTCGGAAATTGTACATAATTTCATTCACAATTTTAGCGAAGGAAGTACACACACAACCCATCAAATGTTATCTCTTTTGGGGGATGTGGATATTGAGTATGTGACTACACTTGGTGAGTACATTTTGTAGAGAAAAGATCACAAAGATGTTATCCTTTTAGGGGGATCAAATCCCCTACTATGGTTTTGGTGGTAGCATGTGAATGATCTGGAGCGCACCTGAGAGAGGACACCTTGATGTTAGCCTAGTAACATCATATCTTTTAGTAGGGGTTTATATTTTCACGAAAAAATTCGATATGGGGTGTGGGATTTAATGAATATATTTTTAATTTTAGTGCAAAATTTTATTTTATTTGCTTTTTTGGATCTATTCACTAAAATGTTCTGATATTATGAGGGATAGTGTGTCTAGAAGTGATATTTGAAAAATATTAAATATATTGGTATAGCGTGCACATAATTTTCTTTGAAATGGTAGAATAAATTAAAAAATTTGTATTGGATGAAAATTATTATCCCCCTATTGATATAAGAATGCAAGTATACTCTAGGAACAATATAATCAATGATGGCATTGAGTTTTGTCCCAAAAAATGTTCACGAGAATATAAAAATTTAAATTTAATTATATTTATTGAATTATTTAATTAAAATCCTAAAACAAGTTACCTATTTTAAATATTCATCTATGGATATTTTCTAGCTATATCCTCATAAACATTAAAATTGAGAGATAGCAATATGGGTGATCTTGGAAGACAACATTAGATCAGATTGTGTTTTAGGATTGGTCTGCCATCAGAATTTGTAGATCTCACTAATGACGAAAATTAATCGTTGTTATTTTTCAGTGATCATCCCAAACAGTAGGCAGTATGTTTGATATATGTTATTCTAACTCATTACTTTATCACAATTAATTTTTAATCCATTCCATAAGAAATAATTCATTTTTAAATTGACATTTGATTTATTTTATGTTGGATTAATTTTTTTATAGTTCTTCAAACATTTTCATTCATATTGTTCTAGGAAAATGGTCATTGAAGAAAATGAACAAAGTCTTAGGATTATTACTCACATTAATTATTGTTTTATTCCTTCATTTTTAATATTCATGTTCATCATTGGTGTGTATTTTGAAAGTGGTTCGATTAGTATCCTGAATTTGATTCTTGCATGATCATTATTTAACACAATAGATCATTACTGTGGGTACAACATGAAATTAAGGCTATTATTTTTGGATCAATGACTATGGTGGGAGATTCAAGGGGAAAAGAATACAAATCAAATTTTCATCATTTCTTAAATATGAATAGAACAATGATATGATCCATATAATTATTTTTTATATATGATTTGGTGGTCTTATTCTAGGAAGCAGACGACGGTGGGGCTCGATTGAACCCAATCTGAAATCCATGGGAACAATTGCCTTTGTAGGGTGAAGATATAGGATATTCATTCAAATTCCATGAAATTCATTGGGATTCTCTAATATATGTTGGGTGGTATAATGAACACACATCGTTCAATATTTATCTATAGAAATAAGGGTTCTCAAAAAGTTAAAGATCACACAGCATATGGTCCCAACCACATCCCGTGTGACCCTCCCCTAGTATCACTTCATGTAAGCCCCAAAGGGTAATAAAAATAATGTAGTATGGTAAATGGTATGGTGTGTGTTCATGCTAGGAGTATAAGGTCATGACCACATGCCTCATACGTAGTTCTGAAAAACAAATACCAACTATGTATACCAATGAACATTCCATGAATATGTAGATCTATGTGTCATGTAAGACAATATAACCCTAGAAAACCATGGTTTTTCTTTACACACTTTTTACCTCTTATAAAAGTCATTTATTTCTATTGATGGTGTCTACAAAAAATCATTTATTCAGTTTAGACCAATATCAATTGTGGGTTTTCCCTTCTTCCACCCCATAGAGGGTACAATGATGAGTTTCATCCACATCTCTATATTGTTATCACATATTGATGATGAGTACCAGATAGATTTTTCACATAACTCCATTATACTGAGGTATGATTATCTATTATTTAATCTTATACACCTAGAGGAGTTTGTAGAATCATCATGAACTATTTGAATAGATATTTGATCTGACATCTAGAATACGGTTTCATTAGGGTTATAAGTATCATCGACATATGATATTATACATATAGGGATGAACTATATTGGGTTTTTAGTTTCCCCTAATTTTCCTAAGAGTGATCCCATATCTTGTATTAAGATATTCAAAGACTAGTTTGTTTTCATTAGTGGGTCCCACTGATCATGACCACATAGATGATGTCACCAATGACTGAATGGATCATAGGGTGTGTTACACTAATGATATTCTTTCCTAAGCGATTTTAGAGGGATCTTATGGTAGGTAGTTTGGATGAGACCACGTGGATGTGTAGTGTCCATCCAGAGTATATATTGGTATGTTCTTATATTTATTATCGTTTTACTATTCTCGTCATTGTAATCTTGTTGATTTGTTTTTTTCTAATTTTTGGGATTCCTGCTAGTTATTTTTATACTCACACCTTCTTGATCTCTTCTCCCATTTTTCATGTCATATATAGAGGACCAGTATTTTGATGGAGTCCTAGAGATCATCAAACCAGGCAAAGATCAGTGATATTCAGATTCTGAGGTTTGTACTAATTTTCCCATTTGAAAGTATTCCACTTGTACATTTAAGGTGATATTTTTTTCAATTTATCTGGGATTTCATGTATATATCATTTTTTTATCCATTACACTTCTTTGATACTCTGATTATGGGATTACAAGTGTATTAATTAAAGTATATAATGTTTTCATATTTCATCACTTTATTTTCTTAAAGGTGTTTACACATTTAAAGGGACTTTAATCTAATTCCACTCTTGTGTATGATAGCCCTACATGGCATAGGTCTCCAGCCACTGACCAATTGGAAGAAGCCTTGGGCACATTACTACATGGTCCCTTTTAGGATAAGTCTTGACATTTGCCTCTAGATATTTTATGGTTCATGACAAGAATAATATTACATATCACTATGGGAAAATAGCTTTTTCTGACGGACTATTTGTGACGGGAATTAGTCAAATCAGAAATAGCCCATCCTAGAGATTATTTACGACGGGGGATTATGCCCATCCAAAATAATTGGTTATTTGAGATGGGATTTGGGGTCCCATCACAAAAATTTTGGGGTAGTTTACACACCAAACCGTGGGAAAGTTATTTGCGAGGGTAAGATTAACCTGTCACAAATAGTGCATCGGTGGGAGGGTATTTGCGACGAGACACATTGCAAATACCCGAAGGCGGTAAATAGGTTTTTGTGACGAGATGTTGTCCCATCGCAAAAAGTGTGTAGGCAGGTACCTTTTGCGACGGGTCTCATTGAAAATACTCTTTTAACTGCCGACTGTAATTAATGCGGGCAAACATTTTTACGACGGGTCCAGTTGCAAAAAATACTATTTGTGAAGGGTATCCCATTAAAACTAATCCAACCTATATATATCCCCATACGTTTTTCCAAATCCTCTTCTCAATTCACTCTCTCTCACTCTCTGAACTATATATTTCAGAGTGAAATTTTGTGTGAGTTAGTTTTTTTAACGAAAAATTTGAGAAGCTGTATACATCAATAAGAGATCAAGTTTATAGGTATTTTTATTTTATTTTATTTAGTTTTTATTTCACACTTTTATGTTAATTTCAATTATTTTTGATTATTTGTATTTAAATTAGATTTAAATTGTTTTGTTATCAGTATTTAATTTTAAATATAAATTCAAATTATTAGTACTGATTTTTAATAATTAGTAATAAATTTGAATAGTTTGTAATAAATAGGAATAATTAGTAATTAATAGGAATAATTAGTTAAAATTAGTAATAATTAGTCATAAATACGAATAATTAGAAATATATAGGAATAATTAGTAATAATTAGTAATAAATAGCAATAAATAGCAATAAATAGTAATAAATAGTAATAATTAGCAATAAAAAGGATTAATTAGAAATAAATATGAACAATTAGAAAGAAATTGGAATAATTAGAATTAAATAGGAATAATTAGAATTTAATTGAAATAATAAGGAATAAATTGAAATAATAAGGAATAAATTGAAATAATTAGTAATAAATTGGAATAATTTTGTATAAGTATTAATAAATATGAAAAATTAGTAGTAAATATATGAATAATTTCGAATAATTAGTAATAATTTCGAATAATTAGTAATAATTAAGAATAATTAGGAATAATTACAAATAATTACTAATAATTATGAATAAATAGTAATAATTAAGAATAAATAGTAGTAAACAGGAATAATATGTAATAGATAAGAATAATTAGTAATAAATAGGAATAATTATTAATAAATACAAATAATTATTAGTAAATATGAATTATTATAAATAATTAGTAATAAATAGTAACAAATAATAATAAATATCAATAAATAGTGATAAATAGTAAAAGTAGGAATAAATAGTAATAAATAGCAAAAATTACAAATAAATATGAGTAAATATGAATAAATAGGAATAAATACTAATAAATAGGAATAAATATGAATAAAAATGAATAAATACAAATAATTGGAAATAATTAGCAATAATTATGAATGAATAGGAAAAATAGGAATAATAAGAAATAGATAAGAATTATTAGTAATAAAAAGGAATAAATGGTACTAATTAGTAATAAATAAGAATAAATGGGAAGAATTAGTAATAAATATCAATAATTAGGAATAATTTAGAATAATTAGGTATATATATGAATAAATAGTAATAATTCATAATAATTAGTAATAATTAGTAATGATTAATAATAATTAGTAATATTTAGTAGTATTTAGTACTATTTAGTAATATTTAGTAATCCTTTGTAATAATTGGTAATACTTTTTAAAAATTATTTATAATTACTTATAATTAAAAATAATTAGTATTAATTAGTATTAATTAGTATTAATTATTAATAATTAGTAATAATTAGTAATAAATAGTTATAACAAGTAATAAATAGTAATAAATAGTAATAAATTGTATTAAATTGTAATAAATTGAAATAAACTTTCATAAATAGTAATAAATATGAATAAATAGTAATAAATAGTAATCAATAGAAATAAATAGGTATAAATAGGCATAAATATGAAAACATATATATAAATAGGTATAATTGGTATTAATTATTAATAATTAGTAATAACTAGAAATAAATAGTAATAATTAGTAATAATTATTATTAAATATTATCAAATAGTAATAAATAGTAATAAACAGTAATAAATAGTAATAAACATTAATAAATAGTAATAAATAGGAATAAATATAATTAAATAGAAATAAATAGCAATAATTAAGAATAATTAGGAACAAAGAGATGCATATATTGATGATGACACCCCACAATTAAGGGTCTATGGTGATAAAGATGTTAATGATGTTACAAATAAATTTGAAATGACAGAGGATGATGAAAATGAAACTCATATGGATATTGATGATGCCAAGGTGGAATATGAAGACATTGACATCGACAGATATGAAGATGAAGGTGAAGGTGAACATTGACACAGTTAGATGCTGGTTATAATCATAAATAATATATATCTATATATAATAGTTATTTTCAAATATCTACAAGAAACAATCATTGTGCATTTTTGATGGACCCTAATTTATTTTGTGAGTTATAGGAGGCTGACCTACCTTTGAATGTGGAGGATTTGGGATCATATAATCCTTAGCATACTAGTGGTTTTGGGGGTACATGGAGGGGGAATGATCTTGCACGATTGATGATTCCGAACCCTATGTCGAAGCGATGTCTACGTCTTATCTTTGATCAATGCACATGGAGGTATGGTAACCTATATATTTTAGTTAGCTTTCCTTAATTAATATATATATATATATATATAATTATTATTTGATTATTTATTTTTTTCACAACATTGAGCGTGTTTTTGTTTGACAGGGGTGCACTATCTTGCACTATTATTTTTCTCAGCGATGGATCAAATGTGAACAGATTCCCGTTAATGTGTAGCTCGACATGTTCAATCATGGACTGGTATGTAAATAAATAATATTTACTTTCAGATATATTTTATTAATAACTTGATATTATAAATTATTTTTAGGGTTTATGGTTTCTCATCGATGATAGCTTGTGTGAAGTTATCCACGCGGCTTGGGAAGCATCTATGTGTGATCATTTCTATTAGTTAGGTACAATTTGAGAAGGATAACCATTAAGAAAGCAGGAGTGACAGATTTTGAGGAGTCGTGTAGAGCCCACCGACCAGAGTACATTTCAACTCATGTTTGAGGTGGATTATGATTACAATGGTTGGGTGGTGGATTTCAGAGGTGGTATTCAATGGGTTGGCAGAACCGAGGGAGATAGGAGGTGACGAATTGAGCTGGTAGTCATACATTCAGTACAAATAGAGAGTATTTGATAAATATCTTTTTTAAATATTTTATATAACATTAAATATACACTATTTATTTTATATTTTTATATGTAGTTTAACATCTTGATATTACGAAGATTGGTGTTTATTGGAGGATGTATAGTGATCCAGCCACTGGAGAGATTATAGGTGATCACCAGCGTCAGATTTTGGTTAGAATTATTAATTTTTTAGTTTGACAATTAACTACATATAATATTTTCACAATTTTAATTTCAAATTGGAATTGAAGGAGTTATATGAGGCTACGACATCTCAAACACAGGCTGGGAGTTAGGATGAGGCGATTGATCAGAATAGTGCCCACCATTTTGAGGATGCGACATGGATGCAGGTGACTCAGTATGGCTTTGAGAAGGGCTGAGTAGTTGGTATCAACTATAATTAAATTCCTGGTAATTATTATGGTACTGCTGTGATGTCAGCATCTAGATCGAGAGGAGATCATGGAGAGGAATCATATTCTGTCTCAAAGTATCTGGAGTTGTTGTGAACTCAGGCCGAGCTTATTGAGAGTTTGCAGAAGTAGCATGAAGAGATGTGTAAGCACCAGCAGTAGCCGCATCACGAAGAGGAGATGTGTCGATGGAAACACCAGCAACACGAACAGATGGAGTACCTATGTCGTCTAACTCGTTGTTTTGGGACAACGTTACCATCACCATATCCTACAGCTCTTCCACCTCCTCGAGAAGACGACCCCTAGTGATTTTTTATGTTAAAAACATTTGAATTCATGATTTGCTGTAATATTTACTATTTTCAGTTTCTGTCTTTTATATTGGTGCGAATACTGCATAATTTAATTTTTTATTTTTAATATTATATTATTTATTATTACTACTATATTCTGTAACATTTTTTTATTTTACTTATAATAATGAAAATATTTTATGATTTGTTTTATATTTTTTTGGTGAATATTGAGAATTTTTTTATTTTTTTAATTTTAATAATATTGATATCATTTTATAATTAATAATAATTTTATTAAAAATAATTTTTTAGTATTATATTTCTTAATATTTTTTAATATTACTAATAATAATAATAATAATAATATTTTATGATATTTTATATTTTTTTGAGAATATTGAGAATTTTATTATTTTTAATTTTTTTTTTATTTAAATAATATTAATATTATTTTTCCGTTAATTATAACATCAGTAATTATATACTTTTTATTTTGGTTATTATTTGCAATGGCCCCATCACAAAAGTTTTAATAATATATAATGTATATAATCGGAGACTTATTTGTGAAGAGAAACTTCCCCATCTCTAATAGTATTTTCAATGGGCCCATCGCAAAACTTTAATTTATATTAAATGTATATAATCATAAACTTATTTGCAACGAGGAAGTTCCCCATCAAAAATAAAATTTTTTATGACGGGACCATCATAAAAAAAAGTATTTGCGATGTCATTTTTTGCAATGGGCTATTTGGGACGAGACCCTGTCGCTAAAGCTTATTTGCGATGGTATCCCGTCGCAAATATCTCATTGCAAAAAGAACAAATTGCAGTAGTGTATGATCTTCTTATAGGTAGGATAATATTCAAACTGAAGATATAGAGGTATTATATATAAGGGGAAATGTGAGACAAATATAGAGACCAAAAGTTTGTAAATTTTATATTTCATAGAAGGAGCTCAATTTTTTCAAAAAATGATGGAGAGAATTGATCAGGGTATATTAAATTGGAGTTCACTACTATCGTGGAATAAATAAATGGGTTAAATATGATCATAAATGAAAATAAATTTAAACATTATATATGATGAAGATTGATATGGATAATTTTTTTAAAAATGTCAATGATGTAATGATAATCATAAATCAAGGAAAAACATTCTACATTTTTCAAATGATTTTTCAATAATTCAATCGGAAAAAGATTAAAGAAAATCAAATGTATGATTTAGAGATATATAAATAGGTCGATTGATTATAAATGGGGAAATACAGTGGCCAACAAAGATAATGATGACTTTGTCAAATTTTGGGCTAGAAAATCTGTAACATCAAATCCTTGGAGAAAAATGTGTATATTGATTAATTATAATAGCTAGAGATTATTTTCCCACTATGGAAGCACAATGATGTTTATAATTCTCATAGATAAATATTATTGGGATGGTAATAATAAAGTGATTGTATAATATAAATCAATGTTCCTAGTATGTTAGTATGATAATGTATTATGGAATCAATGTAATGGTATCATGAAACCATTACCCACAACTTCATTCAAATTTGAGATCATTAATTATTTTTATTTTATTGGTTATCAAATGATTTCCGAAGGGAATAATTCTATATATGTATTGGTAAACCATTTTTTATATACTTCTCAAATAATTTAATTTCTACTGGACTTCTCACTCGATCATCAAAAAATGATATATAATAGAGATCTGGTGAGGCAGTATGGAACACCATTATCAATTTTATGTGTTGTGAATTTATGATTCAAACACAATGGTTGGATGGTCTTTAAATATGTTTTCAAAATATATTTGGATTTAATTGTGATGTATAAAACATAGACTAATGGAAAAAAAAATTAACTTATAAACATAGAATGATATGATGAGAGTTTTTTTCTATTAACATAAAAGGAGGATGACATCAAAATCACCCTCAAGTCATCCACTCATTTGACTATAATATTCACAAGGGAATTACTATCTATATGTATGAAACCCTTTTATGAGAAGAAATATTGAAAAATCATGTGATGGGAATAAGTGGGTGAGTGAATATTTATGGTACAGTAACTACTTAATGAAATTATATAAAAGTTCAATTTCATGTATCACTATAGGAATTTATCATAGAGATAGTATAATAGCTACATTGAAACCCATTAATGAGATCACTGTTAAAGGTAATAGATAAATTTTCCCTTTTATATCTCTATTTATAATTAGTTGTATTGATTAGAAAAAGAGGAAATTTATACCCATGATATATAATACTATTTGGGATTCTTAATTCTATTAACGTTGTGTATTATCAATAGAGAATCCTATCAAAACCAACTCAAGTGTATGATGTGTTTCATATAACCATGTTGAGTAATTAAATACCCAAAAACTCACATTTAATGAATCTATATGTGATATAGTTTTCGAATGGCGTCATTTATTAGGAGAATCTAGTGAATATAATATATAAATTATATAATATTATGGTTAATAAGATAAATAAAATTGTCAAAGTATAATAGTGAAACCATTTGGGTTAATTAGAGGAAGGGGACCTAAGAAATTATGGAAATTGATGTGCTCTCAAAAATTATCATTATAGTGTATATAGTGAAACTTCAAATGTGAAATTTCAACTGGAACCAAGATTGTAAAAAACTAGAATACTATAATTGTAATTTCACTTTTTTAAAAAGGTGTTCTATATTTTAAAATATCTTTTTGAAAAAGATGTTTGTTATATTAATTTAATAGAAAGGTGACTATTTATTAATTCAATCTAATAATAATTTTACAAATCACATAAAATATTTTTCCCACAATGAAATACTTATGATTTGTTTTTTAAATTATATATATATATATATTATGTTCAATTAAATATTTATTTGGGATATATTTAGAACTATAAATAAATATTTATTTTTAAAAAAATTAATTTTATAAAACAATATATATTTTAATGAAAATTGTAATATAATTTTTAAAAACCCTAAGTAATTTTCATGAAGGATATAAAATTGAACATCTCATAAAAATATATTTTTTCAATAAAAAGATATTTTATTTAGAAATTGAATTTGCAATATTAAGAATCTTATTTAGAATAATTATTTAATTTTTGGAAAATGATGGTCAACATTATAAAATTTTGATTTTTATTTAATATTATGAAATTTTTTTTTGAATAGTTATACCCTATGTATGTACTGATTAAAAAGTATAATTTATAATTTTCTATATGAATTAATTTGTTATATTTAATGAAATTATTTGAATATTTTTTAATCCCATTATTTTTTGGTCAGAAGACCCTTTCTCTTTAATCCAGTGCTTAATCATTATTTTACATTAAATTTTTTTATTCAAAAACACCCATCTCCTCCAGTTATAAATACCAGACCATTTATTTAAAAATTATAATCCAATTATCTAAAATAAATCTCTCCCAATCCGTTTATCCCATGTTTTATAGGTTTTCATATATCTATATACAAATCCAACAAGGGTTATGGTGTTATCTATCATAGGATATCCAAGAAATAGGTAATTCCCTTTACTATGTTGATATAATTACATTATTCATTTACCACCACTTATTGTTTTCAATGCACATTGATATAACGAATTAAATTTTATTTTCATACAAATTTATTTTTATTTAAATTTAATATCATTTATCATACACAATATCCCCCTTATGTTATTTCAAAAATGAAATCACATCCCTTATTTTGATTGGTTTACCTCTACTATGGGAGATGTGTTTCATTTTTCTTCATAACCATAGATGGATTATATTAATAAAATCATTCAATTTATACATAAAATATTTAATTATTAATATTTTGGTTATTCAAATTCAGAATTATATTAATGTTAATAAAAAATTATTTATTATGTATCTTTTAACAGTCCAAAACGATCTCACCTAGATACGTTTATTATTTTTAATCTATTTTAGAAAAATAAATTACCATTATATCTCTTCTTTTAAAGAATAATAATTCTTAAAAACTCCATTAATTTAAAAATATCTATAATAAATTGATAACACATTTTACTATAATAAAAATACTAATATAATAATATTCCAATTTCCTAAGAAACCTTGAGTTGTAAATCTTACAAAAAGGCAATGTCAAAATGAAGGAATTATATTAATAATTGAGAACTATAAAAGTTTATATTTTTGCAAATTTTAATAAATGAATTCTTTTGTTGTCTTATATTTACTATTCACAAATTAAGGCACAATTACCAAGTGCGTCAAGATCTATGTTAAAGGATCTAACAAACCCTCTAAGGGTTTTAGGTTATACTTTTCATCCATACCAAATTATTTCTCCTTACCATTATATGGAAATTATATATATTTAAATTATTTATCAAATAAATATATGTAAATATATAATGAAATTTTAATCCACTGTTTTTAGGTTTATACAAATTTTACATGATCCCTTATCAATCAATCTATAAAATGAGTTCTTTAAAGGGAAATTTCATATAAAAATCATAATTAATATAATAATATTTTGAGGTATAATCCATTTCATGACAACCAAAAATAAATTTCATTATGGATATATTTTTTAATTAAATATCCTTATTATTAACTCAGTTAAATGTTCTTTACCAATTTCACAATGAAAAGTTTAAGAGATAAATTTATATACACGCTTCTCCAATCCATTATTGTGATTTTAATTCAATTGAGAATTTTAATCACGATATATGAATAGTTTTTAAAATTACTAAAGTCTAAAATTATATAATTCCCACACCTCAAGGGATTCATTAGGGTATATCATTTCATTAATTTTTTGGATAAAATTTTAAAACCCATGTTCTTTTGTTGGGTTTTACCTTGTATAATCTTTATCTATGGTTTTGTTTTCAAATATAGAACAAATATTCATAGAAATATTTTGATTTAATGGGTGTTATTATAATTGTACATCCCCAATACATTAGGTAATGTTTTCACCTAATTAAAATCCATTTGTGGTGGGAAAGTAGTTTTCCATGAACTCATTGTGGTTGTCTTCAATATAGGCCTTAATGTATGCTTATGATTTCATGTATTATGTATTTGGATCAAATTCTAGATGCCCGGATCAGAAATATATTTTTTAATTTTTACACGACCCCATGATTGTTAACCTTTTAATTATAATATCATGATATATATCAGGACTCCTACGTATACATTTTCCATCAAGCATTACTCATATTTTTTATTTTACTGGTCTTCACTATTGACATTTATCCTTTATTTATTTCCCAATCATATCAAATATAGTAATATAAGATAAATTATGTTTGGGAACAAATAATAATGTATTTAATAATAGTAACATGTAATTCTATATTATTATGTTATTTATCAAATATAAGAAATAATGTAGTCCTATATATTATTCAGATTTAAATTTTTTTAATTTTATGTCAAAAATATGTAATAAAATCTTTATGAGTGTCTTGTTTCTATATATATTAATGAAATATTATTTTTAATTTATTGAAAATATTGTTGATACACATCTAATCTTTTTGGGGATATTTCTCTAGGGTGAAATCGATGACGATCATGTGTCTATATTTTGTGTCCATAAATTAATCCAATTTTTAGAAATCCACACACTTTACATAATCATAATTTCATAATGGTATTATATATTTATATTTTCCCATAGGTTTTTCAATAATCCATTCTTTCCATATTTTCCAATCATATTTAAATTGATATTTTTCATAGAATCTTTAAAACCTAAAATCCAAGGAACCCTATGCTCCATGATTTAAATAATTACCTTTATAACCAAATAATCATAAATAGCATAATATATATATATATATATATATATAAATTAATCATATATATTAGTAATAAGATATTTATATTTTACAAAAATAGCACGAATTTCCTTGTAATCAAAATATTTTACAACCATAAGTTATACATATACTTTAAATAATTTTTCATTCTAGGAAAAAACACCCAAATATCTATAATCACCTTAGTCTCCAATACCATAAGACATAAAATTGTTATTTATTTCTTTAAAAATATGATTAGATAAAATATTATAAAATAATAATTAAATTTAAAACCCTTATGCAATATTCTCTTTGTGACATCATTACCTGTAAATTTTCCAAAACCTTATTTCTAGTAAATTTATTTAAACCCTTCATTGAAACCAACTCTAATTCCTTACTCCCACACTCCTACATCTAGTGATTAAAAAATATTTTCATACCAGTTTGATTCTAAATGATTTCATGAATATATATTAATCCATTAATAAAATATCAACAATAAAACTAGATCCACATAAAAAGCAAATACCTTTTAAATATAGAGTTTTATTGAAGGTGTAAAAAGCATTAACTAAAAAAATATCATTCTAATGAAACATATGACAAAATGTTTATCATTATGTATTAAAAATATAATATTCAAATCACAACACATTACACTCATCTTGAAATTTTATATATAATATTATTCTTTTTCATATACTGTATGGAATCAAATAATTGATAAACTCACACTATAACAACACAAACCCTGAGGTCTTCCTAGATTGTCGTAAGGCTAGACTAACAACTCCAACCAAACTCTAATAGGCCATGGTTTTTTTATAAGTGTTTAGTATGAATTATATTAAAATTGGAGGCTATATACTATATACCAATACACATACCCGTAACCAGCTTCAAATAATATTTTTAAAAATATCTAAGATAAAAAATATATAGAAGAGCGTAAACAATACATTAAATAACGTCAAGAAAAATAATTATTTGGATATAGTCTATTAAAAAGGATATAAAGTAAAAAATATATATTTTCAACTAGAAATGATTCCCCAACCTGACAACAACTATAAAAAGAATGTTATTGAAATGTTCCAAACACATAATCTATATGGCCAACCATTGAACATGAACAACCCTACAAAATGATATTCTCTACTAAAAAAATGTCATTAGGGGTAACTACTTATATGTTTGTGGTGTTCATAAAAATTAAATTACATGGGAAAAACCCTTAAGGGGTGAGTTTATTAATACTTATTTTGTATCGCTGAATACCAATATTAGAGGAAGAAAATGAAACAATAATAGGCTCAACCCATAAAAAAGAGGGTAACAAAAACCCACATAAGATACTATCGGAAAGAATAAATATAAATGTGTTATAAGGGATCTATAACCACATTTTCTAGTTATTAAAAAAGAATTATCCTGTATATCCCAAAGGTCCATATTCAAATCCCATCCCCTTGCACAACCTTACAATAATATTATGTGGAGGGGCCCCCTTCTCTATATTTTACTTCACGTCCAAGAGAACACAAATTACTATAGAGGATTTAATCCCAAATAGGTCCCAATTATTATAATATACCTACTCCATAGATATGGGACCTATATCCAATATTGTATTGAGGTGTACCAACATTACCTATGAAAATAGGATGGTAGACCTGAACCCGAGTGTAACACGAGAGTGTTGACTTCAAAATATCTCCAATGATCACTCCCAAAAATAATCATCCACTCTGTGTCATTGAAAGATGATTCAAAATTAATATATATCATGTCATATCATTTTTGAAAATATAAATTACCTAATCATGTATTATGCAGAAAATTAATCAGGAAAGGGTAATCGCATGCCCATATCTGATACCCAACGAAGTAGAAATTCATGGTTGAGGAGTTTTTGGAAATTTTATGGATTTGATAGCATAAGCATAATGTTTCATGGATAACCAAGTTGTGGATATGAATTGTTTTTAATTCCCATGTAAAATGTCATATTCTCATGTAATTTATCATGTTCCCATGTATACTGGTGAAGACAATGTACCCTATTTGGGGTTCAGTGCTCTGGCCATGATCAATTACTCTAGAAATTTGTGTGCCCATTTTCTTGATCATGCCCATGAATGTTTTTTCCTAGAGTAGATTATAATAATAGAATATTGTGTTACATTACAGGTGATCTAGAAGCATGACATGTGATATTTAATGTTGGTGAATTCCTAGCCACCGTAGAAAGGGGACTACAAATATTGTGTTCCTCTATAGAAAAAACTATATCAATTATAATTTTTTAAAACAGTCACAGATATCATGTTTCTGAATCTCACTACAACCAATACTGATTACTCAATGAATAAAAAACAGGAACACGAGTTTTTTGTTTAATTATCCCAATCCATCCCCAGTAGATGATATTCAGACACCCATTCTTCATCATATTTGATTTCATTGGGAATCTATTCAAACACCATAACCGATGAAGAAAATGAATTCCCGGATCTAACACATATAAATATATGGACTCTCCTTACATCATATAACACATAATTTTAGATCCCAATCATAAATCTAATCCTTTAAAATTGATGTGTTTCATCATTGAACAAGTGTGGAATGAACAAACTTTGAGTATTTATTAAACTAAAGTCCATCGAAATATCAATGATAATCAATTGAAGAACAAGAGGAGAAAATAGTAAAATTAAATAATGCGGATTTTACCTCAACCATTGTTTTTGGATTACCCTCAATCCCTTGAATTGAAAATAATGAAAGATGAGGAATAAACAATGATCAATAAATCATAATTTCATGGATAAACATTCTATAAATATAAATAATCATTCACACATGAATCAAATATCTAGAATTATTAATTCAAATTCTAGAAGGACTAGAAAAATATAGTATTAATATAATAAAGTAATTACAATACCATAAGAATGGAAATGTCTAAGAAACACCTCATCTATTATATAAGGTGATGATCCTACTGTGTTTTTCCATCTTGTGATTATCCTTGATATTTTTCCATTGATATGGGTTCTTGGGTCACTATTTCCAACACACATGTCATCCTCTCTAATATACATGGTCTAACTGTCCAAAAATAGTGATTTTTCCTAATGATAATTTTAAAGAAAATTGATTTTGTTTAATCCTTTTAAATATATTAATTAAATTTAATAAATCATTCACTATATGAAGAAGCCAATGATCACCTTCTACATGACACCTTATACCAACCATTATTTTATCAACCATAGGGTAAACCTTATATTATTTATTAAATTGTGGATTATGGTTTCTCATTTTAGGTATTGATCAATGGGAGAACCATTTACTTCAACATGATTTGTTCACATTTATTAATAGTTATTAATATTATTAATATTTTAATTCTGGGGTCTTAAGGGAACTAAACACTATGTTGAATTAGAGGTAAAATCAATAGATATATTTAAATATATTCCTTTATTAAAACTATTTAAACTAGTTTCATTGAATTCTACTCCCCTTTATCGCTCACAGCCCTGAAAAGAACATGCTACATAAAAAGGATGGGGTACTCATTCTTCTTCTAACTCTCACATTCATAAAATAATTCATGCATCTTAAAATGGTTCCAATTCACTCAAACTAGATGAATGGTATGTATATGAATGATCATATCCTATTGGTCCATGATCACCACCACGTACTCTAAGAAGGTGGGTCCAAACTCTATTCACATCACTTCACATTAAATAATGTGTGATAGGTCATGCAAGTATATCAAAATCCATGACACATGGAATTTTTAATGAACTCATAACAACTGTGGAAGTAACACAATGTGGAATGTAACCTATAAAACACTATTTATGATCTAGATTATAAAATTCAACCTCATGGAGATTTTTCATACCCTTTCAAATCAAAAAATTCATGGGAGGAGTCTCACAAAAGTGGTCTAATGTTTAGAAATATATAAGACTATGACATTGACCCATGTAAAATATGTTTTGTCCATGGGTTTTCCATATACACACATTTATCACTTAAACCATCTCTATCATTTTTTAACATCTATGTATCAAAAAATGATGCATAACCATTAATTGTCTGTAATAAGGTTTCCATGAATGTTCCCTCATAAAGCGCCTTCAAATTTTCAATACTGATAGTTTAGTTGTATATGTTATTATTGTTCTGCTCTCCCAATTTAATTTGATCATCCATGATCTCAAAAAATTCCAACTCACTAGATATATCATATTCTTCAAAACCTTGATAGTTCGGTCACTCATCCTACCCATAAAATGGTGAAAATTTATTCTCATCCACACGTAGGTCCTAAATGGATCTTATAAACCTCTCTATAATAAATATGTGAATTTTTAATCACGGTCAGGGATAATTTTTATTACACCCCTAGATTTTCAGAATTATTAATTTTTCGAATAAATATTTCTTTTCAAAATTTTTCCTTTCACATGCCACTGGTAGTAGATCATTATATATATATATATATTAATAAACTATGTCAAACATTAATTTCACACTAGATACCAACATGGAGTGCTCTAGATACAATACCAACATTGCATAAGCACCAAGAAACACCGTCTAGGTGTATAATTCACAAAACATTGAGTTTGTAAGAAACACACACACACACACACACATATATATATATATAACTAAATGAGATAATTATAACCTAACCATTAAACATAGTTATAGTAATTTCTAAAACTAATTTCCCATCATTTTCTATAATTGGTTTATATATATAATACATATTGATAATGAAAGACTTGATTTTTGTTAAAAACCTTCTATGCTTAAAAACATCAGTTTGCTAGGTAAACCATTTCTAATAATGATTTTAATTTTAGGAACATTTATAAATTTAATTCAATATAATAAACATAAATTTTTAATTCCTGACAGACAAATTATCCTATGGTGAAGTACTGAGATATATCTGAGAAACAAAATTTTTAATGAATAGTGAAAAAATACTGTTTTTAGTAAAAAAATTAATTTTTATAATTATTTATTAATACTAAATGATATTATATATTTGTTTTAATGTCGAATTAGATAAATATTAAATTTATGGTTATGAATATTTTTCTTATATGTTAACAAGAACACTTATGAATTCAGTAACAAATTGTAGGACCTAGAATATGTAGAGATTAAATAAAATGGATAGTCCCAATAATAAAATGTGATTTCAAATATATATAAGTAAATAGTTTAGTATTTACACTATTGAAAATTAAATTTTTTTATAATAAGATTCATACATGATGAAATTTAAATTGAGACAAATAACGCTTACCTCAAATACTTACTCACATAGACTACTAGTCTAACGTACACAATAGCAAATTATTGTTTACTAATTACGTTTATGAGATAATTTCTCATGTATATATTATTTTTTATTTTAAATTTTTTCCCTATGTATTTAATTTATTATTTATATTTTTTTATCATCAACTACCTAGTTTTTATCAGAAACCATATTTAATTTCACATTAATTCAAGATTTATTATATGAATTTACACATAAAACCCTCCCAAAAGAGATGGAAGCATGGTGTATATATTAAATAAAGATCATATCACATCAAAAAGAGACATGAATAAAATAAAATTATTGGAATCATTGTAAACTATCTCTGAAAATTCAATTATTTTTGTAAAACTACATGGGATAACCTGGGAATGTACATAAGAAATGGGTAATATATAAAGCCTAATAAGTTTAAAATCAAATAATATCAAAACATTAGGAAGTAAATGTGATATAAGAGGAAAATAAATGTGAGATAAGAGAGGTGGGAATAATAATCAAGAAATATAGGGCATGATATAACATGAAATCATAAAACCATCATGGGAATGGGGAGACAACATAATTCAGGTCATTAACTAATGTTAATGATGTCTTACAAAATAACATCACGTGATAGATATGGTTTCACAATAGATTAGGTTTACTCCATAAAAAACATATATGATTATTCATGGGATAAAAACACTTCCCAATGAATTGGAGCATTATATGGTCTCATCCATCATAATATATTCATGGTCAAGTGTTCCACAAACATAATTAAACATAAGGAAATATTTCATCTCTATAAATACATTGATCATGGTGATTGGGTTGAATACAAGTCAATACATAAGAAATTGAGTATATATACTTATATTTAATTACCATTGAGTGAGAATGGAGATGGGTAATCATAATACATAATTTTGGCATGATAAAATGACATGATAATTTTGGCATCATAACATGGTTACAAAATAAATCGTTGATGGGATTAGTGAGAGTTAAAGAGGACTACCATCCCTTTTACATTATAAGTTTAGAAAAATTATATCTTAAAACATATCCTTATATGATAAAAGAGAAAGTCAAAGTAATAACATAAATTTTGTTCTTCAATAAATAATATATCATTGGATCCTATTCATGAATATGGTGCTTATAAATGCTTCGGAGGATCTTCATGAGAGATTTGGGAAACATATGATCTATATAGATGTAAGGGTATAATAATTTGATGCCCCTAGAGTTTCGAGTGATGTGAAATGGGTGGTTGGATTGGATTGTGTAAAAAATATGATAATTAATTATTAACATCCAAATATTGTTTTTATACACTTTATTATAACATAATTAAATAAAAATTTACTCCCATGATTTTCCCATGGTTTCTACCAATGTGGAGTGGATTTCATTATTTCATATTTTTTTGAAGAAAATTAATGTGTTATTTTATATGCTTGATGGTTGATAGTTGGTTATTTAATGGTTTATCAATCATTAACCTAGGGTTCACCATTTTCAAATCTACTCCATATGGTTTTATTCGTCATCTCAGAAACACATAGTGGTTCCCTCATTCAAGATGTTTGATGAACCAACTTTCAAAAGGTAGGATCGCTTTGGAAAATGGATCCAATTATTCTTAGGGAGTCACATTGGTCAAGATGATGGATGTTTAGGCTCATTATAAACTTTCAGGGGGAATTATTTTCTACTAAATGAATCTTTTATTGATGTAATACATATTCATGAATCAATTATTTATTCCCAACTATGGCACATGTTGTCCTAGAATGAACATGAAATTATTATAATGTATGGATTTTAGAATATTCTATATGTATCTGAGGTTAATTATCACAAGGGAAATATATATCAATCCATGGTTCATCATTTAATGAACCAAATTTTAACACACATTATGTATTCATTGGTAATATATTATCATGATACTCGTTATATTCCAAATAGTGGGGTGCTCTAGAAATTTTCATTATCTAGAGATAATGGAGTTGTTTTGATGTCATCGTCAGGCCCATGTGATTCGATTCCTAGTTATCATTGGGAAATGAATCAAAACACATTTTTTTATTTAACATAATAGGGAAAAAAATACTATTTGAGATCATTCGATGAGTACCAAACTATGAAATTCAACTTCATACGTAAGGAATTGTTAGATAAATTGATTGTAGAATTTTTTTGAGAACATACACTCAAGAAGACCAATGAACTTCTAATGGATGTGGGTTACCAAATTGGATAGGACCCTTTATTAATGTGACCTAGATTAAATGATCGTTGATATTGTGGGTGTCTGTTTTGATCATTGAGGATGATTCAATAATATCCCATTTGGATGAGAATAAAATCCCATTTAGTTTATTGGTTGAGGTCCTACACATAGGGAGGTCCCCTTTTGGGTTGTCTCATTGGGAATGTATAACATTGAGAGTATTTTGACATGGTTTCAAGAATTATATTGAATAAGACTCCATATTGAGTGTATTCATGAGGATTATCTCAACTCTTGGTGATTTAGAAGAATATTTGGGTCTTAAAACTAGGATAATTACCAATGGTTTACTCCTATTGGGGATTATGCTGAATAAGAAGTTTGTTAGTTTAGATACATGAAGAGTATATCAATTCATAGGTATTTATGGGATTGGTTTTAATTTCACCAAGGAGGACATTTAATTGGGGTCATATAAATAATATGTACATTTGGGAATTAATTGGGGACCCACACCTACGGAGTCCCTCTAAAGGTTTCATAGTTGATGTTTCTATTTTAGATGATATATGGAATTTAGAACCCAAACCTATGGAGACACTATGAAGGAAGTTGGTCTATAAACAAATCTACTACAATGACATGTATATGATCTTGAATATTCCCTGATCATTACTAACTTCTAATCCCATATGAGTGTTTCATTGTTTGAGAAACCAAAGGTAGTGGAATATCTGAAAAATCACATATTATCTATTGTCTACTAATAGATGATGTTGGGGAAATGTGATATGGAAAGGATGTTTAATTTTCATATCTAATATTTTATTTTTGTAATGCTAACAGATGAAGGGAAGGAGGGGTATGTCCACCGACACGAATCACAAAGGTATTACTCCATTATCTATTCCCTTTTATAGGTTCTATAAAACATAGGAGGATATGAAATTAACCATAAACAAAGGTAATATAAATCATCCCACACCCTCACCATATAAAATAGGATTTCTTTGTGTATAGAGATGATAATGTGTGGAAATTTCATTGGTTATCTTTTCTGAATCTCTGTCTTCCTTCAAACATCATATAATTTCGAGACATGTGTTACCAAGGTAATTTATAATTGAAAACACTATAAGTATCCCACATATATGGGATGTTAAATATAAGAAATAAATTACCACATGTATGTATAATATATAGGATATTTTGGTGTTCCTTATGTTTTGGTGACACATATCTGGAGGATTTGGGAGATGCATCAGATTGTTCCCCCTCAGATTATGGATCCAATGGAGGAGGATTGCTATACTTATTTCCATGAATAGAGGTCTGAAATGATATTTGAACATGTGATAGATAGATGAGTGGAAGGAGGTTTTTGTAGGTGATGCTTGGCAGGGATGAAGATGCCTCACGTAGGTAAAGGATGGTAAGGACGAAGATGAATTATGCAGGTGATGACCTGGTTGATCTGATGATTGATCACATAGGTAAATTTATCAAATATTTAATTAGATCTATTTTATATGGAACAAATATGTGAAAAAACATTGATGAGGCCTTTCTCTAGGATCTAAGGGTCTTCTAAACATTCATTGTACAACTGGTTCTTATGAACTAGAAGGGGAACTTTTCAATAGAATGCTTGAATAAGGGGAGGTTTCTTACACAAGTGATCACTCTTCAGACAACAAGGGGACATTATTAATTTTATAATCCTTAATTCCCTTTTCATTCAAGGATCTCAAGTCTACCTGAATGATTATGATGACTAGGGAAAATGACCAGAGTGAGTAAATCATTGGGGAATATTTAGTTTTTCTAATTATTTCAAATGTCGAGGCTCAGAGTCTAATATACAGGAATTATAATTATCCTATGAAAAGGTAGTAATTCATGAATGTAGGTCACAATTATTGGTTTATTTAATCATTCTATATGAATTCCCAATGTCAGTCTCCTAATAAATAATTTCTAGGAATATATAGTGACATTTTTGTAAAACCAATACCTAAAATGTGACACTATTTTGAGTAAGAATGGTATGAAATAAGTGATGTTTTGAACCCCTATAATTATTTAATTATATTCTCTAGAAAGTATTTCCCTTCGAAACATATCATTTATTCATGAAAAAAAGGGATCTAACAAAATACCATATTAGGATTTGATCCAATCAGAAGAAGAGGGTTATATCCTAGGGTAGGGGAAAATAATATTAATAGATCCTTAATTAATAGGCCTATATGTATCATTGAATAATTATTCATATTTTTTTACAAATATGAATCCTTGAATGATGTGTAAGAAATATGTGAGATGGATATCGGCATAGGTATGTAATGTTGGTGGATCACATAGGGTGGTCGCGTTGGGGGTTCACATGCACATCCCACACAGGGTTCCTCATGTCAATACATTTTTCCAAGGGCCCCATGGCATCTTATTTCAATACCTCATACTATTATTGTTACCACACTTGTTATCTCATTACATCATTCTTTTCATTTATGCTCTATTCATGTAAACTTGGAATTTTCACAACCCATTCTAGTGGGGGTTATGTCATGAGTCCCTACTCCCACCTCCAATAGGCCAGAGGCTGGTGATTTGCATCGAGTAGTAATGTCACTAACATGGGAGGAATTTACTATATACATTTACAACCACACACATCTCTATGTTACAAATTTAAAAATGTAAAAACCAATAAAGAAAAAAATGCATTCATACCACTAAACCCAACCAATAATGTACAAAATGAAATTAAAGTTCAGTAATTTAAATTAGGCTAGAATACAAACCCACAAAATGAAAGAGAATGAAAAATATAGAGTCCAAACAATAACAAAATAATATTGAAACAACATCTTTAATCTATAGGAAAATTGTGGTCTATCTCAACTCAAAATGCTCAGTTGGGTCCTAACCCTCCTTAGACTCCATCAAAAGGCCACTCATCTGCAGAAGACATGACACATGAAGTTAAATCTTGGGTAGCGGTGAGTATACCAATACATAGTGGGGCACCCAAAATCCAAAAATCTATAATCAAAGGAACGATATTGTCATCTCTACATAAGATATGTCTATAATAAAAATAACCTGAACATCCAGATATATTAAATCCAAGACAAATGTTCTAAAGGTAAGTTCCAGCCACCTCATAACTGCACTAAGGATTCAGTCTGATGATTCAACAAATAACTAAACTAGGAGAACACACTCTTCATTAGGATAGCACTAATGATGTCCAAACGATATGTATTATTCATCTGGAATAGTCAGGAGAGTGATACACTGATGAATCTGAAGATAGAATTTGATACAAATGTTTTGGGATAACACCCTACACAAGTGGGGAAGATCACGATGCATAGATGAGGACAACTTCTAGGGCCATGTCTTGATACCATGCCTTATATAGATTCACCTTTATTTTAGAGTATCTACATCAGTTAGGATTCATCTCATTGATACCATGACTCCTCATAGGACGCATGAATGGATAGAGGATCCTTCTCGGATCCTCTTAGAGGGGATTCCAAACTCTATCTGGATAGTGATACTAAAGGATCATACTCTTGTGAATAGTAAATGATACAAAATAACCATCCCGGGAACAAGAAAGGTCAGAAACCCCAAAAAAAACTCCTTAAATATATTGTTGAAAAAGAGATCATTACTTATAGAATATAGTACACATCTTATAGTAGTGTCACATGTCATTTCCTTGTATTTGGGGTATGCCTATATACCCTGTCCATGTTACAGTATACAATGTCAACCAATGTTCACCTACCCGTGCACCAGTACACAGGGCAACCTGTGTATCTATGCTAGTTTTCCTATGTGGTGGAGGTACATGCCATATTGGAAATCCATGTACTCCACCCTGTGTCTGTGTACTCCCATAGCACATGTCGATTCTAAAGAGGGGCACACATGTCATGTGACACTTAACTACCTCTTGAAACCCCATTCGCCACATTTTGGGGGGCCACATGATGTATAGTCTAGATGACATGATTTGTTCTATGAAATATTTTGTAACACTCATTATTCCTACACGTGCCTCTACCAAACAACTAGTTTTCTATTAGATGATTCATTGACCTCGAAACTGATTATCCAAGGTTATCATTCCATTGCAACACCAAATATATGGGTTTTTGGCCTTTGATCGACCCCAAAAACCAAATTGGATCCTCCGCGTGAAATTCGGCCAACGAATGATATCTCTTAAGATACATCGATCTATCCACCACCATCATATTTTCACCTCCTCTAGGATTTAATGAGGTTGTATCTTAGATTTGTGACTGTTCCACCAGGATATGGTGGTGTAATGTTCATCTATTCATATCCAATGAAGATCACAATGAATGTGAATAATATTGGAGGAGAAAAGAACACAGAATATCCCAATGAATGAAAATTAATCATTTTTCATTCCAGGATTGATACATTTCATATGGAAGATCATTATAAAAAAATAGTATAATAATAAACAAATTCCATCAATTGAACCCTCGTATAAGAACGATTGAACAATGGAACAACCTGTTCATGGGATGATCAACATTTTTAATTAATTATAATAATAAGGGAAGATGAAATTGAAATAAAACTCTTTACCTTATGGTTGGATTGTTCACTAAAAATGATCAATATTTGTGGGACTTCCATTATCCATATTCTTTAAAACATCTCCTTTTGATATCAAATCCATTATTTGTCTTCATTTTCCATCAAATGAATTACCCATTTAATCTCGATAGCCTCTGGGAAGTTCCTTTTATATCGTCATAACCCTGGGATACATGTTATTTAAAAAAGGAAACTCATCATTGTATCACAACGTAATGTTATATATAAAATAAATTCATAATTTATTTTACCCCATAAAATTTCCCAAAATTATCCTTCACTGCTGACCAACGCCGGTCGGTGTTAGGTATCACCCAATATCATTTCCTTGATCTAAATGAAATAGTGCCTTCATATTTCTTATCTAGTCACCTATTTGGAAGTAATTATAATTTTATAGAAAAATTGTATGCATGTTCTATTTAATGTTTTAATAATTTTCATGAAATTGATCTGGGAAAATAGGGCCTCATAAATTCATGTTGTAAAGTGTATGGTCTCAAATTAAATCCCTATAATAATTAAAAATGATACAAAAAAAATCTGGGACATTGCATTCCCCACACCTTGGGGATTTACATCCCTAGAAAGATAAAAACAAAGACTATAAAAAATGATGTGGGTAATGTACATTAATCTGAGTCTCTCATGCCCATGTTCTATTTGAGATATTCTCATGGTTACATCGAACATTTACCCACTGAATTTATCACCCACATTGGATCCTCTCTTATCGATCCACAATATCCATAGGGTAATCATCAATGTTTTCTCCATAGTAAATTTTCAGTTCACCCCAGTCGAACACGTGTTATATGCCTTGCACATACATCCTCAACTGCAACACGTGAAAGACATCTTGTACCTGGTACCACTATGGGGGTAGATCTAAGATGAATTCCACCTCGTAGACTTTATACAGACTATGATAAGGGGAAACAAACCACTTTCTACCCCAACCAAAGCTTTGTAATCCTCATTGGGGTGAAACTCAACGGAACACATGATTTTATTCATTGAACACCAAGGACTCTGAATTCTGTTAGAAGATAAATTTTGACTACTCAGTGCAGTCTTAATTCAATCCTAGATGATCTATACATTATTAGTAGTTTCTCACACTAACTCGAGGCCCATGAGTGCTGACTCTCATTGATCAGTCCTTCAATGTGATGACCAAAAAGTTCACCCATACAAAGCATTGAATGGTGCCTTACCAATGGTGGAATGATATCTATTATTGTACGCAAACTACCACAGAGGTAGTTTATCCTCTTAACTATGAACAAATTCAATCATGAAATCTTGCATCAAGTCCTCTAGATCCCGAATAGTCCATTATGTCAATCCATCTATCTGTGGGTGAAAAGTTGTGATGAAGCAAAACTAGGTCCTAAATGCCTCCTAGAATACCTTCAACATCTGGTATATGAAATGAGAATCATGAACTGAATCTATTACTGATGGGACTCTATGGGGTCAAACATTCAAGATCACATATAGGATTCCAATTCTCTCTAATAAAATCTTCTTTGGAATATCTATGATGTGGGCCGACATGGTGAGTCTTTCAATCATCACCCATATAGAATCATATCCCCTTGACATACATGGTAATCCCATCATGAATTCCATCAATATCCCATCCCACTACCATCCTGACACATCAAGGTGTTTAGCCATACCTTCTGAAAGCTAGTTCATAGAATTCACCTAATGAAATGTAATGTGTTGTGAAACTAACTCAACCACTACATTTATCATCCCTTTTCATGAGAACTGACATTAGAGGTCCTGGTAAAACATCTCCACAAAATTATTTACTTCTAATGGGGGTGAATAAATTTACCTTAGAACCTCCTCTCACAAACCCACTGGTATTACCGTGCATCCCATGAAAATAACAACTTGATCCCACCTTATTAATATCAATCATGAGCATGCTGTATGGACATGTAAGCATGTAGGGTCTCGCAGTCAATATCCTAATGCTATGAATCCATGACTCATTGTTTGAGTGGAGGGATGACAACCATTGACATCATGTAATATTGTCCATCTCCATCCACAATGGATAACTATAACAATGGTGAAGCCAATATGTGCTCAGAGCTTTGGAAGCCTATACATCCGCTCCCCACTACCGATGTCTCTGACCTATCTGCATGCTGCTGACTTTCACTAACTGCATCTACATAGCCATGAATTTATCAACAACCAAATTTTGATTGAACACTCCAACATAAGTCATAATTCATAGAGGTATAATTCTTTCTTAGATTTCTAGATGTTGACATTGCTCGAATGAATAATCCATGAAGTACTAATCCTTTACCTTATCCATCGAGTTACTGGAATGGTTAGTGAATCATTATTAATAGTGATTTTTTTCAATATAACATACTAAAACTAAATAAGGGAATGTATATGCACAAATCACATCATGAATATATAGAAATACTCTTTATATTGATTCTCTACCTTCTTCCATGAATGAGTAACCTCATCATGGGTTTTTGTGGTAAAAAATCACCATCACCCTACCAATCCCAAAAGATGGCTCACCACCAAGACCACTATCTGGTAAGATGGTGTCCTCACTAGACTGAAAACTCTGGTCACCACCTCAATCAATTCCTCAGCCACCTGAGGGTTTCACTGAACTTAGTACTTAAGGCATCATTGTCTCTAAAAATCATGGATCACAACCAACTTTTTCGTAAAGTCTATTGGTACTTCATGTAACCCATGTTTCTCCACAAATGGCGGTATTACGTGACCACCCCTAGAATTATCATCTGGGGAGTTGGACCCAATATAGAAGTTTCATCAGTGATGGGGACATCCTCTTGATTGGGCTAGTGAATCCAAGATGGCATGTGTCATGAAGGCATCATGTATGAAAAATAATATATAGCATGGTCAATGAGCATATCTAGATATCCGACTCCAGAAGGATGTAGAATCCACAACCCATTCCAGTATGATTCATCTACTATTATGGATTCTCTACAACCAATGTTTTCATGTACCGAGTCAAAACATAAGTTATCATAGTCTTGGTGAATGGACATGTCATCCACTTTCACCAAAACTAGAGTCCCTTACATGAGAGACGAAATCGAAAAATGTAACCATATTTTCATAAACCAAATATATAGACTCCTTGTACTTGTGTCGAACTGACATATATGACATCGCTTGGTCATGGACCATCCCGGTGGGCCTTGTGCCATTAATCCCCATGCCCACCTCCAATAGTCCAAGGGATGATGAATAACACATAGTAGTAATATCTCTATCATGGAAGTGATCACCTAAGTATCTATACATCCACATATGTCCAAGACACAAATGCTGAAATGTATATACCATTAATGAAAAAAATGAATGCATACCACTAAACTTTAGTAATAGAGTACAAACAGAAATTAAAGAGTAGTAACTTAAATTGGGAAAAAATACAGACCCACCAAAAGAAAGAGTCAGCAAACTAAAAAGTAAAACCTTTTAAAAAATATGTTCTGGGAATGCTTCTGGAAGACATAGGAACACCTCGGCTAGTCTGAACTCAAAAATCACTATCTATTACTAGACTACAATGGACTCCATTAAAAGTTTGTTCTTCATCATAAGACATGACATGTGTGGGAAAATATCATTCATGGGTGAGAATGACAATTAAAAATATAACACCATGAAAAAACAAAGCGATACAAATGTGTTGGAACCAAAATATGTGGCTTGGAAATAATAATCGAAGAAAACTAAAATAAATAAAAGGAGGCTGCATCGTGTTAGAACATCACAAAAACACCTATAGCACTATGACCAGAGAAAATTTACAATGTCCTTTGTGACTGCTGAGGAGAAAATTAATGGTCTACTCTATGAATCTGAAGAACATGACAGAGGGATAATGTCTCTGTGACCATCGCTAAGGGAGTGATGGTCACCTCTGGTTCTTCACAAAATTTGAGGAAAGACAATATTAAATGAGACTATTGTGGTGGCAGTAACTGTCAGCTCAGTGATTCTGAGAAACTTGATGGATTCTATCTCTGGTTACAGAGTAGGGATTTCATCTATGATTCTCTACTTTCTATGAGCCGCTAAGCTATGTAAATCCCCATTCTATTTGTGCCTCTATCTTTTTCATGTCCTTGATATTGGAAAATACAATATCTATGACTCCTATTTCTTCATAAACCCCTTTTCTATGCAGCCCTTTAGGATTTTACAATGTGATTTCAAACTCCCTCATGCGGTGATAGTTGTTTTATTTCATAGCATCATGCTTATCCAAATAGGCACACTAATGGTTATTTATTCTTCACATATCTATGCTATCATGGATCCCCAAATGGAACACTCCACAACAGATTTACCACATGGAATTTCTTCTGCTTTCCCTCCCCAAGCACGGGTTGGTGCAATTCATGTATGTACTAACGTTGAGGAGTGAATCCTCGTTGTCCGAGCTATAAGAATTAAAACTACCATGCACCCACATCAGCAACACATGACGTTGAGTTATGATCACCGCATGTGTGGTATGACCGAGAGGATTAGAGAGGGGATAAGTACCAGTGCCCTCCTACTCTCTCTTTCCCTCTAGGATCTGCCCCCATGCACTCCTTGGGTGGTCCTTTCATAAGCCCTCTCCAACCATGGTAGGGTTGTCCCTATATGATTGACATTAAATTTGACCTTCCTCTAATGGAAAGACATCCTTCTCATACAACTTGACACCCTACTCAAGTTTCCCTCGTAGATTAATTCAGAATATCACTCTCCTAGGGTATTGTAACCATGGGTAAGCCCATGTTTCCTCTTTGGCCCACATACAAATTTCAATACACGCTCCACTTCTCATTGGATCACCTTTCGTGGTGGTATAATTAGGACTACTAAAGACTCTTGTTTTTCATCCCAGGTATGACCCGTGTTGTCGCATGGTAAGCATAGACAATGAAATAATCTCTAGGCTGCTAACAAAAAGTAGGTCCCATAAACCCTCTCACCCAAACAACACAAATATTGATCCCTATCTCCAATTAAGGGTATGTATGAAGCCTTCTTTAGGTTCATTCACGACATCCCTCTAGCCAGATTATTTCAGAACAGTTCACTTCCATCCCAAATGACGTTAAGTTGTATAGTCTCCAAGCTATGTGAGATTGTTCTATTTTGGGTATGTAGGAAGCCACTTATATGTTCATTCCAAAATTATTGTAAACTATGGTGCTCCCTCCTAGGGGTTCACACTCCTAATGTGACATCTTATTATTTTTTGAAACACCACCATGTATTTAACTCCATAGAGTTTTTTAATCCACCCATTCAGGTTGTTGTCCTTTGTGCACACCCCAACCACACATCAAATATTTCTAGGAAGTTAACCATGTATAATACCCCTACTCAATCCATACACCTCCAAACATGTGTTCCCATATTGCGATGGAATGTTAACCATGTGTAAGACCAAATCATTTCTTTAGATTTCGGTCCTTTATGTACACCACAATTCTATCCCACCTCTACCTGAACTACATGGACTTTCATCATTTTCATTTTTCACCAAGGTATATAGGAAGCCACATTTAGGATCATGCTCATATCCTATTTCCCATCATGGAATTTTCCTCAAGCCATTTTGTTTCCAGAAGATCATTCCCCTTCCTAGAGGTTCCAATTCCTTCAGAACCCCTCCATTCATCCATTCTCATGAGCCCCCTTCTCAGGTGACTCATCGCCCAATTCCAGAACAATGTTGAATTTGATTCCCTATAATGGAACAATGTAGGAAACCTCTCTATGTTTCAATCACAATAATATTTTATTCATTTTGGTCTCTATATCCATTCATTCTATTCCATGACAAATCATCCATATCCATACTGATTTCATACTGGCCACCACTTCCCTATGGAATCATGTCCTTCATCACAGTTCCCTTTGTAACACCCAAAATTCGAACCATTCATATGTCCCAATAGGTTATTGGGTTGTTTTCCTTCCCATTCACCCAGATTCTATGTCTTACCATATCAAACTAAATTGGGTTTTATGCCTTTTTGGGTACGTAGGAAACCTCCTTTAGGGGAAATCCTATCCAATAGTAAATCTTGGTGTCCCCTTTATGGGGACTCAATCATCCTATGATTCACCCTTTATAATGTCCAGATTAACCTTCATGGTGTGGCTTATTCCCTTTATAGGACATACTAACCTAGGTCAACTCTTTTTGGCCGTTCAATTCCATCCATAAGGTAGACCTCCAATTTAATCCCTCCTAGAAATATACCCATATAATTTACTCTCATCAGTGTTCTGATTAGTCATTTCCATCTCTGATAGACATTAAACCCATGAAATACCCTGTGTTAAACATGGGATGTCGAGGATTACCTCAGTGACATTAATTTTTTATAATAAACATTATATTTGATGAGGTATGCCTTGGTCTTCCCCGCCCTCGAGAATCCCTTTCATATGGGGAAGAAATCTAGGCATACCAGTGTTTCAGAGTCTAGACACACTAGTGATACCCAACATGACTACTGCCCTAACCCAAGGATTATACCCTGACATGACCCCATGGAATTTCCTTACAGAAGCATCATAATTAATTATAGCCATAATGATATAGAAGCACGAAGAGTCTCACAAACAACATATTAGTATTTAAGGAAGACATTGACTAGGCAATGAATTTCAAGGAGAAATCCAAGGAAGTAGAGGACAATATCATATCATCATATTTCAAATATGGATAAAACGTCCTTGAAGAAGTAATGGATGACACCCTCCATTGGAAATATTGAATGTGGGGAAATAGCTATGAATCCTTGATAGAAGAATGTGTGCCCCAATGAAAGCATCAGAGACAAAAATGGTGAACCCTATGTAAATTTATTACCCACAATATAGGGATTATTATCATTTGAGGCATCAACAGATGATCATTTCACTAGATCTAGTTATCTATCATCTTGACCCTCTAATCAAATAGTGGGATTGGCTTGAAATTCAATAGGATTTGTGGTAGTTAATTGTTGGTCATCCCGGTCTGCGACATTGTATGCGTAAATCATTCTATCCTTCCCTGTAAATAAAATGGAACTGGGGATCTTGGCATCATTTTCTTGCTGTGTGACACCCTGAACACAATTACCCAGAGTCGGTGCATTATTACATGACATTGGTATGATCACAAGGGATCAAATCCCGAATGACTGATCAGTTTAGTTTCCTTTAATGTACTATATATATTCATAAGTTTTACATTACATCATAAAATTAAAACATCAACAACATTTTGTCCCCTTTTTAAACACACGTATATCCATATTCTATTCTATAAGGTCAACCATAAAATACTTCATCACATCCTGGGAAAAATAAAACATAGAAAGGGGAGAGCTCAAATGCTTAGTAAGGATAACTATATAGTGGAAACATTCTTAAATAAGAATAAATATTTATGAAAATGTATAAGACTAAAAAAGCCATTTATACATAAACATCATCATGATATGGAAAAGATAAAATCAAATAATTCCATTTACTTATTCACATGGATGTTCTACTATTTGAATAGTGAAATGCGATATCAATACCCACTTACATAATGATGGAATGCATAATGCCAGACTTCACAACCATGTAGTCAAGCCCTTATTCCAGGACAAAAAAATAAGAATTTTTCATCACCTTGTTACAAGACACCTGTTTGCCTCGTGAGACCTACTGATGCATCAAATATCTATATAAGGCTCCCCCATCACATACTAAGTCCAATGCACACCTCATATGAAATGTTTTAAACATAACATAAACATTCGTATTAAAACTAACATATGAAATGTAAATATTTTATCCATAAACCATGAATGGAATAAGAATAACACATCCAAATTGAAACATATCACAAATCCTTCAATACCATATCGTAGATTTTAATCAAAATAAATCAACATCAAACAAGCTTAAAATCCATCAAAAGGATGATGACATAGATGAAATCAAAATTTTTTTTAGAGAAATATCTCTTTCTATTTTGAAATATTCTAAAAGACATAATTAAATAAAAAGACATTTATTTAGAACAGATTATTATAAGCTCCTAAGAGAATATTTGACAATATTATAAAGGAATAAAATAGCCGCAATTGCTGTATACGTTAAAAAATATTCTTACCTTAATTTTGTCAAAATGGTCATAAATTACCTAGTTTGTAAAATGATAGAAAGATTCCTTTCAAAACATATAATGTCAAATAAGGGTATAAATGACTTTAAACCATTGTCTTGTAAATATTAAAAAAAAATTGAAATTTTTTTTATATGAAAACATGGGTGTGGATGATAAAGAGGTCCCAATAGATAATTATGTAAAAACAACCTCAGATAATAAAGAGATTGTGAAATTAACCCTTACCTTGTACATTACCATGGTCGAGTGTATGTTATCCTAATGTATAATTGTTAAATCATTGTTATAAAATTATAAAAAATATATATACATAAATATGATATCATATATGATCCTCTAATATTGAATTGTCAATAATATTTTAGTAATATCATCACTTCGGGTGTTAACTGGTCAGTTTTCCTTTATATGATCGGTTAAGTAAGCCACGTTTGTTATGGATACGATGTGCTTTATTCATATCCATAATGATATTAAGTTCTTAATCATTATTTTTAATCATAAAATGAAAATTAATTTTGAATAATAATGACGAGAAATGAATCTTATCGTGTTCGTGGAGACAGTAATCCGTACATATGCACGAGTGACAATATCATTATATTGATGGTGAAATCATATGTAATTGGATGTTATATCATATATACAGAATCAGAAACATGTTATATTTATTATTTACTTCATTTATACTCATTATTATACCCATCTAAATTATTAAGTGTTTGAGTAACAAACTACACCATGACGTGGAGACGGTACGTCGTACGTACACACGTATAGTGACATTCTCATTTATATGACTGATAGAATAATGAATATGATTGTACCATTTTAATAATAACATCACAGTATATAGAATATAATGGATTTATTATTTTAGAATTGAAACAACAATGAAAGTGGAAGTGCAAGAAGAAAAGAACTTGAAAGTTGTGATAAAATATTTACATCTTCTTCGGGTTCTTCCATTGTATTTGGTCAAATGGTCTCCTTAGGTTGGATTTATAATCAACAGAAAGGCCTTTAGGATGAATTAATGGAATTTGGAAGGATATTTGGGTAGGGGATGGCCAAGAAAAATGGCTCTATAATAATTTATTTAGAGGATAAGGTAGGGATGGGTCGAAAACCTCTCAACTAATAGGTTTTAGATAGGTTTAGGTCACCATATTAACATTGTCTTTTAGATTTAACTCTTAGTTAAATAGTTTCACATTTACTATGTCTCTTTGTATTTTTATATTATATAGTTAATAAACATACTATTACAATCCAAGAGAACCCCAAGTGGTTCCTTATTTTTATATATAACCTTATCTAAGTCCTTTGGCAGAGCCTTATATTTTTAGGAATATTATATCAATTAAGAATATAGTATTTTTTTTAAAACTCAATTATGTCAATTTTGACACTATTTAGTATTTGGTTTTTATGAAAATCATAAAAGCATGATTACTTCAAAAACAAATTATTTAATCAACCCTAAAATATCATATTAACCATGAAAATCAGTCTAATCCTTCAAAAGTATCAACTTTCATTTATTTGGATATTTATATTATCAATTATTTTAATCATCAATTAATAAGTTAATTACTGCATCATCATTGTGTCATAAATAAATTAAATTATTAAATATCTAAAAATAATAAATAAAATACAATTATGTAGGAAGTATTTTAATATTTCTATTGAATATTTATATTCTAATTTATCCTATATATAACCCTATATTAAAAATGGTTTGGTATTTAAACATTGAATATAACTCTTTTAACTTATCTTTAAATAAAATAATAATAAATGCCCTAATCGAATCCAAGTGGACCATATAGGATCATATTTTATTCCTATGGTTTTTAGGTCTAATTATACTTATCCAATAGAATTAGAACATTTATTAGACTAATTATGATATCATTTTTACTCATAATTACCCTATTTTCTTTTAACCGTGGTAAATAAAAGTCAAAAAGACAATATTCACCAAAAAATATTTTTTAATAGTCTTGAACCACATATTACTTATTTATATAATCCATGTATCTCAAGTTTTTTTAAATTCAACTCACAGAAAAGGTAAAATTATGTTTTATACAAATTTGCAAATGCTCTATGGAGGTGGGTAAAATACGCTAAAAAGTTCGATAACATTTTTATATATCTAAACTTTTTATAAAAATGGCACCAATGAATTACATTAAACATATATTGGTATTATGTATTTATTTTTATATAAAATAAATTTAAATAAAATAATTAATTATTTAAATAAAAAGTAAATTTTAACCAATATCGCAGTGTTTTCACTATTCATTAAAAATTAAATGTTTTCTTAATAATACCCAAAATTCACCCTAAGCTAATTTTGATATTCTGAATTAAAAAATGAAGTCTATTTGGAAAAAAAATCATAAAATTTCGAAAAGTGTGTATTACTATTCATAATATCTAGTTTGATTGGTCCTGGTGTGTTAGAACTCCAAGTTGCGTACAATGCAAGCTACTACATTAATCAAAGGGAAACATACCGTGGATGATTGGGGTGTTACATTCTCCCCTATTTAAAATAATTTCTTCATAGAAATTTCTAGAATATTACTCCATAAAAAGATTCGGGTGGTTCTTCATCACATGTTCCTCTGGTTCCCACGTTGCCTCTTTCATCATATAGTTTCTCCATAGAATTTTTACCAGATGAGTCATAAAGATCCTCAGCACATGTTCTCTGGTATCAAATTTTCTGAAAGGATCTTCACAATAAGATATATCAGGTTCCAGTTCAATTTTCTCATAGGTTAGTACAAGCATTTTTTCCGACATGTATTTTCTCAACAGTGATACGTGGAACACATCATGAACTTTGGAGAGACATGGAGGAATTTCCAATTGATAATCTACAACTTGAGTTCATTCTAGAATTTTGGAAGGTCATCTATACTTGGGACTCAATTTTCCCTTCATTCCAAAATGTATAACACCATTTCATGGAGATACCTTCAAGAAAACATGGTCTCCTACTTGAAATTCCAAATTTTTTCCTTCAGTTATCGGCATAGATTTTTGGCTAATTATGGCTGACTTGATGTGTGTTTGGTTAACCTTTACCTTTTCCATTGTTTCCTCAACAAGTTCTAGGGATATAAGTTTTATTTCCCCTACATCATCCCAACAAGTTGGTATGTGGCATATCATTCTGTAGAACACTTCATATGGTGCCATATGAATAATTGAATGGAAGCTATTGTTATAGAAAAATTCTACCCAAGATAATTATTGATTCCACATACCTTGAACGTCATGTGAGAAAGATCTCAACAAGTCATCAATGGTTTGAATAGTCTGTTCTGATTGTCCATAAGTTTGAGGGTACTAGGTAGTGCTCAAACGAAGTTCAGTATCCTGGTCCTTCTGAGAAATTTTCCAGAATCATGAAGTAAAACAAGGATCACAATTTGAAACAATTAATATGGTTAATCCATGATGTCTTAAAACATCATTAATATATTATCATTCCATATGTTCAACTGGTAAATCTTATCTTATAGAAACAAAATGTGCTGACTTGGTAAGACGATAAACACTGGCCCATATTTCACCATTCCTTCTATGAGTCTTTGGTAACCCCATGACAAAGTCCATTTTAATATTATCCAATTTTTACTCAGGTATTGGAAGAGGTTGTGTGACTCCTCCAGGCTATTGCCTTTCAGCATTCACTTACTAAAAAACCATACATCTTGACCAAAAATCAGCAATCTCACTTTTTATGTTGTCCCACCAAAAATGTTCCTTCAAATCTCTATACATCATTGTGATCCTAGGGTGTATGGAGAAATTGGATCTATGAGCATCAACAATGTATCCCCTTTATAGATCAGGTTTGTTAGGAACACGATGTCTCTTCCAAAATTTCGAAATTTCATCTTCATATACGAAGTCACTCAATCTCCCATCATTAAAATCTATAATCTTCTTTTGAAACTATTCATCATCTGTCTAAGAACTCTTTATCCTTTCTAGTAAATATTTTTTTGAAACCATTTGAAAAAGTTTTGTTGTTTCACCTTCAATGGTTATTCCCATATCCATCATTACTAGATCCATGAAAATAGGATCCTTTTCAACTCTCATCTTGTTCAAAAATCCATGATCCTTTCTTCTTAGATCATCTACCACTTTATTTTCCTTCCCTAGGTTGAAGTGCATAGTGAAATCATAATCCTTGAGTAGTTCAATCCATTGTCATTGCCTCATGTGGAGTTCTTTTTGTGAGAAAATATACTTCAAAATCTTGTGATCAATATAAATGTCAAATTTTTCACCTTAGAGATAATGTCTCCAATTTTTTAGAGAATAGATTACAGATGCTAACTCAATATCATGAGTAGGATAGTTTTTCTCATGAATTTTTAGCTATCGTGATGCATAGTAAATAACTCGATCATTCTTCATATGGACACAACCAAGTCCTTTTTTTGAAGAATCGCTATAAATAACAAACCCACCCTTCCATGATGTTAGATCCAAGATAGGAGCATTGAATAATTTTTACTTAAGTTCTTCAAAACATTATTCAGTCTATTTTGTCCAAAAAAATTTGACCCCATTATGTGTGAAATTGGTTAAAGGGTTAGCCAACCAGGATATATTCTGGGTGAAACGTTGATATTAACTTGCTAAACAAATAAAACTATGCACCTCAATTATACTTGTCAGTGCTGGCCATTCATGGATTGCCTTGGTCATTGAGGAATAAATAAATATTCCATCCTTAGAGACAATATGTCCATGAAAAAAATCTCCTAAAGCTATAATTCACAATTGCTAAACTTCCCATATAATTTAACTCTTGTAAGAGTGTTTAGAATTCTGCACAATTTATTTTTATGATCTTCATAGCATTTGGAGTGTAAAAATATATCGTCAATAAATACCACTACAATGTCATGTTGATATTCCTTGAAAACTCTATTCCTTATATTTATGAAGACATAGGGTGCATTAATCAATACAAAAGGCATTACTATAACTCATAATTCTTGTACCTAGTTCGAAATGCTATTTTCAGAATGTCTTCCTTCTTCACAAACAACTGATGACATCTAGATCGATGGTCAATATTTGAAAAATATTTATCTCAATGTAGTTGGTCGAATAAATAATCAATGTGAGGTAGGGGATACTTTTTCTTTATTTTTATAGCATTGATCTCCCTGCTGTCAATGCACAACCTCAGATATCTTTCTTTCTTCTTAAAAATAAGGACATGGGATCCCCACAGAGAAACAGTAGGGAGAATAAATCCATTTTCACTCAATTCACCTAGTTTTTTCATTAGTTCCTATAGTTCTACAGTGTTAATTCTATAAGGGGTCTTTGATATTGTCATTGAACAAAAAATTAAATCAATGGAAAACTCAATTTATCATTTTAGTGGGTGTCGAGGTAAATCCTCTGGAAACATGTCAACATATTCTTGCACAATAGGTATGTCATCTATTTGAACATTTTTTTACTCACCCATAGTTATCTCATTCGCTTCCTCCCCAATAATTGAATTTAGTAGAGAAACATGGGGTGGATCTAGATAAGAATTAGGTGGTGAATTTTCTACTATAAAGATAAGTTACTCCTTATCATCATCCAAATTAGTAAACTCATTCTTTTTACAATTAATTATCACATCATGGTCTGAAAGCCCATCCATTCCAAGGATTATATCAAATTCCATCATGGTTATGACGATGAGATTAGTAGATAAAGAATATTTATATGGACTAATGGGAACTGATTCACAATACTTTGTTGTAATGAAACTTCTCTTAGGAGTTTTGACTGACAACTACCTTGTTAAATCAAATTGGAAATATCTAATTTTCATAGAAAACATGGAAGATATGAAAAAATGTGATGATCCAGAATCAAATAAAGCATTGTCTTAATTTGAGGAAACCATTAAATTACCTACCACCACGTATTTCGGAGCTTTAGCCTCAGCAGTTGTGATCGCATAAGCTTGAAATTTCTCCCTTGGCCTCTTCTGAGGTAATTTCTCTTGGCACTTAGGAAACTAATTTTCATAATTACCCTTTTCTATACAATTTTAGCATTAAACATTTAAAAACTATTTATTTCCATTGTAATCACGAGCTTGGTCACCTTTTTAACCACACAAGTAACAGACTCCAATTCACTTCAGGCAAGTACCAGGGTGTTTCTTCCCACATTATCGCATGATGGATATTCAACTTTTCCCTTCTTCCCCTTATTTCTATTTCGAGAGTGTTCAGAAGATCGCTTTTTATCTTTATTTTCTTAAAATTTGTAAGACATAGAGAATTCCTTTTCTATCTTGATAGTGCATGAGACATTATCTTCATACAACGAGAAGGATTGTGAGACTAATTCTCAATAGGGAAATTGTTTTAACCCATAAAGGAAATGATCAATCATACTCCTTGGGTTACATATATAATCTACTGCATTCCTTTCTATCCTTGTAATGATAGCCTCATACTTTGCAACATTATCATCTCCTTTTGCTTCAGACTCAGAAATTGTCTATCCATATCCACTCGATGGTCATTAAGAAAGTATTTCTCTAACAATATCTCTTTAAACTCCCTCCATTCCATGTTTGATACTTCAGCATATTACTCAGTGTTTTTGATTAACGACCACCATTGAACTACATCTCCCGTGAGTCGATAAACTCCCTTGACAACTTTTTCCCTTTCGATACATCCCAAAGCATGAAATATTTTATAAAAATTTTTATTCATTACTCAACTACTAATGGATTTGTACTCTAATTTAATGTTGGTGGTTGTTTCCTCATCAAGTATTCTAATATTGATCCTTCATGTTTTGGATCAGGATGCTCCATATAGGTAATGTAATTAATAATATCATGGGTGAGTTGTCCCAGTATGGTGATAATCTTATCAGCACCAGTTGCATCACCAGGTCCACTATAATTATCTTGAGTAGAAGGGAAATCCCTACATGGATTACGTGGGTTGATGCAGTTTCCATTATTTCTACTAGGCACCATTTCTAAACAATGTCATACACTAGATTAGTTTATTAATCACAATACATAATTTCAAACTTGTAAAACACTTTACAAAAATTTAAAAGTTTATGGATATAATCCATAATCCTAAAAATGTTTTCTTTGAGTAATTGTATACTCATAAACCCTTCATATTGGTTTGTAAAGAAAATGTGAATTATCCTAATAATATTAATTGAGAAAATATTTTCAATTAAATTTTCATTGAATTTAATTTTTTTAAACCAAAAAAAGTGTTACACTAAGATGAATTGCTTCATTTTTATGATATTGGTTCTATTTTGAGTTGAATAGTAAAAATGTCACAATTCGGTTTTTTAACTATTTTAAATTATTTTTGTAGTCTTGACATAACATATACTACACTAATCTAAATTGAAAAATTCATTCTTTTCCAGATTATACACATCTAGGGAATCATTTAAATTTTTTGGACCAAAAGATGAACTGACCATATGGAAGCTAAAAAAAGCTCAAAAGGTGTCTCAAGAAAATTGTTTACAGATCTTCCGATTTTTGGTGTGGGGTCCATAAATCATTCTTGGTTGGCCCAATTGTTGTCACATTCAGTAGATTGATGCTAAAGGAGTTGGGAAATATATTTCATGAAGTAAAGGCTGCATGAATTGGCCGTTTAAGGGGTAATTAGAGATTCCTAATCAAGAGGATAGCGTTATGGGCAGTCTGACTGGACAGAATAAATGGTCAGAGTAAAACGAGCATAACTCTCGAAATTCTTGTCCAAATATGCTGAGAGATTGAGGGAAAATGACCAATATAATTATGAATAGCATTTATGAAGGGTGAAATGCGTGATGTTTTAATTTAATGGGCCTAAAACGCATCAACATCCAAGGGAAAAATTCATGCAATAAAAGGAGGAGAGGTCCTCCCTCTCAAAGCATCTCTCATTCCATCTCATTCCTTCTGGGACACAAAGGTGGAGAACTTTTTGCCCTTATCTTTTATTTATTTTCTATTTCATAGTTCTTTAACACCTTTTTTTCATTCATCTCGATTACCCATATAATGGTGAGGTAAACATTTGGAGTAATTGGGGAAGGGTTGGTTTACTATTTTGTAAGGCTTGAGTTCTTGGATGTAATTGAATGAAATTTCTTTCTTTTTCAAAGTTGTTTTCAATTTCATATAGCGGATTTTATTATAAAGTGTGATCATTCTTTAATTTTATTTCCATTATATAATTTTTTCTGGGTAAGAATATCATTATCTCCCTGCACTAATTTCTTTTTTATATACGATGGAATAGACCAGGGATTAGTGGCGAAGTACTTGATGATCGTCAGTACATTTAAAAGGGGTAGTGAATGTTGTTGATTATTTGGGATAAACAAGACCTGATCGGGTATTTCCCATGTCAGTTAACGCTATTCAATACAACTATTTTACACGTGGAAGTAGAGTTTACCAAAATGAGATCATGGTAAGGTTTTCTCACACAATCATAATTTCACCAAGGACGTGAGAGGAAATGATTTTGGAAACTCACTTTAATCAACAATGAAGAAGAGGTTTGAATTAAATTGAACAAGGATATCATTGCTATGAGGAAACCGACCTAGACCTAATCATCCTTTTAATATCATAGTTTTCAATCATTTTAATTTGAATTTCAATTCAATCATTTTATAAAAACATGCACCGTTTTTACCCTCGTTTAAAAGTGAAAAACCATTTGGTGTGCACTACTCTTTGAGAGACATCCTAGATCAACCACATTAATGAATTTTAACTTATATAATAATTGTTTCGCCACATCATATGACATCCGTGCATCACATACCCCCGTGAGTGTCGTAACCAAGAGTGCAACAAGGCCTGTTGACGTGCACCAGTTCCCGTTTGAGTCTATCTGAAAGCGGTGTTTTCGGGTTTTACCCCTAGGTACATCTGTTACAGAGCCACCTCTACCTTCTCATATCCAGATAGGGATGTATTCCTTGGAAAACTCACAAAATCTCTATAGTACAAAAATTCTAGGAAGTTCTTATATACTAATCCTCATTTTCAATATTAAGGTAGTGTTCTCTAATAAGAGTTTTTCTAAATCTAGTTTCTATGATTTGTACAAAACATACTATGATGCCAACTGCAATTCCCTAACCCCAGTTGACCAGAGTTTGTGCATTATTACATAACATTTGTAGGATCAGAAGGGATAAAATCACAAAAGATCGATCAGTTTAGTGGCCTTGGAAGTACTAGATACATTAATAAGTTTTACATTACATCATTAAATAAAAACATCCAAAAAATTATGTCCCCTTTATAAACACACTTATATTCTTATCCCATCCCAACAGGTAAACCATAAAATACTTTTTCAAATTCTGAAAAAAACATAGAAAGGGGTGAGCTCAGATGCTCAGTAAGGATAAAAATATAGCGGAAACATTTATAAATAAGCACAATATTTTAAGGTAATGTATAAGGCTAAATCCAAAGCCTTTTAAACTTAAAATTCAGCAAGATATTAAAAAGATAAAATCAAATAATTCCATTTAATTATTAATATTGATATTATACTAGTTTAATAATCACAAACAATATAAATAGCCACATTCAAAATGATGGAATGCATAATGCAAGATGTCCTAACCACATAGTCAAGGCCTTATCCGAAGACTACAAATAAGATTTTTTTAAGGCCTTATTCCAAGATGCTAGTTTGTCTCATGAGACTTAAAGATGCATCAAGGAGCTATAGTGGGCTCCACCCATCACTAACCATGTCCAATGTATTCCTCATATTGAAATGTTTTAACATAACATAAACATTTGTATTAAAACTAGCATACGAAATGTCAATACTTTATCCATAAAACATTAATGGAATAAGAATAAAATATCCACAGTCAAACATATCACAAAACCATCAATACAATAAGGAATATTTTAATCATAATAAATCAACTTCAAATAAGATTAAAATCAATCAAAAGGATGTAGACATAGATTAAATAAAAAAAATTAGTAAAATATCTCATTCTATTTTGAAATCATTTAAATATCATATAAGTAAAAAAGAAGATATTTATTTTTAAATTATTTTTATAATTCTTTAATGGAATCTTCGATGATGTTACAATGGTGAAAAATATCCCCACTCGCCATATTAGTTAAAAACAATATTACCTTAATTTTATCAAAACGGTCATAAAGTACATTGTATGGATAATGACAGAAAGATTCTTTTAAAAACATATAAGGTCAAATAAGGGTATAAATTACATTAAATCATTGTATATAAAATAGTAAAATTGTTTTGAAATATATTTCTTAAGAAAACATAGATGTGGATGATAATGATATCCCAATATATACTTATGTAAAAACTACTTCAGATGATAATGAAATTGGGAAATTATCCCTTACCTTGTACTTTTCCTTGGTTGAGGGTACGTTAACCTACTGTATATTAGTTAAATTATTGTTATTAAATTATACAAAAACTATATACATATGTATGATATCATATATGATCCTCTAATGTTGGTTTGTTAAGAATATTTTACTATTATCATCAGTTCGGTTGTTAACCGATCCATTTTCCATTATATGATCGATTATGTAAGCATTGTTTGTTATGAATAGGATGTATTTTATTCATATAAAAATTTATATTAAGTTCTTAAACATTATTTTTAATCATAAAATGAATATTATTCTTGTTTCATTATGATGTGGAATGAATTTAATCGCGTTCGTGGAGACGGTAATCCGTACATACGCATTAGCGACAACATCATTATATTGATGGTGAAATCATTTGTAATTGAATGGTATATAATATATTAAGAATTAATAGCATGTTATATTTATTATTTACATCTTTTATACTCATTATTATACTCATCAAAAGAATGAAGTGTTTGAATAACAAACAACACCACGACGTGGATATGGTAAGTCGTACGTATGCATGTATGGTGAATTTTTCATTCATATGATAGATAGAGTAATGAATATGGTTGTAAAATTTTTATAATTACATAATAGTATGTGGAAGATATCGGAGTTATTATTTTATAATGTAAACAACAAAGAATGCGTAAGTATAAGAAGAAAAGAACTAGAAAGTGGTGATAAAATATTTACCACTTCTTCGGGTTCATCCTTTTGATATGATCTAAAGGACTCCATAGGATGGCTTTTTTTACTAAAGTAAGGCATCTAGGATGAAGGGTGTAAATTTGAGAGGATATTTGGTCATGGTTTTGCAGAGCCAAATGGCTTGGGAGGTGTGAAATTAAGAGAATGGGAAGTACCCTTTTTAAGAGAGGTGAGGGTCACATTAGAAAAATCTTGTAATATTATTTTATAATAAAATATTTTTATATTTATAATGGCTTAAAAATGATTTATTTGGAGGATAAGGTGGGTATGGGTCGAAAACCACTCAACCAGTAGTTTTTAGATAGGTTTAGGTCACCATGTTAATATTATATTATTTTATTTACTCTTAGTTAAATAGTTTGACATTTTCCATGTCTCTTTGTATTTTAATATTTTTTGGTTAATAAACATACTATAACAAGACAAGAGAACCCCAAGTAGTTCATTATTAATATAGCTAACATTATATAATTCTTTTGGATGAACCTTATATTTTTAAAAATATTATATCAATTAATAATGGAGTATTTTTTTTAAAACTCAATTATGTCAATTTTGAAACAATTTAGTGTTTGGTTTTTCTGAAAATAATAACAGCATGATTAATTTGAAATTTTTTTTGCATAATCAACTTTAAATTGTCATATTAACAAATAAAATTAGTGGAATTCATCAAAAGTCTCAAATTAATTTATTTGGATACGTATACTTTCAATTATTTTTATCTTACATTAATAAGGTAATTACAGCATCATCAATGTGTCATAAATAAATTAAATTATTTAATGTATAAAAATTATAAATAAAATACCATTAATTATGAAATCACATTATCATTCTAATTAATATTTATAGTCGAATTTATCTTATGTAAATCCCTTTATTAAAAATGTTTTAGTTATTAAACATTGAGTTAAATTCTTTTAACTCTTCGTTAAATAAAACAATAATAATTGACCTTCTCGAATCCATGTTAACCAAATAGGATCATATTTGATTCCAAAGATTGATTTTTTTCGAATTATATTTATCCAATAAAATTAGGACTTGTGTTATGGTAATTATGATATCATGTTTACCCTTAATTACCCTATTTACTTTTAACAATGGTAAATAAAAGTCAAAAGTTACTATTCACCAAAAATAATTTTCATCTTATTGAACCACATTTTACTTTCTGATATTATCAGTGTCTCTTAGTTTTTTTAATTTCAACTAATAGAAATGGTAAAATTATGTTATATACAAATTTGCAAATCCTCCTACGAGGTGGGTATGATACGGTAAAGAGTTCAATAAAATTTTTATATATCTAAACATGATATAAAATGACTCAAATGAATTGCATTGAACTAATATAGGTATTATGTATCTATTTTGAACTAACATAAATTTAAATTAAATAAATAATTATTTAAATAAAAAGTCACTTTTAACCAATTACACGGTGTTTTCACTATTCATTTAAAATTGAATTATTTTAGAAAAATAAAAAAAATTCACACATAAATAATTTTGATATTTAGGATTCAAAAAATAAGTCCATTTTGAAAAACAAAATTTATAAAATTTCAAAAAGTGGGTAGTACTATTCATAACGACTAGTTTGTTTCGTCGCGGTGTGTCAGAACTCCAAGTTGTGTAAAACACAATCTACTACATTAATCAAAGGGAAATGTATTGTGGAAGCATGGGGTGTTATATACTGTCTATATGGATGACTGAATTTTGATGCTTTTTATAACCCCAACTACAACAATAGGAAACCAATCACCTCCCGCCCCGGGATGTAGGGGAAGGTGAAATGGAAACATTACAGCCATGCACGACTTCATCACTTTTATGAGAACATTCATAACCACAGTTATTGGGTGCCCACGCCCCATCACACCCAACAAAATTATTAATAGTGGGTTATTAATACTCTTTGCAGTCGATACGAACATGATGGGGTTGTCTCAACAAGGGATATGGCCCATCAAGGCCTGCAATAATTTTTTCCCCTTCAATGCCATTTCCACAGGTGTTGCATATGGAGATTCTACTCCTCACTCTATCATTCAACAGCTTAGGGATCCTATCCCCAAAGCGCTCATACAATTCACCCCCTTGTGTAGACAATATAAGGGACACATGAGTCCTCCTAGACATGACATCAGACATGGAGCTGCTGAGGAGGGATCCCACCCGAACATGTTAGCATCACAATCTTGATCCATAGACTGAGGAGCATGTGGTCCATACCACATGAAAAACCAGCTCTTCTTACCCAATATCAATGTCGGGTGCATGTTCAGGAAGATGTTCACTGAGTTTCATTATCTCCCACAGCTTCTGTGGCATGATCCACCGCTAGCATGAGCTATTGGACCATAGTTATTGTTATGGAGTAGGGTCACTTCTTTATTCCAGATTAGGATCACTTCAATGCATGGTTCAGAATGAGACACTAGCCACCCCACAAGATGGCTGAGTTGACTCCTCTGGTCACTTGTGCAAGTGGTAGACGTCGCGGGCTGACTCATGATGATGACACTTATTATAGATTTCCTCCTCATACCATCATTATACAATGTGGAGGTCCTCCATACTCTCGCATCCAGCATGGAGGTCATCCCCATGCCACTATTATCAGTCTGAGCAGAGGTCCTCTACATGTTGTTGATGCTTAGCACAAATTTCTACTTCATGCCCTTAGTCTCAGGGATGCAAATTTACCTTTCCTACTAGGTTATAAATACAAGGGTCCACCATTCTATATTACTTACCAGCTTGGTGGTCGTCTTTATGTGCTCACCAAATCTAGAGGAGGCCCACCCCACTTTATCAACGATCGACAGAATGGTCATTCATGTATCTAGTATGGATAGTATTAAGGTCCTAATAAAACTAAATCTACTAGATCCGGGCAATGAAAAAGTCATCCCCAAGCTTTGGAATACCACCATGGAGGTCCTCCCTATGTTTTTACTATCTCCAGCAGATTCCCTCCCCACTCCATCACTCTCAATCAGGGAGGTCCTGCTCACGTTCCATTCGACATCTGCCCGAGTGACCCTCACACCCTAGATTAGCAAATCAGACGTCCTCCTCGTGATAAAAATCTACCCTGCACTGAATAACCATCTAAGGGAATAAGGTCGGGTTATCTTCACCTGAGGAAGAATCATGAGAAGTATAAAATAGAAATCAAACATGTATGCTCTTCAAATTTCGATGAGTAGTGCGATTCGATGATGCAACCTTCACCCCGATCCTCTATGTTAGGAATTTTGGCCAGAACGATGCATATCAGCTTTTTCCTCATAGAAATGATTGATGAACTAGATCCTTGTGTCCCTCCGAAGTTAGATGTTGGAGGAGTAATATTTTGATCAATTCTATGGCATGGTTTTGTAATCCTCCTTATCGTCAACATGATCATTCTCTACCTCAATAAAAGATTATGTATGGTTGTTCTATGGACCAAAAGTGGATGATCAATAGCGTTAACCACCTATAATGACCACATCCATTGTGTAGGAAGAAGAGGTCATTATCAAATCTTATAGAGATATGGTGGTGTAATCAGAGAATTTTTAATGAATTAGCCCAAGATGCAGCAGTTTGTCTGCTAGTGTGTTGTACTCTCCACTGACCAGCCTGCCGCTACAATAGTCCACATCATTACCATTATCGGTTCCTCCAACTCCCTCAAATGATTAATGGGGAAATGAAGGGTTGGATCCCATGTCTGAACTGAGATGTATGTGGCACATTTTCATAGAAAACCATTTCCATGAGATGATACGGAAAATTTCAATTACAAACATCAACATTCCAGACTCCCTCACCCAGGATGAGGTGATGTGCTTCCACATAACCTCAGGGAAGACACATTTCTCTCTCCACTATCGATGGATGGTTTACCCTAAATGATGGAAACTGTTCGATGAATTTGGTCCATAGTTCCGTTGGGTTGAGTTGGCCACACTTCTTATCACTCTGCACCCTACGTCACCTGGTAACTATAAGAACATCTAGAAATGATACGTTCTAAACTTTACAGTGCACCCAATAGTTATTAAAGGGGCTTCCCCACATTTCCAGAACCATGGTTGGGAATGTACACTCCCTAATATTTTAATCCATTCCTTCTTCAACCTGGTTCACCCAGTGATATCAAGGATATTCTTTCAGGCATCATCATAGTGAACATGGTCATTTCGTAGATATATGCAAAAGGGGGAACTTGCATACGTCCTGGAGAAGAGGAACATTCCACTGGGGTAGTACAACCCCCTATAAACCCTACAGGTGTCCACACTATCCAAAAAAACATTTCTTGGACTTCCTACACCTTTCGAGTGATTTCGTATTGGTCGAGACCATAGAAGGGGTAAAGAGAATGTTAGGTCCGTCAAACCCCTAGACCTATCTGGTGCATTGCATACGACAGAGGATGATCCGGAAACGGAAGCACAATGCCAGCAGCTTGTGGAACATAAAATTATTGTTGATAAGATCCTTTCCGATCATTCTATGGAACAATTACCTTATTATGGTAATCCATGATTAGGATCGTAGGGGAATGAGAAGGTTCAACTTTTTCCAGATGAGTTGCCTCCGGGTGATCTCCACAACCCTTCCCATTTAGACAAGGTAGAGGATAATGTTTTTGGAAAGAGTTAATGTCCTAAATCACCAAATCCACTTGATTTGTTGAATGAACTACCTCAGGACCTGGTTCAGGTTCCATCATCCACTCCACACACTCCACCCTCCTCTCCTTAGTTCCCCCCTGCCACCCCACATGTTATTCTCCAAGCACCATGGTAATTCTTTCAGTCACTCCATGAGCTGCTAGACCAGCTTACCACATTTAATAGCCTTCCAATGCATTTAGAGTTAGCGACACCAGGAAAGATAGGGACTGACACCAAGATAATCCAATTATTCTTCTTATTTCAAGCCTCAAGGATCTAAGAAAACAATAGGTTGAAATCCTAGCTGAAGGAAACCCATATCTTTTATCAGTGGATGATATGCCAGCACCCCTAGTTTTTTAAATCCTACCATCTCTAATTTAAATGGGATGGACGATCCATTTCTGCACTAACATACATTATTTCAAGGTGTGGACCCATGTTGGGAACTCCAATGCAATATGAAGCTACTAAGATCCTTTGTATTATACAGACATTAACGGGGCATGAATTTGTCCAGTACAACTAGTTACCCATTTGGTCAAAAGCTGGTTGGGAGGATCTTCATAGACACTTTATCTACAAGTTTAGTTCTACCAATTAGATTATTAGGATTTCCTATATCTTCTAGTGAAATAATTCCCATATGAGAATATTGGAAAATTTTCCTCTAGGTGGAATGGGTTCACATATTTACTCGATATGCCACTATCTTTTGAACAACATTTAATGATGTCTGTGGGGGATGTGAAAACTGAACTGGTTGCTTATCTCATCACTCAAAAAACCCCAGGTGGGTTCAAGGATTTGTATGTCAATTATCAATGTTTAGAAGAATCCTTACAACAATCCATGCATGCACATCATGAGCTTCCTGTATGTCCCACCAGAAGTGTCGCCAAGGATGGGATTTCATCTACTACACAAATAGTGGTCCCCATGTGGATGGAATTTTTACTAGAAGAGCTAACTCTACATCCTCTCTGAGGCCCACCATCATAGGTGTAACCTATAGCTTAGAACAACCTTCCTCAGAATCATAAGGTTCCCCTGTGTAACACACCACCAATGCATTAGCGAGATTACCATGTTCCACATCCTAATAAGGATATGACAGACCCTTTTCAAGAATAGGATCACATAGCTCCTTTATTAGATTGTAGGAACTATAACTACTCATTTAATGAGTCTCAGGTTCCTAGATATTTCTAATGTTTCTTGGACCAGGGAATCCTATGGTTTCCAGAATGTAAGATGCCCGAAGAGGGGGATCTCAATGATATCCGCAATTACATCCCCTATCACCAATTCCTTGGGAACACCCTCAAGTAGTTGTATGTGATTAATGACAATATACGACACTATATCAATAAAAACATAGTCAGATTGGGTCGAGCCACAACATAGGAGGCATTTGTGTTTAAAAATCAGGCTAGAGACAACGAGGGTGAATTGAAGGAGGTTTCTAACTGTGGGTATCAAAATATGATGATTGGATAGCTCTCAAGGTATTATCTGATTCCCATGGTATTATTCTATCACATTTAAACTAGCTGAATCTTTTAGAAGCCCCTATGCTACCTTCTGCTACTACCTCTTGATCAAAATCTCAACCTTCATCATCTATGGTGAGTAAGCACCCACGACAAATGGGAAAATTAATCACTACACCTATGCCAAATCCATCCTAAAATCTTAAGGACTTCATGCCCCTAGAGATGGTGATTTCCCCTAGAATGGTACCAATAATGGACAATTCTTCATCTGATGACCAAGAGTATGCTTGGGTTAATACCATCAAACTAGTAAACCCTTAAATGGTTACTAATGTCTATGAACTCTAGGAAGACCCTCCCAACATCCCAAATTGATTTCATCATTGAAAAATTTATGGTTATGTGATTCATCAAAATGAATTGTTCTATGATTTCAGACATTCCATGCATTCCACTGAGACTAGAGAGAAGTCCTGGAACAATGCTTATCATACAAATCCTTCTTATTTGGTTCCATCAGAATCTCCTCCATCGTTGTTTGTATTACATTATCAGGAAGATCCACCATTATGTTGTTATGATTAACCATGTTCCATTGTGTTTTTACCTCATTCATCTGGCCTCCAGCTGGTATTCACTCTATATAGTTCAACTATTGAGTAGCGGGAAATTCCTAGCACCAACCAGAATCAACCAATTTGACCAGCAGCCCCCATCATACCTCCTACTACTGAGCAACTCTTTATTGGTAGATAATTAATCCTGACCTAGAAATATGATGTACACAAGAATATTTCCATAATTCCTAACCAAATTTCAATCCTATAGTCACTCCTCCTGTTAGAAGATATGTGTGAAGCCCTTATAGAGGCTTTAAAAAGACCCTCTGATTTGAAATGAAGATCACAACCATAGTAGCCTTCCAAGTTGTGGTAGTCAAACAGGTTGAGTGTTAGAACTTAACTTCATTCTTAGGGTAAAACAAAATTTCTCTTATATAGGGGCACATCTTCCCACTGTACATTAACGCCCAGTAAAATGGCATGGGGGACCGCCACTGTATTGTTGATACGAGCTCTAGGATAAATCGTCACCTTACCTGATACTATGAAAGATATGGATTTTTGAAGTAGATATGGATCCCTCTCACCCAAAGATTCATGGTTATGACAGGATGAAGCAAACACTGGTTTGAAAGATACTCCTAAATACCTAGTTCATTGGCCCAGTTGCAAGTATTGAGTTCATGGATTTCTCATAGGACACCGCTTACAATGCATAAATGGGTAGACTATGGATCCACCTGCATGTGGAAGTCCCTTCCTCATATCACCAATGACTTAAGTACTCCTATAATGTTCGAGTAGGCATACTTTTTGGTGATGTGTCTCCTCTTTCCTATTGTGAATCCTACTACCTTGATGACGACTTCTATGAGATAAAGGACAAGTAGAGTTAGGGTAATGAGGTTAAGCATACTGCCATTTATAATGACCCATGAGATGATATTGATGGTACCTATATTTTCCAAATTCACTGGTCAGAGGCCACAACCCCAGAAATGGGGAACTACTATTTCATCTCTAGGATAAGGTGTAATCTCATTCCCTGATGTGTGGTGTGAATGATAGTCACTTATTACTGCTACAAAAATTAGTCTTGAGTAAATTAAGTTCCCTTTACCCTAGTGAGGTATTGGGATGTTTTCCCAATGGAAATGAAAATACATCATTCTTTATTGCTTCATGGGGCTAGGATAAATCGTATCAATTCAAGGTTCTACTATCTCTATAATATTATTAAATATTTACCCTTGGGTCAATAGCCTGATGGAATCATATTTACAAATTTATTCTCTATTGTTTCATCAATGAAGGAGTTACCCGATTAGGTTTCCATTGCTTCTCAGGTGAGAACCAGCATTCTTTTAGGATCAACCAACATGGATGAATTTCCTCTTACTGATTATCCTCTCACCGCATATGATGGGGAGGATTTGGATGATTCCCCAACCACATTATTGGAAGGTGTCTCAACCACCATTCACGAGTTGGTATGGGTTAATCTTAGTTCCAGATACATATGAAACTGACAATGATCAGTGCATACATGTATATAAAAGAACATCAACAGTATGTGGATTCCCTAAAGAATAATTGTGATGTATTTTCCTGGACAAATGAAAATATTCCAGTGATAGATCTTCATGTCACCATCCATCATCATGGTCTCCCAGTAAACCATCATGTGTTTAAACATCCTCCCATGAAAAATGCACCCATCTCACGGTGCCATTTTCAAGGCCGAGGTTGATAATCCAATTAAAGACATCATATTCAAAGAGTTATAATACCGTACATGGTTATAAAACATTGTGACCATTAGGAAGAATAAAGGATAGATCAGAGTCCGTATCGATATCTGGGATCTCAATCATCAATATTCGAAAGATGATTTTCGCCTCCTTGAGACATAGATATTGATTGACTCTATAACTAGATTAAAATCTCTGTATATCATGTCTGGTTATTCTAGATATAATCAAATATAAATGTCCCTAAGGAAGAATAATTCATCGCCTTCAGGTCACTACATGGTAAATTCTTCTATCAAGTAATGCATTTCTGTCTAATGAATTCAGGATCCAACTATTTTCTTGTCTTGCATAGCATATTCAATCCAATCCTTGAGGCATTGGTGGAATGCTATCTGGTAAATCAGGTGTAAAATTCCAACCAATTCAATGACCATATCAGATAACTTAATTAATTGTTTATCTTCCTCCATTCCGACTACCTGAAGATTCACACTAAAAAATGTTCCTTGGGTGTCTCCTCGAGAATTTTTATCGATATTATTTTAAAACTCAAAGGCATTGATATTGATTTGGAGAAGATAAAAGATATTATCTCGATGCCTTCTATGAGAAACCTTGGGGAACATAGAGGATTTCAAGGAAACTTATCATATGTACACTCATTCATCATATATCTGACTGGAAAGTGTAATCCCTTTTCCCATCTCATAAAAAATGTTGTTGATTATTAATGGGATGAGGAGTATTAATCATCTTTTGAGGAAATCATACAATATCTACAACAGCCTCCGGTTTGATGCCACCAATCACCAAAAATGATTCTGGTCCTTTATGTGATCTACATAGAATGATCTCGTGATGCCCTTCTTCCTAGAAGAACAATGAAGTGATATAGAAAAGTTTATATTATCTCATTCGTCTTATCCTAGATACATAAGGATGTTATTCCTCTATACAAAAGATATTCATTTCAATGGTATTCACAATTCATAAATTGATACATTACTTGCAACACCATGAGATGAATCTAGTGTCCTTAGTGGATCCACTGAAGTACATTCTGAATTGCCTCATGTAGAAAACCCATCTACATTGGTGGCCAGTCATCCATGAATATTTAGATATCATGTTCATTATCCATAAGGCTATTAAGGGGTAGGTGCAAGCATACATTCATTCTATCAATCCATCCCCCACAGAGTAGTCTACGGACCATGATTTCCGAGATCATACAATCCTCATTGTGGATAATGTCATTCGATTTTGGTAGATTAACTTTGATTGAGATTTGTGTAGTCTTACCGGTAGAAGGATCAATGATCCTGGAAAAAATAGGGTAGGTCTATGTATCATGCTCACCATGCCTACACAGACAGTCTTTTCCAATTCTTTCATGTATTAAAAAAGTTTCACAAATAATGACATGGTGTATCAGGCTCTCATCATTGGCCTTGAGTTAGCCCATGACATTGATGTTCCTCATCTTCATGTGAAGGGGGATTCCAATATATCCCTTAAGTAGATCAATGGGGATTATGTTTTTAGGAATCCAGAGATCATACATTTTTTAGAGTTCACTCGCTGGTTGATTGCTGAGTTTCATTCCCCACCAGAGGTCACTCATGTTCCCTGGTCAAAAAATGGTTGATTCGATGCCGTACCCAGCATTATCACCTCTCTTATAGAGCATGACCCAGATGATCTGATCATTCATGTGTCACATCAGAGTTTCATCACTTCTATAACTATGGTGATTTTAAAGGCCAATAGGTAAGTAATATTTCCACTAGTGTGTCCAAAATAGGACTCTAAGGTCCTCCTACTGCGGTGGAATAGACCCTCGATTAGAAAAATCCTTTCATTGAGTACCTCCAACATGGTGATCTCTGAAGAAATAGAGATGAGCCTGAACAAATCCATCACCATGTAGTGTATTTCACCCTTTTGAGTTGTCCCAGCCTTGAGAAAATCCCCTACAAACATGGGTTCGATGTAGTTATTCTTTACCCCATTATAACTAATGTGACTCCCTAGGATATACAGGATTATCATGTCAGTTCATATAGATATCATCAGGCGGAGCTGAATCATTCCCACCAGATCTGATGTTTGGGATACTTCTGGGCCAACAAGATCCCTGAATGCATTGAGTTTGTCAAAAACTATCATGCAAGTCAAATCTAGTCAAATTTTTTAAATCAATTGCCATATCCCCTTGATACCACATTGTTTTATTGGTTGTTTCCTCTGGAATTGGGGATGACCTCATTGATTTAAGGCTTAAACATTCCAAGCAGTTTCTAACAGGTTTTTCCGTAGAACCGGAAACATCCAATGATTCCATATCCATTTGGAGCTACATTACAAAGGTAGGTGCTCATTAGTTGTGAACTGATGAGGCTTAAGAATTTGCATTGGTCGAGAATATGGGTGGTCGGAATCATCACACCTTTTTGAGTGGAATTATTGTCTACTCTGAGAATCTATTTATATATTTAAGTTATGTTTGTGAATCCATATTACATTTCCAAGTATGAATATGAGCTTCCCTTTAGATATGAAAATCAATGATTAGTATGTATCAGATTTAGAGAATCTTTAATATGTATTAAAGGTTCTTCATCGATAGAGAATCATCTGTATTTGTCAGAGATTCTTGTTAGATGGTATCCTTCGACACATTATATAGAAATCTCTTGGTCATTATGATAACCATACTAGTTTTAAAGCCACTTATTGGGGCACTGGAAGTTTATTGTCATTCAGAAGGACATAGATTATTTCAGAGTTGGGATCATACCCGCAGATGGGCCACCTACATATCCTTTGTTTTGGAAAAGAAATCAGAACCCATGTAGTTCGAGTAAAGAAGTATGAGGTTTATGTATGATCGATGGATCAAAGAAAGATGTCATAATTACTTTTATGCTCTAAGCTCACATGAGTCATGCTCGGTGTGAGAAACAAGAGGAAGTGGTAAAACCTGACAATTGTTCCATGAAAGATGAAATAATTGGAAATGATATTTGGCAAATGTATATATGATTACCCAGATAGTTGATGATTAGGATTTACTTTCGGGAAGAAATCTGGGAACAAGGTTCATAAAGGTATATGTGCTTTATGGAGATTTGGATACTTAACGTAGGATTTAATCATGATATGGATTCCCAAATGAGAGGGTACTTATGATTGGGATTTATTCCTGATAAGGAAGTGAAAATAAAAAGTAAATTAAGATTGGTTAAGAGAAATTATGACTGGGGCTTACTCCTAAGGAGGATGCCTGGGTTACGGGATTTTGAGTACTGGGGTTTATTCCTGAGAAGGAGGCCCAGGTTAAAGGGAATTATGACTGGGGATTACTCTTGAAGAGGGGACCCAAGTTAAAGGAATTTGGAATTTTGGGATTACTCTTAGAGAGGATGCCCATTTTAAAGTAATTATGGTTGGGGCTTGCTCCAAAGGAGGATGCCCAAAATTAAGGGAACTTGAAGACTGGGGCTTATTCTTGAAAAGGAGGCCCAGGTTAGGAGATTTGGGACAAAGGACTTATTCATGAGAAGGAGGCCTAAGTTAATGGAATTTATGAGTGGGGATTACTCTTAAAGAAGTTTCCCAAATTAGTGAAATTATGAATGGGGCTTACTTCTGAAAAGGAGGACCATGTTAAGGAACTGCCCATCTTAAAGGATGAGGTTGAATGAATGAAATCTCTCACCTTAGTGATATAAAGATAAAAATTACTATATTTTGAGAGATGTTCCACAGAATTCCTTTCAGATATGGAAACCAACAAAGGGACCATGCCATAAATGGTTTTGAAGATGGTTCTAAAGACTAAATATTGAATATGAGAGGTGGATTTGAAGAATTAAAGTGAATGGGAAGGACGGGCACTCAATAAGAATGGTCGTCGCACAGGTACCCATGTGTCACGAAAGTATACTTGCGTAACCAAGACTTGCGTGCCCACGTAGGATTTGCACGCCTCTCTCTTTTTGAGTGCCCCTCCTGCCTATTCACTTGATTTCTTCAAATCCACCTCTCCTATTCAATATTTACTCTTCAGAATAAACTTTAAAAGCAATTATGGCATGGTTCCATTGTTGGTTTTCTATTCTGAAAGGAATTCAGTGGAACATCTCTCAAAACATAGTGATTTTTATCATTATATCACTATGGTGAGAGATTTAATTCATTCAACCTCATCCTTTAAGATGATAAGTTCCCTAACATGGGCCTCCTTTTCAGGAGTAATCCCCAGACATAATTTCCCTAATTTGGGCATCTTCCTTTAGAGTAATCCCCACGCGTAAATTCCATTAACTTAGGCCTCCTTCTCAGGAATAATTCCTAATTCCCAAATCTCTTAACATGGGACTCCTTTTCAAAAATAAGCCCTAGTCTTCAAGTTCCCTTAATTTTGGGAATCCTCCTTAGGATTAAGCCCCAACCATAATTCCTTTAAAATGGGCATCCTTCTTAGGAGTAAGCCCCAAATTCCAAATTCCATTAACTTGGGCCTCATCCTCAGGAGTAATCCCCAGTCATAATTCCCTTTAACCTGGGACTCCTTCTCAGGAATAAACACAAGTTCTCAAAATCTCGTAACATGGGCATCCTCCTCAGGAGTAAACCCCAGTCATAATTTCTCTTAACCAGTCTTAATTTACTTTTTATTTGGACTTCCTTCTCAGGAATAAAACCCAGTAATAATTCCCCTCTAATTTTGTAATCCTTCTCAAAATTATGTCATATGTTAAGTATCCAAATCTCTATAAAGCACATATACCTTTATGGACCTTGTTCCCAGATTGCATCCCTGAAGTAAATCATAATATTCATCTATATGGGCAGTCATATATACATTATCCCCATATCATTTCTTATGATTGCATCTTTCATGGAATAATTTTCAAGTTTTACCAATACCTATTGTTTCTCCCACAGAGCATGACTCGTGTGAGCTTAGAGCATAAAAGTAATTATGAAATCTTTCTTTGAGCCATCAATCATACATAAACCTCATACTTATTTTCTCTAACTACATGGGTTCTGATACCTTTTCAAAACAAATGATACGTAGGTAGCCCATCTGTGGGTACGATCCCAACTTTGAAATAATCTATGTCCTAAATGACAATAAACCTCAAGTGCTCCACTGAGTGGCTTTAAAACCAGTATGGTTACCATAATGACCAAGATATTTCTATATAATGTGTTGAAGGATACCACTGACCAAGAATATCTAACAATACAGATGATTATCTTTCGATGAAGAACCTCGAATACATATAAAAGATTCACTAAATCTCATATATACTAATCATTGATTGTCTGATATAAAGGAAATCTCATTTTCATAATTGGAAATGTAATAAGGATTCATGAACATAACTAAAATCTATAAAGAGAGTCCCAGAGTAGACAATAATTACCCTAAAAAAGGTGTGATGAGTTCGACCTCCCATCCTCTCGACCAATGAAAATTCTTAAGCCTCATCAGTTCACAACTAATGAGAACCTACCTTCAAAAGGTAGGTCCAAATGTATATGGAATAATTGGATGCTTCCGGTTCTATGAACAAACCCGTTAGGAACTGCTTGGAATGTTTGAACCTTAAATCTGTGAGATCATCCCCAATTCTAGAGGAAACATTGGCCCTTTGAAGTCTATGGACTCGATTTTTTGGGGCTATATCCACTTGTTATAGTTCATCAGTTCTAGTTCATCTAGACTTTTACAAATTTATTTTCCGTGATGGAAGAGTCAATTATGCTCAAGGAATACAAGGCCCATTATATCATTGAATTCTTCAACTCTAATATCATCCATAGATTTGGAGTCCTTCATGTCATCCTGACTGATAATGGATCCAACTTCCTGGTAGCCCAATTCAATAAATTGTATGCTAAGTTAAATATTTGATTTAATCATACCTCTCCCTATAATGCGCACACAAATTTGATGATCAGGGATTTAAAAGAAACCCAATCGAAAAATATTCATAAGATGGTGGGTACTATAGTAGGAACTGTAGCGGTTACTGTAGCAGGAACTGTTCGATACTACAAGAGCTGGAACTATTCAACTAGGGCCACCGGTTTGGGCTTGGAGTCCTTAAGGATTTCAGGCCTCCTAGGCCTTCGGGTCAGTAGGGATTTCAGGCCACCTTTAAGGCCATTGGGCCACCTCAAGGCCATTGAGCCACATGCAGTTTCCGAAGACACACTACAAAAGATGAAGCAACCCTAGAAGTGGATTCATAGTAGATGCACTAACTAGAGCATAACCAAATGGATTTGTCAGAATGATAGGTTATGGCATTGCCATCGGTACCAGTCTGTGCTTACATGGTAAGCCTAGCCATATGGTCATGTATAGGTGGAGAGCTACTGTGATGATGCAGATTCTGGGGAGGGTCAGTTCATTGTAGATAGTCTGGTTGAATTACCTAAGACCTTTGGGTCATGTAATCTCCTAAGCCTATAGTCCATGTAATCTCTGAGCTTATAGGCCTTGTAAGGGTTCCCCTCATCCCTTGAAATGGGGGTTATCAAAAATCAATTAAAATGAAGGATTTCAGGTCATTCAGGTAACCGTATTCATAAGATAGTTGGTCTGAACAAGAAACAATGGCCAGACAAGATCTCCAACACTCAATGGGATTAATGGAATACGAATAATAATTCCACCCATGTAACACTATATTCCACAGTGTATAGAACAGAGGTAGTCTTGACCATTGAGATTTATTTACCCTCAATACACATAGCCATCGACAAATAAACAGATGTTAGACAGAGTAGTGGATGTTTGTATGGAAGAACTGTAATCCCTTGATGCTAAAGGGCTCTGAGCCTTGTACAATCAAGAGAGGCATCAGAACAATATAGTTAGAGTTTTCAATAAGAATGTTTTTCCTCATTCTATCCATCAAGGAGACACAATTTTGGTCTTGAGAATTTTGATGATCCTAGCAGGAAGCCTCTAATGTTGGATACTAATTACTAAAGACCTTACATCACTGAAAAGTTTTATCCCATTGTCTCATGCTCTCTAGTAAATAGAGATAGTGAGTTTATTACTCCTCTCAATAATTCCAAATTCCTTAAGAATTTTTTCTCTTAAGAATAACTTCTTCTATATTTACTACATGAAGATAAGCTACATGGTTATTCTGAGATAAGGAACATAAAACAAACGAACACACATCCTTAATGATGATAAAATAAAAACAATTCTGGGTTATATGACCTTAAATTAATACCCCACTAGTCCAGAAAGACGTCAAACTATAGATGGAAAACAAGACATGGTACATGCTCTACCACCCCATACCAATATCTCTCTCATCCAAACCATATGATGTTAAACTGTTCTACCTAGTCCTGCAAGAATTTAAACTATTTAATCCTTTCTGTATGAAGAAAAAATTCATGTGTGGGTCCTATCATACAACCTTAACTAGTGACAATATCATCCTAGATCAATGAAAAAAAATAATGCATTTTGGTGTCCTCACATGATATGACATCATGTTTAGCATTGGTCATTCACCATTCTATTTATCAAGACCTACATACAGATTTTTTCCTACAATGATAGAAGGACATCTCATACTGGGTTTGATGCTCTAATAGAAGTCAGAGAAAAGAACAAAAAAGGTAAATACAATGTATCTTCTTCCTGTCCATGGGTCATACTTACATGGAGGAACATCATGATAATTATGTGTCGATTGATTATCATCATCAAGAGATATATAAGAACAACCATACATCTCTTCGTTGGGGTCATCCCTAAGAGACACAAATAATCTCTTTCATTTTCCTTCTTGTCCCTGATCCTTCTAGGATTTCATGGTGTGGCATGCTAAATCATTGGTACTCATTCACGTCGAGTCTATAAGAGCCCCACCGTGTTCCTCCCTTATGATCTCTACATTCTCATCCACACCACATGATGTTAAACTACATCGAATTCATAAACTATGCATGGCATGATTCCCATCCATATGGGATATATAAGAATGTCCAAACACTTTTTCTTTAGGTTCAACCCAGGATAATCATTTCTTTCTCTTGGCCCCTTGGACTGTGTTCTCTCCTAGAATTCCGAATGGTGTGGCATATGAGACTTCTTTTTTGTAATTCCTATCAATATATTTTCCACACCATACACATTTCACTTTTGAGATACCACTAATTCTACATCCTCACTGCACCATGTTAAACTACATCACATTATTAAACTACGTATAGATTGATTCTCATCCTCACAGGATATTTAGGGACACCCAGAAATTTTATCTTTGTGTCCCGCCCATTGTCCCTTGGTATTTTAATCCCTTTTGGTCCTGCCCTATGGTCCAAGATCTACAACCATAAACTATTATCTCTCTCATCCTTAATTCAGGATAAAAAACATAATGGTTACCAACATTCTTCATGCGTACACATCATTTTTTTTCATCATCCTTCACATCCTAAAAGACCCCTTAATGGCCTCATCTCAAAGGATTTCAAATGACAATCTAATTCAAGTCCCGCTTTGGGACTATGGTCAGCAGTCGATGCTCTATTATTTGTCCACATTCCATGCCACATGATATGGATACTATTTTTTGATCACGGTCATTAGTTTTTTATTATCGTTATTGATATCCCCATGGTTTCACATATATCGGGTGTAGTGTTTCACCATTTTCTAGCCTTCTGTTACACACACATGACATTAATCTAGTCATCTAGGGTTTGAACTCTATGACCTTAAATTAAGATATTTATGTTCTCATTAAATGACGTTAAACTACATAGAATCTCTAGAACTACGCATGGATTGTTTACCATCCTCATAAGATTCATAGGAACGACCGAATATTTTTCTTCATGTCTATCCCCAAATTTCTCCATCATATTTCCCACCTAGGATAATGTGGTGTGATTAGTCACCTATAGTTTTCATTCACATTGGGTTTGCAATAACCACACCATGTGCCTCCCTCATAAATACCTTCTTCCTTTCAATCCTTGCTACATGACATTAAAATGCACGGTATCTATATAACTAGGTATGGATGGATTCCAATCATCAAGGGATACATAGGAATTCCCGCTATTTTATCTTCTATTCTAGCCCCAATTTTCTCCAAATATGGTTCCCTCTAGAAGCACATGGTGTGATTATGACTCTTTGGTCTTTATTCATGTTGGGTTTGGAACAACTGCACCATGTGCCTCCCACAGGAATACCCTCATCCCTTTATGTCCTCACCACATGACATTAAACTACAAGGGACATTCATAACAATGTACAACTTGATTCCCATCCTCATGGGATACATAAGAATACCAGACTATTTTTTTCTTCAAGTACATCCCCTAATGTTTCCATATACTATCCCCCCTAGTAGCATGTTGTGTGATGAGGCCTCTATGGTCATCATTCACGTCGAGTTTTTAAAAAATGCCACATGTGCCTCCCTCAATAATACACTCAACCCATTAAGACCTCACAACATGTTTTTTTGTTATATGGAATCTCCATAACTATCTATGACTTCATTCCCATCCTCACGGGATATGTTGTAATGCTAGACTATTTTTTCTATGTGTCCCACCCAAAATTTCACCATCTACAGTTCCCCTAGAAGCATTTTGTGTTATAATGCCACTTATGTGTTCATTCACATCGATTTTCTACATCAACACCATGTGCCTCCCTCTAAAATAGCCTCTTCCCATTACGTCCTTACCGATGAAATTAAACTACACTAAATTCATGAACTACATATTTCTTGATTATGATCCTCATGGGATATATTGGAATGCCCAAGAAATTTTTCCTTTTGGTCTATCCCCAGGTCTCATGGTCATTTTCGGCTCTTTGGCAAGAGTTTCCCCCTTGGGACTGAAAATGATGTGTTGTGGATTACTTTTCCCCTCATTCACATCAGTTATGCATTATCACAACATACTCATTCCCTTTAAAACCTCATCTTTTCTACTCACGTAATCAATGCATCACATTAAACATAATGGAATTATAGAACTATGTCAGGATTGATTTTGATCCTAATGGGATATGTAGGAACGCCAAGGCAGTTTGTCTTGGGTCCATCCCCAAGTTCTCCATTTGTTGGTTTTATGTAATGAAATTCCATTTTGGAAGCATATAGCATGGTGTGTAATTCTTTTTTCCTCATTCACATTGGGTATATCGTAGCCACACCATGTACTCTTGCCAATTGTACTTCCCCTTTAGTCTAAATATTCACGGAAAGATGTTAATGTGCATGACATTTCCAGATCTATGTATGCTTGATTCCCATCCTTATGTGATACGTAGGAATTCCCAGACACTTTGACTTCAGGTCGATCCCCTAGTTTATCAACCAATTTTCCCCCATTCCTCCACTCAAATTCTAATGTATTCCACCCTTAACCGGACCCCTCAAACTCCTTTATGCCTCATCGATGTTCTCATATGTTGTGTGGTTTAGGACCAAGAGTGTTGGGTACTACATTGTCATGTCTTCATTGCATATCAATTCATTGTGTGTCCATTTATTTGGTTGTCCATAATCCATCACTTGAAAAATGACCCTCATGCATTATGGATTCTTGGAATTACGACTCAACTACCATTTTGGGCCATTGTCCAAGAAGATTGTGAATGTCATTTGACACATGTCCTGCATTGTGAATATCATCAGCAGTCGACCCTCACTTGTTTTTCCCATCCTAGGTCACATGATATGAATGTTGTGTTTCAAATATAGTCAAAATTAATCCTCCATCATTATGACACCCCCATTATGTGACAAACATTGGTATCGTTATTCAAATACCATTCCACTACATCATGTTAATGTGGAATTTATAGACCATTCAAGTTATCTCTTTGCACACCATGGTTTATTAAGAGGACGAATCGACATCATAGGGTGATCATTGACCCCCACCATCTCCCATAACTGAGTATTCCATGTGTTTTAAAGATATTCTCTACCATTTTTTCCCACACAGAGTATAACACAAATGGGCTTAAGGATATGGGTAATGTTTGTGCGTGAATGGAAAAAGCACACTTCTCTTGGACTGATCTCCATGACCATAAACTATGATCTATTACATACATATCCAATGATGATAAAAAATTTCATCTTCATCAAGTTTGTGTGTTGATAACTACCCAACCATATTATTTATTCTTTCGAGAAGATATTATTCTTCTACCAATGGCCTCTTTCCATGACATACTTAAGAACTACATGTGGATTGATTCTCACCCTCATGGGATGCATAGAATCAACTGAGAACATTTCCATTATTTCCAGCAATAGATTTATGAACATTGTCCATCTACTTTTTTTTGTATGGGTCTTTTCATTTAGGAATTATATGATCTGGTATGGATATCTTCTATCCTACATAATATGAATCAACCTCATGGTGCTACGCTGCACCTCTCCACACCCTATTGTCTTAACACATCCAATATAAACTATAAGCCTCAATCGCAATGTCCAACCATCATGACTATTTACTGTGCGTATTCTTTCAGAATTTTGTGGTGTGGGGTGGTCTTCTTGGTCTTTACTCAAATCAGGTTTTCAATAACCACACCACATAATAACATTATGATATCTTCATCCATTTTCCATACCGTATGATGATTAACTGCATATGAATTTCCCACATACATGACCTTAAACTGGGTACTTTTATGGTCTAATCTCTGCATCCTTGAGCTTGGATTCTTCCCATATATGTTTGGATGATGTTAAAATCCAAAAACATTATTATATTTCTCTTTAAGAGATTATTTCTCTCCCTTTTGATATTGGAGTTATACCACACCACCTCTATGAACTACGTGTGGCTTGATTCCCATCCTTATAGGATATGTAATGACACCCATAAATCCTTTATATCATCTAGTCACAACCACTTTCAACTCATCGACCCCTTCAGACCTAGGTTCTCCCAAAATTATGTGGTGTGGTGTGGACATCTTATTTCCTCAATCATGTGGTTTTAATAATAACAATGCAATGTACTTCCTTCCAGATTACCACCGCTTGTGCCCGTCTTGCATGATGATTAAACTGCATGGGTAATGTTCACACTTCACACATAACATCTTTTTTATTTTCATTATCATTCATATCCAAAGGGACCCCCTAAAGACATAGATTCTAGGACTCAGTGCCCTCATATCTTTCCATGCCAACAACCCGGACGATTTAGAATGACATTATGAGACAGGTTCAATGTAGCATATTTTGGTCAGTGGTCAAGCCTCATTTCTTAGTTCTCATCCATGGCTAATGGGAAATGGATGCTACGTTTCAAGAACAGTCACCATTTATCCTTCACCCTCACACATCCCCCATTGCATCCAAAATATTATATATTTTTAATCACATGTTTTAGGAACCTTTATATTTTATGGATCCTTGACACCCCAAGTGTTGTAACATCGTTGATTCACTCCAATCAAGTAGGAATGTTTGTCATATAGGATTTCCCACACCCAAAATTTCTTTTCCATTGTTGCAGGCTCTCATTTGATGGGAAAGGCCTGACAAGCCTCCTTCTTTTATACAATAAGAATAGATCATGCAGGATTAGGGTATATGGTAGGATAATATCCATAAATGAGACCATGTGATCCATTGTTCCTACCATACAAAATAAAACTATTACTCTATCATCCTCACCACATGACATTAAACTGTTCAGAATATAGTGAACCATGTAAGGATTGATTATTCACTATGTAGTATATGTAGATTCATTTAGGAATATCATACCTAATTCCAGACACTAAATGGGTTATTCAAAATCATGTATTTCTTGTCCATGACTTCCAAATTACGGATGTGTAGTTTTGTGGGGACCACTCTCATCCTCATTCACATTGGGTAATGAATCACAACACACATTTATCCATTGGGGTGATAATGTCCTCGATGCATTACTGTAAACTGCGTCCCTACTAAAAACAAGTTTAGGATGAATCATGATAATTATGGGATTCTATGGCCTCCTCTCCACATAGGATCTCCCCCACTAGTGTTGGTCTCTGACCACACAAGGCTCAACCATTATGTTAATCTTGATAAACATACCTATTGAATACAAAGTGATACACATGCATTTCACCTTAGGGCCACTCCCAGGACATTTATGATTTTTGATTATTTTTACACAATCATTTTTTTAACTCTACGGACTTAAACTAGGTGTTACCAGTCCATGTAACATGACATTAAAATATTGGGTATGGTCTAGGTAGTGCAACCATAAATTATGTATAATTTCTGGATCAAACAATGTTAAACTAATACATGCATATTCCCCACCGTATGACATTAAAATATATTCTTATCATTTACGATTACATGACATAAAACTATACGCAATCCTAGTTCCTTTCTAGAGAGGTACCTCCCAAAACTATGCATGATATCATTTCAGAATGATACACTCACTCGATGAATTTTTGTCATGGTGGTGTAATTATAATATTTTTGGACTCCATTCAAACATCTAATTACTCCTCCCCATGCATTTGATGGACCTTATTTGTATCGTCAACCACTTTTACATTTGAAGGGGCCTAAAAATGGCATGGAATCTTAACCTATTGGATCACTACAATTTAGGGCCTACATTCTAGATGACATTGGATGAAGTCTTGAGTTAAGAAATGTATTTTCTAATACAGTCAGTGGATGGACCTCTTTTATTTTCACCCATTTGAGGATAACACGATATGGATAATTTGTTTCAAAAAATTTCAATAGTTATCCTCCATCATCATGTTGCCTCTCATAATGTTCCAAATTTGGTGTATCATGATTCACAGTTCCCATTCCCCTTTATACGGATTTTTCTAACACCCATGGTGTTATCACACTGATATACTTGAGTGAAATGGGAAGGTTAATGTGGATACTTTGAGAACACTATTTTGATGTTCTGACCCATATCACATTCCAAAATATATCAGACGTTCATCTGAGCCCTGAGTGGCCAACAATTGGATTGAACTATCAAACACAAAAAGATTTATTTTACAATCATCCCTTTTTTATCACACTGAGTATGACCCACATGGGCTTATAGATTGATCACAGGCTAATTAACATGTTATGATTGAGATGTGATAATTTAAACAAAAACCATCATGACATCCTTGCGCACACTATACATAAATAAACGAGCATGACTGTACATTTGTGAGTTCAAGAAAATTACAACACCAATGGATTGGCACCTCAAATGGATGGATTGACCCCCTCAATAGAGAATTCCATATCCAACACTGTTTTTTGTGTGCCCTACTAAATTTGATATAGTATTCCAAGCTCCCTCCCTTCATCATTAGATGTGGGTAATTATTCATTAGCCCTGATAGTGCTTGATCCCTCTCAGCTCGGATGTTGGCCATTTGCAATTATGCTTTCCCAATAGTCTCCTTGGATTATTCTAGATGAGTCCATATTTTTGTTATAAACCCTTTTTTTGTATCAATAAAAAAGGATTACTCATCTAGTTGAACTCCAATGCACTAGATATCATGTTCATTATCCAGAAGCCTCTAGATGTTAACTTCCTTCCTTCACTACCATCTTATAGTGAGGTTACGTGAATACACCCAGACACTCTCAACATGGTATTATTTAATGATCATGTGGGGGAACTAAGTATCTAATCCTCCATCACATAATTCATATAACTAAGGGATTTGTCATCCCGCCTGAATTACCCAATCTAATACCATTATTTCTTAATTGATCAATTTCTATGATCAGTGGAAGATACCCTTTCTATCCTCTTCATCACAAGTAAACCTATCCCGATCCTCTAGGTTGGAAGGTTTGTTTGTGGGAAATGCCTCCAAAAGTTCAATATTAGGATCCTCTCCTATTGTCTTGTCAGACAAGATGGGTTCCTCGTCATGTTGATGGTCGTTGTAAACAGATTCCTCTTTGATGATGTCTAGTTTAGTCTGGCCGGTAACCATACCTAGGGTCACAGCTATCATTATTTGTTCCACAATCTCCAAATTCCCCCCAGGAAGAGAGTATCGGGATCCCCATCCATCATCACCAGTATGGGCCACACCATTTTAAGAACTATTTATACCAAACTACTATGTCTGTGGGCTGGTCTCAATAGACAAAAGTTATGAATCCTATAAAGGATAGAACATATAGAGGTAAGAAACATTTGTCTTTCTCTTGAGCAGTTACTGTCAGATTCCTCGGACGTGGCCCACAATATATGATTAGGAACTCCAAAGTCTTTGGGAGAACCGCTCCGGGGGTTATAACCCTTCTATATTATTCAATCACCATTGTCCTAGGCACAGATCCCATTGTTGTGGTCGTGGTCTTTCAGGAAGGGGTCCCGAGTATAAGGCTCTCATGTGCAAAAAAAATGTCAGCTGAGATTCCACAAAAACATGAATAGGTTCCACAATAGAATATTATATAATTTACCTCATGAGTTTCGAAATGATATTCCAACTCTAAGGCTAAAACTTCACCTTTATCCAAAGGGATCCCCCTATCAGCCACGTCTCCCCAAGTGGACCCCTCAGATTCCTCAGGTAATGGGAAATTCTCCCTCATCACCATGGTAGATATCTTGGGTGAGACTGTTTTACTGAGTAGTACTTTCACTCGGTCCGTCATTAGACATGGAGTACCCTGAGAATGCACGATGTCTTCCAGCTTGGTGATGTATAGTTCCCCTTCCTCCCAAGACACAGAAAATCTGGCCTCAGAATGAACGATCCCTGATAGATCCATCCCATGACAATTGATGTCATCCCACATCTAATAAAGACTGAGAAATTGTGTATTGACTTCCAAGGTGTCCCAATCGTTCAGAAAGGTAGCGTCCAGAGGAATATCTATGTGGCACATCCACTCCCCAGGAGCCTCGGTGGGTATCTTATGGAACCCACTAGTTGGCCTTCTTCTTTTATGGGCCTACTCATCTTGGGACTCTGGGTCCATTTCCACTTCTTTCGCTCCACTCATCACAAGACTTGTGATGACTGGAACTACTATAACCTTACCACTATGATGTGTATCAATTCAAACACCATGAGTCCTTCTTTTGGTTTTCCAACCCCAATTTCAAGGTATAGGGCGAACCCCTTCATAATCATGAACTGTTTGTCACATCAGCATCTACCCCTGGTAGAATACATCCCAGCTATTGGAATATTCCTGGACCAACCAGTTGTTAGAAATTGGAGTAGGTAGTTCATTATACATTTTCCCTCCTCTCATGAAAACATGAGCCAGATTTTTCTCATCATGAACTAATGATCCTCCTGTAATTATACTAGGTAGAATTGTGGGGTCAATCTCGGCATGCACCAGAATAACCTTACAAAGCGGTGAAGGGTGTATGGCTCACTAATAGGCTCACGGTATTCCAATTCCACCGGTACTCCACCAAAAAAGACAAAAAAATAATATATATCCTCGTTAGTTCCCTAACTCTCATTAGTGAATTCACCTATTAGCTATAGAAATGGATTAAATTTAAATTCATCCACCTGCCAGACTTCATTCCTCATTATTGGGGGATTCATATTAGCCAGAAGGATCCCCACAACATTTAGGAAGGCTGGCCGGATGTCTGCTCCAAAATGAGAAATAGGGTTTGGATATTCATATATTCCCATATTTTCCACTATCCATCCACACAAAAAATGTAGAATTATATAAACCATTTATGAATTATTTCCCTCAATGATGTGCCATAACACCATGTATTGTTTGGTGATCACTGGGATCATCAGGTTGATGTGCTTCCCCATCACTGGAAAGAAATCCTTAATTAATGTGCTCGATAACACACCCATGTTTGTGTCCCAAACTGGTAAAATTCAGCTGCTGATAAGCGCAAAGATATAACCATCCATCCAAACCACCGGTGGATTCTCAGTATTGACATTGGACCCCCACATCTTCAATTGGACGTCATCTAAAATTCACCTGAATGAATTCTATTTACAATGATGGGATCCCCTTGGGACAGGTTCACATCCAGAGTTGTAGCTTTTGGGAGCCTCGTCCCCTTCAATGACATGAATTGGAAGGATGTTTATAAAACTCTAAAACCACAACTTGAGAGGGATGTCACTAACCTACTTCTTTTCCTCAGTTGGAATTAGGTCCATCAGTGCCTTTTCCATCCACAACATCTACATCGGATCCTCCCACATGTTTTCTGTGGGGTGGAAGTCATCGTACATCGCACCCATAATTGGAATCCCCGAGATCTTATGAAATTCCTAGAGGATGATGTTGATCACCCCTGGTGATACTAAAAATATTCGGTCCTTAAGTTCCACCTACTCAACAACAATGGCATCATGTGTTTTGGCTAGTATATGTGAGATTTGGAGGCCCAAACAGCTTCACATAGTCCTACTATCTTTTTCACTTCCCCGAATTCTTCACTGGATGCACAAACCCAATAATCCAAAGCCTATTCCTCTATTAAGTTGTTTCCCTATAGCTGGTCCCAATTGGTGGTCCACCCCTTTTCTTGGTTCCCAAATGCTTCCTTTATAATTTTATAGTACCATGGGGGAGATACCTCAGGTTGTAACTATAAGGACCTGACCTTAAACGTGACATAATATTGAAATAAATGTATAATTCACATTGAGGATCTTTTTAGGTTTATATTTTTAGCGAATTAGGACATAACTATTACATCTCAAAAGATTAAAAAATAGAAACTTCTACCCAGTATCCATTTTTCATAAAATAAAAGCACTTGAAAAAAGAGTCATGTCTAGCCCCAAGTTTAAGACAACATGAATTTTCCATGATCTCATCCTTGACCCTAATCCACATTATTTCCTGTGAAAAACATTTCAAAAACATGGTATGAGCATAAAAAGCAATGTAAGGGATGAACAAAGAATAAAAACTATTATTTTTTTCAAAAAAATATGTAAACCATGGATACTTTAACATAAGTAATACTTTTCACCTTTATGATGTAGTAAATACTCTTCACCGAATAAAAGATCATTACATACCCTTTTGTTACCAAAATATTACCATAAAACCCATATAAAGAACACATAACATATAAAGGTAACTTGGTACATAAACATACATAAATGGAATAAACTTACGGTCGACCTCCACACATATCACTAAATGGAATAGCCATACGGCCGACTTCCATACCCAATGCATTGATGTTTATAAGGTAACCACCCGTCCTGGTATTAATGGAACCACCCGTCATTTGGTTTATCACATAACCACTCTTCAAATGTACAAGTACCATTATAAAATCCAAGGACATAAAAAAAATATAAAGGAATGAAAACATTTCCACATTTCAATCACAATATATCAATTAAATATACTAACATAAAAAATCCATTATCAGAACCATTTTCAATACAAAAATACATAAATGAGTGTAAAGACCCATAAATTTCAAGGAAATTTTTTTCAAAATTTTCTTTGGAATTTTACAAGAGCGCAGTTTCTGACGGCACCTGATTCCGAGGCCCGGTGTGCCCGGAATCATTTTCCGAAGTTTGGCTCGGGTACGTTCAGTGAACGGACGAGCGGGTTTTTCTAACTTTTGAACCGGTGCCCGGAATCGAATTCTGAGGGCACCGATGAAATCGCAGCGCCGGTATTTGCGTAGAAACGCCTCTTCCGGAGTTGCGTTTGCTCGTGTGTGGTTTTTAATTTTCGGGCTTAAAGTTAAGAAATAAAATAATTTTGCGACAACTTTATTTTATTTCACTTAAGCCACTTGGAAGCCACTTGAAGCCACTTAAAGGCGGCTTGAACGGAGTTGAACTGGATAGGATTCTATCCAGAAATATCCTACCCCCTTGGTAGGATATTTGTGAGGTGGGGCCCACCCGAGCCCCGCCGTTTCTTTCCGCTAAGAAACGCACCCGTGAAAACCCGTCTTAATGAAAGTCAACTGACGCGTTTTCTAAATTCTTAACAGACCATTTAATTGGGCGGTTTATTTCGTGAATTAAATGGGCTGTTTCTTTCGTGAATTAAATGGGTCGTTTCTTTCGTTGAATTAATTCAACGAATTGATGGATCGTTTCTTAACCAGATTTTCAAATTCTTTGGCGTAATAATAAAATAAGGCCAACGCTCGAAGAACGCGAAGAACGCGAAGAAAGCGAAGAACGCGAAGAACGCGAAGAACGCCGAACCCGGAAATCGACGACGCCTTCGTCCGAGACGATCTTCCGATCTCCGATCTCCGATCGCCGATCACTGACCATTTGAGGTGAGTGATTTCGGATTTCCGCTCAAGGTTCTTTCCTTTTGGTTTTAAACACAGATTTAATTTATCATAATTTAAATCTGTTGTTCTTGGTTCGTTGAGCTCGCCGACTCAACGCCGGATTCCGCGATGACGCGACGCCTCCCCGCGACGACGCGACGATCCCTCTCTTCCACGACGATCTCTTCCGCGAAGAACGCCCGCGCATGACGATCGACGAGGTAGGGATTTTATAATTTTGGAATACCCCTCTTTGTTATTCCCGTGAACTTTCTTTTAAAAAAAAATTAAAGAACCGGATTCAAGGAAACAGTTTTATTTTTATCAAAATTAAAATTGTTGGTTCATGTGTTGAACAATTTCTCCCGGTTGTCTATTTCTAACGCGGAGGGTGCGGGCCAAATGAACACGGCCCGACGACCCTCCGCCGTTCTTCGTTTTGTGCGGATTGGCGGTCGACGATGGAACGTACCGCAGCGGACGTTTGACGATCCCGCAGTAAAGAACGGATCCCGGGAGGAGCAACGGCGCAGACGTGAAGGAGAACGGGCCACCGGAGCGACGCCGGCGGCCCGCGGAAGTTGCCGGCGGCCAACGGACCCGCGGCCGCGCGGGTCCGGTTCGTCGAGGCGGGACGCGGCTCAGCCGCGTCCGCGGTTCACCAGCGCGGCACGCACGCGGGCCGCGGTTTTCCTCAGGCCGCGGGTCAACGCCCGCGGCTTCCACCCGCACCGCTCGGCCGATCCGAGCCGGCCGAGCTGGCCGAGCGGGACCGCGCCCTGGCCGGGCCGGACCGGTCCAACCGGGTCGGACCCGGGTCGGTTCGACCTGGTTCGGGCCGACCCAGGGGGGTCGGGCCGGGTCGGCCCGGGCCCGTACCCCCCCATCTTCGGACGTTTTCGTTCAAACGCCCGTAACATGAGCTCTGTACCTCCAAACGACTCGCCATCAGCAGCAACGCGATCCTTGGATTGAGACGGTCGTTTCGGTATATCGCACCCAAGGTTTCGGAATACTTTGAGTTCGGCCAGGTTGGTTCGTACACGAGACCAATCGGGCCCTCAGAGCGGAAACGCTCATATCTTGAGCTACGGATGTCCGATTGACATGCCGTCAGCTTTGTTGAATTCCTCTAAGTGAGACGGATCTTTTGGAATACTCCACCCGAGTTTCGGACGCAGGTGGAGTGCATTCAGGTTGGATTTGCCTTAAAAACCAACCGGGCACCTGGGACGAAAATGCCAATATCTCTCAGACCGGGCGTCCGATTGACGCGCCGCCTGCGACGTTGAGTTCCTGTTGACGATACGGAACTTTTGGATACATCAACTTCGGACTTTGTGTCAGTTGATGTATCAGCCTCTCGGCTCGTGGAGCGGACCCTCCCGAACGAGCTTGCTGTGTGCGGGAACCCTAGGCTGGCTGCGATTGCTACTTCGACAGCGACGACCGTGCAGAGATCCTCAGTGGACTACGGCGACGACTGTGCAGAGATCCTCGGTGGACTCCGACGACGACCGTGCAGAGATCCTCAGTGGACTGCGGCGACGACTGTGCAGAGATCCTCAGCGGATTGCGATGACTACTGCACTCAGCGATCCTACGTGGATCAGTGCTACAGGTCCTGTGTGGGCCCGGTCCTGTGTGGGCCCGATCCTGTGTGGGTCCGATCCTGCGTGGGACAGCGCTCAACGGTTCTGTGTGAGCCAGCGCCTACAGGTCCTGCGTGGGCCCGGTCCTGTGTGGGCCCGATCCTGTGTGGGTCCGATCCTGTGTGGGACACTGCAAGGTTAGTACCTATCGATCCTTCGTGGGTCCGACGACTTAGATGATTCAATGATCATCTTTATCGTCATCCGAAGAAGTATACCTGTGTGAGCTGAATCTTGTGTTACTTTCTTTTGTGGATTGTGTTGAGCTATCCTGTGTGGATTTACTGTTTACTCTCCTTTGTGGATTGTGTTGTTCTATCCTGCGTGGGTATGCGTTTTGCTTTCCTGTGTGGACTGGGTTGTGCTAGGGCTCGGACGTTGGAGCCGATCGGGGAATTGATGACTTAGGTATATGTATGGGCATATACCTAAGCCGTGTCAGATTTTGCTTCGTGATTGTATCTCTTCTTCGTGGTTTATCCTTTGTGGATTTCGGGAGACCTTCGGGGGTCTCGGGGTCCCTACTGAGTAGCTTATACTCACCCCTGCATGGGCTATGCCCGCACTTCGTGGTGTTGGTTGCAGACGACGGACATCGCTGATCATGGAGGAGGCGTGCGGAGCAGGACAGTACCTGGAGGTGGACCACTGGGCGGGGCGTACTCGGAGCGGTTAGGTGGACCCGAGGAGCAGTGGAGGCTATCTGTACCCACCCTTCAGGTGGGACGTCCAGAGGACGACTCGACGCTGCAGTTTTTCCTTTTAGTTGCTGTTTTTTCTTCTGTTGTACTTTACAGTTGGGCTTGTATTTCCGGCCCATTTTACCTTCAGCACAGCTTGTACAGTTTTTACTTAGTGTTTACTTTTCCGCTTTCTTACTCTGTGGTGCTTGTTTACTTTTCAAAGGCAACACCTTCCCTTTTTGTTGGGATTTACGCCTTGGTGCTATTCGCCAGCCCCTAGCCTATAGAAGGCGGGCTTGGGGTAGTCACGGCACGGGCCCCGAGGACGGGTCGTGACAAATTGGTATCAGAGGTGGTCGGTTCTACCACAGACTCTGATCTTTCTTCTATGTGAAGCAATAGTGTTTAGCGTATTGAGTATGGTTATCAGTATAGGGAGTCCAGTGTTGGTGCGGCGACCGACGTATCCATACACCAGGACCCTGACTTCTGATTTCCGACTTAATGCACGAAAACATTGATTGCATGTGTGTTCCAAGTTTTCTTTGTGATTACTTGTGTCATCTCACTAGGTATATTGTTCTGACCGTGGCATACTTGTTTCCTTTTCAGGATGGCACGATGATAGCAGCCAGCTAGGGTTCCTAGAGTAGGGCGCGACGACAGCCCGCCGAGCGACGAGGCCTCGGTACAGGGCCCGTTGACAGCAGAGGCACCGGCGGTACCTTTACCCGCTGAGCCCCCGATGCTTCCAGCACTGGCAGCTGACGACGCACGACGCCTCGGAGCTCTGCACGAGTTCCAGCGCCAGCAACCACCCAGGTTCCGTGGGGAGTCGGACCCCCAGGCAGCCGAGGACTGGCTGGAGGCGGTCTTCCGAGATTTCAGGCTAGTGAGGACACCAGCAGACCTCATGGTGATCCTCGCGGCGAGCCTACTGCACGCAGCAGCCGGACGCTGGTGGAGCCTGATGCTCTAGGTACACGATGAGGCCACCCTCATCTGGATGGACATCGAGAGCCTCTTCCGCTCAGAGTTCGTCCCGGCCACCCTCCGTGCGGTGCGCATCCCGGAGCTTCTTCAGCTGCGGCAGGGCAGCTTGACGGTCGCCCAGTACACGGCGAGGTTCACCGACCTATCTCGCTACTCGACAGATATTGTACGGGACCCCTTCTTCCAGGCCCGGACCTTCGAGCAGGGATTGAGACACAATATCAGGGCATCGCTGATCTCCCTCAGCATCCCGACCCAGGCTGGAGTATTGGAGCGAGCCCTCCTGATCGAGAGCTTCCTGGCTGAGTCCACAGTGAGACCTGCCGCAGGGCGGCAGATAGCGGAGTCTTCGGCAGCTGGTAGCCGGCAGATGACTCAGGGTTCCAGGCGGACCAGACCTTCCGGCAGACGACCCCGGGACACTGGCTCAGCGGTGCGAGGCACACAGCGCGGAGCCAGCCTTCCGAGAGGCAGACAGTGCTATGAGTGCGGCGGGCAGGGCCACATGGCTCGTGACTGCCCGACCCGTCGTACAGAGGTGCAGAAGACGGTAGAGGGACCACCCAGGCAGAGGCAGAGGGTCGACCGTGGCGGTCCACAGGGAGGAGGCGGACGAGGCAGAGGAGCTGGCCGAGCAGCAGGTGGTGGGCGACGCTTTGAGGCTCTGCCACCACCACCACCAGGAGGCCCGCCCCGACCACAGGGAGTTGGCGGGCAGAGACAGGCTCAGCTCCAGGCAGCGGAGGCCTATGACCACGGTGCCCCAGAGATGATTCGGGGTACGATCTGTGTCTATTCCACCTTTGCTGCAGTTCTGATAGACACAGGAGCGAGTCACTCTTTCATATCCACTGCCCTTGTTCGGAGCTCGGAGATTCTGACGGAGCCGTTGGCTCGATCCTTACGGCTAGAGAGTCCTACGGGAGCAGACTCGACGATTACACACTGGTGCCGGCAGTGTGAGCTTACTCTAGGAGGCGAGAGCTTCGGATGGGATCTTCTTGTAGCAGCGTCGAGGCCTTACGACGTCATCTTGGGCATGGATTTGTTATCTACGGTCCATACTCAGATTGACTGCATTTGGCGCAAGGTGCGATGTGTGCGCACCGACAGGAGCAGGTTCACCTTCACCGGCGAGAAGGGAGCCTTGGAAGCACAGGATGGACTCACGCAGAGGAGAGGTCAGCCCATCACTCATCAGTTGGCTAGCCTCATCCTGGGAGCAGTTGACGTGCGGAGTCCCAGTATTCCCGCAGTGGTGGATCAGTACGCGGACGACTTTCCCGACGACGTTCCAGGACTACCTCCTCGCAGAGAGGTAGAATTTTATATTGACCTATACCCCGGGACAGCCCCGATATCCACTCCAGCGTATCGGATGGCCCCCGCTGAGCTTCGAGAGCTGCGGGTACAGTTGGAGGACTTGCAGGGCAAGGGGTTCATCCGACCTAGTGTTTCACCCTGGGCTTCCCCGATTTTGTTCGCCAAGAAGGCGGACGGGAGCTTGCGACTGTGTGTATATTATCTTCGCCTGAATCAGGTGACAGTGAGGAACAATTATCCGCTAACCAGGATTGATGACCTCTTCGACCAGCTCAAGGGAGCACGGTGGTTCTCGAAGATAGACCTCAGGTCAGGCTATCATCAGCTTAGAGTTTGAGACGAGGATGTGCAGAAGACGGCCTTCAGGTGTCGGTATGGCCACTATGAGTTCTTGGTTATGCCTTTCGGCGTGACCAACGCTCCAGCAGTGTTCATGAGCCTCATGAACAGGATCTTCCAGCCATACCTCGATCGATTTGTCATGGTCTTCATCGACGACATTTTGGTGTACTCGACGACGGAGGAGGATCACGCCTACCACCTGCATGTTGTACCAGACACACTATGAGAGCACCAGCTTTATGGAAAGCTCTCAAAGTGTCAGTTCTGGTTACGTGAGGTCCACTTCTTGGGGCACGTCATTTCTGAGGCGGGAGTTGCAGTGGATACTGCGAAGATCGAGGCAGTGCTAGCTTGGGAGCCACCCAAGAGCGTGACAGAGGTGCGGAGTTTCTTGGGCCTAGCCGGATACTATCGGAGATTTGTGCCAGACTTCTCCAGAGTTGCGGCCCCACTCTCAGCGTTGACGAAGAAGGGGAAACCCTTCGTGTGGTCAGACAGATGTCAGTAGAGCTTCCAGGAGCTGAGGCAGAGGTTGACCAGCGCACCTATCTTGAGGTTGCCTGAGGAGGGAGTTGGTTACGTTGTCTACTGCGATTCATCAGGGACCGGACTCGGGTGTGTCCTGGTGCAGGAGCGGGCCGTGATTGCCTACGGATCACATCATTTGAGGCCTCATGAGAAGAACTACGCTACCCATGACTTAGAGTTGGCAACAGTGGTCTTTGCCCTGAAGACATGGCGACACTATCTGATGGGCGAGCGCTTCACAGTCTTTTCTGACCACCAGAGTCTCAGGTACATCTTCTCTCAGAAGGACCTGAACCTGAGACAGCGGCGATGGCTCGAGTTCCTCCAGGACTATGACTTTGAGATAGTCTATACTCATGGGAAGGGGAACGTGGTGGCTGATGCCCTCAGCAGGAGGATGGGCATCCAGCTACTTGAGGAGGCGACAGAGCAGCTAGCCGTTTTGCAGATATCCTTCGTGGATAGAGACGGAGCAGCCTTCCTTCAGTCTCTCACAGTCTCTCCTCCACTTCTTCAGCGGGTCAGAGAGGCACAGCGTGGGGACGTTGACTGTGAGACACGACGTGCACAGATATCCTCAGGACATGCACCTGATGGTTTCTCCCTTGGAGCAGAGCACGATGTCCTTTTCAGAGGACGTACCATGGTACCAGTCGCTTTACGAGAGGAGGTGCTGAGAGAGTTTCACACTTCTCCTTTGGAGATACATCCTGGAGTGGAAACGATGTACCAGGATCTCAGGCGACAGCACTGGTGGCCGGGCATGAAGAAGGCTGTGGCAGAGTTCGTTTCACGGTGCCTCACCTGCCAGCAGGTGAAGGCAGAGCATCAGGTACCAGCAGGTTTGGTACAGCCCTTGGAGGTCCCGGAGTGGAAGTGGGATGGGATATCTATGGACTTCGTGACTGGACTTCCACGCACTTCTAGAGGTCACGATTCCATTTGGGTGATTGTTGATCGACTCACCAAGTCGGCACACTTCTTGCCCATCCGAGAGCAGGGCTCAGTAGAGGGCTTGGGGCGTCTCTACGTTCAGGAGATTGTACGACTTCACGGTGTGCCATCAGCTATCGTCTCTGATCGGGATGCTCGTTTTACTTCCCGGATTTGGAAGGGGTTGCAGGAGGCGTTCGGGACACGACTATGTCTGAGCACCACATTTCACCCTCAGACGGATGGTCAGACGGAGAGGACCATTCAGACCCTCGAGGACATGCTCCGTGCTTGTGTCCTCGACTTTGGTCACAGCTGGGAGGACCACCTACCCTTGGTAGAGTTTGCGTACAACAACAGCTACCACTCCACCATCAGGATGGCACCCTACGAGGCGTTGTACGGCAGGCCTTGCAGATCTCCTTTGTGCTGGACACACCCTGGAGAGTCAGCACTTGTGGGACCGGAGATGGTCCGGGCCACGATAGAGAAGGTCCAGGTCATCCAGGAGCGGATGAGGATAGCACAGAGCCGATAGAAGTCATATGCTGATAGGAGGCGGAGGCCACTAGAGTTCGAGGATGGCGACCACGTCTTCTTTCGTGTCTCACCTCGACGTGGTTTGCGGAGATTTGGCCGAGGAGGCAAGTTGTCTCCACGCTTCATCGGGCCTTTCCAGGTCCTCAGCAGGATTGGCGAGGTGGCTTATCGTCTGGCTCTGCCACCTCTGTTGCACCGGGTGCACGACGTCTTCCACATATCCTAGCTGAGGAGATACGTGCACGACCCGACGCACATCATTGACTATAGGGAGCTAGACGTGGATGATGGAGCGACTTTTGCGGAGGTCCCAGTGGAGATAGAGGATCGACAGGAGTGGGTCCTATGTGGGCGATCGATTCCTCTTGTGCGCATCAGATGGTAGCACGGGAACCTCTAGGAGAGCACTTGGGAGCGGGAGGCTCAGATGCGTGCTCAGTACCCACATTTGTTTCCCTAGTTTTTGATGTATCTTTACGGGGACGTAAAGTCCTGAGGTGGGAGTAATGTAAAGACCCGTAAATTTCAAGGAAATTTTTTTCTTAATTTTCTTTGGAATTTTACAAGAGCACAGTTTCTGACGGCACCTGATTCCGAGGCCCGATGTGCCCGGAATCATTTTCCGAAGTTTGGCTCGGGTACGTTCAGTGAACGGACGAGCAAGTTTTTCTAACTTTTGAACCGGTGCCCGGAATCGAATTCTGAGGGCACCGATGAAATCGAAGCGCCAGTATTCGCTTAGAAACGCCTCTTCCGGAGTTGCGTTTGCCCGGGTGTGGTTTTTAATTTTCGGGCTTAAAGTTAAGAAATAAAATAATTTTGCGACAACTTTATTTTATTTCACTTAAGCCACTTGGAAGCCACTTGAAGCCACTTAAAGGTAGCTTGAACTGAGTTGACCTGGATAGGATGCTATCCAGAAATATCCTACCCCCTTGGTAGGATATTTGTGAGGTGGGGCCCGCACGAGCCCCGCCGTTTCTTTCAACTAAGAAACGCACCCGTGAAAACCCGTCTTAATGAAAGTCAACTGACGCGTTTTCTAAATTCTTAACAGACCATTTAATTTGGCTGTTTATTTCGTGAATTAAATGGGTTGTTTCTTTCGTGAATTAAATGGGTCGTTTCCTTCGTTTAATTAATTCAACGAATTTATGGATCGTTTCTTAACCAGATTTTCAAATTCGTTGGCGTAATAATAAAATAAGGCCAACGCTCGACCTCTGGTTATTTGCGCTTGAGAAGATTTGAGAGAACCCTCGTAACTTCTTCTCCCTCGCGAAGAACGCGAAGAATGCGAAGAACGCGAAGAACGCGAAGAACGCGAAGAACGCGAAGAACGCCGAACCCGGAAATCGACGACGCCTTGCTCCGAGACGATCTTCCGATCTCCGATCACCGACCATTTGAGGCGAGTGATTTCGGATTTCCGCTCAAGGTTCTTTCCTTTTGGTTTTAAACACAGATTTAATTTATCATAATTTAAATCTGTTGTTCTTGGTTCATTGAGCTCGCCGACTCAACGCCGGATTCCGCGACGACGCGACGCCTCCCCGCGACGACGCGACGATCCCTCTCTTCCGCGACGATCTCTTCCGCGAAGAACGCCCGCGCACGACGATCGACGAGGTATGGATTTTATAATTTTGGAATACCCCTCTTTGTTATTCCCGTGAACTTTCTTTAAAAAAAATTAAAGAACCGGATTCAAGGAAACAATTTTATTTTTATCAAAATTAAAATTGTTGGTTCATGTGTTGAACAATTTCTCCCGGTTGTTTATTTCTAACGCGGAGGGTGTGGGCCAAACGAACACGACCCGACGACCCTCCGCCGTTCATCGTTTTGTGCGGATTGACGGTCGATGACGGAACGTGCCGCAGTGGACGTTTGACAATCCCGCAGTAAAGAACGGATCTCGGGAGGAGCAACGGCGCAGACGGGAAGGAGAACGGGCCACCGGAGCGACGCCGGCGGCCCGCAGAAGTTGCCGGCGGCGCCCCGGCGCGCCGCCGGACGAGGCCGCCGCGGCTGAAGCCGCAGCGGTGGCGGCCAACGAACCCGCGACTGCGCGGGTCCAGTTCGTCCAGGCGGGACGCGGCTCAGCCGCGTCCGCGGTTCACCAGCGCGGCTCGCACGCGGGCCGCGGTTTTCCTCAGGCCGCGGGTCAACGCCCGCGGCTTCCACCCGCGCCGCTCGGCCGAGCCGAGCCGGCCGAGCCGGACCGCGCCCTGGCCGGGCCGGACCGGTCCAACCGGGTCGGGTCGACCCGGTTCGGGCCGACCCAGGGGGGGTCGGGCCGGGTCGGCCCGGGCTCGTACCCCCCATCTTCGGACGTTTTCGTTCAAACGCCCGTAACTTGAGCTTCGTGCCTCCAAACGACTCGCCGTCAGCGGAAACACGATCCTTGGATCGAGACGGTCGTTTCGGTATATCGCACTCAAGGTTTCGGAATACTTTGAGTTCGGCCAGGTTGGTTCGTACACGAGACCAACCGGGCCCTCGGAGCGGAAACGCTCATATCTTGAGCTACAGACGTCCGATTGACGTGCCGTCAGCTTTGTTGAATTCCTCTAAGTGAGACGGATCTTTTGGCATACTCCGACCGAGTTTCAGACGCATATGGAGTGCGGTCGGGTTGGTTTTTCCTTAAAAACCAACCGGGCCCCTGGGACGAAAATGCCAATATCTCTCAGAACGGGCGTCTGATCGACGCGCCGCCTGCGACGTTGAGTTCCTGTTGACGATACTGAACTTTTGGATACATCAACTTCGGACTTTGTGTCAGTTGATGTATCAGCCTCTCGGCTCGTGGAGCGGACCCTCCCGAACGAGCTTGCTGTGTGCGGGAACCCTAGGCTGGCTGTGACTGCTACTTCGACAGCGACGACCATGCAGAGATCCTCAGTGGACTGCGGCGACGACTGTGCAGAGATCCTCCGTGGACTCTGACGACGACCGTGTAGAGATCCTCAGTGGACTGCGGCGACGACTGTGCAGAGATCCTCAACGGACTGCGACGACTACTGCACTCAGCGATCCTACGTGGATCAGTGCTACAGGTCCTGTGTGGGCCCGATCCTGTGTGGGCCCGATCCTGTGTGGGTCTGATCCTGCGTGGGTCAGCGCTCAGCGGTTCTGTGTGAGCCAGCGCCTACAGGTCCTGCGTGGGCCCGGTCCTGTGTGGGCCCGATCCTGTGTGGGTCCGATCCTGTGTGGGTCACTGCAAGGTTAGTACCTATCGATCCTTCGTGGGTCCGATGACTTAGATGATTCAATGATCATGTTTATCGTCATCCGAAGAAGTATACCTGTGTGAACTGAATCTTGTGTTACTCTCCCTTGTGGATTGTGTTGACCTATCCTGTGTGGATTTACTGTTTACTCTCCTTTGTGGATTGTGTTGTTCTATCCTGCGTGGGTATGCGTTTTGCTTTCCTGTGTGGACTGGGTTGTGCTAGGGCTCGGACGTTGGAGCCGATCGGGGAATTGATGACTTAGGTATATGTATGGACATATACCTAAGCTGTGTCAGATGTTTCTTCGTGATTGTATCTCTTCTTCGTGGTTTATCCTTTGTGGATTTCGGGAGACCTTCGGGGGTCTCGGGGTCCCTACTGAGTAGCTTATACTCACCCCTGTACGGGCTATGCCCGCACTTCGTGGTGTTGGTTGCAGACGACGGACAACGCTGATCGTGGAGGAGGCGTGAGGAGCAGGACAGTACCTGGAGGTGGACCACTGGGCGGGACGTACTCGGAGCGGTTAGGTGGACACGAGGAGCAGTGGAGGCTATCTGTACCAAACCCTTCAGGTGGGACTTCCAGAGGACGACTCGACGCTGCAGTTTTTCCTTTCAGTTGCTGTTTTTCCTTCTGTTGTACTTTACAGTTGGGCTTGTATTTCCGGCCCCTTTTACCTTCAGTACAGCTTTTACAGTTTTTACTTAGTGTTTACTTTTCCTCTTGCTTACTCTGTGGTGCTTGTTTACTTTTCAAAGGCAATGCCTTCTCTTTTTGTTGGGATTTACGCCTTGGTGCTAGTCGCCAGCCCCTGGCCTATGGAAGGCGGGCTTGGGGTAGTCACGGCACGGGCCCCGAGGACAGGTCGTGACAATGAGTATATGGTATTTATTTTCTGTTTAAAATATTATGGCTTCTTGAGGAAGCTAAAGATCAAATAATACTCGTGGAGGAAAAAAAGGTCGTTTTCACCGCTTATGTTAAAAGAAACATTCCTTTTTGTCATTTAGTAAAACACTTCATGGAAAAAGATTCCCTTTGGAAATTCATGGGTGTTTATACAATGTATAAAATAAATTCATGTATTAAAACAAAATATGCCTCAATGAAAAGAGATTGAGACGATGTCCCTTACCTCGTGTCCAACTTGACTCGATCGTTATTTAATCTCCTGAATAATAAACTAAAGTTAATTTCTACTTGCTTAAGAACATATTTCAAGTTTATAATTCCATTAATATCACTTATTACCAAGTTATAAACATTATGAAATCATTTATGTTAATAATGTTCATTTTGTCGATATTTGGTACTTGAATAAAAAATGAACACCTCATATTTACAAGTTCCCCATGTGATCAATAATCCATTATATCCAAAATGACCTTAATTATTTAGATATCATATATATCACATATATCCAGTATATTTATATACTTATAATAGTACAAATCATTCAGATGTAAGAAATGAAATGCACCGTTCATGGAGACGGTAAGCCGCATATACACATGAACGCTACTTTCATTTCAATTCTTATTTTAAAGGAATTAAATCATTATGATATATAGGTATATTATAATTGCAGTATAATTTCATATATAATATCACATATAATATAATTAACTCCATCCTTTATACATCCCACATATGGCATTAACAGGTCATATCACTTTGAGGGGGTGGTAGTCCGTACTTCCTCAAATGAGATTATCGCGTTTAACCGTGATGGAAACCATAAAGGCATGATATAAATGTAAATTACTGAAGCATAAAAAAAACATAAACATAATATATATCATATATACATACATTTCCATCATAATGGCCACTATGAGATGTAGTAGGAGATAACTGAACAATCATCGTTTCGTGAGGCGTTAGTCTCGCATCCATAGAATCATTTTGTTCTTCATCCATTAGATGGAGGTGTGAGTAAGTGTAGTTCGAATAATTCTCATAAAAACATCCTTCTATATTGAGGATACTGGTGTTGTTACAAAATAAATGAATAAAAAGAGTATAGGGGTTGGAGAAGTAAAATAAAAGAAAACAATTTAAGAGAAATTGTTACCTTTAATTTGGGTAACATCATTTGGATTGAACCAAAAAGACTTCTTGATGTGCCTTTTGCCTAAGTTAAGGCTTCTAGGGGAGGATAGGGATGTAGGGAGATTAATTGGGAAGATTTTGGAGGCTCTAAAATGCTTGATAGGTGTGAGTAAATTATTAGAAATGGTCTCCTTTTATAAGGGGGAGGAGGGGTTCTTTAGGAAAGTGTGATAATATTGTTTTATTATTTAATTATATCTGGTTTTCAAAGGTCCAAGAATCAGTAAAGTAGAAGATAAGATTACTAATATTCTAAATAAAATCAACCAATCAGAATTGGAATTGTTTTGGACAATATTTTAATCATTATAATCTTATTTATTTAAATCATTTATTAATGAGGTGGATACTACATCATTATTGTGTCATAAATAATTTAATTAATGTGATGTATAAAAATTATAAAAAAAATAATATCATGTAGGAAATTTATTTATTACTCTAAATAAAATTTATTGTATAAAAAATGCCTTATATAACTCCATATAAAAATTAATTTACTAAAATACGTTTTTATGTCATTTTTGGCATTACTTTAAATTAATTAATCTAAAGTGTCATTATCATTTATAAGTGGCTTCATGGGGTCCCAAAATCGACCCAAAGATGACAATGGTCGGATATGTATATGTCAATAGGATTTGTATAAGTTTATGTGTAATTTTATATTATTATTATATTTTTTTACCCTTATTTACCTGATTTACCCTTTACCACTGTAAATAAAATATTTTCTGAAATAAATATATAAAATGTCTAAAAATAAAAGTTACTTATTTACACAATTTAAACTACATGATTCCAAATATGAAATCCATTTTTCCAAATTCAAAACATATAAGTGGCAGAAATTAATTCAAAATTAATTCCCTCTATCAACACAAAAAATGTGTTTTTAAGAAATAATAACTATCAGAAAATTAACATTTGTTTATGTCAACTTTCAATGTGAAATTAATTCAAAAGACCAAAATTGGATTAAATGGTAAAAATATATTTTAATTACAATTTAATCCCAATTAAAAAGACAATCTAACCATATACATAAATTAGATTAAAAGGAAATTTTGAATTAAAATACATTATTTTTCACTATTCATTAAAAATGAACTTTATCAGAAAAATACCAAAAAAATACCAAAATTAAAATTTGATGTCCCAATTATAAATATTGATTGTATTTGGTCAAATATAGTGTATTAAAGTTACCAAAACTATATTTAAAGAGGGTTATCCATTAATAGGCAGTAAATCGACCTTTTAAAGTAAATTATGATTAATATTAGATTCATTCACAATTTAAGCCTCTAACTTTTTTGGATAAATGTAAATACATTTCAAAAAAATGTATAATAATATTGTAGTATGTTTTTTCCATTCCCACCAATAAAACGGATAGGAGTTAACTACCATTTAAAATAATAATATATTATTAGTGTGCAACGTATGATTTAAAAGAAACTCGTTGTTGCGTATTTGAAACGCTATCAAACATAGAAACCCCTTTAAAGTAAAATTTATATTTAATTCACAAATATTAATAAATATGAAATATGTATTATTCTTTATTTACCTGGGATGTTACATCATTCCCGCCTATTGGAAATTGAGTCCTTGCAATTTTTATTCACTAATAAAAATAAGTTGGGGTATTTATTCCTCAAAGAATTTTCATATTCCCATGTTGCCTCTTCAATCATATGGTTTTTCTGAAAAAAGTTTACCTAGTGAATTAACTTATTCCACAACACTTGCTCTCTATGGTCGAGAATCTGGACTCATTATTCTTCATAAGAGATATTTTCTTCCAACTGAACTATCTCTGGGCTCAAAACAGGAGATGGATCTGGTATATATATTCCCAACATCGAAACATGAAAAACATTGTGTACCTGGGATAAACATGGAGGTAAATCCACTATGTACGCAACTGATCCAACTTTCTCCAGAATTTAATAAGGTCCAATGAACATCGGACTCCACTTTCCATTCTTACCAAAACACATCACACATTTACATGGAGAATCTTTGAGAAAGACATGATCACCTACCTTAAAAAAGATCCTTCCTCTGGTTATCTGCATAAGTTTTCTGTCTGCTCTGATCTGTTCTCATGTGCTTCTGAATCAACTGAAATTTCTCTCCCATCTCTTCTACCAATTCTGGTCCCATCTGCTTCCTTTAACCTTCTTCATCCCTAAAAGCTGGAGTTCAACAACTCTTTCCATATAATACCGCAAATGGAGCCATCTGTATACTGGAATGAAAACCATTATTATATGAAAATTAAACCAAAGAAAGATGTTGGTCCCAACTTTCATGATAATCCAACAAGAAAGAAAGTAACATATCCTCCAATGTCTGAATTGTTTGATCTGACTGCCCATCTTATTGAGGATGAAAAGCTATATTAAAATTTAATTCAGTACCCAATGACTTCTGAAGGCCTTTCCAAAAGGTATAAGTAATCATGGGATCACGATCAGATACAATGGAGAGGGGAACTCCATGCAACCTCACTATCTCTTTAATATACAATCGAGAAAGTTGATCTAGATACAATGTATCTCGAATACAATGGAAATGAGCAAATTTAGTTAATCGATCAACTATAGCCCATATTTCATTATTATCTCGAGATGTCTTTGGTAATCCCACAATGAAGTCCATGGATATATTTTCCAATTTCCACTCTGGAAACGGTAGAGTTTGAAGCATCCCTTTCAGTAACTGCCTCTCTACATTAACCTACTGACAAGTCAAACATTTCACAGTAAAATCAGAAATATCTATTTTCATTCAATTCCACCTATAATATTCCCAAATATCTCTGTACATCATATTACTACTAGGATGAACTGAAAATGCAGAACTATGATCTTCACTTAACAACTCATTCTTCAACTGGGAATCACAAGGCCCATATAATCCCTTTCTAAATCATAGAACACAATCATTATCAATGTTAAATTTTGGAAACATACCCTTCTGAACCAACTATACCATTTTCTGTAAGTCACTATCTTCACTACTGGAAATGTTGTTTTTCCCAACGGGTGTTTACCAACGGTTTTCTAAAACCGTTGGGCTTGAAGGATTAAGAAAGCATTTCTCAACGGTTCATTGAAACCGTTGGGAAAAGCCACCCCTTTGCCAACGGTTTGAAGAAACCATTGGTAAAGGGGTGTGTTAATCACCTTTTGCCAACGGTTCTGTTGAACCATTGGGAAAGGGTCACCCCTTTGCCAACGGTTTCCTCAAACCGTTGGTAAAGGGGTCCTTAGCATCTCTTTCCCAACGGTTCTTAAAAACTGTTGGGAATTATTTCCCCCAAATCCAGCCGCGGGGCTGCTCTCCCCCATTCGCACAGAAACCAAATTTTATCCGCTCCACCACTCTCCTCTCGTGAAATCCCCTATCCGAAGAGGTGAAAACAATCTGAAATTAGGTATCTTTTCATTTATACACATATACATCCTTATTTTTATTGTTATTGCATTAGTATTTTAGTTTTAAGTTATCAATCCACCTCCAGATCTCTGCTACTCTCCAAATCCCCTATCCGAATAGGTGAAAACCCATTTGAATAATCTCAAATCAAGTAATTTTTTCTTTATACACATATGGTACCTTGTTTTTATTGTTATTGATCTAATACTTTAGTTTTATGTTTGGATTTTGATGTGATTTCACCGTGTAAAATAGGGAAATGAATAAATATTTTGTTAATTAATTAGTTTCCCCTGGAATATCAGTTGTGTTATAATGTCCATGCTAAATAAAGGGGTATTGTAATAAAAGACCTTGAATAAATAAATTGTGGAAGTTGGGGTATGTTGCCTCTATGAGAGGTTTTTTGTTGTGTTTCATTGTATGTTGTAGGCTGTTTTATGGGGATTGAGGTGACCAGTTGGGATTTGTGATATGTGGGGTTGTAATGTGATGGTTAGTGGGCATGTATGTGTCATGTGAAGTTGTATGATAGTGATGATGTGTGGTGGTGTTGTGTCGTGTGGAGGTGTTGTGTGATGAAGTTGTGGTGTATAATGTGGTGAGGTGGTTTTGGTTGTGCGGTGGTTTGTGATGTGCAATATTTTTATTGTGATATGTGGTTGTTATGGTGAGATGGATGGTCGATGTAACATGGTGTCGATGGTTATTGTGAGATGGTGAGTTGTTGTGTGGTGGTTTTATTAGTTTCCTGGTCGTCCGCTATGAATTTGACCGTTGGACGCCCGTTTTGGCCATTTATGACACCAGAACTGCGTTTTCGGTCACCGCGGGCACACAGAACGTCCGATTGACGTGTCATCTACTCGACCACTTCATAAATCACTCACCCGTATTTTTCGTCTGATTTCAGGCCATTCCGAAATCGTTCGGCAAGTTTGGACCACCCTCACGCGCATTTACGTAGCGCACGCATCACATAAAACACGAATATTGAGCCGTACCGCGCAAACCGCAAGTCCGATTGACGTTCCGTCTGCGCGTACACGTCACGAATAATAATTAGAATGTTTCACGGTGGTTTTAGGTCAATCCGAGGTCGTCCGCTATGAATTTGACCGTTGGACGCCCGTTTTGGCCGTTTATGACACCAGAACTGCGTTGTCGGTCACCGCGGGAACACGGCACGTCCGATTGACATGCCGTCTACTCGACCACTTCATAAATCACTCACCCGTATTTGTCGTCTGATTTCAGGCCATTCCGAAATCGTTCGGCCCGTTTGGACCACCCTCACGCGTGTTTACGAAGCGCGCACATCACTTAAAACACGAATATTGAGCCGTACCGCGCAAACCGCATGTCCGATTGATGTGTCGTCTACGCATACACGTCACGAATAATAATTAGAATGTTTCACGGTGGTTTCAGGTCAATCCGAGGTTGTCCTCTATGAATTTGACCGTTTGACGCCCGTTTTGGCCGTTTATGGCACCAGAACTGCGTTGTCGGTCACCGCGGGCACACGGCACGTCCGATTGACCTGCCGTCTACTCGACCACTTCATAAATCACTCACCCATATTTTTCGTCTGATTTCAGGCCATTCCGAAATCGTTCGGCCCGTTTGGGCCACCCTCACGCGCGTTTACGAAGCGTGCGCATCACTTAAAACACGAATATTGATCCGTACCGCGCAAACCGCATGTCCGATTGACGTGACGTCTACGCGTACACGTCACGAATAATAATTAGAATGTTTCACAGTGGTTTCAGGTCAATCGTAGGTCGTCCGCTATGAATTTGACCGCTTGATGCCCGTTTTGGCCGTTTATGACACCAGAACTGCGTTGTCGGTCACCGCGGGCACACGGCACGTCCGATTGACGTGCCGTCTACCCAAACACTTCATAAATCACTCTCCCGTATTTGTCGTCTGATTTCAGGCCATTCCGACTTCGTTCGGACCGTTTGGACCCCCCTCACGCGCGTTTACGAAGCGCGCACATCACTTAAAACACGAATATTGAGCCGTACCGCGCAAACCGCACGTCCGATTGACGTTCTGTCTACGCGTACATGTCACGAATAACAATTAGAATGTTGCACGGTTGTTTCAGCTCAATCCAAGGTCATCCGCTATGAATTTGACCGTTTGACGCCCGTTTTGGCCGTTTATGACACCAGAACTGCGTTGTCCGTCACCGCGGGCACACGGCACGTCCGATTGACGTGCCGTCTACTCGACCACTTCATAAATCACTCACCTGTATTTGTAGTCAGATTTCAGGCCATTCCGAAATCGTTCGGCCCATTTGGACCACCCTCACGCGCGTTTACGAAGCGCGCACATCACTTAAAACACGAATATTGAGCCGTACTGCGCAAACCGCACGTCCGATTGACGTTTCGTCTACGCGTATACGTCACGAATAATAATTAGAATGTTTCACGGTGGTTTTAGGTCAATACGAGGTCGTCCGCTATGAATTTGACCGTTGGACGCCCGTTATGGCCGTTTATGTCACCAGAACTGCGTTGTCGGTCACCGCGGGCACACGACACGTCCGATTGACGTGCCGTCTGCTCGACCACTTCATAAATCACTCACCCGTGTTTTTCGTCTGATTTCATGCCATTCCAGAATCATTCGTCCCGTTTGGACCACCCTCACGCGCGTTTACGAAGCACGCGCATCACTTAAAACACGAATATTGAGCCGTACCGCGCAAACCGCACGTCCGATTGACGTGCCGTCTGTGCGTACACGTCAATAATAATAATTAGAATGTTTCACAGTGGTTTCAGCTCAATTTGAGGTCGTCCGCTATGAATTTGACCATTTGACGCCCGTTTTGGCCGTTTATGACACCAGAACTGCGTTGTCGGTCACCGCGGGCACACGACACGTCCGAATGACGTGTCGTCTGCTCGACCACTTCATAAATCACTCTCCCCTATTTTTCGTCTGATTTCAGGCCATTCCGACCTCGTTCGGCCCGTTTGGACCCCCCTCACGCGCGTTTTCGAAGCGCGCACATCACTTAAAACACAAATATTGAGTTGTACCGCGCAAACCGCATGTCCGATTGACGTGCCGTCTATGTGTACACGTCACGAATAACAATTAGAATGTTTCACGGTGGTTTCAGCTCAATCCGAGGTCGTCCGCTATGAATTTGACTGTTTGACACCCGTTTTGGCCGTTTATGACACCAGAACTGCATTATCGGTCACCGCGGGCACACTGCACGTCCGATTGACGTGACGTCTGCTCAACCACTTCATAAATCACTCACCCTTATTTTTCGTTGGATTTCAGGCCATTCCGAAATCGTTCGGCCCGTTTGGACCATCCTCACGCGCGTTTACGAAGCACGCACATCACTTAAAACACGAATATTGAGCTGTACTGCGCAAACCGCACGTCCGATTGACGTGTCGTCTTTGCGTACACATCAAGAATAATAATTAGAATGTTTCACGGTGGTTTCAGGTCAATCCGAGGTCGTCCGCTATGAATTTGACCATTGGACGCCCGTTTTGGCCGTTTATGACACCAGAACTGCGTTTTCGGTCACCGCGGGCACACGGCATGTCCGATTGACGTTACGTCTACTCTACCACTTCATAAATCACTCACCCGTATTTGTCGTCTGATTTCAGGCCATTCCGAAATCGTTCGGCCCGTTTGGACCACCCTCACGCGCGTTTACGAAGCGCGCGCATCACTTAAAACACGAATATTGAGCCGTACCGCGCAAACCGCACGTCCGATTGACGTGCCGTCTACGCGTACACGTCACGAATAATAATTAGAATGTTGCACGGTGGTTTCAGCTCAATCTGAGGTCGTCCGCTATGAATTTGACCGTTTGACGCCCGTTTTGGCTGTTTATGACACCAGAACTGCGTTGTCGGTCACCGCGGGTACACGGCACGTCCGATTGACGTGCCGTCTGCTCGACCACTTCATAAATCACTCTCCCGTATTTTTCGTCTGATTTCAGGCCATTCCGACTTCGTTCGGCCCGTTTGGACCCCCCTCACGTGCGTTTACGAAGCGCGTGCATCACTTAAAACACGAATATTGAGTCGTAACGCGCAAACCGCACATCCGATTGACGTGCCATCTGCGCGTACACGTCATGAATAATAATTAAAATGTTTCACGGTGGTTTCAGCTCAATCCGAGGTCGTCCGCTATGAATTTGACCGTTTGACGCCCGTTTTGACCGTTTATGACACCAGAACTGCGTTGTCGGTCACCGCGGGCACACGGCACGTCCGATTGACGTGCCTTCTGCTCGACCACTTCATAAATCACTCACCTATATTTGTAGTCGGATTTCAGGCCATTCCGAAATCGTTCGGCCCATTTGGACCACCCTCACGCGCGTTTACGAAGCGCGCGCATCACTTAAAACACGAATATTGAGCCGTACTGCGCAAACCGCACGTCCGATTGACGTTTTGTCTGCGCGTACACGTCACGAATAATAATTAGAATGTTTCACGGTGGTTTCAGGTCAATACGAGGTCGTCCGCTATGAATTTGACCGTTGGACGCCCGTTATGGCCGTTTATGTCACCAGAACTGCGTTGTCGGTCACCGCGGGCACACGGCACGTCCGATTGACGTGCCGTCTGCTCGACCACTTCATAAATCACTCACCCGTGTTTTTCGTCTGATTTCAGGCCATTCCAGAATCATTCATCCCGTTTGGACCACCCTCACGCGCGTTTACGAAGCACGCGCATCACTTAAAACACGAATATTGAGCCGTACCGTGCAAACCGCACGTCCGATTGATGTGCCGTCTGCGCGTACACGTCAATAATAATAATTAGAATGTTTCACGGTGGTTTCAGCTCAATCTGAGGTCGTCCGCTATGAATTTGACCATTTAACTCCCGTTTTGGCCGTTTATGACACCAGAACTGCGTTGTCGGTCACCGCGGGCACACGACACGTCCGATTGACGTGCCGTCTGCTCGACCACTTCATAAATCACTCTCCCCTATTTTTCGTCTGATTTCAGGCCATTCCGACCTCGTTCGGCCCGTTTGGACCCCCCTAACGCGCGTTTACGAAGCGCACACATCACTTAAAACACGAACATTGAGTCGTACCGCGCAAACCGCACGTCCGATTGACGTGCCGTCTATGTGTACACGTCACGAATAACAATTAGAATGTTGCACGGTGGTTTCAGCTCAATCCGAGGTCGTCCGCTATGAATTTGACTGTTTGACACCCGTTTTGGCCGTTTATGACACCAGAACTGCATTGTCGGTCACCGCGGGCACACTGCACGTCCGATTGACGTGACGTCTGCTCAACCACTTCATAAATCACTCGCCTGTATTTTTCGTCGGATTTCAGGCCATTCCGAAATCGTTCGGCCCGTTTGGACCATCCTCACGCGCGTTTACGAAGCACGCGCATCACATAAAACACGAATATTGTGCCGTACTGCGCAAACCGCACGTCCGATTGACGTGTCGTCTTGGCGTACACATCAAGAATAATAATTAGAATGTTTCACGGTGGTTTCAGGTCAATCCGAAGTCGTCCGCTATGAATTTGACCGTTGGACGCCCGTTTTGGCCGTTTATGACACCAGAACTGCGTTTTCGGTCACCGCGGGCACACGGCATGTCCGATTGACGTTACGTCTGCTCGACCACTTCATAAATCACTCACCCGTATTTTTCGTCTGATTTCAGGCCATTCCGAAATCGTTCGGCCCGTTTGGACCACCCTCACGCGCGTTTACGAAGCGCGCGCATCACTTAAAACACAAATATTGAGCCGTACCGTGCAAACCGCACGTCCGATTGACGTGCCGTCTATGCGTACAAATCACGAATAATAATTAGAATGTTGCACGGTGGTTTCAGCTCAATCTGAGGTCGTCCGCTATGAATTTGACCGTTTGACGCCCGTTTTGGCTGTTTATGACACCAGAACTGCGTTGTCGGTCACCGCGGGCACACGGCACGTCCGATTGACGTGCCGTCTGCTCGAACACTTCATAAATCACTCTCCCGTATTTTTCGTCTGATTTCAGGCCATTCCGACTTCGTTCGGCCCGTTTGGACCCCCCTCACGTGCGTTTACGAAGCGCGTGCATCACTTAAAACACGAATATTGAGTCGTACCGCGCAAACCGCACATCCGATTGACGTGCCATCTGCGCGTACACGTCATGAATAATAATTAGAATGTTTCACGGTGGTTTCAGCTCAATCCGAGGTCGTCCGCTCTGAATTTGACCGTTTGACGCCCGTTTTAGCCGTTTTTTACACTAGAACTGCGTTGTCGGTCACCGCGGGCACACGGCACGTCCGATTGACATGCCGTCTGCTCGACCACTTCATAAATCAGTCACCCGTATTTGTCGTCTTATTTCAGGCCATTCCAAAATCGTTCGGCCAGTTTGGACCACCCTCACGCGCGTTTACGAAGCACACACATCACTTAAAACACGAATATTGAGCCGTACCGCGCAAACCACACATGCAATTGATATTCCGTCTGTGCGTACACGTCACGAATAATAATTAGAATGTTGCACGATGGTTTCAGGTCAATCCGAGGTCATCCGCTATGAATTTGACCGTTTGACGCCCGTTTTGGCCGTTTATGACACCAGAACTGCGTTGTCGGTCCCCGCGGGCACACAGCACGTCCGATTGACTTTCCGTCTTCTCAAACACTTCATAAATCACTCTCCCGTATTTTTCGTCTGATTTTAGGCCATTTTGACTTCGTTCGGCCCGTTTGGACCCCCCTCACGCGCGTTTACGAAGCGCGCACATCACTTAAAACACGAATATTGAGCCGTACCACGCAAACTGCACGTCCGATTGACGTGTCGTCTATGCGTACACGTCACGAATAATAATTAGAATGTTGCACGGTGGTTTCGGCTCAATCCGAGGTCGTCCGCTATGAATTTGACCGTTTGACGCCCGTTTTGGCCGTTTATGACACCAGAACCGCGTTGTCGGTCACCGCGGGCACACGGCACGTCCGATTGACATGCCGTCTGCTCGACCACTTCATAAATCACTCAGCCGTAATTTTCGTCTGATTTAAGGCCATTCTGAAATCGTTCGGCTCGTTTGGACCACCCTCACAAGCATTTACGAAGCACGCACATCACTTAAAACACGAATATTGAGCCGTACCGCGCAAACTGCACGCCCAATTGACGTGTCGTCTGCGCGTACACATCATGAATAATAATTAGAATGTTTCACGGTGGTTTCAGGTCAATCCGAGGTCGTCCTCTATGAATTTGACCGTTTGACGCTCGTTTTGGCCATTTATGACACCAGAACTGCGTTGTCAGTCACCGCGGGCACACGGCATGTCCGATTGACGTTCCGTCTACTCGACCACTTCATAAATCACTCTCCCGTATTTGTCGTCTGATTTCAGGCCATTCCGACTTCGTGCGGCCCGTTTGGACCCCCTCACGCGCGTTTACGAAGCGCGCGCATCACTTAAAACACGAATATTGAGTCGTACCCCACAAACCACACGTCCGATTGACGTTCCGTCTGCGCGTACATGTCACGAATAATAATTAGAATGTTGCACGGTGGTTTCAGCTCAATCCGGAGACGTGGTGTGGCCGACACCACTCAAAGTGTCCGTCTTTTATTTCAAAAGGACGTCATTTTATGTGAAAAGCATCAACTGACATACGGAAAACCAACCAAACGCATTCTGAATCTGCTGATAATTTATCCCAACAATCCATGGGTCATATGTGACGTGTACGAGCCAACCCGGGGTGAATCTGAGTCGCGGTGTGGCCAGGATAAGCGTAAGTGACTCTCTTTTGTTTAAAATGGACACCATTTTAAGTACATACGATAAAACGACCAAACGGATTCGGTTTCCGTTGAAACTTTAGGAGAATGATCCATGGGTCATATGTGATGTGTACGAATCATCCCCTCCTCAATCCGACTTGTGGTGCGGCTGACACCACTCAAAGTGTCAGTCTTGTGTTTCAAAAGGACGTCATTTTAAGTGAAAGGCATCAACTGACATACGGAAGAACGACCAAACACATTCGGATTCTATCGATAATTTATCACAACGATCCATGAGTCATATGTGACGTGTACAAGTCAACCCCGTCTTAATCCGAGATGCGGTGTGGCCGACACCGCTCTAACTCTGTCTCTTTTGTTTAAAATGGACATGATTATAAATGAAAAGAACAACTGGCATACGCAAAACCGACCAAACGCATTCGTAATCTTTTGATAATTTATCATAACGATCCATGGGTCATATGTGACATGTACGAGCCAACCCGGGATGAATATGAGTCGCAGTGTGTTCAGGATTAGTCTAAGTGTCACTCTTTTGTTTAAAATGGACAACATTTTAAGTACATACGGAAAACCAGCCAAACGCATTCGGTTTCCATTTAAACTTTAGGAGAACGATCCATGGGACATATGTGACGTGTACGAATCAACCCCGCCTCAGTTGGAGATGCGGTGTTGTCAGCACCACTCATAGTGTCCGTCTTTTGTTTCAAAAGGACGTCATTTTAAGTGAAAAACATCAACTGGCATACGGAAAACCGACAAAACACATTCAGATTGTGTCGATACTTTAGCACAACGATCCATGGGTCAAATGTGACGTGTACGAGTCAACCCCGCCTCAATCTGAGTCGCGTTTTGGCCGAGACCACTCTAAGTGTATCTCTTTTCATTAAAATGGACTACATTTTAAATTCATACGGAAAACCAACCAAACGCATTCTGATTGTGTTTATATTTTAGCACAACAATCCATGGGTAATTTGTGATGTGTACGAGTTAACCCCGCCTCAATACGTGGTGCGGTGTGGACGACACCATTCAAAGTGTCTCTCTTTTATTTAAAAAACACTACATTTTAAGTGAAAACAACAACTGACATACGGAAAACCGACCAAACGATTTCGGAATATGTTGATACTTTAGGACAACGATCAATGAGTAATTTGTGACATGTACAAGTTAACCTCGCCTCAATCCGAGGCACGGTGTGACCGGTATCATTCCAGATGTATGTATTTTGTTTAAAATGGATATCATTTCTATTAAAAATATATGGTATATGAAAAACCAATCAAATTATGAATTGAATTCCGGATTCCACATATGATTGTCATCTAAATTTTAAAATGAAATCTAAATGAATTATGTATGTTTATAATTATGTTATGAATTCTACTTTAATTATGGATGTGTATATTTTCAGGATGCATTATATGTGTTGGTTGGTTGGTTTGAATTATTTGTATGTGTTGGTTTTTTCTCTATATGTATGCATTATATGTGTTACAGGTACAATAATTGGATTGAAAAATGAATTGAAAACAAGGGCATAATTGGATTGAAAATTGAATTGAAACCGAGGGTGAATGCCCAAAAACCAGACCTGCTATGAAAATTGCAGGCTGCTGTGCAATTTTCACAGCAAAGCCTATGCCAACGGTTTGAAAACCGTTGGCATAGGCTCTATGAAGCTGTTTTTACCAACGGTTCAAGAAACCGTTGGTAAAAACACCCTATCCCAACGGTTTCAAACCGTTGGGATATCCTGTTGAATTGTTGTTTTTACCAATGGTTCTATGAACCGTTGGTAAAAACCTTTCCCAACGGTTTGCAAACCGTTGGGAAAGAAATTCTATGTTGATTTCCCAACGGGCCAAACTGATTGGGAAAGGCCTTTCCCAACGGTTTGGAAGAACCGTTGGGATTGATTGATTTTTTCTAACCTATCCCAACGGTTCTCTGTAAACCGTTGGGAAAAGCCTTTCCCAACGGCTTACTTCCCCACAGTTTGCAGAACCGTTGGTATAACATATACCAACGGTTCTGCAGCCTTTCCCAACGGTTCTAAACCATTGGGAAATGCTGGATTTCCAATAGTGCTTCTTTCTGCGCTTTCTTTATTCAGTTTGATCGAGATGATCTCAATAACACCTGTTATGAAACAGAAGATTTTCTTGCACCAACAACTTCAATTCCAACGTTGATCAAATCAAATACCAAAGGATCTTGTTTCAAATGTAACATAGTTAATGAAGAATTACTTTATCAAATCAAAGCATCAACAACATTATTTTCTTTTCCTAGATGATAATGGTTTGTGTAATCATAATCCTTGATTAATTCCAACCACCTCCTCTATCTCATGTTCAATTATTTTTGAGTGAATATATACCTCAAAATATTTTTATTATTATATATTTCACACTTTACTCCATATAAATTATGCCTCCAAATTTTTAAATCAAAATAACTATAGCAAATTCCAAATCATGTGTAGAGAAATTTATTTCATGTGGTTTCAACTGGCGTAAAGCATAAGAAATTTCATGTTCATTTAGAATTAGTAAACAACCCAGTCCTTTCAACAAAGCATCACTGTAGATAGAAAAGACACCATTTTTGGATGGCAGTGCCAAAACTGGATCATTCACCAATATCGTTTTCAATTCCTGAAAACAATCATCACATTATTTTGTCCAAATAAACTTAACACCATTTCGAGTTAACTTATTCATTGGACTAGATAACCGTGAATAATTTTCAACAATACTCCGGTAATAACTTACCAAACCATGAAAACCATGAATCTAGGTTATATTTTTGGGTCTTGGCCATTATTCAAAAAAATTTGTTTTTGTAGCATCAACAGTTATGATTTTTTTTGAAACAATGTGACCAATGAAAGAAATTTGTTGTAAACAAAACTCACACTTGCTGAATTTTCCAAATAGTTTCCATTCATTTAATGTTTTGAAGACAACCCTTAATTGAATTTCATGTTACTCCTTACTTTTTGAATAAACAAAAATATCATCAATGATCACATCCACAAATTTTATCCAAGAACTCATGAAAAATCCTATTCATAATATCCAAGAATACAGTAGGTGCATTGCTTATTCCAAAAGGCATAACTATAAATTCATAATGGCCATATTTAGTATGAAACATGGTCTTTGGAATGGCTGCTTATTTTACTTTCAACTGATGGTACCACGACCTCAAGTCAATCTTCAAAGAATACTAAGCTCCCAGGAGCTGATACAACTTCATTTGATGGCCCAACATCTGTTGAAGTAGTTGGAAAGGATTTCACCACCACTTTCTGCTTGTAGTCTGGCAGTTTTCCCACAATTGAGTTCTTATCTGGACACTAATTTGCATAATGACCAATTTCATTACACTTAAAACATCATATCTATGACTTTTCATTGCCTGATTGATCATCTTCCTTACAGTTACGAGCAATTGGGCCAGACTTAACACACCGGAAGCACTTTCCAGTCATTGATAAACATTCTCCAGGATGCTTTTTCACACACTTCTCACAAGATGGATATGTAGTTTTCTTACCTCCGAGATTCTTTGATGAATTCTTCCCCTTTTCTTGCCAACTAGACCACATATTCTATTGTTTGTCAAAGAACACCCGATCAACTGCAAAATCCATTTCTACCTTCTCCACACATCAAAAAAGTTTTTCCTTACTTTTTAACCCAATAGAGGCTAACACACTTCGATATCATGGCTTCAGTCCTATGTAAAATCCATTTAACTTACTATCAAGATCTTAGATGAAATTTGGTGCATACCATTCCATTCGAGTGAACTTATCTTCATAAGAAGCCACTAAGTCATCCTCCTACCTCAATTCTAGGAATTGTGTTTCCATCCTAAGACAAACCACCATATGAAAACATTTCTCATGAAACATAGCTTTGAATTCATCATAATCACGAGCATCAATATCCCCACTATCCCTGATATTTTTCAGCATCAACCACCACTGATCAACTTCACCTACAAAATGATAAACAACAAGACTAACCTATTGATGTTCTGAAAACCTCATGACCTCGAAAATCGTTTCTAGTGCTTTAATCAACCCTTCTTCTAGCACCGAATCAGATGATCCTCTGAATGATGGGCGATGTTTCCACATGAAATGCTCCACTACTGACATTTTCCTCTATGGTTAATCTGGCTGATCTCGTGCATGGATACCACCACCATTTATATCCCGAGTCAACAATGTCGTCACTGCAACAAACTGTTAATTTCGGATTCCGTCCATCTCAGGATGCTAATTTGGAAGGTTGTATTTCTCTTGATGTCCTCCCAACATAGATGCCCTGTTCTCTTTATGAAGAACCATTCTGAACATAGAAATATCTTAGGCAAAGCAACATGGTAATCTATATATGCTATATTATTTCAATATTAACATAAATTACTTTATGGATATTAATTTAAAAATACCATAACTCCTAAAGGTATCTAAACTGACCATTTATACCAACTATAAGGACAAGGACTTAAACAATACATAATATTGAATTAAATGAATAGTTCACATTGAGGATATTTTCTGGTTTAGAGTTTTAGAGAATTAGGACTCAACTATTACATCTCAAAATATTAAAATGTAGAAACTTCTACCCAGTATCCATTTTTCTTTATAAAATAAAAACTTTTGAAAAAAAGAGTCATATCTAGTTCCATGTTTAAGATAGCGTGACTCTTCCGTGATCTCATCCTTGACCCTTATCCACATTATGTCCTTTTAAAAACATTTCAAAAACATGGGACGAGCATAAAAATCTCTTTAAGGGATACACAAAGAAGGAAAACTTTTAGTTTTTCCAAAAAACAAGTAAATCATGAACACTTTTACATAAGTAATACTTTTCACCTTTATGAAGTAGTAAATACTCTTCCCTGAATAAAAGTCCATTAATTACCCTTTTGTAACAAAAAAATTACCATAAAACCCATAAAAAGAACACATATAATATAATGGTAACTTGGAACATAAACATACATAAATGGAATAAACATACAATCGACTTCCACACATATCACTAAATAGAATAGTCATACGACTGACTTCCATACCCAATGCATTAGAGGTTTTCACAACACCACCCGTCATTTGGTTTATCATGTAACCACCCATCAAATGTCTATGTACCATTATAAAATCATAATACATAAAACAATTATAAAGGAATGAAAACATTTCCACATTTCAATCACAATATATCACATAAATATATTGACATAAAAAATCCATTATCAAATCCATTTTCAATACGAAAATACATAAAAGAGTATATGGTATTTATTCTTATTTTAAAAACATTACGGCTTGTTGAGGTAGCCAAAGAATAAATAATACTCGCGGCGGTGGAAAAGGTCGTTGTCCCCGCTTATGTTAAAAGAAGCATTCCTTTTTGTCATTTAGTAAAACACTTCATAGAAAAAGATTCCCTCCAAAAAGTCAAGGGTGTTTATACATCATATAAAAGAATGTCGTGTATTAAAACCAAGTATGCCTCAATGAATGGAGATTGAGACAAAGTCCCTTACCTCATGTCTGACTTGACTCGATCGTTCATTAATCTCCTGAATAATAAACTAGATTTAATTTCTACTTGATTAATAACCTTTTTATAGTTTATAATTCCTTTTATATAACTTATTACTATGTTATAAACATTATGTAATCAATTTAGTTAGTAACGTTCATTTTTTCGATATTTAGTACTTGTGTAAAAAATGAACACCTTATATTTACAAGTTGTCCGTGTGATCAATAGTCCATAATATCCAAAATGACATTTATTATTTAGATATCAAATATATAAAATATATATAGTATATATATATATTCTTATAATAGTTCAAATCATTTAGAGGTTTGAAATGAAATGCACCATTCATGGAGATGGTAAGTCGTACGTACGTATAAACGCTACTTTCATTTCCATTTATTATTTTAATGGAATAAAAACATAATGATATATAGGTATATTATAATTCCAGTAAAATTTCATATATAATATTACATGTAATATAATTAACTCCATCCTTTATAAGTACCACATATTGAATTAACGAGTCATATCACTTTGAGGGGGCAGTAGTCCGCACTTTCTCTAATGACATTATCGCGTTTACCCATAATGGAAACCATAAAAGAATGATATAAATTTAAATTACAGAAGCATAAAGAAAGCATAATCATAATATATATCATATATAAATACAGTTTCATCATAATGTCCACAATTAGAGGCGGTAAGAGATAATCAAACAATCATTGTTTTGTGAGGCGTTAGTTTTCCATCCATAGAAACATAATGTTTTTCATCCATTATATGGAGGTGTGTGTAAGTGTAGTTCTAATAATTCTCATAACAACATCCTAGTATATTTAGGATACTGGTTTTGTTACAAAATAAATGAATAAAAAGAGTTTAAGTGTTGGATAAGTAAAATAAAAGATAACAATTTAAGAGAAATAATTTCCCTTAATTTGGGTAGCTTCTTTTGGTTTAAACCAAAAGGACTTATTGAAGTGCCTTATGCCTAAGGTAATTCTTATAGGGGGAGAATTGGGATGTAGGGAACTTAATTGGGTAGAGTATGGACGATCCAAAAGTCCTGAGGGGTGTGAGGAATTGGTTAGAAATGGTCTCCTTTTAGAAGGGGGAGGAGGGACTCTTTAGGAAAGTGTGATAATATTATTTTATTACATAATTATATTCAGTTTCTAAAGGTTCTAGAATCATTAACGTAGAATATATAATGACTCATATTCGAAATAAAATCATCCAAGCGTAATTGGACATGTTATAAATAATATTTTAATCATTATAACCTTATTTATTTAAATCATTTATTAATGAGTGAAATAATACATCATTATTGTGTCATAAATAATTTAATTAATGTGACGTCTAAAAATTATAAAAATACTATCATGTAGGAAATATTTTTTACATTATAAATAAAATTTATTGTAGAAAAAATGAGTTATAGAACACCATATAAAAATTAATTTACTAAAAGTCTTCTTTTTAAGTCATTTTTGGCTTTACTTTAAATTAAATAATCAAATGTGTCATTATAATTCATAAGTGGCTTCATGGGGCCCCAAAATCGACCCAAAGATGCCCATGGTCGGATATGAATCAACCAATTGGATTAGTACATGTTTAATGGTAATTTTATATTATTATTATTTTATTTCCTTACCCTTATTTACCTGATTTACCCTTTAACCACAGTAAATAAAATATTTACTGAAGTAAATATTTAAAATGTCTAAAAATAAAAGTCACCTATTTACACAATTTGAACCTCCTGATTCTAAATATGTAATCTATTTTTCAAATTAAATACAGAGAAGTGGCATAAATTAATTCAAAATTAATTCCCACAGTCAAAACAAAAAGCGTGTTTTTAAGATATAATAGTTATCAAAAGATTAACACTTGTTTATGTACAATTACAAAGTGAAATTAGTTACCAAGACCAACATTGGGTTAAATGGTAAAAATATATTATAATTAAACATTAATACCAATTAAAATTATAATCTTTCCATATACATAAATTAGATTAAAAGGCACTTTTGTATTAAAATACAGTTTTTTCACTATTCATTAAAAATGATCTTTATCAGAAAATTACCAAAAAATTACCCAAAGTAAAATTTGATGTAACCATTATAAATAAGTATTTTATTTGGTAAAATATAATTTATTTAAGTGACCAAAACTATATTTAATGAGGGTTCTCCATTAATAGGCGGTAAATTGACCATTTAAAGTAAATTATGCTTAAAATTAGATTCTTTCAGAATTTAAGCTTCTAACATTAATTGGATAAATGTAAATACATTTAACAACCATGTATAATCATATTGTAGTTAGTTTTGTTCATTCCCCCCAATAAAACATCTATGATTTAACTACCATTTAAAATAATATTATATTATTAGTGTGTAACATAAGATTTCAAAGAAACCCATTGTTGCGTATCGGGTATGCTATCGAACATAGCGACCCCATTATATTAAAATTGATATTTAATTAACAAATATTAATAAATATGAAAAATTTCTGATTGATTATTTACCTGGGATGTTATAGTAACACTTTCCCATCAACATCATTAACATGATTATAGAGGAATACCACGTCAACAAGCGTGTGATCCTCCCATGGGTGGTCAGTAGGAGCCCTAAACCACTAGGGTTGGCCCTGTGTGCTCCTGAGATAGTATGTTGGCCCATCCATACTATCCTCTAGGATAGAAAAATTGTCCCCATGACCAAAGGAATACTGTTTTTGTCTTTTTAATAGTGGGTATTTCCTTTTCCCTTTTGATAAGTTATCCACAAGGGATTCATGATCAGAATGGCTTCACAAATATTCCATGATGCCCAGATTGTTTTCCTTATCTTCCCTTAGGGAATCATCCACAAATACATCATGAGAGACTTCTTGGTAGGACATTGGATTCAATTTTTTGTATATTCATTACCATTCATAGAGCACATCCGCATAGCCTATTCATAGTGCCCAATCGTAGAGCACAGTGGCAAAGCTCAGTTGCAGAGCCCAGTCATAGAGTCCTCTTGCAGATCTCATTTGGAAACAAAACTCAGAATAAAGTGGTCATAGAGTATAAGGAATAAATTCACGATGTAATGTAACAATCGATCTTGGTGCATCATTTTGATGAGTAGCACTTGAGAAGCATCAGTCTATGAAATCTGGTTCGCAAAGTACGTTCACGGAGCATTCAGAGATTCAAAAATTCAAGAGCACAAGCACAATAGTACAGAGATGGGTGAGGAAAAAAGAAGTTTCATCCTCATATATATATATATATATCTGTGTGTGTGTCTGTGTGTGATAATCCACAATCTTCAAGGTGCGCCTAGATATTGTGAGCTTCACGAAATTATCAACCCACACACCGGCTACCGACATTGTGATCTGGCTTTGCAAACCAACTTCACGCCATGCATGAATTGGGAATATTTTCCTGCATAACCAGATCCTCGTTTTCTCCTCATCTCCTATTCAAGGGGGGGGGGGGAATTTGGAGAAAAAAAGTCCAAGACTAGGAAAAAATAATAAAAGAATACTAAACTAAATAAAAAGTGGATGGTTCGCAAAATCCCCCTAGCACTGCGGCCGACACTAAGCTACCAAGTCATCTTGTCTTCTACAGAAAAAATAGACGTTCGATACCAAAACTTTGATGAACATGTTGGAAGGAAAAATTATCTAAAACTATTGTGGATGTAATGATGGTTTCCTCTGTGACTTCGAGAATATTGATGGAATCGAGAATCATTTTGGACAGCCGCGTAGGGAATGACTGATGGGTCTATGATTATGAAAAAATATAAGGAGGTTGCCTTCAGTTACGAATCATGAATTTCTTCACATCACACCCCCATCCCATCACACCCCCTTTCTCTAATAAATAATCATCTACCTCACTCCTAAAGATCAAGGCCCTGACCTTTCACCTTCTGAATTCGATTATCCTTAAGAATTATTTTCTTCATGAACAGAACATGAAAATAAATCATCTGAGGTACTTGAGCATTGTGAATCCCTTTTCCATTTTCTAAAAATTACCCCCAATTTGAAGTGGGATTCCCTTTGTGAAGCCTATATTCCATCACTATGGAAGGATACCCCTTTGGGTACATGATACTTCTCGACTCACCTAGGCTTCGTGAAGCATCTTCCAAGAACATGTGAATTTCATTCTTCGGATGGGTCACAATGCTTCTAAATGCTCTATCCTGTGTAAAGCCATATCCACTACAAGTCAATGTGATATGAGAAGTGCTATCCTCTATGAGGCCCTGATATCTGCAATGAAATGCCCTATGCAAGCTCTTATCCTTTGTGAGCCACTATGATATGCAAATCCCCTCTCTTTGAGGCCAATTGCTTCATGAACCCCACTTCGGTGTAGCCCGATAGGATTGTACTAATTGATAACAATGTCCCTCGAGAATTGATCCATGTTATGTTTCTTTCCCTCATTCTAGTTCACATAGGAATGCTAATGGATATTGCTTCTTTGTGTAGCCCTACGAACATTGACCCCCAATGAATACCTCCACAAATACATTTCTATATGGCATTGCTTCTTCCTTCCCATCCACAATAAATGATATTCACAATTCTTGTAATCCATTAGGGATTGTAGTGAATCCTAATTTTCTGAGCCGAAGAATGTAATACTTCCAATCACCCATGTCCCCAACCCAAGATATTAAATTGTGATTCTGCATGTGTGGAAGGTCTGAGAGGATCATAGAGGTGATACGTACCATTGCCCTCCCACTCTGTCTTTCCCTATGGGCTTTGTCACCATGCACACCAAGGGTGGCCCTTCCATAATCCCTTACCCACCATAACAAGGTGCTCCCTATATGATTACCATGGAATGATTCCTTCCTTTAACAGAACAATATTTTTCGTGAATAACAGGACACCCTCATCGGGTTTCCCTCAAGGAGTAATTCCAAATCTCCCTCTCCATGGACCACTAACCACATGTAAGTCCATGTATCCTCTTTGTACATCTAACTATGTGTATGCCCTACTTCACACCTCGATGGTGCATCTTTTGTGATGTGATCTTCAATTTTACTTTTGTCTATTTTATTCACACTGGGTATGACTCACGTGGGATTAAGGTCATAATAGACCATGAATTATTCTATAGGTCACTAACCACCTATATTTCCATGAACCTCTCACCTAAACTACATAGAATTTGATCCCTATCTCTAATGAAGGGTATGTAGAAAGCCTCTGTGAGGTTCAATCCCATCAATTCTCAATCCCAATAATTTCACATAGCTTTACTTCCATCCCAAATGACATTAAATTATATAATCCCTTTACTACGTGGGTTTTGTTCTCTTTTTGTTATGTAGGAAGCCTCTTATTGGTTCAATCCCAACCGATGTTAAACTCTTGTTCTCCCTCCTTGGGGTACGACCTCTAGACGTGACATCTACCCTTTTTTGGGAAACATAACCATGTATCTGCCTCCCTAGGGTGTTTCAATCCACCCATTTTGGTGGTTGTCCTTTGTGTACACCCTGACCACACATCCAATCTTTCCAGGTAGTTAACCATGCATAACACCCAAACTCAATCCACACTCCACCAACTAAGAGTTACCCTCTAGTGACAAGATGTTAACCATGTGTAAGCACCAAGCTTGACTTCATGATGCTATCCTTTTTTGCACCATAATTCTATTCCACCATTCCCTGAACTACTTGGATATTGATATTTTCCATTATTGAGAAAGGTACGTAGGATGCCTCTCCAAGGTGGAAACCCATATATCATGTACCACCATGGTCTCTCCCTCAAGCCTTTATGTTTCTAGAAGATCGTTCCCTTGCTCGAAGGATGAACTTCATTTGAGTCATATCCATGCATCCATTCTATAGAGACTCCATTTTTGGTGACTCATTTCCACATTCCAGAACTGCCTGGACTTTGATTCCACACTACAACGATACATAGAAAAACTACTTGAGGATGAATCCCAACACTGTCATCTTCCCATCGGTCCACATGTCCCTTCATTATATTCTTTGACACTTCATCCATATCCATTCTAATTTCATCCAGGTTTCCACGTCCTAGTGGAATCATGTAATTTATAATAGTTCTCTTTTAATCACCCAAACATCCAATAATGATTATGTCCCAAATGTTTCTAGGGTTGTTGTCCATCATGTGAAACCTGATTCCATGTCTTACCCTTTCAAAAAATGTGGGTTTTGATCCCTTTTTGGGTATGTAGTAACCCTCCTATTACTACAATATTAGGAAAGGGTAATCCTTGGGGTCCCCTTTTACTATACCCAATAATCCTCTGCTATATCCTTTAAGGTGTCTAAATAATCCTTCACAGTGGGACATATTCCCTTTATATGACACAACACCCAAGGTCCACTCTTTTTGGTCATTCTGATCCATCCATTGGTTAACCCTACCAGTTGATCCCTGATAAGGAAATACAAATATCCTCCACTCTCAATAGTATTTTGATCACTCTAATCCATCTCTACTAGATGTTAAACTTGTGGCTTACCCCGAGTTTAAAATTGGAAGCTAGTAAATCCTCAGAGACATGCCTCAGGATTATGTTACCCCACATTTGATATGGGATTCCTCAGGATTCCGTGACCTCAAGATGTCCTATTAAAAGAGGAAGTAGCCTTGGTTTACTAGTGTTTCATCATCTAGAAACACCAGAAATTCTCAATGTCACAACTCCTATGACAGAATGTTGCTTCCCTAACATTACCCCATGCAATGTCCTAATAGAAGTAGTGTATTTAGCCAACATCTACGAAGATTTGGCAGCTGGAAGAGTTTCCCAGACAATGTATTATTCATTAAGGGATAACCAGACTATGGAAAAATTCATTGATAAATCCCCAGAAGGAGAGGTCAATATCCAATCATCCTTTTTCAATCATGGATAAAATTTCCCTAATGAACAGACGGATACTGTCTGGCTTTGGAATGTTGGAATGTGGGGTAATAGCAGCACATCCTTGATAGATGGCTGCACACCCCAATGAATGTTTCAGAATCCTAATGAAAAGGTATAGTCGTCTCTGTACAGTTTATATCTACTATAAATATATCAAGAACATCCAGATATACTCAATACATGAAACGTGGTCTAATGGTCCCATCCACTTCATACACACAATAAGAATTCTGTCTGATGATTCCACAAAGTATTCATCCAGGAGAACAAACACTTGGTTCTGATAAAACTAATGACATAAGCCTGAGTAATACAACATGTTAGGATCAATCATGATTGAGATACACTGATAGATGTGACGATAGAATATGAAACACTCATTCTAGGAGAACACACTCTATGATTGGATAAGATCAGGATACATTGATTATGATCACTGTCAGGGACACATGGTGATAGAACAACTCATCTAGATTCACATGTTAAGTAGAGGGTCGATGTCCTACGGGATTTTTCACCTAGATACAAAGACTCTACATATGAAAAAATAATGGATTGAGGATCGTGCTCCAGGACTCTCAAAGGGGATTTCCAGACCATATCCAAAAAACTTCTTCTAGATAAATCATAATCTTGTGAATAGTAAATAATACTGAATATCCTTTAGGGGAATGAGAATGGGAACCAACATGAATGAAACATGGCCAAGCTATGGCGGACAATGAGATCAATCCATGTAGACTAGAGTAGAGTACCTGTCATGTAGTTGAGTAACACATCATGTCCTTATATATGGGGTCTCTCATGTAGCCTGGTCATGTTGCAGTACACGATGTCATATTGTGTATTTCTACCCATGTAGCAGCACATGAGGTAACCCATGTATCTAGTCTAGGTTTGACCATGTGGTGGGGTACACACTATGTTGGAAAGCCATGTACTCTAACCCTTGTATGTGTTCACCTGGAGTACATGTCGAGTCTCAGGGAAGGGCCCACATGTTGTGTGTCAGGGGTCACATTCCATGTGACACTTTACTACCACCAAAATCTATAGCTGTCGCTAGGTGGATGAAAACCTTAGTGTAGTATAGATATTAAATAATGTTATATGGAATTTTCTAGAATGGTATTCTATCCTCTGTGTTCCTCGATCGATAATCTAGTGTTGGATCCGATGATTTATTTGTCTCTAAATCTAGTATCCAAGTTTATCTTTCCATTGACATACTAAATCGGTAGGTTTCAGAACATAAATTGGATCTGAAAAATGATTCCAATAATAACCATGAAATATTCCTAAAAAATTATATCTCCATATATAAGTTGATTCATCAAATGCCATCATCATCACACCTCCACTAGAATGTCACAATGTTGGATCATCAATTTCAGATCATTTCTCCACAACTTAGAGGTTCAAAGATCAACTATTAATATCCAATGAATAATGAAATGAATATGAAAAACATTAGGAGGTAAAATCACAATAAAAACCCAAGGAATGATCCTAGGTATTTGTTTATTCTGACCTCAATCCGTTTTGTAGAAATATTATGACAACAAAACAGTATAATCATCCCCAAATTCCATCAATTAAATCCTTCAACAAGAACGATTGAACCACATCTCAACTTGTTTGTGGGTTTCTTTATCTTCATCATTAATTATAAGAAATATGAAATAAGAAATTGAAATTCATCACCCTAAATTGTGGTTGGGTCATCTGTTGAAGAGGGTCTATTTTTGTGTCGCTACCATTTGCGAGATTCATCAAAACAGTGCTCGTCAATATCTGATCCAAAACTTTCATTAGTCGTCATCGAGAGAATCATACAGGTTTACTCTAGAGATTCTATGATGTTCAAGGGTTATTAGCCTAACCCTAGGTTATGGATTATTTGAAAACGAAACCCTTTACTTTGTCAAAAAATTACGTTAAAAATAAAATAAATCCTTAATATATTTTATCCTTTACAATGTCCCACAATTATCTTTCATAGCTGACTGGTGCCAGATGGTGTCAGGACTATCATAGGGTAATGAAATTATTATGAATTCTATGGAGTCCTCATATCTGTGATCTAGAAACCCTTTTACAATATATTAAACTTTTCAAGAAATCACTACCCGCGTGATGTTTAATTTTATTATATATTTTCAGAAATTGTTCCCAGAACACTAGGACTCAAAATTTCTCTCCATCATAGGACTTAGTCTCGAATTAATTCCATATTATATTTGAAAATAATATAGGGAATATCTATTACTTTACAAGTATGTCATTACCATTCCAATGGAAACTCTATGGAGAGTGACATGGGTGAGGTGACAAGGGAGAATGGCCTGCACGAGGTCACCTTGGTGAATGACCAGTAGAGTTAGTGTCATTGAATTTTTTTTGAACTTCTAAATTCATTCCAACACCATGATTTAACACTAATGAAATATAGATAATTTTTTACATAGTCCAATGGTGCATAAAATGATAATGTTTTTGATTACCAAGCTTGTAATTGTATCTAGGAGATGGTCGATTCCCACATTGAATATTATTACATTGTTTGAGACACGATTCTCCAAGAAATGTATAATCACAAGGAGATTAATCATAATTAATTTCTTGAGTGTAACTATCTTAGACTATTTGAACATGGAAATATAAATTATGTCTTAATCCAAAAGATGAAGAATTATCTCACACATTTTTTCTTCTAATGATAAAATAAAATTATCACATGGTGCATAAATCTCTCAGGCGCCCTCAGGCTCTCGTATGATCTTCTTTACTAGGGTTTCCTCTCCCTGTTGGCTTTTACTTCTACTCTGATTTCCTTGGTTCTATTTTCTCTCCACTAGATCTGCTATGTTTTATTGTCTTTAGTACTGCTTCTATTTATCTCTCATGGTTTCGATCTCCTCTCCATGTTTCGCCTTTAGTGGATCTGTGAAGACCATTACACCTTCCTTTCTATGCTTTGGATATGAGATCCACTACACTTATCCATGTTGAATCTGGAGTGATGGGAACACTAAGGCTTCATGATAGTGGTTCAGAGATTGAGGGTTCTCTCAGAATATCAGTTGTTCTTCTTTTAGGATTTCATCCCATGATATATTTCTTGCAATTGATCCCCTCTCATCACATTTCATTTATGTTACTTTGAATGGTTCTTTCTAGGGTATGATCCTGTTTCTTCTTTATCACTCTCAATTTTGTTGGGTTGTGTTTTTACTGAGGACTTTTCATAGGAGTATGTTTTTGTTCTTCTATTGTTGGTTCGAATTTTATGTTGAATGGTGATATGGTGATGGATTTTGGTGAAGATTGGGTTGGGATGAGGATGGCAGTGGTAAAGGTGATCATTGATAGGATGGTGTTTCGAAATGTTCATCCTTGATTTGGCTTCATGCGTGGGTCTAGTTTTTGTTGTTGAATTCGGGTTCTTTCAATATTTTAGGATATCTGGGTCATGTTTTTTTAGGGTCCCAGTGAATCCTTTTCAGGTGGTTCTGTGCCATGGGGATGGTGTCGATGGACACATCAATGGAATTCTCAAGGAGGTTGTTCATGAGGTTTTCATTTTTAGGATTTTTTGGTCCTCATTTCCCTGGATCGTGGTTTACAAGTTATAGATTTTCATTCTCTAGAGACATTGTTATTGTTGTTCATCTAGAGATGGGATTTGGTTTATTGTGACTCATCCATGGAATGGATGTGTTCAGATACATCATCGATGATGATGATTTTTTGAAGGAATGTGATTTATGGTTCATCCATGATGTGGGATGGCTCAATTTTTTATAAGTTCATTTTGAATTTTAAAATTTGGGTAGTTTCAATGGTTTTTTTCTCGGGTGGTGCACTTTTTGGTTGGATGACAAGATTATTGGGATTCACATTGATGATGTTTCTTTTGAATTTTGAAACAGGCGGACTTGTCGCGTTGAAGGGTTATGGTTTATGTTTTTAACATTAAACTATGTAATGTGTGTTGTTTTGTGGGTGTGAATTGTTGATAGAGGATGTTTTGTATGTTCCCACCGACCTTCAAAATGAGTTATCAATAAAATAATATAAATGGGTTTTGAAACATTTTCACTACAAACATATTATCTATGAGAATGTACATCAATTTAGGAACATTATCTACAACATGGGTCATGCATTACAACATCTGTACCATGGATTTTATGACACATCACCCATAGTTAAATCCACATTTATATTAATCTATATTTCCAAATTCCACGATAGACTGAACCAAAATCTAGAATGTAAACTATGTGCTTTATTTGGGAGGGGGTGTCAAACCTGACTGGATTTTGGTATAATGGGTGAGGCAGACCTATATCGATATCAAAGATAAGATGACAGAAGTTTAGACCTAATAGGTTGATTTGGGGGCATATGTATATATATACAAAAATCTAGATATCATCCATATGCTACTGAGTTTGTGGATACCACATACCTATTCCATCCATCTAATGCGTAGAGAAGTCAACAATAGTATGAGGGATATCGACAAGATCTCTGCTGCTCCGATCCTGAGATAACAATTGATGGGTTTATCCCACTGGATGCCACCTGTGAAGGTACATACGTGATGACTATTCCAACCAAAGATATTTTATTAAGATAACCTGGGATATCGAGATTTATTTACCTTAATTATTTGGTATATATAGACTATAAATAACACATTAATTCTTTCCTAGAGCCCAAATAATAGGCCCATACATATAATTGTCACACAATATTTACCGAAAAGGATAAGTATGGAATTCATGGTAAATTATTTCCCACATTGGAATATGGTGAGAATAGAAAGTGAGGTTATGAAACCAGTTCTTGCATACCCACCTAGAAATGGCTTATCTGTTTCTTATAAATGTGTTTTAGTATCTATAAGCTTCTACTTTTTTAGACCATTGGTTTCACGAGGTTCGAAATATTCATTATGGCAACCAGGATTGTAGTAGGGAATCATATAGGTTAGGAAACCCCAATACTGGTGAAGATACACCGGTGCTCATTTCATGTGAAGAAAGGAAATTCTCTTTTGAAAATTTAAGGATTGTTCTAATTACTATGTTATTTATTTGTGCTATTTTTTCTACTTACACTATGTTGAGTGGAATTAAATTTTCTGATGGATAGTTTTTTCCTTTTGTTCTTGTCATTTCTAGTATCTAGTCCCTATCCATGAAGCATGTTGAAGCCATCAAGTGACTAAATTTGTATATCAATTTTTAGTCCATTATGTATGAAGGTCCACCGATTGAGATATTTATTGACGAAAAAAATATTTTGATGAACGAAGTTCATATATTAACTCTTTTAGGGAAATTGTATTTGAGTAAAAAAATTATTTTTATGTTATATGTGAGTCATATCATTCATATATATTATACTACCAATTCATGTTCCCGAAGAAAACAATCATGTCCCCTCTTGTGAATATTCAATAAGAGATACATCCAATGGTGGATCAAAAACTCTAGGTTCTTATAGATTATGAGGTAAATCTAGTTGTAATTAGTCTTCCTTCAATGAGTACAGACACTGGGTTAACCACATTTTATTATGAATCCTAGGTATAATTGTATCCCCATTGGATATTGAAAATGGTAATTACATAAGCTTGATTTATAAAAATTGATAAATGGGATAATTATGGAAGAAATTATCCACCCATTTCGAAGAGCACAAATGACGAGGCCATGAGATCTCACAAACAACCCCATGCATATTTTTGTCAAACAAAAAATATCAAAATGTATATTTCATCTAAGGTTAACTCTAGACTATATTATTATCTTCACCAAAAGGAATAATTTAGTGTAGTTTCACATCATTAAACTATGGAAGAGAAAGAAGAGAATCGAGTGAAATAAATGAGTATCATCTCTACTTCACAACATTATGGAAAGACCCTAGACATTTGGAAGTAAGAGGGAGTTCAAGAATCATAGGTCTTTCCATCTAATTCCAATGACGTGTGGCCACTTCATCATGTCGATTTTCAAAATCCATATATTAGGGATGGTCATGCCCCATCCTACATCTACTATTATGTCAACTATATAGAGGTATTAATATTATTATGGGAGATAGAGTTGATCATTTGTTCCACAGATGATCATATCCCACTATGAGGATAGTAGAGGGTATAAATAATTATGGATCCACTTAGGGGGTTGTAATTCATTCCACTAATTAATTTTATTGCCTTATCGATCCTCAAGATGTGTCATTTCCCCACTCTTTCATTCCATGATCTCCCTTAATGTATTTATTTTTGACAACATGTTAATACTAATGAAAGGGTGACCCTGATTTTAAATTGTTATAGGGAGAATAAACTATGATCCCATCCCATAGATATGGACTGAAAGGAAAACCTATGGGTACTGAGGAATCAATTCAAATATTTGTGGAGATATCCTCAGGATATAAGATTTTAGTGGAGGATATGTTGATAGTATCTTCTCAACTTCCACATCCAATAACGATGTTTTAGGAGGCATGTTCTGTCCTTCCTCAATAAAAAGTGAAGGAATGATGGAGAGTTGAATTCCTAGAGAACTTTTTCATTATTCAGGGTGAGACTTCCAAACTCTATTTATTCTTCATTTGTCCAAAAATAAATTGTCAATCAAGTATATGGGATTTAGGTTCCACTTCCATAATCTATCTCAAATGTATTAGATACGAACCCCGGTAATTGAGGAGGTCATCCGAGACAAAAAACATATTCCCATTGGAATGTATGTTCCTTCATGATAAAAAGCATCAAGGGATGAGTCCACATATTCTCTTATAACTGTCGAGAGAAAGTGGAGAATCCTGGTAAGGTCAAATACATATCATAATGTGTCATGTTCTTATTATTATCATCTTTTCGTTGTGGTATTTTATCACCTATTATCGAATTAATTCCAGATAAAACTTGATAATAATATATTGAAAAACCCATTAGATTACAAGTATGTCATTACCTATACAGTGCACACACCATAGAGAGTGAAATGGGTGATGTCACATGGGATAATGACCTACACGACGTCAACTTGGATAATGACCATTAGAGTCAGTGTCATAGAAAAATTTATGAACTTCTAAATTTTTTCCAACACCATTATTTATCCCCAATGAGATATAAATAAGTTTGTACATATTCTAATGGGTTTATAAAAGGATAATGTTTCGGATGACCAAACAAGTAATTGTATCAACGAGATGGTCGATGTCGTCAAGAAAAATTATTACCATGTATGATACACTACTCTCCATGAAATGTGCAATCACATTAATGTTAATCATCATAAATTTACATAGTGTCACTATCTTACACTATATGGTCATGGATATCTAAATTATGTCTTTACATTATAGCATAATATTATCCCCCACATTCCTAGTTATAATGATAAAATAACATTTGAACATGGTGTTTCACTCTCTAAGGCACTCTCAGGCTTTCAACATATCTTCATTCATAGGGTTTCCTCTCCCAGTGGCTTTTATATCAGCTCATATTTCCCTAGTTCTCACTTTTCTCTTCTTTATTAGCTAGGTTTAATTCTATGAAGTCCTACTTTTATTTCTCTCTCATGGTTCTAATCTCTTATCCCTACATCCCCTTTAGTGGATCTGTGAAGACCATTACAATCGCCTTTCTACACTTTGGCCTTGAGATCCACTACTCATCTCCCTGTTGAATCTAGTGTGATGGACCCACTGAGGCATTGGGATAGTGGTTCAGAGGTTGAGGGTCCTCTCAGCATCTTCATTTTTCTTCTTTTAGGGTTTTATCCTCTTGTATCTTTATTGGGTTTGATCCCCTATCATAAATATTAATTTATGTACCTATCCTTGGTTCATACTAGGGTCTGATCTTGTTTCTTTCTTTATCACTCTCGATGAGTTTTGGTTGTCTTCTTGCAAAGGGTTTTTCATTGGTGTACTTTTTTGTTCTTCATTTGTTGGTTTAAAATTGGAGTTTTATTGTGATGTGGTGATGGATATGAATGGAGCCTGTTTTGGGATGAGTCTGTCAATGGTAAAGGTGACCATCGACAGGATGTTGTCTAGATATGTTTTCCCTCGATATGGCTTCTTCATTGGCTCTAGTTTTTTTGTGGATTGTGCATTCATCCAATATTTCAGGAGCTCCTCCTAACATTTTTTGAGGGTCTTGATGAATACTTATCCTATGGTTATTTGGAATGTGGAGGGTGTCTATGGTCACATCAATAGGCTACTCAAGGAGGTCATTTATGAGGTTTTCTTTTTTTAGGATTTTTTTATTTTTCATTTCCCCAGATCATGGTTTATAGGTCAAAGATTTCCTTTTTCTCTAGAAACACTAGTATTTTTTTATTCTGGTTATAGAGGATGGTGTGTTATGACTCATCCAACAAGGGAAATGATGAATTCAGATACAGTGTCGATGAGGATGACATTTGGAAGGGATATGACTGATGGTCAATGTGTGTCATGTGATGGATAATTTTATGAGAAGTGCCATTAGAATTTTAAAATTTGGAATGTTTCAATGGTTTTTTCTTAGGCAGTGCAGTCCTTGGTTGGCTCACTGGATTTGCAAGATTCGCTGTGATGATGATTCCTTTTAATTTTGAGACATGAGGTCTTGGTACAGTGATGGGTTAGGTTTTCTGTTTTAAATTAATGCTATGTAATGTGTGTTTTTGTATGGGTGTGACTTATTGATGTAGTATGTTTTTCTGTTCCCACATACCCTTAAAGTGGGTATTTTAAATATGGTTTGTGGAACATTTTCAATACCAACATATTGACCATTAGAATGTACATCAATTCAGGAACATTTTTTGCAACATGGGTCGTGCATTACAACATTCGTACATTGGATTTGAAATCTCATACCCCAGAGTTAGTGTCCCATTTATATAATTCTATATTACAGGAATCAAATAAAGACTAATAAAAATGATAGAATGTAAAATAGGAATGCCATCTGTGAGGGGGTGTCAGACCTAAATGTAATTGGGTATACATGGTGAGCCAGACCTATGTCGATATCACAAATAAGATAACGGAAGTTGACGTATATTAGGTTGATTGGGGGAACATATGAATATATACACAAATATAGATATCATTCTTATGTTACTGAGTTGATGGATCCCACATACCTATTCCATTCTTCTAATGCATAGAGAATCAACATCTATTTGTGGGATGTCTACAGGATCTCTACAGCTCCCATACTTAGACAATGTATGATGGGTTTAACCCACCAAATGCCACGTAGGAAGATACAGAAGGGATGACTATTCTAGTCTATGATATTTTTAAAATAAACTCAGATATTGAGATTGAATACCCTCCCTTATTGGGGATAAATTAATTGTAAATAATACATGAATAAATTTTTAGAGCCCAAATGATAGGTCCATACATGTAAACTTCCCACAAGATTTACCACAATGGAGATGTATGGAATTCATGGTAAATTATTCCCCACATTGGAACATGGTGAGCATAATAGATGAGGTTATGAAACCAAGTCTAGCATACCCACATTGAAATGACTTATAGGTTTTGTAGACATGTGTTTGAGTATCTACATGCTTCTTGTTTTTTAGTCCATTAGTGTCATGAGGATAGAAACATTCATTATTGCGGTCGGGATAATAGGAGGGAATCATATAGGGTAAGAAACCTCTATACTAGTGAAGATACATTGGATCTCATTTCACCTGAATAAAAGAAAATCCCCCTTTCAAAGTTTTCAGTTTTTTCCAAGTACTATGTAATTATATTGTGCAATATTTTTCCTATTACATTATGTTGATTTGAGTTAAGTTTTATGGTGGATAGTTTTTGGTATTTTTTCATAGCATTTTTGGTATCTGTCCACTATCCATGATGCATGTTGAAGCCATCAAGTGATTTAATTTGTATAAGAAGTTTTTACTTATTTTCATATGGGGATCCCCCGACTGGGACTTTCATAGTAGACAAAGAAGATTGTGATGAATAGAGTTCATATATTAATTATTTTTGGGATATATTTATAGAGGAACAATTTGATTTTGATGTTATATGTGAGGTATATCATCCATATATATTAAACTACCAATTAATGTTCCTGATGAAAACAATTCGGTCACCTCTTGTGAATATTATATAAGATATACAACTAATGGTGGATCAAAAACACTGGATTCTAATAGATGCGAAGGTGAATCTAGTAGTTATTAATCTTCCTTCAAGGAGTTCGGACACCGGGTTAACCTAATTGAATTCTGAGTCCATTGTATAATCATATCCCCATGGGCTATTGGTTATGGGAATTACATGAGTTTGATCTATGACTATTGTTGAATGGTAGAATTGTGGTAGAAAGGATCCATCCATTTCGAAGAGTGGAAATGATGAGGCCATGAGATCTCACAAACAACCCCATGCATATTGTAATGTAACAAAAAATATCAAAATGTATATTTCATCTATGGTTGACTCTAGACTATCTAGCCATCATCACAAAATGTAATCCTTGGGTCCAGTTTTTCATCATTAAACCCTGAAAGAGATATATGAAAATCAAGAGAAATAAATGAGAACATCTGTTAATTAGAGTATTATGAAAACACCCATGAAATCATGATGTAAGTGGGATTCGAAGCATTATAAGTCATTCCATTGGATGCCAAGGACATGTGGCCACTCCATCATACTGAATTTATAATTCCATATATTTGGGATGGTCAAGCCCCACCCTACCACCACTTTTATGGAAACTATATTGAGGTATTAATATAAATCTGGGAGATGGAGAAGATCATTTTTTCACTAGTGATCATATCCCTACTATGAGTATAGTAGAGGTTATAATGAATTATGGATCCACTAAGGGGGTTATAATTGATTCCACTAATTAATTTGATGACCTTAATGATCCTCAAGATGTATCATTTCCCCACACTTTCTTCCCTTGATCTTCCATCATGTATTTATGTAGGATATCTTGTTAATACTAATGAAAGGGTGTCCATGATTTTCAATTGTTATAGGGAGAACAAACTAAGATCCCATCACTAAGATATGGCGTGATAGGAAACCCTATGGTTTATGAAGAATCAAATCCTATATTTGTGAAGATATCCTTATGATATAAGATGATGGTGTATTATATAGTTGGATTATATTATCAACTTCCACCTCTAGTAAATATGTTTTTTGGAGGAATGTTCTAGCTTTCCTCAAGAAGAATCGAAGGAATTATGGAGAGTTATTTTCCTGGACAACTATATCATTATTCAGGGTGAGTATTCCCAACACTATTTATTCTTTATTTGTCCAAAATAAATGGTCAATCATGCATATGGGCTACAGGATCCCCTACCATAAGCTCTATCAAATGTATTAGGGACTATCCCCGGTAATTGAGGTGGTCATCCAGGACAAGAAATAGATTCCTATGGGAATGTATGTTCCATCAAGAGAATAAGCATCAAGGGTTGAGTCTACATGTTCTCCTTTCACTATAGAGAGAGAGAAAGAGTAGATAATCTTGGTAAGGTCAAATACATATCATAATGTGCCATGTTCTTATTACTAACTTCTATTCATTGGGGTATTTTTGATCCTTTGAATACATTTTAAGACCTTGTGATCACCGTTGTTGTCCCTATCCTCACTCCCAAAGGGGATGACAAGGATCTTAGACCATCCAATATGGGTTTTGTGATGATATTCTTCCAGTCGGGACTAAATAGGTTAGGCCCACTGAAAGAACAATGGATGGTTTTGATGCTGTGGCCAATTTGGGTGATGAGGCTAGAATCATAAACATCTATACTAGGGGGGATTTTATGATACTTGACAACATATATAATGAAATAATGGACACACATAATATTGAAATTAATTTCCCAATCTTCCTTAAAGAGTTTGGGGTCATTAATAAGGATTTTGGATATAGATGAGTTTAATGTTTTAGTTTATTTCTCATTTTTGAACTTATGACAAAGGCATTAAATCAATTATATTGATTGCAGAAACAGATTATATAGAAAACATATCCACATAAATCCAAGAACAAAGAATCAAGGTCCATCCAACTTCGTCTAAAGGGAGGAAGTGAGAAATATCTCTAGATTGGGGGATTCTTGATGGTCATCCATCTGAGGACATGAGAAAAATAAATGTAATATTCCTCAGTAAGAAAACTATATTCACACAGTTGAGACTCTGGGTACTAGGTAAGAATTATACCAAGAACAATAACCATTGATGGGTGAATTAGATAAATTATTAAGATACTATGTTTCATTCTTTTTCTCCACATTATAATTCCAGAGACTAATTTAATTCATATTTCCATACCAGTTGTTATAGAATATTAACCCAAAGGGTGAGTTTATAACCCAATTAAAATAATTGTATATATAGTGGTAAATGTTAATCCATGTTGTAAAATTAATGTCTACTTCAAATGAAAATAGGTTTTGGATTATATTCATCCTATTGTGACCAATTCAATAGTGATGAGATAAGAAGTTTAGGATACTATTCAGACACTTCAATGGATCATATGTAAGGATATCTATGATCTCGTAATGAGGAATCACACTATGGGTTTAACTTAAAAGAATACTTCAACTTGATTACATATATTGAATGTTGGGGAACAGTTGAATTGAATACTGCAATTTTGATACTTTTGTTACGAAAATCATTTTCCCATTTGTGGAAGAGAACTAGTCCCAAAACACCTTTTAAAATCCCTAATGCTCATATGAATCGATATCCTACAAGATACACTATCCCTAGAAGAGATCAACCATTCCTGGAAATTGATTGAGTAAAAGATGCGGGTTGATGATAAATATGATCATTTATCCATCCTCTTGTATGATATGGATCCTCCAAAGAGAATATCAAACAAATTTATCATATTTTTGATGGAGTTCATCATTATTTTATGTTTTCCATTTAAATGTTAGTAGAGGGACTCCCAAAGGATTAGGTGAATGAGTTTTTTAAACTAGAAGAATTTTAATAAGACGTAAATGGGGATCAAAATAACCTCTAACAACTGACGAGTTATGTTGAGGGAGACTTATAGAACCTTATATAGAATCATTGATTTTTTTGGATTCTCCTATATTATTTTCTCCATAAAAAAAATGGATTTGGCTTCCCAATCAAAATGTTCATCATCCCTATTGTCCTATTTAATCAATCAACAATATTATTTCTTGTTTGATTAGTAATTCTAACATTCATGAATGAGTTATAAATAAAATAATACAAACTCTTGGGTAGAGATGTGATATTTTTTGTCCAATCCATGGGGTCCAATGAGCATAGTATGATTGTTTCTCATGTAATATGACTGACCATAATAAAATTTTCCCTTTTATTTCATCATCATAATTTTTTTCTACATAAAATATCATGATGAATGTTTTTTTTGGGACTTGGCTCCTTCATTGGATTCCCTTTGAATTTTTCTATCTTACAAGTTTTATGGCACCTTTGATTCATTATTTAATTTTTTCTACACCATGTATGGTGAAACTCTAGTGAGTTCAGACTAGACCTGTACCTAGGGTTCTATTTTATGGGTTTTGGAAATAGAGAGAACTTTAATTTTTTGTGTGAATTTTAAAGTCTTATAATACAGACTACGTACACTGTTTTATTAGCTCTATCAACATTGACTATGAGTTTAGGAATGATGACCTAATTATGGATTACGGGTCAAGAATGTTATGAAATTATTTTGAAACACAATATGGTATTTTGATTCATGATTTTTTTATTTTATAATATGAAATAGTTAGTAGTACATCAATATAGTTAATGACCACAAACCACATTTAAAACTATCTTTCTAAAATAATGTTTTTTTATTATAGAGATGGATTATGTCTCTCCCTATGAAGAATGTTCCATTGGTTTTCATGTACCATTTTTGGGAGACACATACAAAGGAAATTGTGGGAATTTCTATGTATAGTGAAAAAATGAAATCCTATGTCTGGCATACACTTTTGTGGAAGACATATGAAACATGAACTGGGGTTAATTACTACATTGATTGAAAAAGGATTCATCAATAATGCAAAATTATATTACTAATTTTTAGATAAATTATTTGGAGAATTGTATTACTCAACATAACGATGTGTGGTATGTTAAGGGTGTGAATCTTTGAATGAAGGGATTACCTATGTTCGTAGTGTTCACAAATGAGGAACAAATTTTACACAGATATATATTGTGTAATGGATGGTGCATTCTTTTTTTATCATATTATTATAATAGAGGTGTCCTGTGAGAACTACATAATCTTCCACATATATAAATGTTTTTCCCATGAATATATAAACACAGAAAATATGGATATTGTGATATTTTTTCACATAGGGAGGTGGGGGTGGGTCTTTGAATTTTTTGGTGTCTCAATAGAGTGAGAATCATGTTGTCCATAGTTCTTTATGGTGATGTAGTGGTGGATGACATCAAGAGTAAGGGATCCTTCCTAAAAGGGTTGAAGCATCACATAGTTAAATTTCATGTGACTAGGACATGGAGTGATAAAATTTATTTTTTTAATATTTTAATGAACGATTAATTATTTACCTTTCACTATAACCAATCCAAGAATGTTGCATCATATTTAGGAAAAAGGAAAATTTGGTAAGGCATAGTCCAGTGGTTCCTAGATCAGAATAATGATAGGGGAGAAAATAATTGTTGGGGATTGAGAAGATAGAAGTTGTCTATCATAAGAACGAATGTTCCTTTGGATTAAAAAATTCATTGAATTATGAAAATAAAAATGTGGGGTAACATTTCGTAGTCAAATAATAGCCTCCACTAGTGCATAATAAATTTTGGTGTGCTAATTCTATAAATCCAACTGGGGTGTATAAATTCATTGTCAAATGAAGGTTTCCTTAGGAATATAACATTATATTACAGTGGATGAAGAAATAGTATAGTGATTTGGATTTTCCCAGACACAATGATTAGTTTTTTGAAATAATGTACACAAAAATTGAGGGATATTTTCAAATAAAAATTACTGACAAATGGGTAAAAATGGTTTTCCTATTTATATCTAACCTAAACATATTATATGGGCATTACTATATATCCCATAATAGTGAAAATACTTCCAGATAGAGTTCTTGAAAATATTTCCTAGAATGATTTAATAATTTTGTGGAGAAAGGGGATTAGTTTTTCTTCAAATATGGGATCTGGAGAAGGGTGAGAACTCATATGAGACCCTCATGTGTTGACGTGATTAATAAATAGGATATTGGGGGAATTTATCTATACCGTAGCTAGACCATGATCTAGTATATGGTCATTAATGTGTATCTTGTAAGAGTGAGAGTAATTCCACACATAGGTCTTGAATATACATTATAAAGGATGTGTATACCATGAAATTTAAAATCATGTGGTAAATACGTTTGGTTTACATTATATGGTCTTTCACCTATGACCCTGATAACAATGACATGAACCGATCTGATTTGATCTTGAAATGACTTCTTTACCAAAACTTCTAATCCCATGTGAGCTACACTAAGTGTGAGAAAAAATTAGTGGATAAGGTATTTTCCATCATCCATTGTAGAATAAAAGGAAGGTAACATGAATTTTCTAATTAGTGTATGGGACATGATATAAGATCCATGCATTGCTTTATATCTCATAGTAATGGGAATCCAGTCATATGTAGTTTTAAAAATGTTCTGTTTAGTTTCATGATACGAGGACATTTCATTCATTTTAACATCATGTTGTATAGAAGAAGGTTAACCAATGATTTAATAAAGGCATGAAGCCTTATAAATGATATATGGTAATTCTAGAAATCATCTCATGAGAGGCATCCTGTATTTGTGAAATAAGGTTTCCAGAGCCAGTTTTCTAGGGAATACTATGATAGGTACATAAGATATGACTGCACTATAATTACATGTCCTGAAGTCATTATCATATAGTTTAACATCATTGTATTAGGATAAAATGTTATTTTCACATTTTTGATCATGTTGATAACACAATATGTCACGAAAAAGATGAGTGATTTAAGGATTAGGTATCTAAGGATCTACTGATAAACTTTTGATGTGAACAAGAAATTGTAAACCATGACCATAGGATCCTTGTATTCAGAGACATGGTATAGTAAGAAAAAATAAATAGAATGACCATGGAAAAGTATTCTATACAAACATTCCAATCATAAATTTGTTAATTCATACTAAGATAGAAATGGAATATCATGAGGATGAATGTGACTCGGGGTGATAGGAACTTTTTGGGCATATATCATTCAAATATATTCTTAGTGTGTATCAATGGATTCAAACAAATTAGGCCCATAAGAATTTGAAATATAATTATCGATGGTTGAGGAAAGCTTATGCTGTAAAAATATTTACCAAGATATGAAGTATCATGATTGGAAGCAATATGAATGATAATAATGGAAAAATTTGAAATTGTGTTGGGAATAGAGTGTGTTGTAACCTACATGGATTTCAATGTTTATATGAGGGAGAGAGATATTTCAATTTCCATGACGGCCACATGAATATGGAAACATGAGTTATATCATCTTTACAAGATCACTATTTTCTATAGGATATGTAAATTACTTTCTTCATGGATTGTTTTAGTACACAGGGTCTTTGAATCACTTTGTATCCCATTTATGGAGAAAATATACCCACATATATTTTTTGAATGAATTATCTCTATACAGTTCTGACTTATACACATGAATGGGAATTTTTATTTTGTAGTTAGACCCATGGGTGGTGATTGCAGAATCACAATTTCTCTTTTGATGGTTGGAATCAAGATGCACATTGATCATGAATTGAGGTATGGTGGGTGACTCACACCCAAGATCATTATCCCATCATGCACGTGTGGAATTGAGGTAATGTTTTATATCATACAACAAGGATGTAATCCATGAAGTTTCACCTCATGTGATAATGAAATATTCATTCAGTTTAACATCTTATAAATTGGATGTCGGGCTATGAATTTTAATGGGTTAAAACTCAAATTATGGTGGCGTGCAATTTTAGATCATAAAACTAGGACTATATGTTCCTTTTATGGTCATCTATATTGTACAATGATTTGTTTTAGTTTAATTCCATATGAAAAAGTAAATTGTATCATTCAATTTATCATCCTATGTTGTGGATGATTATGAATCTAACACAAGATATTTTTATTGATAACTCATGCATTTGTAGGGTTTATGAGGTGTTATCTATCCATTAAAATAAGATAATAAGGTCTATTAGAGTGTAATTTGTGTGTGGAATAAAAATCATCCATCATTGGCTCAATATTTCAGGGTTTATTCGATACCATCATTGGGGTACTGATAGACAAAACTAGATCTCCTTGGAGGAATTAGTGGAGGTAGACATCTTGTTAAAAGGACATGGTTTCTGATTTTTATGGACTTACATGAGATGTAGGATAGGAATTATTTTCACATAATGTCCTTAAAGTTTATATTTCTATTTTTGGGATTTCTAATATGTTGATAATTGAATACATATGGATTCAGATTGTAAGGAAAATTTGACTTATATCTGGAGGACTATATTCATCATGTAATCAAGTTAATATGAAGTCACCCATGTTGTGTTGAAAATTGAAGTTTCATCGACCCATATAGAATTCAAGTGATTAGGAGGGAAATTATTTTTATCGTTATGCAGAATCCTCTATAGTATACTTCATGAGGTCCTGATGAAGGCCTCTCTAAATAAATTATCCATCAATTGATTATGAGATGAATGGTTGTATTTGATATTATATTTCTGATACAGCTTCTCCAACTAAGGAAAAAAAATTTGATCCATTTTCTTTTTGTATTGTATAAGGGAATTCAAAAATGGTATAGTTTTTATCATTATTAAACATAAAATTAGTGTTTAAAAGTATTCTTTATGGTGTATTTCTTCATACCATTTGGAGAAGAAATTAGTAGTATTGGAGATGAATTCAATCATCCTAGTCATGCTGGATGATACGACCCCAAAATATCCATTACCACATGAAACATTTATAGGAGTATTCAGATTTATATAGAATAACTTAGGGTTTTCGGATGAATTTGGTATGAATGTATAAGAAATGTACTTGTTTTGTAATTTTTTTACAATATGTCCTCATTGAGTTAAACAAAAATCTAATCCCCTCGAATAGATTAGAAATCCTGATCCCTAATTGGTGGTCACCAAAAGATTATTTTTCTTCTTCTTTTAGGATGAATGTGGTCTCTTCACCATTGATGTATTAGAGAAGGACCATCAAAGTCTCACATACTTAAGAATTTCAGGTGATTGTGGTAATAAAATGGAGTGAAATTGGTCAGTCATCATCTAACATTCTATTTTCTGGATCTGACTAACAAGAAAACTTCATTTTAAAGGAATTCTATAACGGGTATCATCCGAAATTTTTTTGTAATATTTGGGTTATGTTGTGAATTGAAATCATATATTTCATTAATTCTGACATGAAAAAAGGTGACAACATTTGGCGGTGTGTGGTGATGTTGACTATTTCAACCCGATCTAGATCTTATAATGTCGTAGATGAATCCCGTAGATTATTATCCTAGAAAATCACTAATCATGGGACTTGATTCAATGTCACTTTATAGGGTAACTCTATCACTAATATTTGGACATAGTCATGTAGGGTTATTAACATTTGTTTTATGATAGCATAATCCCAATTGATCAACCTGATTACCAACTCTAATTCTACTTTGACTTTACTACTCTTGAATGAAATTAAAAGAAAATGTTCTAGTCATGCAACAAGGAATTGATATTTTGACTCAATTTTTGTAAATAATTTGGGAAACAATAAAGAGTAAAGAAATGATTCCTTTATTAGAGATATGATCCTGACTCCCAACATGACTCTTTTGAACCTGGGGTGTTCTAGTCTCTAACATATTGGTCTTCTAAATTAACTATCAATATAAATATCCCATATCAATGGGTCCTATTGAATAGAGAAGATCTCATCATTAGATAAATTAGTATAAAACAAAATTGTTACTATAGACGGATGTTCTACATGGAAGCCCTTCAAATCCATTCCTTTGCTACATTCTGAGGCACAAAATGAATTTCAAACTACTAAAAGATTCCTACCCACGAGGCCAAATGTCATATTAAAATAGGTTGACTGAGGATATTTTTAGGTGGGTGTTATCAAGAGACTAAATTGACCGTTTAGTACTCTAGGTAGTTCCTCATTTTTTGAACCACACAAATTAATGCTAGGAATCTATTCTCAATATATGTATAGTGAGGCTCAATGTTTATCATGGGTGAATATAGATAATAATGTGTTTTTTCTTTAATGTAGTCATTATTTAGTGTAAGTAATGTTCCTAATGGTATCTTTAGTTATCTCGAATAAATAATGATAGGAATCCCCTTAAAATGTCAAAAAAACACTAGTGGAATCAAATGATATTTCTTGAAAATTCTAAATTCCTTCTAATATACACTAGCCCAATGAAATTAGACCCTCTTAGTCATGAACTAGGTGAAGGTAAAACAATTTCCAAGGATGTTCATTATAAATAAAAAAATATATGCAATGTGTCTCTATAAATCCTTCATCTATTTGAGATTACATGTAGATGACATATTTAGGATATGATTTTTCTTCTCAGCATCGACTACGATGCCATGATGTTGTACAATGTAGCTGAGAAATATTCCTAAGGTAACCCCAAAAAACATTTAAAGTGTGTCATATTTAATTTTTATTATTTAAATTTGTTTAATATAGTCTCTAGATCAAACCATGTGGTCTAACATTTTTTATTATATAACCACCAATTTTTTATTAATCGATAAATCTATCCAAAATGTTTTGGAATATGAATTGCTTGGAATGTTTGTATGTGAAAATGAACTTCTTCAAGAAAAATATAATCACATGATAATATATTACACTAATAGAGGACCAAAAAAGATTGATTAAACATATTCTTGGGATATTTTGATTCAACTATACCCTTAATAGCCATCTGTGAATGAGAGGTATTGATATAATTTTTTTATCATGAAATTAATATCTAATCGGGAATATAAAATCATATTTTTGATAGTGTGAGTTGAAAACTCGGATATAGATGGAGACACTAATTTTCCCATTCATCATCATTACGAGGACAATGTTCGCTATCGATTTTAGAGACTAAATTTCCAAAAGGATATTTTATTTCACAAAATTTTCATCACCATGCTCAATTTTGGTTGCGTGAGTTGGGTGTTCCCTTATGGAATACCTTTTGAATCCCTAGTAGTTTTATGCAAAGCCTAGGTGGTGAGTGGCCACCTTAAGATTGAGGACTAGAATTTTTATGTAATTATAGGATAATATTTCTCTATTCCAATTAAAAAATATGGTATATACCACTTTTTCTTCCAATGTAATTATTTCATAGGACAATGTGGGTCATGGGTCTTCCTCTGTACCCTGGTTCATATGATAATCTTCATCAATGTTGGTAGAAAAACATTACATGTTTTCTGGAGGAAAAAATCTACGATCATAATCCCATTCCCATTCATCTTCCTATTCCCCTATCTTTTCTTCTGTACTCTTATAAGGTTTAGGTGATGAATAAAATTTATCATGGTTAGAGGGGATTCAACATTTTGAAATCATGAAGATATTTTTTCTTCCTTTGATCCTATAGGTGATGTGGGGTATCTTTTATTTTCTTGAGGTGAGAGGCAGGGTAGAGATTTAATATCATCAGTTTCTCATGGTGACATGACAACCACATAAGGATTAGATAGTGGGGAATGTACCATTTGAGGCCCAATGGATGTAATGAGGGAATTGGCATGATATCATTTACAATGGTATGGATTATTAGTGACCTTTATGGTGGTATTAGGGATAATTTTAATGACTGATATCATGATTCTTTATATGTTCCATAATTTGGGTACATGCCTTTGATAAAATTGATAGGAAATACATGTTCATCATTGATCTATTTTAAGGAATTGTTTATGGAAATTTCTATACCATTTTGTTATATGATCATTGAATCATAGTTTGGTATGGGTCTATTCCATTTACATTATTAGAATAAATTAATAATTTTCAATGTTTCATTGCATTTGAATGGGCAATTATCAGCCTAAAATGTCCTGATTTGATCATTAATCCAATACTTAAGGAATTTTTGTTTTGAAGAGGGTATTTTTTTCTTATTGACGAAACTAATGAAATCCCATAAAAATGATGAAATCTTTATATTATTGAGAAATAGATTTTATTTTAAATATGGGGTTCCTAAGCTATGTCCTAAGTATGATTCTATTAAGAGGTTAATATTCTCTTGTTCATAACATTATTGCATTATAGAAGGTAAGGAAATGTGAGATTCATTATAAAATTTTCAAACAATGTGTTAATAATTGAAGGAGGTTGAATCCCAATGCTTTGAAAATGAAATAATATGAAATATTAATGACCATTATTCTACAAGAAACACACAAGGGTATGATATTTAATTATATAATGGAATTATGGCATGGCTCTATGAAAGAGATGATATTGTGGTATCCTATAAGATTAATCAATGTACAATTGATTTCATTAGTAGGAACATTAGATTCAAACTCTTGAGGGATATAATATGTTTCTTGAGTGCGTCCTGTAGGTATTTTAATATATTTTGAGAATGTAGAATTATCAACCTAGACAATATTGAGGACAATTTCGTCAGAATTTCATGTTAATGAGACAAAGGTTTGTGATTCCATGCTTGATTCTATGCTCTCATAGGTGCTTTAGGAAATGGATTTCTAGATGTGGGAGACCAACCCATGGAATAAGAGTTAAATGTTCTCTTGTCCTTGGTGGGATAGGTAACTTGGTCTTCCTATGTTCCAAGGAAAATTGTTGGATAATGTCCCAACTAGTCGGTCATATTGGGTTCTCATTTTAAATAAATCCATGGATGATGTGGGGGAATTATCATTCTCAATTTGGTCCCTCTAGAGGGCCTCCCCATGAGTTTCATCCCTATAGACTTTCTATGTGGGGACATGGAAAATGTATTCATTTCTACAACTACCACATATATGTATGTGTACCTTGATTCTACGCCTTCTTCCCATGATTCCCCATTTAGATGAATTCAACATGATTATGGTACTATATTCATCATCATAGAAGGGATACATTAATATAATTACATTAATTGAGCAGAAGATAAAATCTTCTTCTAATAAGGATTTCCCTTGTATTTCATCTCATACAGTACGATTTTGCGGGGTGGTTCCCATTACAATGTTTTTTGGGATGGTTATAGTTATTTTAGTATTTATGTCATGAATTAAAAAAGCTTAAAATCCATATTTTTCTTAGGAATATGTTCATATTCGTATGTATTTTTCTTGCACATCTGGATATTCTATTTTTCACAAAACAATCCATTACAGGGTTGTGATGCCTATGGAGTTGGATGTTCCACAATAAAAGAGGATGGGGGCATACATTGTTTCTTAAATTGTTATATATGGGTGGATTTTGTATGATTTATTGTATTTTGAATACTCCAGTCATTAAAATTTTGCACACTTTAATTGTTACCATACTTCGATTCACCCTCTTCTTCTAGATTCGTGCTATAAAAACATGTTAACTGCACATGTGGATTTCTGAGTTTCACATTCCTTGAGTCTACCATTATTGAAGGATGTACGTGAATATTATTCATTGATAAAACGTGTTCCTAAATTTCCATTGAATTAGGAAAAATCTATACTTCTTTGAGACCATATTGACCAAGACTCTCAAGAATTGGAAATTTAACCAAGTTGTTTTACAAAAAATCTATGATGTGTTAAGGGTCATAGTTTTTCAGAATGAATAAAAATCATTATTTATTTCCTCATACTATTTTTGTATCTTCTACCGTAACCCCTCATGGTGATGTGGGTGTTTTTTCATTATTATCAAGAAGAGTTTCCAATTGATGTGGTGCGGGATTTGTTGTTGGAGCATGTGAAGAGGCTAGACTAAGTGTGAATTATGCATCATACAAATTTCCTATTATTTTCCCTTGAGTTGATGGAATTACATAGGACTTGAACCTTGATCACAAGAAAGATTATTCTAATCGTTGAGATATAATAGTGATATCCTGAAACCCTTTGGTATATTTCTCAATGATTTGATGTGTGCACAACTCGTCATGAATATTCTCTATACATATGGAAAAAGGATTCATGAGGGAGTTGTAGTTTTATGGATATGTTCAATCCCATCCACTGAAAAATTAAATCCAATACCCTTTAATTATCCAATTGTTTTTAGTTTGAGAGGATGATGATTGTTTTCATCTGCAGCATCGAGAAGAATTGAATGATAAACTATTGGTATAGATCATCAAATCCTATGATTGATTGAGCTAGAAAACTTGTATACCATACAAAGGATGTACCATGTCTCTTTTTCATAATTCATCTGACTTTCACTAATTATTTTTGGGTGGGGACAACCATAATAGTTTCATAGTAGAACAAAAAAATCCATCAAATGTTTTTCTGGGTCCCCAAAACAATTAAAAATAAAAACATATAGGTTTATAAAAGCTTGGTGGGATAGGGGTCAGATGAACCTATATTGGGTAGGTCAACCTTTCTGGATGTATCATTGTACACAATTATGTCATATCTTCCAAAAAGCTATTAATATATCAATGGTGTTGAAAACCCATTAAGGGATATATGGTTATACATGAGATTGAGTAGTGGCATAAGTATGTGGGGGAAGCCACTGTTTTCTCCCTCATTGAGGCCCTGAAGTCTCCTCCACTGTTTCACTTGGGTTCATTTTTTAGGATGAAAATCCTAAGAGAATCGGTAGATATATCTATAGTTCATGTTCCTAGTAAAAAAACTAGGTCCTCTAATGGGATGAACATTGAGGATCCATTTTTTGGTTCTTATCTTAGTTGAGAGAAGATTAATTTAAATTAGTTGGGATTCAACTTGAAAGATCAAACTTTGATCAGCGAGGGTTGACCAAGAAATATAATTTTCAGACCTTTCAGAAGAGAAATTAAATAAATTTAAATGTTATTTTATTTCAATTTCCTCACTATTGTGCAGGCCAATAAGAACTACAACACAATGATGAGGTTACAAAAATTCACATTAAATGGATCCATTTTATGGCTTATATTGCCCAGCGTAGCGACCCATTAAATGAATCCTTGTTTTGTAAATAAAATAGCATAATGACGCAAAAAAGAAATGTAATATAAATACTGCAACAAGTTTTTATTTTAATGGGTTTATGGATTATAGAAAGAGGGATTAAAATGCGGAACTACTCTGACAAATCCACAAAGAGAATCCTCTCCAACAACGAATGATGATAGACGAAGAATCATCAGTGAAATCGATGCACCCTAAAAAATGGGACTAGTCCGCGATGAATACCAATTGTGTTGAAGAATATAACGTGGATTCTCGGGGATAGATCACTCCAGTGATGAACTCAATCAAAGGTAGGGGTTGTTTATGTTTAATTACATTTTCCAATTTATCATTATAAAATGAAGAATATAGATCAACCAAGGAACAAGTTGATCTACAGATCGTTCTTTCTTCTGGGAGGGTGCATTTTCTGGATTCTTATATCGGTATTAATTACTTGTTTGATAGAACCTCAATCCTAAACCTCCCTATTTGTTAACTGTAATGAAGAGGGCATGGGCCGACAAGAACAAGGCCCAAGCACCTCTTCCTTCTTCGTGCTTTGGGGCCAAACCTTAGAAATGGTGGTAATGGGTTTTTGAGTCCATAGCAGGGAAGATGACACCCCATGAAGGCTGAAGGAATAGACAACATGATGAAAAGACAAACAGAGCGGACCCTATGGTCCGTGAATGGTGTCGTCTGTGTGTTGATGACCACTGGCAGTGGTCTTTAGTGGTTGCCACAAGTAGGTGGTGGCGCACCATTATGGTGCTCTGGGGGTGGCAATCATGGCTAGCTCTGCCCCCAGTGAAGCAGTTGGCGGATAGGAGAGGCGGCCCATCAGCCGTATCTGTGGGTGGCCCGCACCATGTCGGCCCTAGTCCTCTATGGGCATGTTGTCCATCGACCAAGTGCTGATGGGTTCGCAAGCCGTGGAGCACTGAACCAGATGCCATTAGGCATCCGAGATGAGGGAGGTAATCCCCCTAGTTGCGGGCCAGAAAGGTGTGCATGAACCAGGCCACTATGTGGCCTAGACCAGAATCAAAGGCAGCACTCTTCTATGAGCCGGGCTGGCGAAATAACATCGGGCCACTGAGAAGCCCGGGTTGGTAATAGAATGGCCCACCAGTTGCATGCTTGGAATGACGGGAATGGGTTGCCTGGCGACCCGATGGGATGGACCCCCAACAGAACTAAGCAGGGTCCAGTAAGGCCTAAAGGGATTTACCCACTGTCCAGGCCGGACCAGGATGGCCCTGACCCGGATCGGGTCGGGCCGAGTTTATCATACCTAGTCGGGTCATGTGGGACCCATGAACTGGGATAGTCAGGTCATACCAGACATAGACTCAACTGACCCCTAACAACTAAAACACCAATATATCTCATACCATACCTCTAATTGAAAATGAAATAAATTGTGTGTGCGTATATACAACATTGTTTTCTCCATATTGCGATGTAATTCATTTTCCATTTACATTTTACCTTGATCGTAATAATGTTTAAAATAATGATTTTGTACAATATTTATGAAGTAACTATTATTTCTATAATATATTTTATTGTTTTCTTTATTCCCCTTCAATATGTTAAAAATGTATTGTGTCATTCATATATATATATATATGTTTACTACCACAACTATAAAGCGATATGATGTATTTTACATTAACACTTTTATATGATGATTAAAAAAGCATTATGTAATATGTATATATCATATTAAATCAAAACAAAAATTCTTTTGATTTTATATAAATGATCAAGATTCGTGTACTGAAACTACTTAACTAAAACATAAAATAAATATGAATCATTGAACACTTTAAAAGAGATATTTTAGTAATTATTTATTAATTTATAGTGGATGATATGTTATAATTGGATTATATATTATATTAAAGATAAAAATTTATTTTTAATTTAATTATAATAATTTATATTTTTTATACATGGAGATAATGGAGCTTATGACTCAAGTGAGACCCAAGGTATGTTTTCATTTCGAAAAAAAACAATTATTTAGGATCATTATGTCTATGGTTCTATTTCGGGGATTATTTTAATATTCTAAAACAAAACCCTTAAATTTGATTTTTATTTATTTAATTTTAAAAATTACATGTTTTCATTTCATTTACCCATCTCATGATCTAATTTTTTTGAAGATCCTTTTTATTGAAAGGTGATTTTATCTTTCAAATTGATCTGTAATTATTTTCTTCCATGTGATTATTTTATTTAATATATTTCAAAAAGTGTATTAAATATTTTACAAAGAGTTATTTACGTAAATTTTACCCATTTTTCAATTAATATAAAAATTATTAAAAATAAAGTTCATGTCAATTTTTGATGTGGATCTTTTTATCAAATGTGTGAAAATAATTTCTAAAATAGAGCACATAATATAAACATATTTTCCCACTGTCATGACTAATTTTTTTTTGAATAATCCATTATAATTTATAATAGATCCTTCCAAAGAAAATATTTTTCCTATTATTTTAGGTTAATTATATTTTAAATTAGTAATTAGAAAATGAAAATTTTATTTTCCAAAGAAATGGTTAGGTGGGTTTTTAAATTCATATTAAAATTTGTAAAAAATACTAGTTAAATCACATTACTTACAAAAGATAAAATTTAATCTTACAATCTACAATATAATTTGGAATGTATTTGGAGGTTATTGAAAATATGTATGGATTTTATTCAAATATATATTGTTATTAATTATTAAATCATATAGATTAAGTGAAATTGTTTATTTAGATGATGAATGAATTGGAATTAATAAGTAATCAGCGGGTCCAAGATTTACATATCCGTATTGAGTATTTGTAGGAATGATGAGAAAAAAAGGTTTTGAATTTTTTCATATGGCCTTCCAATTTATATATGATTTCTTGGAATGATACCTTAATTTGAAGATTAAAAAGACCGATTTTATTTATTCCATTATTATGAAATTTGTTATTGATAGTAATGTGATTATTCAAATAGTTATGATATCGATAGAAATTTTTTGATATCAGGATATTATTTATGTGGAATTGTTTTCCATTATTAATTCTTATTATAAAATTCATGGAATATTTATCCTATTATATCCCTTATAGTATGCATTCCCATACTGAGCATCTGAGATGATATATATATATATATATATTTGGATTTTATTTACCAAAATTCATGGATGTTTAACATGATTCATAGGTAATGAAATTACTTACAAAAAATAATGTTTATAATTAATATCTTATCAATTTTTATGTTTTCAAAATTGTAATATGAAATTCAATCATGTATCTGGTTTTCCAGGACAACAAATGCATTCAATCCCTTGGGATGTGGTACCATATATCTATTGATAATGTAACAATGTAACAAATAAATTTATGATACTATGTTTTTGGGTTCTAGACTAATATAATACTAACATGGATTAATGTGTACGACAAATGTGGTCTCTAAAAGAAGAATTAATTATCTTATATGAGTCTTTAAATGTTTATTTCTTCTTATACTTCTCAAAATATATTATATCATAACTAACATAAATAATAAAATATATTCAATATAATTTATATATTATTATTATTATTGAAATACAATATTCCACCCCTTTCTATCAAATGGGAAATGGAAATAGTGGTCATGTGTACATGTAGACTATTATTTCGACATAGCGATAAAATTAATCATCCATCACCACATAAACATGTTTGATATGATTATTTATTAATAAAAAAATATTATATTTATATTATAATAAATATTCTATTATTTAAAAATATTTTTTATATTTCAATCTATACTTTTTTAGAAAATATATTTTTTACAAATAGGCTATCATCTCTATTAACGATGTAATCCATTTTCTTATATATGATTATTTTTTTGGATGTAATTATAAATTAAATATATATATATATGATATTAATATCATTATTAACCTTCAAAAGATTATGGAATGATAATCAACTTGTAGAGACTACAACTACCGAATAAAAAAAAGGAAAATTGGAGTACTTTACTCCTAAAATAATAACTATAATGGTAGTTTTTTAATGATTGGATGAGATGATATTACAGGTATATCTTGTATGGTATTATATATAATACAATTATTCTGTTATAGAAGAATTTTATGTTAGATATTTTTATAAAGGTTATTAATATTTTTTAAAAACAACGATAGACCAGGGTTAAGGGTTTATCATTTCACATTTGTGCATGCAAGATATATGATATATTTACAACATCATTCATTCATTTGGAAAATATAATTCCCATTTTCTATTTTATTTCATTAATATGTTTACATTACTTTTATTTAATTTATTATTTTATGTTATTTATTTATTGGGGGTTATGATTCCAAACATTCATAAGCATTAAGTGTTTTATTATACAATCGCATTGTTTAATGAGATGGTTTGTGAATATATTTCATATGATGAAATTATAATATATATATCTAGAAGTATCATATAATTTATTCTTCAATTAATATTTTCTGATATAATTATTATTCCATTCAATTTATCCTCTATACATACTTAATAGTTCGAAATATGTTTTTGAGGTATAATGAATATATTTCTATATTAGGTCATGAATATTTTTCATTACAAATCATATATTCATAAAAGTGACTTCAACAATATTTTTAACAATTTAAAATTCTGTATTATGCTAATTTATTTATTTAATAACATATAATAAAAACTAATTAATGAAATATTCATATAATTTTCTAATTGAGATATATTTTAATAATGCTAGGAATGTAATCATTGTTTTACATTTACCACATGAATGATTTTTCATTCCATCAAAAACATAAATTTCATTAATGATTATAATTAATTTATACAAGGTTCATTTAAATGAAATTATTAATCATATTCTTATTTAATTTTATATATATTAAATATGTGATTACAAAATGAAAAGGGTATTTTCCTAATGAAATGTTCCATTAGTCTATTAAGGATCTTTTCATCGACAACAACATCCTTTTATGATTCTTATAATACACTAGGAATATATTCCGAAAAAACCAACATTATTCCATCAGTGTGTGGATATTTATCATGATGATTAATTCATAATGAAATCCATTTTAGATTAAAAAGGTTATGTTATGATAAAAGAATATTTATTTTCATGATTTTTGGTACATACGTATCAAAAGATAATTATTATGTTGTGGGTGAGTCTATTATAACTCTATAATAAATTGGATAATAATTAATGTTTCCTGTGATGAATGGGAAAATAGTATGTTACCCCATGTCCAATAAGTACTAATAGAATGTTATCCCAAGACCAAATAAGGTACACATGTTTTTATCCTAATCCTTACATTTGATTAATGACTTTGCAGGTATTCTTGACATATGACTTCATTGAGTATTATTTTTCCCAACATTTGCTGCTAATATTTATGAAATGTGTGTATATTTTTTATATGATATTAAGGATCTTGATCAGTAATTATTCAATGGCTCGTACAATATTAACAACTAAATACTTATTATTGGATTATGATCTATGAATTTCGGGGTGTGATTTCCAATCTTTAACGTCATATTTTAATAACATTACACTCATGTTACTTTTACATATGACTACTAACTAATATGCCCCATTTTAACCGCTTATTGTGAAACTAATTCCCCCCATTATTATTTTTCCATTACAGATGTCATTAATAAAATATTTATGTAGTATTTGTACTTGAAGTGTACTATGTGAGAAAAAAATAGTGGGAGTGGTTGAAGTTGTTTTACAAAAAAAGTAATTATATATATTTTCATTAAAAAATCCTTCATAGTTCAATCAATTTTATTATTATGAGATGTATTTTATAAACATAAAAAATGATGCAATATTAATGTATAAAAAATTCGGGTCCCCCAGTTGGTATCATGACAAGACATAGAAATTTGTAGATGTCATTATTTTTCATTATTATTGGAATCCATACAGATAAGACTATGTAGAAAATGAAATCATGTTTATTTTTTAAAAGTATATATTTTGTGGTTATCCTAGAAAATAAATCCTTTTCGAGATACTAGATTGTGGATTATTTTGTTTGGTAAATTAATTTAGGGGAAAAATCTCTGAATGGTATAAATTGGGTATTAACACAGTGGTGAAATTTCACAATGAGCGTGCATATGACTAGATAGATAGCTTATATCACCTAGGGTATATTATTTTCATAAATAAAAGATTATTTTTTTAATATTATTTGTATTAAGAGGATATAATCTATGAATCCCTATGGTAATACATGGTCATATGATATGAAAATAACGATTCATGGATTTAAATGTGTTCTATTAAATTAGGACCTCTTTGGATTTATTTTAATATTATATGATTGTTCACTCAAATTTACAATGACATATAGGCATGTAATCTATTTTAGTCTTATTAGGGGATTTAATATATATTGATTATAATGAGGTTATGAGAAGTACGTAAAATTTTTAAGTAATTATTTATATTACTAATATAATTTTAATTATATAATTAAATGATTCAATGAATGTTAATTTATACCATCAAATATTAGTTTTTGAATTTTTAGTGAAATATTCAAATTGTTCAATGATAGCATCATAACTGTATGATTCTTATCTGATTTATGTTCTTGGTAATATTTTTCTGATAAATATTTTTATTCTCCACATAGTTTAATTATATGACATTTTGGGAATGTATTGTAAAATTCTACATAGATCCAAAAAAAATTCAAGGAAGGAATTCACCTTTTCTATACATAATTAAAATTTGATCATTGTTTGATGTGCGGATGAATAAGTTATTACAATTGACATTATTTCTAATTTATGGATGTGTATTACTATACATAATGGGAATATATCATATATGGTTGGGTAGAAACACATCATCGAAGATATTCCTATCATATGACATTTTACTGATGTCCTTCTAGTAGAGTTTTATATTCATCCTTTGAATAATAAATATTAGTTTATAATATAAATCATACCTGGTTCCAAATAAAATTTAAGAATCAATAATAATTGTAAAAATTTTCTTCCAAAATTTATATAAGTAACTCCAAGGTTATCTAAAAAATGGACTCATTTTTCTATGTTCATCACCAATGGGTGTACCTTTTCTTTTAGGTAAGATGAAAGATGGATCAATCAGACTCGGTATTTATTATTAGAAACATAAGAGAAAAATGATATAGAATATATATAATATTATTCATATTTATTATTATTTTGATAAATTTTTATAAGATCAATATTTATCAATGAATGGCTTAGGTTTTGGATATAATCACTTCAGAGTCACAAGAGACGATATACCTAAGACAGTTTTTCGTAATACGTATGCACAACATGAATTTAAATTGATGGAATTTGGACTAACCAATTCCCCTTCTATAATCATGGATAAAATTATTATGTTATTTACTAGTTACCAAGATCATTTTTCAGAGCTATAAATTGGTTATATTAATATATACTATAAGGGAATGTAAGTGTAAAGAATATTAATTGAGAATTGTGTGGTTGACCCTATATTAGTAGAATCTATATTCTAAATTTCATATGTGTGAATATTGGTTGTATCAAAAAATGTAACAAATAATGTCAAGGTATTATTAAAATTAATTAATTATAATTTATATGGGTATAATAATATTAATAATTTTATCAGTCAAAAATATATAATAATTATTTTATTCACAAATGTATTATCATGAAATATATGGTTTTAAGAAATTTATTATTAAAAATAATATATTTTGTATAAAAAAAATAAAATATGACTTCTTATTTTTCATGTCATAATTATATTAAGGTGACTTTTTGAATTTTTCTGAAATATTTTATTTTTCATTGAAAAATGAAAAATACTATTTTTATTGAACATTGTCATTTTGATTAAAAAATTACAATGTTGTATTTCGTTTTAAAATTATTTCTATGAAATATTTTTTAATTTATATTTTTTATAATCCAATTATAATGATGGATTTAATATATATATATAAATATATATACTATTTTCTACATATTAAACATTATTAAAATTTAATACATCGCCCAGTTTCTTAATGTTTCACTTATGGAATAATGATAACATCATTCCTATGTAACTACCACTAACCTGAAGTGATGTTATTATTTTTCACTACAACATCACAAAAATTATATATAAAAGATTATTTAAAATAATAATAATTAATTTATGATACAATTATTATTGTAGATACATAAAAAGTAGTTACCTTGTTTCCATAATTACCATTAAATAATGGAAGTGTTACTCATGTGTATGTATGACCTATAATATTTATGAATGAAACATAGTTCATTTCTAATAAAAATATTTTAGGGTCCGTTTTAAAAAATAGATATTTTATAAAAATAATAATTATTTTGTGATTATATTTTATGAGATGAGAGAATAGTGACCTATTTTACCATTGTTTACATATTGATTTTATTTTGGAAATATGAAATGAATATAATCAAATTGTCCCACATGAATTTAATTGATAATGTAATTAAATATAAAATGGTAGAAAATAAAATAAGAGTAATAATAAAACTAAAAAAATTATAATGTAAATAATTAATATATATTTTTAAATCATGATGTAAGAAATGTATATGAGGATTCATGCCTATGATAATGGATTTTTATTCAATATCCCCTACATTCAGCCTAATTTTGTTGATGAACCTATTTTATTTATGTGGAGTTATTCGACACCATTTGTGTACTTAACACCAAAATCTATTTATTCAATATGATTAATGTTTCAATTAATGTTTTTTCTTTCATGATTTTATAATTTGAATATTATCTTATATAACATTTCTATGTACAATGCTTTACTTTGGATGCTACTTTATTATTTTCGGATATATTGATCATTTATTTTAATTAATCAATTAAAATAAGTATTGATAAGATATTTTGTTTGAGAATTAAATTTATTATTTCAAATATATAGAATGTATCGTAAATTATGTGATGAGTGGTCATTGACCTGCATATACAATCAATAAAAGGATATGTAAGAAGAGGCTAATTATTTTGATAACAATATTTAAATTCCTTTATAGTTTATATTAACCCATATCATAAATATTCTTGGTGAAAATTCTTGATGTTAATTAAATCATAATGTTTGAGATCATGATGTGCAATATCAATTATTTCCTTCATTGAGAATTCATTTATTATTATCAATGAGATTATTTTGTTTGATATTATCCATGGATTCTTTTGTTACTAATATTATTGAATAAATATAGTTTTTCTTCATATATTTACCTTCCCATATTTATTTTTGGCTTATTGATTCATTATAGCATCTACTATATTCACCTCTTATTGACCAAACGATCACACCCTTAATATTTTATATCCATAAACTATGAAGAAGGGTATTATGTATAATATCAAAGATGAAATAATGTTTTCATGATATGTATTTTATATTTCAATTGTTATATGAAAATCAAGTATATATCTCATTCATGAAGAACAATAAACCAATCAATCCATCAGGATGAGTTTATTTTAATAATATAAAAATGTTATAACATTGAATAAAGCATTGGGTTATTTTATTTGGGGTCCTTATAATTTTTATTATAATAAATATCTAAGAAACATTGGGAATGTTATTTTAAATGAATTTTGATACCCTGGTAATTATGATAATCTATTATAGTATTAGGGATAATTTTCAATTAGATGGATTACAGATTTATATATCAATATTAATAGTTATTATGATATGTCTATGTGTCTGTCATTATATGGTGACCAAACCAAATGGAAGAAAGCGTATCAACACCCCTATAAAATATATAGATTTCCATTCCCTGATTTCAATATATAAGATATTGGGACTGAGTAGATCATTTTCATATAATGGAAGTAATCTTAGTTTATGATGAAAAAACATTCCCTAATGGATAAATATGATAATCCACAACATGATTCTCCAATCGTAGATTTATTCATGTGATAAAAGCCTTAATATTTTAACAAAACTACTAATCTATTAGAATTTGATCAATTTTTTTCTAATAAAAAGATATTATTTTCATTGAGATATAATAAAAGTGAAAATTCTATTCTGGTAGTGTTTCATTTAGAAAGATATAGAGATAAATGGTGGTCATTGATCGAAAACACTAATGTGGTTGAATAATTTAAATCCGTGTATGTATAAATTGTAATGAAATTTTATTTGAGAAATAATTCACTTTAAAATGTAGAGATTAAATGGGGAGGATGGTGCTCATAAAAAACAAATAGGAAAAATGTATTCATGGTATATTAGGAGACCTATTCTATTAGATTATCCATGAATGATTCAAGTGACATATGTAATCTTGATAAAAATATTGAACATTTACTTTATGGGATAAAAACACAGCTCTAAAGGGAACTAGTTTCTCATATATTTTTCTTTATATGATTCTATAATATCATGTTCCATTAATACTGAGAAGTAATTTTCTAGATCCTAAATATTCAAGGGAAGTGAAGATATGAAAAATTCAACGGAATATTAAGAAAGTGGTAACATTTCAAAAAAAAACAATTCAAGGATAAATTTCTATCATGTTATAAAAATAGAATAAATCATCCTAGAAAATGCATGAAGGGAATGTTAATTTGTGACTATTGAGGACATTAGGGGAATCTATTTAATAAATATAATAGAAAAAATATAACCATTATACATTTTTTCAATTATAATGAAATGGGGCATTATTTATCCAAATCATCTAATCATGAATATAATATACTATAGAATAGGCCTTGGGGATAAGTCTAAACATATTTACTCACTACATTGGAGGTTCTATTTCTCAATATGTGGTTCCATGTACATTAATCATAGCCTCTAATTTAGATAATGATTTATTTTATTCTTGGTCATCGTATTCCATTATATCATCTATATTTTCAATGAAGTTAAAATATTTTCCTAATACCATATAAAGGGAGTTTTTCATAAAAAATCCAAGTATAAAGATCATTACAACAAGCATGTGTCATTTAATTCTCATTATAGAACAAAATGATTCTTAATAATCTAACATTAATATTGTACCTATAAATGATTTTAATAACTATTATTTTCCCGGTTATATTTGATATAATTTAAATAATATTTTTAAATCCATGTTATGAGTTGGTGAAATATTCGAAGGAACATTGAGTGTAAGTTTTGATATAAAAATTTGTTAATATATTTTATCACTCACATATAGTTTTTAAAAAATAATTAAAAAACTCATGAAAATAGAATGATTTGGTAATTTTGACACCTGCTTTTAACCTAGAATGAGATTTTTAATCTATTTGAAACATTATCATTTTGAATTTTTTTTTTCTAGAATGAGCTTCATCATAGTAAGAAAAATAATTAAATAAATTAGAATATTTAATAAATTTTGATAATTAATCAAAAAACATAAATAATCTTCTATTTAAATTAACTTATGTGTCATCTAGAAAGTTATCGATACAAATTTATCAATTGAGATTGAGTGCTTGGGGGGAGGATTCATATACCATCAATGTCAATTCATGGATTGGAAATGAGTGAGCCAATTGGCAATTTTTGATCACTATTATAGTTGCACTATGCATTCATTCACCATTATTGATCGATCCAACCCCATGATAGATTTTTTTAATGATTTTTTAACAATCCTTTCCCATGTAAAATAGAATTAAATCCTTCTTATAATATTTATACTTATATTGAGCAGAGATTATTTGTTATTCATTTATCTCCATGAATTTTAAATTGTTGATTGTTGATCTTTCATTTTTTTAAATTAATCTTTTTTCGTTGATTATACACCAAAATGTTGAGGAAAATTCGTCCAAAGGGTGAGGTTAATTACTATTATTTATGTTTTATGTTTTTATATAACTATTCTATCTAAAGTGATCATTGGAAATTTATTTCTCTAATATTATGATAAATACCCTATGAATTATCATTTTTAAATAATTCATTGGTTTAATGGTTCATTACCAACTGTTCGAGTATAAGATCGATGGTGTGATTTTAGTCTGTGGAGATGGTGATTGAACAATATCATATCTTCTATTCACATTTTTTGGATTAAATATCTCACCATTGTAGTGAAAATTGAGATGATTTGAAATAGGAATCTAGAGGCCTGAATCTGGTCATTAGGAATGGTTAGGCTTAGATGATCCCATATACATGTTTATTAACAGGTATAGTGACATAATTGATGGTACAACTGATATAAGTAATACAGATTAAATATTCTAGAAAAGCCTCAACCAAAATTATTTTAGTCTGGATGACACACATCATGTAGTCCCCTTTTACGGCGCAAAGGAGCATGAAAAAATAAAAAATTCATACACATTTGGTAGATTTTACTTATCATTTTTCTTTTAGTTTTACGGTCAACATGTACCAAAAGGGTACATAGACAAAGACATTTATAGGAACAAGGGAACTACCTGATTTCATGAGCATGACCAGATACTCCAAAATATATTAGTACATGGGCATAACCGTGGTACACGCACACATCCTAAATTACATATGCACAATAAAATTTATAGTGTATTGGGTAGGTATAAAACAATGAACTCCAGCCCAACCCCTAAAAAAGTTATTTATCTGAAAATTAAATTCCATTTATATGAAGAAATACAAGACACCTCAGATGTTGAGACATCAGATGACCTAAGGCAGGTAAGCCACATCATGCACTTACAGAAAAATTATTATAATTTCTTAATGGATGGTTGATTCCCACTAATTATACTGTATAGAAATTATTTAGTTGCGTGTGTTCCTTTGGTTTATCCCTATGATTATATAGTGAGGTATTATTTTTATATCATAGGATGTTGTCCTCCATTTGGAATTAGTATCATATGGAGTTTATTAATCCCTCCATGTGACCCTATGTGTGATCATATAACATTTATTCACCCACCCTAGGTGGGTTATATGGAATCATCCTGGCGAACATAACATTGTAGTATAATACACAACATAGATCGACATTATAGATTGGTTATGGTGTACTCAAGAGGAACTAGGTATGATACCATATCATTATATCAATATCATTATAGACCAAATATGTACTCCTCTATTGATTCTTGATGAGCATCGACAATAAAATGATCACCATCAATTATATCATGACTCATGAGGTGATTATTCTTGATGAGTGTTATAATTAATATTTCAAAATAATATTGTGCTTGAATGTATATTTGTGGCCTCTTCAAGATGTGATTTACTTTTTTATTATATTTGAGTATTCATATTGGTTTGTGTCTTATTCTTATTAATATTAATTAATAAGGATTATCTAAATTCTGTCATGATTCAATTTGTTTAGTGATTATAGGGTGTCCTAATTGGTATTTTTATACTCACTGATTCATGTTTTATACCCACACATGCCATGAATTATGTAAATTTCATACCATTTTATGGAGTCATAGGGGTACTAGTAGTAAGAGGATCATACTGAGCTAGAATGATCGTAGTTTATTATAGGTGTATCATTTGATTGTAGTCCCATCCTTAATAGTATATTTGTCTCCTTTATTAGTTTCTCTGAGATTTTATTTGGACCTTTATACTTTATAGTACAATTTTCATTTTTTGATATGGGAATGTTCTTAAACATTAATTGAAGAATTAAATGTTCCTTTCCATTCAAATTATATTTGTATTTTGATATATATCTATGAATATATGATCATATGATAAGTCCACTCATGAGTGAGATATTTATAATCCATGGTTTTCTCAAACCCGTGGACTACTGAAGGAATGATTGTGTTGAAAAATGGGCTTACCACCATCCAGTTGGGCCTCGATGGGTTGGGTCATGACAGAGTGGTATTAGATTGGGTCCATCATAGGACTGATCATTAGATATTTTCCAATATGTGAGTTTGGATTTGGAATTTTTGAAGTATAGTTAACATGATTCCATTTTGGATCTCATTCCAAATAATCCAATATTGGTGCAGTGGCCATGATATCAACTCACCAATACTCTTACATCGTACTTCATGACATGGTACATGTTGGCACTGGTTGTATGAAAAAATGGAACTTGTGTAATATATTAATGGGTTTCACATTCAAATTCATTCATTAGACAAATCACCAGATATAATCACTACCCATGGTATATCATGATTTTATTTTAATATTACTCTATTATAAGATCCGTATAGAACTCCATAGATAGATCAAAATGACAACTTATCTATTAATGTGGATTTTTTTTTTCAATTTCTAGTTCATGGGGAAGCACCTCCACATGGGTTTTCATTTATTACACAATTTATTGAGATGTAGGATATGACAGAGGTACTAACTGAGCAGGTGATTGATCAGAGTGACCTCAATGATTATTTAAGAAATTGATATAAAATTATTCTAGGAGATCCAAACCCCTAGGAATCTGTGGACTACTTATAGGTACTTCCATGAGTTTCTTACCTTATGAGGACACTTATATACAAGATGGGGGTTTTATAGGTGGGTCTTATTTAAGGATCTATGGGTAATGGATACAACAACCATGGATTTTTGTACGAGTATATTACACGATTTTTATTAATATTCCTTACATTACACAAACACATGATCATGGAACATAATAGTTTAGTGACTTTAGAAACATGGAAACATAAAATTCAATCTTTTTTAACGATCATCAAGATTTCCCCTATATATATTCTATTTTAATAGTCATACTAAAAACTATTCTTCATAACCTAGTAAAAAGAAACATAATAAAGGAAGTGATTTTATTCTTAGTATCGGTACATAAAAGAGATACATAATCATAACATGTACTTATTCTTTTTAGAAAATGGCAAAAACATTTTAAACCCATACCCATTATAATATTATTTATAATAACAAGTTGTGGAATAAATATTGGAAGTCCAAAAGAAAATAATAATATAGGAATCACAAAACAATATATTGAGATAATTAAATTGGCGTAAGACATAGAATTTTTTGTCATAAGAAATAATTTTTTTCAAACATTTCTTCATATAACATTTTGAACATTTATAAATAGTAACAGGTTCACTCATTATGTTATGGACATGAAATTGAGACCTCGCATATACTTGTGAACATGAAACCATATAATTTCATAACATTATGGACATGAAAGATATTTTTATATAGTAAATTGTAAACTTGTTATAAGGATTATAAATACATTTTGAACGTGTAATTTGGTTCATGGATAACGTTATGAACAATATATCTGGATTATGCCTATCATTGTGGACAAGAAATCATTTTCACATATAACATAGTGACCATGTAATCTTGTTTAGGAATAAAATTATAAACATGTAACTAGGATCACATATAATATTCTGAAAATGTAACGCTATCTTATATCATTTTCAATATGTGATCAGGTTCACACACAACATTTTTATCATGTAATCATGTTCCCACAAAACATATATTCTCATTAATGTTCCACCATTAACAAATGAATTGGATGGAGATACAGGTCCCATCAATCATATATTGAAAATAATAAAAATATATATTAAAATATCATAAACATTAATCATATCATAAAACATGAAATAGAAGTGGTATCACTAATATTTCATCAATGGATAACCTGTGAAACGAAGTGGGTCTCATAATATTTGTTTCATGCTATAACCCATAGAAGAGAAAGAGGATGTATAAATAAAATGAAATATTAAAAATAAACCATTATATGAAAGAATAATAGTTATTTACTTTGAACAGATACAAAGTAAAGCACAAACTACACCAATTTATTTCATCTTGTAGAGATAAGTAATTAGAAATATAACATTGAACATTTCTTAAGGAAAATAACCTTTGATGGAAAATAACATTCTACAATAGAAAAAAAAATTCAAAATAATTTTCATAAAAAAAATTTGAAAAATTATAAATTATGCTTTAAAAAGTAGTTGAATATTATTTTTATGTAAATTACATTTTCCATTAGAAAAAACGTTTAAAAAAAACAATTTTTAGAACATTTTTCATTGAAAATAACAAGGTGAATTTATACAATATAGTTTGAAAATAATTTCAAACTCTTTTTTATACCATTATAAATTTTATCTTAATACATTGAAATCATCTTAAAATATCATTTGATTCCCTTCAAAATAATTTATAGAAAACATTATTTTGATATAAGAATTATTTTGGACTGAAGATAGAAATAAAGTTGTATTTTTTAATAACATTTTATTATGTATATTAAGTTCTAAATAGTGTTGAAATGGTAATATTAATTTTATATATTATGATTTACCAAAGGATAAGAAAATTATGGAGAAATATCAAGATCCATATCATGATATTTCCACATTAGATACTTAATCCTAAATAATACCAATAAATGATGAGATGATAACAAAACATCATTGCTAATTTGGTAACATTGAACCACTATACCATCGAAGGGATAACATAAAAATAAACATAAAATATATTTATAAATAATATATTCATGTAATAAAATGTCAATATTTTTTAATATACTCCCCTTGAAATAATATAGGTTCTTTACATAACTGGGGTCTCAAAGAAGTCCAATTGATATTGAAATGCCTTTCAGCTTTAATAAGATTGAAACTGAATCTCCGAGAAAGATATATCCTCCACTGGAAAATTTGATACCATAAATTTTATGTAAAATAATTAGAAATTAAATCCATTGTTAATATATAAAAAATATAGAAGAAAAGGTGGTTAATATAGAAATTTTCTTACAAAAAGTAAATATGAGATGGAAATTTATGAATATATGACTTGAGTTCTTCCATACTCTTTCAAAAACTCATGTATAATAAATTTATGTTTAATATATTTCTATAATAATAACATATTAATATATATAAAACTATATAATATTTTTTTATGACATTATATTACCCTATTATTAACAATTCCATGACAATGTTATGTTTTGGTTAATAAAAGTTGTTTTCCTATATGTTTGGAAATGTTGTTCATATTTCTCTAACTTAGATGGTGATTTCATAATCTAGGGACTGTAAGATAAGATAAAAATAATATATATTTTTTCATTATATATGTATTTATATTTATCCACCAAATTTATTTATTGGAAAAGAAATATAATGTTCATGTTGATGGTAGGTGGTACGTATATATTAACGCAATTTCTATTTTCTAGTTATAATGAATGAAATAAAAAAATTATATATATATATATATATGTTATTAAAGTATAATTTTTATTTCATATAAAACACAAATTTTCCTTTAACACATCCCCAATACATTTTCTTTGATGTGTGGAAGAATCACATCACTTTGTGAGGCGGTAATCCACCGTACAAATGAACGACATTATCACATTCTAAAAAATGGAAATAAAGAATTTATGTGTTATATAATAGTTATAAAAGAATAAATACATCAATAAATATCATATATTTTAAATATAAATATTATTTAAATAGTTATTCTCTACCGTGAAAGGTGGTAATAAAAAAATGAACGACATCGGATCATGAGTTGGTAGTCTACCGTAAACATGAATGATGATTATGTAACCCATTCTATAGATGTATGTTTTGATATTGGATGTAACATTATAATAAAAAATTAATTTTATTTTTATTATTATTAAATAATTATTATATAAAAAATTATTTTGTTATAGGATAAAATAAAACAGAAACATTCATCGACGATTATCACCTCTTCTTCGGGTATCTCTTATTAGTTTTCACTGAAGGACTTAATTGGTTGGATTTTATCACAAATGAAGGATTAAATAGTGAGGTAAGAGAATATTAGAATTAAAATTTTCAGGATTTAGTCTATAAAAATATCTTGATAGGTTTACTAATGTCAGGAGAGTGAGTTTCCATTTAAAATGGAGGAGGACTATTATTCTTGTAAATAATGAAAAGTATTCACAATTGGAATGACTCACTTACATAATATGCTTCAAAATAGAAAAATAATCAAGACTGTATTTTATTTTTCCTATGAAAACATGAATAATTAAAAATGATGTAATTTATATAAATTTACACCTGAGTCATTAGGTGTACTCAAATTAAACATTATAATTTTTACAAAGGTAACTTGTATCTATTTATTTACCTAGGTAATTTATAAATTAACATTAAAATTAAAAAGTAAATTATTATATAATTGATAAAAAATTATTTAATATTTTATTTATAATACATTAAATTAAATTAATATCTGTGGGTAATTTAAATTTTAATACAAACGCACATAATGCACAAAATCCCATTATGACCTTAATCATATTAATTAATTTTAAATGTTTTCATGAATCAGTATGGTGAAAAATTAATTTGAAAAATAGATAATATAAATTATTAATATTACAAAAATAGTATCCATATTTCAAAATTCAATTCAATGGAGTGGAATAACGTAACTAATAATTAATCCCAATGATGTGTTGTTAAAGCAGGTTTTAATAGTGAAACTTATAAAAAGAATATAAATTTTTTAGATACAATTTCTAAATTAAATGTTTTCAAATTTCCTAAAATATACTAATTTATATATAATTTATATAAATATAGTCAATAATTAATTTAAAATATATTTTGATTATTTTAATTATTCCAACAGAAAGAGAGTTTTCATGTAAAATTCTTCATTTTTCACTATTTAATAAAACTGAATCCTTTGTATAAAATCTTAAAAAATCACCCAAATACAATTTTTAAATAATTATTTATAAAATTAATATTATTTTTTAAAATTTAATATATAAAATTGTTTTAATTTGGGTTTAAATTATGTGTTCCATTACAAGTTTGTAAAACTACATTTTAGAAAAATAAATAATTTTATACATAAAAATGAATTTATTATTATATATTATCTAGAATACATAATATGATTGTTAAATAGTTTATTGAATATATAATATTTTAATTTCATTACAATAATTCCTAAAAATTTCTTTTATAATTCATTTATATAAAACATATTTGTGTATAGGAAAATATTTTTTCATAATGAAAATTGTTTATTTTCATATTGTTATTACTTTCAAATATAATTAAATGGTTAGAAAAGAATTTAATTAAAAAACATGGATAAGAAATAATTTCAAAATTCAATTAATTATATTCATTCCCTTGATTCCAATGGATATGTGATAATTATCATATAAAATAATAATAAGAATAATATATTGTAGTTTGGTACAACTTGGTCTTGCATGTAACACATTCTATTGAAAGAACTTTGTAATGTGTGTTACATGTTATATATATATATTTAAATATTATAAAATATTTTCTTATAGTTTCATTTATTTAAATACTAATTTGGGTTTTTGGGTAATGAACGCAAAACTTGATGTTGTGTGAAACTAAACCCATCAATGAATTTTATTTTAACCAAAAAAATAATTCATAAAATCATTGGGTTTTACATTATACCAAATGTAAAATTAATTTATACCTTGATATTAGTTTGTTTAATAAATGGTTTAATACTTTAAATTTAATTCCTTATAAATATCCAAAAAAATGGATAATAAAACTTCTATTAAGGAAAGAAGAAAACATAATGGTTACCCAATGTAACTCATAACTGGGCTTCCAAAAAAAGAATATATATAGAAAGTGAAGATGTGTACATAGAAGATATAAATAATTATTCAGAGTGATTTAGATTATTGATAACAAGAATTTGAATTATCAATAAAATTTCATGGGGCACAAAACCAAAAAACATTTCTGATTGAAAGCACCGTCGATTAATCAGAAGAAAAGGTACATAGATAACATTTATGATTCATGATCATTATCCTAAAGATGAGATATTATTTTTCTATCTAAGATTATATTTAAATATATTTTCTTGATACATTTACATTCTTTTGAATAATTTAATTCCTTGGTTGTCCTTCGATCGATTATAAATTCATAGCTTATTCTATGAGATGAATATACATGAATAATTTATTTATTCCAAAAGCACAAAAAATCTGTTGTATAAAATTTTATGATCCACAATGGATTGAAATGAATTTATGTATATCCCTAACTATTTTCCAAAAGAAATTTCGTTATCACATGTTTCTGATATTTCAAAATAATCAAATTTTGAGGTAATAAATTAATATATATGACCTTATTCATAGATCAATATATACCATTTCTTAAAATAATAACATCAAAAACATGTGATAAAAGGTGAATAAATTTATCAAAATCAACATAACATTGATATCCCCTATATCATTAAATTGTTCATGATTAAAAAATAACCAACATGTGTGTACCTTCATCATGTATTCTAATAAAAGATGTAAATAACATGAATTACCATAAAACCTTAATGAATATAATCATTATTCTTCATTAATTGAGTAAACATCAAAATTTATAAACACATTACCTAAAACCTATAATTTTTTAAACAATGTGAATGATATCATAAACTATATTTAAACATATCCATTATCATTTTTTAGGTCACTGATATTATGTAAATTACTTTATCCAAATAAATAATCCCTTTCTCCCAAATAAACACCATTTTCTCTTAATCGAGAATATATTAAAGGTATAGTTTCCATTAATAAAATATCCCATTTATAATCCATTAGCATCATTCAATATATTCATTAAATTCCTTAATAAAAAATAAATTTTAATCACTCCATTTATATTTTTCAATTAATGTTTCTTTAATATAAAAACCTATATACCTCAGTCTATACACATAAATAATTGGCATGGAATAAGTCCTTATTTACATTAGATGAAAATTATTGGGGTTAATAATTGAGATGGGTAATTATAATGTCATCCATAGAAAGGTAGTTGATCTCCTATACAAGTTTTCATTCTATGACCTCATTTTCTACATATATAACATATTATCCTATATTTGAGATATTAATCTAGGTATTTCATACCACATACATTATAAGTAAGAATATGATTATTCTTTCCAATAGTCTTATTAAAAAATGAACATTCACAAAATTCCATGTTTGAATTATTTGGGGATCTCAGAATCTCAATAAAATTTTATATTATTAATCATGTATCACAGTAGCTAATATAGAATAATCAGATTATCTTTATATCAATTCATAATATAATTTCATTTATCATATTCAATTAATTTCTCCTCAGATAAATGGTTAAGATTATTCCTTATGGTATTATACAATGACTAAAACCATCATATAGTTTGATAAATAATAAAAAAAATTAATAAGAACAACATAATCATGAAAAACAATTATTGGATTACTAAATCATAAAACAATATTTTTATTCTGTGAAACCTTAATTTTATCTTGGGTCATTCAAGGTAACCATCTATTTAAATCTGTTTAGAGGATTATTAGGTTAATTTGAATTTCAAAATAATATCCCTAGGGTGTGTTAATCCAAGTGTGCACAAGGCCCTTTTTCATGCACCAATTCCTGATCCACTCTTGCTTAATACAGTCTCTTTGGGGTCATTACCCATAGGTACATATTTTGAAGATATATATCCACTTGTAGTATCTAGAATGGAATATATTTCTAGTAAACCACTCAATATATACCTTACCAATTTTTTTGTATATTTTCCGAAGAATTATGCAATCCTTAAAAATGTCTTAAAATAGATCACAAGACATATCCTTTGAAATTTACCTAGTGATCTCACAAAAAATTATCATCTTTATTTCCAATGGTTAACAACACCATTCCATTGATATTAGCTATAATTTCCCATGAGTCTCATAAAGTAATATTCCACATATGTTTTTTGTGAATATTAATTTCATTTAACAAACACATGAATATGGAATTTAATAATTTAGTGCCTTTGGAAATATAGAAATATAATCTTTTTAACTTTGAGACAGATATTAAATGACTTCTATAATGATATATCACTTCAATAATGATACTTGAAACCATTCTTCATAACCTCTTTAATGGAAACATAAGATATGGTGGGAACATATTCTTTATAAGTGTAAAGAAATAAGATACATAAGCCTAACATAGAAAAAAAGGAATGAGAACATGAGAATAACATTTTAAATCCATAACCTGTATATGAAAGATCAAAATACTGAGTCATGGAATAATGATTTGAAGTTCATAAGATATGAATAATAAGGGAATCAATAATAACGTTATATGTGATCATATCATTGGCACAATACATCTATTTTTTGGCAGAAGACATAGATTTGTAGAATAAAAATAATCTTATTGAATTGTGAACATGTATAACTTGAAAATGGTTCACTCATTAAGTTATGTACATGAAATACAGGCCTCAAAAAAATTTACAGACCTGAAAACAAATCCACTCATTTCATTTTGGACATGAACAAATTTTCGACACAAACAATTATGATCATGTAATTAAGTTCACACCTAACAATATAAAAAAAATAATCAGGTTCACTCGTTACATAATGAAAAGGTTATTATTTCCATAGTTAACATTGTGAACATATAATTGGGTTCAAACAAAACATTTTGAACATATAATGAGGTTCATACAAAATATTCTGAACAAGTATACATGATTACGAACAAAATATTGAACATGAAATCACATACACAAGTAACATTTTTAACATGTAATAAGGTTCACATAAGACAATGTGAACATGTAATCATGTTCATGTATTATATAATCAATATTTAATTAGGTTTACACATAACATATATACTCTTGAGATTTCCATCAATATCAAATGCATTAGAGGACCATATTGGACCTATAAATCACATAATGAAACACATATACATGTTTTCCATAATATTATATATATTCATCATTTCACAACCTATGAAATGAAAGGGGTTTCATAAAATTTTCATCATATAATAACTAAAGAAAATAGTTTAAGTTAGAAGTCATTTTATAATGGTATAACCTATGGAGTAGAAACGTGGTCCACACAACAATTTCATGTAAAAAATAAAAAAATAAATAAAAAACTAATAATGGATGAATTAGATCATATACTAAGAAAATAATAAACTATATCAATTATATAATCTTATATGGATAAGGATTTGGAATGTTCACCATGATAAAATTATTAATGAAAATATTATTTAATTGAAAATTACTTTTAAAAATAATTTTTTTTCAAAATCATTTTCAATGAACTATACCATGATAACATACAAATTAGTATTTAGAAATCATTTAAAAAGTTTCTTGGGGAATATAATCATTCTATATTGGGAAAATTAATATTAAAACATACATTATTTTGGAAACCATTTAATTTGTAAATGAAATTGAAAATTTTTAATTGAGTCATATAATATAAATTTAAACAATTTTTAAAACAAAATAAATATTCAAAATCATTTTCCTTGAAAATTATCATAAATTTTCATTTAAAAACATATTCACAACATTTTATTTACAAATCATTACTTTGAAGGATCCATGATTTTCAACCTAAGAGTCAAATAATGTTGGATATTATTAAAAATATTATTCTTATTAAGTACCAAATAGTGGAAAATTGTACCATTACATAGATATATAATGAAAATATAGGAGAATAAAAAATCATGAGAAATATTGAGAGGTATATCATAATATTTCAACATTTTCTACTTAATCATAAACAATATTGATAAACGATAAGGTTTTAACCAAAAAATATTTCACTTTTTGGTAACATTGAATAATAATCCCAATGAATTAATTAAATACTATTAAACTAAATATATCATGGTAATGATTAAATTAATGATATAAAATGTCAAATGTTCTGTGTATACACCTCATGAAATAATATAGGTGTATAACATAACTTAAGTATCAAAGAAGGTATATTTAGACAAACATCCCTTAAAACATTGGTAACAACGAAATTTTAACCACATGAAATTGATATACTCAATTTGATATTTATATTTGAATAAAGATTAATACAATAATCATAAAATCAATTCTGATTCATTATAACCTCCTCATATATGAATGAGGTGCAAAACTTACATGTGTCTTAAAAAATGTGTTAAATAAATCCATTACCTTAAGTATTGATATTCATAATACACATTCAAAACCTCCTATACAATAAAAATTAGTTAATTTTATATCTATCATATTACTATATTCATATATATCAGGCCATATATGATTTTATTTGGACTTTGTATTTCCATATTATTAGCATTTCCATGTAAATGTTATGTTTCGAGTAACAACAAAATTTTTCATATACATTTTCACTTTATATTCTCTATCTTCTTACATAGGTCATGATTTTATAACATCCATAATTTAAACCATGGTATAAAGAATTTATATATTAAGATTACATTTATTTATACTAATCTATGTAATATAGTTAAAGGAAATGAAATACATCATTAAAGGTGACGGTAGGCTATAGGTAGATGTGAACATTGATTCCATTTTCATATCATATTGAATGAAAAAAAGTAAATGATATATATATATATATTATCATTATATTATATTTTTTATTTCATATATAACACATATTTTTATTATATATATCCTAAACAATTTCTATGGAATGTGTGAATGAATCATATTACTTCTCGGGGAGGCAGACCGTCGTACACATGAACACAACAATCATATTTCTATAAAATTGAATGAATAAAGAACTGTTTATATAATAATTATAAAATAATATGTAAACAATAAATATAATTAATATCATATATTAATAGTATTTCAATCATTATTACTAACCCTTAAAGGTGGAAATGGAAAAAAACATTGGTTCACAAGGTGAAAGTATAATGTGAACACAAATGTTGATTACAAAACCCATTTGATGTAGGTTTGTGTGGTTTAAGTTATAAAATAATAACATAAAAACCACTAACTATATGGTATTTAATTAGAATATTATGTAATAATGATAAATATGAATTTAATGTCTTCTTGGAGTAAATAAAATAAACATATTCATTTATTAACATTACCTATTCTACGAGTATATCATTTTGGTTTTCACCAATGGATCCTATCAAGATATGGAAAATATGATGAGGGCATGGTATATGATATGTTATTTTGGAGGGTTTTTTCCAATATAATTGGTATGATAGGTGTGGAGAAGTGGGGGGAGAGAGATCACTTTTACAATGGGGGTGGAGTGGCATTCATGTAAATACACAATAGTATTCACTATTGGGAGGTATCCCTTACCTCATGATCCTAAAAAATTGAAAAATAATTGAATATAATGGTTTATAAAGTCTATAAACACTTACACCACATTAAAAGGAATTTATATATATCAAGTTATTCTTTAGTATTTAAGATTTCTGAATTTTATCATTATAGTTTTTACTGAGGTAACATGTTTTTTTACCTAGGTAATTTATCCAGTAAGATTAAAAATAAAAAGATATTTATTATATAATTTATACCTATATATTATTAATACAGGTAATATTCATATACATAAAAAAACTATGTTTGTGTAAAATTAATTTTAATACAAATGCATATAATGTGAAAATCATATTTTAACCTTAATTATGGTAATTATGTTTAACTGTTTTGAATAATAATCATGTCCAAAAATTAATTTTACCTTATAAGATAATACAGTGTATCATTATTCAAAATATATAATAAATTTTTCAATATTCCATTCAAATATTTGGCATAGTTAAATTTAAAATTAACCTTGTAGAGGGAGTGAGAAAATAGATTTTTAAAGTGAAAATGTTCAAAAGATTACTACGTTTTTATATCCAATTTCAATTTGAAATTGATTCTAATGAAATAATTTGGATTTATTTATGTATAATTTATCTAATTATACATAAATTAAAACTTAAAATATAATTAACCTATAAAAATAATTAGAACATAAATTTAGTTTTCAATTTAAACTCATCATTTTTTCCTATTTATAAAACACGATTCTTTATTGAAAAATTCTAAAAAACTATAATAAGACTATTTTGATGTCTATATTTTAAAAATTAATTTCATTTTTTCAAATACAATTTATAAATTTTTTAAAATATTACATTAATATAACTAATCCATTTTATGGTGGAAAAAAATACCATTTAGAAAAATACATTTTTTTATTTATAAAATTGGATTTGTTATTATCTACATTCTAGAAAAGATATAATATGAATGTTAAATATTTTATTGAATATATAATATATAAATTTCTTTTTAATTGTTCTTAAAATGTTTCTTTTTAACTTTCTTGATATAAAACGTGTTTCTGCATTGAAAAATAATTTTCTAGTAGGATGATTTCTTAATTTACAAATAGATCTTAAATCAATTAATAATTAATTGGTAAAAAAATTAATAATTTCCAAACATGAATAAACAGTATTTTTATAATTTAGTTAATCATTTTAATTCTCTTCATTCTAATGGCTATGCGGTAATTATCATAATAACTAATAATAAAAATCGTATATTGTAGTTCTATAAAACCCAGTCATGTGTGAAACAAAAGATATCAAAGGAATTCGTTATTTTTTGTAAAATAGGGAAAAAATTATGTTTCGTATACTGCAATATAATATAACTTTTTCATTAATTGTATTTTAATTTTTTTTCATATAAATTAATCTTAAAATTATTTACTCTGAAACAAAATCCATCAATAAATTTTAATTTATTCAAAAATTAATAAATTAGAAAAAAAAGGGTGTTACCATGGTGGTGTCTAGAGACATAGAAATATAATGAGGTGTCTGTATTTTTCATAGAGTATGACCATCTCATCATGTAGAAATTATATCCATCCATGTAGGGACAAGTGTGAATTTAAGAGATTCTCTAGCGTTATTAGTGTAGCATGACCATGGAATTATATTCATTAATGTTAACCAAACTCATCAAATAATATATGGAAATGGATTATGATCCCTTAATCTGAGAAAATAAATATTAGAGAAATATACATTGATATATCATGCACAAGATGATATATCCTTCCATTCAATCTTATGGGGCACTTCTTGGGAGTGATTTGGTATTATAGAGAAATATAGTCAAAACCTTGAAAATAATTAATGAAGGTATAGGGATCATAGGAGACGAAACATAAGGAGACGTTAGTATATAGAATAAAAAGGGATCATATAATGAAAGAGACTTTCTGAGATGATCTTGGTTCATAGGTTTTGTAATTAATGGTTTTCGGGATAGCTATGTAATCTGATAGAGAGGCGGTGTTTCTCTTGCAATAGCAAGGGACATATCTCTTACGATTAAATGACCTTATATATAGCTGAATGAGTGAGGGATTATAGAGAACCAATTTAAAAACTGTGGTAGGGGTATGCAGATTCTCTAGGCGGTGGATTACTTAGAGGAGTGTTAATAAAAGTTGGAGGTGTAAGATTATTTCCCCTATTTCCAACCCCACCCCTATCTGGTACCTAAAAAAGCTAATGGAGGGGGTTGGGATGGATTCATAAAAATAAATACTGTAGAATCCATTAAAAATATTCTTTGGATATAGTTAGAGGCACAATATTTTCCTTACCTAAATTTATTTTTTAATAATAGTCATGTATGTGAACCACTATTTTGATTCGATATGTCTTATTCAGAGAGTAGATATTTTGGTTTCACCTCTCACTAGGAGAATCCTACAAGAAGGGATTCCATGATTTGAAACGTTTTCTGATAGTATTATATGTAAATTCGGGTTGATATATTCATATGGGATGTCATTTTAGATGTGTTCAGGCCTTATGATGGAATCGTAGGAATAAACTTGCTATCATCGATTCATGCCCAGGTTGAATGTTTCTAGTGGAGGATGACGCGTGTCTGTGGAAATAAAACATGGTTTTACCTAATTTTAGGATGGAAACATACACAATAGGATACAACTGATTACTCATCTGTTGGATAATATTACCATGAGAGTCATGGATGTTATGGGACATTAGCTTCCAACAGTAGTGGTAGAGTATAGGGAAGCATTCTTGGGGATATATCGGGTGTACCTCCCCATAAATAGATAAAATTATATATATATATATTATCCTAGGGACTACCCGTATATCTAAAGAAATCACATCATATAGATTTGAAATATTTTATGAGATAATGTTTGATTAGTAAACTTATAGAGGAATGATTTTCTTTGTCCAAGGGTTCTGACTAGGTAGCCCCAATTTAGTTCACCAATATGGTGTACCATAGGTTGATTGTGTGTTTAGATTATCATCCCCTATAGTTGGTAATAATGATTTATATGTATCAACTATTGGGGATCAGTGGCCGCTTCAACCTATTAGAAGGGGAAAGATGGCTCTAAATGATTGAACTTAGATCAGGTTATCACAAGCTCCAAGTACAAAATGTGGATATAATAAATACATCATTTCGATGAATTTAGAGTACATAAAAGTAATCTATTGACTTTAGGAATTTATAACACCATATTACTTTACATATGACTCATAAATAAGATATTTTATCCTTTAATAGACAATTTATATGATGGCCTTCATTACAAACATTCTAGTTTATTCGATTTTCAAGGAGGAGTACATGGGAAACATTAGGATGATTAGAGACATAATCTAAGACAACTAAAATTAATGGATTATATCAATGTTTAAGTTCTATATTTTATACATCAACACTATATGACATTTCAGTTTAGTAGACTGTGTTTTAGTGGACACAACAATGGTTGAGGCAGCATTATCCTGAGTTCTAACCAAGGGAGCAATGCAGGTGTGAATGGTCCATGGGATGATAGAATACTATATAAGATTTAGTCATAATTAATCTTGGATATTAGAACCCGTGACTTATTTGGCAGGAAATGGGTATCCAACAGTGTGGATGAATATGTACTAGTAGTATTTTTATTTATTTTGTAAATGGTTGATGAGAATCCAATTCTCAATACCATTAGAGGAGGGTGTTGAGTATATATATTTCTATGATTCCATAGGGATTGGGTTAGAATGTATCCTAATAAAGGGGTAATGGTGTTAGATTAAGGGTCCTGAGAGATGATTGATCATTAAAATAACTATTTGGCCCATGATCTAGAGTTGGTAACTATAGTATTTTCCTTAAATATATGGTGATAGTACTTTATGGGTGTATAGTTTATCATATTTTATGACCATAGAACTGAAAAGTATTTATTACCACATAAGGAGCATAATTTTACATTTATGTAATAGATAGTATTCCAACATGATTTTGTTTATGAGATAATATATACTCTTGGTAGAGGGAACATGGGAGATAATTATCTTAGTATAATATATTAATTATAGTTTATTCCCAAGGAATCAGAGCATTTATATTCATTTTAGTTATACATTGTGGATGACTATAGCATATCATAACTCCAATAAATTTTTTTGACCCCAAATTTTTAGATACTAATGATGAGAAGTAATGAGACCATATATATTTAGATATCCACAAGAATATCTCCTAATGTATTTTATTATGTTACGGAGAATATAATCCTTTTTAGAGGACATATGATGATACCATTGATATTATATTATTAGTTTATAAGGGAGATTCATACATCCACCTTTGAGGTTATTATATGTGTGTAAATGATGTAATAGGAACTCGAGTGCCCGGTTTGATTTTTAGGGATGATGATGTCTTTAGAAACATTTGTCTCTCAATTACTCACTTGTTTGTAGGTGATGGATAAGCATAGGGTTCTAGTGGGTTAAGATTAACCTCATGATGTTTCATATTATAAGTGTAATGTTACATCTTTGTTCATCATTATTAGACTCCCACCAATGTATATATTTAAAAATTTCTTCTCGATGATCATAGACCGAATCACTACATTTTAAAAAATTCTAGTTGTCTAAGTGTAGAGTTCAGTAAAGGCAATGGGACTCATTAACATGTAGGATACAATATATCCTCAAGGAGTTCCCTAGATGATAGATTCATGCTGTAATGATTTTTTCATAATAAAATTATGTAGAGGATTATAGGATGCATTTTTGACTCATTCGTGTTTGAGAAAAGTTTTTCACCCCTAGATTGGTGTTTATATTAAACATAACATTGATGTTATACAAGACATTGTTTGGTATTGAATGTTTATTTTTTGTATCATTTTGGGGTATCACCAAATATTTTCTGATTTTTTATACAACAGTACTTACCATCCCAATATAATTATGAGAAAATATGAGTCCATGTATGGGTGACCCAATAGGTCACAACTATGACAAACTGATATTGACGAGTCAACAATTTTGTTCCCAGAGATAATGTGATTGATGAAAAGAAGGTTGATATCATCTAAATGTGGATTGGGACTACCCAATTATGAAAAAATTCATATTCAGACGGATGATAGAGAATTTTTTAGTACTAGGAGGGAGATTGTGTGTTTGTAAAGGCCTCACCTAGACAATGAGTGAATTGATTATGACATGGTGGCATTATATCAATCAAATTCATTGTACCTTCTAGATATTATCTATGGTTACTAAGGTGTCATAACACTTATTATTACAATAACTGTTAATCAAGAAAGATGATATCTCCCATGTGTCACATCTTAAGAGGTTTGGGAATGATCAGTTATAAGTTATCGAATCGAGAGAGTTTTACACAAAGGATAAAGCTCCCATTGTAGAGTACCTGATAGAGATTATGGATCGGTAGGAGAATAACCTATATTGGGTATCTCTTAACTTGGTTACTATTCAATGGTAGTGTTGGAATATTTGGGAGTCAACATGAGAGTTTTAAAAACAAATGCGATATTAGTACCCTTATCATTTTTCGTAGACTTTTCATTTTAAAATTAAAATACTTGAATAGGGGTGTTGTAATAGCATTGTTTCTGATTTTTTATGATTTGGAATAAGATAATTAATATTTTTAATGTATGTCATTGACTAATCATGTTATTATAAGGACTGATGTAACTTAATGTTTATATAATAAAAATATTATATATATTTCATTAAAAGCATATAATTATTCTGAAAAATGATATAAATCCGTAAAAGTGTCTTGGATTGGAATCTAGAGACTAAATTTGAATCTAAAAAGGAATTTTTACCCTAGAAAAAATATAAAAATATTACACATCATATATCAATATTTATCTCCTTCATTGGGGATTTAATATTTAAATAAATTAATAAAATAATTTTAAAAAAATAAGACTAATCCTAAATCCTCCCCTATATAAAAATCCTTATGGTAAAATCCTAGGATTATCCTCATAACCTTGAGGAATGAGAGAATATTTTTGGAGGATTATTAGTAGGTGATCCAAAAAGGATAATGGAATTCATGTTAGTATGATGATTATATATTTAGGATCTTGGTAACAATAATTACATGTAGAGATTCCACTTTTAGGATCAATCCAATTCAAATATAGGATAATTTTTTGGAATTTATCCCCATTTTTCTCAGTCAATTCAATCCATATAATAATATTGATTACTCTAACTGATTTTTTTTCATGTATAAATTTATCTTTATAGAGTTTGATATTAATTATTTCTATTGATGCCTTGTCTAAATTCTTATTTATTTTATGACTAAACACTAATTGATTTAGGATAAGATGAACAGTGGATGCAGGTATTTGATAATGTTTTTGTTTCGTTTTTTCTCCAAATATTATATTAGGGATCACTGTTGATAATTCATTTGGTTTTTGTTCTTAAAAATGGCTTCGAAATGATAATTTCACAATTGTTCTTCGGTGAAATGGATCATTACTATTAATATGGGATCAAGATTGAAGGCATGATTTTTGAGTGTAAAAATGAAGAGGGATTACGAGTATATCAATATTTTTGGTTTCATGGTTTTGGGATCTCATTAGGGAAGTGTGACATGAGATTATTCATGATGATATTCGAGTTTTTGAATTCCAAACACTAATGACGGGTATGCTCAGATGATCCCAATTCCTTGTTTATTAGTGAGTTTATTGTTGGAATCAGTGATGGAAGTGGCCAGGTGAGAATCATAGAACAATTAGTATTTTGAGGAAAATTTTTGATTAATTTGGTGTAGTTTGAGAAACACATATCATGTGGTCCCCTTCTATGACACTAGTTTTTTTACATGGAGAGTAAAATATCACATACTATGTGGAACCACAATATAATGTGTGACCCTCAGATAAAGACTCTGCATGAACAAAATGGGTACATAAAATGTTACATATCCAGTAATATGGTAATGAAAAGAGTCTATGGGAATGGCCATATACATTTACATGACCATGTATATGTGCATGACCAATGTATAAGTGTACAAGATGAGGTACATTAGAATGTTCCAGATTAAATGAAATCCGGTAGAAAAAACAAAATGATTTTTAACCTATTCTCTAAACAATTTTCATTCCAAAATAAAACACCATTTTAATAGAAAAACGTTTCTTATTATATGGAGTGAAATAAAATATTTGGGTCAAACAATTCATTTTTTTCTCTACGTACAATTCATGTGATTTATCTAATGACAGTTGAGAAAATCTAATTTTTCAGAGTATCCAAATTCAGATTGGTGTGTTCCCATGGTTCATCACCATAAGGGTACAAGGATTCATGACATAGTGATCATTGGATGTAATACCATATATTGGATTATAGTATGAAAGAATTTGATTATTTATCTGTCTGATTTGGGATGTGATCCTCTATTATATTATTATCATTCATTAGTGGTTCAGAGGTATCATTTTGACCAACATACAGGGGTGTATGATCCCCCAATTTATGATTTATTCATGGTATGGTCCAATATACCCAAGGGGCCCTGTTTGAGATCCCTAATCTTAGTGTTGAAAATAATAGTGTTTCGGTTAGTAATAATTTGGTGGGGATCAACAAGAAAGACCTATCAAATGAGAAATATATGTTAAATCATGACCCATTAAATGAGTTCTCTAAAATAATCATTACCTTTAATACTAAGTAGAATCTTTGGTTAGGTTTTCAGTTGAGACCTCTTGGAGATTTAGTGTCTGTTATGGGTATATATAGGTTTTATTATTGTCATGTCTCCAATTAGTATTGACATAACTTTGTAATGTTGACATAAATTATATATTGATGCTTTATGTTTAGTGATTTAATTGTTCCCTACTAGGTATTATTATACTCACACATGCATGGGATCTTAAAAAACATATCATGTATTATGAAGATTACATTCCTTTTGACATCTTCCAATCAAGACCATTAGTATTTAAATTATGTTGAGATCTATAAACCGTAGTATATGAAATGTGTTACATTTTACTAAAATCCACACATTATGATCATGTTTCACTTTTATATTTGTTTGATGGTATTTTAATTGGAACGTTATGATTTTTGGTACATTTTTATTACATCAACGTGGGCTAGATGTTATTTGTGCTTTATGATGTCTATATTTTATTAAATTTAATTACTGTATGATTATTTCAAAGAATTGTTTTGTTTATAGGTACTTTGGATATGGACTCCCATGTGTGAGATATGCATAATCACTTCTATCTACCAACCACTAGCCTATAGGGGGATAGATTAGGGTTCTACATCTAACATACCACATTCAAGGATGGACTCACTAGGTTGGGTATAAATTTTTTTGATAATATCTATTCCATAGACTATCATTCAAAACATGATGCAATCATAATAGTATATAGAAAATTACATAATGATTTAGGGTGAAGGTTTAGGATAATATATGTTTTGGGGGAAGAAATCACAATCTGATTCGTTTCTGGATCTTCCACCAATAACTCTTTTGAATTAGATTCATGGGGATTAAGAGAAGACACAACCTACAAATGGAAAAAATAGTATTAAAATTTAAAATTTAAAAATTTTAAATAATTTAATTAAATTTTTTTCCTAAATAACTACCTATAACACACCATGAAAAGAGGATGCATTTTATTTTTTATAAATTTAATTTTTTCAATAGATTGTTAATCGAGAAACTCTCAATCTAAAGGAACAATGAGATTATATACCATTATTATATAGTCAATAAATTATATGTATAAATAGGAATAAAAAAATTTAAAAAAAGTATAATGTTTTTTTAGAAAGAATATATATTTTTTATTCATTTTAATACTATTTTAATAGAGATATGATTTCCATTAAATGGGTTTTATTTCTTATTTTAAATATTATAATTATATAATTATAATTTTAGAAAATTAAAACGATAAAATAAATTTCATTATCTAAATAAACATTTAGAAATTATCATAGAGTGATTTTTGGGTTTTGTTTAAATATATATTTTTCAATAAGTAGTGAATAATAATATTTTTTAAAAAAATTAACATGCCATTTAAACCATTTAAAAAATAATTATTTAAAAATTATATTAAGAGTAAAATTATTCCTTTATATTATTTTTAATTAATATTATATATTTAGAATCAAATTTTTCTTTCTTTGTTTTATACAAAACTCATTTTTTACAAAAGAGAACTTTTTCATGGGAAAAGAGCTTCTTGTCATGTTGGTCGGTTACTTTTTAAATTAAATTCAACCAAATCTGTAAATTTATTTTGATTAAAAGATTTTGATACATGAAATAATAATTATTCATATTAATTTATATGTTAACATTAATTTTCTTCATAATGAATAGTTGAAATAACAATTATATCGTACAACAATAAATGTAAAAAAGGATTACTATAATGATAAACTAAAGAGAAAAGGTATAAAATTACATGGAAATTCCTACATTCTATTTTATAGACTTAAGTATACCACATATCATATAATAATGTTTAATTGTGATTTTTTTATACATTTGGAATGAATAATTCATTAATTAGTTTTATTATTTTTAAAATTTTCAAGTGTGTTATTTTCCCTATATAAAAAAGGAAACATAATCTTCTCTTAATTACACATGTTATGATCATTTTGGATCATCCATGACCTCACCAAATATTTTTCTACAACCAATTCACTATCATATAGTATATTTTTTTTTCAAAAAAATTTCAATGAAGATTGTAGGAACAAAGTTAAAGAGGTTGTGTAAATAGGAGGTATAGTTCATCACCATATATTTTCTGATTATTTACATTTATACCTCATTGAAATCATTCCCAGACATGAGGATATAATAATAAATTAAATGACATATAATTATATTATATTATGATAATATCTTAACTTTTATACATATCCACTTCCATCAAATGGAAAATCAATCCCTCAATCCTGTGTACCGGAGACAACCAACTCACAAACCGATGTAATTCATTTTCCATAATCTCCTATCACACCAAGATATGATGATGGATTTAGTATATATATATATATATTATTTATGAAAAAATATTTAATAAAAATTATAAAAACCAATATATCTGAATATATTCCAATCTCTTGGATGATGATTACATCGTACATGTGTATAAGTGGACTACCTCCTCCACGAAGTGATGCAATTTGATTTTCCCTTATTATTTACATGGAAAGTAATGAGAATATTTTGAATGAATATATATTATATATATGATATAATAAATACACTTTAACATAGATTTACTATTTACCCTTTTTTGATTTATCTGTGAAAAAATTAAATTAGCGTACAAATGTACGTACAACCTACCCCCTTCATGAATGAAGTAAATGATTTTTCTTACTTCATATTTTATAAATGAATATAAATATATATATAATGATTATATTTTATATTAATATCATGAATAAAATTCGTGACATTATGTATCAATGCTTAATATAGAGAGACCTAAACTACAAAACTAGAACATACATGAAAAACCGAGCAGTATTCACCGATAATAATAATTTTAATGAAGTATCATTAATAAAAAAGTTATAAAATGTTATAAGTAACTATTATGTGGTATTATATATATGATAATAGATCAGGAAAATATTAATAAATAAATAAATAGTTGTCAATCTATAGTTTCAAACATGTATGAAAGAAGTCAGACCTGAGGTTAGGTTTTTTTAAATCTCAATGTTATTCAAGATTATTTATTTTTATGTAATTTATTAGAGTAATATTTTATATTTATATAATTAATTAAGGTTTAATTGTTTTCCTATGATTTATTCTATAAATAATACATTTTACGTTCATTTTCCCTTCATTATGTAGTCATGATATAGAAATAAATTTTTAAAAGAAAATTGTCATTTTATTTTATACTTTGTCAAGAAACATTATCTTACGTGTACATAATTTCATTAAAATGACAAAAATTTTATTTTTGAAATTATTAAAATATTTAATAATGTATTTTTAATAGTTTATGAAATTTTAAAAAATGTTTTAAAACGAATAATGTTGTTAATTTTTTAATGATCTACATTTTAAGCCCTTTTAAAAATATCTAAAAGGATTTTTTTTATCAAACTATACAAAACAGAGGAATTTAACTACATCATGACCACATTTTTCTTTATTGATTCCATTACATTTATAAAAACATATATTTAGTGGAAAAAAATCCTTAATATTTGGGATATATTTTAGAACTTTAATGTAATGATTTTAACAAGAAAATTGTATTTCCCTCATGATATTTTCTAGTGATTTTTAATGTATTTTCATCTTTGTAAACATCCTTTATTGAACATACTAATTAATAAATTATAAAATGATATTGTAAAAATATTTTTCTGGATGGTTTATTATCACTTTTAATTGGTAATATATTTAAATTGTTATTCTATTTCATCCAATATAATCAAATATTGATTTCTAGATCCTATTGATTAAACAGTATTGTTAGTTATTATGATGAATGAATTATACTTGATATGTGATTATTGGTTATGAGAATTAAATTTCCCCACTCTGAATGGGTATGTCTCATAAGACAAACTAGTTTTTATATTTTGATGAGGCATGAACCATTTATGTAATATGTTATTGGAAGAGGATTTTGGGTATGTTTCAGATGTCCGACATTATACATTACATCATTATGAAATATATTATTCATGTAAATGTTATTATTTTATATAACATACATTGCTACATTTAAATATTATGTGATTATTTATATAATACTATTTTATTAAAATTTATTTATTTCTTAATATCAATGTCTTTGTTGGTTTTCATGAATTTATAACATTAAGAGCATTTGATGTCACTAATTCTATATGTTTTCCTTCACCATGATTCCAGGAATTGTATTATTATTGATAAATGTGGATATTCTAAAGGATATAATTATGTTACAAATGATAACACAATATTTTATTTTATGTCAATAAGTGTAATATTCGATTAAAACATGTATCCAGTTTTAAAGACTTCTAAAATATTCAATACTTTATGCTGAAACCACATGAATATAGTAACAATATAATAAATATTCCAATAAATCTAGAATAATAGGTACAAGACATAATAGTTGGAATTATAATATGTTTATTACAAACATTGGAAACTTTATTTGGAAAATCATTCATTATGTAATATTAAAATACAAATGACATTAAGTATATGTCTAAGTATAGTATAATAAACTAAATGTCTTGTATATTAGAAATTATATGGTTATCCTAGTAATGCATCCTTCTCAATATACTACATGTGGATATGGTTTTGGAACAGATTCATCAAGGTGTAATATGATCAAAAAGTGTTGTTTGAGTATATATTGGACATCATTATGGTGAACGGTGGCCATGATCATAATGCATACATAGTTTTTTAACTCCATATGGATATGTTTGGGTTAATTAAAATATCAATTTAAAAATATTATGATGGATTTGAAACTATTTTCTTATGTGTAAATATTTTAAAACATTATTTTTTTTAAATTTTTGATTAGCTATGAAAAAAATCAATTTATATTATGTGTTTTAGTATATTTTATGTTCTACATTATGATTCATAATTTTTTGATCCCGTATTGTGTTTGATAGTTTTTATAAATAGTCCCAACATTATGGAGTGGAATATTTATTAATTCCCATAATATATGAAGGGACTTCACACCTAGGAAAAAATAAATTTGGATCTGGTGCTTCAGTTAGAGATGAATACCTTTTTACTATACTGGGGTTAGATAACTAAGGATATGACCAATAAAAATTATTTATTGGAGAAAAAAAATGACAAAAAAGATAGTATAAATATGTTAGACCACTTCATGAAATAGAAACCATCACTACTAAATGGGACTAAAAATAAATTGGCTTATAAGAAATGTATATGTTTTTAAGATGAGATATCTCTCTCTTTGGTATGTAATTAAAAAGAAAAGGTAGTCATGTTAGGTTATCTTATCTTATGAGATATTGGTTGATTTTTTTATTGAATTAAAACACAATTGTTGATAAGGAAGTATAGATAATGGAATTAAATTTTTATTTATAGCATTTCATGGAATTTTTTCCATCTAGAATAACTAGAGGATATAAAGGGACAATTACTAACTCTAATAAAAAAGGAATATGAAAATGTTATTAAATTTGATGATAAAATTTCACGGATATCAATTCATGTTATGTACTACATATGTAATCCAATGAGAGAGATGAAACTTTTCATTTTTGGGCCTAAGAGAATCATATAAAGAGAACTAATATACCAAAAATTTTCATCATACATGACTATAATATCATGTCTTATCAACATTGAGAATTAATTCATAAAATATTATAAATTTAAATGAACAAAAGATTACAATAAAAAGGGAGAATAAAGGATAACAGTTCAAATAGAATTGAAAAATATATAACACACAATTATTTTGGAATGAAGCATCATTGTGCACGCTTGATATAAAAGGACATTTTCATACATGTGGGAAAAATCAATCATTATCATAAATTAGCTTGTAAGGGACAATTCATCAAATTCTAGTTAATTATCTATTTGGAGATGGATTACAATTCCAATAAATTACCTAATCATTAGGGAAACATACAAAAAATAAATAAATGTGGATAAGGTCATTCTTATTAAATTACAATAGCCTACATAGAATATCTAAGTGATGTGGTTAGATATACACTTAGTATCCACTCCATGAGGAAAAATGTTTTATTTGATTCTATTGTCATCTAATAGTATATATCTGATGTGTTTTCTATGGGTATCTCATTACCACATTTGTATTTAGATATTTAGTTTTACTGAAAAATATAAATGGTAGGATGACCACATTTGAAGTATATAACTCATCTATGATAGGAGTTCATTGAAATATTCCTCAAATGAATGTTATTATTATTCTTCTATTTTAATTCATCTTAATTTCAGATATGGAATAGATCTCTAATTATATTGTCCATATCAATTATTGATGATGGTATGTTATGTTTTTTTTCAATATAAATCTTCAATCATTTATTAGTTTGATGATTTTTTTAAAATGGTAGAAAATTTTATTGATAAAAAAGAAAGGGTTTACACAAGTCCGAAGGAATGTATTTTGTAGACATCCTGAGCGTAATAAGGGATTAATTCAGAAGGGAGGTCATCCATCCAATGTAATTCATGAGTAAATATGAGATTGTCAAGCCCATAAGAGATCATGTTGGCTTCGGGGAAGGCATGAGTGGTGATGAAGTTAAGCCCAACCAGCGAATTCAAACAGTTCATCTAGCGGGCAGTAAGAGGCCAAGAAAGGTGAATTGTACCATTCCCGATGGCTTGAATGATTGTAGTAGAGTCTCTCTCAATCCAGATATTATCCCATATGTGAAGTCTGGAAAAGGTGATGGCATGGATGACACCCATCATCTCAGCTTCCAAAGTAGTAGTGGAACCTCATGATCTATAAAAGCATCCAAGGATCTGGTCCAGGTGATTTCTGAAGACGGAACCACAGCCCGCTAGTCCCAGATTGCCTTTGGAGGCTCCATCCACATTAATTTTAATCCTTCCCGGAGGAGGGGGGATCCAAAAAACTTCATGAGTGGAGTGGGGATAAGGGTAAATCCCCTCCACCCTAAGACGTCTAAGGATCCCAAGGTCACCGACCAAATTGTTGCAGTGAGCTTTTGGGATAGAAGATGCTTCGCGGATAGCCATGAGGATTCTTGTTTTCCCTGCACAAATTTTAAAAGAGTTATTGTGGAAAATTAAATAATTTCTACCATAAAAGATAATGTGAATAAGTTCTGAAAGCGCCGAAACCGAAAGGTTTTTTATTTTCGTAGACATAGAAAACTTCAAGAAATTCTGAATCTGCATGTTGATGGTGTCAAGGAAAGGCCACCTGCACTCAAAAATGTCAAGAATATAATGCGAGAGAGTAGTAGCTATGTCACAGGAGAGAAAGAGATGATTAATATCCTCTCTATGTTGACTGAAAATACGACATTTTGAACAAAGAGTTATTCCGAATGTTTGAAGGCAGTTATCTGTGGGAATTATTTGATGATAAATCTGCCTGACTAATGTAAATATTGAGGGTTCTATCCAGGGTTTGTTAAAATTGTCTAGCCAGGGGTGTATATTGTCATCATTGTTGAAAAGGAACTTATAATAGCTTTTGGAGGTAAGGATCCCATTGCGCGCCGGTTCCCAAATAGGAAGATAATTAGTATTAGCGAAGTGATAATTATCAACAATTTGGGTAATATTCTCAGGGAGATCAAGATTATACATATGAATGAACGAGTCAATTGATTCCTAAAGATGGGGAGGGGGTTGGTTGGTATCTTTCAATGAGATCAGAAGAACACCAGTCTAATTATCAAACCAGAATTTTAAGCTGGAGTCCATAGAGGCTATCCATCTAGAGTTAGACATAATAGACATAAAGGTTGTTTTGATAGAGGGCCAAATGGAGGACTTAAGAGGATAGAGATGATTGTATCTAAGCTTGTCAAAGAAGCGAGTTCTGGGGAAGTTCATGGAGGGAGAGGTGTGGTGAATATTGTTCCACATATGTCTAGCTTGAAAATCCACATTGAATTTAGAGATATTTTTAATGCCAATCACCCCTTTATCAACAAGTTTGAAGCAGGAGGTCTAGGGGATAGTCACCAGCTTCCTCTCCATAGTGCCACCAGTCCAAAAACAAAATTTCCTAGAAATGTTAAGGAATTTTAGAATACTTTTTGGATATTTATATATAATCATTGAATAAACAAGTTTAGAAAAAATTGTATATTTCACCAAAACAAATTGTACCGTCCATCGAAAGGGATATACCCTTCCAGGATGAAAGGTTCTCAAGTGTGTGATCCATAATGTAGGAGAAGTAATCCGCTTTAGGTATTCCCCAAAATATTGGCACACCTAGATAGTTAAAGGGGAGAGAGCCTTCTTTGATGCCCAAGATGTTAGATATGGAATGTTTTCGTCCCAGAGGGAAGTCTTTACTGAAAATGTTGGAAGATTTGTTCCAATTGATGTGTTGAACACAGATTTACTATTAATGGAGCAGAATAACTTTAAGTTTGAGAATGTTCCTTTTGTCTCCCTGGGTAAAAAGAATAATGTCATCAGCATAAAGAAGATGCGAAGGAACTTGTAAATTTCTGGAGGCAGAGACAGATTTTATGGTTCCTTTATCAATCTCCTGGGTAATCAACCTACTCACGTAGTCTTCTACAATGGAGAATAGAATAATAGAGAGTGGGTCACCCTGCATCACACTTTTAGTGCAGTTAAAATATCCTCTAAGAGAGCCATTAATGAGGATGGAGATGTAGGAATAGTTGAAAAGAGATTTGATTTTATTAATGAAAGTTTCATTGAAGCCAAATTGGGAAATAACTTTATAAATAAAGATCCAATCAATGGTATCAAAGGCCTTCACAATATCATGTTTGATAGAAACACTCCCCCATCTGCTCTTTTTGTTTAAAAGATTAGTGGATTCAGAGGCCAGACAGATGCAATCTTGAATAGATCTGCCTTTTATGAAATAAAATTGGTTCCAAGAAACTATTATGCAACAAATGGAGTTCATTCTATTGGAAATTAATTTCGTGATGATTTTGAAAAGAGAATTGATAAGGGCCATGGGTCTGAAGTTCTGAATCATATCAGCGTTCTCCATTTTGGGGATATGAACCATAAATTGGGAGTTAAGGCCATGAGGGACAATTACATTAGAGAAGAAGGAATTAACCATACGACAAACATCTTCTTTAAGAGTATCCCAATGGCATTGATCGAAGCCATTGTTAAAGACATCCAGTCCAGGAGCACTGTTAGGATTAAGGCTAATGACAGTGCCTCTGATTTCATGATCAAAGGGGATGTTATTCAGAAGAGTTTTATCTTCCTCTGAAATGAGAGAAGGAATGACATCAAGTCTGGGGTCTTTATCAATATTATCACCATTGAAAATATTTTCAAAATAAGAGACCAAGTGATTGGAAATTCCTTCATCAGTGTTAAGAATTTGAATATGAACCTAAATATCTACATCAAAATAGTTCAATCATATTATTTTATTAACTATTTAAGGGTGGTATTTATCTAAAATGTATAGTAAGAATAATAACATTGAATATGAGCCCTTTTTGGGAATATGATGATGTTAAGGTAAGAAAATTATTCATTCTCATTATGGAATATGATTGGTTATACTCATAAAATAGTAAATGTTGTATGGATGTTTTCCAATAAGAATGTTTATAATTGTGATCTATTGAATTTATATTCCCACTTTTCATTCAATGAATTCATTAGACATAGTGAATGAATTGTGGGGCCTACTGTATAACCATAATGAATTAGATTGGCTCATGAGAAAAACTAGTTTTAGTATTGTACAAGGACTTACACATTTATGTAAGATGTATTGTCGTGAAGAATTGATAGTATGTTTATGATGTATAAATTTATGAATCCGACCATTATGACATTAGAAATTATTTTCCATTTGATTATTTCAATAGTTATGATATCCATGGATATATTTCAAGACTAGGTGACTATTTTTATGGAATTATTTGATCATCATTTTTTTACCATATTATTTTTCATGATCATGTTATTGATTAAATGGATTTTTTTGATATTAAAATTGGAATATTAATTATGAATAATATATTTTATGATATCATCAAATAATCACATTTACATAACCATCATTTGATCTTACCCGTAATTTATTACCTTTCCCCATGATATATAGAATTAATCATTGAATGATTTCAATGTCGAATAACTTTTTATCATTATTTACATTCTTGTATTATTGTACCAATGTAAATTGAGAATCATATATGTCTGAGGATCTTCAATAGTACTAAACTATTAATTCTATTATGATGTGATTTTTTCTATCTTATGAATATGTGAATAAGTGACCAAAAACTCTTGGAAAATATATTTGGGGTATTTATAATATTTATTATAGGTGTATTAGTTTGAATTGTAGAAACTAGATTAATTAAATAACACAATAGAGAACATAATCCTTTTAAAAACTCTGTGAATATGTATAATTGTTGCATGACATCATAATGTTTTGTTAATGTTTTTTATTAATGTTAATATTATGTGTATTTCCTATAAATTAAAATGTTTCTTGATTCAACAAGTGTATGTGGTATTAGAATAAAATAATTTAAGGGAATTATCCCAAAAAATAATTATGTTAGTATATCACAACCATAATTCTAGTTCATGACAATAGTTACATTACTATGAACCAAGTTTGAAACCCCAATAGACTTTTCTTAGGTCAATTAAAATTTCATCTAGAACAACTATAATGAATTGATCATATAGATGCCTATTATATTCTATAGTAATATATGATAAGAATAATGAGTCTTAGGATTACATTAGTAATGATAATCTTATGTTAAAAATTAGTGATACTCATTTTTTAGGTATTATTTTATTCTTTTCAAACAAAAATTTGGATATTTTGGGACACATTTATGGTAGAAATCCATTGGGATTATTATTTGTTTTAATAAAAAAATCAATAGAGGAATTATTATTTGATATTATATATATATAATTCCATGGGTATTGATATCATTTAGGGAAAGTATGATAATTTATGTTAAGGATATAATATTAAATTGTTATTATTGAATTTGTTTAAGAAATAATCTTTAGATAATACATTATCTGATAAGTTATTTGATAATTAATTTTTTTTGATGTTCGAAGTATTTATTTTAAAAATTTATTGAAATTATGTTAATTTAGTTACTAATAAAGGGAAACCTATATTCTTGGGGACAACCAAACTCATCTTGAAGGCCATAGGGACAGAACCCACAATTTAAGGGTGACATGGGTTCATTTCCAACCACTAACCCCCATAATGACATTGTTAGATTGAGAAATTTTTGACATAAATGGTATGATATCTAATTATTAACTAGATTATGGGAATAATATTATAGGATAAAAACGTTTTTTTTCTTTTTTATATTTTGGGTATTATTATCATTTATGAGTTGTTTTATTGGGTTGAGGTATATATAACATTTTTGTTTAACAAAATATATTATTTTCAAAGAATGAATTTATATTTTTGATATGTAATAATAATGGAATGAGGCAATCTTTTAGTTTATAATGATATTTATTTTTGAGGTTATTGAGGTTATTTTGGATGTGTGTAAATTTGTTTTTTAAATAATCTATGTTGAAGATTTGTAGTTATTGTGTTAATTTTTATGTAATAGTTAATATTGATTCATTTAAGGGAGAATAAATTTTGGGAATTATCATATATTATAGTAACAATTCTAGTTATTATTAATGTAAAATGATAATATGAATATCTTTTGGTCCTTTTTGGATTACATGATTCATTAGATGAATATTTTAGTATATTATGCTCAATAAATCTCATCTTTAATACTCATTATTTTGAGAAAAACATGATATTTTATTTTAAACTAAGTAATTGAAAATATAATAAATTTCATGTAAGAATATTTTCTTTAGTTCATATTATAGATTTCAATTTAATTCCTCATATATTAGAAGAGGACATTGAATCAAATTTTTTCCTATTTCATTAATTTCAGTTAAATCAATGGTCTATTTCACTCCTCTTTGGTTTGTAGTTTTTTTGTTTGTAATTTTCAATTGATAATTCACTTTATTATGATCAATGATAAGAGTCACTATTTATAATTAAATTGTCATTACATTTTTATTTAATTTTTTATTTTTCACATCTAACTAATCATATACTATTTGGAAACCCAGCTTGGTGTTATTATTGATGATTTTATCATTTCTATTTCCCTCTTCTAAAAAGAATTTTTATTAACCCTATTAAAATGTCCACAATTCAAAATAGAAATAGAAATGTAAAACCCATGATTTTTGAGTGACAGTTAAAATTTTGTGTACATAATTTCTTTATGGTATAGGGAATTTAACACCATAAGTTCATAAATGAACATTATGATTTATTCCAAATATCGCATGCAACACTAATCATAAATGGACCATGAAATATATTATTTTCATATGATCAGTATATAATATCCATAGAATATGACATAAGAAATTTGGATGAAATGTGTTATTTATTATTCATACGGGTATTTCTCGATAACATTTTTTTTGATTAACTACTGTGAAATAATCACACAATATTCAATAAATAAATTATATACTTCAAAAATATATTATCGTCATCACTAATTTTAATTTTTATTATCCATGGATAATATATTTAATTTTTATCAATTTAATAATGTTATTTTATAAAAATATCATAATTTTTCCAATCATCAGATCAAAATTATCCTTTACTGAATTTTTTAGATTTTTTGAAATGATTGTTTCTTTCATGAATTGTTAAAAATATCATTTCAATTAAATATTATCATGTATGTTTAAATAATTTTAAATTTTATTTTTTTATGTTTTTGTAAAGTTTAATAAATCCATATTATTTATATTATTTTAATTAATTTCATTAGAATCAAAAACTATCCTTGATTTTCAAATAAATATATTTTATTTCTAAAAAACATATCTTATGAAACTAGATTTACGTGCATAAAATGATAGATATTTTAATTGATTAATAAACCAGTATTGAATAATTATTTTAATAAAATTTATATATAATATATATAAGAATTAAAATTCAAATAATTTTTTGTACTAGTCATAAGGTTAATGTAAAATCATTATTTTCTTTCAAAATTCAATTTCATTAAAACCGCCTTTTCATTGCACTTTTCATGATTAATTTTAAATTACATCAATCAATTTATATGAATTGAATAAAAAAAATTATTCTATATATATATATATTGGAGATAAATATTTGGTAAGTATGGCCATTTTTTAGTAATTATAAACAATAATTGTAGAATATTATCATCATAATATTAAGGGTAAATCAGGTAATTATAAAAAAATTATTTGATAAGGTCTTTAAGACGACCCTGCCAAAATAAATTTTCTTTTCAATGAGTGGTTTTCATATATGTCTATAAATTACTCAAATAAGTGGCTACTATGATCCACAATGATTTTAATTTGACTTTTATATCAATTATGTCATTTATTAACACAAAAATTTCCATTTTTTACTATAAATAATAGTATTATTTTTTGATATGGATAATAAACACAAAAATTTGAAAATAATTGATATTTTTAAAGATAAGTATCTATTGTTTATCATTTTAATATTTTTAAAATACTTAGTAATAATTTATTTACCATATATACAAATAAAACCCAACACATGATAAATTTGACTAATAGAAAAAGAAAGTTTATAGTTTTAAAAATAATAAAAGTTATTTTAGATAATGGTATTATTGTTATCCATGAATGTTTTATATAATTAAAAAAAATTAGTGTTATGTGATTGTTTTTTATCAGAAATCCATTTCCCCTATGTTGCTTTCAATAACATATTAAATGAATAGTTCCATAAATGAAATTAATTATATTTTATAATAATTTTGAATTAATTGTGATATTTCAAATAAATAAAATTTTTATATTGAAGAAAATAGTAAAAACATTATTATCATAGTAATTTTAAGAAATTTTTAACTCAGGTTAAAACAAAAAGATATTGGTAAATACATATTATATAATATTGAATTTTTTGATGATAGGATATCAGCCATAGATCTTTCAGTAATAAATATAAATAATTTTGCTCATATTTTTCAATAATAAATAATTATGATTAATATAATACTATAGGAAATTTAAAATGTATCCCTCCCTAGAATATACAAGGGAAACTATTATACTATTTTATTAATACCAAATGATATAATTTTTTGTTGGACAATAACTAAAACAATAAATTAATTTATTCTCATAGCAAATCATAAGGATCTTTTTTTATAAAACCCTCCTTAGAAGGACGTGTTTGTAATTATAATGTGGTTTTTTGAAAATGATGTATCATTATTAACTGAAATTTTTTTATGGTTCCACCTTGTTGAAATATTTATTATCTAATATGATATAATTGCATAAGTATATCAAATATTATTAAACGTTATTATTGTAATTTAATTCCATATATCAATCACGACTTCCATTAAATGGGAAATTAAAAGATAATTCGTGTTTAAGGTGAAATACTACTTCTCTAAATGATATAATTTTCATTCCATCACCACTTTTCATTGTTGCTGTTAATGATCTATTTAATATATATATATATATATGACATTTTTAAAATATTCATCCTTACTTAATCCTAATAAATTAAGTAATTTATTAAATTTTCATTAATTTAGAAAAGATGTATTTTTTTTGTGTAAGTGTGGATTACCACCCCCACAAAGTGATGTGATAAATAATTCATAACCATATCACATGAATTATATATATATTTTTATATTTAATGAAATAATTTTATATTTATGTTATAATGATAATTTTCTGAAGAATATACAATACTTATGTTATTTCCATCATTATTTTTGAAAAATATAAACATTGCTTAGGTGTACATGTGGATTGCCATGTCCATGATTATAACCCCTTACTTCTCCCTTTCCTACTTTACCCTAGCCTATGGGAAGTCCCAATAAATTAATTTAGAGGCCTATCTCTCTCTGGATTTTCATTTCATTCAACTAACGCAGCCATTAATAGAAACCTTTTCCTTGAATCTCTCCTTCCACTCTTGCACTCTTCTCCTCGGTTGACTCTCCCGAACTTATAAGAAGACACTTTGACTAATTATGGAAGATGTTTTCATTCATTCAATAACCTAGATGTTCAACTGATTTCCATTGCGACTACTGGCAGTACCGATTTTGACTGGTCGGGCTAGACTGACTGATTTCTTTAGGTCGGAAACTCCACCTGCAGAGATTGTGGAAAAGGCTGAATCATTCTCTCCAGCGGTGTAAGAATAAATGTTGTTGGGGAAACAAAAAAATAATTAGAGAAACAAATAGGTGTTTCATAGGCCATCGAGGCAAGAACATGATAATCCCCCTGTTTATTTTTTATAACCATATTTCAATATTTATTTAAAATGTAAATTTTGTATATAATAAGGATAATTATGTAATTATTATTATTCAATAATTCATTGAATAATTATCTCTTTTTGTCATAGTCAAATTACCAATGTATTATTTATCATATGTATTAAATATCAGTGATACATCCTATATAAATTAATTTATTAAATAATTAAATCTAAAATATAACTAAATAAAATAAAATAATTAATAAACATGGTAAAAGTTATTAATAATTTAAATAGTTAAAATATGTTTATTGTTTATTATTATGAATAATATTTAGGATATGTTAGACATGAGTTTTTGTATCTCTTCTAAATTTTTTTATCAAGACAAATTTTAATGCTATGCACCTATTTTATTTTATATGTTGTATTTTATTCCCATTTTAAATGATATATAATGAATTCGTCATAAATAATGGTGTTTTATGTTTCAATTTCAATTATTTCATCATAGGGGATTTAACATGAATGTTATGAATTGGTAAGGAGTTTCATAACCAAATTAATTTTCATTAGGTAATATTAAGCCTTCATTATCATTGATATTCTATGATTATATGTTTAATGACGTTTGATTATTTTATGTCGTATATCTGCTTATTGTATTTAGATTTTCATTTAATACCAATAATTAATTAATCAAATAATTCCCAATTGAATGGTATGATCATTACAAGAGAGTTATTCTCATGTTACACTCCATTGATACATATTTTATATTATACACCGCTTTGTTTTTATATGTTTTATATACTACCATTTTATATAGTTTATATCACGATTATCTATAAATTCATGGCATTTAATCTTCCATTTTATTTTATTAATTTCATTGGGTTTAAAATTCCAAGGATACCAATGTGGTAAGGGTTTATTTCATAATCTCAACATTATTTATGATTATTTATTTTTAAGTGTCTAATGGTGGCATTATTTTCAAAATATATAATATTTATTATTATTTTCTTCAACATTGCTAATATTTTAATATTATATGATTTCAATTTATATTTGTATTTTCTACTAATCATGACGAGTAAATCATGTTTATAAAGAAAAGTCACTTCTTTTTTTATATATTCTAGAATATTTTTCTTCAATATCCATATTTTATATTTAATTTTATAATTAATTTTTTATAATATTATCCAATTATTTATTAATGAAATTCTTACACATGTTTGGAATTTCAGAAAGTTTATTTGAAATGAATCTTTTTATCATTATCCACAATTTTTTGATTTAGCTTTTTAGCACCTATGTGAACAAATATTTTTACTAACATAGTCAGTAGAAACAACATTTTTCAAACTATAAATTCCAATCCCTACTTTTAATATTATCATAAAGAATTCCAGGATTTTTTTCAATTAAAATGTTTACTTTATATTTTGAAAATTCTCATTGTTTAAAAGTTGAATCACAAATGAAAATGGGATTTCCATAAAGCATGATTTTAATAATATTTTATTATATATATATCATTCAATGATAATTGACCCATATTTTATTACCACATTATGGATAATTTGTAATGGTACTATCCTTATTATTTTTATAGATTTTTTTAATCAATTTTACTCAATAAATATTAACATTTCATATAATTGTTTTTCAATAATAATATATATATTGATTATGTATTATAATTTTCTTCACCACTTTAACATGCTAAATTATTTGAAGAAATTAGATTATGTAAGGGGATACAATATCACCTCAATGAATTTGTAGGTCTCATGAGAAATTCTTTTTTTTATTCAACCAATGAAATACCATCTATGTTATCTGTTTTAGAACGAGGCTTTGATGATATGTTTATGATATTATGACCTTATGAATTACAAAAATAAGAGATTATTTATTGATCTCAATATGATTATTTATATTATTATGATATACATTAATAAATTGCATGATTAGGTAATTATATATATTGAATTATTTGACATTTAATTATTCCTTCCATGTTTTCTCTATTCTTATCTTATTGCTTGACTAGTTTATTTTTTCTTCTATTACGTATTTCATGTAGATTATTCTTTATTTATTATATGAAATAATATTCTACTCACATTATTTTACTATGTATTTGAGCTCACCCATTTTTTTATTACCCATGATCAGAAGATGGAGATTTTGAATGTGTTCAAGGATACATAACAGTTTAAATTTTTATGTTATAATATTTTATTGATAATGTAATATTACATTCATGTATGTATCTAGTTATATTGGATTATTAAATGATTTTTCCAGTTTGAATGTGATTTCATTTATCATATGTAAATTTAATAATGTAACATTCGAATCAATGGTACTTGAGTAAGAGTATTTATAAATTATCTTTTATATTATAGAATAAGAGAATGATCATTACTAGCATGAATGACCAGTATAAATAGTTTATCATAGAAAAAATGTTCTTTGAAACAAGATTACTCACACGGTAATGTCCTCAATAAGAATAACAAATTTCAGGATTATTCTTATCATCTTATGGATTCAATGAAGAAAAATTATAATTAATGGTTTTTATAAATTTTAGGTAATTTAAAATACCATCCAAATTTGAAGGTTGATATAATTATATAGAGTAATATTTTATTATATATTTATTTTAAAATAAATTTATTCTCTTCAATGGATTGAGATACACATAACTCCAATAATAAATGAATCATTATATATTATTTGGTTATATCCTAGCGGATAAATTAGATTTATGAATAATAGTAATATATATTTTTTAAAAATGAATATTTCTTTTTGATAAAGAAAATATTTTATTATTAAGGTAATTTTATTTTTTAATTGTCTACCTTTTCATTAGAAGGGATGTTATTGATTTCTAAGACAATTCTACAAATAAAATTTTCAAATTTTAGAAAATTAATAATAAAATTTTGAAAACAAATTCCAAAAAATTTCATAAATATCGTATATTAAATTTTACAGTGTTTTATGAAAATATTACTTTTTTGTTGAATGGTGAAAATTATAACATTTTAATAAAAATTGTTTCTGTGTTTAATGAATTTAAAATGTTATAATAATTTTAATATGGTTATAAAATTAATAGTTGTTAAATTAAATTATTATACATAAATTTTAGGTCACTATAATCAATTTTATGTGGGAATTTTAAAAAAATCATTTTCTACAAAAAAATCATTTTCTTTCGAAAAATGTTTGTCATCACATTTTTTAGTTTTATTTCAAAATAAAATTCAAAATCAATATATTATTTTTAAGAAAATTAATGAAATATTTTTAATCATCATAATAAAATTTATTTAAAAATTTTAACATAATGTTACAAAAATTAATAGAAAAAGATGTAAAAATTTGCAACCATGGTTAAGGACAGAACCAGTGTACAAGGGGTTAAACTAGAGATACATATATTTTTATAAAATAAAAACTTGTCAAAATAATTTTTTATGTCCTCATTCAACATGAAAGAATTCTATTCTTTGTCAATTGGTCCATTTTGGAACAATATTTTCTTAATAATTTATTGATATATTTTATTCTTTTGAAACATTCAACGTAATTCATCTCCCCCACTTATAAATGGACACCATCTCTCCTCATTACTCTACAACTAAATAGTTTCTTTGTTTGGAAAATAATGTCCAAAATACCTCCCATGCATTCGTCACCATGATCTATTATTCCATGTTTGATAAAAACCCATCCTTAGAAGGCCATATTTAAAAATCAAAATAGGTTGTCTAAATTACAGGACTTGTTATTAGCCATGAATTTTATATTTATTTCCTCTTAAACACTGATAGAATCTTCTTAAAACATAAATAAATAATTCAAAAATTATATCACATATACTTATATTTTTTAGGTTATAATCATATCCAATATCTATGCCCACTTCCACCAAATGACAAAAACACCATCGATCTTGTAAAAGGATTACTAATGCATCACGGAAAAATGTAATTTGATTTACATAATTATCTTTCAAGGATGGATATAATTATTGATTTAATTTATATTTATAATATATATGAAATGTTAATAATTATATAATTATAATTTCACATCTACCTTCATACCATAACATCTATTGTAAAATGATAACGCCGCTTGTGCGTACAAGTGGAAAACCACCAAAACCATGAAACGAGGTGATTTAATTTTTACATTATTTTCATATGGATGGTAATAAATATATATTAAATTTATATCATGATTAAAATTATTTATGTAATTGTAAAATGATAAAATTACAATTATAATAACTAGAAAAAACATATATAGAAAATGAAGCGGTAACCTCTTAGAACAATGGTTTTAATAAAGAATTGTTAAGGAAAATTTGACAAAAGGGTATAAATAAATATGATATGGTATTTTATATTATATTGTGGTTATATAATATAATAATAATATATATACATATTATACTTGATTTTAGAATATATATAATAGAATTGAGATCTATGGTTAGGGTTTAAATTATTATCTCATCATTATTCGAGATTGCTTATGTTTTATTTAATACTAGGATTTTTATTTTACATTATTATCATAAAAAATTTATATTATTCCCCAATGGTTATTTTATTAAATTAAAATTATTCCTTTCATTTTACACTCTTAAAGTACACAAGATATCAAAATAATTTTTCAATGAAAAATAACCTTGTGGTTTCTACTCGGTCGATAATCATTCCAATAAAGGTAAATATTTGGTGTAAAATCTAAAATTTATTTTTTTATGAATCACAAATGGTTTAATAAATAAATAATTACTCATATATTAATTTTAAAAAATAAAATTAATCATCTTGTTTTTTCAGAATGTGGTATGTTGTAACTTTTTTTCAAGAGTGTCAAAAGAATATTTTTTAACTATATGTTATAAATAAAATTTCAATACCTAATGATCACTATTGTAATGAATGATTTGGTTAAAATTTTAAAAGGTTTAATTTGTTTAATATGTTTCATTAGTATTTTGGAATAAATTATCCTTTAGATATGAGACTTCATAGTGAAAAAGAATGTTTCATCAATAACTTTTCTATTTAAACATTTAAAATAATTTCATTTCTACCATGATAATTTAATAAAGACTAATATGAGTATATAATCTTAATATAATATAAAATATATTAATTTGTATGGTTTATGATTATTTATATTGGTAAAATTAATAATATTTCACATGATAGAACTTCCAATATGTATAATGATTTATTTTTTAAGGAATATTGACGCTGGTATATTATATATTTCAATGAATAATGAACTATAATTATTAAGTATTGGGTGGAATTTTTTGAGAAATTTGAGCACATGGTTTCTTGTAATAATGAAAAAAAAATAATGTACACCTTCATAAATGAAGGATGGTTACATTTATCCTTTTGAAACATATTCAAAAGATCATTAAGAAGGATTATAGAGGAAACACAAACCTCCTCATTGAATCCATTATTTTCAAGAACATATGTAAGCGTTTTGGCATCACAATAAACATATTTTATGATGTTACTCATTAATGAAAGTATACCATGTATTTTTAACCATTTTGAGGTCATCTACCAGGAAAGTTCTTCTTGTATGGTTCTCACATCATAGAAAATAACTGTGTAGTAGTATTAAAACCAAATTTGATTCATGTGGTGGGTGGTTTCTAAAATTGAATATCTTATAAATTCATTTGTAGGTATAATTAGATAAACTAAATTGGGTAATTGGATAAGGCCATTCCCATTAATTAAATTAATCTAGGAAGATGCGATCGACTGTAAGATTTATATGTCCATCATTATTCATTAAATCCATATGAAATCAGTTATCAATGTCAATGTGATTATTTTATTAGATATAATATATGAATAGAATTTTTTCTACATTATGTAATTATTTATGTGGAATTATATTATTATAATTTATATCACCAAAATTGTTCATTTCGTAATGGATTCTATTTTATGTGTACCCATTGTAAGCATTGGATCTCACCCGTTTTGTATGATTCCATTTTCCATGAATCTAAGAACTAAACTATGATTGATATGTTCATATATGTTGTGGTATTAATTGTGTTCTCAATGATGAAACAGAATTTCATTTTATATTATTAATTTTAAGGTAAGATCAGAGTATGCATCTAGTTTTTCTAGACTAATAGTCTATATTAATATTTCTGTGGCCATTTATTTTATATTGTACCAAATTAATATACAATACACCGACTCAGTGCTACTATGGTCAGAGTAAGAATAAATAAACTCTGGGATATTAGGGTCATGGTATTTTCATATCAATAAACATACAAAAGATAACAAGATTCATTTTTTCCTTGATTAAATCCCAAATTAATGACCCATATCAAAAACTCAACATTTAATAGCCAATTTGGAATTACTGGAGTAAATGAAACAAGTATAAGAGCGTTGTGGTATTATACATGTACAAGATATGTTTCAACATGGTGATAACATGTTTTATCTATGAATAATAAACATGAATCTATGTGGTTGTGAATTAATTACATGGAATTAAATGCACCTGAGCCTCATCCCAGTTGGTGAGGACTCAGAATGCCCATCCGATAGTCCTGAGACCAAATTCAGGGGATATTAATTTCTGGGGTACTGTAGTATTACTATAGTATGTACTATAGTTTTTACTGTATAAGGAATTTTTTAGTACTGTTGTAGCCAAAACAATTCATAAATATGGGCCTTCAGGCTATCGATTTGGTCCTCAGGTCCTATGAGGTTTTCATGCCACCCAAGGTATTTGGGATAGTTACCTCAAAAGGACTTCAGGCCCCACTAAGGCCTTTAGGACACACTAAGGACATTGGTCCACATGAAATATAAAGATGTACTAGTCATATTATATAGGACAAGTGTCCAGATAAGAATTAAGGGAATATACAATCACTAGAGAAAATCTCACATGAATGTAAAAGATTGAGATTGTATGACATTTCCATTGTTAGCAAGCATGTAAAGCTCTATATAATATAGCTATACAACCAGCATTGCGATGGTGGAGTACTAATATCATTAAAATTTATGGGGAGGATTTGTTCGATGTTGTCTTGTATGGGTGATTTCCTCTATGACCTACAGGTTATGTAATTGTCTCTTAAGCCTTCTAGCCTTGTAAAGGTTCTTTCTCACCCCTTTAAAGGTAGATTATAAAAAAATTATAAAAAATGAATACCATAATGACATTCCGGATGGATAGAGAATAAATGTTTTTACAATAATGATCATCTATCTTCTACCATGAATTGAATAAATATATTCCAACAAAATCATTTCATACAAGTTATATACATTATGAGTATAAATTAATTCCATTTATATATAGTAATTCACCCTGTATTTTTATAGATATAATAAAAAGTGTTTATAAGGAATAACTAGTTACATTGTAGTGGTATTTAATGATGATATCTCTATATATTCTATATACAATGAAGGCCCTGACAATCACTTTCACATCATTATTGAGTCACATAGAAGAAAATATTTATATTAAAAATATAGAATTTGTTAAATTATAGAATCCAAATTATTATATTCATAGATATATTATTCCCATGGAAATAATCTAAGTTGATTCTTTAAAGGCCATAAGAGATTAGTAATGACCTACAATAATGAACATAAAAAAGGTATATATTTTAATTTATTTTTAATGTAACTTTTGTGGATTTATTCCAAAAAAAATTTAAAATTTGGATAACTTGTTAACCAATCCTTCACATGAATGGTTTATAACGACAATGAAAATGGAATGTGAGAGTTCTTTTGATGAATTTAATATAAGATTTTTCATTCATAGAAATACCCCATCATGAGGAAAATACGATGGTTCGAGAAGCTCCTGGAATATAATTTCTCAATACAGTAACATCAGGGGAAGAAAAAGTAGGAAGCAAGTGCATTGAGTAGGAAATATCACTGTGTTATAGAGAAAATAAGGATTTGTAGGGACCATATATTTATTGATTCATTAAATATAGATGTGGAAATTATTAATTAATAAAAAGTATCAATACATTTGAAAATTATTTCCAAACCATCTTTATTTGAATAGATTTAAATTTACTATCCTCGTGTTGAGAATTTTTAAAAGAATATAAAATTTTGGAATGATGAAAAATTCTTTGTGCTTGTATAAAATGATATAATTATGAAATTTAAGAAGATGTTACGAGTAACATAAATACCTCATCTATGTAGGAAATTATTATAAAATACTCATAGCATTAATTTCAATATATTATCTAGAATCACTCACATGTTAAGGTATTTTATGGAAAACATTTGGCGGGATAATTTGATATGGGAAATTGTTTTTTATGTAACCATATGTTTCGTATTTTAATTGTTCAAGGCATGGAGATATAATCCTAGAAGAGTAAGAAAACTATAATCTATTAATATGTTGAAGTTATATGACATTACAGTGGACTTTTTAATTGTATTATTGAAGAAATATATAAAGAATGATGAAAAATGTCTTATTGTTGATTGCCATAACAAATCAACACATTTCCTCTATATTATAGATGATTTAAATTTTTATACAATTTCATGGATGAATATTATTTATCATTAATGACTTCTTGGTAAAAATTATTTAATATAGAATGATCAAGATTAAAACTTAATATCAAATTTGTGACAAAAGTCTTCAGAATATTGTTAATATCGATCTTCATTTAAGAACCTCCTATCATACTCGAACTAATGGGAAATAAAAATAAAATATTCAAATAATGGATGATATGACTAGGTCATTATCACTTTAATTTATTGGTATGTGGGATTACAAAATAACATTTGTTGAGTTTTTCTATAAAAATTTCCACTCAAGTATTCGAATGAGGCCATGTAAAGAACTATATGGAAAAGTATTTTGCACAATAACGTGTTGGGATGTAAAATGAGAAATGAATTATTTAATCCTCGATCATGTTATGGAGAAAATAAAAAATAATGAATCTGTTCATTTAATTATCAGAAAATCTCAAATCATGAAAAAAAATTAGGTTGATAATCAAAATAATTATTAGAAATTTCATGTGGGAGATCACATTTTCTTGAATGTATGTCTATTGAATGGTGTCTGCTGGATTTTTATGAAGGAAAAAATGAACCCCAACTAAAAAAAAATTTCCATATTCTATAAATAATTAACTATATATATTATATTATTGAAATTAAATCTATCCTCTCAATATTTTATGATGTGTTCTAAATCATTTCGTTATGGAAGTATATTCTAGACCCATCACCTGTTCTCACCTCTGATGAAATAAATGCGGAACTTGATCTAATGTAATCTAATGATACTAAATAAATTATTCACACTTAATATAATGTGATAAGGAATTATATGAATTGAATTGGAAGGGTATATTAAAAAATTCATATAATGGTGGAATCAATGTGGTAACTTGATGATTTTATAAAGAAGAACCACCCACATTTTTAAAAAAGTAATATTATGAAAAAATTTAAGTTGAATATTTTTAGAAGAAATAATGTAATAAACTATGTAAAAATTAAATTTCATGTCTTATATATATATATTATTTTTATTCTGTAGACTTATAATAATATTAGCTAATTTTTAGTGGAAAGGGAAAACATTATTTTTAGCAAAATTTCATTTTCATTACTAATATAATTCAATTTTAAAAAATTATTTCAAAATTATAGAACATCATTTAAAAAAATTAATCCACCTTTTTATTCATCATCTCAAAAGTATCCTATTGTGAATGTTTTTTGGGAAGATTTTTTAAATGATTAATATTTAAGGGAATAGTGAAAATACTGATTTTTATTGAGAACTATCATTTCATATCATGAATTTCTAAATTTCCATTTTATATAACAAATGTCTTTAAAAATTAATCATTTATATTATTTAAAATTTATTTATTGTGTTTTAAATAATTTTTTTCATATTATTTTGGCATAAAAACTTAGTTTATAATTAAAAGACGTTTTTTAGGAAAAAAATGTTTTAATCACCTGTTGGGTTTAATTTTATTAAAATATACCCCAATTCTAGTAATTATATTGAATAAAATTGATTCGATATATTAAATAATTATAGTTAATGATTGGTAATATGTTCCACTTAATATTTTGTCATAATTTTCATTAAAAACATTAATCATCTTTTGACATATTTAAAGTTAAAACTAGTTTACCTGGGGTTAAAATAATAAGATAATATGTTAAATGACTAAAAATTGCATTATTTAAAAATTTTCCATATTTTGACACTATATCAAATAATAATAAAAAATGGTTTATCACGACCTCCTCCCCCACAAGGTGTACCCCTCCTGGGCTGGAATTGTGAGAAGGGAGATAATGAACCCTAAGTCCTGCCTCCAGTAGGCCCCAGTTTGGCGACTAGCACTGACGATATAGTAAACACACATATGGGATTCATTACCCTCTAAGAGAACACATGGAAACGAGAGAGATAAGACATACAACAAAAAACTCAAACTAAGACTACAATATAAAAGAAATCCCAATTACCCACATGTAATGTCATAGAAAAGGTACTAAAACTGAAAGGGAAAACTGCAATTACCAAAAAAAAGTTAAAAAATCCTAAACCATGAAGCCCAAACAGCTCCTGCAACCCCAATCTAGTAGTAACTAGAAAGATACCAAACATACTACAAGTGACTGAAAAAAATATAACATATACATAGGGTATGTATAATAGTATACATAGTAGGATCCACCCCAGAGCCTCTCGTTAAAATATACAGAAATCATGTTGAACCACAGTGAACAACAAGTGAAACTAACTCGTCACATAAAGAGGTATACTAAGTACCCAACCATACCACATATACTCTCACCAAGTATCACATAAAATAATATATTGTATAATTATGAATATCAAGGGTACCCTGCTACTACATCCCCATTTGTTTGCCACTTTTCCCCAAAATCACATGCCCTAAGCATTTGTCTCCAAAATGGCTAACCCGCATACACCTAGGCAAAGAACCCCATCATGCAACCCATGCAACTGAACCACCACATCCATGAAACCAATGTAAACAGGATGTTTTCGGGAGCCACCACAGCTCACATAATGTGTATCATAAGTCGGGGATTATATCTCAGGCCATTATAGCCCATACACCGAGTAAGGATCCTCAATCCATCATAGCCTCTATAGGTTACACATAATGTAGTCCATATGAATCAATATCGAAAATATATGTGTGTTAATAACCAAAATACATTTGGTCCCTCAACACACATATATGTGGAAAACAAACCAATGTTCTTACCATCACATGTAACTACAAAGAGAAGAGAGCAGGGCCAGGGGTCACAGTCAACCATCCATCCTCCCATAAGAATTTTGTGGAAAACACACCCCCTTGCTCTGAATTATCGGGGTTTCAGTTTACCTAACATAAATGGTGGAATAGAGTAAAAAACAAAAAAGTAAATATTATACTAAATATCATGAATACACTATGGTCATAACATAGTCTTCGACTCAACTGTAGTTAGCATCTCCCAAACACATGAAATCAACTTCTAAGACTATGTATCCAATTAGAAAGCGATGATTTAAAGAGAATTATTACATTACTTCATTCCATTTTCACCAGTTGCGCTATATGTTAATTAATTATTTAACATTAATTAACCATTTAAAATTACACATTATATTTCATTTGATCACACTGAAAGTCTGTTGTTCTATTAAATTGCAACCTCATTATTGCATCCCAGGAAGCTCCAACCACATGGGTTAACATCATTTAGTCAATCATTTATTGAAAACATTATTATTTTCACATATTCTAAAGAATTCGAGGAAAACATTCTAATATAATATATAAAATGGAATCAAAATGGGGGGTAGTTGAACTACCCTTCATGCCTTTCCCACCTATATAAAGTGTGTAGACCCATCCTCCCTCGAGAAGCTATACATAGAAAGAATGTGGCATACACTATGAATATTCACCCCTTTTAGAAGGAGGATAATAAAGACTATTTGTCTTGAGAAGTGGGGATTTTAATGTAGATAAATATCCAATAAGACTTATCAAACATCCAATAATTCAAACCCAACATGTTTTATTTTCTCTTGTGTCCTCCCCGACACCCACATGCATAAACCGAAGAATTTTTCCACCCTAGGTGTCAATTAATTCTACAAAAAATGGGCCTCCCATCCCCCAGAAATCACAACATCCATACAATATTACATCACAAACACAAGTAGCAAGAAATAAATATCATATAAACTGGGGACATGAACATTAAATAAGGAATTCTCCCTTTAAACCCACTGAGATCTCAAGTCTTCAAACATAAGTCTCTTGTCCTTTACAAGGGAGAGGGTAACTCAGAACCCTACACGTAATTATATTTTCTCAAACAACCAGTTATTTAATCTAGATTGAATTGACCGGTTCATTAATAGTAGGTTACAAATATGGGAAAACTAAATAGAAATCTATTATACCTATCAAAAATTCATACAAGCTTACTACACCAATTGGATAATCATCAAATTACTACAATGACAAACAGATTCATTTGCATGCCTCTATATATTTGAAAAATAATAACAATTAATCCCAGTTTACATTATTTATCAATTTACATCAATAATGACATACTATACACAACATGCATAGATGTCACACAATATTGCAAAATAAGAGGCAATAACCTACGATCGGTAATAACTGATTTATCCGGTTAAAATATTTATTATGACAACTCCATTATGGCGATGTGACTATCTCATGATAAATATAGGTATGAACCTAAATTATTAGGGAATAAATGAACCCCATACCTCAAAAGTTTTTAACGTTATTTATATGAGAATCATCCACACAACGGATTATGATCTCTTCCAACATGACAACTGCATCCACCTGAGGACACTGCAACACGACCGCACCAACAGACATCCAAGAAAACAACATTATAAGCATGAAGATCACATTAAATAAAATATAAATGAGAAAACATTGGAAAAGTGATCAAGGAAAATACAAGAATAAAGGAACATCGTACTTTATATCAATGGTAGATCGACAGTTGCGGCATGCACCAAAATAGGGGGTGTGCATAGAGAAGGATGAAACATAAAGGGGAATCGATCAAATGATGATGGTTCCATCATATAACTCCTATGAGAACAAGTAATGGTTTGTGCATTTCACACCAGGGAAAAGATGGTAGAAAAAGGGAGGAAGATATCTCTTCCATTTAAAAGATTTATGAAGTACCATTTTATGGTACACTGGATTTTATATTAAAATAAGATCACATTAAAGCACATAGATTGACCATGTAAAGGCATCCTGAGCCTTTGTAAAATTATTATAGGAGTTATTAGAATTGAATTGGCCTTAAATCCCTTAAATCAGGGCCATAAAGGTGTTTAACATCAATGAAAACATCAAAGGGTTAATACTGTAGGAAGATGGAAACTATGTACACCTACCGATGCTGGAAACATTGATCACCTACCCATACAAGAAATAATGTAAACCTACCGATGTTGGAGACAATGTACACCTACCGATACTAGAAACATTGTATATCATCAGACACTGGAAACAATGTACACTTATTGATGCCGGAAACACTGTACACCTACCGTTGCTAGAAACACTCTTCACAGAACTGGAAATTGGGAAAAGTGTTGGGGATAAGACACCTTGACCTCCTAGAACACCATATACATCAAATTTCAGAAAATTAATGGACCAGTTAGGTCCAGGACATTACATAAAATACCTCTCAAAACATTATCATCCTCGATAATTCAAGACCAACCTAAAAGGAATCAAAAAGGGGTCTGAACAACTACCCATCGAGATACCTATCATAAGAGAGAAATCCCTAAAAACAACAAAAGAATTATGTATCATAAACATGAATGGTCTACAAACAAAAAAAGAACATTTTTACATGAAAAGGGTTAAACATAAAATAGATTTGGATATTGAGCATGTATCTACGAATCACATTCCTATGTAATCTTCTTCATGCCACCGTGTCGCCACAAGACATTATCCAAGGGGATAGAACGCACACAAAAAATCTTCTCTATAAGGTCATGGATCTCCATAGGATGCTCCTCAAAGGTATCATTATCATCATATTCTATATCTTCCTAATTGATGATGTGAGAGTCGTCATGAATATAACGACGGATCTGTGACACATGAAAAACATATTGTACTTGGCTCCTCTACGGAGGATGTGCTACTCAATATGCCACGATTCCAACAAAATCCAACACCTCGATAGGCCCAAAAAACTAGGTAGACACCTTAATACCATGATCAAAACTCCACTCACCGCGATGGGGAGTCACCTTCAGAAACACATGATCACCAACATCCAAAACCAATAGTCTCCTACTTTCATTGAAATATGATTTCTCATGATCTTGTGCTTTCTTCATCCTCTCACAAATCACCGGAACCATCTCTATCATATTCTACACTAGTTATGGTCTAATAATTTTTGAATATTTGACCCCAATCCAAAACTATAGATAATGTAAAGGTTGGTCATAGAATTCTTCAAAAGGCTCCATAATAGTGGTGGAGTGAAAACTACAGTTGTAAGAGAACTACACAAAGGGTATGTGCCTCATTAATGAACCTCAAAAATCCAAGACACATGACCACAACATGTATTCCAGAGTATGGATGATTTGCTCTCTCTAACCATCTATTGGTGGATGAAGAGATGTGTTAAGGCATAACTGATAACCAAAACCAATCTAGAGAACTCCCCACCCCCTAGAAGTAAAACGAGGGTCTCGATCGAAAATGAACATCCTTGGGACTCCGTGGAGTCTCACCACCTCCTCCAAATACTGCCTCGATAATACTTCCAATATGATCGAATCCTTGATTTCAATAAAGTTGGAAGATTTTTTGAAATGATCCAATACCACCCAAATAGCATCATGTCCCCCTTTAGATTGAGATAAACTAGTAATAAAGACCATTGGGATGTCCTTCCACTTCCACTGAGGAATATCGAATGGCTAGTTCAAACCACAAGGGACACTGTGCTCGAACTTCACCTTCTAGCATACCAAACCTTGATACCCAAACTCAGTAACTACATTCTTCTGCCCAGACCACCAACATTGACTCTGTGAGGCTCGATACATCTTTGTCACACCAGGATACACCACTAAAGGAGAACTATGTAACTCTATGATATCTTTATCAGGCATCACCAAAGGAACAAAAATAATTCTTTGATAAAAAACATGGGGTGGTTAGTTCTCATCCCAACCATCAAGGGACTCGCCACAAACAACATAGTTTTTCCAGACCTACACCTCTAGATCAACTAACTAGAACTCTTCCACATGATGCACTAGAGCTAATTGTAATGTCATATAAAAAGGTAATATCTTACCCCAACTTCTCCCATATCGATATGTGATGCTGAATGTTCTTCCAACACTCTTCAGGGATCACCAGATTCACGCACCGCATCACTACATGACTACCTACTCAGTGAATCATCTACAAAATTCCCCTTTCTAGGTGTATATGATATTTCAAATTTGTATTGCTCTAATAATTACATCCATTAACGTTGTTGAATGTTCAAGTAATATTGGGAGAAAACATGACTCAGGCTCTTATGATCTTTGAAAACCATAATGTGCCCACCAATGAGGTATTGTGTCCACAAAATCAGAGAATACACCACTTCCTCTAACTCAAGATCATGGGATACAAAGTTTCATTCATGGGGATGCAACTGATGAGACTCATAAAAAACAACAGATCTCTACTGCATTAGAACACAGTCTAACCTAAGATGTGAAGAATCAAAGGAAACATCTAACTAAACTCTCTCTACTTAAATACCAAGAATTTGAGCACTTAACAACTTCTAATTTAGATACTGAAAATATTTTTCACACTAATTAGTCAACACGAAGGCCTGACCCTTCTAGGGTAATGTTGTTAGAGGAGTTGAAAATAGAGATAAATCATCTACAAAACACCTGTAGAACCCTGTGATACCAAAAAAACATCACACCTCTACCAATGTATTGGGGGATGCCTAAGTCACAACTGATTAAATATTATATAGATCTATAGATACACCCTACTGGGACACCACATGCCCCAAGAAACAAAATTCTCATGCCCAAAACTCAAACTTTGAAAACAACCCAAATAGCTGCTGTTGACGAAGAACTCCCAAAACTACATGCTGATTCTCTGGATGCCCCACCTTAGACACCGAGTACACAATGATGTTATCAATGAAAACTGTCAAAAACTAATCAAAAATCTCACCGAACATAGTATTCATCTGTCCCATGAATATTGCTGGATAATTTGTCACATCGAACGACAATTCAAGGAAATAGTAATGATGATGAAGACAACAGAAAGCATTCCATGGAATATCCTCACTCATCACACACATCTAATGATATCCTAACTGATATTCAATCTTAGAGAACCATATTTCACCATCCATTTGATTGAGAAAATCATCAATCTGCAATAGAGGATAGAGATTTTCCACTGTCCCTTTATTTAAGAGATGATAATCGATACAAAACTAAAAACTTCCATAATCCTTATATAAAAACAAATGTGGTGCGCCCCACAGTGACACACTTAGCTGAACAAAACCTCATTGCAACTGACCATTGAGCTATATATGAAGCTCCCGTAACTTAGAAGGGGCCGTCCTAAATAGAGACAGAGAGACAAGAGATGTTGTGGGTTGGAGCTCAATCCAAAACTCGATTTCCCATTGAGGGGTAATGTTGGAACCTTTTATGGATAGACATCAGGGTACTCTTCTAAGACCCTAGGAAAATCCAACTGCTGAACCTATGAAGAAATCAATATTTTCTCGACCATCAAGGATGAGAATTACAGAACATGCCTCTAACCCATCTAAGGGTCTTGCTCACCTGCAAACAATGCCGGATCTCCAGCCGCACTAAAGAACACCACCTACCTCCTGAAATAATCCATGATATCTTACAATGAGTACAACCAATCCATGATGACGATGGAATCATATGGTTGTATACATAGACATACAAAATCTCCCCAAGAGTGGTTCTACCCCATCACTAGCTCATAGTCACTATATACATCAAAGAAGGCAACCCGACCTCCAACTAGCATAATCAAATCCAAGGGAACTAGAAGACTCTCTAACTTATATCCCAATTCATGGAAAAGGGAAGGTGATATGATGGAGTGTGTCACTTATGAATAAAACAAGGCATACACCCAAGTAGAAATAAAAAATGGTACCTCAAATGATGTCTGGCTCACCTGACATTGGTAATGCCAAAACCTGAAGCCGACTACGACCTCCTCCATGAACTCTCTAACCTTGATGATGACCAACATCATGTCCACAATATTACATTTGAGGATGGGGATCATCCAGGGGATTTCCCACTACCTGTCCCATCTCCTCTCTACTAATCCAAATCTGGTGCAACCTATTGATGCTGCCTTGGCTAGAATTGCATCAACGAAGGAACCTTGAGTGGTACACATGGTGAAGGATGACTTACATGAATGGTCGAGACCTCTATTTTATAATGTCCTTATCCTAAACTAGAAAAAAAAACACCAGATCTCTTGGCATATGCCTGAGAGCCACTGCCCCTGGAGAAATGAGATGCTAAGGGTTGGGACCTACCCCGTCCAAACAGAAACTCTTCTTCCCTAAAAATCGGAAACCTCGGACCACAAATTTGATTTGTGAGGAGTCCAGTTGAATTCCCTCTCATGAAAATATAGTTTTATCCAATGTCCTCTTGACAACCTCATCCCTCTCTAGCACTTTAAGATAAGTCTTCACGCTATATAGGATGACCTGGGATTGGATCTCTTGATGAAAATCCTCCTCAAAATGTTTCACCCTAGACTCATCATTTAACAATAAGTCCAAATCATATTGTAAAATTTTCCTAAAATGGATTCCAAACACTATCACACTTGATATCCCCTATTGAAGGGTAAGAAGCTCATGGAAACTTGGCACCTTTGCGTTCAATGAGAGAAACTCAACTTTGAACATGTCTCGAAACTCCTCCCATGAGATTGCCAACTACTCATGATCCTCGAAGAACAAGAACCACCATTTTCTTGCTGCTCCACACAACATTTTCACAACCAAATACACCCAGTAATATTTATAAGAATTGATCGAACAAAATTCTACCTCAACTTTCTCCAACCAGTCCATCATGACTACATCTGAAATAGAGCCCTCGAACTTCTCCATACTCTGGCATTGAAACACTTGTAGTTTCCTCCTCCACGTGTTTTCATCATCAACCTCTACCATGTGGTGATCTTATGGCTCAACCTTTTGTACATCTTCTACACAGAACTGATGAGGATGTCGACCTGGATATATACCATTAAAATAACAAATAGTTAGAGCTCGTAAACCTGGAATATAAAAGACTCAACATTAATTATTTTTTTCTATTATTCATTTAAGTTTAACCCATCCCATGGACTACCCATTCAAATAGAGGCACAAAGAAGAATGATGCATGATCCTTTCTTATGTCTCTACCCTGAAAAGAGGATCAAATGGTTTAGTAGTCATTTTAAACCTAACAAAACATGCATCAGAACATAGGGGTCCTAAATAACTATGTCTCAGATAGTCAGCAGTGGTTATAGAAGCTAATAAACTAGACTAACACTATTTCCCTACCCACCCATGCATCCTAACCTGTGCATGACACCAAACTCCATCTTATCCCTCAACCAAACCTCTGATACCACTTTATCACAACCCCCTCCCCACAAGGTGTACCAATCCTGGGCTGTAAATGTGAGAAGGTAGACAGTGAACCCCCAAATCCCACCTACAGTAGGGCCCTGGTTGGTGACTAGTACAGAGGTTATAATAAAGACACAAATGAGAGGAATTACCCTCTATGAGAAAGCATGTGAAAGAGTGAAATAAGACATACACCAAAAAAATCCAACTCAGAATACAATATAATATATACCCAATCTACACATATGTAATGTCATTAAAAATTACTAAAACTTAATGTGAAATATTTTTGTACCAAAAGAAATTAAAAAAAAAACAACCCCAAAGCCTGAACATCTCTTGAAACCCCAAGCTATTGGTAACAATCCTGATCTCCAACCTTCTCCTTGTGACCGGAAAAATAGTATATATATACATAGGGAGAGTATAACAATATACTCAGTGGGATCGTCCTCAGAGCCTCACATGCAAAAGCATGGAAATCATGCTAAAGAAAAGTGAACAACAAGTGAAACTAACTCATCACCTAACCAGGTATACAATATTCCCAATCTCACTATAGAATCTCTCACCATGTATCACATAGAAGAGTATATAATATAAAAAATAATATCATGGGTACCCCACTATTACATCCCCATTGATGTTTCGCTTTCCCCTAACATCTCACATCCTAAGAATCTCTCTCCAAAAGTGCTTCCCATATACACCTGGGAGAAGCACCACATCATGAACCTCAGGCAAAACAACCAACACATCCACATAGCCAATGTATCCATTTAGTTTTTGGGAACCACCATATCTCACATAATTTGTATCATATGTCAGTCATTATACCTAATGCCATTATCACCTATACACGATGTAAGGTTCCTCAATCCATCATAGACTATACAAGTTACACCTATTGTAGTCTATTGAAAACTATATCCATAATATATGGGATTGAATAACCACAGGACATTGAAGCCCATTACCGCATATATAGGGAAAACTAACTGTCGTGCCTACCAACACATGTAAATACTATGAGAAGTGTGTGGGGCCAACATGGGTTGTCAGCCATCCTTCCTCCCATTGGAATGTTGGGGAAAAACACCCTCAGGGCATAGAATCCATGGGGTGTCACTTTTCTTAACTGGTGGGATGGAGTAGTGTATAGAGACACCAAAATTACAAAATATACTAAAGCTCATGACCACACTGTGGGAATAACCTACCCATAGAATCAAATACTGATAACGTCTCTCAGACTCCCGACTTCCACTACTAAGACTAGGTATCCTATAACCACACATCCATTTAAAGTGATTTATTATATTACTTCATTCCCTTTTTATCAGTTTCACATTATTTTAATTAATTATTTAATGATTAATTACCAATTAATAATTCCTCATTATATATCATTTGCATCACAACAAAAGTCCACTATTCTTTTAAATAGCGACCTAATTATTGCGTCCCAACAAGTCCCAACCCCATGGGTTAAAATAATCTATTAAATCATTTATTAATATCATTATTACTTACCCATATTACCAAGCGTTTGAGAAAAACATTCTATCTACTAAACCCAAAAGGATCAAAATGGTTGGTAGTTGAACTACCCATGAAGTCTTTTCCACCTATAGTTAGAGAATAGACCCATCCTTCCTAAAGAATTTAAACACAGAAAGCATGTGGCATACCATGCGCGTCTTAGCCCCTTTTGGAAGGATGTTAAGCAAAACTATCTACCTTGAGAAGTGAGAAAATAAATGTAGATAAACTACCATTAAGATTAAATAAACATCCAATCATTCACATCCAACCCATTTTATCTTCTCCAGTGTCCTCCCCGACACCCATGTGTTTAAACTGATAAACTTATCTAGCCTAGATGTCATCTTCTGCCACAACCAATGGATCTCCCTACCCCCACAAATCACATGAGCCATCTAGAATCATATCACCATACAGGAATCATGATACAGACATCATATCAACTAGGATCTTTTCCCTTAGACAAGTCATTCTTCTTTCTAACACAATGAACTATCATGGTTCCAAACATAAGGACCTTGGACTTTACAAGAGATAGGGTAACTAAGAACCTTATGAGGAATTATCTTTTAACAAATAACTAGTTCTTTAATCCATCGTGAATTAATTGGTTCATTATTAATATGTTCCAACTATGGGAAACCTAAACATAAATCTATTATGGATATCACAAATTTTACATTCTTACATTACTAATTTGTTTAATATCAAATTACAACAACATCAACTAGATTCAAATACATGCCTATTTAAATTTGAAAAAGAATCTTAGTTAATCCCATTTTAAGTTTTTTACCAATTTCCATCAAGAACAAAATGTTAAACCAGAAAATCATGGATATCAAACTATCTAGAAAAACTATAGGTAATAACATACAATCGGTACCAATTAATTTATCTGGTTCAAATATTTACTATGTCAATTCAATTGGGGTATAACGGATAATTCATGATAACTCTACGAATTCATATAAATGAATAAAGAATCAACGAATCACCTACCTAAAAATGTTCATGGAATTCTATATATAAGGACGGTCCACACAACATATTAAAATCTCCTCCCCCATGACAATTGCAACCACCTGAGAATGAAGTAGCATGACCGCACCAATAGACACCCCAAAAATTCCATTAGAAGCATATATATCACATTATATAACATGGAAAGGAATAAATGGGGGAAAATAGGTAAAATAAAACACACGAATAGAGTTATATCATACCTTCTATCAATGAATGATCAACACTTGCTGCTTGCACAAAAACATGGGTTTTGCATGTAGTAGAAAGAAACATTAGGGTGAAACAACCTAAGGATTAATGTTTGAGCACACAACTACAATGGGAAAAAGGATACCATCGAGCATCTCACACCAGGTAAAAAGATGGTAGAACAATGGAGGAAGATATCTTGTCTGTTTAGAAGAATTACGGAGAAATGATTTAAGATACGCTATATTTCCATTAAAAGAGGATTCCATTAAACTACTCAGTTTGACCAAGTAAAGGCATCACGAGCATTAGTAAAATTAATATAGGAGTTATGGGATTTGAATTGGCCTTAAATCCCTTAAAATGTGGCGTTAAAGGAGTTTTATGACAAAGAAAACATCAAAGAGGTGAAACTGTAGAATGATAGAAGCACTATACACCTACTGATGCTGGAAATATTGTACACCTAGCAATGCTAGAAACACTGTACACCAACATTTACTGGAAACAAGGTTTACAAAACTATAAATTAAGAAAATTTGTGGGGATAGGACACCTTGACCTCCCAGAACACTTTAGACACTAGATTTTTGCAACGGATTGGACCAGAGTGGTCTGAGAAATTTCAAGGTCCATTTCAGATCTATTTGGATTTAAGAAAATGGTAATATATTTTATACTTTTAAAAAATTACAAATGTGTCCTATCCAATACTTTTTAAATAAAACCCCCACTATTAACCAATTAATTATTAAAGTGACTTATCCTTCTACCAAACCCCAAAAAACACATTCCCTATGCACTACATTTTTCTAGGTTTCTTATATTTATCATTAAACCATACTTGGAATATGATATGTATAAACCTTCAAAGGTTCTCCGAATTAGCAGAATAATTACTACATATGTGTTTTCATTTTATATCTACTTTAACCTAATTAAAATATTCTACAACAATGATGAAATAATAATACCAATGCCATAAATAAATATATATATATATATATATTTTCAATGGTATAAACTATATCCATATCCTCTAATATTAAATGGGAAAAAAAATCATCTTTTGTGTGTGCGATTTGCTACCTCTTCAGGAACTGGTTTAATTCCATTTCCATAACCACCACTCAGGGCAAGATTTGATGATGTATTCAATTAATATATATAATATCTAGGAAATAATTACTTTTTTTAGTGTAATATATCAAATATTTTATTACTTTTTCATTCAAATAAAAATTGTAATGACATTCTTTCACACATGTGGACTACCACCTCGATGAAATGATGTGATTAATTTTCATCCACCACATCGAAATGAAGTTATCTATAGGATTTCATAATGAAATAATAAATTTTTTATGATATAATGATCATTATAGGTGGAAAAAATACATAACTTCTTTCAATTGTGATCATTGAACAATGAAAGAATCACTAATATCTATGAATGACCTACCGTATCCAAGATTGTAATGTTTTTATGTTTTAATAACCATATTTATTGGTAGGTTATAAAGATATAATTTATTTAAAAATGACAATAATTTAATTGTTCTTATTTTTGATATTATAGAAGAATAACCACTTTTAACATAGTTATACTAATGAATCCTTGTTGTAAATATGACACTAATATTTGCAAAACGTATTATGTCCACTTTTTTGAAAATAAAATTATATATAACATTGTAATAAACACAATAATAATAATAATAATAATAATTTATTAATAAATTAAATAAATATCACAAGTTTTCATCGAGATGAAAGAGAATGTATGTGACATGTTAGACATGAGGTAAAAGATTATTTTATCAATTTCCACTCCATCAAGACATAATTTGTCTTATGTTTTTATTGTAGTTTATGTGGTGTATATTCTACACATTTGATGTTTTTGAACTATAATTTTGTGGTATCTTGGTGTTAATGGTAGTTCAAAGAAGCCTCTACTGGTGAAATATATTCGCTGGATCCCACCTCTGCCATGGTGGTTGAAGGTCAATGTTGATGGAGCTGCCTGTGGTTCACCTGGACCTTCTGGATGCAGAGGTGTTTTCCGTACATGCTGAGGTCTGGTAAAAGGGTGCTTCTTTCACTATATTGAAAATTCTACTACCATTGAGGAGGAATTAGGGGAAATGATTATAGGTATACGGTACGCAGTCCATTATGCCTAGAATAACTTATGGTTAGAATGAGATTCTGATATTGCTGTTCAAATTTTGAAAAATCGATCATGGAATGTACCATGGAGGATGCTATAAGTGTGGGCTGATTTTATACAACTTGTGGACTGGCTCTCTGTTGAGGTCTTGCATGATCTTCGTGAAGCCAATCAAGTGGTGGACTCTCTTTAAAAAAATCAATAACAGAGGTCATATCTAGCTGGTCTTTCAAAAATCCAGAGTTTTGTAGCCATCTTGAAAATGCTGATTATTGTGGCAAGGTTTCTACCCGCTTATGTAAGGCTATTTTGTAACTATTTGCATTGTACTTCTTCATTTGGTTTAATATAAAGGGAGCAGGCTGCTGTTTGTATCCCTAATTTTTCTGTTACACTACCCCATTGATGAATTTTACATAAATATATATTTTTATATGATTTTTCAAGTTCTAATTATACATTATTTATCAATTAGTTTCCATATTTAATTTTACAAAATATGTATGAATTTATTTTACAATCACATTTACATGTCGGAGTAGATATATTTTTTAAAGAAATACGATAAACTATCCTTCATAATATTCAATCATTTGATATCCTATGTATATTTAAAGAGTTTACATATTTTGTTAAAATTATATTTTATTTTATGCATTAATCAATTAAATAAATGACTAAATGAAAATTTGAAATTTTTTAATTTTGATTGGGAATATTTTCCTTCCAAATAATATTTTTTTTGGAAATGTCCCTTTTATTAGTAAATTGATTTACAAAAGACATTTTTATGTTGTACATGATGTTCACCCATTTGGTAGATAAATTTATTTAATGTTTTTTTAACGGATTATTGAAGACATTCTTTTCCAAAAGTTATAAGGAATGTTTATTTTTAATGTATACGGTATTAATAGATTTTCCCTCCCCCATAATTGGTTATTATATATTATCTTGTTATATTTGTTTATAATTCTATTATCTAGAAAACACATTAATGAAATAATACTCTAAATTTGTCTTCCATTGTATTTTATTCATAAAATGACATAATTATATTAGAATATATATATATATATAGACCTGATGGACCTATATTATCTTATATTACTTTTGTGGTCATTTATATTTTATTGAAATATTCACATAATTTTTATTTTTGGACATTTATTTTATATTAAATTTCCATATTCCTATTATAATATAAAAATTTGTCTATAAAACATATTCCATTTCAAAAAATGATGTTTTACTTAGAGATTTATTTTATTTATTGGGGGAATAATGATATCTCATATATTTTTCTCAATATGTATTTTTTTGGTAAATTATATTGTTTATAAATTAAATTCACAATTCCATTTATGTGGAAAGCATTGAACATGAAATGATTTGTGGGGCCAAAAATTATATGTCCCAATGATTCACCTATAGGTATTATATGGAACGTCAAATGGAAATCCTTATTTATATGTGTTTTTTTTGTATGCCTACAAATTGTTTAAATGGGTTGGGAGAAAGGTCATGGTAGTAAAGGTATCATGATATTTTAGATCATAACCTCATACATTAAGAACATCCATAATTGATAATTCTGTAATAATTATCCATGATATTTATTTAGTTTATATTATACATAGATTCATTTTCTTTTCAAGATATTGATTAAACAGAATGTGTTTCTAGTTAATTCATATGGAATATTTATTTTTTTCATTCATTCGTGATAGCACATATTTTTCAAAAATGATACTGATAAGATGATCTCACCTTCTATTTTTTATTTTCAACATGATATTATGCATATAATGGATTATATCATGTATTCAACAATGTATTTCTGAAATTTATTTTACACTTCAAAATTAATATAGTAATCACATATATATCTTGTTCATCAATACTATAAATATATTTTTCCTTTTCTATGAGATCCTTTATATATTATACCAATAAAATAAAGTAAACACCATATTTGGTTTATATAGTTGTAGTTTTTTCCCTATTTATATAATGTATCATTCCTATGTAATGTGATCACCAGTGATGATATATTAATAGATCATTATAATATTAGATTCAATTTACATTGGTACAAAGCTATAGCTTTATTTCATATCCATATTTTTCATAGATTTTCTAGATAATATCATTGCATTATGGATGATACTAATTTTTTTCTAACACAAAAAAATATAAAATTAACATAGAATGAAATTATGTTAATTTAGATAGAATAAAATGAATAATTTTCTATAGAGATAAGAATAAGGTAGGTCATTGAACCATTACCCTCACTACCCAACAGTATAGAATGTATTTTGATTTATTGAATTGTACCGATATATGGACTATGATATGATTCTATTAAGAAATTTAGGGGATAACATATTCATTTTTAATTAAAATCCATTGAATATAATTACGTGATGCATGTGTTGTTGATAGATGTGGAAATTATTACAATAAATTTATGGAAGAATTATCTTTATATAAAATGGAATGAAATATATCAATATTATAAAAGGTTAATGCATCTATTAAATGATAAAGAGTTGAAAATTAACAGGACATTACTGTTAGAATTAGTTAATAATTATCTCTTCTTATGATATTACCACTCTAGGAATGTGAACATGCTCAATGATTAATTGAGATGAAAGGATCATACTAGTTTCTATGAAATATAAATAATAAAATATCCTATATTAATTTTTATTTAGAGGATAAACCATGAAATAATTGTTGGAAAGTGATAATGTTTTTGTTTCTAAATCTTCTGTTTGACCATGATTACATGTTACAATAAAAAGGAATGTGTTGATGTGAAAAAGATGATGACAAATGTTCTAGTGTTGAAACATGATTTTATTACAATAAAAAATCTTGATATAACTAAATGTGAAATTAATTGATTATGAATAAAAACAAATGTCATAATAACTACGTACTCTTTGATCCCCTCTCAATAATAATAGATTAGTTATAATGGATGTGTTGCTACCTCCCCTCATCATACCTCACTAACTAGGTGGAGGATCATCCTCCGTCTCTCCCTCTGAATCCCCATCCTCTACTTCTCCAACCCTTCACTGAACCATTGGAACTCCCCATCTTCAATACTATAGATATTTTCCCCAATGTCTAGTCATATGTGGATGATGTTCATTTAGTTTTGATCACATCTCTATAATTCACAAGCACCTCAGAGAGGATGGATCATTCATTGGTGTCATGCATGGCCAAGAAAAAACCCTCAATAGATACCTTCAATATATTATTCATCTATTATTAGAAGATTCAATAATTATAAAATTTAGTTATTTGTTTACAAGAAACATATTTTTATCCGACGTTTGATGTAATAAGAGCTAATGTCCACCTTGGTGAATTCAATTCACATTATATCACATATTCATTTCTCCATCTTTCTATTCATTGGTAATATTCAAGGATGATTCCTCTACTTTGATCATGATATCTATTCTATTTTTCATCCAATATATCTAAAAATCTTTATCAAATTAAATATCTCTAGATATCTACATTCTTTAATATGAATTGAGGATGAGTGTGTGATTCGTTGAATGAAACATGTTTTCTATGAATCTTGCATTCATTTTTTATCTATTAGTCATCTTGGTTATGATTCTCAGAGATGATGACATGGGGTGATTATAAATTATTTATCAGCCCATCAATCAGTTACCATAGGTAATATAAAAACCTGGATTTTCCATTGAATGTTTTTTAATTATATGGAATTATTACGAGTCTGAAAAAAATGATTGTGCGTTATTCTAAGGCCCAGAGTGCCCAAAATGAATTTCTAAACATTTATTTGGAACGTTTAGTAATCGCATGAGAAAAGTTTTCTAACTATTGAACTGTTTCTCAGATTATAAATTTGAGGGCACCGTTGAATCAGCAACGTCGATATTCGCTTAAGGGAGGCATTACATTGACCATAGTAGATCTGGGGAAAAAGTTGTGTTTGGTGACTTTTTTATGAAAATATATAAAATAATTTATTATTTTAAATCATATCCTCCAATAGAAAAGAAAAGGGTTGGGGACAGTGATGTTTCAATCCAATAAATTGCATGACCTACCCACTCTATGTAACGATGTCGTTGGTGAATTAGGAAGCTTACTAATTGATGATCCTCTTTAAACTCCAACAATGTTACATACCCTCCCCCTCTCCTATATATATGCATTATGGGGGGAGGTACTAGCCTTGATTCACCATGAAATAATGTTCTGAAGGAGCACCAAAAATCCAGAACCTTAGAGGACGGAGCTGAACCCAATGGGCGGTGACAGACGACACAGAACCCCAAATCGAAGGATAACATACGAGCGGCGTCATTGGAAGCATGTAGCGGAAATGAAGAACATTGACCCACCTTCAAGCGTGTGCATTTCTCCGATGATTTGATGTAGGGGTTTTATTTATTTATTCTTTTAAAATGTTTTCCTCTTCCCCATTATTGAATAACACAGAGAACACAGGTCACCCGACTAACGGGTTGACCCATGATTCATTCGTTTTGGTGGAAGGTTATTGTGGGGTATCTTTATCGGTTAATCTTTATATAAATTCCCAGAGTTTTTCAAACCCTTAACCCCCTCATTTTTTTGATCCAACAAAGAGGGAGAAGGCCTAACTAACCTCGCCTGAACCCTCTTCTATTTTGTGAATTTTTTACCTCCATGGAACACCGACGGTGCGATGATACTGACCAGCTACGTAAGGAATAGCGCGTCGACCCCCACTACATATGGAGGCCATGGAACAAAGCCGCATTGGTCATCAGAGCGGTCATCATTGTCCATATTTGGAAGAGGTGTGGTGCACTATCACATTCCAATTATGAACAAAAGAGGTCATGCATCGTCAGCCGTGACATCCATAGGAAGGTGGTTGGCACACCGACCGGCCACGGGTCATGATGCGGCACGATGTCGCACGCCGCTAGAGAGGTCAGCCCACACACCGATCGGTCGTGATGGAAACAACAGTAAGAAGGTGGTGTGGGACCCTTGAGGCACACCCACGTAGTAGCAAGGATGTGGCATGTGATGACCGCAGCCAGAGCAGGGGGCCACCGATTCGACCCACGGGTAGTTTATGGGGTGCGCGCTAGCGGCATGCCCAGTGGAAAAGCCTCATCCCATCAGAGGCAGCACAATGTACCATCGGTGCCATGTGGCACTGTGTTGGGTCAACCCCTATGGTTTGACCCACTAACGTGGCTCTAAGCCACATCAGCCCTACCCGGACATGCCATGTCCGGGTATCCCAGGCGGCCCACACTGCCAGGCGGGTGGCACCACCGGGTCGGCCCAGCGGACCGACCCGACACTCAGCGGGCCGATGTATAGGTATCCCTGGCAGCCTGCACTTCCATGTGGGTGGCACTACTGGGTTGGCCTAGTCGACAGACCCCCCACTCAGGGGGCTGACCCATGGTCGATTGGATTTGACCCCTGCCGAACCTGGTCGGACCGGTCCGACAGAGGTAGACTAGACCTTGAATCAGTATCGACTAGTTGCATAGAATGAGAAAAAATGCCTAAACAGGACATTCGTTTGATGAGCCATCTAAGGCATTGGGATCCTTGGAGTGAGGATATCCTTTTTTCTTAGTTCATGAGAGTTTTTTAGAAATTTGGAGTACTTCCAAGTTAGATCTCACCAGAATCCAACTTGGCCCTCGACACAGAAATGCCAATAACGCACATATCAGGCTTCCGGTTAACGTGTTGTCTGTTGCGTTGGAACCCTTATTACATGGTGGATCATCGAGTTACTTTTTTTTGAGTCTAAGTTCTGGTTGAAATATGAAAAATAGGTTGGGGAGTGGTTCTCCCAAGCACCATTCTTACGGAACCCTAGGACTGGCTGAGACTTTTGGACAGCTGATTATTTCAACTCGGAGTGACTCAATAGGCCCAGTGGGGAGTTCCTTTGTGTGATGCAACAGACCCCTGGAAGGGAGAGCCTATGTGTGATGTGACAGACCCATAGTACTCGATAGGAGGAGTACCTCAGTAGACCATGAGTGGGACCACCTTTGTGTGACGCGGCAGACCCATGGTGGGAAGCGCCTCTATGTGACTCGACATTCCCACAACACATGTCAAGAGTAGTACCTCGGTATTGTACGGTTAGTGGGAAGAACCTATGTGTGATACGGTAGGCCAACTATACTCATTATAGGAGTAGTTCTCAAGTAGCTGAGGTGTTAGATGTTGTGACTCAGAATGATACTTGTTACTACCCCTAGAGAATATCGCACTTGGCTATCTGCATTCATAGAAATAATGTGTGTGTCAGCGTCATAATCATATTTTTTGTGTGTGTTGTATACCTGGATTGAGGTGAGTCTCTACTTGAGCTATATCAATTGCTTTGTGCTTTATGATAGAGATCATGCCTTGTGGTTTTCCTTCTAGAACTCTGAGAGACCTTTAGGGTTCCTAGATTCTCTACTGAGTATTTTTATACTCACCCGTAAACAGGATGCACCCACTCCATGTTGTGTCTTGTGTAGACGATAAGCAGATGGGTTGTGGTTTGATGGAGCCAGGACTAGGCGGTATGTGGAGAAGACATGAATATGTGGAGTGTTGAGGAGGTGATCTATACCTACCCTTCAGGTGGGATCCCTAAAGGATGACTAAGTAGCTTTTTTCCTTTTTTAGTTGTATTTTTATATTTTAGTTGTACTCATGCATTAAAATGAGCTTGTATTTCGGCCCCTTTTACATTTAACAATCCTTTTTGTACAAAAGTTTTCTTCGTATTTTCATCTTGTTGTGTTCTCAGACCATGAATTGTACAGGTTTAAAGGCAATGCCTTCCCATTTATGGGAATACATTTTGGTTCCAGTTGCCAGCCCCTGGCCTGTAGAAGGCAGGCTTGTGGTAGCCATGACACGGGCCCTGGGCGAAGAGTCATAACAAAGTGGTTTCAGAGGAGTTCGGTTCAATCGGAGAACTAGGACTCTGATATTTTATTTGTGGAAATAGTGTTATGTTTTATGAGTGTGGTTTTTAGTTTAGGGAATCCAATTTTGTTGTGTAAGCCGACATATCCATACACCAAGATCCTAAATTATGGTTTCTGACTCATTACACGAAAACTATGATTTTGTGTGTTTTGAAAATTTTTCTTTTTGATCTCTTGAGTCAGCTCACCGGGTATTACATATTTTCCATGAAACACATGTCTACTTTCATGATGACACCACGTAGACAGTCAGTCGGGAATCTTGAGAGAGTACAGGATAACGACCTACCGAGTGATGAGGCCTTGATGTAGGGCCCTCTTACGGCATTAGCACCTTCGGGTGGTGTTCCAGGAAATCCACTACTCATTGGGAAGCCAATAACACCTACCCTACTAGATGAGGATTCACACTAACTAAGTGCATTGCATGATTTCCAATGACAAAGGCCCACATGTTTTCAAATCGATATGGATTTTCATGCGGCTGGGGATGGGCTGGTGGCTGTGGAAAGAGTTTTTCACTTAGTTGGGACACCAGCTGATATTATGGTGTTCATAGATGCCATTCTTTTTCAAAAAAGAACCAGGTAGATGGTGGATACTAATTCTCCAAATACACGATGAGGTGAACCCCCATCTGGGAAAACAACATGGGCCTTTTCAAGGAATAGTTCCTCTCAGTGATCTTATTCTATATGCATATACAAGAGCTGTTGATCTTACAGTAGGGTAGCATGACCGTGGACCTGTACTCGGTGATGCTCACTAATCTCTCCCACTACTCCACCGACATGGTATGGGACCCTTTCATCAGGGCCAAGATCATTGAGCAGGGTCTCTGATGGGATATTATAAAATCGATGGTATTACTCAGCATACCGACTTAGGCTGGGGTGCTAGAGCTGTATCTTTTGGTGGAGAGATTCCTAGATGAGAAGGCACCAACAGCGAGACCCACTACTAGGCAACATGTGGTAGAGTCATATGAGGATGGTAGTAGGCAGATGACATAGAGGTCCAAGATAACCAGATCTTCTGTTTGATGGCCCCAGGATGCATGGTCGAAGGTGCGGATCTCGTGAGGCAGAGGAGGCCAGGAAAGGGATAAGCAGTGCTACACGTGCAGGGAGCAGGTTAACGTAGATCATGATTTCCTGACCAGCTGTATGGATGACTAGAATATGGTCAAGGGATAGCCAAGGTAGAGGGAATGGTTTGAGCAAGGAGGTCCTCATGCAGCAGGAAGACATGGCAGAAGAGATAGTCGTGCAGTAGGGGGTGGGTCATGTTTTGAGGTTCTACTGCCACTACCACCTAGTGGACCACCCAGACCATAGGAAGTAGGAGGTGAGGGGCAAGCTCAGCTCAAGGAAGCTGAGGCCTATGACCATGATAGTCTATAGGTGAGTAGAGGTATGATCTGTGTCTACTCCACCATAGCTATAGAACATAATGACATAGGTTACATTCACTCTTTTATTTCCACTTCCCTCGTTCGGAGCTCGGAGATTCTGGGGGAGCAGTTTGCTCGATCCTTATAGATAGAGACTCCTACGGGAGAGTATTTGAGGATTAAAAACTAATTCTATATGTGTGAGCTTACTCTAGGTGGTGAGAGCTTCATCATGGATCTCCTAGCAGTTGCGTCAAGGCCTTACGACATCATCTTGGGTATTGATTGGTTATCTACAGTCCTTGAAAAGATTGATTGTATTAGGTGAAAAGTGTAGTGTATCCGCATGGAGGGGACTATGTTTTCATTCACTGATGAGAAGAAAACATTTTTAGAATAATATTGATATACCTAGAGGAGGGTGGTATAGATTACTTATCAGTTGGCTAGACATACCCTCAGAGAAGATGATGTTGAGAGTCTGAGTTATCCTATAGTGGTGGACTAGTATGTCGATGTCTTTCCTGATAAAGTCCGGGGACTACCTCTAGGCAGAGAGTAAGACTCTTAAATCGACATGTACCCCAGGATGGAACTGATATCTACATATTCATAACGTGTGTCTCTCGCAGAGCATCGTGAGATAAGGGTATAGTTGGAGGACTTGTAGGAAAAGGGGTTCATAAGACACAGTGTTTTCTCTATGGGCAGCCCAGATTTTTCTTGCCATGAATCCATATTGGATTTTGACACTCTATGTGTAATATCGGTGCATAAACAAGGTTATCATTAAGAACAAGTATCCAATTACTAGGATTGATGATCTTTCTGTTCATTTTAAGGGTTCTCGTTGTTTTTTGAAGATATACCTCAGATCTGGTCATCATCATCTTATGATACGAGATGAGGATGTGTAGAAGATGGCCTCCAGATGTTGGTATGGTCATTATGAGTTCTTGATTATGCCTTTTGGTGTGAAGAATTCCCCCGAAGTGTTCATGGGACTCATGAACATCATCTTTCAGCCATACCTCGATCGCTTTGTGATGGTGTTTCTCGATGAAATCTTGGTGTACTCGGCGACGGAGGAGGAGAATGGTTGTCATCTAAAAATAGTTCTGGATACACACCACGAGAACCAACATTATGGTAGGTTCTTGAAGTACCAATTCATGATACGAGAGTCCCACTTTCTGGGACACATTATCTCAGTGGCTAGAGTTGCTCTAGATCCAGCAAAGATAGAGGTGTTGATTGCTTGGGATCCATCCAAGAGTGTGGCCATTGTGCGTAGTTTCTTGCAGTTTGATGGATGCTACCTAACATTTGTGCCTCACTTTTATAGTGTTGCAGAACCCTTTTTAGCATTGATGAAGAAGGGTCATCCCTTCGTATGGATGGAGAGATGCCAACAGAGTTTCATGAGCAGAGGCATAGATTAATTATTTCCCCCATCATGAGGATACTAGAAGAGGGAGTAGGGTATGTAGTCTACTATGACACATCTGGGACCAGACATGGCTGTGTCCAAACATAATAGTGACCAGTGATTTCATATGGCTCGTGATAGCTGAAACAGATTGAGAAGAACTACACTACCCCTGACCTGGTGTTAGCATAAGTGGTATTGGACTTGAAGATCTGGTGACATTACATGATGGGAGAATGTTTTACAGTCTAATGTGATCACAATAGTATCGGGTATATCTTCTCTCAGAAATATCTCAACTATAGGTAGCTGTGATGGATAGAGTTCCTCTTAGACTACGACTTTGAGATAGTGTATACTCCTACGAATGGGAATGTGGTAGAAGATGCACTCATTATGAGGTATGTTCTACAATTGTTGAGTGAGGTGAAAAAGCATCTAGTCGCGTTATAGATATCATTCATAGATAGAGATAGAGCATCATACCTAATGTATATGACAGTCAGTCCCTCACTCAATCAAAGAGTCAGGGTGGCACATCTTGGGGACATTGACTGTAAGGCATTATGTACCCAGATATCCTTAGGTCAGGCACCTGATGGGTTTTCTGAAGGGGGATAATTTCATCCTCTACAGAAGAAGTGCCATGGTACCAATGGATCTATAGGAGGTGGATTTGAGGGAGTTAAATATTTCGCTTCTGGAAGTACATCCTGGTGTTGCGATGATATACCAGGACTTCCGACATTAGCACTGATGGCTAGGGATGAAGAAGGCAGTGGTGTAGTTTGTTTTATGATGCTTTACGTGTCAGCAATTGAAGTCTGAGCATCAAGTTCCAAAATACTTAATTATGCCACTAGAAGTTTCAGAGTGGAAGTGGTCTGGATGATTTATGGACTTTGTGACATGTCATCCATGTACGTTCAAGGGACATGATTCCATTGGGATGATTGTTGACAGAAAAACCAAGCTATCCCAATTCTAACCCATCTGAGAGATGGGACGAGTAGAGGGATAAGGATGCCTCTATATACAATTAATTAGGAGACTCCATGGGGTGACATCAATGATTGTCTCTAACCATGATGCATGTTTCACATCCCGATTATGTAAAGGGTTATAAGAGGCTTTCTGGACTCAGCTACCTTTGAACACAACCTTTCATTCTCAGATAGATGGTCAGACTAAGCGGACCATTCAGATGATAGAGGACATGCTTCGTGCATGCATCCTAGATTTTGGCCATAGTTGGGAAGATCACATTCCCTTGGTGGAGTTCACATATATCAATAGTTATTACTCCACCATCTAGATGGAACCATTAGAGGCCATGTACGGTCAACCTTGTAGATCACCTCTATACTGGACAAACCCATGGGAGTAAGCATTTATCGATCTAGAGTTGGTATGAGCCACCACTGAGTAGGTACAGATCATCCATGAGTGAATGAAGACAGTACAGAGAATACATGATTCTTATGCTGATATGAGACAGAGACCTCTATAGATCCCAGAGGGGGACTACGTTTTATTGTGAGTCTCTCTTTGACGGGGACTAAATAGATTTGTCTATGTCAGCAAATTGTCATCGAGGTTTATTGGGATATTTCTGATACTTAAGGGGATATGAGAGGTGGAATACCTCTTGGCACTTCCACTATAGTTGGAGAAGGTAAACGAAGACATCCACGTATCCCAGTTGGGGAGATACGTGCATGACCCATCTCACATCATCAATCATGGTGAGCTAGACATAGACGATGGGGTGACGTTTACGAAGGTTCCAATAGGGATTGAGGATCAATAAGATCATCTCCTTTGTGGGAGTTTGATACCTCTAGTGTGTCTTCTCTAGTAGCACAAGAACCTCCAAGTGAGCACATGGGAGTAGGAGACTCAGATTCATGCTTAGTAGCCCCATTTTTTATTTGTTTATGTTGAGGCTTTTGGGGATGAGAATCCCAATGGTGGGGAGAATGTAATGACCTGAATTTTCCATGTATTTTTTAAATTATATGAAATTATTACGACTATGCTAAATTTGACTGCGTGTGATTCTAAGGCACTGAGTTCCTGGAATGAATTTCTGTACATTTTTAGGTATGTTTTGTAAACACATTAGTGGAATTTTCTAACTTTTGAACCCTTGTTCAGATTAAAAATTTGTGGGAACCATTGAATCCAAAGTGCTAGTATTCACTTAAGGGAGGCTTTAATTTGACCGCACTAGTTCTGAAGAAAAATTTATGTTTTGCGACCTTTTAATGAAATGAATTGAAGTAATTTTATTTTTTTAATTCATATCCTCTGATGGACAAGAAAATGGGTGGGGCCAGTGATGTGTCATGCCAATAAATGGATTGAATTTCCTAACCTATGTAATGACATCGTTGGATAATTAAGAAGCTTCCTAATCAATGACCCCCATTAAACTCCAATGTAATTACTTACCCTCCCCATATCCAATATATATGGAGCTTGGGGTGGGGGCGGCACTGACACAGATTTTCCAAGAAACAAAGTGCTGAAGGAGAACCAAGATGCCAAATCCGTATAGGATAGAGCTAAACCTAGCAAGAGGTGATGGACGACACCAAGCCATGATCCAGATGATGATGTACGGGCGACGTCATTGGAAGCCTGCTGTCGGAATGAAGAACATTGACCCACCTTCAAGTATGTGAATTTCTCTGATGATTTGAGGTAGGAGGTTTATTAGTTTATTCTATTTAAATGTTTTCCACTTCCCTGTTCTTGAATAACATGATAAACATGGGCCCACTGACTAACGACTTTCCACATGATTCATTCATTTTTTCATGTGGTTATTGTGGGGTATCTTTTTTGGGTTTTTATTCAATTAAATTCCATGTGTTTGTTAAGCACTTAACACCCTCATGTTTTCCATCTAATGCGGAGGGTTTGGGCCTAACAAACCCATTTAGATCCCTTTGCTGCATTTCATAGTTTTCACCTGCATGGACCACTAACGACATTGCGATACCAACAAGCTACGTTGGGGATAGTGCATCACCGATAGCCACAGGAAGAGGCTGCGACACATATATGGGGAAATCATCAAAGTGGAAAACATCAATTGGCTGCATAGGAGGCGTGATGTTCCATCACGTGCCGCCGATGAAAAAAAAGTCATGGATCGTCAGCCGTGGGGATTGGAGGAAGGCGGTCGGCTCACCGACCCCCTGCGGGTGATAGTGCGACACAGCGCTAGACAGGTCTGCAGACATGCTGACTGGCTATGGAGAAACCAACAGAAAGGATGTGGGGAGTTACCTTAGCAGCGCGCCCACATGGAAGCGAGGTCACCGCCTACTATGACCTTGAATGGAGCAAGGGGCTGTCGCTTTGACCGGCAGCCAGGGGACGGGGGCACGCCAGCGGTGCCCCCAGCGGCAAAGCTGCGGCATGGACGACCCGCAGTGTCGCGTTGGTTCAACCCCCGTGGGTTGAACCTCTTACCTAGCTATACTCCATGTCAGCCCTACTCGGACGTGCTACGTCTGGGTATCCCTAGCGGCCTACTCCGCCAGGTGGGTGGCACCACCGGGTTCGCCCAGCGGACCAACCCGCCACTCAGTGGGCAGACCATGCGGCCCAGCTGGGTTGGGCCTGGCCCAGTGGGCTGGGATGACCCAGGTCAGGTTCAAACTGAGTCGGGCCAGGTTGACCTAGGTTAATCTTGTTCAGCCCATGCCGAACTGATTTGGTCTGGTCCAACCGTGGCGGACTGGACTCGAACCCAGTACCGACCAGTTACACAAAACATGCACTAACTCTTAAACAAGACGTCCATTCAACGAACCATATGTGGAGTTATGATCCTTGGAGTGAGGAAGTCCTTTTGAATAAATCCATGAGTGTGTTGAAAAAAATGGTGTATGGCCGGGTTGGATAGCACCAAAATCCCACCGGACCCTCCACATTGAAATTCCAATAAAGCACATACCTGGCATCGAGTTGACTAGCTGTCTGATGTGTTGGATCCCTGAAGACATGGAGTGTCACTGGGTTACTTTCTAGTGAGTCTTCATGCTGGTTGAAATATTAATGATGGCTTGGGGAGTGGTTATCCCAAGAACGCTACGTACAGAACCCTGCAACTGGCTGAGGCTTGACGACTGCGAACCGTTTCGACTCGTAGTGACTTAACAGAGCTATTGGGGAGTTCCACTGTGTGACGCGGTAGACCCACAGTGGGGATCACCTCTGGGTGATGTGGCAGACACATGGTACTCGATAGGAGGAGTACCTCAGCTTGCCAAAAGGGAAATCACCTCTATGTGATGCAGCAGACCCATGGTGGGGAGTACCTCTGTCTGACATAGAAGACTTATGGTACATGACACAAGGAGTACCTCACCATTCCAAGGTCAGTGAGAAGTTCCTCTGTGTGACGTGAAAGGCCCACTATACTCGTTATAGGAGGAGTTCTCCATCAGCCGAGGTTTTTGATGTTGTGATTGGGAATAATAATTTTTACTACACCTAGAAAATATGGTGGTTGTCTATCGTCATTCATATAGATCCTGTGTGGGTCAGCATCATAATCATGTTTCTCTGAGTTGTATACCGGGTTTGAGATGAGACTCCAATTGAGATGTTTCTATTGCTTTGTGCTTTGTGATTGAGATAAGGCTTTGTGGTTTTCCTTGTAAAATAATGTGATACCATAGGGAGTCTCAAGGTCCCTAATGAGTTTCGTTACACTCAACCCTGCATGGGCTACGCCCAAACCTTTTTGTGTCTTCGGCAGATGACTAGTAGTTGGCCTGAGGTTTGAGGGAGTGAGGAATAGACAACACACGGAGGAGACATGCAGATATGGAGTACTGAGGAGGCGATCTGTACCTACACTTCACATAGGATCCCCAGAAGATGACATAGTGGTTGATTTACCATTTTCAGTTGTATTTTTACTTTTCACTAGTACTCATACATTCATTTGCACTTGTATTTCATCCCCTTTACTTTCGGCACTCTTTTTTCTATAGCAGATTTCATCACAGTTGCTTCTTTTTGTGTTCATAGACATTGTCTTGTAAAGGTTCAAGGTGTTGCCTTCCCATTTTAGGGAATACACCTTTGGTGCTGGTCACCAGGCCCTGGCCTATGGGAGGCGGGATTAGCGTAGTCAGAGCATGGTCCCCATGGGACGGGTCGTGACATGTAAGGAAATTTTTTTGATCGGTGATCCTATTCTGAAATGTGCGTCTCTTATTCTACATGAAGTAATTATTTTATAAATATTTTCCATCATCAGGAACAAATTGGCAGGATATGGGAATCCTATGAATGTTTTGGGAAGGACAATGTTGATCACCCTAGATGTTGTGTCATTGAATTAACATGTTTTCATTTTAAAAAAAACGGTAAATGGTCAAGAGTTCATTTTTGGTAATTATCCATCCAATTATCCAAGATCTAGGATCAATGAATATGCATACTAGTGATATTACAGCTGACTGAATAGAACCAGAATGATCAAAAATGGCCACATTGGAATCATGTTAAGGTTGGGAGAATGAAGTAAGTTGACCGAGTACTAGGGGATATTTTGGATTCTTAATCTGAGTAAAAACATTCATGTTTTGGATGTTAATATTTTTGATTAGGATAGAAAGATGGAATTCATTAATACAAATGGGTGGTAGTATATTATTTAAAGATGTAGGATGAATATTGACTATTCTAGGACCTAGGGGACCTTCAATAGAGAAAATATATTTATATTCTCAATCGTATTTGATGTATGTGAATAACCATCATACAAAATTGTTTGTTAGGTTAATCTTGTGGAATAAAATGTAAAGAAAATTGGATTATAAAAACTTTATAGTAGAACAAATGATATAATCGAAGAAAAAATTGATTAATCTAACATTCCAAATATGAAGGTCGCTAAATTAGTTATAATACTAATGAATACCAAGGAAACATCAAGGAAAGATTCAGTTCTGGTTTCATGATTTGGAATTATTTGGGTGCTAAAAACAAATCCTTAGGATGAGTTTTAGGCTTCTAGTGATAAGACCATTGAGACTATAGTTTTTTTGTCAGAATAACTTATCTAGTTATTGGAAGTAGAGACATCTGATGGATCCCGGAAAGTGGTAGTGATGGAGGATAACAAAGTAAAGCTTCTTCTACATTCTAGAGTTGTATTTATGGAGTCATACATTGACATAAGCATTTCATGACCTTCCCCAATGGGGGCAGAGATGCAACTCCCCATGCTCACCTAAAATATAATAGGGGCTTGTGACTAGCACGAATTAGTAATATCACACAAAGGGAGGCCTTTTTCTATGGTTATTGTACAAATGTTCCACGAAACACCTCCATGAAATATTACAGAGATATAATAATATGGAACATAAAATTATTTAATAAACTTACCCCAAATCAATGTCAAAATTAAGTACTAAAAGCATAAAAATTAAAAAACACACCCACCCAAAAAAAATTAAAAGCATCCACCCTACTCAAAAGAATGGTATTTTTTTCAAATGTTACTGTCAGAAATCTCATCAACCCATCTCTAGTAAACACCTTAGTCAAACTTGTTCACTAATCACCACCTACATTAGGTTATTTTATGAATCCATCCAAAGGAAAAACATATTTAAAAAAACAAAACATATAAAAAAATCTCACATAGGTATGAGTATTGAAAAACTCAGTATGAACACCATTAACCAAAAGAAAAGGGAAAAACTGAAAGGATACAATCCACTCAGCATTGCCAATGGGAACCCCATCGCGAGTGATAGTTCATCTCAAACCTTCATCAACTATAAATGACTTGTCTCATTATTCTACACGGGGTATTAATAGATACACATGACAAAAACACAAGGGATCCCATAATCTCCCGGATATAATCATTTTAGACTCAAATATTATCAGTTTTTTACATCATAATTAGCTATAAGATTCTACATGAGCCTATAAATGTAACATATAACCATGAAAACACACACCATGAGAAATGAAATCCAAGATGGCACCCATATTAATGATTCAATCCATTTGGATCATTTTTACCTTTACTGATGGTACATTCGAGAGAACACACTACATCAAGAACAAATAACTATGTCCTTCTACAGTGCTCAGCACTAGAGGTTTTTTCAACACTAATATGCACTCTTCATAAGGTTATAAGAACCAAAGTGGATAATTCCACAAATATCCAAAACAATATGTTTAGGTAATACTACTCTAGACTATTAATCATGTGCATCCTTTATATTGAGAGAGAATAGAGGGACCCACACCTCACTATTTTCCAATGGTCAAGGATGTATTATCTCCTAACCATCTTTTGAAACCTCTATTACCCATTTATTAAGAATCTCACACCTCATTCCATCAAGGGAGTACTAATTCCAAACTAGGTATTGTACATAACTAATGAAGGGTGCCACTCTGCATAACTATACTCAACTATCTAGGGCGATCCCACTCCAATGTAGGACAAACTTCTGGCTGCTAATCAGAGACATGGAGTGTTACTCACTAAATGAGGACCTGAACCATGGTTTGATAGGGGAATATAACTAAAAAATATAGATGAGTCTCACCCTGATATGATAGGGTAGGATAAATTGGTTGATAGAGGACTCTCACCCTAGCATGACAAGGGAGTACAAATCTCTATGATTCAGGACCCTGAACCTGATAAAACTGCGGAGTAAAACACAACCGCGAGAGGACCCACACCCTGTCATGATAGGGGAACACCACTCACCATAATTATTACTATTGGTAACCCCCACCATATGACAAAAGGGGAATTACAATACTAAGATAGAGGAGTTTCTCCAGGTCATGATATGGGAGTCCCAAATCCTCTGAAACAACATTTAGGGATGACCTAGACCTTGGAATGACATGGTAGTTGTGACTCCTATGATATAAGACCCATAGAGTAATATGGAAGCGGAGTACCCACTATATTTATACATCACATATAGATAACCCTTGACTAGACACTAATGGGTAGTATTTACATAGAGAATAGAGGAACTGCACCATTGTCTAACAGGGGAGTACCTAATCAAGATATATGCGATTATCCATTTCATCATTATGGTGTTAAAATAATTTCAAGGGAACCAAAACACATAAAAAATCATCACAATCATAGACCCCCCCAAACATTTGTTTAGTAGGGAATCAACCCTATATAATCATAATTTCATTAATATCAAATGATGTAAAAGAAGGTTATTCAGATTCCTTCAATTTAAATTTTAATTATCAAATTAATTATCTTTATTAATGTATTTAAAACCATATTCCCATATATAAAATAATTGAAACCAATATTATATGATATAAACGTTGAGTAAATTTGGACCTCATAATAGAAACAATGGTTTCTTATCTATTTTGAAAAGTTGTAGAAAGAGGAAATCCACCCCTCAGAATGGAAACATTAAACATCGCATCTACCATCCTAAAAAATAGTAAAAGCTAAATTATTTTACCATGTAAACAACAAAAACAAACCATTAACCTTGTAATCACCATTCCCATGTGAATTAATGAATGAAATAGAGGGAAACAAGTGGTAAAGTCTTTAAACCCACCATAGATCAATCATCAATGTCTGATGTTGAAATCCAATGGAAATGGATTGAATATTGTCATTAGGATTCACCTAGGATTCCTATGAAAACATATAAGAAAAGTAAATGTAATCGTATATGATTTTATTTACGAATTTATAACTATGTGGGAAAAAAATCGGTCTGGTTGCAACATCCAACCCAATCCACATCCTTAATGAAGACAGAAGGGATCATGTTATTGGACCCCTCACCAAACTATATACATTGAGGTCAAACCTTGCTTCAATACCTATAATTTTATCAATTCACTTATAATATAAAAGGGGGAGGATGACCATGACACACCCTGAGGAATTAAACATCACACACCTATTAACTATAAATGGATTTGTCATATCTCCTACTCAATGGTAAAATGATTCCGAAAAATGAAGAACCATTGAAAAAGAACACATGTGAAAAATGAATTGTATATGGTCAGAAAGAAGCATCCATAAATTATTTATAGGGGCCATACCATATATAAGGATCTATATAGTTTCTTCCCTCAAAAATGAAATATCTAAAAACTCAGCTATGTGCCCACCAAGCCATGACTAGATATCCACACCCAGCTACCCCCTTTGCATAATATCTGCTTGATCAACACTACTGTCTTTCCATAAATCGATGTATCAAACTCCATTCCACCAAAATACCACTAAGAACCCTTAATTTAATCCATGTACATTGAACAAGTAAAAATAAAAATGTAAATGGGTTCAAGTGTTTGGGTCCAAACATCATATACAACCCAAACTATTTTTCCCTTGAGAGTATGAACCAACCATGAATGAATATATGGAATTTTCCTAAATATATTTCTCATAATGATACCTAATAATAATTTATATACAACTAAACACAACCACCGGCCTAAATAACACATCATTTAAGTATCATACATAACCACACATCAATAAAACCCACCATCGAACCCACAAGGCACTTCACCACACCATTTCATATGGGAAAATAACCTCCTCCCTTAATCATAACAAACCATTCAATTACTTCATCCCATAAAATCCCATGAAAAAATAACTACATCTACTACAAAATAGTTCCCAATTATACAATTAATGCAATTTCCTCTCACACATCATGATATTATAATATTTGGGTGGAACTGAATAGCATGTATGTTTTTGATAATTTCAATTTATTATGTATCTCTATTTGGGATCACTATTTCCCATCATCAGATGATTTAATATTTAATAACACATCAAACTGTGATGGAAAATATAACATCTCATAAAACATCATGGTAAAACATCATATCATTATGAAAAAAAAGAATGAGAAATTTAAAAAAAAACTATTTAATGAGAAATAATCAACATGTAATGATCCCATGTAATCTATTCTACAACACCATTCTTTCACATCACATGAAACAATGGATTGGTCAACCAACACATCAACGTATCTCAATGATCCAGGATATCCATCAGATTCTCCAAATTTTTTGTTTTGTCTTCAATATCCACAAGTACCAATTAAATGAAATGAGATTCACTATAAAGGTGCCAGTGGAGCCAACTGACATGGATTATGTAGTAAATTTTGTCATGTTCTTATATATGTTCCAATTGATATTTCACTACTCTAGTATGATCCAACAACTCAAATGGCACAAACAACGTGTGTGAGAACAGACTCTACCTACAAACCACTACATCCTATGCTAAAGAGAATCTTCCAAGAACATATAGTCTCAAAAATACAACTCCAATGTCCTAATGTAATTTTCAAAATAAGACTACTTAATTTAATAGGTTGACATAATAACATCATGATCAAGATAAAGGTTCTTTTACACAATCTGGACCACATTGGGACCAAGAATTTATGACCCACCAACCTCATCCCAAAAAATTGAGAATGAATTAAATTCGTGTACAGAGCTTCACACCTGGACATGCTAGTGGATGAATGTAATTTTTTATTATAAAATAACACATCCAATGACAATTTATTTTCCAAATAACCATAAAATTCAAAATTGAAATCCTGAAACATATCCACCAGTTTCTTGACGGCTCACTCTCTATGCCCATCCTTCATAGGGTGTAAAGTATTATTGAGATGAAACAAATGGTGTAGAATATAATAATACCCACCCAACACATTAGTTAAATTTATTGTCATGATTGGATAATATAATCCTTCGATCTCCATGAAATCACAAAACATTGTTCACTAACATACCCTCCATAACATCCTCAACATCCAACTCATTGATCTCCAATATGTGGGATGATTACATCCACCAATAAATGATTTCCTAGATAGAATAAAAAACACTATAATATATGGTTAACCTTATAATAAAATACATTGATATGACATCCCATTCCACTTAAGAACATCCCAGGGATATAATAATCACTGAGAACACTATGATCCGTTTTTACCTACTAAAAAAACACCATCCTATATACACCACCACTACCAATTTAATTATATGCCACCAAAACCACATCCTAAAGATATGGTATATCATGGATACCCCTTTTTCATGTTAATGTGTCGATTTGAAACTCCATAGGGCACCCTCACACATAGTTAATGTTACAAATAACCCCCCCTAACTAAAATCTTTTTCAGACTATCCTCCAGGTATCCCTCTAGAATGTCACTATAAGCAACAAGGTCACAAAAAAAATTACCTCCATCTCATCGCACATAGAATAAACCACCTTTTTCATTAGGGAATAATGCACTATCATATGATATAAGAATCACTCACCATTATCTATCCATGAATCTATGTGTTGGGATTAAAAATAATTCTTCTCTCTCTAAGAATCTCTGAAATCCCCAAAAATATCCATTTAAGATGTACACGCCAATGTTTTTTTCTAAAATATTATTATTTTCTAAGGATTTGGAGATATTTAAATCATAATATTAAAAATATCCATCCACCATAACTACTATAGATTTAAAACATGGTGAAAAAAGACATACCAAAATATATTGTGATCCATAAAGACTTTAACTTTGTGCCCAATGATGTAATTCCACAAAAAAAATCTAGAAAAACAAAACTGTTATTAACTCCGTATCATGGGATACATAGTTATGTCTATGGTGGAATAACATCCTTGACCCATAATATCTCACAAAAATATTATGTATGAATATACATTAACATATCAACATGGATTCATTACAGAACAACTCAAACATCACCCTTCCCCTGGAAAACAAATTACATGAGAGCTACCTAATATCCCTTTTAGGTATTTCAATGTTGTCGGAAATAAGATTATAATGATAATATCCTTTCCCTTATAGGTCAATTCAATCAAGTGGGATGAATCCCATGAGAATTTAGATGAAAATAACCAGTAATGGCACAAAATTCCAAGGAACATATAAACCCAAGCCACATTCTTTTGTGGTTCCCATGAAACAACTTCCTCAACTGTCGACTCTTATATGAAAACACACTTCTGATACACCACATGCAATGAAAATTATCCAATCATATCAATAAATTACACATGGAAAATATTTGATATAGTTAGTGGCATCGAAGGACCAGAGTGATAACTTTGAGGTGATCAAACATATCCTCCATTGAAATCAAGTAGATCAGTATGACATCGATGAACACAATCACAATTTCATTCATGAATTCATAAAATGTAGAGGTCATGAAAATCCATTAACACTCCCAGATCATTCATGAAATTAGAAATTTTGAAAAAAAATGGAGCTCCCATACCTACATCTCAATGTAGTCTTTATTATATCATCATCCTTCAACCTGAACTGGAGATAGCTCGACCATATATTTGTCTTATATAACAAACTAGCTCCTATAGAATGATTGAAATGATAATCAATTCTATCAATAGGGTAATGATGGTTTATCATCACCAAATTCATCCTTTAGAAGTCAATTCCATACCATAGACTACAATCTACTTTATTTATAGATAACACTAGAGCATTCTATGGAAATTCACTAGGTCACTTGAAACTATTATTCATCAAATCGCTAATCTAAATTCTCATCTAAAATAACTTAGAAGGTGTCATTTTATAAAAATACATCAAAAATTGTGAAACACCACAATTAAATTCTATATAATATCTAGTATTTTATTGAGGGGGAAGCCACACATCCTCCTCAGGAAAGACATTGACAAAATACCTTGATAATATTAGAACATCACCAAACCCAATCCATTCTGATTTCAAAAACAACTCATCTATAAATGAAATAAGGGGTAATAAATAATTAATACCCACCTAATACCTCTTATTTTTAGTAAAAACAATAGGAAATCCATCTAACTACAAATATAAAATTTACCTATATAAGAATTTGATAAAACTAGGCATTGAATAAAACCAATTGACTCTAAGGATGAAATCATATAGATTATTCATTGTGACGAAAATATCCCCAATTGAACGATGTGACCCAATCATAAATTTACATCCCATCACAAATCAATCATGTTGGTTTATATTTCAGTGGGAATCAACCAGATTAAGGGAATCATAACAATATCTATGCCTATTCATAGAGAAAGGACGAATTTGGGTGAAACATGTAGTGTCAATCTCTCAAATAGAAAAATATATATTTCAATGGGTACATGATAAAATGATCATAAAACTAATGATATCTGGATCCTCTTCTGTGGAAGCCTCCACTACAAGAAGTGGATCATTGATAGCAGCCATACCAATATGTGGATGCGCACCAGTAAGTCAAACTAAATTTGATGTCCATAAACAAGAGAAACCTTATGGGGATATTTTATACATGCTCCATCCCCTCTCTTTATATCGTTACATTTCTACCATAATGGTTAAAACTATATTATTGACCATTTATTAAGAGGATGAAACTGAAGCTATCAAAACCCACTAAATTGAGCTTGAAGAAACATTGTTTACTGTTTTAGATGATATCCACATTCCCAACAAAATTCACTATATCCGAAAGTACAAAAAAATCATGAAGAAAACTAACCCCAAAAGGAATAGAATAATGTTTATAATGTCAAATACTTTCTAGTTGAAACCTCTAAATTTTGGGAACATAAGACCATATATAAGGAAACATTATTTCTTCAAAAACCATATCTTTTCCCCACTAATAGTAATCATTCTCAGGAAGGAATCCACTTGACCACCTATACAATATTATGAATCTTTGGATATGTTCGTAATGTAAATGGACTAACTAGATACTGCTTGGATGGATTTTGTAACTCCAAATGAAAACATGCTTGGAAAAATCATACATATAAAGGTACATGGAAGAAATAAATAGATCATAAATCATGAATTTGTGCCCCCTTTAATGAGAAATTTCGTTTTAATGAGAGAGAAACTCTTTCCTCTTCAATAAATTCATTTCATATGAAAGGAACATTATCCAAAAATATTTTTTGAAGTTATACCAATGAATTATATTCCACATTCCATTCAATATGTTACATCCTCCACCACTGAAATAATTATACCTTCATCAGAATAACTACATATTAGACCCTATAACTCATAAGGGTTTAGAAAAAACTGAATTCAATATCATTCTCCACCAACTAGATAATTCTCTCGAGATAGGAAATTGAATTCTCATAGTTCAAAAAATCGTTCTTCTAAAAATCATTCAATCTCTCTGCCACCTATCATAATCCTAAAATAGATCCACCCTCCAATGAACAACATTATCAACCAATTAAACATGTACTATATGAATGAAAAAATAATGAATAGTATAAGTAAAATTGAAATGGAACCATGGATTTCTTAAACTAGGTGAAATGTCTGTGTATTCATAGTTATTAAATTATTTTTAAATTAACAGACCTGATACCACAAAATTAAATAAAGAAAACATGTCAAAAATGAAGAATGTACCACTCTTAATTCATTACCATACAAGAGAAATAACCTCAATTGGTCATTCTATAGGTTAAGTTTCCATGTGTTAGATCATGGGGCTGAAAATATCATTTCATATCAAATCATTCTATACCTATGTAATAGACCAAGATCAGCAGACACAATTTCCTCACCAAATAATGAATTCTTCTCCATCCAAAAATCAAAACCCCATGATATAACACAACCATTTACTTTTATACAACACATTCATTACCCCTATATATAGTGGTACAACTCCATAAACAGATATGAAAGAATATAGTCAATGAACCCTGAGACCAACCTCTAGTACCCCATGGGTAGATGACTATCATAGAGGGTATAAAATTCTCACAAATGGGTAGTAGTTTCATATATAATAAGAATATAAAAAATTAGAAAAAATAAATAGAAATTTATTCCATGAAATGAAATGAAAAAAAACTAAAATCTATACATAATTCTTGAGTTAATAAAACTGATACTAATAATATTCTTTAATAAAATACCCGAATAAAAAGATAAGGCATTTATGTAGTAATTGCTCTGATGTCTAAGATAGTAATACCCTTCACGGTCTGACATTTACTTATAGAAACCTATATATGTACAGTATATAACTAGGTAGAACCTACAGTTATACTAAGTGTGATATACAAAGTCTCTCATGATCATGATAAAAAATAATACTAATTCACATGTTATAAACCAACAATATTAATTGAACCTAGATGGGTCTACTAACAAATAACACCATCACCATGGAACCCTTACCAAATAACTCAGCCATAAATAATAATCTGGTACAAAGAATATTGATTAGAGGTACCCCATATATCATCCCCACTAATTTTCCGCCCTCATTCCACAACTTCATATGTCATGGTATTCTCATCTCTTTGTATCTCATCAATCCATGCACCATGTATGAAACTGAAAATCACAACACATATCACATGAATATAACTAGGTCATCACACCAAATCAGACAATAATACACCATGGTGATATCTTTATATCTCATCCATAATGTTTAATATATAATTAGGGTATCATGAACACGAAAAACATTATCCTCATTCCCCAAACCATTCTTGAATGGCCCCCACCATAAGCCTTTTTATTACATTTTTATGTATCTCTCTTAAAGAAACATGTGCAATAATATCACATCATATCTTAATATATCATATTTTAGTTATATCTATCATAGTTCATGAATTCATCATTTCATAGTAGATATATCTTGAAAGATCATGTATCAAGCCATCATACCTCACTACTAGGATATTGGAAAAAATAGCAACGAATTATATATGTTTCTTATCATGGTGCTCAGCATGGGTTGGGAGAAAATACAATATCCAACATAAAATACATGGTATACATTTAAAATGAAACACTATCCCATCTTATGGGTTCATAACAATGTGTTAAAAAACTAGAAACATCACTACCCATCCTCATATCGCCACCACTTTCTCTACCAAATATAAATTTTCAATACCACAACATGTTCCACAATCTAATTTTCAAATTTTATCTTCTTCATAAAATTTTTCTATTTTCATGGATTAAAATTACAAAAAAAATTTGTTTAAAAATAATTCATTTCATTTTTTAAAGCATATAAGTCCACATTAATAATACACCAACTAAGAAGTTTTATAACTTGTATATTTATTCATATTCATTTAACCATTTTAAAAAACCATTTTATGTCACAGAGAATCATTATTATGTAATTTAATTTCAACATGAAAATTAAGAACATCCGAAAAAATCACAAAAAGAATCCCATCATACTCATTATTCCTACTAGACCAAATTCACCACCATGAATAGCCACATTATCTTCCTCCTTACAACAGTTAGATAACATGAACTTTTCTAGAAACAAATCCCCATAGTATGTTTAGTAAACTGATCAAATAACATCCCCATAGCACATAAACACAACACATCACATAATCACACCATAGTAGGTCCATAAAACCCACGAAATAATAAATAGACACAAGAACCACTAATCACAAAACTTTTCAAATCATAACACAGAAAAAAAGAACATGTTCATAAAAGGTCGGTTTCATCATTTCAACTACTATCAGGTTTCGGTATTATAACATTGGAAATATATCCTTGGGAAAACAATTCATTATCAAAATATAATTTATTAACCATTTATTAATGATTGTATAAAAACAATTAAATATAAAGTGCACCACAAAACATATCAATTCATCACAATAATGGCGTCCTAATATCCTTGAATTTTTGTTTGAGATCAATCCTATACAAACACAATATCATCATTATCAATGTTGGTAGAAACATGAAATTCAAACCACATAAAAAAAACTCAATTAATAATATTATTATCATTATTATGTATGTGAAAACCATCTTTCTATATTTAAACATGAGTTCAACCCCTCATGTACGAAACAAATGATGAGAAATGAGGGATCCTCTAACTCAATATCAGGTTTTAGATATGTTTTTCATGATTTATATAAGATGAAATCCCTACATGGAACCAAAAAATGGAGACAACATCTACCAACCAGAAAAAACATCCACCATATCACTCACCTGTACAATTAAAACCATGAAAAAGTATTTACCTTGGAAAATATAGTATTAATTGTATATTAGGATGTAAAATAGATGGAAAAAATTAGAACACACTAAAGCAACTATAGTTAAATACCCTATTGGTAAGGATAAAACCTATTGTAAAAGTGGGGAATGTGATCTTTAGGATGCACTTGGATCACCAATTAATCTAGTTAAAAAATTGAAATTGTTTCATTATAAGGGGAAATAAAAATATTTTCCTAGGTAGAAAATATATTACTATTATAGGGAATTATATTATGTGTTATATCCATATAGAAAAATGAATTTATTATGGCATAATATCCCACTCCACATAATAGCCTTACCGGTCAAACTGGCCTTTGAGATCTAAAGTTATATATGTGTTGTAGATATAGTAAAAGTTGATAAATACCATGATTCTTCTATATAAACTATTTTTAAGACCACGATCAACCAGAAAGGGTTACACTGCATCCCCTACTCTATTCTACATTAGTTCCTAAAAAGATATAAGCACTGAACATTAACAACAAGGAATCCATGATGGAGATTGTGTCTCCAATCCATAAGAATAACCGTATAAAAGAGGAAATTACATATCCAAGGATCCATGGAACAGAAACCCCAATAACTATATGAGATCCAAATAGTATATTGTGGACCCTTACACTGTAACTAAACCTCTACACAACAATGATGACATAGCTTCCACAACCTCTTACTCCATGCCAAAACAAGTCTAAAAATAATAGAATAACCCATATTTCCACTTAAACTCCTCGAAACACCGTGGAACCATATCCATGTTCTTAAAAAACCAAAAAAAAAACAAAAATTAAAGGATTCTATGGTTTGGGACATTACAAGGAGAACCATGTTTATATCCCTTCCATAAAATAGGAAATGGAAGTATCACTCGTGTAAACATGATGACTATCATTTTGACCTTCAAATATGAATTATCTTAAATCAATACATTATATTGAATGATATAGTGAAATATTTGTTAAATATATATGATATATATTATATTATTATAATTATATAATGATAAAATTTTTATTACTATTTTTTATTTTTATTTTTTCTTTTGAAAATTTAATAATCATCAATGTGTAAGAACAAACTACTATACCAATAAATATTGAAATCAAATATTTATATATTACATCTCGATGGTAATAAATATCTATATAACTAATATTTTTAAAACTTATATAATGTTTTTCATTTATGTAGAAGAGGGGTCAATAATAATTATGCATGTACCATAATTTTTATGTCGAAACATATGTGGATAAATAAGAATTAAATATTCATAGTGATGATGATAATAAAATAATGTCGATGAATAAGTGATAAGATGTTATATGTAAAACATGAATCCAGATATATGACTGAACATGTTTCCAATATTGAAGTAAAATAAATATAAATTTATTAAAGAGGGTGTTAAAATCACTTATAAAGAAAGTCAAACCTAAGGTAATGGTTTAACATTTAAATTTTGTTTTTTAGATACATATTCCATTTTCAACACATGATTCATTTATTATTTATATATATATAATATAAATTTTTATGTCCTTGATATATTTATCTTAATGGAATTTAATGATCATTTTTATGCAATTTATTTCATGGGGTTTATTATTATAAATTTACAGAAGTAGTTAGTGATTAATGTTATAATAATACTATATATAATAATTGTTTATGATTAAATTTTAAATGAAAAACTTATATGATCTATCTCTCTTATAAATAAAATATTATCTTTTTTAATTATTATTTCATGTTATCAAAATGTTTCGTTCCATTTTCCTCTATTTAAAAACTCAGAAGTCTGATCTAATATATTTTTTCGAATGATAAAATTCCTTCTTTATTCTATAATGAATAATATACTTGCATGATAATTTTTGTTAAAAATGTTTTCAATCTGTTTTTTTCTCAATTAAAATGATATATTAATTTCAAATTTAATAATGATATAATTTTAATATAAATCATTAAAATGAATATTCTTTTCATTTTCCAGATAAGATACTTTTACCGAAGGTTTCCACATAATCATTATTTCAATATTTACCACACAAATATATTTTACAACCATCATTAAAAAAATATTTATGTTGTAGATTTATTTACAAGATTTAATTTTTATTTACCAAATTAAATTATTCTAGGATGTTATAAATATACTTAAATTTTTTATTATTGATTTTCAAATGAAAGGTGTATTTTCTTAATGATATTTTCAAATGATTAATTAAATAAAAATTATTTTTTGACAACATACAATTATGTTATTTATGATTCAATAAGTATATGATGTGATAATAACATTCTTATTATTTATATATATGGATTTTGATTATGATGAAGAAATCTTGGTGAAACCTTTTTTATCCATTTCACATGTTATAATATAATGAAATGACTAATTGTTTCATGATTATGGGGCATGAATATAAATCCCTTACGATTATTTGATGGGTGAGTTGATGACATCTTTAACTCTTTGGGTGATGATTATAAGGCCCCGACCTTATAACATTACTTAATATTGAATTACATTGAATAATTCACATTGAGGATCTTTTCAGGTTTATTGTTTTAGAGAATTAGGACACAACTATTACATATCAAAGATTAAAAAGTAAACACATCTACACAGCTTCCATAATTTTCACAAAATAAAAACTCTTGAACAAAAGTGTCCTGTCTAGTTCCTTATTTTAGATATCCTGACATTTCCTTGATCCCATCCTTGACCCTATTCAACTTTATGTCCTGTGAAAACGATTAAAAAACTTGGGATGAGAATAAAAAGCTCATTAAGGGTTATAAAAAGTATGGAAAGGAACCATGAGTACATATATACATAAGAATGAAATCATACTTTACCCATAAATCATAAGCACTTTAACATACCTCATAAAATCATGAATAAATCATAGAAATCATAAGACATAAAGGTCACTTGAGGCATTCATAACATTTTTGCGTAGGGAGTAACCCTCATGGTTACGTTTGGAATACCCATCACAGTATATTCCATAAATCTCTTCGGAGAAACCTTAACGTTTAACTCCTTCGCATTACCCAATGCATTGGAGAGCTATATCGGGCTCACCCGCCCATAGTTTATCACAAAACCGCCCGTCTTCATAAAAAATGCCCAAGAACCATAACATAATCATAGAACATAACTTAATCATAAAGTAATGATAACATTACCACATTTCAATAACAATATAACATTTTAAGATAATGAATGCATTCTAAAAACCATTTTCAAAACCATTTAAAACAATTGATAAAGTGATTTTTGAATCAAAGTGTCCCATACCACTTTGAAGTTTTTAACATTTTAAACCATTAATATCCATATAATTAAATCCTAAAAACCATTTTGAAAACATTGATATTAATTAGAAATATTTATAAGAATATATCATTAAAACATTTAAAATGTTATTTTAGTTAAAGGGGTTTTAACTAAATGAGAGACACTTGAATACCAAAATTGAGGAATAACATTTAATCTGAACTTTATAATATCATGATAATAAATGGATTCATGATATAATATTCCAAGGGACAGTATATACACTATATAAGGGTGAATTGGTGCATAAAAACAATCAAGTCTCAATAGAAATGTAAAATGAGATGAAATCCCTTATAAAGAATGTATCCTTAAAATAAAGATAAATCAATCTCAAAATTATGTGTGAAAAATATAAATACACCAAATATAAGTGGATATTAAGTGTAAAACAATCAATGGTCATTCACACATATTCAAGTATTCCATATTCAACAACTACATGTTGAACCCAAAGAAATCGAAATTGGGTTAAGAAGTTCCCTTTGTAAAATTTGACAGCCTAATGACATCACTTTAAAATTCATAAAATTAGTTGATGAGAAGGAAAATGGTATCTCATCACTTGGAAATAAAATTTACATATATAAGGATATATAATAACATATCCCAACATAAAAATATGTAAATTAAAAGACATAACAAAAGAAGTCTTTTAAAAAGAGGGGGGTGAAAGGTTCCCTTACCGATTTGGGAAACTTTCGAAACGTACACCCCATGAATGAAGGGTCATAAAATGAAGATGTAACTACCCATAAATGATAGTATATTATAAAAATAGTAAAATAATGGGCATTACATACACCACAAAAAACAAAATAGTGGCCAATGTAGCATGAATCTCACAAGAATAAAAAGTGAGATAAAAATCCCCTTATGATAATTCGGCAACCTAACTGCACCACATAAAACTCCCAAAAATGGATTTATGAGATAAAATAGGGACTCTCATCATATTAACATAAAATTTACATCAATAGGAATATAAAAGAACTTCCCCCAACATAAGAAAGAGGAGCTTAAAGTAAGTTACATAAAAATAGTACTTAAAATTAAAGAGAGAGGTAGGATCCCTTACCTCGGGTCCGACTTGACTCGATCATTCTTTATCCTCCTGAATAATAAAATTGAGTTAACTTCTACTTGCTTAATAACCATTTTCAAGTTCATTATTCCTTTTATATCACTTATTACCATGCTATGAACAATATGTAATTATTTAAGTTAATAATGGTCTTTTTGTAGATCATTGCTACTTGAGTTAAAAATAAACTCTATATAATTTAAATTTGTTAATGTGGTAAAATATATATTATATCCAGAATTATATTCCTTATTTAGGTATCATATATATAATATATATACATTATATACATGCATTTATTATATTACATAACATTTAGAGGTAAGAAATGTAATGCCCCATTCATGGAGACGGTAAGCCGTACGTATGCATGAACGCTACTTCCATTTATATTTCATATTTAATGGAATTAAAACATAATGATACATAATAGTATTATAATTACATATTGGTATCATATATAATATCATTAAAAAATCCTTTATACGTACCACATATGGTATTAACGAATCAAATCACTTTGAGGGGGCGGTAGTCCGAACTTCTTAAAATGAAGATATCGCGTTTAACCTTAATGGAAACCATAAAGGTATTACAAAAATTAAAAATACAGAAGCTTAAATAAAACATAAACATATTATATATCATATAAAAATATAGTGAAATTTTAATGGCCACCTTTGAAGGTGTTAAAAAAATATTGAACAATCATCGTTTCGTGATGCAGAAATTCACCATCCACAGAAACAGTATGTTCTTCAACCATTAGATGTAGGTGTGTGTAAGTGTAGCTCGAATAATAATAATAACAACATCCTAGTATATTTATGATACTGTAGTTGTTACAAAAGAAATGAATAAAAATAGTTTAGGGGGTTGGAGAAGCAAAATAAAACAAAAGAACACAAGTGAAGACATTACCTTAAAATCAGGTAACTCTCGTTGATTTGATCTCAAAGGATTCATTGGGAAGACTTCTGCCCAAAGTGAGGATTCTTCGAGTAAGAGAGGGATGTGGAGAGACAAAATGATCAGGGGTTGGCTGAGCCAAAGGCTTTATAGGTGTGGGTAAGGTGGTAGATTTGGGGGCCTTTCATAAGAGGAGAGGAGGGGCACTCTTGGAAAGTCAAAACAAGTTAAATTATTTTTAAATGAGTTTCGGATTTGAAAGCTCCCACATTGAAATATTTCTAGGATAAGGTGATAATGGTTCTAAATACACCCATCCAATAGGTTTTTTTACATGTTTAGGTCTTATATTTTAAATTATCTTTTCATTTTATTTAAATCGTTAAATAATGAGGTAATCGATGCATCATCAGGATGTCATAAATAATTTAATTTATTTAAAGTCTAAAAAGTATATAAAAACAACTATGATGTAGGAAATGTTTTTATATTTTCAATGAATATTTATAATCAATAATCTGAATTTTATAACCCCATGTAAAAATTGTTTTAGTAAAACAACGCATGTTTGTGTCATTTTTATTTTAACTTTAAATAAATAGTTATTTATGTCATTTTCCTACCAAAGTGGCTCCATGGGGTCCCCAAGTTTACCCATGGATTGTCTTGGTCGTCCATGACACATCCAATGATGGTAGGACATGTGTCTAGGTCATTTCATAATATTAAAACATTATTTTGACCCTAAATTACACTAATTACCTCTAATCGTGATTAAAAACCTAAAAGTAACTATTCACTGAAAAATTATTTTAATCCCATTGAAACACATTTTACTTCCTAATGACAACCATGTATGTCGGATTTTTGAAATTCAAAACACAGAGGTGGTAAAATATCATTTAAACGAAAAATCATTTTTTTAAGTACCACTTAGTGGTTTCACTATTCATTAAAAATTGAAGTTTTTTAGAAAAATACCAAAACATCACCCTAAGCTATATTTGATATTCTGAACTAAAAAATGATGTCTATTTTACAAAATTCAAAACATATAATTTACAATAATTAATTTAATAATTAATTTCCACTGTCAGAACAAATAGCATGTTTTTATAAAACAATATATTTTGAAAGATTAATACTAGTTTAAATCCAATTTCAAAGTGAAATTAATTCCAACGACCACCATTGGATTAAATGGTAAAAATTTATTCTAATTTAACTTTAAACCCAATACAAAAGATAATACAATCATATAAATAAATTAGATTAAAAAGAGGCTTTCAATTAAAATAGAACATTTTTTTCTATTCATTAAAAAATGAACTTTATCGTAAAAATACCAAAAATTAACACAAAGTAAATTTGGATGTCCTGATTCTAAAGAAGAATTTTATTTGGTCAAATATAACACATAAAATTGTCAAAAAGTGGATTTAAAAGATGTTCGCCATCAAAAGGCGGTTAATCGACAATTTAAAGAATATTAGAGTGCTTACGCTTAAAATTGGATTCATTTGCATTTTACGCCTCTAAAATTTATTGGATGAAAGTAAAAATAGTTAACAAACATATATAATCATTTCTTAGTTAGTTAAGTTCTTTCCTGCCATTACAATGGATAGGCATTAACTACCATTTAAAATAATATTATTTTATTATTACAGTGCAACATATGATTTCAAAGGAACTCGTTGTCGCGTATTGGGTACGCCATTGAGCATAGCGTTCCCTTTAAATTAATATTAATATTTTATTTACAAAAATGGATAAATATAAAAATTTCATATTCTTTATTTACCTGGGGTGTTACATCCGTCCCCCCTTTTAGGAATTACGTCCTCGCAATTTCATAATTGAGCTTGGAAACTTTATTGAAAGTCCCACATCGGAAAAGGAGTAAATTAAAATATCACTTTAAAAGATAGAAAGGGAAGCACAAAGGTCACCCATGTTAACCCATACTAGGATTCCATGTATGAAAATATGGATATGGAGGAAAAAAACAAAGGTTCATGTTCTGATGGAGAGTGATAGTAACATGTCTAGGAGAAAGTTAACCATAAGAAAATCACAAACTTGTGATGGGTTAAACGGTATTGGATTCCCCAGTAGAAAAAGTTAACAGACAACAATTTTTTAAGTTACTTTTCATTAAGGAATTTATTTTTTTATCTTAACTAAAACATAAGGAAACATACTTACTTGTCTTGTTGCCTTTCAACTTTTACTAGATTTTTTACACGAACTCATATTTTCTCCAAAAGACGAGTATTTAGGATGACTTGTTTACGTTAAGAGAGCTATAATCAACTTCTATAGAATCACCTAATCTGAAAAATAGAACTATATAATTCCCATGTATTTATACCATAAACAAAAGAAAAACCAAAAAGGTTAGTATGAGATCAGATAATACCCGAAAAGGATAATCCTTTATATTAAAAAAAATCTATTCTTAATCTCCAAAATTTGTCAAAAAATACCAAAAGTTCAACAAAGTCCATTCAATAAACAATTTGTACATAAAATTATTGAAACCCAAATATTTGAATGATTTAATCACATATTCTTCCAAGGTAAAAATTAACATTTATCTCCAAATAACATTAGTCTATCATAAAGTCCCATATTGAAATTTAATTAATCTAATCAAATATCCTCCATGATAGGTTAATATTTTCCATAGAAAACCCAAAATAAACTTACTCTTGATTTCTAAAATTATCTAACTAAAAAACATAGTCAAACTAACCAGGGACTTCACGTATTCCAGCGGTAGGCAATAAATACCAGTTTCACTTTGGTTGTGGGTTTTATTCCCGTAGATTCATCCGACGCGACGGGTTGTCACACAGTCTACGTGTTTTCCTTTTTCCAAAACTATATAATTCTTAAAACATCCCCCCCAAAAGAGATAAAATCTTCAAAATAACCATAACATATTTTAACCACAAAGGATATCTAACATCTTTCATTTTTCAACCCAAAATGTATTAACCAGTAATTGCCTCAAATTAAAGGATCATATAAACCCAAATGGTTCTTTATAAATATATCCACAAAAGAAAGGATAATTATTCCTTGAATAATATTTTCATATATCAACCATCAGGGTTACTATAAAAAGTCTTCTAATGTAACCCTATCATCAAAAGAGACTTAATACATCAATGAATTTCACCATCCTAAAATCTACCATAACTCTTGAATCCCATATATGATGACTTCTTGCTCATTCAAAATTCATCATGATCCATTATCCATTCCTTTTCAACTTATTCTGAAATAATTATTTCCTACAAACAAAATCATGAATCATATCCTAAGATTCCAATAATAGGAAAACATATGTTAAGAAATAATCCATACCTTTCATTATTCATTGTCAGTTTCTTCATCCTCAATTTGAATGGCATTAGGTATTGGTAAATGAATATTTGTACGATCGTGGTGACCCCATTCCTGAAACTTCTTCATAGGACATGTGTTTGCATAATGACCATGCACACCACATTTAAAACATTCAATTGATCCTTCAGAAAGAACTTCTTTCCCATTCCTACAGTCAACTAGATTCTTCCTTTTTTCCATGGAAGGTTCTTGCTTTATGACCATCATTTCCGCATCAATAGCATCTTTCTGACCCTTTGAAACATTTTCATATGCGTTTCTTTACACATATTTGACACATAGGTTTTTGAACAAACATGCCTTTATGATTATTACCTGAACTTCCGTAGGGATTTGTTTCTCTCATATACAAAGCCTTATAAAAATCACTAAGGTTCAGGTGGTCAATCATGACTCCAGATAGTTTGTTGAGGATAACCACAAGAGTTCTCATTGCAGCTCCCATATCATTCAGTTGTTCTTTCATAAATCCATCACAGTTTTCTCCAAATCCACTGTTACTTTGGTGCCTGCTTGATCTAGCCATTTACTAAAACCAAAAAGGTCGGTGTGAGTATATCTATAAAATCATCAAATAATAAAGAGGAAGATAAACACAAAGATATACTTATCCATGTTATGTTAAACTCATTCTAAGTTCCAAAAAAACAATGAATCCATCTAATATAATAACCATTGTGGTTATACACAACTTGTCACTTTTTCTTAAACAACACTCTAAACTCTAAAGTTATCTAAACCGACCTCTAATACCATCTATAAGGCCCTGACCTTATAACATTACTTAATATAGAATTACATTGAATAATTCAGATTGAGGATATTTTCAGGTTTAGTGTTTTAGAGAATTAGGACATAACTATTACATCTCAAAGATTACAAAGTAGACACATCTACACAGCATCCATCTTTTTCACAAAATAAACACTCTTGAACAAAAGAGTGTTTTCATGTTCCTTGTTTTAGACAGCCTGAAATTTCATTGATCCTATCCTTGACCCTATTCACCTTTATGTCCTGTGAAAACGTTTCAAAAACTTGGGATGAGCATTAAAAGCTCAGTAAGGGTTATAAAAAGTATGAAAGGAACCTTGAGTACATATATACATATTAATGAAATCATACTTTACCCATAAATCATAATCACTTTAACATACCTCATAAAATCATGAATAAATCATAGAAATCATAAGACATAAAGGTCACTTGAGGCATTCATAACATTCTTACATAGGGAGTAACCCTCTTGGTTACGTTTGGAATACCCATCATAGTATATTCCCTAAATCTCTTCATAGTAACCTTAACGTTTAACTCCTTCACCTTACCCAATGCATTGGAGAGCTATATTGGGCTCACCCGCCCTTAGTTTATCACAGAACCACCCGTCTTCATAAACAATTCCCAAGAACCATAACCTAATCATAACACATAACTTAATCATAAAGTAAAGATAACATTACCACATTGAAATAACAATATAACAATTTATGATAATGAATCTATTCTAAAACCCATTTTCAGACCCATTTAAAACATTTAATAAAGTGATTTTTGAATCAAAGTGTCCCATAACACTTTGAAGTTTTTAACGTTTTAAACCATTAATATCCATAAAATTAAATCCTAAAAACCATTTTGAAAACAAGGATATTAATGAGAAATATTTATAAGAATAAATCATTAAAACATTTACAATGATATTTTAGTAAAAGTGTTTTTAACAAAATGAGAGACACTTGAATACCATAATTTAGGAATAACATTTAATCCAAACATTATAATATCATGATAATAAATGGATTCATGATATAATATTCCAAGGGACAGTATATACACCATATAAGAGTGAATTGGTGCATAACAACAATGAAGTCTCAATAGAAATGTAAAATGAGATGAAATCCCTTATAAAGAATCTATCCTTAAAATAAAGATAAATCAATCTCATAATTTTGTGTGAAAAATATAAATACACACAATATAATAGGATATTAAGTGTAAAAAAATAAAAGTTCATTCACACATATTCAAGGATGACATATTCAATAACTACATGTTGAACCCAAAGAAATCGAAATTGGGTTAAGAAGTTCCCATGGTAAAATTTGACAGCCTAACGACGTCACTTTAAAATTCCTAAAATTAGTTGATGAGAAAGAAAATGGTATCTCATAACATGTACATAAAATTTAAATCTATAAGGATATATAAGAACATATCCCAACATAAAAATATGTAAATTAAAAGACATAACAAAAGAAGTCTTTTAAAAAGAGGGGGGTGAAAGGTTCCCTTACTGATTTGGGCAACGTTCGAAACGTACACCCCCTGAAAGAAGGGTCATAAAATGAAGATGTAACTACCCATAAATGAGAGTATATTATAAAAATAGTAAAATAATGGGCATTAAATACACCACACAAAAGGAAATAGTGGCCAATGTAGCATGAATCTCACAGGAATAAAAAGCGAGATAAAAATCCCCTTATGAAAATTCGGCAGCCTAACGGCGCCACATAAAACTTCCAAAAATGGATTGATGAGATAAAATAGGGTCTCTCATCATATTAACATAAAATTTACAGAAATAGTAATGTAAAATAACTTCCCCTAATATATGAAAGGGGATCTTAAAGTAAGTTACATAAAAAGAGTACTTAAAAGTAAAGAGAGAGGTAGGATCCATTACCTCGGGTCCGACTTGACTGGATCGTTCTTTAACCTCCTGAATAATAAAAATGAGTTAATTTATACTTTCTTTAGATCCTTTATCAATGTAATTTTTAATTTTATGTCACTTATTACCATGCTATGAACACTATGTAATTATTTAAGTTAATAATGGCCGTTTTGTAGATCATTGCTACTTGAGTAAAACATAAACTCCTTATAATTACTGGTTGTTCAGGTGGTAAAATATATATTATATTGAGGATTATATTAATTATTTATATATAATATATATAATATATATCCATTATATACATGAATTTATAATATTACATAACATTTAGAGGTAAGAAATGAAATGCACCGTTCATGGAGACGGTAAGTCGTACGTACGCATGAACGCTACTTCCATTTCTATTTGTTATTTAATGGAATTAAAACATAATGATAAATAATATTATTATAATTCCATTTTGGTATCATATATAATATCATTAAATATATCTTTTATATGTACCACATATGGTATTAACGAATCAAATCACTTTGAGGGGGCGGTAGTCCGCACTTCCTAAAATGAAGATATCGTGTTTAACCATAATGGAAACCATAAAGGTATGCCATAAATGAAAAATAGAGAATCATAAGTAAAACATAAACATATTATATTTCATATATAAATAAAGTGACTTCTTAATGTCCACCTTTGAAGGTGTTAAAATAATTTTGAACAATCATCGTTTCGTGAGGCAGAAATTCACCATCCACAGAAATAGTATGTTCTTTAACCATTAGATGTAGGTGTGTGTATGTGTACCTCGAATAAATCTTATAATAACATCCTATTATATTTAATATATTGTATTTTTTACAAAAGAAATGAATAAAAATAGTTTAGGGGTTTCGAGAAGCAAAATAAAACAAAAGAACACAAGTGAAGACATCACCTTAAAATCAGGCAACTCTCTTTGATTTGAGCTCAATGGATTTCTTGGGAAGAATTCATCCCAAAGTGAGGATTCTACAAGTACGATAAGCATGTGGAGAGACAAAATGATCTGGGGTTGGTCGAGCCAATGGCTTTAGAGGAGTGGGTACGGTGGTAGAGGTGGGGGCCTTTCATAAGAGGAGAGGAGGGGCACTCTTGGAACGTCTAAACAAGTTACATTATTTTTAAATGAGTTTCAGATTTGAAAGGACCCACATTGAGATATTTCTAGGATAAGGTGATAAGGGTTCGAAATCCACCCATAAAATAAATTTTTGACAAGTTTAGGTCTTAGATTTTACATTATCTTTTCATTTTATTTAAATCGTTAAATAATAAGGTAATCGCTGCATCATCATGATGTCATAAATAATTTAATTTATTTAATGTATAAAAATTATAAAAAAACTACTATGATATATTAAATATTTTTATATTTCCAATGAATATTTATAGTCAAAAATCTGACTTGTATAACCCCAGGTAAAAATTATTTTACTAAAATAAGTCATGTTTGTGACATTTTTATTTTAACTCTAAATAAAAAGTTATTTATGTCATTTTCCTACCAAAGTGGCTCCATGGGGTCCCCAAGTTGACCCATGTAATTTATTGGTCGGCCATTACACATACAATTAGGTTAGAATATGTGTCTAGGTCATTTAATATTATGAAAACAATATTTTTACCTCAAATTACACTAATTACCTCAAATCGTGATTAAAAACTTAAAAGTTACTATTCACCAAAAAAATTATTTTAATCCCATTGAAACAAATTTTACTTCCTAATTAAAACCATGTATGTCAGATTTTTGTAATTAAAAACACAAAGGTTGAAAATTTTCATTTAAACGAAAAATCAGTTTTTTAATTACCACTTAGTGGTTTCACTATTCATTAAAAATTGAAGTTTTTCAGAAAAATACCCAAAGTTCACCCTAAGTTATATTTTATATTCCGAATTCAAAAATGATGTATATTTTACAAAATTCAAAACATATAAGTTACAATAATTAATTTAATAATTAATTCCCGCTGTCAGAACAAATAACGTGTTTTTATGAAACAATATATATCAAAATATTGACACTAGTTTAAATCCAATTTCAAAGTGAAATTAATTCCAATGACCACCATTGGATTAAATGGTAAAAATATATTCTAATTCAACTTTAAAACCAATTCAAAATATAATCTAATCATATAAATGAATTAGATTAAAAAGAGGTTTTGAATTAAAATACAACATTTTTCCCTATTCATTAAAAAATGAACTTTATCGGAAAAATACCAAAAATTTACACAAAATAAATTTGGATGTCCCGATTCTAAAGAAGAATTTTATTTTTTCAAATATAACACATAAAATTGTCAAAAAGTGGATTTATAAGAGGTTCTCCATCAAAAGGCGGTTAATCGACCTTTTAAAGAATATTAGAGTGTTTACGCTTAAAATTGGATTCGTTTGCATTTTATGCCTCTAACATTTAATGGATGAAAGTAAAAATAATTGAAAAACATATATAATAATTTTGTAGTTAGATTATTTCTTTCCTGCCATTACAATGGCTAGGCATTATCTACCATTTAAAATAATAATATTTTATTATTACAGTGCAACATAAGATTTCAAAGGAACTCGTTGTCGTGTATTGGGTACGCCATTGAGCATAGCGTTCCCTTTAACGTAATATTAATATTTTATTAAAAAATATGGATAAATATAAAAATATAATATTCTTTATTTACCTGGGGTGTTACAATGATGAACGTTTTATAACATAAAATCCAATATTAGTGGTTCTCCCAATCCAAAATTCAGTAAGAGAGAGGTTATAAAAATCCCAAGGCTGGAAATCAGGTGATTAGATTTATCACAACAAGTTATTAATGCCTCTGTGGATATCTTTTATATAATAATAATATTATTATAATAATTACATTTTTTATTCGTTTTTCTATGATATTGTAATATGTTGATGATATGATCTCAGGATTAATGGTCATTGATTCTTCACTGATTTATATCCTATCAACATGAAAATCCTTATTAAATGATTTTATATAATAATTAATTGGTAAGGTTTCTAAATTTTGATATCATATTTAGTTATTGTTATGCTCTGGTTATTGTTAATTATAGTCATTGAATAGTATCTATATTTTTTACCATTACTTATAAACTGATCCCATTAATTATTATGTATCCTTTCCAAAAGTATTTATGAAATTTTTTAAATATCCTACTTTTAAGAAGTGTACTGTTTTCGAAGAATTATTTTTGAGATATTGATATCATTCATGAAATAATATTATTATATATCCAGTACTCAATAAAACTAAACAATTATAGTTTTCAGTTTTCTATTATTATAAGTTTTATTGAATATTCACCTAAAATAATAAAATATTTTCTTTGTAATACTTTTGTATCATCAACTATTATGTCACATATTACTAGAAATGGTCTTGGTTAGTTCATATAAAAGTGATGAATCACCTCATAGAAACATCTTGGAAGAGGTTATCAGTCACCTTTGCCACAATTTTCCATTCTATAATTTTTCATTAATCTTCCACCTTTTTCTCTTAACCACCCCACCCTCTCCTATAAATTTTTAGCATATGGTTTGTTCACCCCATTTTATATTATCTTATTCACACTTTTCCTACTCAATGGTTTCAACTTCGATGAATCAGTTCCTATGAACATGTATTTATGTCTTATTTTGGTGAATCTAGATTGTGTTTTTTTATCCATTTCAATATTTTTTTTATCTTGTGTTGATTTTTCAATGTTTTTTTTTCATATTTGTTTTTTTTGCTCCAATGGTGATATTCTTGTAGTGTTGTATGAATTCGGGGAATTTTCATTCAATAAGGATAGGTTTTTGGTTGTATTAGAGGGTGTAGGTTGTAGTTATATCTCTTGGACACATAATATCTACTTTGTCCTCATGATCATTTAGCCCTATTATAATAGTACTGGTGTGGGGGTCTTCAATATTTTTATGTGATGTTTGATTGACTGATAATGATTCATGAATATCATTCATTTAAGCTCTATGTTAATTGGGATCTCACTGAAGGTGTTCCATTTTTTGATATGGTGGTCTAGAATGGATGCCTATTTATAATGTATTTGATGGTTTATTTCTCAAGTTAGTGATCATTTGATATAATAAAATTGTTAGATTCTCAAAAATATATGGGGGTAAATTTATTTAGGAAAATTATTACTAAATTTTAATACCATTTTACCATTTTCTCATGATAATTTTAGTAAAATGATTAACTCATTAATATATATTAATTTCACTATTTATAACACATACAAAATGGAAAATAGATTTAAAAAGTTCATTATTAAATAAAAAAACTTACTCAATTATGAAACAATGAAATAATCAACCATCAAACAAGAAATTTTTTTTAATTTTTTTAATTTTTTTAATCTATAAAAAAATATGAAATATATGTGTCGAACACTACACTCAGGAGTTGTGAAAAAAAAACAGATTTATGATTCACTAGAATTGTGATAACTGAGTCAAACTATATCACCACACAGGATAATTATATTTATTGTATAAATCATATTGTACTTATTAAATTTAATTTCATCACCATGAAACACTACCAAAAGTTATTTAAAATTTTAATTTCATAATATTTTTTTCTTCTACCCATTATTATATTTCTATCACAATCAAAAGTGAAAAAATATCATATGATTCGTCTTCCCTTGTATGCACAATATTGCATTGATCAATATTAATGTTTTTAGTAGAAAAACAGTTTTTTTCCTACACATCTGTATAAAATCTTATCTGATAGTTATTTTTCTCTTTCATTAATTCAATGTAAATTATTTCTCTGAACAATCTGTATTGATGATATCCTTTTTCCTCTTTAGAAACTCAAGTCCATATCAACTGATTATTCTTTTTGATCTACATATTATTTAGAAATATGATGTGGACATCGCTCTATTAAACTCTTAGCCATTATTCATTTGAAAAAACTATAATTTATCTCTTCTAAAATATTTATCTATTTCGTATTCTTTTGAATGGAAATATTTGGGTCTCTCTAATCATCTTCATCATCAGCTAGATAATGTGTCTAGATTAATATCATATAATCAATAACAAATAAAATTCGACAAATTAAATATATATATATATATATATCCAAGATATAATAATAAAAATAGAATCATTAATTACTTCTTCATACATCCATCAATTCTATATTATCCTCTATGAGTTCTTCTTCATAACCTTATATAACCACAAAGTTGTTATTATTTCATTTAATTTGAAAAAAAATTGACATGGAATTATCATCCAATTATTTATAAGTATTATTTTATATAATAAATTAGAGAAATTTTAATCACTAATGAATAACAAATCATGATCTATATATAACTATATTATTCAATAAATTATTATCTTAATAATAATATCACATTGATTTTGTAACTGCTTAATAAAGTACTCAAAAGACTTCGATGTTCTTCCGTCTTTTTTTGGAAAAAGTATCCAACAACCACAACCCCTAAATTATTCCCATTATAATAGGTTTCTATCATTAAACATTAAATAATATAATGTGAACTACCCCTGAAAGTTTCTCATCATGGATTGAAGATGTATCTATACCAGATGAAATGATATTTCATTTTCTTATCATACGAAAATAGTATCTATGGATAATAAACAAATCCAGAAGATCCTTCATAGATGTTTCCTTCCATCTTATCATGGTTTCTCCATTGACTAACATGTCTGATAGTGTATCTCCATGCATTTTATAATATTTAAATCACACCCCAAACATAACTCTGGTTTCATTTCCCTCCAAATTGGCTACACGGATGTTGGTGTACATAGTAGGATGAGCTCCTCAAAGTGATTTTTTTTATATGTATAACAATCATTAACCCTAGTATAATTCCGTAGGATGATTTGGCTCTATAGTGTTAGAAAATGGAATAATAAATCATCATAGCATCTACATAAATGATTATATCACATTAAATCTTCTTATAGTTTAATGATAATTTTAGATCCTCCCATCATCACGTGGTCATATCTCACATCCCACGTTTGAAAGATATCTCACAGTTGATCTATATATCATTCAATATCACAAGTCCAATGAATATTAATACCACATTGCGATTGGTTCCACAATTAAATCACATTACCTCACTGCACAAAAGAACACCTCACATGGATGAATTATCTCTATGTAGTCACAAATCATGGAAGCACACCACTCATGGTAACATGGAATTTCATGTTGGAGATTATGGGTGATGAAAAAACTCAATGGTTCGATGGTATAAGACGATCTCATTGCTTTATCAGACTTCACAAATCAATTCAAGAATGAGGAGGTTTTTTACGTATTTTATTTTAATGAGTGTACAATGTATCTCAAAAGTTGTAGCCCCAAATCACTAATATAAATCCCTGATATTCCATACTATTTTTTTCATTAAATAATCATTTTATTAAAATATATATTAATATATAAGAAAAAAATAAATTATATCAACACTTTTGAGATTAAAATAATTAACAAAACTTTTCAATAATAACACCTATGTTAAATAAAATAATTATAATCATTTATAAACTAATACACAATAGGAATATGAACAACTAATGTTTTTATTGACTTTTTAAAAAAATTAGTTTTTCTTTTTATGTTATTTTCATTTATAATAATTATTTTTAAATTTTATAATTTGGTAATTTTCAAATAAATTTATTTTTAGTATTTATATAAACAAAAATATCATAAGATTATTTTTTTGGGATTTTTCAAAAATAATATACTTTTTTTAATGATTGGGAATTAATATGTATAGGAAGATGGTTAATTTCTTGGACTTATCAATTTATAAAAATAAATAATATGTTTATAATGAAAATTATTCATTAAAATTTTATTTATAGAATATAACTTTGTATTTTATAATATAATTTCTAACAAAAATCTCATATGTTCAAAATTTAAGAATGTAATTAGAAATTAATATTAACATACAATATATTATTAGTTTTTTTTGGTTAATCATTTTAATTATAATAGTTTTTTTGTCTCACATCTGAAGCCTCACAACTCTTATTATTTAATGAGAAACAATTTTATATCATTAATTTAAAATTACATTGATAAATGTATTTTACAAATAATATTTATGAATAAAAACAAAAATTCTGTTAATAAGAATTTTATGTGTTATTTTCGGTAATATTAATATTAACATATCTAAAATTTAAAATATTTATTTGATATAATTGGGATTATATATTATATTAACATTTTCATGTTATGAAATATCAAAAAAATCATTTTTCATTATAAAATGAAGTTATGAATGTAAATATTCATTACCATAAAAATTAAATTATTTTTTATGAATTATATGTTTATAAATTTTTTATATTCAACAGATCAGTTTTAAATTAGGACTCTAAAATGATGTTTATAAATATATAAAATTAAATTAAAACTCATTTTATTGGTAATTAATGATAAATAATATTAATAAGAGATAACAATTCACAGACAACATTTCTAGAAAATTTATTTTTCAAAAAATATATATATTAATTTAAAAAATATTATACAACAATTTTTAAATTGATATATGTTAAATATATCTCATATTAAGACTCCTAGTGTATAAATTTGAGATGAAGGGTCATATTAGTAAATTTTTAATAATAAATGTTACAATAAATAATTTTATCATGATTAATAAGTGTATAAATGTTTAATTTATGTATCCCAATGTTTTTATAATTTAATGGTTACATAAAACTTCTAGAAACCCTTTAATAGTGTTAAATTATTACACATATGGCTCGCTGATCGATTCCTTACAAAATTAACTAATCTAAAATAACCATCCCAACACCCATGTGGTATCAATCTGATCCCACACATAATATTAGTTTCAATTATAAGGATTCTTTATTTCTCCTATAGAAGTTGTTGAATCCCACCCATTGTCACCTATATATCAAATAAAAATTCATTAATCACTAATTTATCAACCCTACCCATATCCAAATCCAAAAAATGAGTTTCAATGGTTCTAAGGAGTCCTCCAAAGAATTATGAAGCTACGTAAAATAATATAGATTCTCTTCACCTCTTGTTGATTCCAGTATGTTTTTTATAATCTGTTTTTATTTCCATATGGTTATAACTCCATATGTTCATAATCAATAATTTAATATCCTTATAGATCCATAATGATGATATAATGGAATTATCTGTCATTAAAGAAATTTCATAATTCAGTTTGTGAAGTTTTAATATTATTGAAATTACTCCACGTTTTCATCCCGAATCTCTTTAATTAAAGATCACCCCTTTTAAAATATTTTGATTTATAGATTATTATTCTTACAAATAATTACCAATTATTTAGATACTAACTTTTTCAATAACTAATCTCATTTCATAATCGTTTTTTATACCCATCACTCTACAAAAATACTTCCCTGATTTTTCAAAAATCATATTATAAATTCTCATCATTAATATAATTCTAGGATATCATTATAAATGAAAATTATAAAATATATCTATATTAAAATCATTCTTAAATAGATGTTAATGAAATTTCTATTTGTTTTAATGAAATCTAGGGGTTATTTGGTTATATATAGAACCTAGGCAATGGTATTCATCTCAATCACACTTTATATTTTCATGTTTTGATATTATGCACCAATTATAATATTTGTGGTTTAATTACTTCCATTTGACTAATAAGATCATAAATACTTTTCAAATAAGTAAGAATCACATTTATTAATTATATCCTTTATTTTGGGACACAACTGGTATCTTCCTAATTTTTTTTAATTTAAACTATTTCATGATTTATAATATGTCACCTTAAGCATAATAATTTGTTTCATAATATATACTCTATTTATAAATTGGGACATAAATTTTTATTTAATTTTTATTTATTTATTAAATTTCTTTATTGTTGAAATTGAAACTATGTTATGAATAATTCACATCGTCTTAATTATTTTATTTTCCATCCAATTTCCACCATTATAAATGGAAATAAAATTCTATGTTCCATCATATGACCATAATATTTTCATTATACACATTCAGAAAAATAATTTATGTTATAGTTCATCCTTATATATTTTCATCAATGGAATTTGAAAATGATGCAAACTAGATTCCATCCATTCAAAAGAAAATTGGTTTATTTTTTACACAACATTCCAATTAAAAATATATACATATTTTATTTTCAATGATCAATTAAAAATGATTCTTATTAAAATTATATGATTTAAAAGTTATTTTCAGCTCATATTTTAAAATTATTTATGTATTTTTATAAGATCAACCATGGGATTCGTGATATTAGGTAATGTTTTGTAAAAAGTTTTCTCTGATATATTTTTTAAAATTCTCTTTTAATTTTACCATATCTTATAATTTTAAAACAATGTTATTGTAATTTTCAAATTTTTTTAAAGATTTTACTAGTTCTTCTCTATTTTCTTTACTTTTATTTTTTAGTTTGAAATTATTTTTGATGATTAACCCTAAATATTTTCTTCAGAAATAATAATTTTTTTGAAATTGTGTTGTTGGTATTAATTGTGTACAATTTTGGAGTATGTTTTGGTTATACCATATAGAAATATTATGAAACCCATTTTTATTCATAGGGGTTTTTTGATTTTTGGAATTATTCATTTCAAGCAGAACACTTATGAGTGGATGATAATGGGTAGAGTGATATATCACACTCCAATTAATTTGTTAAGGTTTTATATCCCTTAGGATAATGATTTTTTATGTTTTTATAATAATGATTTAACTATTTTAAATACGTTGTTTATGGGTATAATATAAGTTTAGTAATTCCCACAAGGTTCTGGGGTGGGATGAATTTTGCTTTAGAAAAGCTGACAAGTATATGTATGAATATTACTATGGATAAGATATTCTAAGAAGACTAATCTTCAACATAATATTCGATAGCATTTTACAATGATGTATTATATTATGACTATATTTATTCAAAAATATTTTGAATATTCCTATAAATATGTAATAATCTCACGTATTTTTTTTATTTTCTAGTTTTAAACAATTTTTATTTTTTCATATTCCATATAATAATATTTATTTTATATGATACGTTGGGAATGATTTTATTATGTATAATTTTTATAAACACATTCATGTCTTATGATTACTTATGAAAATTGATATTTTTCACATATTAGTACTTTTATTGATTATATCCTATCAATATCTTATTAGGTTTCCATCCCATACATTTTCAATATGTGTTTTCTTATTATAAGTCCACATTGAATCTACTATGTTTGAGTTTTGGGAACTGTCACCTGTTATTTTAAAATAAGTTGTTTATACGAATAGACTCTATGATAGTAAATATATCATTCCTATAGTTTTTATACATTGGTGGGATGTATTAAATTAATAATGTTAAAAATTTTCTAGCTTTTTGTTTTTATTATGAATCTTTACAACAACCAAAATTTTCCTACGTATTTATAAAATAAAAACACAGCACATTAGTTTATTAATATGAAAAACTATATCTACTCTAGAATAGTCACACACACCTTCCTACATTTATCTCTTCCCCTCAGGCATCATGTATATATTGTACCACACCCACACATAGTAATTCCTACCCATTAATTATCATTTACTCAATACCATATTAGGGTTTCTATACGGGATGGATACCACATAGCGATATATTCCCATTTTCATTTGAATGAGTTATCCCACTTAAATTCTTATGGATTATAAATGTTAAATGGAATACTTGAAAAAATATTATATAAATATTTAAATATAATAGAATCCCATAAATAATACAATTCACCCTCAACCATCCTCTTGAAAAAATGAAAGTATATTTTTGTGGATTAACTGAAATTTATTTTCTATTATACAGATACTAATTTATTTATCCTCATCCATATGAATTTTTATAAATATTATTCGACATGGGTGTAACTAATAATTAATCTCCTTGAAACCAAATCTTTTAATATATTTGATATAACTGAGGAAACCTTTTGAAATACCTATTTCACCAAAAAATATGTTGTTATTATAAAATTAAATATCATTAAAAAATAAAAAACCAAACATATGGCTCAAAAATCCCCCCACTTTTTTCTTGGATATTCTTTCTAAATGATATTTCAGTATTTGATATATTTCTTGTTACTTGCCCCTTTTCATATCAAACATTCATTTCATATTCTCTCTAATTTTTTAAATTAAGTAGAATATACTTAAGAAATTGGTATAATTTCATATTTATAAAAATTAAATCAACAATTTAACTGACATCCTACTTGATCCATGCTTGGTGTGGAAAGCAAGATTATTTGATCTAGAAAAAAATGTTTTACTTTATAAGATATAATTATAAAAAACGAAATGCATATGGAAAATCATGTATTTATGGACTATCCAATATTATTCTAGGCTGATGAAACAAATTTTGATACAAAATAGGTACAAAATAAATCATCTAAAAAATTGTACTCACATAAATATAGAGTTTAACAACTTCATGTCTATAAATTATGATTAATAAAATATAAACTTCTACATCCACATAATTTTATTGTGTAATTTACTAATTCATAACTTCTAATTTAGTTATTATTTATTATTTTAGGTATCAAGGATACAAGATAAAGATATAACAGATATTTAATGAAAATATATTCATTATCATTAATGAATGATTATATTTTTATGAGAAAATGATTGTGTAATATTTTTTAATATTTTCCATATATATCTCCCTCTAGAAGTAAATCATCATGACATTAATAAAGGATTATCTCGTAAAAATATCTATTACCTTATGTTATATATTAAGAATAAACTATTACTGTTTTTATTTATGTGGATGTACAGACATCAAGATTTTATATCATTACTAAAAATTATATTTTCTAACACTTTCCATTTTTAATTAGAAAATTTGAGATCAAACTCTAATGAAACATTTTTCTTATTTCTATCATGTGATGAAAATATCCACTTATTTTAGTTTTATCAATTATGATTTGTAATCTTTTTTTAAAAGTAAAATTTTATAGATCCATCTTATAATATGAAATATAAATCGAGAATTTCTAGAATTTATAGAGATCATTATTTCTTGAGTTCTCTCTTGAAGATCATGCTTTTCCATTAATTTCCAAAATGTTATAGTAAAGTACATCGCATAAAGTGTAAGTTAATAAGATGTATATTTACTTGTTTTCTCTATATAATGATAATGTTTGACATATTTTTATCAACCATGTTAATTTATTATATTTATCCTTCATGTTTCCACATATATTTGTTAAATCTGAACATCAACATAAAATCATGGGATGGATCACCATTTTAATTCGACTGTGTTTGATATTTCTTTTTAGAATGGAAATTATGGAAAAGTTATCACCAATTGAAATTGTTTTCTTTCTTTAGAAACAATTTTAGGATGTAATTATAAGAGAATAATTTGTATGAAAATTTTCATCCAAATTTCACTTCACCCATATACTATATTTAACATAAGATTTTTGTTTTAATGATAACATATCATGAAGGACATCATCATCAAATGGATCCTCTAGTATTCAATTTATACTAGAATTTGTTTTTGATTCACAATTTTCAATTATTTCTATAAATATATTATCTAGATTACTATACGATCATTTCAAACATAAGAAAAATTCAATTAGTCATCCCATGGAAAAATGTGAGTTTTATTCTTCACTTAAATTAGTTTATATGTGACACCCCTTATCTTCTTCTTAAACATATTTTATAAGACTAAACCATTAGTCATTGTTTAGATTTTATTATAATAATTTGGATTTGAAGAATTATCCCTTTTCTTTTTTCATGGATGGAATGCATTTATACCATTTTATTGTTATCTTCAATTATTATGTTTAGGAATTCCTAGATTATAAATCCCTATTGTTATGACCGGTATTATTTATGTTACCATAAATGCATTTATAGATATCAAATCTATTTCATTTATATAGATTCCATATCATCTATTGACATTAATTACTCTAATAATTTATACACCATTAAATTTGATTACCTTTAACATTATTAAGGAATGGATTGTACCAAAAATCCCATTCAAAATTACCAGACATTTTCAAACGCATACATTGACACACAATATAAGGGATTATTATATTTACTTCTTTTTGCCCATGTTTCCCATAAAATGGGAATGTAAATTTTTGTCATAATTCAGAACTTTTTGGGATCATCCTTTAGAATCATATTATATACTAATTCATCTATCCATAACTGAAATTGTGAAATGATCTTCACCAACTTATCCATCCATACTTGTACATAGTTTGTTTTCAATCCTATATTGTTTTTATAAATTGATTTATATAAATTATGACCAAAGTGTCTAGTTTGTCACATTTTCTTCATGAATAATTGAAAATGGTTATAAAATAATTTCACAGTCTTATTATAAAATATTAGAGGTATTTTGACTTTTGATTCCTCCCATAAGAGTCGAGGACAATAACTCCACACATCACTCACATTGTAGACTCATTATGTATAATTTCAAAATTATCCAATTTGGTTAAAATTCTATAATATCCTTTTGATAGGATTCAACATATGAAAAATTAATTCATCTCTATCATCAAGGTCCTTTAGAATTCATTCAACTAAATCAATTGGAAATTTAAACACACATTGCAATGTTGAGTCATCATTCTCGATCATCATAGATTTCACATCGAATTTCAAATAAATGACATCAATGCTATTTTTAAATTTTTCATATAATGAATAGATATTATTACCATGTTATTCAGTTTTATAATCATACATAGGAATTTTATTGAGATATATCTCTTCAATTATGAATAACATATCCTAATGATTCAATTTTATATATTATAAGGATCTATCCTTTTCTGAGTGGTTTGTATAGGTCAACGATATTTACCTTAATTCATTCTCTATATTAAATACATCAAAATAAAGGTGATTTATTTATTGAATAATACTAACAAAAATATATTGAATAATATAAACTATTTATTTCATAATAGAATAACTCATATTATGGAAAATCAATAGATAATTTTTCTGAAATATGATCACACCCACGTGGTTCTACTTGTGAAAAATATAAATATTAATCCTAACATAATTTATGATCTAATGAATATATTGATATTACTATTGTAATATTTACTTCTGTATCCATTGTGTTACATTAAACTTCCTATTATTTTTTATTTTCCATAATAGGCATTCCTACAATTATATATGAGATAAAAGAATCTGATCAACAATCATCTTGGATGAAGTGGGATATCTTATTCAATTATCTTTTCTCGTTATTTTTCATAATTTTCATAGAAATAGAAGAGATAAAATTCTGATTTGTATAAAATAAATCATATGTAAAATAAAACTTCATATAAATCTAGAACGGAAAAAATATGAAAAATAGAATGACCTCTAATATATAAAATACAAAAGAGGATAACCTACTATTAATACCAATTTATAGGTGAACTTAATAATATTATGAGCCCTGATGGAGTTGAATAAGTTTTCTATAAATATTAATCCAATTAACTCCTTTTCATTAAATTAGCTACTAGAACTATTAGGATATTGATTCTATTTTTCTCTAAATTTTACTTCATTCACCAGCAAAAAAAATTAAAATGAGATTTATTGGGGTCACTTCTCAATATTAAATGAATTCCTTTAGTGAAAGCCTGAAATATTCCTAAATCACATAGGCCACTATAATTTGATACCAATTATAGAGGATTATTGAGAGAATAATATCAAACCTAATTTGGTGTAACCAAAATATCATGTTTGGGGATAAAAATCAATCAGTGTATCGTGGACTGGTGTTATCCCCGTCTAACTATAAAACCTTGTTATAAATTTACATTTCCCATGTACGCAGTCATCAATTTCTTCATTTGGTTCTTAATGCAATAAATTTCCTACCCCAATTGATAATTATTTTTAATAATTAAAAACCAATTTTTAAATAAATTCCTTCTTTTTATATTAATTTCTCAGTATTTTGAAGCAAAATTCTCCTTATCTTATTCCCTTGAAGTCAATATAGTGTACACTACCTTCTTAAACCTCATAAAATGAAACATTAAGTACTCTTTTCACACACAGGTTGAAGACACTTTATTATAATGCTCTTATTTTATTTCAATAACTAAATGAACGATCATTCTTTTAAAAAAATACACTTCTCTAAATATTATTCATCCTATTAACTTCATATTAAACATTGGAATTTGATGTTTTATTTATTTCAACCTATGCAAAAAATATATACACAAAACTCAATTCTATCTTCATCCTACATTCATTATTTGTGAAAAATAGACTTCACCTGATATGTTCTAAATTATTAATCTCTTGAGTATATATAAGAATGACCATAGCCAGATCTCTCTAATCATCTTTGATAATCGAAAAATATTCACCTTATTTTTTTTTCATATATTCAACAACATAACATCCATTAAAAACCTCTATTATATGGTTGTGTGTGTGATAATTATTATAATAACTATTTTATTAGTTACTTATTCACATAGTCTTCCCTTCAATATTATTCCCATATAAATTTATCATCATAACTATATATTAACTTATCATAGTTAGTCTACATTTCTATAAAAAAGGAATCATGAATTATCCTCACTTTATATTTTTAAATTATATGATAATTAATTTCCATGAATTATTTTCCATTAATGATATATTAAACATGATTAATATACCATAATAATATTAATTTAATTATTTTCAAAATTACATCATTACATTTATCCCAAAACTCAACGTTTAAAAACCTTATGTAGAAAATTAATATTTAATATTTTTGATATCATGGTTTGCTATAATTGTAGCATCTTCATTTCCTAATGAATACATATATTTATCACGAAAAATCACCTAGTGTAAAGTTAAATACCTATTGAATTTTCACCAAAATAATGACAATTGTATGTATGTTTCATGAAATATGATTCTTATTGCATATCAAGCCCTCATAGCTTCCATGGAGAATAAACATCTCATGATGAACCACGAATGCCACAAAATTTAGTTTTATCATTTTACCTTCAATTTACATGTCTGAAAGTGTAATTTAATGAACATATAAATATTTCAATCTCACCCATGTATAAATTTGGGTTCATTACCTCTAAGATTCAATTTTGATAAATAAGTGGGCCCACTGACTCAGGATACTATAAATGTGCTTGGCAGTATGTTTGAAATACATAAAGTTAAAACAAATTATATGTGATGAAAAAAATAATTAATGTTGAAACAATTATAAATAAATTCTCATACCATATACATTGAACTTCTGAGCCATGGTTTCTCCTCCTATAGTTATGATCTCATAGTTTCTCTTAATACGAAGGAATTTTTTTGTAACTCCTCCCGTAGTCGAATAGTTTCAACATATAACCCTTATTAAAAATATTAAATAACATGAAAACATTTTATAAAATTATAAGGCACTACTCAAATACCCATGTATCCACAAATAATTCACAATACTACTATTTCATCATATGGTCTCATGTAATGGATGTACACCACTCACAGTCATAGTTATGTCTTTATGTTCACAACTCGTAGAATCACACCATTCAATTTAGAAACACTTATCACAAGAGATATTATATGTATCGAAATCCATCATAAGAATAGTGGAATAATATTATCATGTGGTGTGTTTGGATAGAAAAAATCAATTCAATCTGGTGGATCAAGTTATATGAGAAACATTTTAATTGGTGATTCATGTAGCGCATAAGATGTAATCTCTCATTGATTCTTCATGTAACATCCAACATATTAATAAAAAAACATGTTCCATTAACCAATAAATGGGAGGACTCGGTATACTATAGAATGTATCTATAAAGACCAGGAAATTTTTGGGAAAAGTTTTTCTTAAATACAGGTGAATTTTACGAGTCTGTAGTTTCTGACGGCTCTTGATTCTGAGGCCCGATGTGCCCGAAATCAATTTATGATGTTTTTTTGGGTACGTCCAGTAAACATACTTGTGGGATTTTATATCATTTGAACTGGTGCTTGGAATTTAAATCTGAGGACATCGATGAACTCACAGTGCCGGTATTCACTTAAGGAGACCTTCACCGCAGTTGTGTTTTATCGAGGATGGAAGTTAATTTTTGGAGATTCTTAATAAATTAAATAAAAACTATGTGTGACATAATTTTTATTTCGGTGGTAGTTTAATCCTCTAATGCGAAGATGGAGGTGGGGCCCACCCCCACATAACCACCCATTGGAGGATATTATGTGGTGGGGTCCACACAAGCATCAAACCCCTCAACTCCCCTTGAACTCCCCTTTAACTCTTCAACTCCAAAATTAATGGCAGATTATTTCCACCATCCCAATTAATGTGCCAACTAACTCCCTCAATTAATTAACTAAGCTTGCAATTAATTAATTGTCTCTTCTATTTTGAATTATTTTGAATTCATTAAGTGAGAAAAATAATATGTGTTATATTATTATGGTTGGCATATTTTTATCATGGTTGGGAGAATTAGTGGGATTTGGAGGAACCCTTGGAGGAACAATATCCTCTCGATGAAGAATGTTGTTTCCACCGAAGAATGATGGCCCGTCACCTTCCTTTCCAACCGGGGTAGAAAGGGAAGACTCTGCCCGCAAAGAACGCCGCCAATGACAATGTCATCCCCTCCGACGTTGACGGAACGACGTCCGTCTTCCACGACATCCCTCTTCTGCGACTCGTCAACGTTCAATGACAAAATACAATGTAGGGGGAATTTGGATTGATTTTATGTATGAATTATATCCTCATTATTCTACGTTTACTTGGGTTCGACAATGACCAATTGATATCATCTAACATGGAGGACACGGTCCGAACAAACATGGCTCGACGTCCCTCCGTTGAATCGTATTTGGTTAACATCGGTGGCCGAGCCGAAAGAGAGTTGTGACATCGCACCGCGCCGAGAAGATCAGCGGTAGATGAAAGAGGAACCGTGGCCGGGAGGGCTGCGGTGGATGAAGAAGTTTGGTGTCGTCACGCTTTGTGGAGGGAAGCAGGACCACGACGCAACAACGATGCGCTGGAGATGCGGAGGAGGTCGGCCGAGACGGCCGCCGCGGGGCCGGGTAGCGGGATGACCGACCAGCCCACTGGAAGACCGCGTAGCCCGCAGGTGCCACGTGGAGGAGTACCGCGGCACGCATCCACGGGCTGCTAGGCTGGAATAACCGGTCGGCTGCCTGCTGGCAGGGATGAAGAACCGCGGTGCCCACAGGCGCCGTGAGGAAGAGGGTGCGGCCCGCATACGCGAGCCACTAAGCTAGGAGAACCGGTCGGTCATGTGCCGGCCGGGCCAGAGAACTGTTGTGCCTGCTGGCGCCGCGTGGGAAGAACTGCGACCCACAATGCGGGCGGCTTGCATCGGGCCGAACCGGCCGTCTACGGCCGGCCGGGAAGAGGAGGAGGCGGCGCCGCTTGGCACCGTCGGGTGAAATAGACCGGCCCATAGCGTGGGACGTGTCCACAGGTGGGCTGCGCCTCACTGGGTCGGGCCGACCCTCCAGCCGGGTTGGGCCAACCCGCCAGCCCACTGGGCATGACGGGTCGAGCCCATCTTTGCTTAAAGGCGAATATCCCCTAGACCGTGCGTCCGATTGATGCACTGTCTGCGGAATTGGGACCCTCGCGATGAAGAAGTCCTTTTGGGATAATCAAAGTGAGTTATGGAAAATTTTGGAAAATGGATGGGTTTGGATGGAGCGTTAATCCAACTGGGCCCCTGGAACAGAAATGCAAATAACCTTCAGACCGGGCATCCGATTGACGCGAAGTCTGTCACGTTGTGTTCGTTTTGATGAGGTGGAAATACAAGATACATAAACTCGAGACATCATGATAGTCGATGTATCAACACTTGGCTCGAGGAGAAGACCCTCCAGGAATCGAGCGAGCTGTGTTTAGTAACCCTACAGCTGGCTGCGATGACTACTGTACCATAATCCTATGTGGGTTCGACAGCGATGATTACTGAACCGGAATCCTCCTTGGGTTCGACAGTGATGACTACTATACCGGGATCCTCCGTGGGTCTGACAGTTCTGACTTCTATTCCTATATCCTGTGTGGGTCTCATATAGTAGCTGATCCTGTATCCTATGTGGGTCCGACAACCTAGCTGGTCCTGTATCCTGTCTGGGTCTGACAGCTTAGATGAATTAGTGACTACATCTGATCATCTCTATCACTCTATGAAATATGTATACCTGTGTGAGCTGATTTTTGACCTTCAATCATTTCATCTTCGAGATGATTGACTTTACTTACTGTGTGGACTGGGTTGTGCTTGGGCTCAAGAATTGGATCCAAACTGTGATTGATAACTTAGGTATATGTATGGGAATATACCTATGTAGGGTTGGTTGATACTTCATGATTTTATCTTTCTTCTGTGGTTTATCCGCTATGGATTCAAGGAGACCTTTGAGGTTCTCAGGGACCCAACCGAGGATCATTATACTCACCCCTGCACGGGCTGTTCCCACACTTCATAGTGTTGGTTGCAGACGACAGACAGCACTGATCGAGGTGGAGAGTTGTAGAGTTGGACGATACCCAGAGGTGGAACACTTGGAGAGACATACACAGAATGGACGGATGGACCTGGGGTGCTGAGGAGGCCATCTGTACCCACCTTTTAGGTGGTATTCCCGAAGGATGACTCAGTAGTTACTATTTTACCTTTCTACTGTTGTACTAGTTTTTCAGTTGTTTGTACTTTACTGTTGGGATTGTATTTTTTTCACTATTCATTTCAACACATTGTTTTGTATACAATTTTACATCATTTTTATTTCCATTTGTGTACTCTGTTGTTTTTGTTTACTTATTAAGTCTATTCCTTCCCTTTTTATAAGTATTACACCTTTGGTACTAGTCTCCAGTCCCAGGCCTACGGAAGACAGGCTTGGGGTAGTCACAACATGAGCCCCGAGGACGGGTCGTGAAAAATTGGTATCAGAGGAGTTGGTTCCAACATATAACGTGGAATCTAATTCTTTTAACAGAAATAGTGGTAAGTGTTATGGGTGTGGTTATCATTTTAGGGAAATTGGTGTCGGTGTGGCGGTCGACGTATCCATACACTAGAACTCTAACTACTGATCTCTAACTCGGTGCATGAAAACACTGATTGCATTTGACTTTCCTTTTAAAAAAAGTTTTCTTTGTGATTATTTTGTGTCAGCTCACAAAGTATGATGTTTTAACCATTGCACACTTGTTTATTTTCTGGATGTCCCCACAAAGGCATCCGACTAGGGTTCCGAGTTTCATAAGAGATGGTAGCCCACCGACCGACGAGGCCTACATGTAGGGACCCATCCCAGCGGAGGTACCATCGGTACCACTACCCTATGGGCCACCAATACCACCAGCTCCAACACAAGAGAGTGCACACTTCCTGAGTGTGTTTCATGAGTTCCAATGCTAGAGGCCTCCCATGTTCTGAGTAGAGACTTACCCACAGACAGGTGAGGATTGGATAGAGGCTTTTGTGAGAGTTTTTAGATTGGTAGGGACAGCACCTGACCTCATGGTGATCCTTTTCGCGAGTCTCCTGCATGTAGAAGTAGGCAGATAGTGGAGCCTGATGCTCCAGGTGCATGACGAGGCATCTTTACATTGGACGGACTTCGAGAGTCTCTTCTACTCAGAGATTGTTCCAGCTACCCTTTTTGCGGTGTGAATTCCGTAGTTACTTCATCTGCAGTAGGGAAACATGATAGTAGCTCAGTACTCAGTGAGGTTCACTGACCTCTCATGCTACTCCACGTATATGGTATGAGACCCGTTCTTCAGGGCCCGGACCTTCGAGCAGGGGATCAGGCATGAGATAAGGGCTTCGATGATTCCCCTCAGCATTCTGACATAGGCGGGGGTTCTGGAGTGAGCCCTTTTAGTGGGGTGTTTTTTCACTAAGCAGTCACCAGCGGTGAGACCCACCACAGGGAAACATGAAGCAGAGTCTTATGAAGATGGTAGTAGATAGATGACGCAGAGGTCCAAGTGGACCAGACCATCAGGTGTGTGACCCCAAGATATAGGTTTGGTTGTGTGGGGAACACGATATAGATCCAGCTATATGAGGGGCAGACAATGCTATACATGCGGCGGGCAGGGCCACATGGGACGTGACTGCCCGACCCCGCAAGCAGATGAGCATAAGACAGTAGAGGGACCTCCCCGGAAGAGTCATAGGATCGATCTTGGTGGTCCACCGGGAGCAGGCAGATGGGTCAGAGGATATCACCGAGTAGCAGGTGGTGGAAGACGATTCGGGGATCTACCTCCACCACCACCTAAAGGTCCACCCCAACCACCGGGAGCTAGTGGAAAAAGTCATGATCCACTCCAGGAAGTCGAGGCCTATGACCACGGCGCAGCAGAGATCATTTGTGGACAATCTATTTCTACTACACCCTTACTTTAGTACTTGTAGACACATGTGCAAGTCATTCATTAATTGGCACTGCCCTCGTTCGGAGCTCAGAGATTCTGACAGAGTCGTTGGCTTGATAATTATGGCTAGAGACTCCTATAGGAGAAGACTCAATGATTACGCACTGGTTCCAACAGTGTGAGCTTACTCTAGGAGGTGGGATCTTTGTCTAGGATCTACATGTAGTGGCATTGAGGCGTTACAACGTCATCTTGGGTATGGACTGGTTATCCACAATTCATGCTCAGATTGACTGTACTAGGTGCAAAGTGCAGTGTATTCGCAAGGATGGGACCAGGTTCACCTTCATTGGTGAGAAGGGAGCCTTTGGAGCCCAGGATGGACTGACACAAAAGAGGGGGCAGCCGATCACACATCAGTTGGCTAGTCTCATCCTCAGAGTAGTGGATGTACAGAGTCTGTGTTTTCCTGTTGTGGTGGATTAGTACGCGGATGTTTTCCCTGATGACGTTCTAGGATTAACACCTCGCAGAGAGGTAAACTTCTACATTGAAATATAACCAAATATGACACTGATATCTACTCTAGGAAATAATATGGCTACCGCCGAGCTTCGTGAGCTTGAGGTACAGCTGGACAAGTTGCAAGGGAATGGATTTATCCAACCTAGTGTTTCACCCTGGGAATCTCTGATTTTGTTCACCAAGAAGGTAGATTGGAGCTTGCGACTATGTGTCGACTACCGTCACCTGAATCAGGTGACCGTGAAGAACAAGTACCCACACCCGAGGATTGATGACCTATTTGATCATCTCGAGGAGCATGATGGTTCTCAAAGATAGACGTTAGGTCAGGCTATCACCATCTCAGAGTTTGAGATGAGGATGCGCAGAAGACAGCTTTAAGTTGTCGGTATGGCCTCTACAAGTTCATGGTTATTCCCTTCAGCGTAACCAACACTCCAGCAGTGTTCATGAGTCTCCTGAACATGATCTTATAGCCTTACCTCAATCACTTTGTCGTAGTCTTCATCAATGAAATACTGATCTACTCGACTACTGAGGAGGAGAATGTCTACCATTACTAGACACAGTCTGAGAGAACCATCTTTATGGTATGCTCTTGAAGTTCCAATTCTGGATTCGAGAGGTTAACTTCTTAGGACACGTCAGCTCTAAGGTTGATGTTACAGTGGATACAGCAATGATCGAGGCAGTACTTGCTTGGGAGCCACCTAGGAGAGTGACAGAGATGTGGAGTTTCCTGGGAATAGCAGGGTACTATAAGAGATTTGTGCCAGACTTCTCTAGAGTTTAAGAACCACCTTCAGCATTGACGAAAACGGGGAAACCCTTTGTGTGGTCAGATTGATACCAGTAGAGCATTCAAGAGCTAAGGCATAGGTTGACCAGTGCGCCCATCTTGAGGCAACTTGGGGAGGGAAAAGCGTACGTAGTTTACTATGGTGTATCAGGGACTGAACTCGGGTGTGTCCTGATGAAGGAGCGAGCAGTGATCGCATATGTTTCATGGCAGTTGAGACAACACGAGTAGAGCTACACTACCCATGACCGGGAGTTACCAGTAGTGGTCTTTTCCATGAATATGTGGCAGCACTACCTGATGGGAGAGCGTTTTATAGTCTACTCTGACCACCAGAGTCTTAGGTATATCTTCTCGTAGAAGGACCTGAACCTGAGACAGTGAAGATGGCTCGAGTTCCTCCAAGACTTTGACTTCGAGATAGTCTATACTCTTGGAAAGTGGAGCATTGTTGTAGATTCTATCAGTAATAGATCAAGCATTTAGATTCTAGGAGATGCGACAGTGCAGCTGGCTGGGTTGCCGATATCTTTTGTGGATAAAGATGGAAAAACCTTTCTGAAGTCTCTCACAGTCACTCCTCCACTTCTTCAGTGAGTCAGATAGGCACATCATGGGGATGTTGACTGTGAGACACGATGTGCTCAGATATCCACAAGGCAGGCGACTGATGGGTTTTCTGAAGGTGGGAAGCGTGTCATTCTCTTCAGAGGACGTACCATGGTACCAGTTGCACTACATGAGTAGGTTTTGAGGGAGTTCAACACTTCCCCCCTAACGATACATCCAAGAGTGGTGACGATGTATCATGACCTCAGAATAAATCACTGGTTGCCGGGTATGAAGAGGGCAGTAGTAGATTTTATCTCGCAATGCCTCACTTTTCAGCAAGCGAAGGCGAAGCACCAGGTTCCAACAGGATTGGTTCAGCCCTTAGATTTACGAGAGTGGATGTGGGATGAGATATCCATGTATTTTCTGATGAAACTTCCATGTACATCCAGAGGACACGACTCTATCTGGGTGATTGTTGACCGACTCACCAGGTCGGCCCACTTTCTACCGATCATAGTGCAGGGCTCAATAGAGAGAATGGAACACCTCTATGTACAAACTATTGTATGACCATATGATGTTCTATCGACGATCATCTTTGATCGAGATGCCCCTTTCACTTCCTGGCTATAGAAGGGGTTGTAGGAGGATTTCGGGATGAAAATTCACTTGAGCACGGACTTCCATCCTCAGATGGATGGCTAGAATGAGAGGACCATTCAGACTCTCAAGGACATGCTCTGTGCATGTGTCCTCATCTTTGGTTGTAGCTGGGAGGATCACTTACCATTTTTAGAGTTTTCATATAACAACAACTACCACTCCACCATCGGGATGTCACCTTACGATGAACTTTACGTCTGACCATGTAGTTCCCCTCTGTTCTGGACTGAACTAGGGGAGTCAGCGTTTGTAGGACTAGAGATGGTGCATGCTACGATGGGGAAGGTGTAGATCATTCAAGAGTGGATGAAGACTGTACAGGGCATACAGAAGTCCTATGTTGATAAGATTTGGAGACCACTGAAGTTTGAGGATGGTGACCACGTCTTAGTACAGGTCTCACCTTGACGAGGTCTACATATATTTGGACGAGGCATCATGTTATCTCTATGATTCATTAGACCATTCCAGGTCCTCAGTAGAGTAGGCGAGGTGGCTTACCACATGGCCCTTCTACCTCTGTTGCACTGGGTGCATGACGTCTTCCACATATCTCAGCTGAGGAGATACGTGCATGACCCATCCAACATCATTGACCATGGGGAGCTGGACATCAATGATAGGGCAACTTTCACGGAGGTTCTAGTAAATATTGAGGATCGAGAGGAGTGGGTCCTGCGAGGATGGTCGATTCCTCTGTTGCGCGTTCGATGGAAACACAAGAACCTCCAGGAGAGCACATGTGAGAGGGAGGCTGAGATGCATGCTCAGTACCACTATTTGATCCCTTAGTGTTCCTTTTATCTTACGGGGATGTAAATCCCTAAGGTTGGGAGAATGTAAAGTCCTGAAAATTCGGTGGATTTTTTTTAAATACATGGGAATTTTACGGGTCCATAGTTTTTGACAGAGCTTGATTCTGAGGCCAGGTGTGCCCAGAATCAATTTATGAAGTTTTTTTCAGGTATGTTCAGTAAATGTACGTGCATGATTTTATATCATTTGAATTTATACTTGGAATTGAAATCGGAGAACACCGATGAACCTGCACCGCCGATATTCACATAAGGAGACTTTCACTGTAGTTGCGTTTTATCAAGGATGGAAGTTAATTTTTAGAGATTCTTAATAAATTAAATAAAAACTATGTGTAACATAATTATTATTTAGGTGGAAGTTAAATCCTCCATGGGGAAGATAGTGGTGGGTCCCACCCCCACATAACCTCCCATGGGAGGATATTATGTGGTGGAGCCCACATGAGCGTCAAACCCCTCAACTCCCCTTTAACTCTTCAGCTCCCAAATTAATGGTGAAGCCTTTCCACCTTCCCTCTTAATGTTCCAACTCACTACCTTAATTAATTAACTAAGCTTGATATTAATTATTTGGCTCTTATATTTTGAATTATTTTGAATTCATTAAGTGAGCATAGTAATATGGGTTATAATATTATGGTTGGAAAATTTTTCATTGGTTGGGAGAATTAGTGGGCTTTGGGAGAACCCTCATAGCAACAATATCCTCTCAAAGAAGAACACGGTTTTAACTGACGAACGATGAAGCGTCTCTTTCCTTTCCAACCGGGGAAAGAAAGGGAAGACACTACACACAAAGAACGCTACCAACAACAACGTCATCCCCTCCGATGTTGATGGAATGAAGTCCGTCTTCCATGATGTCCCTCATCCACGAATCATCATCGTTCCACGAGAAAATACAAGGTAGGGATAATTTGGATTATTTCTACGTATGATTTATATCCCCGTTCTTCAACGTTTACTTCGGATCGACGATGTCCAATTGATATCGCCTAACGAGGAGGGAGTGGGACAAACAAACACAGCCAGACGTCCCTCCGTTGAATCGTATTTAGTTAACATCGAAGGTGTAGCAGAAAGGGCGTGGTGCCATCGCACCACGCCAGAGAAGAACATCAGCGAACGAAAGAGGAACCGCGGCCGGGAGGGCCGCGACAGTTGAAGAAGTGTGGCGTCGTCGCGCCGCATGGAGGGCAGTTGGACCGCAACCCCATCGCGCCATGGGGGAGATGTGGAGGCGGCCAGCTGAGCCAACTACTGTGGAGCCATGCAGTGGGATAACTGGACTACTGACTGTCCGGCCCATTGGAAGACTATGGTGCCCACAGGCACCGCGTGGAGGAGGACTGCGGCCTGCATCCGCAGGCCGCTCGGCGGGAAGAACAAGCTGACCGCCTACTAGATGGGATGAAGAACCGCGATGCCTGCAGGTGCTGGGTGGAAGATGATGTGGTCCGCATCCAGAGGCCACTCAACTAGTCAAACTGGCTGGCTACGTGCTGACCGGGTAAGAGAACCACGGCCCACGGCGCGGGCCGCCTGCTTCAGGCCAAACTGGCAGGCTACGGACGGCCGGGCAGAGGAGGAGGCGGTGCCGCTTGGCACCGCGGGGTAAACCGGACCCGCCCACATTGTGGGCCGGGTCCGCAGGTTGGCTGCGCCGCACGGAGTCGGGCTGATCCTCCAGCCGGGTCGGACCCGTCGAGCCAGGTCGGACCCGTCGAGCTGGGTCTGGCCGACCCGCCAGCCCACTAGGCCTGACGGGCTGGGCACGTCTTCACTTAAAGGCGAATACCTCCTAGACTGTGCGTCTGATTGACGCGATGTCTACTGAACTGGGACCCTCATGAAGAGGAGGTACTTTTGGTATACTATAATTGAGCTTTAGACAAATTTAGAAAATGGCTGGGTTTGGATGAAGTGTAAATCCAACTGGGCCCCTAGCACAAAAATGCCAATAACTATCAGTCCGGGCGTCCGATTGACGCACCGTTTATCGTGTTGAGTTCCTTTTGATGAGGCAGATCTACGAGATACATCAACTCAATAATTCATGATAATCGATGTATCAACACTTGGATCAGGGAGTGGACCCTCCAGAAATCAAGCGTGCTGTGTGTGGGAACCCTAGAGCTGGCTACGACGACTACTGTACCGGAATCCTACGTGGGTTTGACATCGATGATTACTGAACCAGAACCCTCTGTGGGTTCGGAAGTGATGACTATTGTACCAGGATCCTCCTTGGGACCGAAAATTCTGACTTCTATTCTTGTATCATGTGTGGGTCCGATATAGTAGCTGGCCATGTATCCTGTGTGGGTCCGACAGCTTAGCTGGTCCTGTATCCTATGTGGGTCTGACAACTTAGATGAATCCGTGACTACATCTAAGCATTTCTATCACTCTATGAAAGATTTATACTTGTGTGAGTTGTGTCTTGACTTTCAATCATTTTTTCTTCGAGGTTATTAACGTTACATCCTGTGTGGATGGGGTTGTGTTTCGGCTCGAGAATTGAAGTCGAACTGTGATTGATAACTTAGGTATCTGTATGGGCATATACCTATGTAGGGTTGTTTGGTACGTTGTGATTGTATATTTCTTTGTGGAATATCCTTAGTGGATTCTGGGAGACATTCGGGGGTCTTGGGGTCCCTACTGAGTATCGTTATACTCACCCCTGCACGGTCTATGCTCTCACTTCCTTATGTTGGTTGAAGACGACAAACAACACTGATTGAGGTAAAGAGTTGTAGAGATGGATGGTACCCAGAGGTGGACCACTTGGTGTGATGTACACGGAGTGGATGGATGGACCTGGTTTGCTGAGGGGGCCTTCTGTACCCACCCTTCAGGTGGGATTCTTGGAGGAAGACTTAGTAGTTGTTGTTTTACCATTCTGCAATTGTACTAGTTTTTCAGTTTTTTGTACTTTACTATTGGGCCTTTATTTCTAGCCCCATTCATTTCAGCACATTCCTTTGTATACAGTTTTACTTATAGTTTACTTCCATTTGCATACTCTGAAGTTTTTTTACTTGTTAAAGGCAATGCCTTCCCTTTTTATCGGGATTAAGCCTTTGGTTATAGTCGCCAGCCCCTGGCATATGGAAGGCGAGCTTGGGGTAGTCATGGAATGAGTCCCGAGGACGGGTCATAACAGTATCACTAAAGCCTTCCCTTAGTGCATTCCTCCGACATGCACAGCTATCTCATGTTTTCACCCATTAAAATTTATTTCGGCTAATGAAGGTTCACTGAATACTATTTGTCTTGGGTTGGCCTTGTGGGATAGATCCAACATAGTGATACATTCTCCATGTTAAAAAGATGGTCTACCTTCTTGAATTTCAATGGACTAAATAAATTCGTAACAAACTCATGTAGAAGGGAGAGAAAATATTTCAATATAATGTATGGTGTATTATAATATAATTCCCCATGAATTTTAATCCTAAAAATATCCATATTTTTACATTGTATTTTCATTAAATAGTATTCCTTATCCATATACTTTAATATTTTTATTCATTTATATAGGTCCATCCAATTAGGATAAATATCCTAAGAGCGGGTTCAATTAGGGTATGATAGATTAAAAATACTACCCATTTGGATCATGTTTTTTGTTAAACAATACACTCTTTTCACCCTTTACCATAGAAATGATTAATGATAATAAAAATACATACATAAGACATTTGAATGTTACATGCGACCCCCCCCCCCCACACAAGGATATGTCCATGTAGCAAAAATTGGGGATGTTACAATGTAAAAAATCTTTTATGTCTCACTACAAAATTAAATGATTCAATCTAGATAACTTATATTCCAATGATCACCACCATTATAATTTTAGGGTTAACTCACTACATTCCAAGGGCCACTCCATATATCCCATTCATTGGACCAGTATTGGTGTAAAGGATAATATTATTCCTAGTCCTTTTATCACTATTTTGTAAGGGATCCACACACAATTTATGAACATGTTGGTCCTAAAATTTACATGAAAGAACATATCATTAGATGAAAATAGATTTTTTATTTATGTCATGTTTGTAATCGTGGATGAAATCAATTTTTTAACATACTGTTAGTTTCAATAAATTAAAATCATTTCATATTCTAGAGCATTTAAAAACTTACATTAGTTCTTTGTGAACTACCTGATTCCTCTGAGAACATTCATATCCTCTATTAATTGTCTTTCACTGCATGGCATCAGTTCTCTACGGTATACTTCTTCATCAAAAGACTGCCTCTATTTCTTCCATTGATGACCTCCAATTCCTTTGTGGGGGTCTTATTCCCTATGGACCATCACCGCTTCATGGTCCATTTTCCTTTTTGGGCTACTGAGCCCCATAAAACCCCTTAAATAAAATATCTTTATAGAACTATTCTCCTATCGTGGAATCCTCCCTCATGTACTACTTCTCCTTTGTAGAATTGTTTTCCAATCAACCACTTCTGAATACATTGAATTCTTCCCATATTCATTATATTCTATTTTATTAATTATATCTTGTTAATCATATGATCATATGTATTTATATGGTAAAATCGTTCTTCAAAACTCGTTAATTATAATTCCTCAAAACATTGATGAGGTACAACATTAATCATTAACTTCTATTTAGACATCATAACATTTCTACCATGTTGTGGTCAATGAATTCTACAAAAAAAAATTTATAGTGGCCATAATAACCACCTTAATCTTAAAACATCAATCCTCCCCCATATAGTTTTCATTCACCAGACATTTTTTGCTATGTGGTACACAAAGCTCATTAATCTACTATGGTAGAAAAAACATCACCATATTCTATAGAATTTTACATCCAACATGGTTCTACAATCCTCTTCTACAATATTTGAAATTTATTCTTCATGACACATGAACAATGATTAGGATCCTTTAGGGATATTTTCCAAACAATATCCCCATTTGATTTATTAGAAAATTAATCTCAATTTGATACCTTGTTGAAGCTTCTTCCCTAATCTACGAGTATTCATTTCTTAAAATTATGAAATGGATCATGGGTTAACTAAAATATTACTTTATGCCCACATAATCCATTCTTGGTGTGAGAAACAATAGTGTAATGAAATGTTCATCAATGAATCACTTCATTCAGAAACAACTCTCAACTAAATTCATCATGAACATCAAATTTCTTGATATATATTCTTGGACCGAACACCTTTATAAACATCTGATTTAAAACTCCCCCCCCCAAATATCATTGGACCCCTATCATCATCTCCCATATCTTTATTAGGGAAATTTCTCTAATTTTTAGCTATAATTTCTCCACATATGTAAACAAAAACAAATATCACATCATTGTTGTCTGCTAAAATGTTTGGAATATAAGTAATCACTTTTTGGAAAAGCACTAAATTACTTGGGGAGAGGGGGTTCCATGTCAATAAACTTCATTATATAGGTAGTCAAATGAACTCCTTATGTCAATTGATGACTTTTATACTCTTTTTTAGGGAATTTATTAGATTTTCTACAAAATTTATTTATTTGGGAACATACTACAACTTCATAAGACCTTTATATACCTTATCCTTGAAGGAATGAAACATGATTTAAATGTTATTTGTACATAAGTGATGTAGTATGTCATTTCTATGAATTATCGCACTTGAATTATCATATGGATTCTGATCGAAGACTCACTTGAACACCTATATCATCAAGATATTATTTCATCAATAATAAATACATTTATACATGTGTAGCCTCAGTTTATTTATATTCTCAAGTGCCTACTGAAATGAAATAGTTTTTCTTTCTTATGAATGAAATACGCAATCATCCAAGATAGAATTCACTATGTGATGTTGATTTTCTATCATCTAATAATTCAACCAAACCTCCATTTATATAACCCAATAACTCTTTTGGAGATTTTTTATTGTACATCAAACCTAAATCCGTTGTTCCCTTGATATTACGATGTATTATTTTCACTGCATGAAAGTGGATTTAATTGGGATTTCATTGATATCTTTGTACATGACATGTGGAAAATACAAATATAATTCTGGTTTAGAGTTTCAGAATTCTATGAAATAACTCATACGTATCAACCCCCAAGAATACATTGTGGGTACTATAAAAATTGTATCCATATCATTCATAACATAAAATATTTTACACAAAACAACAACATGATTTTGTTGAAAAAAATGACATCAATATTTCTGTTGGACATCCTTAAACCTATAAAAACCATTTAAAATCATGGAATGTGAATAAAAATATTAATAAGGGATTTAAAATAAAGGAAAGAAACCATTAGTCATAGAATACATAAAAATATATGAAATAATTTTCACAAAGGCATAATTGACAAATTTGATTTTTTCTATAATTATTTTTTTTACTGATCGGGGATTCCGTATGATTTTTATCCATTATTGCTTCCTTACAATGTACCACCCACAGTAACCCTATGGTGTAACCATCACAGTTACACATAGAGTAACCATACGACTGGCCTGAAATAGACACATACACCATGAATTTTATGGATATATAGGTCCCACCATTAATCATAAAACTATTCCACGAACTCAAACATAATCTTAAACATGAATGTTAAATATAAACCTTTCTATTGAATTTTGTCAAATTGAATATTAAAAAATATTTTTTGATGAATAGTCCCTTAAAAATGACATATAATTGATTTTTTAATAGATATAATGAAATTAATATGTGTATACACATTAAATACAAATAATAAAACATAATATGAATTAAATTCATTACCCAAGTGATTTTAGTACTATATAATTAATGAAATATAAGGATAACACAATGAATGGAAACTGGGATAATAATTCCCTTACCCCGAGTTTTTATTGCATAAATTATGTTTAAAAATACTGTATAATGGTTAAAATGGTGTTATTAATATTTTTAGAAGAACAATAATGTTTATAAAACCTTATATGTTAATTTTACAGAAACATTTGAAACATTTATTATTAATATTTTTTTATTTCTATTGTTTAGGGTACATGCTTTACCTGATTTCCGTGGTCAGTTCGTAATTGATTTTCTTATCAAATGGAAGATAAAATTAATAAGTGGAATGAAATGGTTTTTATATGATTCTAAATTACTAAATTATTCCATAAATAATAGTGGTTATATTTTATGAGGATGAATCATTATATAAATCATTATTGATGTTTTTTTTAATCATATTGTTTGTTCTTCGATAATCATGAACTACTTTCATATTAAACCATTAATATCATTAATATAACATGATTACAGAACATAATAGCGGCCATATAATACAAATCAATAACATTTTTAACCATTAAAATCTTATTACAACCAGATATTAGGGATGTATGGAAATTAAAGACACTTCATTGACAAATGTCGGTAAATCGACACATGCCGGACTACATATTTTTATAATAAGAGGGGGGTTAAGAATTAAATTGATGATTTTTTTTATTAAAAATAATAAAAATAATTCTTATATATTATAATGGAGCTTTCAGGTATCTTGGATAATTATATGATATGTGATTATAAAATAAAAAATGAATTGAAAAGAAAACATAAGAAAATGAAAAATGATCCTTACCTCTTGAACTGTTCTCCTTGTGATCTTATGTAAGGAATTTGGTTTGAGGCTTTTGGTGTGAAGAGATGGTATTGATCATTTGGAAGATCCTTAGGAAGGGGTTTGGGAAGAATTTAGACAATTCTCAAAGCATTAGTGGTGTGATAGGAAGAGGAGAGTGAGAGTGGTATTTATAGTGAATGTGATGGAGTTTTTAATTAATTTCAATGGGCACCTCATTAGTGGTATTTGAAAAACCATTGGATTTCCCTTAGTTATAGTCACATCAGACACCTTATATAATATTTTAATTCTCATGATTCAGCTAGAATGATTACATAATTATTACATCAATATGATGTCATTAGGTGCACTGAAAACATACCACAATATTTTTCCTATTCACCATAAAATTTCTACGATCTAAGAATAATACCAAAAAACACCCTAACTAGTTCATGACATATATATTTTAAAAATTAAATAGATTTTATAAAAATAATATCTTAATATGGGAAAATTAATTTTTAAATAAAATCATACTTTATTCCAAAAATAACAATTTTAAAACTGTAAGTCAATTTGTATCATCTTAAAAAATTAATAATGATCTTATTATCTTACAACCATAAAAAAAATTAAACAATGATATGATTTAATATTCATAATGGTCATATTACTATTCATATTATTATTCATATTGGTATGTTACTATTCACCAGAAAACAAGTTGGTTCTTTCAAACCCCAAATAACCTATTAATCACTACAGTAGATGTCCATTTTACAAAATTTAAATAATATAAATGAAAAAATTATGTTTATCAAATATTTTATAAGTATCTCATAAAAGTTACATTATGTAGATATTCATTATTTCATGCATTTCAATTTATTTTTAAAACCATAGGATGTTACATCCCCCCTTCTGGTAATTGTGTCCTCAAAGTTTTATTTACTTATTAAATAAGTGGGGGTACATTTCCCTCATAACATTTTCAAATTCACATGATTCTTATTCAACCATCTCATTTGTCCACAAAACCATTACCTAGTTGATTACCTTATTCTACAATACATGTTCTCTTCGATCAAGAAACATTATAGGTTTCTCATCAGACGAATGATTCTCGTCTAGCTGATGTGATTCTGGGCCCAAAATATGAGATGAATCTAGCACATACTTTTTCAACATCAAAACATGGAAAAAATTATCAGCTTAATATAAACTCCAAGGAAAAGTAACTCAGTAGGTGACTATTCCAAAATTCCCAAGGATATCATAAGGTCAAATAAATTGAGGACTTGTCTTTCCTATCTTACCGAAATGTATAACACTTTCCATGGTAAAATTCTATGAAAAAACATGATCACTGACCTCAAAGGAAAAGACATTCCTCATATTATCTACATAAAATTTCTTATTATTTTTAGAAGTTCTCATGAGTTATTGGATCATATTTACTTTCTCAAACAATTCCTCTACTAATTCTTGTCCAATAATCATCCTTTCCCCAAATTCATCCATAAAAGATAGAGCTCGATACTACATCCCATATAATGTCTCAAAATGTTCCATCTATATACTATAATGATAAATATTATAATAATAAAACTAAAATAAAGAAATATATTGATCCCAACTATCCTAGTAATACAACCAACAAGCTCGAAGCATATCCTCCAACATCTAAATCACCAATTCTAATTGTCCATGTGATTGAAGATGAAAATCTATATTGAAATTAAATTCTATTCCCAATGTCTAATAATGACATTTTCGAAAGATAGAAGTAACCATGGGATCACAGTCAGATACAATGTAAAGAGGAACTCCATGTAACCTAATAATCTCATTGAGGTAAAGTAGAGAAAACTGATCCAAAGACATAGTATCTTAAATAGAATGTAAATGAGCATATATATTCAGTCGATCAAAAATAACCCAGATTGTATTGTAACCTATAGAAGTCATTGGTAGTCCCATCAAGATTTCATGAATATATTTTCCCATTTCTAATCTAGAATTGTTAAAGGATGAAGCATCTGCCTTGGTAACATCCAATCTACAGTAACCTATTAACATGTCAAACATTTCAGAATAAAATCTATGATATCCCTTTTCATTCCATCCGGCCAGCAATAATCCTTAAGGTCTCTATACATCTTTGTACTTCCGCAATTAACTAAAAACTGATAACTATGGGATTCAAAAAATAATTCATTCTTCATATAAGAATAACATGGAACATATAATATCATTCCAATCATAAAACACAGTCATTATCAAGGTTAAATTTTGGAAACATACCCATTCTATCTAATTGTACCTTTTTCTGTATCTCCCCATCTACCTTCTACGCTTGCTTAATTCTTTTTGACAAAGATGACTATTCTGAAACCTGAAACAAAATAGTGGAATTTCCTTCACCAACAACATCCAATAAAATATTTATCATATCAATAATAAAGGGGTCTTGTTATAGATTTATCATAGTTATTGATGTATGATATTTCAACTCAATGAGTCTTCCACTTTGTTTTCTTTTTCGGGATGGTAATTGATTGTGAAATCATAATCTTTTTTCAATTCATTACGTATTCTCTGCCTCATTTTTATATATTCTATGTGAATATATACTTCATAGTTTTTATGGTTGTTATATATTTTACCTTTGGCTCGTATAAATGATGGCTCCATAATTTTAAAGTGAAAACTAGAGATTATAATTCCAAATAATGTGTGGGATAATTCTACTCATGGGGTTTTTATTTTCTTGAGTATAAGAAATTAATTGATCATTATTTATCTGGAAACAACCATGTAACTTTAATGAAGCATCATTATAGATGTTAGAGTCACCAATTTTGGAAGGTACGTTCCGAACTAGACCATTTACCAATATTGTTTTCAATTATTAAAAACAATGATCATATTGTTTTTTCATATTTAATTTAATTTATATAAAGATTCAATATAGTCAGTGGACTAGATAACCATGCAATGTTTTCAAAAATCCTCTGATAATATCATTTAAAATCAAGAATACTTTAAATATCAGTTATATTTTTGGGACTTTCCCATTATTCAATAATGTTTGTATTAGTAGAGTCAACAATTATTCCATCGTTAGAAACATTGTGACCATGGACTGGAAATTGTTGAAACCAAAATTCTCACATGCTAAAATTTCCATACAGTTTCATTTATTTTATGGTTAGAATAACAACCCCTAGATGTTTTTCATGATTCTATTTATTTCTAGAATATAGCATAATGTTATCAATAAGAACAACAAAAACCATATCAAATAACTCATAAAATATTCTACTCATAAGATCCATGAATATAGATGATGCCTTAGTTAACCAAACGGTATAATAAAAAATTCAAATTGGTAATATATAGTTCAAAAAAGACGTTTTTGTAATGTTATACTTCGTCTCCTTCAGCTGATGGTACCCAGATCTCAAGCCACGCTTCAAAAAATACTTAGATGATCAAAAAATTCATTGATGTGACAAAAAAGATAAATATTCCTAACAAAATTTTATTCAAGGCTCTATAATTAATGATATATATTATGGAACTATCATTATTTTTGAAGAACATAATTGGAGTACCCAATGGTGACATGCTAGGATGAATGAATCCTTTATCAAGAAACTTCTTTAACTGATTAATAAATTCCAGATGTTATATTTCAGTCATTAGATAAGGGGATTTTGAAATTGGAATATAATCATGAAGTAGTTCAATTGTGAAATGAACGTATCGATCAAGTATGCCACTAGATAACTAATAAAACATATAACGTACTCATTTACCACTAGAACATATTAATCTAAATAGCTCCCTTATTTTCAACACTATGAATAAAATAAATTTTATTTCCTTCAGTAAAAAATTTCTCATTTTCCAAATTTGTTATCAATTTTAAGGGTTGTCTCTTGTATATAAAATGAAACCCTTCCTAAAAAACAACATAATTATTCCAACAATCAATCATATCATGATAAATAGAAAGCCAATCCTTATCAAGAATGACATCAAACTATTCTATGGAAAAAAATGTTTGCAAGTAATGTATTCCCATATATAAAAATAGGATGATTCTAAACAACCTTTTTTACTATAAAATTTCCCCATAGTGTTTTAAAAATATTTTACGGTCTCATTTGTTAAGGTGATATTTCTAATTTATAAGAAAATTCCAAAAAAAATAAATGAATGTGTAGACCCTATGTCAAATAATAAATTAGAAAAATCTCAGTTAAAAAATATAGTATCTGATACCACATCATTGGATGACCCTACATCTGCTAACATAGTCGTAAAGGATCTTACACACATTAATTCTTATTTCTTTAGATCACATAAATCATTCTATGGGAAGACATTTTTTTAACAACCCATCTCACCAAATTTTAAATACATTAATGTTTTTTAATCAGAATTGATCTTACGACCATTTTCAATAAAACACTAGGTCATATTTCCAATAATACCACATCTAAAACACCTCCCAGTTTTATTATGTTATTCCCTAGGGTTATTTTGACAAGAATTTTCAAAAACAATTAAATGAAATTTCTTTCCATCATATTTCATTGAATGATTCATAACCATCACTTACCATATGGATTTATTCTTCTCTTTATTCTCCAGGTACAGATGATAATCATTGAACTCCATTAATACCCTCTTGGAACATCGTACATGTTTCTCATAACTTTTTAATTCTAGGGAGGTTAATTCCCTTCGTTATCTTGGTTCCAATCCTCAGAATTTTTTTTTATTTTTCAATCAAGATCTAGAATATGATTTGGAGCATACCATGAGAGTCTGGTGAAGTTTTTTCATACACAACAACTGGATCTTTCTCCTTTTTCTAAATTCAAGGAACTGCTTCTACATCCTATATCAAAACACCTTATGAAAAAAATTTCCATGAAAACATATTTGAATTCATCCCTCCTTGGGGCTTCAATATAATCTTTATCCCTGATATTCTTGACCATGGACCACCACTGGTCAGCTTCACCTTCAAAACCATAATTGGAAAAAGTATCCTTTGTATTATATAATCATATGATAAGATCTAATACATATTCAATGTATTTAATCCACTATTTAGCAATTATTGTGTCAGAATATATATTAATATTAGATGGGTGTTTACTAATAAAATGTTCCACTATCATCCTGTTCTTTTTTGGTAGCTCGGTTTTCGCTTTGCATGGATGCCAACTCCATTAATTAATTACTTCTTATGACTGATTACTATCCCAAACTACTCAATATTATTTCCCATTATTCTCTGTAACAAATTTTGAAAGATATGAGCCTCGCAGTTTCTTCCAACATGAGCTTCCCTCTTTATTCTATTGAAAACCATTCTGAATAGGCATATCTTAAATGAAGAAACACGATAATCAAAAAACTATATATAATTTAAATATAAAAATAAGGTAAAACACAATTATTGTATTCTATTAACATCATATTAACCCTTAAAGTTATCTAAATCAGGCTCTAATACCAACTATAAGGACCCAACCTTAAACATTACATAATATATCTATTTCGAATAGAATTAAATTCATTACATTAAAAAATATCATTTTAGTTTATAGTTTTATAATGTTAGGACATTACTCATACATGTCAACCCACAAGCATACAATGTGTGTACCATTAAAACAATATCCATTTCTTCAATAAAATTTTCTTAGTACAAAACCACAAAATGATTTCATTAAAAAAACATGACTTCCTTCTTTCTTGTTCATATCCTTATAACCTGTGAAAATACACCTAATTTTTTTTATATTAATAAAAATTTCAGTAAGGGATATAAAAATAAGGAAAGAAACCAATATTACATGAATATTAAAAAAAAATTGAAATCATTTTCACAAAGACGTATTTCTCACCCATATATACTGACACTATGAATCATGAGATTTCCATAAAACATTTGAGAAAATATATAAATCCATAAATGTATCATTTAAAATTTCATTATTATATTTTAATCCTCGTTTCCACCTTATAATTTATAACCCTCACGGTAACCTTATAATGTAACACTAATGGAAACCGTGCGGTGTAACCATCATAGTTACACGTTGAGTAACCATACGGCTGACATCCATGTTGATTCAATAAGGTTTTCCTTATGGCTTTTCCATTCCTTCTTGTTTTGAAAATCAAAAACACCTTATATTTAAGGAAAATCACTTTTATAAGGAAAATCTATTTTATAAGGAAAATCAATTTTATAAGGAAAATTTCTTTTATAAGGAAAATTGCTTTTATAAGCAAAATCACTTTTATAAGGAAAATTGATTTTATAAGGAAAATCGCTTTTATAAGGAAAATTATTCTTATCTTATTTTCATTATCTATATCCATATTTTTCTTAACTATAAGAATCAGATTCATTTCTATATTCTCGTAATCGTTTAAAACTTTTATAAGAAGCATTCTGTTTTAGGTTCCGAATTCTAGATGAGAACTGTAATGAAGTTCCACTCCGAATTCTGGATACGAACTCTAATGAAGTTCCACTCCGAATTCTGGATACGAACTCTGATAAAGTTCTACTTCGAATTCTTGATACAAATTCTGATAAAGTTCTACTCCGAATTCTAGATACGAACTCTCCTGAAAATCGTCACCGAAATATAATGACAAATCCTGACTACGAATTCGCATTATGAATTCTGATGACGAATTTTCATCCCAAATTCTCATTTTGAATTCACCAATTAAACAGAATCTGATAATATTTTCTTTACACACTCTGAATTTATTTAGACTTTGAATATTATTATGTTTTAGACTCCGAACTTTCATTTGCTTATACTTTTATAATTTGTCTAATCTTTGACATTTTGTTTACACTCCGAACCTTCACTTTGAACTTTTGAGTTAGACTTAAAATGATGACGTACATTATGTTACACTTGTTTTGTTATAAAATGATGTCATCTATTCTGTTATAAACTAACCATTGGTTATGTTACACGTGTACAGGTCCCTTCAATTTTTGAGGAAAATGTGACCGTTGGAAAGGAGGTCGACCGAGCCTATAAATAGGAGCTCATTTGAAGAGCTCGAAACTGATCTTAGATTTATGTGATTACATGCTTGACGTGATTTCTAGAGAGAGAGACTCTTATTATCTCTCAATGCTTCGTGCGACTCCGAATGTTGGTGATTACATTCGAGGACTTCCGGGGATAGGAAGACAGAGGTGCCGACTACCTTGATGTTCGAGGGCTTCCTTGCTGAGGAAGACAGAGGTTCCAACTACCTTAAAGTTGAGGGCTTGCGTGGATAGCAAGATAGAGATTCTGATATTCGTATCGAGGGCTTACCCTGGTGTGGGTAAGACAGACTTGCTTGAAAGTATAAATCAAGGGACCTTTATCAAAGGTTGTTGGATGCCCTTCTCTTTGGGTTAAAAGACATATATATTGTTACTTGTAGTTTTACTACTTGTTTGTTTCTGCTGAACATTGTATTGTAAGGAAAGTATAACTTTCTTATACTTCCCTACTTGTACTCTGTTTCTGTTAAATTCTATAAGCATTAAGGTAGAATCTCATATTGTAATCATTAGTTAAGTTTCAATTTTTGGATCCATATTTCTGGAACCTACTTTGGGAATCGTTTTCTAGTTTTATGCAAGTTCATAGAACTTGAAGTTTATAACTTCTTTCCTTATTCCGATTTTTCAATTGGTGTTAGAGGTGTTGTGAATTTTCTTAGTTTAACTTTGTTAAACATAGCTCTTTCCTTTGTTTAAGGAAAATTTTAAAGTATACAATTCACCCCCCTATTGTATATTGAGCTTCTACATCATTATTTTGATCCTACAACTGGTATCAGAGCAAGGTCTCTGAAATACTCATAATCACGTATAAGTTTTTCTTGCTCACTTCATCATTCCTATTTTTTGTAATTCCGAACTTTGTGATTACAAACTTTTTCTACTAACAAGTTTCTGTGCCAAAGGTTATTTTAAGTATGACAGGAGTCAATGTTGGTTCTATTGATAATATAAATCCTACAATACCACCAATCTTTGATGGTAATTACTATGAGTACTAGAGAGATCGAATGAAGACTTTTGTTATCAATACTGGAGTGGACAACTTTTTTATTCTTACTGGAGATTATAAAATTCCTAATAAGGAAGTTAGAACTTTCACTAACCAGGAAAAGCAAGAGTATCAACTAAATTATAAGGTATGAAATACCTTACTTTGTTCAATGACTAGAAATATATATAGCCAAATTTCTTCTTGTGAAGCAGCTAATTGTATTTGGAAGAAGTTAGAGGTTACACACTTCGGAACATCTAAAGTGATTGAAACTAGGAGAGCTATGCTTAGAGCTAAATACCATGGCTTCAATTTTCTTTATGGTGAACCAATCTGTAATGTTCAACAGAGATTTATGTCTATAGTCAATAGTTTACATTCTATGGGAGATAAAATGATAGATGATGAAGAACCTGTGGATAAGATAATTGATATTATGCCCAAGGAGTGGTAATCCAAAAGAACAGCTATTGATGAGAATATGAAGGTTACTCAAATTTCTCTTGATGAGCTTTTTGGAACTCTTCTCCAACATGAAACAAGAATGAAGAGAGATGCTGACAACATAAAGAAGAAAAATGGAAATGGTACTGTTGATTCAACAACAACATCAAATCAGATGAAAGCTAAGACTCCTGAGAGGCTAACCAGATCCAAGTCTAAGAAAGTTATTCTTCAATCAGTTTCTAGTGAGAGTGAAGTCTCTGAAAATGAGTTAGCAAATCTTGCTCGAAGGATGAACAAGATAGCTGGCCTAAGAAGTTTCCAATCCAAGTATAAGAAAAAGGAAAGGAAAGATATGAAAGATGGAAAAGTTACGTGTTATGAATGCAAGAGAGATGGACATATTAGACCAGATTTCCCTTTGCTCAAAAAGAAAGAAAGGAAAGAAAGGCATTCCGATAGGAACAGAAAGAAGTATTATAAAGCCAAAGCTAAAAAGGTTCTGAAAGCTAGTGATACATGGAGTTCTAGTGGTGGTGAATCTTCAGATGAATCTTCTGATTATGAATCTTCAGAAAAAAAGAATCATGGTCTTATAGCCATACTACCTATTGACAATCATTGTTTTATGGATAAAGTATGAAATTCTGAATCATTAACCACTGTATCTTTAAATTCTAATGATAGTAAGTATTATAATTCCTCATATGAAGAATCCTCTTCTGATGAATAAAATACTTTACCTACCTATGAAGAAGTTTCTAGGTTTTCTGATCTTCTTGAGATTGAGAACTCTAATCTCAATAAGAAACTTGATAAGGAAAACTCTAGGAATTCTATTCTTACGAAAGAAATATCAGATCTTTCTAAAGATCTTGATAGGAAAAATGCTGATTTTGAAATTATTACAAAAAATCTGGATGAAGAAAATTCTGAGAAGAACAAACTTTCTAAAAAATTAGAAAAAGTATTTTCTAAGAAAAATGTTTTTGAGCCAAGCTCTAGTTCTAAATCTAATGATTTTGAAGATAAAAACTTGGTTATAAAACTCAAGTGCAAAATTTTTTCCTTAAAGAAGTGTTTGTCAAACTTTACCCATGGTAAAGAAAATTTTGATAAAATGTATTCCCAAATACGACCTTGAACAAATAAATCTGGATTTGGTTATAACCATGCAAAACCTATTTTCAATAACAATTATTTTTTTCCTCAAAGGGCCCTATTTTGTACCAAGTGTCAATGTGGTGGTTACTGGGCAAAGAATTGTTCCTTAACAAAAACCCAATCTCTAGGATTTCACAAAGCTTATTTCTCTAATAAGATGTGGGTTCTTAAATTTTTGTTGTCTAGAAATCTCGGAACCAAATATGTTTGGATTCCAAAAGTCTAATTCTATTCTTGTTTTCAGGAAAATAAAGACAGTACCAACATCAACACATGGTACATGGATAGTGGATGTTCCTGGAACATGACTAGTAACAAAAGCTATTTTGAAAAGATTTTCAAAACGAAAGGAGGAAAGGTAACATTCGGAGATAATGCTAAGGGAGAAATTGTTGGTATTGGTAATATTGTTCTTCTAGGTAAAACCTTGATTTAAAATGATCTTTTTGTTAAGGGTCTTAAGCACAACCTCATTAGCATAAATCAGTTATGTGATGAAGTATACCTTATGAATTTTAGGAATGATAGGTGCTTAGTTCAAAAATCCAAGGAAGAATTTATTCTCTCATCCAATAGGCAAGAGAATGTTTACACCATAAATTTAGATGGCCTTAGGAGCCAAGATCTACCTTTTCTAAGTGGAATGGAAGATCATTCCTGGTTATGGCATAGAATAATAGGTCACTGTATCCTTAGAAATTTATTCAAACTCTCTAAGAAGAAACTAGTTAAGGATCTACCGGAGATCAGATTTGATTCTTCTAAAGTTTGTGATCCTTGTTAATATAGAAATCCACATAAATTAAGTTTTAAATCAATCGGTGAAGTCTCAACAACTGATGCATTACTATTGGTGCAAATGGATCTTTTTGGTCCAGCACAAACTTGAAGTATTGGAGGAAAATACTATGTTTTTGTTCTAGTTGATGATTCCATTAGATTTACATGGGTTTATTTTCTAGAAAAGAAGTCTGAAGATTTTTCTTATTTCAAAAGTTTTAGAGCTCAAGTTAAAAATGAGAAAAACCTTCCATTGAAACTATTCACAGTGATCATGGAAGATAATTTCAAAATTCTTATTTTGAAACTTTTTATAGTAGAAAAGGTATTACTCACAATTTTTCAGCACCTAGAACTCCTCAATAGAATGGTGTAGTTGAAAGAAGAAATATAATTCTTCAAGAGATAACTAGATCCATGTTTAGTGAATATTCTATAGCTAGACATTTCTGGGCTGAAGCTGTAAGTACTGCTTTCTATACTATAAATCGAGTTTTGATTAGACCGTTTCTTAATAAAACTCCTTATGAGTTATGGAATGGTAGAAAACCAAGACTATACTACTTCAAGTTTTTTGGTTCCAAAGTATTCATTTTGAATACTAATGATAACCTACTTAAATTCACACTAAAATATGATGAAGAAATTTTCATAGGTTATTCCACAACTTCTAAATCTTATAGTGTTTTTAATAAAAATACTTCTAATGTTGAAGAAATAGTACACGTAAAATTTGATGAGTCTGACCCTTTTTTTTAAACCATCCAAGTCATTATCCTGAGATGTGTTTTCAAAAACTGGTTGTCAACCTTTGATAGAAGATCCTTCTGATAAGGAAAATGTTCAAGAAGATACCTTTGAAACATTTACCCCAGAGGACTTTCTACCCAATGTCGATGAACATGATTTTCAAAACCCAAATCATTTGTTTCTTAAGAATCATCCCAGTGATAGTATCATTGGTGATGTAAATCATCATGTAAACACTAGAAGTTACTTGCGAAATTAAATAGAACATCTAGCATTCCTTTCCCAATTAAAACCAAAATGCACTAATGATGCTTTAGGTGATGATTATTGGATTAATGCTATGCAAGATGAACTAAATGAATTTAAAAGGAACAAAGTCTAGATCTTGGTTGAAAAACCTAAGGAAACTTCTATTATTGGAGTAAAGTGGGTCTTCAGAAACAAGTGTGATGAAAATTGAGTCATAGTAAGAAATAAAGATAGACTTGTTGCTAAAGACTATAATCAGCAAGAGGGAATAGACAATGAAGAAACCTATGCTCCAATAGATAGAATTGAATCTATCCGTATTCTACTTTCCATGGCAGCATTATTTAATTTAAAAAATTTTGAAATGGATGTGAAATGTGCTTTTCTTAATGGATATGTCCAAGAGGAAGTTTTTGTTGAACAAACTTTTGGATTTGAAGATAAAAAACATCCTGATCATGTTTTTAGACTTACCAAACCTCTGTATGGTCTTAAACAAGCCCCACGAGCCTGGTATGATAGACTCGATGGATTATTGCTTCAAAATAACTATGTTAAGGTTAATGCAGATTCAACCCTTTTCATAAAGAAATATAAGAAAAATGTTTTGATTGTTCAAATTTATTTTTATGACATCATATTTGTTTTAACTCACCAATCCTTAACCGACTCTTTTGCATGTCTAATGAAATCTGAGTTCGAAATGATTATGATGGGTGAGTTAACTTTTTTACTTGGTTTTCAAATTTCTCAAGAACCAGAAGGGATCTATATATCTTAACATAAGTATATTAATGATCTTCTAAAAAAGTATGGTTATGACAACACTAAGAGTATAAGTACTCCCAATGGTACCTCAAACTCTTTAGATCTTGATGAAGCTGGGAAACCAGTAGATCAAACATCTTTTAGAGGTATGATAGGAAGTTTACTTTACTTAATAGCTAGTCGACCATACTTATTGTTCTCAGTATGCTTATGTGCAAGATATCAATCCAATCCTAAGGAATCTCACTTAAAGGCAGTAAAACGAATTTTTCACTACCTTAAGGGAACCATGGATCTAGCATTATTTTATTCTTCTGTAAATGATTTTGTTCTAAAAATATTTTCTGATGCTGACTTTTGTGGATGTAGAATGGATAGAAAAAGTACATCTGGAACTTGTAATTTCTTAGGAGATTCATTAGTTTCTTGGTCTTGCAAGAAGCAACATTGTGTAGCACTATCCACTACTGAAGCTGAATATGTACCAGCTGGAAGTTGTTGTGCTCAAGTGTTGTGGATGCAACACACACTCACAGACTATGGTTTGAGTTTTACTAAAACTCATATTTTGTGTGATAACACAAGTTCCATTTCCCTATGTAAGAACCCTACACATCACTCTCTTGAAAAGCACATAGATATTAGGCACCACTTTCTTAGGGATCACACACTAAAAGGAGATATTATTCTTCAGTTTATCTGAATGCAAGATCAACTTGCTGATATTTTCACAAAATCATTACCTTTTGATAGATTTGAATACATTAAATAGAAGATAGGAATGATAACCGTAAGGTAATCTTTCTTAATTAACTTTCTGTTGAAAAAGTATCCTTACAGTAATAAACTCTTTTTCATAGGGGTAGTACATTTGGTTGTTAGAGTAACTATGTTTTTTTAGTTAGTTTTTCAAACTTTTTAGAACTAAATTTCCGGAATGGGAATTTCCAGAACTAAAACGTTTCCAGAATGGATATCTTTGTATTCAAAACTTCAAGAATGGAAGATTTCGTACTGCTGTTTCTGTAACAAGATTTTCGTACCGAGACTTTCATAAAGTGATTTTTGTATTCAATCATTTGTAATGAAATATTCATGCTGAAAATCATGTAATGATTTTTCGTTTTCTTTGTTGAGGCTTTTTGTAGAAAATTTTTTGAACTATGTCTTTTCGTAATAAAGATTTTTTGTAGTAAATTTATTTCAATAAAAATGTTACCCATTACGAATAATCCTCCTAAGCTAATCTGAAAGGTATGATTTCCTTACTCATGTTTTCATAATCATATTTTATTAGCTGGTAATTTGTTATATTTTGTTTTTGGATTATAGTTTTCTTAAATCATTGTTTTAATAAAAACCTCAAAAGATCGGATTCATGTTTTCTTGAGAATTAGTTTTCAACCGTCAGATCTGATCTCAGCTTTTTACAACCGTTCGATCAAACGAGGAATATGAACCGTTATATCGTTGCCTATATAATGGGGACCCCAAATGGTCATCCCACTTCGGTTTTTCAAGCTCCAGCATCCCAAAACTCTGCCTCTCCATTTTAAGGCCGTTCCGATCTTCAGCAATCTCCGTTCCGAACTTCTAAGAAGTCTTCAGAACCGATTTTTTTTGTAGCAGCTTCTCAAGACATGTCTTCCTCCAAGTCGATTTCTAAGTGGTTAGTATATAGAGAAAGGTTGGTTCATCATGATTTCTTCATCAAATATGATTCTCTTATATCCAAGAACATAAATCTTAACAGATGGGAAGATGTTGTTGTGTCTAAGCCTGGGAATCAAGATGAAGTATTTTCAGATTTGCTCTTAGAGTTCTATGAGACAGTTTTCCTTCTTTAAGGAAGATGGTAGGGAGAAATTGTCATTTAAGTCTTATGGAAAGACTTATAAGCTTTCTTATTCCAAGGCATCCAGATTGGTAGGGCTGACCTATGAAAGAGAAGTCGAGTTCATCTCTCATGTTTTACCAGATTCAAAAGGAAGCTTCAACCAGGAAAAGGCATTGGAGACTCTCGGACTAGCAGATGACAAGGCTCCGAAGATTACTACTCTGTCTATAAATTTTCGGATTCTAGAATTATGGGTTCAAGGATTTATCGTACTGAGAAAGGGTGACAAATATAGTTTGAAGAAGAGCGAGATTTTCATATTAGATTTTCTGATAAATCTAAGGAAGTTTAATCTGATGAAAACCTTCTTATTACCATTGAGAATGTTAAAAAAGGGAATCTAAGAGCTCAGATCATAATGTATCCAGCAATCAACTCCAAGTTAATAGTTTAGTGTCTTGAGTATTGCAAGGAAGCTTGTAAGTCTAATAAAAGAGTTTGAAAAATTATGTTGGTGAGTGATGGTACCCTCAAAAGGATGAATGTTGCATTTGATGAGAAGACTGGTGAGTTCTTAGATTTACCAGTTCGAGAAGAAGCGGTTCCGAAAGTTGGTGAACCTAAATCTTCTAAGCCAGTGAAGAAGAGAAAGTTGAAAGAAGTTGAAGTTGAAGCAGGGAATCCCAAATCTAAGGAAGTTCATTCCGCACCTCCAAAACCGAAGAAGAAGAAAGCTTATCCTAATGAGGTAGTTTCTAAGTGGAGGGAAATCAAAGAGAAAAGAGTGCAAGGGGAACCTCCGTTTGGCTTGGATCCTGCAGAGGCTAGGGCCTTGAAGGAAAAAACAGTGGATGAGTTAAAAAACCAAGTGAAACAAAAGAAGCTTAAGAAGAATATGTCTGAAGCTGAGGTGTTCAGACTTTATTGAAGTTTAATGAGATGGCCTCCGGAAACATTGCAGTTCCAAGATCTTTTTCTTTGGAATCTCTACCTGAGACTCCAGGAAGAAACTATTTCACTCTGGAAGAGACTGTTGCTAAGCGTGTTGAGGAAGTTGAGCAGATTGAGCACGTTCAAGAGGAATAAGCATTTACTGAAGGTAGTGGTGAGACCAGAGATCTATTAAAGCAAGTAGAAGATTATAAGGGGTAACCTTCGGAACATTTGTCGCTCTGAACTTCAGAAGCCGAATCCTCTATGTTAGTCACTCCAGGGAAGGATGAGGAGAAAGGATAACAAGAAGTAGCTTATCATGCAGAGGAAGAACAACTTCTACATGTTATTTCTCAAATTGAGAATGTAGAGGTTGGTGCTCAAAAGGTTATTGGTGATGAAGACAATATTGTTCAAGTGTCTGATAGTGAACAGAGAACTCCGGAACGGGAATCCATTCCGAAAGTGGACAAGGGAAAGCAACTCGTTGTTGATACCCCAAGATCAGTGGCTGTGAATAGAAGGGATGTTGGTAGTTCTTCAAAGAGAAAGGTTGAGCAAATTGAAAAAGAAAATTCTCCAAGAAAAGTCTCGGATTCAGATTCATCTTCGTTGGGGCATGACTTTGTTGTTCAGTCATTAAAGAAGTTGGTGGGTTCCATTCCGACCTTCTCAAGTAATTATTCAAGATGCCAGATGCTTCAACATACTTTGAATCAGAAAACAGACTCTATATCCATGGTTATGGGAAAATGTGTTGAGATAGAGGCTCAGTTCAAAACTTATTTTTCAGCTATGAAGCCCAAAAAAGGTCTTGTAAGAAAATGACTAGTCGGTCGAAGAAAATTTTACAAGAGATGAGGCTCTTTGATGAATTCCAAGATAATTTTAAGGATGCTTTTGAGACAGAAGACAGCAAGATAAATGAACTTACTTCTTCCTTTGAAGAAAAGTTGACTGCTGAGAAGAATTCCTAGATTAATGAAGACAGAGATCTGAATGGGAAGTGGAATTCTACGGCTCAAAACTGGAGGAATGAAAGGGATATTCGGATTGAGATTGTAGAGAAGTTTTTGAAACAAGAACAAGTTTTAAATGCTCAGGAAGAAAATATTGAAGCTCAAAGTGAATGAATAGTTGTGTTAGAGAAGCAAGCCAAGAAGGACCCAAAAGACTTGAAGAAGATAAAGACTATTCTCAAGGGTCTCATGGTGATGAAAAAAGATCCAAAATAGACAAATCTGATCTTTTGTTGTATCTTAGATTCCTTGTTTTTAAACTTTCAATCGAAATGAAAATTTTTCTTGCTCGTTTCTTTTGTTGCTGTTAATAAATTTTCAGGCACTTTGTTATATTTTCCATTTCCTTAATTCTTTTTGAAAATCACAACAGGGGAGAAGGAAAAAGAACCCTAAAAAAAGGGAAAAGGAAAAATAACCTTAACAAAGGGGGAGTTTTTCATTAAAGAATACATTCTTATTCTTAATGTAATACCATTCCGTAAATCTAGAATACGATCCTTAGAGTCTCAAAGCCTAAGGGGAAGTTAGTCGTATTCATCAACATCCATAAACAAAGGGAGATAAGCCTTAATGTTTTTTTCCTTAGTCATTCTTTTTCTTAAGGATGTTTGTGCTTTCTAAAAGGGGGAGATTGTTGAGTCAATAAGGTTTTCCTTATGAATTTTCCATTACTTCTTTTTCTGAAAATCACAAACACCTTATATTTAAGGAAAATCGCTTTTATAAGGAAAATCACTTTTATAAGGAAAATCGATTTTGTAAGGAAAATTTATTTTATAAAGAAAATAGCTTTCATAAGGAAAATTATTCTTATCCTATTTTCATTATCTATATCCATATTTTTCTTAAGTATAAGAATCAGATTCATTTCTATATTCTCGGAATCATATAAAACTTTGATATGAAGCATTCTGTTTTAGGTTCCAAATTCTGGAAGAGAACTGTAATGAGGTTCCACTCCAAATTCTGGATACGAACACTAATGAAGTTCCACTCCGAATTCTTGATACGAACTCTGATAAAGTACTACTCCGAATTCTGGATATGAATTCTGATAAAGTTCTACTCCGAATTCTGGATAAGAACTCTCATGAAAATTGACACCGAAATCTAATGACAAATACTGACTACGAATTCTCATTACGAATTCTGATGACAAATTGTCATGCCGAATTCTCATTTCGAATTCACCTATTAAACAGAATCTGATCATATTTTCTTTATACCCTCCGAATTTATTTAGACTCTGAATATTATTTTTGCGTAGACTCTGAACATTCATTTTCTTACACTTTTATAATTTTTCTAATCTTTGACATTTTGTTTACACTCTGAACCTTCACTCTGATCTTTTGAGTTAGACTTAAAACAAGGTCGTACATTATGTTACACTTTTTTTGTTATAAAACGATGTTGTCTATTCTGTTATAAACTAACCGTTGGTGAAGTTACACATGTACAGGTCCCTCCAATTTTTAAGGAAAATATGACCGTTGGAAAGGAGGTCGACCGAGCCTATAAATAGGAGCTCATTTGAATGAGCTCGAAAATGATCTTTGATTCATGTGATTACATGCTTGAAGTGATTTCTAGAGAGAGAGGATCTTATTAACTCTCAAAGCTCCACGCGAGTCCAAATGTTACTAATTACATTCAAGGACTTCCGGGGATAGGATGATAGATGTGCCGACTACCTTCAAGTTCGAGGGCTTCCTTGCTGAGGAAGACAGAGGTTCCAACTACCTTAAAGTTGAGGGCTTGCGGGGATAGCAAGACAAAGATTCTGATATTCGTATTGAGGGCTTACCCTGGTGTGGGTAAGACAGAGTTTCTTGAATGTATAAATCAAGGGACCTTTATCCATGGTTGTTGGATACCCTTCTCTTTGGGTTAAAAGACTTATATCTTGTTACTTGTAGTTTTACTACTTGTTTGTTTCTACTGCACATTGTATTGTAAGGAATGTATAACTTTCTTATACTTCCCTACTTTTACTCTGTTTCTTTTAGATTCTATACGCTTTAAGGTAGAATATCATATTGTAATCTTTAGTTAATTTTCAATTTCTGGATCCATATTTCCAGAACCTACTTTTGGAATCTCTTTCCAGTTTTAAGCAAGTACATAGAACTTGAAGTTTATAACTTCATTCCTTATTCCTATTTTTCAATTGGTGTTAGAGGTGTTGTGAATTTGCTTAGTTTAACTTTGTTAAACATAACTCTTTCCTTTGTTTAAGGAAATTTTTAAAGTATACAATTCACCCCCCTCTTGTATATTGAGCATCTACATCATTATTTCGATCCTACTATCCAACTTACGCATACCCAATGCATTGGAGGGAGGAAAATGTACCACCCATATCCATAAAAATTCCCCATGAACTTGATAATTATCATAAAACATGAATAATTTCCTAATAATTTTGCTTATAAATTCTGTAAACTAGAATTTTAAAAGAGATTTAAAAAAAATCCCTTACAAATATCATATAATTAATTTTAGAATTGATAGAATGAAAGGAATTTATATTTACATCATTAATACACATAATAAAACATAATATGAATTAAATTAATTAACAAAATGATCTTAGTACCACATAATTAATGAAATAGAAGGTTAACCCAAAGAGTGGAAACTATGTTAATAATTCCCTTTCCCTGGGTTCACCTTACTTCAAATTTTTATAAATCTATTGTATAATTGTTAAAAAAGTTTTATTAATATTTTAAAAAAAATAATAGTATTTATAGAACCATCTATGATCATTTTATATCATCATATGGCAAATTTATTAATAATATTTTTCTATTTTCATTATATTGGGTGCGTGCTTTACATGATTTAAATGGTCGATTCGCAAATGATGTTCTTGTCAAATAGAAGCTAAATGCTATAATTGGAACTGAATTTTGTCAATATGTTTCCATAATACTAAATTATGATAAAATAATCTAGTATATATTGTTTTATAATGAATTATAAGATAAATCATTAGTGTTTTTTGTTTATATCATTTTGGTTGTTCTTCGATAATCATGAACTCGTTTCATCATATACCATTAATATTATGCATATAAGTTATTTCCAGAACATAAGAGATATCATATAACACACATTATAAATCCTTTTATCCATTCCAATATTTTTAAAACCATATTTTAAGGAGTTATTGTAAATTTAAGAAAATCATCCATGATGTCAGTGAATCGACACATGGCAGACGATATATTTTTTAGAATTAGAGTGGGGGATATGAATTAAATTGATTAATTTTTACATTAAAATTGTAAAAACTAATATATATATATATATAATAATTTAACATCCTCGATCCATGGATAATTGTAGGATAATATACTATAAAAAAGAAAATAATTAAAAAATACCAGAAAATGAAAGAAGACCTTTACCTCTTGATATTTTCTCCATTAGATCCTCCTTATATCCTTTGGTGATGATTTTTTGGTGAGACCAGAAGGTCTCAGACTGATGGAATATCCATAAAAAGGTATTTTATAGCTTTTAGTCAATTCTAAAATTTATATAGGTGTGATAGGATGAGGGGAGTGATGGTGGAATTTATAGTGAATGTGAGGGAGTTTTTAATTAATTTCAAAGGACACCACATTAGTGGAATTTGAAAAACCATGGGATAGACCATGGATTTTCAACAAGTTTTTGTCCACAAGGGACATCTCATATCATATTTTAATCCTCAAGAATCGATGAGAATTATAACATCATTATTACACCATTATGAGGTCATTAAACACACCAAAAACATAATATTTTATTTTTAATATTCAGCAATAATTCAAATATCTCAGAAAAATCCCAAAAAAAAAAAATTTCCAATTTTCAACCTGTTTAATTAATAACTAAAATCCATATTATCAAAATAATTTTCTAAATATTCAAAAAGTAATTTTTTTTAAAAATAAAAATTTATTATAAATAAATTTAAAACTTGAACTCATTTTACATCCTTGTGAAAAATTAATCAAGATCTAATTATCTTAATACGTTAATATTATGAAATAATAATATGATTTTCTATTCATAAGGTTCATATTAAAATTAATATCAATATTCACAAGGGTGTGTTACTATTCATCGAAAACATGTTTGTTCTTTCATATTCCAAATAACTTACCAATCGCAACTATAAATGACTGTTTTTTCAAAATTCAAGTTAGAGAACTTTCCAAATTATGTTTAACTGCTTGATTATAAATATCTCATTAATGTTTATTTTTTTAGAGATCAATTGTCTTGTTTATTTCAATTTATTCTTAAAACCATGGTGTGTTACACCTCCTATCACTTGTAAACCTAGGAAGATGATTACTTCACCGATCATCCACATCTCAAATTCTTTTTTCATGAATTCTACGAATTGGTTGCACCAATATTCATCTGATGGGGAAAGTATTATTTCACCGACATATACTGGATCCATAATATTTTTATTTCTATCATGGTTTACATATAAATTGTAATTAAATAAACCATGCTAGAAATCAAGTTGTTTCAAAAATTGATCTAGTATTTAATACACTATTATTGGTGGTTGTTTCATCCCATGTAGCACCTTCTTCATCATTAAAACATTTTTCTCATTTTCATGAATGATTATATCTTATTTACACTCAATATAAACTTAATCTTCTTGAACCCCAATATGAAATTATGACATGACATCCATCTGGAAAACATTAAACATTATTTTTAATAATATATAAAATAATAATATGATTTTTTCTAGCCTCGTAACAGGTGAAAATGTTTCTTCAACATAGATAAATTTAATCATGGAGTACTCTATGCAAACTATTCATGTTTTTTTGGAATAAGAAAACAATATTCATTCATCTTATTGATAATGAGCCATTTAGTCCTGATGAAATTCTTGTATATTGGGCTTGAAATGATCTCCCATGTATTATTCTTCTCAATGTGGTCAACATATTCACTCCTTGATTAGAGCCCATTTTCATCGCCAGCTGCTTCCTTAAAACATTTAGTCTCTACCATTAATAAGAACAATTATTTTTATACAATATTAATCTTCTTTTTTCAATAATGTAGTCTGAAATCCAATTATATTCTACTTTGAATTTCAATAGTTCTCTTCAATATTTTTAATGATACTTGTTTGTGCTCATTCGTCTCATTATTTGAATCTTCATATGAATTGTCCTCTGGAACTAGAACATCCCATGATCTTTGTATCTCTTCATAATTATCCTCCTAAGACTTATGATATATTGTTTGAAGGTTCTTCCCATTCTCTTTTGTAGTCAAATAATTGATTTCAACTAACTTTATCTGCAACATATTAAATAATTTATATGATTAATTTTCCTTTGACTATCCGTGAAACATACCTTCATCATAATTGGATTAAAACATCATATTTTTTTCCTTATTGCGAATAAAAAACTTTATTTTGAAGAGTATAATGCAGTTAAATGATGCATTTGTCTTATACCATAGATCATATGGATTCTTTTCTTTTTTCAGGCATAATGAAACCTGATTTAATAGTTAGACTGATTTTATCACTGCCACTTTCCAAAAATGTTATGGAAGGTCTTTCCCAAAGAGGATTTTTCTAGCCATATTGTTGAAAATTTGATTTATTCTCACAACTACTCCATATTTTAGTGTTCTTATTGCCGAATCTTGGTTCCATATCCTATAATTATTGAGAAAATTTTTTAGTTTTCTATTTTTGATCTCTTTTACATTATCAGTTATTATCTTCCAAATTATTTATCCCAACATCTTTTCAACCACCCTACAATATTATTTAATTCAACTAAAAACCTCATATTTTGGGTTATGAATGAATCCCATTCAATTTTTCTGAAATCATAAATTAAGATAACATAAAATATTGTCCTATCAATATCTCTGTGTGAAATAGGCCCATACATATCAATATCCACCAAAAATAATATTTTTGAACTTTTTACTTATTCCATATATTTATTTTGAAATATATTAATTTTTTGAAAACATATACTTCATTTTCATTGATATGTTTGATTTATCCTATTACAGTTTCAATCAAACTATCGATCTCTATTTTTTGTTCTTCAATTTTGAGCTTGTAACCAAATACTTTATCCGATCTCTATGGAATTTATAACATCTAATTTTCAATTTAATCATTTATTTTATATTTTTAGCTATCCCATTAATATATATAATGTTTTTAATCATGAAATAATTTATTTTATTTCATCATTTTGGATCCCAAAATATTTATTTCATCAAGAGTGGATTCTAATTTGTCCATAAGGTCTACCATTCCTTCTACTTCTCCATCTTTACTATTTATTTCATCTCTTTTAAAATAATTTCTGACAACTATCACCATATCATATACATCATGAGACAAGAATTCATTTAATTATTCAACCTTATATTATTCTAAATTTTCATATTCCCTTGAATGCCTATTCTTCTTTTTGATGAAATTTATCTAAAAAGTTTTCTTTACATTAAATTATGTTGAAGGCTTCATCATGGTAATTTCAAAATCATCCTCTTCTTCTTCCTAAAACATCTTGGGGATCCTATCATCAAGATTTCAAACCTTTCAATATTTAAATCTAGAATGTGGGAGTTTCCCATAGAAATTTTATTTTCATGTCTGAAGATTCGAGGAATGGAATGAAATCACCTCATTCGTCTCTCCATCGTCCTATCCATATTCAATTTTTAGATTCTTCATGGCCTTAAATTCCAATTAAATAGACATAACCTATTCCAAAACATCATTATCATAAATACTCATTTTCATATGATACTGGAATACAATACAATATTTACATGGTTATCCCCTTCATATCTTTATCATCCAATACAATGAAATTTAGATTGAATCAAGGTTGATATTTTCTCAAAATATTCTTAACAATATTTTTATCTTATATAATTTCTTTTAGACCACACATGTCTTCCCCAAAAACATTTACCCACTGAAATAATGTATCAAAAGATTCCTTACGGTGCATTTTGAGTTCCTCATAATTATTCTTTGGAACCTACATAATTTCTTCTGTAGCATTATTGTCACCCACATAAATATTCAATATCTTTTCCTACATAGTCTATAATGAATTACATAACTTTAATTATATATATATTTCATTGGATAGGGATCCCACTAATTCTTGGGGATTTAATATGATTAGTATGATTATAAATTCCCTAAAAAATAATTAAGAAATAATTAAAAGAGAAAAAATGTAGATGGAAAGTCTACTAGAATGAGTAAACTAGTATACTGCCACATGAGAGGGGAAAATAAAATTAATGGGACTTATAAAAAACCGACATTGAATTTGGGGAATATAGATTAATTATGTTCATGTTATTTATACCACTAAAGGATAAGATTGCGGACATATAACCATTTAACAAGGTGTACATAGTTTAATTTCATGTTGTTTGGAAAACATTCATTTTGGTAATACGTCTATAAATAGTGAAATATTTTTCCAAACCTGAATAGAGTTCCAAATATCTATATTTTATGTCTCATAGAGGAATATAAATTTCATTCTTATGATGTGTAAAACATGATGAGAATGTGGGTGAAAATTCACAATCTAGATCGGGCTGTATGTCGAAGACAGCCAAATGAAACATATATAATGAATAATGATGATGAAGAAAATAAAAAATATTTTTTTTATTATCAATGGTGGTAATATGTAACATGTACACAATGGATAAACCATGTAAAAATTCAAATGACAAATTTAAATAAATACATTCAGGGAATATGATTATTTGAGGTATATCCCCTCATGATGAGATTATTCATATTTTACAGGACAAAATGGGGACACATATGTAGAGTTTTTGTGGAATTTATGAATTTCAAATAGTAGTGTCTCTTTGAGTCATGTATAATAATTATTGATATTCATGAAATAATATTAGTAATGCATGGTACCGAAAATTTAATGCGTGTTATGTAGAATTATAATGCTAAAATAATTATTGATTTTGTCATAGTTTATCTAGGGTAATATCAGTGAAGGATGATCTTGATATGTAGTTGAGTATAGAAAATATGTTATACATTTAACTACATATGTAGATGTATTCATAAAACCATCCACATGTTATTCTCACATATCATGATGTTCAGTGTCATCCAACAAAAACTAAATTGATTTTTTGTTTATAGTCATCCATTGTGGAGTAGTAATGAGCTATTTGAAGACACATTGGATAAACATTTAATTACCCACCAAAATATCACAATGTGTACGAGAATGAAATACATTGGGATTATTTTTTTGGAATAAAGAAACATATAGATAGAGGAAGAATATAGGATATAGGCATCACTATGTATCCTAAAATGTTATGAATCAAGAAAAATCTACTTCATCTGTGATATTTACCTCTGCGTATTATGATTTTATGTAGGTGTGTGAATTTATAATTGATTTTTTTTCGGTTGGGTAACAGATAATGGATTATGAAATCACTATGTATCATATCATGATAGTAATAAATACACATGTATTTATTGTAGAAAAACATCCATCCATAAGTCTTACCCGTATGAAAGGATTAGGGGGAATTTGTGTCTTGAGGGTTTAAAAGATATTTGGGTAGAGGAAAGTACACTGATCAAGCCCTCATGATAGGGTGGGGGTTTACACAATTAATGGGACACATTGACCAGTTTAACACCTTGCATAATGGAATTCCACTATAGAGATTTTCATCATTGAAAGGGAGGTTGACACACAGTTTGACGTCATAGGGAGAGGATGTTATTCTGTAATTTTATGTCATGCGGCCCGGTTGACTCTCATGGATGAGTGATTAAGACAAATATAAAGTGAGATATCTATCTTTGGTAAGAGTAGGGATATGCTCTTGATCAACAGTGATTAGAGAATATGTCCGATTTGGATAAACCATAGGTAAGATAAATGGTCACATGAAATATGGATCCATATTTAGAAAATTCATTCATTAAATCATTGGTATTCTAAGAGACAATTCAATATCTTCCTAGATGAAATAATTATTTTGAACATTATCATTGAATTATTATGCATCCTCTTTTAAAACAATTCCATATTTTTCATTATGAACAATCTAGTCATTAGATTCCACTTCATCAAATCTGATTATTTCTCGAATCATTCAACATAATATTTATAGTATAAAATAGAGTTATAACATAATGGTAGATTAATATGAATTGTAAATAATACCTATATTTCATATTAATTTAATTATTAAGTATCTTTGATTGTAGAGAGGTATGTAGTTTTATAATTTGGAAAGGAATTGAAGAAAAATTCGAGCCATGATTTTATATTTACATACACTATATTATGAAGGATATTAGATAGAATCTTATTATAATAATTTATCTACCCATTTTCTACTAACTAATTAAGGGTGGAATGGTTTCAGAAGATGTTTTGCTATAGTTGAAGCCCATTAAAATTGAAATAATGGAAATTGGTTCCATTTTCCATAAATATCATGTGAGAGACTCTTGATATGCTGATGATATTAAATATCATAAAGTTTATAATTTCTATTTATCTAACCAACATTTTTGGGGTAGAGAATCTTTATATTTCGATAAAATGTTAGTGGATGTAAGGTTTATTATTTACAACATAGTGGTATTTTATTCATAGGTCCCTATAATATCATTTCCCACATGGAAAATTTTTATGGATATCCAATTTTATTATATTGAATTAGAGGATTATTAATGACAATGAAAATTATTTTGATGAAATCCCATTTTCTATTAAGTTAAACAGAATCTTTCAACATTGTTCATTATAAATACCAATGCTACATAATTTTATGGGAGATATTATCTCCTGATTAATGTGCACCAATTGATTTTGTGATAATATCTTTCTTCGTAATGAGAAAATTTTAAATATCAAAAACATATAGACGAGTTCGTCTATTCAACTTTTTTAGAGTAATGTTTGTTTATTTGGACTATCATAGTGAATGAAACTATGTATCTGACACCTGATATGTTCTCTCATGGATTTATTTATTAGTGGATCATGCCATTGGGGTCACTGATTATGAGGATATTTCCATATCATGCCTCAGAAACAAAATTTATCACATTGACCCCTTCATTATTATGTTTGATTATAGGATAACTAACCCAAGAACCCACATTGTGAATAGTTTATCATCTTAGTCTATTTTTTTTATTATAGTGGTGAAATATAATAAATCATTGTGATCATTTTTGTATCATGCTACACGAGTTATGATTTGATCCTAGGGGAATTATACCATTATTTTTGGGACATATTTTATCCAATTGATTAGTTCATCTTTTATATAGAATATTTTTTCAGTGGATTCATATAATCACTAATTTTGATTGGAATTAAATTTTCATGTCTGAATTTTATAAAGTATGATCAAAATCAATGTCGAAAAATAGTGGTTCATTTTTTTTTATTATTACAAAAACATTCCAAATATATAAAAGAACTTTGTTATAATTCTTTGATTGGGGAGATAAAAAAACTAAACATTCTCAAATATTCTCCATCTCATCAATACATTTTTCTAAGAGAATTATAGAGACTCCATTATAATGTATTTCTCCATTTGGGATAAATACTAGATGTTTATGACTACTTTATTGGGTCTTTATATATCAATTAGATCACTCTCTATGATCAAATGTAACATAAGAAAATACGCAAAATCCTACCCCTTGATTTCATTCATCATAGAACTATATGTCGAACATTTTCAGAATGACTGCCTAGTGTTCATGTTTATCATTCATAATTTGATAGAATTTGATATATTTTTGAAAGATAATGTTATACATCCACATAACATGATCCTACTGAAAATAAATTATGATCTTTTTTCAATAATGATTACCCTTCATTATAAATTCTTTATGTTAGAATATTAGGTCTCACCCTCATTCACCATCATGATAAGAGAATATATTCTATTTCCATTTATGAAATAATTATTCTTGAAAGGATGTTCAATCTATTTTTGGTCTTGAAATACCTACAATATGATGAATGGTTTACTTCATTAAGAGTAATTAAAACAAGAAGGAGTATATGTAATTTCTTATGGCCCCAAAAATATTAAGGTAATCCTTCATCCCATTTATAGTGAATTTCATATTCATTAATATTATAATGGGATAACATTTTCGAAACATGATAATGAAATATCTTCAATTGTGATAAGGAAATATATATAACACAATCAAATAATTGATTATTAATGTAATTGTAATATTTATCATTTTGTATATTTTATTTGTATCAACCTCATTACCATGCTGATATACCAATAAATAGAGGAAAATTTATAATGATCAAAAAAGGTGAACTTCAGGGGGTTTATTTTCATATTTGTCACTAATGTTCAATGAACCTAATCCCAAGATCACTCTAATGATCCGAGGTATTTGTGGATTTTCCCAAAAGTTCATCAATATAACCTTACATGGACTTTCGTAGATGGGGAATGAATATACAGTGCAATGTGTCTTTCGGTGTGGTTCCAACAATATTCAAATCAATGTGTATTACAGAGATGTAGTAAACCACATGCTGACCTTTTAAATAGGTAGCCTCTTCATCATCATGGATCATATAAATTTAGTAAAAATATGATTTTTCAACCAATAAGTAATGGAATGTAAGGATACTATTTTATCAATTAATGACTATGTGAATCAGCTAGGGAATTCATCATTAGAGATATTATATTATATGTCTTGGAAATCAATGTAGCCCTATATAATCCCATACATTCCCAAATAATTTTTCCATTTATTGTCATATCAATGTAAATCTCTATTCCAGATGTTATGATCAAAAGCATTCATCTAGATTATTGTTTATGAATGTGGTGACCCATTGGTAATCCCAAATCATTGGTAGCCACTTCCTGGAAAATCCAAGGAATATTATTATAAAAATGGCTAAATTATCAAAAATATATTTATTAAATTAAATATATTTATCTGGATCATATGGAGTCATACAGTTGTTGACGAATGTGGGTTGAAGATCATAAAATTTTCCAATGTTTACCAGTTTGATCTCAACTTATATGGTCTAGAAACCATCCAAAAATACTGTATGGGAGTCTCTGAGATTCTCTAACCTTTCTTCCTCATCTCACATATCATACAAAAAATGAAAATTTGGGTATGATAGCCAGAAGTGATTTAATCTTATGATGTAGAGATATTTACTTCCAAAGGTTATGAAGATGAATTATTATTTGAGGTAGAATAATGGAAAACCTATAGGGATTATAAAAATTGTTTTGGAACTAATTATCTATATTAATTTTAATGTATCATGGAAAATAAAAAATATCTATGAGAGGAAAATTATGTAATTTTCATCATGAATTTGAAACAAACAATCATGTTGTGAATCTAGAAATGATGTGATGGAAGACATATTGAAAAGCTTATAATCAAGAATATTACCATATATAGGGATATTACATTTTTTAATCTTATATGATCTAACTAGCGGCTTGGGACAATCAGTGATAAGATAAGTTCTATAATCTTGATTATCATATTATTAAATTGGCTGGAAAACGTATATAAGGAAAACCAAATAATTTATCGGTTGGACATTTTTTACCTAGTAGATATGATAACATCAATGATTAAGTGTTATTGAATCATGTTGTTTAATAGGAAACATGTAATTATACTTAATAATAATCCACATATAAATCATAGAATTGATGGAATTATAGTAACATCCATGTTAGTATCATTTATTTTCATTTTCGTCCCTTATAATTTGTAGTAGACTAACTCCAAGTAATGAGACCCATAAGAATAAAATGGGGAGAAGTAGCTATCTAACAATTTGACCGTCCTATTAATCATATATTTCTATCTTGGTGGATATTTTGAGGGAATCACGTTTTTTAGGTGAATCTATTGTATTTTTCAAAAACATTGACTGTTGTGTCCTAACAGACGTTCATAAACTCAGGGTTGTAGATAATTTTCCTAAATTATGCATTGAAATTGATCTTCCCAGTGGAATTATGATCAATATTAATGTATAAATGAATGTCCTTGTTTTTAATAGGAGGAGAAATTTTTAGTAAAACTAATGCATATTATGATTCAAATGGGGTTATGTTTAATCAAGAATCCATTTTTCAGGAGTTCTCAAAAGATATCAATATCATTACACATTCCAATCAAGTAAATTGGTATAATTTTACCATGTATATAATCTTCCAGATCATGTTCAATGAGTGAGATAACCATGTGGAATTATCCAAATTAGTCACCAACTAATATATTTTTATATATAATAACGTCGCATTTTAATTCTTATAGGATATAATGGGATTCAATTTATGATTCTAAATTGTTATTGAAGATTTGATTGTTTTCCAAGAGTGATATATTATATTTTATTGACGATACTATCACATTAATCTTGGTTTCATTGTTTACTAGTTAGAAGCTACTCATTGTGTTAAGCGTTAGAGTTAAATACATGTTGAACTAATGACTTTTGTTTATAATATAGATAGGTCTTCATTCAAGTTCCAGATTGAGATAATATATTTTTTATTTTAAGAATGCAGATTATATATAGTTGAATTGACCATGAAATTTTCAAACAGATCGAGATATGACAAAGAAATATTTAATATAGTGTATGATCTTTTCTAAAAATTATCTTATTATAGTGCCTACCAGAGATTCATGGCGGGGTATATCGAATCCAAGTGGACTCCTAAAATAGGATATGATCTATAATTTCCCCTTTATCTTTATCAACATAAACCTCAATGACATCTTCTTATTCAGCCTCTATTATGATCATCCACTTGTTATTGATTCCTATATTCATTTTCAATTTCTTCATAGGGAACAAGATTAATAAATCAATCAATTATAGATAAGATATATTCAAATTAAAAATCTAATTATGTATTCATTTGGGTGTGTAGTTAATCTAATCCCGTTATTAGGTAAAAAAGACTCATATATTCTAAACCACCTTTTGGACTAGTCAATTTTTTTTTATTTCTAATTTTTTCCATATATTTAGTATGGATAATTCTGGAGAGACAAGATCGTGATATAGGTGTTTTAGTTATTGTTGAGGTAAATGAAATTATAAATTCGTAATTCAATTTCTATGGGTGTATATAATCTTATGGAATAAATTATTTCTCTTTCATCCAGTATTTATATTTCCATGAATGTTTTCCTAGGACCTGTTACTATGTCCACTCATCTTATGGTGGATGGGTGGAGGCACAATACAACTATTATAGATATTCTTCCAATTTGAAATATCCAGATTCAACCTTCAACTGTATAATTTATTTAAAAACAAATTAATCATGGATATTATGTCCCAATATTTTATTGTGTGGGAAATAATCCAAATATAAATTAATATTTTCATCCATCAGTTTTTGACTTCCTTTAATGTGAAAATATTATTCTACATGGTGGAAATCATATATCACGGAACCTACCCTCTTTCAATATAATAGTAATTGTTAATTCTATATTACAATAATGGATGGGAATTATCCTTCTTCCCCAAATTCCAAATATGTGGTTATTGGTTTTTAAATTAAGTTATAGGATTCACATAACATTGAGAGGGATTTGGAGTTTTATCCACCTATAATACTATATTCAATGTCACATTAGTTGACTTTCCACTTCCCATTTTTATTTTCAAAAAAGAGGTCGTGGTCCAAGTATTATCTCTTATATATATATATAAAATTATCCTCGAGTAGTTGAGTTGTATCATTGAATTATCAAGAACTGTCAAAAAATTTAAATTTTATTAGTGGTTTTAAACATTATCATGAACATTCAATACACCCAACTGTACTAGACACTCTTATAGAAGATAAAAATATTAGGAATTTTTTAGACCCTTATGTATTGAAATAAAATATGAAACCCTCAATTTTTTACAATTTTAAAGGCCATTTATTGTTATCCTATTAATGGTAGATATTAATTGATAAAAAACATGAATTGTAAATCCCCTTAATTCATAATTTAAATAGTGGGGATATTATTATAATAGATAAAATATCATCCTTCTAATTATTATATGAATCATTCATGTTAGTTCACCAAATATTTCATAGGTGTTCCCATCATGGGTCTATAGAGGTATACAAAATACATAAAATATTATTTTTGGTCTCTATCTATGTATATGGTAAGGAAAATATAAATACCATTTTTTAGAAAATCTGGAGTCACATCCACACATTCTAGGTAATTTTTTCTCTCTGGATGCACCAGATAACACGTTCCATCAATGGATTCCATTCAAGAATTATTCAATTGGTTTTACTTGAATGAATATAAAAGTTTCAATAACTAAAGGGAATTATTTCAATTGATTTTATGTGAGGCATGATGAGTCCTTTATGTCATCACATGTTGTGGAACACAAATTTTAATGGGTTTAGGGTATTTTAAAATTCATGATGATATAATAAGTCCTAAATGAAAAATAATATGATTTAAAAGGAATTTGGACCATTATGTATTGGTTCCTTCGGTCTAGAACCTTCAAGACGATAATCCCCATCCCTATATGGTGAAGATTCATCTTCTCACTTCAGAACTCTTATTTAATGTGGTACATCTGATCAAACCATGAGGTTATGTTTAGCAAGAATATTTCCTCTTGGAAACTCCACACCAAGTCATTTTAATGGATTTATGACATCCTCATATAATGTTAATATCCCATCAATGAATGTTAAATTAAAATATTTGTGGATTAAATTATATTATACTGATATATTACCCTTCTCATAATCTAATTCACATCAATGTAATTATAGTTGAGTTCTTGAGGGATTCAGGTTCTGATACTTCCTTTTTCAGTATAGACATCATCTTTACATATCTCAATGTGAACATTATGTTAGACTAGAATATTCTTATCCTATTCATTCAAATTACAATTTTAATTATCCAAAACATAGAGAAATGAAATTTACCTAGGTGTGTTGGGAAGACATGATTAATTCATCACCCTCATATAAATTGTATAGTGTAATACTACACATTAGGTATTTATCAATGTATTGTTGATATTCATCTCTATCCATCTCATACATATAATTTATTTTGGCATTATGACCCATTTAGGGTTTGATATTAAATCTAAATTGTTTACCATGGAGTGGATTAAATATAGTCAGTTGTATAGAACAATGAATTAATTTTTCAAATAATGAAGCCAATAGTAAGGATTCTTCACCGACTTTCAAGAATGGTTGAGATACTTACTATGAGAAGTATATAAGACAATTGAAGACTAAAATCCATTATGGTGGAGGGAATAAGGACATAAATGATCCTATCCCAAGAAGATGGGGTTTTCTATTTTTTCCACTATTATATCCATATATATCTTGTTATATGATGATTATAATGGTTATAGTAATGGTGGTGATGAAATAGTTTTTTCTAGCCCTATAAGATGGTTTTTACTTTTTCTATCATCCACTAAATCAAAATTTTATTTGGGGTTTTATGATACCAAGTGAAGAAGTATTCATAAATATGATAAAAAATATTCCATCCACATAGGATTGGTTTATACCTTGATTTTCCATAATGATGATTCTATGGATCTCTTAAAATATATAAAGTATTTACATTGTAATGGGCAATGAAAATCTTGTATTGTGATTGTAAGAAACGTTCTTCTAGTGTTTTCTTTGTAGTTGGTGGCCAAATTATTCTCTATGGGGAGAAATTAAAACATTTATGGACACCTAATAATGGAACATGAGGATTCAAAATTTGTAATGAGTGTGATTTTATTTGCATTAAAGATTTTAGTATTTACTGAAATGACCAATGAAAAAATTATCTTATTAGTCTAATGACTCAGACTAAAAAAATAAATTCATAGATTTTACCTTAAGATTTATAAATTGATTCAAGAGTGAGTTAATGTGATTTACTCTATATTAACTAGACCCTCTAATTCCCACATGAAATGTAGCATTCATAATAATATTTTAAAGTGACTGTGAGATATCATAAAAATCAAGTGACATATTATTATACAACATTTGTGAAAGTGAGACTCATTTCCTATATAATGATACCATCAAAACATGGTGGTAGATCTTTACTATCACCATAAATTAATTTGGGTATCACTTATGTGTAATTTTTTTAACATTAGATGGAAATGAGTTTTTAATGGTTATGGTACATATTGTTTACATATTTTACATTATTTTTTGGGTATACAATTTCTAAGATGTAGTAATGGGCCAAATCATGGATAGCATATCACCATTGAGTTTCACTCTATATATATACATGATATTTTCATCATTATTATAGGTAATATTTATTTCTAGATCAAACTAGAATGTATAATTTTTTGGAGATGACAATACATAACCTATTAGACGATGATAACATAATTGTAGTCTACAGCTATTAATTGACCACAATAAATGATTATTAGTAACTTATAGGGAAATTTACGTAGATTAACTATATTTATCTTGCACATATTTTCAAAACAGTTCTTTAAAAATGTTAATATTCCATTTTGTGTATGATATATTTTCATATGGAAGATTTCAATCGTATCCATTAGGGGATTAATCCTCAAAGTCTTTAACCATTATAACATGGTTATTATTTCCATGATAAATACCACCTTATACTTCTAATAAGGATTCATATAATCTTGTAGATTCTATTTATAATAGATACATGCCCTTTAAGAAACTAGATTCCATTATTGTAGGAATATCATAACACTACTTATTGTTATATGCGATTTATGATTGTAGATTTCATTATATTCCCCTCATCAGGTTACTGGGGCCATGTTGATTGAAACCATTATGATTTAGAATCCTATGTGATAGAAATTTGTTCACTATCAGAATATACAATAAACTATCATTGATATTTTCATGAGAATATTCCCACTATTGAGTAACTATTCTAATATGTCCAAATATTTCTAACTGGTGGAATGGAATAAGATCATGTCATTGTGTAATTGTTGAAATATTATGAAGAACCTTGGTTTGAGTGTGTATATGTGCCCGATCATGGTTTTTAACCTTCAAAAAAATATTCTTTTATCACTCAAATATGTCCTTTTGATTTCTGATGAAGTGATCATTTATTATAAGGATTATGAATATAGTCCAGATGAAAATTTTCCACTAGAATATATATTAATTCATTTAAAATGATGAGGGATATATGATCATTACATTATATTTTTTTTTAAAGTATGATGATTAATATTGGTTAGAAATGGTATATTCACCCAATTCTATTTTTACTTATGAATATAAAAGTAGATCTCCATGATGTAGATATGGGAATGTTCTTTTTTGACCCTCAATTTATATTGATGATCATTGGTGAGAAATGGGATATGCACATGATAGTGGGTTTTCATTAGAATATGAAACCATATATATTAGAAAGGGATATAGATTATGTTGAAGTGAATATACCATAATATTTATAAACATCAATTAAATTATGATATGAGCCTAATATAGTGATTATCCCATGACCATAATATTCTAATGATCTTCTAGAAAAAATATGGAATATGAGTGTATGTGGATGAACATATATTATTATTAGAGAAGTGGTATAAAAATATCTCTTTGTGATTGTTTAAATATGCAGATAGATATCATCTATATCTATTAGAATATGATTGAAGTTTAGAATTATTAATGTAGGGATATTGACATTCCCTTTTTAGTTTCATAGGATATGTTGGGAAATTTCATAAATTGACATTGTAAATTTTCTAGCTCATTTCCGCCCACTATAATAATTATATGTTGATAGACATAATATTATAAGGGATTGGTGTACCACTACTATTGTGAAGCTTAAAAATATTTGCAGGATACACTAGTTGGTGGAATTATATGATGTAGTTCTCAAATTTCATCATAGCATGATTAAAGGAATCATTCACTTGTAATGGGATATGCTACAATTTCCCTAATTATAACCAATGTAATCCATCTAGATTATTTAAATGGTAAATGTTCATGATATTTTCACTTATATGAATTAGCACTCTATACAATATCAAACTTCTTTAAATCCTTAGTATGGGTCATTTAAAACATGGTTTATGTTTATATAACATCAACTAGTTTTTAATGGTGATAGATCATGTATTGATGGAGGTAAATGGATGTAGGTATTCCACATTAGGTGAACTTCCCTGTCGGTGGTGTCACCATGGGATTTTTACACCATGCTAATATAGGATATAATGCTTAATATTTAGAGTAATACTCTCGAAGTTTTTATAAGAAATATTTTTTTTGTTACATGGATCTAATAATCTTATTGTTCGGTGGATGATGGGGATTCATTACCGTGTTTTTTTCTCATGTAGCCTCTAGAATAAAAATGGAACCTGTCCATTGATACTCCATTACCAACTCATTCACTACCCAATTTTGAATTCCCTAAGTGGGAGATTAAAACCTTTTATTAGGTATAATTATAGATAAACTATTTGAGGTAGTGTGGGGTGTGTGTTTGAGATTTTCTCACTCCAATTCATTTACCATGGTTTTATATAGTTTCATCAATGAAAAAACAAAAAATAAAATTTATCATCAGTGTAGCATCTCAGGTGAATATTGAAACATGGTTATTACATAAAATAAAACACCAGTTAATAAAATTTTCTAATTTTCATGATTATAGTATTAAGAGTGGTTTTACGATATCTTTTTCTCAACCCATAACTCATCTAAGGTTGATATCGACTTCTGGTACCACCCTACTCTATATTGTTATGGGAATATAATCTACCAGTGACCCTTAAAGATTTTAATATTCAAATCTCCTTTATTATTTGTGGTTTTATAATTCATATGGATTCAAAGGTTGAAATAGATAGGGGAATATAATTTTTACACTAATATATCCATGATAATAATATTCACATTGGCTTCCCCACTTTATTATTTTAAAAAAATATATGTTTAATCAAATGGTAAACACAATTTATGTGATGTAATTTTTTACAATTTCCACATCATGATTATATAAATCATGATGATTATACCATTTTGTATTTTTGAAGAATATTCCATGAAAGAGTAATGTTGACACCTATTTTCACCATACTATTAAGTATTACCCAAGTATAATAAAAAATAAAACCTTTCGAATTATAAGATTCCCATTGGGATCAACATTTTAGTCTAAATTCTTATTTTTTTATTACTGTTTGTTAACCCCTTATGATACTACATTCAAAATGTATTATATCAAGGATTGATTCTGTAGACTATGCTAGTGAAACTGACAGGATATGAGGCCAAACTCTTCCACATTATTTAGTATGATTTATTTCTTACATTAGGTATCTATTATATAATTACTACATGTTAGTTAATATTAACAATTTATCATAATAATTCTTTTAGTTTTCCTCAGGGTATATTGTTGATTAATTTTGTGTGTCACTGGGTGTGAATGCATTTATATGAATTTTTAGTTCTCGATAACCTTCCACTATAGGGAAATGTATTCTACTTTTTATGAATCCTTATTATAGGGATCTCAAGAATTTAATGTCATTTTGTGAGAAAATTGGAATATAGGTATTGTGAATGGGAATGTTCTATCTGCTTACAACATATCCTTATAATAGGAATCAAAACCCGTGTAGTTTTATACAATTTACCTAGACCTGTCATACCTTTTTAGGTCATGTGAAATTGGATATTTCAAAGAAGTTAATAGACATTGAAAAATGAAAATCAATGTTTACGATCCATATAGACTGTTGTTAAGGTGTCTATGAATGATAATAAATTTCTTGTGGTACTTAAAGGGAATATAGCTCAATGAGTATATGTTGGGATCAAAACTTAAGGGGCCCTATAATATATGGGGTTTCATTTTATAAATGTATTAAATCCTAATGAATTAAATTTGTGTTAAATATGGAAATGTTTAAATTATTGATATATGGTGATACTTAGAAGTGATTTGGATCCCAAGGTTGGGAAATGATGTAATTTTGGGTATATACAAACAAAATAATATAAGAATGTTAGATTTATAATATAGTGGTGGTATATACAAAATGATGTAGATGTGAGGATGTTATGTTTGGTATATGAAATGGAATCATACATATCCTATTGGAGATATAAATTAGAGCACCCATTGTTTGATTGACATAGTTTAATGTCATATAATGGTACTATACCATTTATTTTAACGTCAATAAATAAAGAAATTGTATTTTTTTTGTGTCGTTTAACTAGAATTTCAACCATGTAGTTTACCATCATGATGCATGGATATATGTGTTAGGAAGTCATGACTACGTAGAATTGAGTGGGACATACCCATATGAGTCTCCCCTTATATTCATCATCGAGATAATGGACCAATGATAGAATATTCAGCATTGGTTATTCCCTTTTTAGAATTATTATATTTGGTCATTGAGTCTTACACCTATAGATGAGGTCTAAGATGAAATGTGTCAGTGTTTAAACCTACGGTTAATAAAAATACGGAAGGATAAAATTTTAATAATGAATTAATCAAATTATATATTTATTTCTATATGATTCCTATTTACTGTGACAAATATGATATGGTGGATGAATAAGAATATTGCACAGTTAGATTTTTTGGGGACTTACACATGAATCAAAACAAATATATATTAGATTGCATTAATTAACAAATTTATTTTAAACATAAACCATATTTATTATTATATCATGGGAGAAACCCATTATACTACCATTATTTATATATTTTGTAAGGATGGTGTATAGAGTAAGAAAATGTATTATATCCTAGAATAATGAATAGGGTCTAACTATAGGAGGAATTCACATATTTTCTTAGCATTATAGGTACTAAATAAATCATTCATTCTTTGAGGGGATGTCACCTAAGTTACATGATAGTAATGATTCTTCATTATCCAAGGGACCCCTTGTCTTGATTCCTAACATGGTTTCCACTAAACTGCTTGTGATATCACTGTTTCAAATTTTCAATGAATTCTACAGTATACGGGGTTCATGAAGGTGAAAATTCCATGATTTTGTAGACCATTTTTCCATAGTGGAGGTTTATGTTATCCTTTTTGTGGTTTAGACCATTGTGAAAATATTCAATACAGATCATCATTGATGTAACATAATAATTAGATTAATTTATTGAAAACCAATCACATGAATATCTCAATGAATCAAATTACACTTTATTCAAGGATAGGTGTGGGAGGAGGAAAAAAATTTCAGAGAATCCATTGTATTGGGATTATTTGTTATGTAAAATCTTCCCTACCAAAAATGTAAGTAAACCACACAATAAAACCCATATATCATGGTACCATGTGATAGATCATGGTACACAAGATAAAAGATCATGTAGGATGACTGTGAAATGATTTCTACATAAAGAGATCATATTAAGAGATTTCATGACCACTATAGATGTCTTCCTTCTGACTAGAAATATATGTTTATATCACAAGGATGTGATAAAGATATCATAATGTAATATCTCATAGGAAATCATCATTTTGATGTCTTATGTTGAAATTTTCATTCAATTGAAAATCAGTTGTCTCTGGTTTTTTGTTATTGACCTTGTTGAAATTGATAAATGTTGATACTAATCTTATTGTTCATGTTTTTTCATCTCCACTAGATCCATCTAATTTAACCTTTACAAATCCACCTCATTATGGGGATACCATGACTATTTATAGTGACACCGTGGATGAGAGTTATCATTAACACACACACACACACACACACATATATATAATCTATAAATGAGTCATGTATGAGGGATATTTCATTTGTTTTTGTATCATAGGACCATGTAATCCCTTTCTTAATTATGCAAGTAATATGACTAGAACACATGGTGCACGATAATGAAACCACATAAGCCTTTCACCACTAATCATCAAATGACAAACCTAACAGTGGGTCATTTAATTCCTCCATTAAAGAAAAACAGCTTTGAATTCAATTCATATGACTTATTTTAAAATATATAAATATCTTAAAAGAATATTCAATCCATTATTTATCATTTTTTTTCTAATCATCTGTAACATTTCAGGAGTAAAAAATAAGATGAAATTATTTTTTTGAACAATGTTCTAGGTGTTTGTAATTTATATACAAATTATTATTCCCTAACTATTCATAAAACAACTGTATATTGTATGAATGTGTTAGAAGATTATTTATTGAAAAAGAGTTAGTCATTTAATAATATTTTGTTTTGTATATATATTAGTCTTCATTATGGGAACCTATTGAGTTAAATGAATTTATATATAAATGAACATTTATTTTTTCATACATATTTTAGTTTTTTCATGAACCAACAAAAGATTCCCCAAATATTGGAAACCAAGATGTTTGAGGTATGGTATAAAGGGAGTTCCCAATCCCCAGATGATAGAAACTAATTATTTTATATCGTGATTTTAATAGGTAATGTATTTAATAAGAAATCTAATAAAAAATAAACTAGATATCAAATAAACTCTAATTTACCATAAAAAAATAAAATAAAAAAACTATTCATGAAAAAAGAGTCTCAGGAACCATTTACATTATGATTGATATAGGGATAAAATTATATCTAAAAATTCGAGTTTAAATTTTATTATTAAGGCTCAAAATAAACAAAAAAATTTATTTCTATCTTTGTGATACGTGAGGATAAACCAACACCATACCTGCTCCATCACCCAAAGTCCAATTAAATGAGTTCCCACATATTTTATTATACTTTTTTCTATCAATTAAAAAAAATTTACACCCATTGGGTGTATATAGGGTGTAATAACATCTAACCATATTCGATATAATTAATTTATTCATAAATAAAACATTTCATAAGAAAATAAATGTTCAAATTTAGAAAATAGTTTAAGTAAGAATCATGCATTTTATATTTTTAAAAATCTAAGAATAATGAAATTTAAAAAAAATTGAACCAAGTGATAAATCTGCGGTAACATGGATAAGGTCATCTCTTTATGATTCTGCTAGTATTGGGGAATTTTCAATCACATTCTATGAATCAATGACTGATAGGAGGAGGTTTTTCATGTGTCAAATAGCGTGGTGAATCCCAACCCTGTAACCACCTCCGATTTCCAAATTTTATGTTTCTATTCTATCATTTATGAGGGTTAGCTAGGGAGGAATGTTCAAAAATGTACATTATCTAGTCTTCCCACAAAGGTACCCAATAATACCATGTCATATTTCCTTCCCATTCAATTTAGTTTCCATATTTGATTAACATTATAAACAAAATATTCTATGTACATCCATTTATGCATCATAAGAAAATTAATGAATTTTATAATCAACATAACATTTAAAAATATTTCACAATGTATCTATTTATGCATTAATGAATTAAATGTATCCTTTTAAAAAATATTCCAGAATAATTAACTCATCATGGAATATACTATTTTGAATCCATGCACCAATTGAATGCTAAACCACATTCCAATATAGGATGATCAATTAAAATAAAAATAATGAACCAATAGAGTTAATAATGTACATAACACTTATAACCCAAGTAATTATGGTATTCTAAGGAAACCCCTATGAATCCATAAAATTACAGAAGAATTAAAACCTTGAAATATGGGTTTTAATATAGAAAAAAATAGGATTTAAATGCATACATTAGTTTTTCAAAAAAATAATAAATGTAAAATATAACCAAAATCATTCCATGAGGGGAGGGGTTAGTAATAATGAAGGCTGATGAGGTGCATTGCCCGAGTGTGTAAATGAATGAGAGATGCATAGATTAAAACTTTTTTAGGAAATATTTTTTATTAGGATGACTGTATTGTAAGGAAACATGGTTTTAATAACACTAAACCAATTATAAAGATCACTACAACCTCACCTGGGAACATGTACTATTGGGAATCGTGGTTAGGTAAACCATGTTCCAATCCAATGTATGATAAAAAAATAGATGAGTCCTTTTCTAAAAATAAAATTTTTAAAATACCCATTTCTCATATGATTCAGTCATTTTAAACTATAATAAATGGCCCAAAATGATATATTTTCAACATAATGCAATATATTAGGAGTCAATATTTTTAGTTTTTATGCAGTCACAAAGGCATCAGGTTCCCATTCGATCTCTTCATAATTGAAAACATCAAAGGGGTCTAGAATATATGTTTTCAATTGGTAAACATATAAGAAAACATATATTCTGTTTATTGTGGAGGATAAATCATTGATATTCAACTATTATTATTATATAAAAAATTTCATAGGACTATACATGCCTTTCAGTAAGCTTCCCCTACATTCATGGCCAACAAATACACTACCAAAGAGAATTTATTAAAAAATCTGGTCTCTAAGTTAAAATTACGTGGAATACATTGAATTATTAGAATAATTCTTAAAATTACTAATGTTATTCACTTATTTAGAACTTATTATATACCCCCTTTACTAATTTTATATGAAATGTTTATAATTTCTGTGAAATATTAATGTTTAAAAATTAAATATAATTTTTTAGCACTGTTTGAATTCATCCTGATTCTAGTCTATTTAATGATTTAAAAAAACAATCACTATATTGATCCAAATAATGTGGTTATTTTTTTATGATTTCTTATTCAATTGTATACATATCTATTGAAGGAATCATTGTGAAATTCAGCCATTAGAAGGTCCATATTGACCACACATGAGAACCCACAAAATCTGTGATGAAATTGGACCATCCATGAATACTGAATTTATAGTCACAATCAGAATGTCCAAATTACATCATTCTCATGCAACATTCAGTGAAAAATCCACGGAGTCTGAAATAAAAATTTCAATGCCCAAATCCAAAAACAAGGGGGCCAAATGAATCTTTAAAGTCAAGCCCACCATTCAATCTGGGAATCAAAATTCATCCATTATTCATGACATTGGTCATGATGTAGTCATCAAATAAATCTAACATGTATCAGTGATGAAATAGGATATAAAGGAGGAAAAGTTTTTTGAAGAAAGAATTCATATTTGAAAGAATATTACTATTCAAAAAAACATTTACCTTTTGTCCCTTGAAAAAGCATGAATAGAATGGACTGTTTAACATTGTTTATGATATCCACCAAAACATTGGCTCCATAAGCCCAATTGCCTACCAATATTGAGAGTAGTCGAAAAAAATTGTTATACACAACTTTGAAGAAATATATATCTCGAGATGCAACTGTCTAGATGTCCAAATCATCGAGCCAAGGGGATGGTTTGTTTTTGAATGCAAACATTCCACTACCATGGGCTATAAATACATCCCCCCTTCTCCTTTCAAAAGGGTTGGAATTTCAGAATATAGGAGTATATATTGGCATGACCAAAGTATTTCCAAAATCATGGAAGGAAATTCCATACTCCCTTTTTCACTTGAGAGACCTATCTTCATCTCTTTGTTATAATTACATTTCTGTGGTTCTGCATTTGTAATCATGTAACTGATTGTTTTTGTAATTCAATTTTATCAATAGTTTCTTATTATTAATCTATTATTCACATAAAACTTATGTTAAATAATATAAGTGTTCATAAAATAGATTTAATATAGTTGAATCTATTTCCATTATTGTTATTTCTCATTCAATCTAATGTCAATATATAATTCCCTTCACTATTTGTGTGTCTGTGTTCGACACACAACTCTTTTCTTATCACTTTCATTTTCTTCACTTATTAATTTATCATCATAAAATTATAACTATATTATTAACAACCCTAATGTATATGTAAATACACCATTCGTTTGAGTTATAATTTAGGTATGTTATGTGATTGAGAACTTTTTCTCAATGAATATTTGATGAATTAACATTGTGTATGTCGGACTTAACATGTCATTGATTAATGACTTGTTTTATTTAACGAGTGGTTTCCATGAATTATTGGAACCAAAAATACACTACAATAAACAAGATATTACTAATATTATAACCCTATGATATGTTATGTCTTGGATTAAATCCTTAACACTTTGTAATTCCAATCAACCTCAACTTGTGACGTGGGTGTTAATTTAATGCAATAAAAAGCAAGGCTCAAGGATATCACAAGATTAACTACCTAATGATGAACTCACCCCAATATTTATCAAGTTGTTAAATCAAACCCCTATTATTAATCAATTAATTTAGGCTCTGTAAACAACCCCCCCAATCAAAATACAATCAACTAAAGACAATCGACTATTAAAAAGTATCATCACCTAGGATTCGAACCAAGTGCTTCTATACACATTATAAGAGACTCATAACCTCAAATGGATAATAGAAGAAAATCAATCATGTTTTCAAATAGAGTTGTTGCTAGGGATGGTTCAATTAAGTAGTCATTAGTTTCTCGTTATTGTAAATGAATTAAATAATACTGAAAACACATGATGAAAAAATCATCTTCCTATTTCTTCCAAAAATCACTCTGAATCCCTGTAGCCTCCCAAAAAATCACTCAAATTTGTTTGAACATGAAATTGATAGAACACGTCACTAAATTACGATAATTTTAATAGATAATCAACTTATTCAACAACATGTCCTTGTCCAACCAACTGAATTAAAGATGTCTAATCCTTGGGAACAAACACTTAATGAACTTGCTTCCCCTAATATGAATTACCAACCCCTTGGAATTCAATATCTAAAAATAGAAGCTGACTTCGACATCATATTGTGGTTAATTCATCTTCTAACTCACTTCCACGGGCTAGCGGGGGAGGATCTACAACTCCACCATAAAAATTTCCAAGTGGTGTTCTCTACCAAGAAGCCTCAAGGGGCATCTGAGGAACAAATAAATCGGCAAGAAATCTCTTTTTCCATTGATGAATCTGCCAAGTCATGGTTCTAATACCTCCCTCCAAGTTCTATAACAACATGGAATGACATGAAGCAACTATTCTAAGATAAATTCTTTCCTAATTCTCGAACTACATCCATATTAAATGAAATAAGTGATATCTATCAATTCCCATATGATTAAATTCAAGAATAATTGGAGAGGTTCCAAAATATTGTGGAAAATTTTCCACACCAACAAATCCATGAAAAAATATTGATCTAATATATCAGTGAGGGTTGTTGAATACGGAGAGAACTCTCATTGATACCGCAAGTGGATGTGATCTTGTTGATAAAACTCCTACAGCTGCAAGAGATATTATAAGAAACATGGATGCAAACACACACCAATTCCATACTTGAGCACATGATCATGTCAAAAAACCCCACGAGAATCAATCCATAGAGCCCAGCAGGATCAATGAGTGGATAAGTGAACTTACCGATCTTGCGAGACAATTAGTGGTGGCTTCCAAAGCGCCAAACTTTTATTCTATACAATCATTATTCCCTGGACCAGTCAAGAACTGTGGAATTTTTAGCTCCAATTCACATCCAATAGTCACATGTCCACAAATTCATGAATATACATCTAATTCATCTAGACCAATTTAGCTCAATGAAGCAGATTCTCAGTAGAACCCCAACCCTCAACAATCAGGTAAGTATGTTAGAAAATTCATCCAACCCCATTCTAATCTTTTATCTTCTACCTATAACCCTAATTTGAGATATAGGAATCCCATTTATCATTCCACTAAATACACTCATCAAATCCCAAACCAATTTCAATATGGTAAAGGTGGTGGTAACTTCCATCAACCTTATCCTTTTTTTCCACAACCTCCAAGAATCAATCCTCCTCATACACCACCTAGATTCACTATCCTAGTGAGCATTACCAATCCCCAAACTAATACAATCTCTTTTACAAGAACCAAAATCAAGGTAATCCCAATTCGGGGCAAGGATCTTCTTCAGAGAAACCATAGGAACATGCAGTGGATGATCTGGTATCCTTCACCCATTCCAGCCTAAAAACATTAAAATAAAAATTGGTCAACTTGCATCCCATCTTAACTAGCAACAAGAATAAATTTCTATCCCATATCCCAGCTACACCATTACCCAACCCAATTGGAAATGTAAGTGAAATTTCACATAAATTCTGAATGAAAATTTACATGCCTCAAGATAAGTCCTTCAACCCACTTTGAATGTTGACCTAGAAAATGAAAAGAAAAAGAAACCTGAATTCATTCCCTCACATCCTTCCATTCCACTTAAGAATCCAATTCCTTTACCTCAAGATTTTTCTAATCTAAATAATCCTTTAATCTCGATCTTGAAATGCTCGACAAGTTTAGATGTGTTTATGTGAACATTCAACTATTAGATGACATAAAACAAATCCATAGGTATGCCATGTTTCATAAGGAATTGAGCACCCACAAGAGGAAACATAGGACCTGCAAAAATTATTCCACCCAACAGTCTATTCCCATTAAGTGAAAAGATCTAGGGGCCTTTATAGTTCCATGCCAAATTGGATGTTCCAACTTCGATGATGGACATATAAACCTAGGATCCTCAATTAATGTCATGCCCAAATCCATCTTATAAAATGTTGGTCTAGGCCTATTACAACCAATCGGTGTTGTCATTCAATTTTCTAATTATTTCCCAACTTGTCCTGAGAGAATAATTGAGGATTTCCTTGTTCATATCAATGATCATATCTTCACTGCTGATTTCTATGACCTTGACATAGAAGATGAGATGAACTCTTCTCGACCTCTCCTAATTCTAGGATGACCATTCATAATGACAGCGAGAACCATAATTTATGTCCATTCAGGTATCTTATCCATGGAATTTGGTGACCAACTGGTCAAGTTCATCATTTTCCTAGACATGCGATACTCAAATAAGGATCACTCATAATTCTAAACACATTCTTCTGATGAAACTTTTGAGAGTCAATTGAACCACAATCCATCATGTTCTTCCTGTACTAATGATAATGGATCTTATGAAATATGCACCATGATTTACCAAGTCATAAGTGGTGAAGTTGATGTGGACCTCCCATTCAAATACTCTATCAATATAGAGGATCTTGAAAACTCTCTTGAATCCCACATCAACTCTAATATCTATTTCTCTACCTTCGACAATATTGAGGAAAATGAATATAAAGTAACAAAGTCCCTTCCCCCATTCTTGAGTTGTCAAACCTAAAAAATAGGAGATGATACGGATCTGAAACCTCTTCCTAAACACTTTAAATATGCATTCCTTTTCCAGGATCACTCATATACTATCATTTTATCTGCATCACTTACTGAAATTGAGGAGTCCAAACTAGTTCAGGTGTTAGATGAAAAAAAACCTTAGGATGGACCCTAGATGACATACCAATAATCAACCCTTCCCTTTTCATGCATCACATCCATCTTGAGTAATCATCCAAAAAAGTTAGATAACCACAATGAAGACTCAATCCACCCATACTTGAGGTGGTTAGGGAAGAAATCACCATGATTCTTAGAGATGCTATTATCTACCAAATTTCTTATAGTGAATAGGTTAGTCCAATTCATGTTGCACCTAAGATGGGTGGGATAACTGTTGTCACAAATGAACATGGTGGGGTAGTCACAACTCAAGTAATGAAAAAATGGCGTGTGTGCATCGATTAGAGTAAATTGAATGTTTAAACAAGAAAATATCACTACCCTCTTCCATACCTTGATCAAATGCAAGAAAGATTAGATGAAAATTGCACTATTGATTTCTTGATGGATACACTGGCTACATACAAACCCTAATCGCACCTCTGGACCAAGAAAACACTACTTTCACTTGCCCCTTTGGAACATATGCATATAGGATAATGCCTTTTGGCCTTTGCAATTCTCCTGCAACATTCCATAGGTGTATGATGAGTATCTTTTCTGAATTCATTGAACATTTTGTGGATGTATTCACAGATGAATTTTCTATTCTTGGTGTGTCATTTGAATCATTTTTGAATTCACTCTCTCTAGTCTTTCAAATGAGTTTCAAGTTAAACCGTATGTTAAATTTTGTAAAGTGTCACTTCATGATTTAAAATGGGATTGTTCTAGGGAACGTAGTTTCAAAAGAGGGTATTGATGTTGATCCTGCCAAAATTGAACTGATCCAATAACTTTCTGAACCCACTTCTATTCAAGACATCCATTCATTCCTCGTCCATGCTGGTTTCAATCATCAATTCATCAATATCTTTAGTTGGATTTCCCTCCCACTCACTCCGTAGCTCCAAAATGATGTCACTTTCCATTTTGATGGGGCTTGAAAGATATCCTTCATTTAACTCAAATATTCTATTACATCTAATCTGATAATATAACCCCTAGATTGATTCTTACACATTGACTTCATGTTTGATTCTTCTAATAGAACCCTTGGGGTTATTCTAGGTTAAAGATGAGAAAAGATTAATCATGTCATCTATTATTCCACAAAAACATTGGATGAAACTTAATCTCACTATACTGTAACTGAAAAAGAACATTTACCAGTGGTTTTTTTCTTAGATAAATTATGGACCTGTCTCTTAGGTTACAAAATCATCATCTTCACAGACCATTCTCTAATAAAGTTCTTACTCAAGAAATGTGATTTGAAATCGAGGCAAATAAGATGGATCCTAATGATTCATGAGTTTGACCTTGAAATCAATGATATATATAGAAAATAAAACTCTATGACTGATCACATGAGTCAATTTTCTAATTCTTCTCATTCTGAAATCATTATTCATGAATTCCCCACTGAGCACATTTCATCTCCCAATACAAATTTACAATGGTATACCCCAATTCTAAATTACCTGATTTCTGGTGTTTTTCAAGAAAATTATTTAAAAGAAAAAATAATGAAGCTGAAAATTGATTCAAAATTCTATTTTTGGGAAGAAAATAATCATTGGAAACTACGGATGACATGGTAATTAGGAGATGTGTTGGTGAAAATTAACATTCCTTGATTATAGATTTCTGTCACTCGCTTCTTAAAGGTGGCCACATTGGAACACAAAGGACCGCCCAAAATGTCTTAGACTCTGGATTTTCTGGCCTTCACGCTTAAAGGAATAACATGAGTTCTTTCAATCAGGACCCATTTTCCAAAAAATTTGCACAATTTCAAAGAGAAATAAAATTCTTCAAAAGCATTTAATTATCCGTGAGATCATTGATGTTTGGAAAATCTATTTAATGGGACCATTCCACCCTTCCAATGGATTCTCATACATTCTTCTTGTAGTTGATTATGTTTCTAGGTGGGTCAAGGCTGAACCCACAAGACATGATGATTCAAATACAATTAGCGAGTTCATAAAGACCCACATCTTTAACCGATTTGGAACAACTCATACCATGATCAGTGACATATGAACCCATTTTTGAAATAGAACCATGTAATATATTTGAAAAAAGAATGGGGTTGTACATAAAATGTCAACTATATATGACCCACAAACAAATGGAATGGTTGAAATTTCTAAAAGGTAAGTCAATAGAGTGCTTGATATAATTGTAAAACCCACCAGAAATGACTCCGTTTAAAGACATGGTGAAGCACATTAGGCTTATCGAACTTCTTATAAAAAACTTATTGGGATGTCTCCTTTTAGGCTAGTTTTTATTAAAGCATGTCATTTAACAATTGAAGTCAAACATAAGTCTTTCTAGGATTTGAAAACCTATAATTCTGATGGTGAAAAATCTGGTGAAGAATGATTATTGCAATTGGCTGAAATGGAGGAGCTTCCACATGGTTCCTTTGAAAATTCCAATGAGTACAAAAAAAGGAAAAGGTATTGTATGAAGAAAACATCCTAATAAAGGTATTCCAGGAAAGTGAAAAGGTATTTCTTTCCAACTCTCATTTTCATCTTCACCCAGGAAATCTTCATTCTCATTGGTAATGTCCTATTTGTTGTTTCTCATGTTTACCCATTTGGTACATTGATAGTCCATGAACCCTATTATAAAAGGACATTAATAGTTAATGGACATAGATTAAAGCCTCACAATTAGAGGACACACAATCTTGGAACCACATCGACTTGCATCAGATCCCAAAATCTACAGCAAACACACCACTGGATGGATATGGTGACCCACAAAATCCAAACATGGGGGAACCTATTTCCCATTATCTCTTCTTCCTCCTCCTTCTCTCTCTCTCTCACTTTTTCTTCTTCTTCATCTCTTTTTCATTTTTTACCACTTTCATCATCAAACTTTTTCTTTCTTATTATATTTCTCTTTTTTTTCTATGTTTTTTTTAAAAACACTAAAAAATCTAAAAAAATGTAAAAATTCCAAAACTGTCATACTTAATCACCATTCAGTTTTGACATTTTGTCCAACCATTTTGTGGAGTCAAAAGATAAGGTTACATCTGCAAAATCTTGTGTTTCATAATATATTTGGATAAAGAATATTGTTTCAAAACCAATAAATTTTGAACACTCTATTTTTGATTTGGAAAATGATTTTCCTCAACTCTGAGGAATAACATTAGCTTTCATGCCAATGACACCTATGTCAATATTTTCAAAATTTGTGTTTCTTACCCCCATTTGTGAGTCTTGAGTTTGTGGAAATTCGAGCGGAATATCCAACTTGGGTGTACATTAATATGATAGAGGCATTTTATAATCCTTATAAGAATGAATATAGAAAAATAGCCTCCCATTACCCTAACATTAATCCTACATTTGAAAGCCCCTTCAAGCTTATGAAAACCTTTTCTTTGTTAGCCATATTCTAAGCCTGATACCTTTTCCCACCCAATATCAACAAGGATTTTCAATCCATAATTCTTTAAATTTAAGTGTGCGGGGAAATAGATTTCATTTTGGGTAACCTTTTGTTGATTTTTACTATATTATCATATACTTGAGGGAAAGAATAAATTTTAGTGTGGGAAAGAGATTGTCATTCAGTGAGTTTTGGGGAATGTACATTCATTTTTGTAATTTTTTAAATGTTATTGAAAACTGTTAAAAAAATTTAATAAAAAATCAATAAAGAATGAAAAACATAATGGGTTGTGTCTTGGGTGGGTTAAAAATCACTCTTCCTAAATCATTGATATTGTTATAATTTTTACTATTAGTGTCATTAGATGATAAATCATGGTTTGGTCTATGAGTGTGAGATCTTTTTCAAGTTCAACTTTCAAAAAAAGAAAATAAAAAAGAAAAAATAAAACAATGAACACTTATGTCATTGTGAGAAGTTTCATGGTTTGTTAATATTTCATATTCTCATCCACATTATATTTCCTTCCTATTTTGTTTCTTATTTCACATTTTCTATTCCTGTGTAAATATTTTTTTTCCATTTCTATTCATGTCTTATTATAAAAAAAATGTGCATTGCTTTTTCCATGTTGGTGTTTTACCCCTCTTCTACTCTCTCATGGAGAGTATATTCCTACTATCCCATAGCCATAGAAAACCCCCTTCAAATTACCTCTTGAATCTTTTGAACTCTAGTATAGGTAATGTAAGTTGAGAGCTCTAACAAACTCTAATACATTCACATTTGGTTGGTGACTGAGTGAAACCCCATAAAATCAATTTTATCGACATGAGAAAGGTATGTTTTTGTACCACTATATTCAATTTCTAAATTTGGGTATGAAAAAATAAATTGTTTTTTGAACATTTATTCTATAACAAGTTGTGGTGGAATTCATTATGGAAGAGTGAAATTGTCTAAAACTCTGCTGATTGGAGAAAACAAAATTTTATTATTTGTTGGTGATTGAAAATGATTTTTCCATGTTTTCATATTTATTAAAAATGAGGACATACACAAGACTAACTGTGGAGGGGTTGATGTTTTTCACATATTCAGAACTTATTATATTATCCCTTTACTGATTTTATATGATATGATCATAATTTTTGTGAAATATTAGTGTTTAAATATTAAATATAATTTTGACCACTATTTGAATTCAACCAGATTCAAGTTTGTTTAATGATTTAATAATTAGTATCACTATACTAATCCAAACTATGTGGTTATTGTTTTTCATGATTCCTTATTCAATTTAGCGCATAAAATTAGAATTAATCATTGGCCAATTCGGCAATTTGAAGGTCCATATAGACCACACAAGAAGACCCAAGAAATCTGTGAAGAAATTGGACCATCTAAGAAGATTGAATTCTAGGATCAATCAAGAAGTCAAAATTCCTTTATTCTCCTTCATAATTCATGGAACAATTCGAGGAGCCATGAATAAAACATTCAAGGACCAAATCCAAGAACAAGTGGCCCAAATGAAGCTGTGAAGTCCATCCCACCATTCCGGACGGGAATCAAAATCCAGACTCTATTCATGACATTGGTGATGATATATTAGCCAAATAAGTCAGATATTATTCAATGTGAATTAGGAGATAAAGGCAGAAAACCTTGTTAAATAAGGAATTTGAATTTGAAGGCATCTTCTTATTGAATAATCCGTTCACATTTTGGACATTTTAAATGCATGGATAGAAATTCAAAGTTTAACATTGTTCATGAATACCACCTTAACATTGGATTCGTAAGTCCAAATTCCTCAAAATTTTGAGATTAGTCAGAAAACATTACTATATACATCTTTGAAGAAGGATATATCTTGAGATTCATCATTCTGGATGTCCAAAACATCGAGCACAGTGGAGGGTTAGTTTTGGAATGCAAACAGCCCACTACCTTGAGCTATAAATAAATCTTGTCCTATAATTTCAAAAGGGTTGGTATTTAAGAATAGAGGAGAATATATTGGCATGAATAAATAAATTATAAAGGATTATAAGGACCTTTCATATTCATGTTTTCACTTGATAGACTATTCCTCCTCTATTTATTTTTATTGACTTTTCTGTGGTTCTTCATTTGTAATCATGTAAGTATTTGTTTTTGTAATTCTATTTAAATTCAAGTTTCTTATTTTTCTTCTATTATTTTCATCCACCTTATGTTGAATAATATTATTGGTATTAAAATAGTTTAAATAAAATTGAATACCCTACCCTTATTGTTATTTATCATTCAATCAAATGTCAGTATTTAATTCCCTTTACTATTTTTGTCTGCGTGTTCAATGCACAACTCTTTTCTGATCCCTTAATTTTTCTTCACTTATTAATTTATCATCATAAAATTATAACCATATTTTTAACAAAAAATATCATATTAATTATCTCATTGGGTTGATTTATAATTTAGGTATGTTATGTTATTGATAACCTTTTCTCGATGAATATCCTTTGAATTAAAATTGTATATGTTGGACATAACATGTGATGTATTATTGACTTGTTTTGTTTAAAGAGTGTCTTCCAATGATTATTGGAACCATAAATATCCTACTATAAAGAATATATGATTAATATTATAACCCTATGTTCTGTTAAGGCTTTGATTAATGCCACAACACTTGGAAATTTCAATCAACATCAAATTGTGACATGGGTGTTAATTAAATGCAATAGCAAGCAAGGCTCAAGGATATAGTAAGCTTCACTACTTAATGATGAACTCACCCCAATATTTATAAAATTTTTAAATCCAATGACAATCATTAATCACTTTATTTATGATCAGAAAACAAATCCCATGATAAAAATACATTCAATAAAAATCAATTGACTATTAAATAGTATCATTGTCGAGGATTTGACCTGAGTCTTTCTATACACATTATATGAGAATCAGAACCATGAACGGTCGATAGGCGACAATCAGCTGCGCTTTCAATGACTCTGAAATATGACAAATAATTACCCATTGGTTTAATTCACGTAGGAGATCTTTTTTTCAACAGTCAAACTTACAGAAAATGTATCACCCACCTCTTTCTATTTTAGAGTATGTTGACATGTGAAACTATATAGTGACTCCAAAGAAGTTATGTTATTTGATAACATAGAACTATAATTATTGGTTAATTTAACCAGAGTAATATGGGTATCCCTTTACCATTTAAACCACTATATTTACACATGGATTATATCTGATATAATCTTGATTATCAATTTTTTTCATCATATATCTATGGATGATTAGTTATACTCAACCTCACTTGTGTCCCTATCAAATAATATAATAATTTATGGAATTGTGAGGTAATACAAGGATATATTTATGAAATAATAGTATAATATACCACATATATTATCATTCTCTTTTACACATATAAAATAATAATAACTTATATTTTAATATTATAATTCAAATGAAGGAAATGATAGGACAAGTTTAGTCAATAAATTTTGAATCACATGGAATTCATCTCTTAAGGGGTATTGGGAAAATCGATGAGGAAATATATGAATATTATTTCTGATGTATTTATAGTTATATGAATTGGTTGAAGAAAAAAAATATGGCTTATATTTTCATTCATTTTTTATAGGTAAAGATGTGGAAAATAAAATTATATCCCACATCTCATTAATATCACCAATTCTATGGTTTAATTCTAGTTTTCATTTTAGTGTTTTTAGGATGGACACCCCACAAATGAGGTTCTCCTAACCATCATTAACATATTCCATAGTAAATCAAATTTTCTATTATTATTTTATAATTTTTGATGATCCATTCTATATTTCACATAATATTCATAAGTAAAATGTTACATCTAACAAATAAGAAGACTTCTAAGTAACATTTGGTTGAGTGGTTTTGAGGTTTGGAACCAATATCATTTATATTCAAAATCTATATTTTACAAACTAACTATTATTTTATTTATATTACTTTATCGTATCAAAAATATTATCTCTATATAAAACATACTTTTAAAAAAAATTCCATAAAAAACTTATTTGGAAAAAATTTTAAAAATGAAGAGGTTTGAGGAAATTATCAGTATTGGAAAAATTGATCATCCATGCTTCAATTTATGATATTGTAAGAATATGGGAGACCATTAGTGTTGGAGAAATACCATATCAAATGAAATAAGGGAAAAAATATCCTTTCATAAGTTTTATAGTAGGAAAATAAATTTAAATTGAAAAAAAACAGAGTCTAATGAATATTAATGTGAAATAATAAGTTAATAAACATGGTATATAATTCATAACCATTGTAATATTTCATGAAAATGTACTAGGACCTGGGTACATATGATAGAAGTGAACAATCACATTGAAATAAGAATAGTGGATAATCACTATATGATCAATTATTTACACCCATTACTTCATGATCAAATAATCATACTCACGCCTTTTTTAGAATCCATTCACACCCAATCTCTATTGAGCTACTACACATATTAATATATTATGGGAAAATGTAATTTTATATGTCTATACATTTGAAATGAGATATAAACATTTATCTAATTAATTAGAGGGTGATATAGCTCCCTATCCATTAATCATCCATATGTATTCATGCAACCTGAATGAAAAAATTTATCATATCATAAATAACACATTGAAAGAAAACGTGATTCATTTATATCATCGTAATAACCCAATATAATGAAAAATGAACATCAAAACCTTTTTAGTTGACATAACTATAATTGTGTTCATGAATGTAAATTACTGATACCAAAAATTTATTGAAACTAATATAGTATTTCATTAGAATGTTTTTTATAATAGAATAATACACATAGCATAAAAAATTGGGAGTAAAAAGTTATTGGAATAAAAACATAAAATATTCTTAAAAAATAATAATTCACATTACGAAAAAAATGAAGAATTTATTAATCATGCTCGAAAAAATTACATTTGACAAATTTAAAAGAATAAATATTCAAAATAATTATTTTGATTGAAATCACAATTATTAATCCTCGAAATGGATATAATATTTTTAAACATATTATGAGGAAGTATTATTATAATGTCTATATTTAAAAATAATATTTTATAATCAGTCATTTAAAAAAACAAGATGGTTTAAATAGGTCCATAATAATCAATAGAAAAACTTATTATTTAAAAATAAAAAAAAAGTATATCATTGAAAAGAGATAGAGGTTATTACAACAAAATGTAGAGAAAAAAATAATATATATTTTCTACAAATCATAGAAAATTATTTTAATATATTTTAATAAAATATTCTAAAACCCACATCATTGAAAGAGAATAAAAATAACATATTGGAAAGTTAGAAACTGAAATAAATGGGTTATATGTTATAACACTTCATTAGGTTTATAATTATAATGTGTATCATTGGTTGGAAGTAAAATAGGGACTAATAGGGGAAAATATCATTAAGGTAAATGAAACTTAATCTCATCAATGATATAATTTTTTAGGTAACGTTTCATCATGGAATAAAGTTGGAATTAAAAATTCATTATACCCATAGATAAAAAAAATGTTTCATGAAATAAAATATTATTTACAACACAACCAATATTGGATAATAATGTAAATTTTGAAGAATTATAATTCGGTGATGGGAGTTGAGTTAATAAAGACCCTTACTACCAATAAATCATCTGAATTGAAAGAACATGATTGATATAATTAGATATAAAACAATAAATAATTAATATGGAATGAAAATTGTGACATAATGGAATACATGTTCAATATATATAAAAATAAAGGATTCTATGGTTTAATACAAATCATATCTAATTTATTCGAAGTTATGATTCCAAAAACATTTCCCATTAATATAACTTAAAAGAATATGATTTAACCACCTATATAACCGAAACAAATATCTTAATTTCATTTATAAAAACCTTATTCAAAATTATAATAATTTATTAAATTAATATATAATAAATTATTAAAAAATATTCTATTTTTTATTTTGTTATTTTGTTATTTTATTGTATTAATTAGCATTATTTTGTATTTACTACCATCTTTATGGTGGTGATGATTATTATTTATTTGTTGAAATTAAATTATTATGAGAACTCAATAGGTACTTGATATGATGTTTTATAATGATTTATAATGTGATAACATAATTTCTCAATTATGCCTTTTATGATTCAAGCTGACAATATAGGTGATGTACATGTTTTAGAAATTATATGGAACAAAAAGGAGGAACGATAAGAATATTTTATGTATTTAGAAAAAAATTCCACCCTAATGAACCAAATATTATAGGTTTTTAATGTATAATAAAACATGTAGTTAGGATTCCATATAAATAAATGATATTAATTTATACCATTGATAATGTAGGTGGAAAACCCAACTAAAACAAGATTACTCTATAATATATCGTTGAGTTTGTCCAATAAATTTATTATTTGGAATAATATCATTATCGTATAATAATAATTAAATTATTTATATTTTAGTAATTAGTTGAAAATATTATTTATAGATTTGAATAAATAAGATGATTCCTAATCAAAAATGAAAAATAAATGAAATTCTTGGAGGCAGTAGTTGACACACTAGCATGGGAGATTCATTTGTTTACATAAAATATAAGTGATATAGGATTTTTTTTGTTTATCTTGAATATTAATAATGTTTTTTAATATATTATTTATTCATTAAATACACCATTTTCTACTTTCAATGGAACTAAATATATTAAATATTGAAAATTTTGAAATTTTATATTCTATTATCATCTAAAAATAAATTTTGGATAAACTTTTTGTCATTTTATACTTTTCCACTTTAGTGGTTAACATTCACCATAATTAACCAATACCGTTGTGACCAATTTTTAAACACAAAAATAAATTTAAATGAAAAGAACTGAATTTTACCTTTTTAACTATTTTTTAAATTCATATTTATTATATTTAATTGATTTTATAAAATAATATTTCTATGATTCATAAATGTTTATTTCCAAATAAACACACATTAACCGTAAAAACAATTTTTATGGAAAGGCCATTTTTAATGTTAAAAAATATGAACTGAATAAAATTATCAATTTTATTTATTTTCATGAAACTATTTGGTTCTAATAGAACAAAAAAATTATTTTTATTAGATTTAATACAAAATAATTTTTTACAAAATAATTTTTAATTTAACGAATAGACTAGAAACCGTTTTTTAATATATTTTACTTTTGTCCATAAAATATTAATCATAATTTTTCAATTAAATCAATTTTTTTAAACAAAAAACATTACTACTTTAAAAGGATGTTTTTCATGAATAATGATTAAGTTGTTTTAATTTTATACTTACCTCTTGAAATTTTTCGATATTCTATGATTTTAATAAAAACCATATTCTTCAATATTAACCTAAAAACAATTCCATAAAAAATACCCAAAAATTAGTCTTATGATAATATATTTAGTTAAAATAGTGAAAAGAATTTATTTATTAAAAATTTAAATTTTAAAATATTATATTTTAACTTTTAATAAAAAATATTAAAATATTTTGAAAACAAATTTCCTCATTAATTTTTAAATATATTAACATTTATTAATCTTATTTCATTTAAAATAATAATAAAATAATTAATATTATATATATATATATATTATTAATATAATCATTATAACATATAATAAAATGATTAACCTATTAATGTAAAATGCATAAAAATAAAATTTTGTGAAAATAAAATTGTTTACTTACAATGGTCATATTAGTTTCTCATTTAATTTTTAAAATAACCTTTATTTTTATTTCTTCATATATTTTATAGTGCAGTTTTCACTATATATAAAATCAAATTCATCTACTACTAATCAATAGATATATTTTTTACATGTGATTTTATTTTAATTAAATGTGTCAAAATTCTGTTTTTGTGTAGTTTGTCAGGTGAAGAGAGCTCTTAAAAAATTATATTTATTCATATAATTGATATATATTAATATTATAGGTTGTAACACCCCGACCCTAGTTACCCAGAGTCGGTGCATTATTACATAACATTGGCATGATCACAAGAAAGATCAAATCTCGAAAGACCGATTGGTTTAGTAGCCTTGGAAACACTAGATATATTCATAAGTTTTACATTACATCATAAAATGAAAAACTACTACAACAACATAATGTATCCATAAATCTACACTCATATCCCCACATAATATCCCTGCAGGTCATTCATAATTTACTTCTTCACTTCCTGGGAAAAATAAAACATAGAAAATGGGTGAGCTCAAATGCCCAGTAAGGATAACAATATAGCGGAAACTTTCATAAATAAGAATAAACATTTAAGGCAATGTATAACTAAAACAAAAGCCTTTCAAACATGAACTTTCAACATAGTATGGCATAAATAAAATGAAATAATGCCATTTACTTATTCACATGGATATTCTTCTAATCGAATAATCACATGAAAAATCAATAACCACTTTCATAATGATGGAATGCATAATGATGAACTTTAATTTCATTGTCAAGGCCTCGTCCCAAGACCTTGGGGCTAACTGTAACCGGAACCCAACCCGGAGTGCCTCTAATAACCGGACACCAACCCGGAGTGCCTCTAATAACCGGACACCATCCCGGAGTGCCTCTAATAACCGGACACCAACCCGGAGTTCCTCTAATAACCGGAGACCAAACCGGAGGTCCTCTAATAACTGGAGACCAAACCGGAGGGCTTACTTTTACGGGTCCCCAACCCGGAACATACTTGTCTAACACATTTATCTGAATGAAAGGTTGAAATATAACATAAAAATTCGGATTACAAATAACTTATGAAATGTCAATACTTTAAACAAAAACCATGAGTGACATAAGAATAACTTATCCATTGTAAAAATAGGACAAAACCTTCAATAAAATATGGATGTTTTGTATCATAATAAATCAACTTCAAATAAGCTTAAAAGCCATCAAAGAATGCTGACATAGATGAAATCAAAACTATTTTAGGGAAATATCTCTTTTTTTAAATCATTTTAAAAGTAACATAATTATAAAATAATAAATTCAATTTGAAAATATTCTTATAAGCTTGTAAGGAAAACTTTGATGATTTTTTTACGGCGGTAAATTGCCGAACCCGCCGTATATGTTAAAAAAAACATTCTTACCTTAAATTTGTCGAAAAGGTTAAAAGTGCCTTGTTTGGAAAATGACAGAAAGATTCCTTTCGAAACACATAAGGGTATAAATGACTTTAACCCATATTCTTGTAAATAGTAAAAATGTTTTGAAATACATTATTAAGAAACATGGATGTGGATGATAAAGATATCCCAGTAGATTATTATGTATAAACAACCTCGGATAATGAAGAGATTGTTAAATAACCCTTACCAATTTGGTAACTTATGAAACATACAACCCATGAAAGAGGTATCATACAATGAATATGTAAGTACACATAAATTAGATTGTATTACACAAAGAATATAATTATGGGCAGTACATACACCACACAAAAGGTAATTGTGGCAATATGGCATGAATCTCACTGGAATAAGGAGTGAGATGAAAACCCCTTACCACGTTAATCAACTGAGTCGTATGGCCAAAAGTTAATAACCACCAAATTATTTACAGAATAACATGAATATAAAGATAATCATGATAATATATATCAAATTCCAGTACACAATACACCACTTTCAATAATTTAGTGGCGAATAATGGAAATCTCATGGAATTGAATGTGAGATAAGAAAATCCCTTACCTTGTACTTTTCCTTGGTTGGGGTAGGTTAACCACCTGTATAATGGTGAAATAATTGTTATTAAGTTATTAAAGAATCATATATATTAATATGATATCATATATGATCTTTTAATATTGATTTGATAATAATATCTTAGTATTACCATTGTTTCGGGTGTTAACTTACTTGTTTTCTTTTATATGTTTTGTTATGTAAGCCATGTTTGTAAAGGATAGGTTGTATATTATTCATATCCAGAATGATATCAAGTCCTTAAACATCATTTTTCAAATCATCAAATGATAATTATACTTGAATGGATACGATGGAGAGTGAATCTCATCGCGTTCGTGGAGACGGTAGTCCGTACGTACGCACGAGCGACAATATCATTATTTTGATCTTAAAATAATATATAAATGGATTGTATATCATATATACAGAATCATTAACATGTTATATTTATTATTTAAATTAGTTACACATCATTATTATACCCATACAAATAATAATATATTGAATAACAATTACACCACGACGTGGAGACGGTAAGCCGTACGTACGCACGTATGGTGACATGTTATTCAAAAGGTGGATTGAATACTGAATATGGTTGTACCATATTTATAATAACATCACAGTATATTTGATATACTTGAGTTATTATTTTAGAATGGTGAGAACAAAGAAAGAAGAAGTGGAAGAAGAATGGAACTTGAAAAGGGGTGGTGAAAACATTACCTCTTCTTCGGGTTCTTCCTTTTGATTTGATCAAAAGGGCTCCTTAGGTTGGATTTCTGATCAAACTAATGCCTCTAGGTTGTATTTAGGGATGTTGGGAGAGTAGGTGGGCAGATTTTGGCCTAACCAAAAGGCTTTGAAGGTGTGAAGAAATGAGAAGGAGGAGTGCCCTTTTATAAGAGGGGTGAGGGGCACCTTTGGAAAAGCTAGAAATATTAATTTATAATAAATTCATATTCGGGTTCTAATGGCTCCAAAGTTGATTATTCAAAGGTTAAGGTAATGATAGGTCGAAAACCACTCAACCAATAGAATTTAGACAGGTTTGGGTACTTATATTAACCTTATCTTTAAGTATTAACTCTAAGTTAATTAGTTTCACTTTTACAATGTCTCTTTGTATTTTTATATAATATGGTTAATAAACTTACTATATACATCCAAGCGACCCCCAAGTGGTCCATTAATGATGAAAATATCATTATATAAGTATCTTGGCCGAACCTCAGATTTTTAGGAATTTAATATCAATTAATAATATAATATTTGTTTTAAGAACTCTTTTATGTCAATTTTGACACTATTCGATAGATGATTTTTTTGAAACTCATAACAGATTGATTAATTCAAAAAAAGTAAATTAAATCAATCCTAATATATCATATTATCCTAGAAAATTATTTTAATTCATTAAAAGTTTCATATTATATTTATTTGGGTATTTGAAATATCAATTAATTTAATTGTTCACTATTTTAGTAATTACTGCATCATCATTGTGTCATAAATAAAATAAATTATATAATGTCTAAAAATTATAAATAAAATATCATTATGTAAGAAATCTCTTTATATTTCTAATGAATATTTATAATCTAAAATCCAACATATATAACCCTATGTAATAATTGTTTTTATAAAAGATATATGCTTCTGTCATTTTTGTATTCATTTTAACTTAATTAAAATAAAGTGTCCCTATCACCTACAAGTGGCACCATGGGGTCCCCAAATCGACCCAAAGATAACTATGGTCGAACATGTATCAACCAATAAGTCTAGGACACGTTTTAGGGTAATTTAGTATTATTATAATATTATTTTTAACCCTTATTTACCAGTTTTACCCTTAACCATGGTAAATAAAATATTTACCACAGTAATTATTCAAAATGTCTAAAAATAAAAGTTACCTATTTACACAATTTAGACATCCTAATTCTAAATATGGAATCCATTTTTCTAAATTAAAAACACAGAAGTGGCAGAAATTAATTTAAAATTAATTCCCGCTGTCAAAACAAAAAGCGTGTTTTTAAGTGATAATAACTATCAAAAGATTGACACTTGTTTATGTTCGGTTTAATTGTAAAATAATGTCCAATGACAAACATTATATTAAATGGTAAAAATATATTCTTAATATACTTTAAAACCACTCAAATTCATAATTTATCACTGTTAATTATTTTGATTAAAAAAGTTGTTTTTAATTAAAATTTAGTAATTTTCACTATTCATCAAAATATGAAAGTTATCCGAAAAGTACCAAAATTTCACCTTAGGGTAAATTCGACACTACGAATCCAAAAATGAAGTCAATTTTGAAATATAAAATATATATAATTTCAAAAAGTAGGTATTACTATTCATAACGGCTAGTTTGATCGGTTGTGGTGTGTGTGAAAACATGAAGTTGCGTACAACACACGCTACTGTATTATTCAAAGGAAAGCGTACCGTGGAAGCTTGGGATGTTTCACTTTAAATTTTTTGATGTCCCCATTTAGTCAAAAAGTTTAAAATATTGTATTAAAAAAGTGTTCACTATTAAAAGTTGATAAAAGTGCAATACTGAAAATGAATTTGTTTTTGCATTATATCTAAGAAACTCATAATATGGATTCTAAAATTATAAGGATTATATAAAGTTTAAAATTTAGATAATACTATTAATAACCTCTTTTGAATGACTTTTTTTTGTAATTCATGGTGTGATTGAACTCAGTGTTGCGTGTAGTGCAAGTTATTGAATTATTTTGAAGAAATAACACACTATGAAATCTTGGGGTGTTACATTCTCCCCTCCTTCAATAAATTGCGTCCTCGCAATTTGAAATTGTTTTTCGAAAACAAAAGGTTGAAAATAGAAAATATATTTGTGGGAAAACCCACATCGGATATTGGGTTACTAAAATTTAGTCTTAATATGAGGAAAAGAGAAATGAAAGGGTCACCACCAAATTATGATCTCGATTAGGAGAAAATTGGTGGCAATTAGAGACATATAATTGGAGGAAAAACATAAATACTTATAGGTAGTGATTGAGGTCATCAATCACAAACAAGTATGAAATTGAGGTCCTTAAACTCATCAATCTAGGATGATTTAAAATACCATCGGTTCAACAAAACATAGGGTATTAGGATAACACATTTTTGACATTTCAAAATATCCTAGTTGAAATCCCACATCGAAAAATGAATTAACGAGGCCTCTATTTAAAATAAAGAGTGGAAAGTATGAAGATTACCTAAAATAACACATACTAGGGTTCCATGTAGGAAAATATGGATATGGAAGAGAAATCTAGCCATCAATTATCTGATGGAGAGTGGTAGAGAACATGGCTATGAAAAGGCCAAAAATCCCAAAGCCATAAATTAGTGATGATTTAAGGTACCATCTAGGACAACATTTTTGTTCTAAGTTCCTTTTATTAATGTTGAGGAATTTATTTATGAGATTGGCTAAGATCATAAGGAGATATACTTACTTTATAATTAGAGTTTTATCCATTAATAAATTTCTACCACAAACTCAGCTTTCACTCTAAAAGATAATAGAATGTAATTTTTTTTTCTATTTATACTATTCGTACAGGGTTCCAAAATAAATGAATTTATAATTCATCAACCATATCTTTTAAAAAAAACTACATTATTTAATCCAGGACATCTCGTGGGCCAGTGGTAGGTGATACACCCTTGTCGCCCTTCGGTTGCGGGTTCAAGTCTCGCAGCCTTGCCGGACGCGACGGGTTGCCGCTCGACCTCCGGGTTGTCCTTTTATGGCAATCCAAAATAATCCAAACTAGAAATATCCAAAATACTTCTGTCCAAACTCACAGTCCAACATTTATAAGGAAGGTAAACATAATGTAGATCCTTTTTACCCCGTAATAGCATATGAATACCTTCATCATGTATTCTTTTAATAGACTGAATCATCCTGATTTACCAAAATCTTTATTGATTACATTCATGCTCCCTTATTCCATTAAGAATACTGGATATACTTCATCAATCCAAAAATGATTTAAAACCCAACAATTATGGAATAGACAAATCATTAATCAACTTCAAGGTAGTCAAGAATATCCAGTATAATTTATCCAAATCAATCATGTATTAATCTAAAATCACTACCTCGGTATCAGAACCATATTATGGTTTATCTTTCTCTCAACCATATATTTTCCAAAAATTTAACCTTCTATTGAGTCACTTTTCTTTGTTCCACACAATCTCAAATCCTTAATGAAATAGTACTGCAGTACAATCCTTATATACTCCATAATTATTATAACAAGTACATTGTTGATACAACACTCAATTGACATAATCAACATAAGAACTCTAATCATTCCTCTTCATCTGTGGTAGTATCATAACTTGATTATTATCCAATAGCATCATTTGCGGAATAGTCTGATGACTGGGACATAGGTTCGCGTAGTGTCCAAACTCCTTGCAAATGAAGCATTGTACATTTAAAACCGTTTTCTTACCCTTGCAGTCACATACTGTGTGCCCTTTTCCTCCACACTTATAACAAACTCCCATTCCTTTCAGGCAAGTTCCAGGGTGTTTCTTTCCACAGTTACCACATATGGGAAAATTCTTCTTTTCCCTCTTACCTTTATCCATCTTTCACTCTTCCATCCTTTTCTTCTCTTGCTTCCTTTCAAAGCCATAGGACTCAGTAAACTATTTACTTATCTCATCAACACATGATATTATTTCTTCATATGATGATAATACATGCGAGACTATTTCTCTTATAAATTCTGCCTTAAGACCATGAAATATATGATCCCTCTTTCTCTTTGTATCATGTGCGTTGCTGGAGTTCTCATTCCTTCTACTGGGCGCCATTTCTAAACAATGGCATACACTAGATTAGTTTATTAATAACAATACCTAATCCCAAACTTGTGAAACACATAACATAAATTAAATAGTTTATGGATATAATCCATAATCATAAAAATGCCTCCATGGAGGATGTATATACTCATAAACCCTTCATAATGATTTGTAAAGAAAATGAGAGTTATCCTAAGCATATCCCCCGGGAGTGTCGTAACCAAGAGTGCAGCAAGGCCCGTTTTTGTGCACCAGTTCCCGTTCGAGTCTAGCTCAAAGCGGTGTTTTCGGGTTTTACCCCTAGGTACATCTGTGCCAGAGCCGCCTCTACCTGGTCGTATCCAGACAGGGATGTATTGCTCGAAAAACTCACAAAATCTCTACAATACCAAAATTCTAGGATGTTCTTCTATACTAATCCTCAAATTTTATCTTAGGTCTATGTGCTCTAATCAGAGTGTATCTAAATCTAGCTTCCAAGGTTTGTACTAAACTTCCTCTGATACCAACTGTAACGCCCCGACCCTAGTTACCCAGAGTCGGTGCATTATTAAATAACATTGGAATGATCACAAGAAAGATCAAATCTCGAAAGACCGATTGGTTTAGTAGCCTTGTAAACACTAGATATATTCATAAGTTTTACATTACATCATAAAATGAAAAACAACAACAACAACATAATGTCTCCATAAATCCACACTCATATCCCCACATAATATCCCTGCAGGTCATTCATAATTTACTTCTTCACTTCCTGGGAAAAATAAATCATAGAAAATGGGTGAGCTCAAATGCCCAGTAAGGATAACAATATAGCGGAAACTTTCATAAATAAGAATAAACATTTAAGGCAATGTATAACTAAAACAAAAGCCTTTCAAACATGAACTTTCAACATAGTATGGGATAAATAAAATGAAATAATGCCATTTACTTATTCAGATGGATATTCTACTAATCGAATAATCACATGGAAAATCAATAACCACTTTCATAATGATGGAATGCATATTGATGAAATTTAATTTCTTTGTCAAGGCCTCGTCCCAAGACCTTGTGGCTAACTGTAACCGGAACCCAACCCGGAGTGCCTCTAATAACCGGACACCAACCCGGAGTGCCTCTAATAACCGGACACCAACCCGGAGTGCCTCTAATAACCGGACACCAACCCGGAGTTCCCCTAATAACCGGAGACCAAACCGGAGTTCCTCTAATAACCAGAGACCAAACCAGAGGGATTACTTTTTCCGGTCCCCAACCCAGAACATACTTGTCTAACACATTCATCTGAATGAAAGGTTGAAATATAACATAAACATTCGGATTACAAATAACTTATGAAATGTCAATACTCTAAACAAAAACCATGAGTGACATAAGAATAACTTATCCATAGTCAAAAATAGCACAAAACCTTCAATAAAATATGGATGTTTTGTATCATAATAAATCAACTTCAAATAACCTTAAAAGCCATCAAAGAATGTTGACATAGATGAAATCAAAACTATTTTAGGGAAATATCAATTTTTTTAAATCATTTTAAAAGTAACATAATTATAAAATAATGCATTCAATTTGAAAATATTCTTATAAGCTTGTAAGGAAAACTTTGATGATTTTATTACGGTGGTAAATAGCCGCACCCGCCGTATAAGTTAAAAAAACATTCTTACCTTAAATTTGTTGAAAAGGTTAAAAGTGCCTTGTTTGGAAAACGACGGAAAGATTCCTTTCGAAACACATAAGGGTATAAATAACTTTAACCCATATTCTTGTAAATAGTAAAATTGTTTTGAAATACATTATTAAGAAACATGGATGTGTATGATAAAGAGATCCCAGTAGATTATTACGTATAAACAACCTCGGATAATGAAGATATTGTTAAATAACCCTTACCAATTTGGTAACTTATGAGACATACAACCCATGAAAGAGGTATCATACAATTAATATGTAAGTACACATAAATTAGAGTGTATTACACAAAGAATATAATTATGGGCAGTACATACACCACACAAAAGGTAATGGTGGCAATATGGCATGAATCTCACGGGAATAAGGAGTGAGATGAAAACCCCTTACCACGTTAATCAACTGAGTCGTATGGCCAAAAGTTAATAACCACCAAATTATTTACAGAATAACATGAATATAAAGATAATCATGATAATATATATCAAATTCCAGTACACAATACACCACTTTCAATAATTTAGTGGCGAATAATGGAAATCTCACGGAATTGAATGTGAGATAAGAAAATCCCTTACCTTGTACTTTTCCTTGGTTGGGGTAGGTTAACCTCCTGTATAATGGTGAAATAATTGTTATTAATTTATTCAAGAATCATATATATTAATATGATATCATATATGATCTTTTAATATTGATTTGATAATAATATCTTTGTATTATCATTGTTTCGGGTGTTAACTTACTTGTTTTCTTTTATATGTTTTGTTATGTAAGCCATGTTTGTAAAGGATAGGTTGTATATTATTCATATCCATAATGATATCAAGTCCTTAAACATCATTTTTCAAATCATCAAATGATAATTATACTTGAATGGATACGATGGAGAAGGAATCTCATCGCGTTCGTGGAGACGGTAGTCCGTACGTACGCACGAGCGACAATATCATTCTTTTGATATTAAAATAATATATAAATGGATGGTATATCATATATACAGAATCATTAACATGTTATATTTATTATTTACATGAGTTACACATCATTATTAACCCATCCAAATAATAATATATTTAATAACAATTACACCACGACGTGGAGACGGTAAGCCGTACGTACGCACGTATGGTGACATGTTATTTAAAAGGTGGATAGAATAATGAATATGGTTGTACCATATTTATAATAACATCACAGTATATGTGAGATACTGGAGTTATTATTTTAGAATGGTAAGAACAAATAAAGAATAAGTGGAAGAAGAAAGGAACTTGAAAAGGGGTGGTGAAAACATTACCTCTTCTTCGGGTTCTTCCTTTTGATTTGATCAAAAGGTCTCCTTAGGTTGGCTTTCTGATCAAACTAAGGCCTCTAGGTTGTAGTGAGGGATGTTGGGAGTGTATTTGGGCAGAGTTTGGCCGAACAAAAAGTCTTTGAAGGTGTGATGAAATGATAAGGAGGGGTGCCCTTTTATAAGAGGGGTGAGGGGCACCTTTGGAAAAGCTAGAAATATTAATTTATAATAAATTCATATTCGGTTTCTATTGGCTCAAAAGTTGATTATTCAAAGGTTAAGGTGGGGATAGGTCGAAAACCACTCAACCAATAGAATTTAGACAGGTTTGGGTACTTATATTAACCTTATCTTTATGTATTAACTCTAAGTTAATTAGTTTCACTTTTACAATGTCTCTTTGTATTTTTATATAATATGGTTAATAAACTTACTATATACATCCAAGAGACCCCCAAGTGGTCCATTAATGATGAACCTATCATGATATAAGTCTCTTGGCCGATACTTAGATTTTTAGGAATTTAATATCAATTAATAATATAATATTTGTTTTAAGAACTCTTTTATGTCAATTTTGACACTATTCAATAGATGATTTTTTTGAAACTCATAACAGATTGATTACTTCGAAAACAGTAACTTAAATCAATCCTAATATATCATATTATCCTAGAAAATTATTTTAATTCATTAAAAGTTTCATATTATATTTATTTGGGTATTTATAATATCAATTAATTTAATTGTTCACTATTTTAGTAATTACTGCATCATCATTGTGTCATAAATAAAATAAATTATTTAATGTCTAAAAATTATAAATAAAATATAATTATGTATTAAATCTTTTTATCTTTCTAATGAGTATTTATAATCTAAAATCCAACATATATAACCCTATGTAATAATTGTTTTTATAAAAGATATATGCTTGTGTCATTTTTGTATTCATTTTAACTTAATTAAAATAAAGTGTCCCTATCACCTACAAGTGGCACCATGGGGTCCCCAAATCGACCCAAATATGACTATTGTCGAACATGTATCAACCAATAAGGCTAGGACACGTTTTAGGTTAATTTAATATTATTATAATATTATTTTTTAACCCTTATTTACCAGATTTACCCTTAACCATGGTAAATAAAATATTTACCACAGTAATTATTCAAAATGTCTAAAAATAAAAGTTACCTATTTCTACAATTTAGACATCCTGATTCCAAATATGGAATCCATTTTTCTAAATTAAAAACACAGAAGTGGCAGAAATTAATTTAAAACTAATTCCCGCTGTCAAAACAAAAAGCGTGTTTTTAAGTGATAATAACTATCAAAAGATTGACACTTGTTTATGTTCGGTTTAATTGTAAAATTATGTCCAATGACCAACATTATATTAAATGGTAAAAATATATTATTAATATACTTTAAAACCAATCAAATTCATAATTTATCACTATTAATTATTTTGATTAAAAGAGTTGTTTTTAATTAAAATTTAGTAATTTTCACTATTCATCAAAATATGAAAGTTATCCGAAAAGTACCAAAATTTCACCTTAGGGTAAATTCGACACTACGAATCCAAAAATGAAGTCAATTTTGAAATATAAAATATATATAATTTCAAAAAGTAGGTATTACTATTCATAACGGCTAGTTTGATCGGTTGTGGTGTGTGTTAAAACTCGAAGTTGCGTACAACACACGCTACTGTATTATTCAAAGGAAAGCGTACCGTGGAAGCTTGGGATGTTTCATTTTAAATTTTTTTATGTCTCTATTTAGTCAAAAAGTTTAAAATATTGTATTAAAAAAAGGGTTCACTATTAAAAGTTGATAAAAGTGCAATACTGAAAATGAATTTGTTCTTGCATCATATCTAAGAAAGTCATAATATGGATTCTAAAATTATAAGGATTATATAAAGTTTAAAATTTAGATAATACTATTCATAACCTCTTTTGAATGGTTTTTTTTGTAAGTCATGGTGTGATTGAACTCAGTGTTGCGTGTAGTGCAAGTTATTGAATTATTTTGAAGAAATAACACACTATGAAATCTTGGAGTGTTACATAGGTTATTGTATCCCCAACCATAAAAATAAATTTCATCCTGAAAATTTTATTTATCATTCTCTTATGAAATTTTTATAGGATCCATATTAAATTTGGGATATATTTTTTCTAAGATACCAACCTCCATATAGTAGAAGCAACGAGAGACATCTTTTCCCATGGAATAGGGATGCATTGATATTTTTTCCATTATAATAATCATTTGTAAAAATTATTCTTCCATAGTTCCTTATAGGATTTTCAATTGAAATATATGTCATATATTATCATTCATTATCCTATTTCAAAAAAAATTATTATTCTGAAATGCTTATGTTGAATTCAAATAAAATAAAAATGTAAAATTTTATGTTTATGAAATCTCAATACTAACATAACATCATTAACAACATAATTATTTCAAATATCTGTACATTTTCTTCAATTATGTTAAAATTGATTCATATGATACCTCTATTGTTTCATCTTAGGTTTTCATTCATTGTATTTGTATTTAGATCTATAACTTATATATGTATATTCAAATCCCACATAATAGTTCATAAAGAGTGTGTCAATCAAAAATAATACTGCATGAATGTTTTTAACTTGGTGTCTATACTTAGTATAATAATTTTTCATTGAGTAGAGATCATGTGGATTCTCATCCATCCATTATTCTGGTTATTACCACATTGTGTTTTTATGCCACAACAATTTCCACATTATTGTCTTCTAAATGGGATGTAATATCTAGACGACTCAGATATGAAAATCATTATGAGAATTCAATTACATTATCCTAAAAGATATTTAGCCATTAAAATAATCTTTATCATGTTCACTAATTTATCCTATTACTAGTTTTAAAAAATAAATTAATATTAATAAATACATAAACCATCATATGATATCAATTTGGGCACTCTAAATCAACACTCTGGGATCCAAAAACAATAATAATTTTTTTAACATGGTCTATGATAAAATGTGAGATCAAACTGTCATTTTTTGTTTCATTAAAAAAATAAACATTACATTATCAAATAATCTCAAAATCCTAACAACATAGTGTTTACTTCCGTTGATAATTAGCTCTATTGTCTTTCTCATTCGAAAATGATAATGTCTCCACTATACAAATATTTTTTATATCTTTAACATCACCAATATATATTATATAAATTTATCATTTTTAACAATATATAACGGAATAATGTTTCATATGGAGAGATAACGAATATAAATTTGTTACCTCAAATTCTCAATAAAGGAAAAACTTTACAAAATCTAATTAAAGGATTAGTTTGATTGAACATTAGAAGAAAACAGTGGAAAAAATATTGTTTTTATAGAAACATGGAACAATAATACATTTTTGTAAATTATCATTGACATGTATTTAATAATAAAAGAAAAAACCAATTCCATTATAAAATATTTAAGATTCTTGAAATAAGAAACCTGATGAATCAGCATTAAATAGATATATAAAATGATAATGTAGCATGCCTGTAATTTATTTCATTATAGAAAACGTTTGAAAAAACAAAACTATACTATTGTATCATGATTATGAGTTAGTACTCATACCCTTTACATTATGAGTAACTAAGTTTATTAATACATCATTGATTCACTTATCACACTCACTCCATTGTGAGTAACTACATTAACTAACACTTGGTAGGAAAATAAAATTTCACCATCATACTCATGTCCCATGAGATATAAACGTTTAAGTAAAGCTATAAAAAGTTATATAAGACCATACACATCATCTATCCATAAATAAGGGTTATAATTAAAATTAAAAATTAATCATATCACAAATAACCCCTTAAAATAAAATGTTTTCTCATCACATCATAATTATCACATGAAAAAGAAAATGGATTTTTAAAAAAAGAAAACGGTTTACATAAAATTTACATCATTAATATATATGGTTGATTAAAAAAATTATCCACATGAATAATGTATATCATTATAAATTTTTCTTATTAGATAATAAAACATAAATATGGAAGAGCTATATCATTTAATATTATCAATGAATATGGAAGAAAATAATAATATAATTTTTAGAAAATATTCATAAAAGTTTATTCATAAGAATAATATATTTATAACATTAAAAAATACCACTTTGAGAAATTTAAATGACATAATCATGAAAATAATTATTTATAAATAAATCCCTATTAAAAAGACATTAAAAGGATATAATGGTTTCAAAAATATTAATTGGATTTTTTAAGGGTGTTTTGATGTTTGGTAAGAAGGAAAAATGATCCCAAATAAAACACACATTTAGAAATTCTATAATATTTTACATCTATGGATTAAATAAAAGAAATTTGATTTTGCCTCTCAATATTTTATGATGTGATCCAAATATCATTGTTAATGAAGTATAGTCCATGCCCATCACATATTCACACCACTGATGAAATAGAATTGGAAGATGATCTATCTTAATCTAAACAGACAAAATAAATTATTCACACTTGGGAGAATGAGATGAGTAATAATATGAATTAACATGGAAATGTATATTGAAGAGATCATATAATGGAGGAATCAATGTGGTAACTTGATGATTTTATGGAGAAGAACCAACCTCATTTATTAAAATGACGTATCTCTATAAATTAGGAGGACACTTTTTTGGTAGGGAAGAATAAAAAAATATGTAATAATTAATTTTCAAGTCTTATTTATATTAATCACTTATATTCTATAGAGTAAAAAAAGTATAAGGTAATTTTGTAGTGATAAGGAAAAAACTGTATCCAAATTTTATTTTCATTTATTATATTCTATTATTTAATTAAATTATTTTTAAATTATAAAACATAAATTTTCTTATAAATTATTCAAATTTTCTATCCATCAAATCGAAATTACCTTACAAGAATTATTTCTCAGAGTTCTGAAATGTTTTATTTTTAAAAAAATAGGAAGAAATATTAATTTTTTTTGAAATATGTATTTTTCATTCATGAATTTATAATGTTCCATTTAATTTTAAATTTATTTAAAAAAAATTAACATTTATAATATGTAAATTCCATTGATGGTTTTTTTAATAATTTTTATACTTGATTTTGTTATAAAAACATTTTATTAATTAAATTCCATTTTTCTAGAAAAATATTTCCTTTACCATTTCTCACGTTTAATTTTATAATAATTTACATCAATTATATGAATAATATTTACTAAAATTGATTCCATATTAAAAATTATTATAATTAATATTACGTAATATGTTCCACTAAATCATTCATCATAATGAGTATTTAAAACATTAAACATTTGTTACCATAATTAATGTTAAAACTGGTTTATCGAGGGTTAAACTGATAATATAAAGGTTAAAATTACTAAAAAATCATTATATAAATTATTTTACAATACATTCACTATATTGAATTTAATAATAATAAAACGTACATTTTGGATCCATTTGGATGAAAGAATACAAGAATATATTTTATTCTTTTTAAAAATTCCTATTTTGTCTTATCTACTACTTATAAAAGAACACCTCCACTATTGTCCTATACAATGTTAAAGAGACTTTTAATTCTATGAAACAGGTAAAAGGTACAATCCCTACATACCTCTATATTTCTAGATTCCCTATATTGTTCATTAAACAATACATGAAATGTGGTATGTATAAACCCATAGAGGATTTCAGAATAAGTGGTATTGTTCCAACCTATGTGTTTTCATTTTTTTCTACATTCAACTACATCAAATATTCTCCAACCATAATGAAATAATAAAACCAGTTATATCTAAATAAATAGTTGTTTTTTTTTCAATGACATAATATATATCCATCTTTTGTTTTATAAAATTGGAAACATGATCGTCTACCCTGGGTACAGTGGACTACCACCTCATGAAATGCTATAATTCCTTTTCCCTAAAAACCTCACATGGATAGATATATTTACATATTTAATTAATATATATTATATTAAATAAACAAATTATCTTATTGGAAGTATAATATTTAACATATTGTTTTCCCTTTCATTCATTAAAAAATGGTAATAGCATTCAAGAACAGATGTAGACTACCGCCACCACAATGAAATGTAATTCATTTTCCTCCACTGCATCTCAATAAATGTATCTATAAGATTATATAATGAAATAATATTTTTTAAGATATAATTTTCATTATAATTGGATAGAAAAATACTTAAATTCTTTCAATCGTCGTCATTTAACAATGAAAACCTCACCCATGCCTATGTACGACCTACCGTCTCTATGATTGTATCATTTTTCATTTTTAATTACAATATTTATTTTGGGGTATTAAAATTATAATAAATTAAAAAAGAAAATAATTTATATATTATTATTTTGGACATTATGTAATTATAACCACTTTTATCATGTTCATCCTACTGAATTCATGTTGTAAATATAAAACTAATATCATTGAAACGAATAATATAAACATAACTGATAAGGTAATTATATATAACATGGTAATAAATAAAATAAAAATGATAATAAACATGAAAATTTATTTAATCAATTAAATAATTATTATAAACTTTTTGTATTATGAAGAATGTAAGTAACATGTTAGACTTGAGGTAAGATATTTTTTCTCAATTTCCACTCAATCTGGACATATTTTTTTTATGAACATTTTTAATTTTATGTAGTTTATATATAACTCTTTTATGTATTTAACATGAGTATATACATATTTAGGAATATTAATTTTTCTATTATACAATATTAATTCATGTTTTTAGAATATTAATTTTACCAGTGTGGTAAGAAGTTTTTTAAAATAAAATTTAAATTTGGGATTGATTATATTTTGTTTAAGTGATAATATAAAATATACTTCATAATATTCAATAATTTTATTCTACATTTTATATTTGTGTAGTTTAAATATTTTATTCTTAGATAAATTTTATTTGAAAAATGATTCAATAAAGTTAATGACAAAAATAATATTCATCAACATCTTACTTTTGATGAGGTATATTTTAGGTCCAAATAAATATTTTTCCACTTTTCAGAAATTTCTTTTTCATCACTCAAATGATTTAATAATGAAACTTTTTTGTTTCACATAATGTTTACAAATTTTTTGGGTAGTATGTTAAATGGGTTTCTAATAATTTACTTATGACATTCTTTTCAAAAATTTATAAGCAATGTTTCTTTTTAATGTTAATGAAATTAATAGTTTTTTCCTCACCCATACTCCGTTTATATACCATATCTTATTCTGCTTGTTTACAATCATTTCAAAAATAAATTTCATTAATGAAATCATACATAAAATTTCACATCCATTTTATTTTATTCTCACAGTTGGAAAAAATTTATTGTAAAACCTATATATCTGATTAACTGATGGTCCTATATTATCTCATATTACTTTTGGGGTCATTAATTTTCTTTTGAAACATTGATTTTTTTATTTTTCATCATTTTATTTCAATTAAATATCCATATTCCTGTTATCAATGAATTTTATTCCAAAACCATAATCCATTTCAACATATTATATTTTACTTTTAGATTTATTGTATTTAGTATGGGAATATTGATATTTGATATTCCATATTCAATATGTAGTTTTTTATAATTTATATTTTCTATGAATTGAATTTATCATTCAATACATGTTGAATGTATTTGACATGCAGTGATATATGAGACCCACAATTATATATCCCCATGAGGCATTGATTGATATTAAAAGACAAATCATTTGAAATCATTATTTATATTGGTTTCTTTGTATGCTAGAACATAGTTTAAGTTTTCTTGGTGAATGGTCTTAATGGTAAACATATCATGATATTCGAGATTAGGACCTCCAAAATTATGACCATCCATAATTGATAATTCCAATATAATAAACCATCAAATTAAATAATTTCATATAATACATGAATTCATTTCCTTCCCTAGATATTAATTTAATGGAATGTCTTTCTAGTTAATTTAAAATTAATAATAATTTTTTTTGATTCAGTCCTGATATATTATGTTGTTCATAAAACATGATCAATACCTTGATCTCACCATTTCAATACATTCTTCTTCACTTGATATGATGAATAAAAATAATAATATCAAGTATTCATCAAAATATATATTTTTTAATGTAATTTATACATCAAATTTAATATATAATTCTTTTATATATCAAGTAATTCAACACTAAAAAAATATATTTGTCTGTTAGGTTGAGATCCATTATCTGTTAGACTAAAAAAATAATGTAGAAATCGGATTTGGTATATATATTAGGTGGTTTTAACTGTATATAGAATAAATTATTATTGGGTAATGTGATCATTGGTGATGAAATACTAGTAAATATTAAAAATATAAGACTCTCTAAACAATGGCATTGGTTAACTACTATATATGAGATCCCTAGTTTACATTTAGTTTTAGGACAATATAAATTCATTGTGGATAATACTAAATTTTCTCTAGTATGAAAAAATAAAATTTACCAGTAATGGAATTACACTAATTTAGATAGAATAATATGAATAAATATTCATCGAGATAAAGAGATGGTTGGTAAGTGAACCATTACTCGCACTACCCTGAAGTGGAAAAAGTATTATGATTTACAGTAATATACCTATGGAGGGACTATGATGTGACTTTATTTTAAAATTCATGGGGATAAAATAAGACTTTTGTTAATTAAATTATTATGACTAGAATTACTATATGCATGAGTTGAAGCTTAAAGAGTAAATTATTACAATAAAGATATGGAGGAATTATCTTTTCTGAAAAATTAATGAAATATAAAAATAATATAAATTTTAAATGCATATATTAAATGATAATGTGTTGAAAATGAACAACATAACACGATTAGATTCAGTTAATAGTTATATCTTCCAATGATATTTCCACTCTAGGAATGTGAACAAGCTAGATGATTCATTGATTCAACATGATCTTTCTAGATTATTTTAGATATAAATAAAAAAGATCAAATATCAATGTATATTCACAGGATAAATCTTGAAATATTGATTCATGGTGATAATTATTGTTTCAATTTTTTTTGTTTGACGATATTTCCCGCTGATAATAAAAAGGATTGTGTTGTAGTGGAAATGAAGAAGAAGAGTGTTCTATTGTTCAATAGTGATTTTATTACAATGAAAAAATCAAAAAAAATTGAATGTGAAATTTGTTGATTATGAATCACAACATAGGTCATCATCACTACATACTATATGTTCCCCTATCCATACAAATCAATTAGTTGGAATGGATGATCCACTAACTCCCCTCATCATCCCTTCCAAACCTTGGGGGATGAGGATCCTCTTCTACTCCCTCTGAGTCCCCAGCCACTATTTATCCATACATTATCAAACCATTCGTAACTCCCCATCATACTAACTATAGATATTTCCCCAAAGTCAAATCACATCTGGATGGGTTCATTTTGTTTCAATCGCATCCCTGTAACTCACATGTACCACGAATATGATTGATCTTTCCTTGGTGTCTGGCTTCGACAAAAACTGACCCTCTATGGATGCCTTCAATATATGATTCATTTAATATTTGATGTATGGAGAATGGTCTATTTTAGTAATTTTGTACTTGAGACATTATGTTAAATGATTTTTGAAATAAGCTAACCTAATATCCAATTTGGTTAATTTATAAAACATTATATCATCTATTCATCCCTCCCTCTTTCAGTTGATTTGGTAATATGATGTATGATTCCACTTCTCTGATCATTGCACTTGTGCTATTTTTTATCAAATATCCCCATGAAATTTCTTTGACTTATACCTCTCTAGAGATCTAGTAGATTTAATATGAATTGTTTATGTATGTGAGATGAGTTCGATGAAAAAGGTTTTCTACGAATCATGGGTTCATTTATTATCGTCTAGTCTACATGGTTATGATTCTCTCAGATTCCAACACAGAGTGATCATGAATTCCTCGATGGTTCATCCCTCAATTACATTTTTAAGCATAATTTTTTGATCAGTGAACCTATTTTGAAAATGGGTTACACTTTTTCACCATGACCTATAGATTATCGACATATTTTCCATCTTGAGGAATAACATAGAAAGAGATGGTCATCATATAAAGGTTGTAGGAAGGACTACATTGATCACCACTGATATTGTATCCTAATATTCTCAAGTTTTCATTTTTGGAAATGGGGTAAATTTCTAAGAGTTAATTTTTTGTAATAATATGACCAATGCTCCCATTTCTATGATCAAAGAGGTTGTTCTTATTAGAGATACTACTTTAAAATTCTTGGATCCTCAAGGATCAGAAAAGAACATCATGGAATCAAGATAAGGTTGGTAGAATACAATAACTAGACTAATTACTAGTTGGATTTGTATGATTCATAATCTAAGTAATATCTTGGATGATTTGGAGGTTAATGTTTTTTTATCAGGATTCAAAGATGGATTTCAATAATACTTATGGGTTCTTGTCTATCATTTAAATATAAATGTGCAAAAATACTAGTTATAGGACATAATAGACCTTCAAAAAATAGAAAATATTTTTACTCTCAATCATAATTGGAGTCTGTGAAAGACCATCATACAATAATGGAAGTTTAGTAATGCTTGTGGAATGGAAAGCAATGAAAATTGGATTACCAAAATTTTATAGTAAACCAAGTGAAATAATCTGAGTAAAATATAATGAATCCAACCTTAGAAATATAATGGTGACTAGATGAGTAGAAAAACTAATCAATACTAAGGAAAGGCAAGGCCAGATTTAGCGGTGGTTTTGGAAAGTGGAATTATATGGGTGACAAAAAAAACTCCTGCTGATCAGGATGAGGTTTCTAGTGATAAGGACATGGAGACTATTATAGGTATGTAAAAATAGCCTATCTATTTTTGTAACTAGAGATATCTAATGGATCCTAGAAATTGGTAGGGATGAGGGATACCAAATGGAAGATTCATCTACAATATATGGTTGTGATGAAGGACGAATACATTGATATCAATATGTCATGTCCTAAAAAAATGGGGCCTACGATTCAACTCTCCATGCCCACCTTAAATGTAATACCCCATGTGTCTATGGTACGTTCCCTTTGAATAATACAATATCTTGAATTGTATGAAACTTTGAGATTATAACACACTGGGACCAATCAAAATAGCCGTTATGAATACTAATACCCACTTTTTAAATTTTATTAATTTTATTTTTCAAAATGGAAATTATTTTTGAATTCAGAATAGCGAAATTAGCTTAGGGTGAATTTTTGGAATTTTTCAGAAAAAATTCAATTTTTGATGAATAGTGATAAACACAGCGTTATTGGTTAAAACTAAATATTTTTTAAATATTTATTTATTTTATTTAATTTCATTTTAGGTCAAAATAGATAAATAATACATATATATGATCAATATAATTCATTGGAGTCATTTTATAAGAATATTAGATATATAAAAATTTTATTGAACTTTTTAACGTCTTTTACACACCTCCTAGGAGCATAAGAATGTTTTCATAAATAATAATTTTACCATTTCATTGAGTTGAATTTCAAAAATCTAAGAGACAGAGTTTACATCAATAAGTAAAATGTGGTTCAATAAGATGAAAATAATTTTTGGTGAATCGTAACTTTTGACTTTTATTTACCACGATTAAAAGTAAATAGGGTAATAAAGGGTAAAAATGATATCATAATTACCGTAACACAAGTTATAATTCTATTGGATAAGTATAATTCTACCAAAACCAACCTTATAAATAAAATATGATCCAATTTGGTCCCCTTGTATTAGACTAGGACATTTATTAATATTTTATTTAAATAAGAGTTAAAAGAGTTAAATTCAAATTTTATTAACTAAACCATTTTTTATAGAGATATACATAAGATAAATTTGACAATAAATATTAAATAGAAATTTAAAAATATTTATTACATAATGTTATTTTATTTATAATTTTTAGACATCAAATAATGTAATTTATTTATGACAAAATGATGATGCAGTAATTACCTTATTAACGAATGATTAAAATAAGGGATATTATAAATATACAAATAAATGTAATTTGAGACTCTTTATTAATTCCACTAATTTCCTAGCTTTTTATGATATATTAGGGTTTGCTAAATATTTTTTTCGATGCAATCATGTTTTTATGATTCTCACAAAAACCAAATACTAAATAGTGTCAAAATTGACATAATTTCGTTTTTAAAACAAATACTATATAATTAATTGATATAATATTCCTAATTATCTAAGGATCATCCAATGGACTTAGATAAGGTTATATATATATTAATACTAAACCACATGGGGTTCTATTGGATGTTTATAATATGTTTATTAACCATATAACAAAAAAACACAAAGAGACATAGTAAATGTTAAACTATTTAACTAAGAGTTAAATCTAAATGATATGGTTAATATAGTGACCTAAACATATCTAAAATCTTTTATTTGAGATTTTCTATACCCGTCCCCACCTTATCTTCTATGTAAATAGTTTTGAGACATTAGAAACTGAAAGTGATTTTATTATAAAATAATATTTCAAGCTTTTCCTGAATTGAGTCTCAACTCTCTTATAAAAGGGTACATCCCCTTCTCTTAATTTCACACCTCAAAAGACATTTTTCTTGGCCAAACCCAGAAAAAATATCCTACCAAAATTCTCTTCCTTCATCATAGAATCCTTCATTTGGTGAAAAATACAACCTGGGATCCCTTTTGATCAAATCAAAAGGAAGAACACGATAAAGGGGTAAATATTTCCTCACCTCTTTCGAGTTCTTTTTTTCTTCCACTTTCTCTTTCTTTATTATTTCCATTATAAAATAATAAATCCAGTATCTTCTATATAATATTAAGTTATTATTAAAATGGTACAACCATATTCATTATTCTATCTATCATATGAATGAAAAAGTCACCATACGTGCGTACATACGGCTTATAGTCTCCAAGTTGTGGTGTAGTTTGTCATTCAAACACTTCATTATTTGGATGGATATAATAATGATTATAACTAAAATAATAATAAATATAACATGTTAATTATTCTGTATATATGATATACCATCCAATTACATATTATTTTACCATCAGTATAATTATATTGTCGCACCTGCGTACATACGAATTATGGTCTCCACGAATATGATGAGATTCATTCCCTATCATAATCATTCAGGAATAATTTTCATTTAATGATTTAAAATAATGTTTAATAACATAATATTATTCTGGATATGAATAAAATACATCCTATTCATAATAAACATGGCTTATGTGACCGAGCATATAAAGGAAAACAGATAAGATAACACCTGAAACGATTTTAGTAAAAAAATATTAATAACAACGCAATATTATATGATCATGTATGATATCATATTTATGTATATAGTTCTTTTATAATTTAATAAAAATGATTTCACTATTATACAGGAGGTTAATGTACCCTCGACCAAGGAAAAGTACAAGGTAAGGGTTAATTACATAATCTCTTTATTATCCGAGGTTGTTTTTACCTTTGTATATACTGGGAAATATTTATTAATCATGTACATGATTCATAAAAGAGTTTTCAAAGGGATACTTTTTAGGTGAATTTTTTTACTAAACATCATTTTAAATGTTTTAAATATTTATTCTTTTAATCCTTCCTCATTAATGTCCTTGTTTTTAAAATGGTTTTAAGAATTTATTTATATGGAAAAAAAATTTAAAATAATAATTACTTTCAAAAGATATAAAGTTGTACTGGACACTAGGATTAAAAACTATATTTTAAATGACTTTATTTCTAAATTATGTGACTTTTATATGATTTCATGAAAAGGGATATTCTCTCAAATATTTTTACTGATCATTTTCAACTATATCCACATCCTTTACGGGATATTATTATTGTCGAGGTTCAAATGTTATTATACAAATCATCCATATTGTATTGAATAATTTTTAATATGTTTGTCTATGGATGTGTTATTTTAATACAATTAAAGGTTTATCGATAAAATATTGACATTTAAAATTCTAGTTTTAGTGTGAATGTTTATGTTTTGTTTAAAAATTTTCATATGAGGAATGCTTTCAACTTATTAAGTGGTGGGTGGAGCCCACTATAGCTCCACGATGCATCGATAGGTCTCATGAGACAAACTAGTGTCTTGGTAGAAGGAATTGAAAAATTATTATTTGTAGTCTTGGAACAAAGCCTTGACTATGTGGTTATGAATTCTGGCATTATACATTCCATCATTATGAAAGTGGTTGTTGATATTTCATGTGATTATTTGACTAGTATAATATCAAAGTGATTTAGTAAATGGAATTATTTGATTTTATGTTTTACATATTATACTAATGTTTAGATTTAAAAGGATATTGTTTTAGTCTAATATATTCCCTTAAATGTTTATGCTTATTTATGAATGTTTCCTTCTATATTATTACCCTTACTGAGCATCGGAGCTCACCATTTTCTATGTTTTATTTTTCCCAGAATTCAAGAAGTGTATTGTGATTTATAATCATGATTAAACAAAGAGATTAAGGGAATTATAAAAATATAGTTTATTTTGTGTTTTATTTTCTAATGTCGAATGTATCTTTTATGTATGTAATCTATTTTCCAAGACTTCTAAACTGATCGGTCCTTCGAGACATGATTATTTGTAATCATGGCAATGTATTAAAATAATTCACCAACTCTGGGTAACTCAGATCGGGGTGTTACAGTTGGTATTAGAGGAAGTTTAGTACAAACCATGGAAACTATATTTAGAAAAACTCTAATTACAGAACACTACCCTAAGATAGACATTAATGATTAGTATAGAAGAACTTCATAGAATTTTGGTACTATAGAGATTTTGTGTGTTTTTAAACAATACATCCCTATCGGGATACAAGCAGGTCGGGGCTGCTCTAGTACAAATGTACCTAGGGGTAAAACCCAAAAAAACCACATTGATCTAGACTCTAATGAGAACTGGTGCACAACAATGAGTCTTGTTTTACTCTTGGATACGACACTCCTGGGGGATATGCTTAAGATAATTCTCATTTTATTTACAAATCATTATGAGGGATTTATGAGTATATACATCCCCAAGGAAATTTTATTTATGATTATGGATTATATCTATAAACTGTTCAATTTATGTTTAGTTTTTTACATGTTTGGAATTATGTATTGTGATTTATAAACTAATCTAGTGTATGGAATTTTTTAGAAAAGGCACCCAGTCGAAGGAATGGAAACTATATCAACACACGTAATCTATGTAGGTATTTCCTTCCTACTCAATATAATTATAGTGGTGCTGGTGATGCAACTGGTGATAATCAGCTTATCACCATACCAGGACAACTCACTCAAGTTATGAGTAAAAACATTACCCATATGGAGAACCCTGATTGACAAAGCGAAGGATCAATGTTATACCGCTTCATGAGGAAACAACAACCAACATTCAATGGGAGTACAAATCCATTAGTAAGTGAGAAATGGATAAGTTCCTTAGAGAAAATATTTCATTCTCTAGGGAGTAGCGAAAGTGAAAAATTTATCAAGGTAATTTATAGCCTCATGGGAGATGTAGATCAATGGTGGTCATTGATTCAAAACAAAAATGAAGATGAAGAATTATTAAACATGGAATGGAGGGAGTTTAAATATATTTTCATAGAAAAATTCTTTCCTCATTACCATCTATTGGATATGGAAATATTATTCCTGAGTCTGACATGAAAGGAGGATGAAAATGTTGCAAAGTATGAGGCTAACATTACAAGGATTGCAAGGCATGTTGCAGATTAAATATGTAACCCAAGGAGTAAGATTGATTGATTATTTGATGGGTAAAAATAATTTCTTCGGTGATCATTAGTCTCATAATCCTTCTTATCATATGAAGATATTTTCTTATTTTCTATCAAGAAAGAAAAATAATTCTCTATGTCCTACGACTTTAAAGAAAAGTAGGAGAAGAAGAGATCTATTGGACACTCTAGAAATTTAAATAAGGGGAAGAAGGGAAAAGTTGAATATCCATCCTATGGTAAATGTGGGAAGAATCACCCAGGTAATTTCCTAAAGGGAATGGGAGACTGTTTTATGTTTGGTGAAAAAGGCCACCAAACTCGTGATTGTAAGGGAAAGAAAGAGGTTGTCAATGTTGAATGATAAAATTTTAGAGAAAAGGGGAATTATGACAATTAATTTCCTAAGCGCCAAGAGAACTTACCTCAGAAAATTCCAAAGGATCAAGGCCCAGAAATTGCGATCACTACGTCTAAGGTTGAAGCTCCAAAAGACGTGATTGTAGGTAATTTAATGGTTTCATCAAGTTTAGCCAATGCATTATTGGATTCTTGATCTTTGTATTGTTTCATATCGTCCCATTTTGATAGGAAAATTAGATATTTGAACTTTTATTTAACATTAGAGTTTTCAGTCAAAACTCATAAGGTATATATCATTGCAATAATGTTTTGTGAATCAATTTCTATTTGGGTATATAAATGTTCTTTATTTTCTGATCGCATAGCCATTCCCATGATTTAATTTCAAATAATCCGTGGTATGGATTAGATTTCATACCATGATGCAAAAATTTATTATAAGAAGAATGAGGTTAAAATTCTCGATGAGGATAAGGAGTACCTTATCATAAGAGTAAAAATATCACCATCTGATTCTTATCTAGATCCACCCATAGTAGCTCTACAAAATTCAATTATTGGGGAGGGTGAGAATGAAATAATTATGGGTGAGGAAAAGAATGTTCGAATAGAGGACGTAAATATTGGGAAAAATATGTAGATCTGTTTCTAGAGAATTTACCTATACTTCCTCTAGAACGAGAAATTGATTTTTCCATGGATTTAATTCCTGGTTCAAGGCTCATATCAAATACCCCTAACATAATGGCCACTATTGAATTAGCGGAACTAAAGAAACAACTAGAGGAATTGAGTACCAAGGTATTTATTCAACCTATTGTTTCTCTATGGAATGACTCTGTCCATTTTGTTTAGAATAAAGATAGATCTATGAGGTTGTGCATTGACTATAGGGAGATCAATGATATAAAAATAAAGATCAAGTTTCACCTACATCGTATTGATGATTTATTCGACCAACTTAATGGAGCTCAATATTTTTCAAAGATTGACCTTCGATCTGGATATCATCAGTTGCGTGTGATGAAAGAAGACATTCTAAAAAAAGAATTTCTAACCAGGTACGGGCAATAAGAGTTTACAGTAATGCCTTTTGGATTGACTAATGCACCCTCTATCTTCATGGATCTAATGGATACAGTTTTTATGGAATATCTTGAAGAATTTGTAGTGGTATTTATTGATGATATCTTGGTATACTACAAAAGCTATGAATATCATGAAAATACCTTTCGCACTATTCTAAATTCCCGTAGAAGAAATGAATTATATGGGATATTTAGAAATTGTGAATTCCGGCTTCAGGATATTTCTTTTCTTAGCCATATTTTTTCAAATGATGGGATCTCTGTTGATTCTTCTAAGACCAAGGAAATCCAAGAATGGCCATCATCGACAAGTATAATTGAGGTACATAGTTTTATTGGTTTAGAAGGTTATTATCGATGTTTCTTCTAGAAGTCTTTTAGTAGGCTAACCCATTAACCATGCTCACATGTAAAGGGGTTAATTTTTTTTGGAAAAAATAGTGTCAAGAATGTTTTGATGAATGGAAAAGAAGATTATTCAATGCTCTTATCTTCACTCTACCATTAGGGAACAACGTGTTTATTATTTCTAGTGATGATTCAAACAAAAGACTTGGTTGTGTACTTATACAGAATGATAGATTTATTTCCTATGCATCATGATAACTAAAAATTAATGATAAAAACAATCATAATCCTGATCTTTTGTTAACAACTATAATCATTGCTCTGAAAATATGGACAAACAATCTCTATGATGAAAAATGTGATATTTATACTGATCACAAGAGTTTGAAGTATATTTTCTCACAAAAATGACTCAACATGAGGCCACAACGATGGCTTAAACTACTCAATGATTATTATTGCACTATACACTACCACTCGGGGAAGGAAAACAAGGCGGCATATGCTTTGAGTAGAAAGGATCATGGAGTATTGAATAAGATGAGAGTTGAAAAGGATCTTATTTTCATGGATCTAGTAAAGATGGATATGGGAATAACCATGGAAGGTGAAACATCAATACATTTTCAAATGGTTGGAAAACCATCTTTTCTAGAAAGTATAAATTGTTTTTAGACTGATGATGAGGAGTTTCAAAAGAAGATTAAAGCTATGAATGATGGTAGATTGAGTGACTTCGTATATGATGATGGAATTTTGAAATTTGGTAAGAGGCTTTGTGTTCCTAACATACCTGATATAAAAATGGAATTGTTGGATGATGCTCATATCTCCGATTTCAATATACACCCTGGGAGCACAAAGATGTATATAGATTTGAAGGAACATTTTTGGTGGGACCACATGAAGAGGGAGATTTCTCATTTTGTGTCAAGATGTATGGTTTGTCAATAAGTGAAACCTGGAAGGTAACAGCTTGGAGGAGTCATGAAACCTCTTCCCATAACAGAGTGGAAATGGGATAATATTTTGACGGGCTTTTTCATGTGTCTACCGAAAACTCCTAGATGGAATGATGCAATGTGGGTCATTGTTGATCGTCTAACCAATTCAATACATTTTCTTACTATAAGAGATGATTTACCACTTCAACGTCTAGAAAGACTATATATTAATAAATTTGTAAGACTCCATGGTGTACCTTTATCGATTGTTTCTGATCGAGATCCCCATTTTAAATAAATATTCTGGAAAAGTTTTTAGAATTCCCTAGATACTGAACTTTGTTTGAGCACTACAAACCACCCTCAAATTAATGGACAACCATAACAGACTATTCAAATCTTAGAATACACGTTGAGATCTTGATCACATGAAATTCAAGGTATGTGTGATCAATATTTACCTATGGTAGAATTTTACTATAACAATTGCTTCCATTAAAGTATTTAGATGAATCCACTCTGGCTAGACCACTTCCCTATATGGCTTCACGTTAGTACGTCTACTGATCATTAACATTAATGAATTTGTCTTTTATCAATAAAAAAGTATTCATATTGCACCAAATTAAGTGTTATATGGAAAGAGATGTCGCAAACCAAACTTTTTCCTTAATGTTGGTGAAGGAAAACTCCTAGGCCCAAAACATTTTGGGGAAACAATGGAAAAATTAAAGACTATCCAAATCCACATCAAAGCAGCCCAATATTAGAAAAATAGCTATACCGGTAACCAAATGAAGGATTATGAATTTTTGTTAGGAGGTCATGTTTTCTTGATGGTATCTCAATGGAAGGGTGTTATACGTTTCAGTAAAAAGGATAAATTGAGTGTTATGTACATCAGACCATTGGAAATTCTTGAATGAATTGGATTTGTATCATATCGTTTGGCAATGCCTCCAAGTCTCTACAAAGTTCATGATGTGTTCCAAGTATCACTATTTAGAAAATACATGCCTGACCGAACACATGTACTCACCTGTGATAAATTACAACTTGAACCTGATTTGTCTTATTGTGAAGAGCCTAATAGAATTCCTGATACTAGAGAATATGTATTGGGAAACCCGACAACCTGTCTAGCGAAAGTTCTATGGAGAAATCATAAGATGGAATACGAATCATGAGAAACAGAGGAACTTCTGATAAAGAACCACCCAAATATGTTTGTGCGGTATTATTATATAATTTTTTAGGAAAAAATTATTTTAAGGAGGAGAGAATGTAACACACCAAGCTTTCATGGTATGTATCCCTTTGAATAATGCAATATCTTGCATTGTATACAATTTCGAGATTCTAATACACCGCGACCAATCAAACTAGCCGTTAGAAATAGTAATACCCACTTTTTGAAATTTTATAACTTTTATTTTTTAAAATGGACTTCATTTTTGAATTCGGAAGATTGAAATTATCTTAGGGTGAATGTTTTTTATTTTTCTAAAAATAGTAAATTTTTTATGAATAATGAAAAACATTGCGTTGTTTGTTAAAACCGGATTTTTATTTAATTATTTATTTATTTTATGTTAAAATTTATTTTAGGTCAAAAGCGATAAAAAATATCTATATAAGTTCGATGTAATTCATTGGTGTCATTTTATAATAAGTTTAGATATATAAAAATTTTAATGAACTTTTTACCTTCTTTTACCCACCTCTTAGGAGCATTTTTAAATATGCATAAAACAAAATTTTACCGCTTTTGTGATTTGAATTTTAAAAATCCGAGAGTCATGGTTAATATCCGTAACTAAAATGTGGTTCAATAAGATAAAAATAATTTTTGGTGAATAGTAACTTTTGACATTTATTTACCACGATTAAAAGTAAATAGGGTAATTTAGGGTAAAATGATATCATAATTACCCTAACAGATGTCCTAATTCTATTGGATAAATATAATTCGACCAAAAACAACTATAGGAATAAAATATGATCCTCTTTGGTCCACTTGGATTATATTAGGACATTTATTATTATATTATTTGAAGAAGAGTTAAAAGAGTAAAATTCAAATTTTAATAACTAAACCATTTTTAATGTCGTGTTATACATAAGATAATTCGACTATAAATGGTCACTATAAACATAAAATATTTCCTACATAATGGTATTTTATTTATAATTTTTAGACATTAAATAATTAAAATTATTTATGACACAATGATGAGGTAGTAATTATGGTATTAATAAAAGATTAAAATAATTTATATTATAAATATTCAAATAAATGTAATTTGAAACATTTGATTAATTCCACTAATTTTATAGGTTAATAATACAAGTTATGATTGAATAAATAATTTTATCCGAAGTAATCATGTTGTTATGATTTTCTCAAAAAGAAAATACTAAATGGTGTCAAAATTGACATAATTGAGGTTTGAAAAAAAATACTATATTATTAATTAATATAATATTCATAAAATATACGGATCAGCTAGAGAACATATATAAGGTTATATATATTAATAATGAAAAACTAGAGGATCTATTGAAAGTTTATAGTAACTATATTAACTATATAATATAAAAATATAAAGAGACATGGTAAATGTCAAACTATTTAACAAAGAGTTAAATCTAAAATATATGGTTAATATGGTAACCTACACTTATCTAAAACGTATTGGTTGAAAGTTTTTAAACCCATACCCACCATAGACTCTGAATAAATTATTTTTGAGCCTTTAGAAACTGGAAAATTATTTTATTATAATATAATATTTCAAGCTTTTTCCTATAGTGACCATCACCTCTCCTATAAAAGGGTACTTACCCTTCTCTTAATTTCACACCTCCAAATCCATTTGAATCAAACAACCCATGCCCAAATATCCTCCAAACATTCCTATATTCATCCTAGAGTCCTTCCTTTGGTTATAAAGCCATCCTAGGGAGCCCTTTATATCAAATCAAAATGAAGAACCCAATGAAGAGGTAAATATTTCATAACCTCTTTCAAGTTCTTGTCTTCATCCACGTCCTATTTCTTTGTTGTTTCCATCATAAAATAAAAAATACATTATCTTATATATACTGTGATGTTATTATAAAAAATTTACGACCATTTTCATTATTATATCCATTATATGAATGACAAAGTCACCATACGTGCGTACGTACGGCTTACCATCTCCACATTGTGTTGTAGTTTGTCATTCAAACACTTCATTATTTGGATGGGTATAAAAATGAGGATAACTGATGTAAATAATAAATATATCCTGTTAATGATTCTTTATATATGATATAACTTCAAATTACATATGATTTCACCATCAATATAATGATATTCTCGCTTATGCATACATACAGATTACCGTCTCCATGAACGCGATGAGATTCATTCCCCATCGTAATCATTAAATAATAATTTTAATATTATGATTATAAATAATGTTTGAGAACATAATATAATTCTCGATAGGAATAAAATAAATTCTATTTTTAAAAAACACGGCTTACGTAACCGAGCATATAAGGGAGAACGTGTCAGTTAACACATGAAATGATGATACTACTTAAATATTATTAACAAAGAAATATTAGAGGATCATATATGATATTATAAATATATATATTTCTTGTATAATTTATTAACATTGATTTAACTATTATAAATGAGGTTGAAGTACCATCAGCCAATGAAAAGTACAAGTTAAGTATTAATTACACAATCTCGTTATTATTCAAGGTTGTTTTTACATAAGTATCTACTGGGTCATATTTATTATCCATTTCCATGTTTCATAAAAATGTTTTCAAAGGGATTATTTTTAAGGGTCCATTTTTCTGAACTTCATTTTAAATGTTTTCAAGATTTATTCTTCTAGACCTTTCTCATTAATTTCGATGTTTTCAAAAAGGTTTTAAGGATTTATTTATATGGACACAAATGTTTTAAAATTTTAATTACATTGAAAAGTTTCAAAGTGGTTTGGGACACATTGATTCAAAACTATTTTTTAAATGATGTTCTCTATAAATTATGTGAAATTTATATGATTTCATGAAAAAAGGGATATTTCCCCCAAAGATGTTTACTGATCATTTTCATCATTGTAAACATCTTTTACAGGATATTATTCTTGATCGAGGTTGATTTATTATGATACAAGTCATCCATATTGTATTGAAGATTTTTTGATATGTTTGATAGTGGTTGTGTTTTTTTATACCATTCATGGTTTATGGATATATTATTGACATTTCATATGCTAGTTTTAATATTAATGTTTATGTTATGTTTAAACCTTTTAATATGAGGAATGAATTGGACTTATTATGTGTCAAGTGGAGCCTGCTATAGCTCCTCAATGCATCGGTAGATCTCATGAGAGATACTAGTGTCTTGGAAAAAGGCCTTGACAAATTCTTTTTTGAAGTCTTGTCACATGGCCTTGACTATGTGGTTATGATGTCTGGCATTATGCATTCCATCATTAAGAAAGTGGAAATTGATATTTCATGTGATTATTCAACTAGTAGAATATCAATGTGGTTTAGTAAATGGAATTTATTTGATTTTATCTCTGCCATATTATACAGAAGTTTATGTTTAAAATGATATTTTTTTCTAATACATTTACATAAATTTTAATGCTTATTTATGAATGTTTCTGCTATATGGATATCCTCACTGAGCATCTAAGGTCACCCCTTTCTATGTTTTATTTTTCCCCGGATGTGAAGAAGTATTTTATGGTTGACATAAAGGGATATGATAAGGATATAAGTCTGTTCAAAAGGGGAAACTGTTTTTGGTGTTTTTATTTAATGATGTAATGTAAAACTTATGAATGTATCTAGTACTTCTAAGGCTACTAAATTGATCAGTCTTTCGGGACACGATTCCTTGTATCATGTCAATGTTATGTAATAATGCACCAACTCGAGGTAACTGGGTTCGGGGTGTTAAATCAAATATAATATGGGATCACGACTACCATTGAGTAGGAATATCAGACATGTGGGATTCCTTTTCCTTAGGTTGTTATATGTACACATTGACAAACACATCTAAGAAAAAGTACAGAGATAAAAAAGTAGGAAAATAAATTTCATGCATAAATATATCCCAATTGAGATAAAAACATAAGTATTTAATGCTTAAAAAGGAAAAAACACATGCCTAACAAAAACTTTAAAATCACCTAGCATACTTAGAAGAATACGATCTATGTTAAATTTAATGGCTGAAATGATCCTCAAACTATCTATGATAAACACCTAGATAAAAATACCTCACTATGCCCCACCTTCCTGGGGTCTTTTGAGGACTCCATCAAAATTCCTATGATATTCACACGACTCATCTAATGTACGAAAATCTCATGCAATGGTGAGTATAAAAATACTCAGTATGAACCCCAAAACCCTAGAAGAATTGGGAACAATAGAGAGGCAAAAGTCCTCTATACCTAGCCAAAGGGAACCTAATTGATAGATTTACATAATCTCAATCCATTATTAGTTATACGTGACTATTCGACTAATTACATAAGCGGTTTCAACCTAGACACATGAAAATAACACAAGGGCTCCCATATTATCCCTGATATACTTGTTTAGACTCCAATCTCATGAGGTTCTGACATCATGGTCAGCTAAAGTATTATAGTCAAACCACTAAAGGTAGCACATAACCATGAAAAAACACACCAAGATCTCCTTAATCCTATTTGGAGCCCAAATTAACGATACAATCCATTATGAACACCTCCACAATTATGGATGGAACATTCAATAGAACTTTCTCCATTAGGAACAAATCAATAGGTCGTCCTACAGTGCCCAACACCAATGGTTCTATCTACTATAACCTTATCCCTGTGAAAGTTTTTATAAACCCAAGTGGAGAGGGAAACCACTCACAACATCACATAGCTGAGGGATTACTACTTTAGACTATGCACCATTTTCTTACTCTCTAATGAGAGAGAATAGTGGAACACACAGCTTGATATTTATATATAGTCAAGGATGTTCTATCTATTAACAATCATATAAAACTGCTATGTGTTCTTCTTGTATGGGATCATACCTCATTCCATTATGGGAGAACTAATAATTGACCTTTTATTGTACCAAACTAGTGGAAGGTACCACTCCTCATAACCATACTCATTTTTTTCGGGAGCTGCAACTCGAATATAAAACACGCTTCCCACTGCTACTTTATGATTGTGAGTGTTACTCTGTAAATGAGGACCCACAACCTGGTATGACAGGGAAGTATAAATCACTATTATTGAAGAGTCTCACCCTAATTCAACAAGGGAGGACAACTCTCCAAATAGAGGACTCTCACCCTAACATGATAGGGGAGTACCACTCTCTAGGATAGAGGACCCACCCCCTAATACAACATGTGAGTAAAACTCCACAGTTTAATGACCCATATCCTAAAATTATAGGCGAGTGTCACTCCACTAGAATGATTACTATGGGGAACCCCCACTCTGACACGATATGGGAGTATCATCCTAATGATAGAGGACTCGCTCCCTAGTACGACATGGGAGTACCACCTTTGCCAAAACAACATGTATAGAGGACCCACATTCTGAAACACCATGGTTGTTCTGACTCCAAAGATATAGGACCCACAACTATAAATGGTAGGGGAGTGCCCAATCTTTCTATAAATCACAAATGAAGGACCCTTTACCTAAAACTAAATGGGAGAACCTACTCTATAGATAGAGGAACCACAACATGGTCTAACATGGGAGTACCTACTCTAGATATATGTGACTATACATTTATTCAAGGGAGTGTTAAAACCCAAATATGCAGGGAACCAAACAACATATAAATTAATCACTATCATCAGCACCCATCAACATTTATTTTTAGTTGGGTAACAATCAAATACACTCACAATTTCATTATTATAAAAGGTCGTAAAAGAAGGTGGTTCAAACCCCTTCGATTTAAATCTCAATTAACTATTTAATTATCATTATTCACGAAGTTAAAATCCTATTACCAAATATAGAAATGGGTTTAAACCCCTCTTGAATGTTATAAAAGTTCAGTAATGATGTGTCCACTTGTAGAAACTATGGTTTTTGTACCATTTTATAAAACATTATCAAGAGGATATCCACCATTTGTAACCACAATGATTTAGAGCACATATACCCACCTAAAACACATCAAAAAATAATTATTATTCTACGTAAACAACAAAATCCAATGATTAACTTGTAAACTACATTATCCTTTGAATAAAGATGGAAATATAGGGAAACTAGTGAGAAATTCACCAAAACCACCCTGGATCAATCCTCAATGTCTGATGTCGAAAGCCACTACAAAGGGGATGAATGAGCTAATTTGGATTTACTTCAGGTTCCTAGGAAAAGATAGGATCAAATGAAATGTGATCTAATAAGTGTGGATTTATGGATTTTTACCGAAGTCAAAAAATAGAAGTCCATGTCGCAGCCTCCAGCCCAAGCCACAACCCTAATGAATACTAAAGGTATTGTGTTATATAACCCCCACCCCATCATATATCTTTTGGTCATACCATACTTCAAGATTGATGCTTATATCTGTCCACTAATCCGAAAAAAGGATGAATAAATTATAATTTTGGATTCTTTACATTGCATGTCCCTATCGATTAGAAAGGGCATCATAGCACCTGCTCAATGGTGCAAATGATGATAAAAAAAAGAACCTCTAAAAACCAATAGATGACAAAAAAATGCCTTATATAGGATCCCCATGCCACAACCATAACCTATTGATATGGGATACAACAAATCCATGGACCTATATAGTTTCTTGCTCAAAAAAAATATAACCAAACTCAGCACTGAGCCCCCTCCCCCCTCCCCGAAGCCCTATCCAGAGCTACACGCCCAGCAATCACCTTTGAGTAAAATCCCCGGGATCCACACTACTGCATTTCCATGATTGGATTTATCACACTCTATTCTACCTAAAAAGCAATAAAAATGCTATAATTTTTTAAAAGTACCTCAAATATGAAAAAAATGAATATGTAATGGGAGTCAAATATTTGGATCCATACATTAGAGACCTCTCCAATCATTCTAGTCCTTGGGAATCCAAACCTACCAAGAATGAATATAGAGAGCTTTCCCAAACATCCACCCGTCATGATTCCTAACCATAATATATATACAAACAATCATGAAATCCATCCTAAATAACTTCTCATAAAACATCACGGTAAAAAAACATATAATCAAGAAAAGAAGAATGAAAAAAACTCAAAAATATATTTAATTAGAAAAACACTATATCCCATGATCCCATGTACTCTCTTCTAAGAAAAAATTCATCCATATCACTTTAACCAATGGAATGTTACACCCAAACATCACAGTATCATGATGAACCTGGATCATCACTAGCTACTCGAAAAATGATGTTTCATCCTTTATATAAAATTACCCTATGTTAATGAAGTGTGATTCATTGTAATGATACAAATGGAGATGAGAGACTTGGATGATTTAGTGATTTTTTTCTAGATTTAATAGAATTTCAAATTGATATTTCAATAATCTAGTTTGATAAAATAACTCAAAAGGCATAACAAACTTGTATGAGAGCTTATTGTACCTTCAAAACCACTACTTACCACATTGAAGTGAATCTTATAAGAACATGTAGTAACCAAAATGAAACTCCACAGTCATAAACATATGATCAGCATAATACATCATCATGTATTGTGAGGACTACACCCCTCATGAACAAGATAAATGTTCCATGTCATGATCTGGACCACATTAGGACCAAGAACATATAACCCTCCAATCTCATTCCAAAATAATAAAGAACGACATGTCCTTCTGTATAGTTCCTCTGACAAGGAATTTATAGTGAATTAATGATATTTTTTTACATTAATAATATTTATTTAATTAAAATTAAATTTCATAAGTTCCAAAAAGTTATAAAATTCATTCCCAAAACAAATCCTCTAGTTTCTGGATGGTTTACTCAATATTCCTATCATTCGGAGTGTCGTAATTATTACTAGGGTGAATCTAATGTCGATATAATATCATAATCCCCATATAACTAATGTTTTAAATTGATTTTAATTATTAAAGAAAGTAGTGCTCATAACTCAATGAAATCACACATCCTAATCTACTTACCTCTCCGACATAACATTCTCATTATCCATTCATTGATATCAACGAATCGGGATGATTACATAAACTAATAAAAGATTACCTAGATAGCATAAAAACATCCCTAATCATTGAGTATACCTGTTAAAAAATCAATCAATAAGACATCCATTTACAATAAATAATCTTCAAGGGATATAATAAATTATGACAACATTATTCATAGTCTTTGCCTATAGGAAAATAAAACATCGTCCAAAACACACTACCACCACCCATTTCATCATAGTTCACTAAAACTACTTCCAAATGACATGGTATGTCATTTATTCCCCTATGTGTACTATGAATGTTTAGATTTGAAACTCACTAAGGACTTCCTACCACATTGATATGGCAATAAAGAACCTCCCCTAAAGAAACATCAAATTCACACTATACTCCAAGAATCCCTCTAGAACATCACTATAACTAACAGGGTCAAAAATCATTATTTCCACTATCTCATCCCATGAATAATTCTCCCCCTATTTTATTAGACAATAATTTCCTATCATATGAAATAATTATTATCGACAATTATCCACCATTAAATATATTTGTATGACTTCAAACATCTTCATCTCCTTCCAAGCATCTATGAACTGCCAAAAAAATATCCTTTTTTGACATACAACAAAATATTATTTCTATAATTTTCATTTTTCTAGAGGATTTAGAGATATTTAAATAATGATATTAAATAAACATCATCCATGGAAACAAACAAAAATTTAGATCATGGTGAAAAAAGATATACCTAAATCAATTCTGATACATAATGACGATAACTCTATCCCCAATGAGGTAATAACTTAAAAAATACAAAAAAACATAATTGATGCTAACTCCAGACAATGGGAGACATAGTTATTCCGATGGTGTAATAACTTCCTAGACCCCTAAGAGATCAGCAATATTTTTGGGATGAATATACATTCAATTATCAATAGGGATTCTTTATAGAACACCTCAAAAATCAACCATTACCATGTAATATAGAGTACTTGAGAAATACCTAATATCCCATTTAGGAAGTTGAATGTTGCATATGAAAAGTTTTAAAAGAAAAAATAGTAACCCTTCCAGGTCAATTCAATCAATGTGGATGCATCCCATGATAATATAGATGAAAAAAACTAGTAATATCTAGAAATTACAAGTAATTTATAAACCCAATTCACATTAATTTATGGTTCCCATGAAACAACTGCCTCAACCGTCGACACGTTGATGAATACATGATGTTGAGAAACCACATGGCCAAGGAAATTAACCTATCTTGTCAAAAAATTACCCATTGAAAAAAATTTATAGGAATAATTGGTGTCGAAAAAACTAAATGATAGCTATAAGGTGATCAACATTATCCTCCTTTGACTTTGAGTTGATTAATATGACATTGATGAACACAATCACAAACTATTTCAAGAATTATTGAATGAAATGGGTCATGAAATCCAAAAACATAGACAGTTCATTCTTTATATATAACAGTTTGAAAAAAATATGGAGTTCCCATAACAACATATCAATATAGTATTTATTGTTTCATTCACCTTTAACCTGAACTTGTGATACCTAGACCATATATTTAACATATATAACCATCTATCTACTCTCAACTGATTAGAGAGATCAAAAATTCTTTCAATAGGGTAATAATTTTTTATCATAACATGATTCATCATTTAGTAGTCAGTACCATACCATATACTAAACTCTACCTTCTTCATATGTATTAGTAGAGATTCCTTGGTAAATTCACTAGGATGAATGAAAGACTTATCCATCAAAACATCTATCTATATCCTCATCTACAATATCATTGAAGTTATAATCTGATAAAGATACTTAAAAATTAAGGAAACAACATGCTTCAATTTAATCTGTTAAACATCATTTCATCGAGTGGTCATCTTATTGTCCTCCTTAAGAAATAATTACGAGAAATACCAACATAATCTTGGAACCTCCCATATCCTATAATTTTTTTAATTTCACAAGAAAACACATCCATCATTAAAATAAGGCATTATACCCATTAAATACCCATATAATAGCTCTTCATTCCAATAAAAATCATAGGAATTCAATCTACATAAAAAAATAAATTTTTTCTATATAAGAAATTTATAATATCACCCAAGGAATTAAACTAATTTTAGCCAAGGATGATATCATATAAATGTATATTTATAATGGAAATGTCCCCAGCTGACTGATGTAACCTCGTCATTAATGTCCACCCCATCAAACCTCAGAAATGTTGGTCTAGATTTTAATGGGAATCATCAACCCCATGTAAAAGACAACCCTATATTTGTCTATTCCAAGTGAAAGAACACAGTTGGGGGAAAATGAAGGTCAATATCCCAAAACATGAAAATATTTGAATGGGTACATGATAAAATTATCATAATTCTCATGATCTCTAGCTCCTCTGGTGCTGAAACATTCACTACATGTAGTATAGCATGGCTAGTAGCCCTAACAATCAATGGATTGACACCACAATGTCTACACTCAAGATTATATCCCTAATCATGAGAAAAAATATGGGGTTAGCCTCTACATGATTCATCCCCTCTCATTTGAGAATAATATTTCTACCCCAATGGATAAAACCATATTAAGAGATATTTATTTAGAGGATGAAACTAAAGCATTAAAAACCCACTAAATTGAGCGTGGAGAACCAATGATCACTTATTTAGATGATGGCCAAAACATCCAAAAGACACAGTGTCCCAATGTATACCAAAATACATGGAGACAACTAGTCTTGGAATCGAGGAAATAATTTTTATGAGGTTGACTCCCTAATAGTTGAAGCCTTAATGGCCATCGAACCAGAGATCTTCTACTCGAAAATTTATTCCTTATGAAATCATATATATTCCCTAATCATGGAAAACCTCCGCATGAAGGAATATACTCAATCACCTACACATTCATATGAACCTCCAGGTGTGATAGTAATGTAAATGGAGTAACGACATATGATTTGGATGGAAAGTGTGACTCAGTATGAAAAATTTATCGAGAATAATCATATATATAAACGTATATTGAATAAGTAAATAGATCATTGATCATGATTCCAAGATCCCTACATTAATATATCGCTTTATATTGAGATATAAACTCATTCCTCTTCAATAAAATAATTTTTTATAAATTTTACATTACCCCTGACACATTCTAAAAATAGAGACATGAATGATATTTCACTTCCATTCAAAAAGATAATACCTCCACCATGGACTTAACGCTCCCTACTTTTGAATAACTACAAATTTGACCCAATAACCCACAAGGATCTCGATAAAACTAAAAATGGTATCATGCCCCTCCAATTATAAATTTCATTCTAGATTGGAAATTCTATCATTCTAATTCACCAAATCATTCTTCTGAAAATATTACAATGCCCTTTGCAACTAATATTACTTGTCAACCAGATCCACTATCCAATGAAAATAATTATCAACAAGATAAAAATAGACTCCGTCAATCAGACATGAATGAATAATAGGATGAAAATTGAAATGGAATGAAGGATTTCCTAAACTATATGTAATGAATATTTGTAGTAGCCATTTATTTATTTTTAAATTACCAAACCTATAACCACTAAATTAAAACAAGAAAACAAGTGATAAATGTTGACTGTACCCCTCATATGTCATGACCTTGTAAGAGGCATCAAATCACTAAGTCATTATATAGGATTAGTGTCCTTATGAAAGATCATGGGGGCCTAAAATCTCACTTCCTATAAAATATTTATAGACCTATGTTACACGCCAATATCAAAAAACACAATTTCCTCACCAACCTATGAAATAATAACCATCCATAAATCTATAACCCATCCTATTTCTCCACCTTTTCCTTTCATACCACTTTTAAATTAACCGTACCTACAAATACACCACTCATATGACTATAATGAAGGAAGTAAGAAAATGGACCCTAAGACCCAACTCTAGTACTCTATTGGTTGGAGACTAGAATAGAGGGTATAAAAATCTCACCAATGAGATCTATTTTCTTATGTAATAATAGGATTAAAAAATAGTAAAAATTAAATAAAATTTATTCCATGGCATTAAATTAAAAGAAACCAAAACCATCACAAAATGAATGAGTTAATAAAACAAATACCGAAAAATCTCTCTAATAAAATAAAATAAAAAGGTAAGGTTGTTACATTTCAATTTCCTTGAGGTTTGAGCAAGTAATTAACTTCATGGTAGAACATTTATTCCCAGGAACATGTATATGTGCTGTATATAAATATGGAGAACATAAATTTACACTATTTATGCTATCTAAAGACACTATTGCAAATAAGAAAAAATAATACTAATTAAAAATGGATAAAAACAATTATTTGAACCTACGTGGGTCTACTAACCAAGAACAACCTCACCATGGCACCCTAGAAAAAAAACTCATCCCCAAATAATTATATAACATTATGAATAATGATAATGAGTTCCCACACATATCATTCCCATGACTTTTACACCCTCATTTTATAACATCAAATGTCATGTGATTCTAAAATCTTTGTTTCTCATTATTACCTGCCACCCGAATGAAACTAACAATCACATAACATATCAAATGAATAAAATCAGGCAATCACACTATATCGCACCAAAATACACCAAAATTTTATCATTACAATTCATCAATAATAGTTACTAGATTAGTAGGGTATCATGAACATTAATAAAATAACCTTTACCCTCCTCCAATCTTGTATGACTCCATCATAAGATTTTTATTACATGTATTCTTATCACTCATGAAGAAACCTATGATATAATATCAAATCATATCTTTATAGATCACAGTTTACTTCTTTCTATCATAGCCCATATAAGTCATCATTTTGGAGATGATATAGCTAGAATGATCATTTAGCCATCCATCTTACCTCCCAACAATTATATTTAGAAATACATCAACTAAATATATGTGTGTATTCTCATGGTGATCGGTATGAGATGAGTGAATATAGAAAATATGAGGGAAAATACATGGTATATATATATAACCAAAAACTATTCAAACATAGGATTTCAAAATAAGGTGTTGACCAACTCTCAATATCACCACCCATCCTCAAATCACTGCCACATTCTCTACCACCACTAAAAAACTACATAATCAAATTACCACTTTTCATCTACTTTCTTAAATTAATATATATTAATGAATTCTAATTACCAAATAATTTATGTTTAAAAATGATTCATGTCATATATTCTACCCAATTAGTTCACAATAATAATATACCTATTAATATATTATACAACTTGTAAATTTATTCATATTATATTAACCGATTTAAAAAACTGATAAATGACTCATATATTATTTATTATGTAATTTAATTACCAGTTTATTAATTTTAAAATCACAAAACCTCAAAAAAAACATACCATTATCCTAAATAGCCAACTATCCCCAATTCACCACCATGAATAGCCACATTACATTCTTCCTTACAACAATCTGATCACAAAAATATTTCTAGAACAACCATACCATAACATGGGTAAAAACACATCACATATCTTCCCTATAACACGAATAGACAAGACACCACATAATAGTACCATAGTAGGACAAGATGACCCACCATATAAGAAAGGTACACCACTACCACAAATCACAGAACATTTCAAATCATAACTACACACAAAAAAATCACATTCATCAAAGGGGTGATTCATGGATTACACTTTGTTATTTTGGGGTTATTCTAACATAGTCCATATATTCTTGAGAAATCAATTCATTGTCCAAATATAAATTATTAACCATTTATTAATGGTTGAATCAATAAAATAATATATATTGTGGTCCAAAAAACATATTTATTCATCAAAATAATAGGTTCCAATATTCATAAAATTTATATGGGGATCAATCCTACACAAACACAATATCTTCAATATAAATGGTTTTATAATCATAACATTCGAACGAAATCCTAAAAAACTAAAATTAACCATTTAATTATCGGTATAAGGTCATTGAAAACCATATATAAAAAGTTAGACAAGAGTTAAACCCCTCATGCCTGATACAAAATATGAGAATAGATGGATTCTCTAAGACAATATCAGGTTTTTTATCTATTTTTTCAATATTTAATTAATAGGAAACCCCCATTAAGAACTACAATAATTAATACAAATAATGTTTATTTACCTTGTAAAATGAATTCCTAGTTCCAAAAAACGAAGTAAAATAGAGGAAAACAAAAGTAGAACCCATCGAAAACACTATATTTCAGTCAAAAATGGATGAGGATGAAACCCACTATAAAAGGGTAGAATGTGATCCCTTAGATGAAATTGGGTCACCCATTAATAGAGTTAAATAATTGAAATTATTTCTAGTTAGAGGGGAAAAAAATTTATATTTAGGTAAAAAATACATGTCTATGATAACGACTCCTAATCCCTGCTATATCCATACTGAAAATTGAATGTATAATTGCTTAATACCCCACACCACCTAATAACCGTACTGGTCAAACTGGAATATAATATATAAAGCTACATCTATCTTATTGTTTCAATAAATGGTGAGTAATACCATGATGAATTTATAAGAAACATGTTTAAGACCTTGATCGACTAGAAAGGGATTCACCATATCCCCATCTCTATGTTTCATTGGTGCCTAAAATAACAAAATAATTGAATATCAAAACCAATAAATCCATGTTTTTAATTGGTCTCTAAGTAATTGGAATCGCTATTTAAAATAGGATATTCCATATCCATGGATCCATGGAACAGAAAAACATGATAACTAAAATAGATATTAAAGCTAGTTTGTGGACCCTTACACAACAACCAGATCTCTACACCGCATTGTTAACATATCGAGCACAACCTCTTACTTCAAGATGAAACTATTCCAAAAATTATTGAAGAACCCCTATTACCCCCAAATCACCTCCAAACACATTGGAACATTCCCTATGTGCCTCAAAAAAAAACACAAAATGAAGGGATTCTGTGGTATGTGACCTTACATGAACCACCATTTTTCATATCTTATCCATGATATGGGTAATTGAAGTGTCCCTTGTACATACATACTAACTACCATTTCTATGTTGTGACATGATTAATCTTACATCACAAAAAAATATTGATAATGATAATATAATATTAGGTGAATATATATGAGATATATTATATTTTTATGGTTATAGAATGATAAAATATTATTTATATTTTATTTATTATTTTCATTTGAATATTAGATAAACAAAAATGTGTACTTAGAGAATACTAAAGTGATAAATATTGTATTTAAAATTTTTTAACTGATTTTTATTGATGGTTACAAATAGGTATATAACACATATGAATAAAATTTATATCATTTTTTTAATTTTTAGATGTTGGATCCATGATCATTATTCATGTATCATAAGTTTTGTATTGAAACATATATGGATAAATATGAAGTAAATAGACAATGATAATGATATAATGTCGATAAATATGTGATAAGATGTTATATAATATCCATGAATTGAAATATATGATTGAATATGTTTCCATTATAGTTGAAATATTAATATAAATTTATTATAGAGGCGGTTAAAATGAATTATGATGAAATTCAAACCTGAGGTAATGGTTTCACATATCAGTTTTGTTTTTCTAATTCATATGTCATTTTCCCCACTAGATACATTCATGTGTTATATATAATGAAACAATTAATTTTTATATCACTAATATATTTTTATTCAAGGAATTAAAATTTTTAATTGATGTTATTTATTTCATGGGGACTAAGATTCTAAATTTTCTATAGAAGTAACTGATTAACATTATAAGCAGACTATTTACAGAAATTGATTATTATTAAATTTTATAAGACAATATTATATGATTTATCTCTCTAAAATATAAAATATTATCTTCTCCTACTGTTATTTCTAGTTATGAAAATGTTTCCTTCCATTCTCCTCCAACGATGAACTCTAAAGTCTAAATTAATATTTTTCAGGAATATTGGAATTCCTTATATATTTTATCAGGAATCATTTACATACATGATGTTTTTAAATAATTTTTTTTTAATTTTTTTAAATAAATTAAAATTATTTATTAATTGAAATATTACCAATTTTTGAATTTTTATAAAAATGATTAAATGGTATATTATTTTCATTTTCTGGATAAGGTACTTTTACAAAGGTGTATATAGAAACTTATTTTTAATATTTACCACAAAAATATATTTTACCACAATTATGAAAAAATAATTATATTGTAGATTAGTTTACATGATTCAATTTTTCTTTTCAACATAAATTTATTTCTTTACATTGTGGATATATTCATATTTTATATTTTCAATTTTCCTATTGAAGGGGTATTTTCCTCATGAAATTTTAAAATTATTATTTAAATAGTCTTTTTTTCTAGGAAAACATCCATTGATGTAAATTATACTTCATGAGGAATATGATATGACAATAAAATTATTATTATTTCTATGGATTGATTTTGATTATGATGATGAAAACTAGATGAAACTTTGTTTCCATTTCACCTATTATAATATGATGAAATGATTATATTTTTTCATGATCTTATAGGACCCATATAAATCCCTTAGGTTTATATGATGGATAGGTCAATTTTGTATCTCAAAATACCTGGGTAATTATTAATGTCTAATGAGACAAAAGAATATTGGTGGTTCTCTCAAGATAGAAATTTGTAAAATTGAGGTTATCAAAAATATCAGGGTCGGTACTCAGGTGATTTGCTAAATCCCAACAAGTAATGAATTCCTTGATAGGTATCCTTCATATAATATTTATATTATAATAGTAATTACAAAATTTTATTCCTCTATGATATATTTATATGTTAATGATATGGTCTAAGGGTTCATGATAATTTATTATTATATGTATTATATCTTATAAACATGAAAAACCTTATTCCATTATTCTTATATAATAAATCCTAGGTCTGTTTTTAAAATTTTAATATAATATTCTTTTACCCTTATGCCCATGTGGTGATAAATTATGATCATTGAAAAAAAAATATGTTGTTTACCCTTACAGATTAACTGATCCCACTCATTATTACGTTTCCTTTCCAATAGATTTTATGAAATGATTTAAATATTCTATTTTTAAAAACTGTACTATTTTTGAATAACTAATTGTGAGATATTAAAAATCATTCATGAAATCATAATATTATATATCTAATATTCAATAAATCTTAAACATTACATTTATATGGTTTGTATTGTTATAATATGTATCAGATATTCAACTAAAATTATATAACATTTTTTATATAGTATTTATATGTCTCAAACTATTATGTCACATATTCATAGAAATGTGATTGGTTAGTTTCTAGGAAAAGGTCTAATCACCTTTGATCAAAATATTGGAAGATGTTATCGATCAGTTGTGCCTCCATCTTACATTCAATCATTCTTCACCTATCATCCTTCTTTTATTCTAAATCACTCATCATTCTCTTATACATTATTGATATAGGGTTTAGTCACCCCATTTTTTATTAACTTATTAACACTCTTCCCACTCATTAGTTTCAACATAGATGAATTTATTCCTATAAACATGGGTTTGTTTCCTATTTTTTTGAAGATATATTCGGTTTTGTTAGCCATTTCAATAATGTCATCATACTGGTGATGATTTTTTAATGTGGTGTTGTTTCCTATTAGTTTGGAGTATCAAATTTTTATTTTATTTTAGTGATATATAATTTTAGTATATTTTCATTAAATAAGGAAGGGGTTTTGTTGTAGTGGAGGGTATAGTTTTTAGTTACATCCCTTGGACACATAATGTTTTTTTGGATTCATGATCCTTAACCCATTTCCCAATATGATATGATTGGGAGAATTCAAATTTTTTATGTGGTGTTTGATTTATCAATAATGTTTTAGGAATATCTTTCATTTATTCTCTCTTTCAATTTGGATCTCAATGAAGGAGTTCCTTTTTCTAGTTGTGGTGGTCTCGAATGGGGGATTATTTCAAATGATGTTTCTGTTTTTTCTAAATATATTAATCATTTGATATAATAACATTGGTAGATTCTCAACAATGCATGGGGGAAAATTAGTGTTTGGACATTATCATTATAATATAATCCTTTTATATTCACCTCATAATAATTTTATTATAGTAATTTACTCGTTATTTTATATTTCTTTCATTATTTGTAACACTTACAAAATTGCCAATAAATTTACCATGTTAAATATTAAAAAAATAAAACATATTCAACTATGAAATAGGGGAATAATCATCCACCACACATGAAAATTTTATAACCTATTATTTAGTTCGATTAAGCTATGAAAAATCAAAAAAATAAGTGTTTTACCAGACACTCAATAGTGGTGAAAAAACCCTATTCTAAATACCTAGACTAGTGATAAATTAATAAAACTTTACAACCTCACTAGATCTTTATAAGACAAGTATAAATAGTTTTTAAATTGTTGAATTTTATTTTACCACCTTGATACTCCCCCCAGTTAATACATTTGTTTAATTTTACAATAGTTCTTTTTTCCATTTAATTTTTTTCTATTACTTTGAGGCACTGAAGGCATCAAAATCATCAATTTAGTCATCCCTTGTAGGAATAAAATTATTTTATACACTTTTAATGTTCATATTATGAAAGTTTATTTTTTTATTAAACACGTGTTTGAAATTTTCCCTTATTTTTATTCTTCTCTTGTACTGATTTAGTGTTCATTATTTCTCTCTTATAACTATATGGATCATATTGATTTTTCCTCTTTTTAACCTCAAGTACAACTAGACCAATTCTCATTCTTCATATACTTTTTCTTGAGAAAATAGATATGGAAATAACTCTCTTATACACTTATCTATTCTTCTGTATTTGTTATTAACTGGAAAATATATATTGGATTTCTTATAAATTATTTAACTATTGTGTATTTTTATAAATGGACTTATTTTTGTATCTGTAATCTTATTTTACAGTAGCTAATTAATCTATCATGATTTATACCATATCATTAATAATAATCATCTTTCCAAAACATGATATATATATGATATAATAATAATAAAAATTAAGCATTAGTTACTTCATCACACATACCTCTCTTCCATATTACCTTATATGGGTTCTTTTTCATAACTTTATATATCCACATTGTAATTATTAATTAATTTAATTTGTTAAAAATAAAAATAGAATTATCATCAAAGTATTTTTATATATTACTTTATATTTAAAATTATAGAAATATTATCTTATAATGAAGAATGAATCATGATCTACATATCATTATATTATGCACTAAATTCATGGCCTATCTATAATATCCAACTAATTTCATAACTCCTTGATAAAAGAGCCGATGAACTCAGGTATTCTTCATTCTCTTTCTAGAGAATGTATCCCACAACCAAAAAATCTACATTATTACTGTTACAAATAGTATCTAGCATTATACCTAAAACAATATAAGGAGAACTACCCCTTACACTTTCTCATAATGAATGGTAGATGTATTCATACCACATGAAATGAGAATTCATTTCCTTGTCATCTGAACATAGAATCTACGGATAATAAATAACTCATGAAGAACCTTTGTTGACACAACCTTCAGTATTATCATGGTTTCTCCTTCGACTAACTTATCTAATAGTATAACACCAGGCATGTTTTTCCATTTAAATCACACCCCAAACATAAATCTGGTTTCATTTCCCCCTAGATTGGATGTTTAGTTGTAACTGTACAGAGAAGCTATAGCTCTTGAAAATGGGATTGGTGGTATGTTTGGTAATTTTTAATACCAATATAATTCGTTAGGATGAGTTGGAACAATAATGGGGGACAATCAATTAATAAATGACCATCTCATATACATAAATGATTTATATCACTCTATAACCTCTTATAGTTTGAAGAACATGGTAGATCCTCCCATCATCGAAAGATCATAACACACATCCCATGTTCGAACAACATCCCACACTCGAGCTATATAACAATCAATCTCACTACTCCAATGAACGGTTATTCCACATTGTGCATGGATACATAATTCAATCACATCATGTTCGTACACAAAATGACACCTCTCACGGTTGATTTCCCTTGGCACGGTCAGACCTCATGGAATCAAACCTCTCATGGTAGCATTCCCTTTCATGTTAGAGATTCTAGGTGTTGAAAACCCTCCAAGTCTCAATGATTGATGATGATCTCATTCCATTACCAGGCATGACAAATAAATTCTATCATGAAGAACTTGTCTTATACATTCTATTTTAATAAGTGTATAGTGTATCACGTATTTTGTTTTCCAACATCACTACTACAAAACCCCGAAATTTCATAAAATGTATTTCTATACATAAACGTTGTATCACTAGCTATTTTCATAAAAATCTCAATCCTAAACAATATCAAAAGTTTTTTGGATGAATATCATTATGAAAATTTTATATTAATAAAACATCTACTAAATAAAATTATTACATTCATTTATAAACTAGTACACAAGAATAATATGAACAAGTAATGTTTTAAGTGATTTTTTTAAAAAGTAGTTTTCATTTTATATTATTTTCATATAAAATAAATATTTCTAAAATTTATAATTTTAAAATTTGAAAATAAATTTAATTTTATTATTTATATTATTAATAAATCATATGATTACTTTTTGTGATTTTCCTAATATAGTCTACATTATTTTAAATAATGATAATTTAATTTTTCTACCAAAATTAATAATTTCAGGTCATTATCAATATATGTAAAATACCTAAATGTTTATAAATAAAATAATTGATTATTTGTTTCTAAATAGTATAAATATTTAATTTATACAATCAATTGAACATAAAACTCATATGTTCAAAACATTATTTTGGAATTAACAAATATAAAAATTTAGTATTGGTGTTTAGTTTTTTAGTTAATCATTTTAATTATAATATTTTTTGGATCGAATTGGATAAAAATTAACTCTTAATTTTTTATTTGCATCACTTTAATATCATTAATTAAACTGATATTTCCAAATTTATTGAACAAACAAAATTTTGGAATATAAAAAATAATTTTATTTAAATTGATATGTGTTATCTATGATAATATTAAAATTACCATATCTACCATTTAAAATTAATATTTGATTAAATTATTTTAATATTTTAGATTAATTTGTTCAAGTCATTTAATATCATAAATTTCATTTTTTGATATAAAATTAGTTATGATGGTAAATATTCATTACCATTGTAGAACAATTATCTTTCAAAGAATGAAACAATTATAAATTATGGGCATTCGATGGATCACTTTCAATTTAAAACTATATAATGAAGCATAGAAATGTATAAAATTAAATTGAAACTCATTTAATTGGTAATTATTGATAAATATTAATAATAAGTCATAAAAATTCCACATCACATTATTCAAAAAATATTATTCTAAAAATTATATTTTTTAATTTAAAATCTAGTGACAAAAATTTAAAAATTTATATATGTAAAATATATCCAATATTAAGACTCGTTAAGTATAAATTTGATATTATGAGTAATTTTATAATTTTTCATATAAAAAAGTAATAATAATGAGTAATAACATTATTAATTATGGTAGAAATGTTTAATCTAGGTGTCCCAAAGTTTATATATTTTATGGTCATATAAACATTATAGAAACAATTTATTTGAATAAAATGTTTACCCACATATGCCACCTATCACTTCATCGCATAACTCAATAATCTAAAATAACACTCCCAACACCCATGTGATGTCGTTATGACCCCACACCTATCATTTGTTTCAATTAAAAATATTATCTATTTTACCAATAGAAGGAGTTTAATCCCCCCACACTATATCCTCGCACTCTGATAAAAAAGAATTGAGAATGAATTTATCTTCCCTACCCATATCTGAATCCCTAAAAATGTGTTGTTATGGTTATAACGAGTCATTCAATGCATTATAAAGATACATACCATGGTATGGGTCCTCCTCCCCCTCCTGTTGATTCAATATTTTTTTGGTTTTAATCCCTTTTGATTTCAATATGTTTCCCACTCCATGTGTTCATAATAAGTCATTTACTGTCCATAGAGTTCAATAATGATCATGTATTACACTTATCTCTCATTAAATCAATTTAGAAATTAATATTTTATAGTTTTAATATAGCTGAAATCACTATATGTTTTCATCCCTCTATTTAATTTGTGCATATCATTTCTTAAAATCCATTTGATTTACATATGATATTCATCCAAACAATTTTAATAAATCTTTATATATCAAAATAATTACCTATTAATTAGATACTATCTTTCCCACTAAATAAAACCATTCTATAATCCTATTTATACCCATCAATCTACATAAATCATTCCATGAATTTTCCATATTCAAACTAGATATAATCAACTCTACTATTATTTAAAAAAATCAATATATATAAAAATAATAAAATGGTATCTATATAATTTTTTTTTAAATACGTGTTTAATTTATTTTTGTATATTATTAATATATTCGAGGATCAATTTCCTTTGTTGGGATATTCTGCATGGTTTTTCATCTAAATAACTATTTATTTATGAATGTGTAGATATTTAGTACCAATGATCATTTTAATGTGTAATTACTTCCTGTTTACATATAATATCATAAATAATTATTGAATTAGTAAGATTCACAATTATTCATGATATTACTTATTATAGGATAAAAATGATATTTTCTAGAAAATGTATTATGTTATAATTCAAACTATTTATTGAGTAATAATGTTTCTCTTTAAGCTTCGTAATTTGATTCATATAATATAACTTATTTTAACCTTCAGCAGTAAAGTTTGATTCAGTTTTTTTATTTATTGGTTTTATTTATTTTTTAAATTGAAACGATTTTAGGAATAATTCTCATCCCCTTTCTTATTTTCCATTCCAAAAAATTTACTCTATTAAAAATAGAAATAAAATTATATGTTCCCTCATGTGACTATCATATTCTTATTCCCCGTATTCAAAAAATAAATTTATGTTATAGTTATTTCATATATATTTTCAAAAAAAAAAAAGAATTTCAAAATGACCCAAACTAGATTCAATAAATTAAATTAAATTTTTATTTATTTTCCACTCCACAGAACAATTTTTTTCAAAGATCTATTATTAAGGGATCATATTAAAATTAAGTGTTCACAAGAGTTTTTCAACTAAAAAATTTGAATTATTTATGTATTTTTTAAGGTTCAAGTATGTGATGTTCGATTTTAAGTAATTTTTTTTAAAATATTTTCAATTATATAGTAAAAAAAATAAATTTTAATATTACCATTACTTGTTATTTTAAAACAATGTTATACACTTTTTCTAGAAACTTTTATATGATTTTATTTCTATTTCACTATTTTCCCCTAATTTTATTATTTATTTTGAATATAGTTTGGATGATTAACCATAATAAATTTCCTATGAAATAATAATTTTGGGACATTGTGTTATTTTTGTTAATTGTTTACATTTTGGTTTACATTTTACTTATACAATCTAGATATTTTATAAAACCCATTTTCCATTGCTAACGTTTTTATGATTTTATGAATTATTTTTTTATGTGGAAAATATGTGAACAGATTATGATGGGTGGAGTGAAATATCACACTACAATTCGTAGGTGAAGGTTTCATATCTCATGTGATAATGATTTTTTTTGTTTGTATAATTATGGTTTAACTACTATCACAAGGTTTTTATTGGTACAGTATCTATTTAGTTATACTCAGAAGGTTTTGTGTGGGTACAATTTATTTTATAAAATATTACAAAGGTGTGCATGCATATCACTATTGATTATCTAAGCTTTCATGTCTATTCGTTAACATAATTTCAAACAATGTCATCTAAAAATTAGGTATTTTTTTATACCTATATTAACTCCATAATCTTATGAATATTCCTATACCAATGTTATTCTCTCATTGAACATTTTTATTATCAAAATTTTCCAAAAAAATATTTCTTCCATATTACATGTAACAATATTTATGTTATATGATATGTTTGGTATTATTTCCATATGTAAAATGAATATACCCACATTCCCATTTAATCCTCACATGTAAATTTTTTTTTTATCAATTCAGTTAACTTTTGTTGACTATCTATAATTGAACAATTATTAGGTTTCTATCACATAGGTTTTAATGATGTTTTGTTATTGGAATTCTATATATGATCTGATATATTTTGGTTATGTGAAATGTCACCTGGTATTTTAAAATATTATTTTTATATGTCTAGACTATAATATAGTAAATATATGAGTCATGTAGTTTTGAGACATTTGTGTTATGTATTTGATTAATAATTGATTAATTTTTATATATATGGTTGTTTATTATCGATCTTCAAAACATCTAAAATTGGGTTTCATATTATTAATATGAAATCACAATCCCCTAGTTTCTCAATACTAGTAACTAATTATACTCTTGAATAGTCATGCACACTTGCCTACATTTTTACCTCCCTTCATGAACCATGTATCTCTTCTGCCCCACTCATGCTCATCAATTCCTTCCCATGCATTCTCTTTGCCCCCATACAACCATAGGTTGTCCATGTCGGCTTGATCCTACATTGTGAGATCTATCACCATATATTTGAATGAGTTATCACACTAAAATTCTTATAGATGGTAAAAGTTATTACAAACACTTGGATAATTAGATTATAAATATTTAATTAAATTTTAAGCCAACTCTAAATACAATTCATCATCAACCATCCTCTTGAAAAAAAAATTTCATGGACTTCCATGAATATCTTCTCCATCAACAATATAATGCACTATTCATCATCATCCATATAAGTTTCTAAAACTCTAAAAAAACAAGGTTGAAACTCTTAATTAATTTCCTTGAAACCTAATCTTCCAATATAATTCATATGACTAAGTAAACATGTTGTAATCACTATTTATCCATAAATTGTTTGTTACAATAAAATAAAATATCATTGAAGAAAATAAAAATCCATACATGCAGCTCAAAAACCCCAACTATTTTTCTTGGAAATTATTTTCTAATTGATATATCCATATTTGATATATTTATTATTACAATCCACCTTTCTTGTCAAATATTATTTTAACTTTTTATACAATTAATGAAATAAATAGACTGTACTTACAAAACGAGGTATCAATTCATACCACGAAAAATTCCATCAACCATTCTACTCTCTTCGTACTTGATCCATGTTTCGTGTTGGAAACAAGGTGGTGTAGTATAGAATGAAATGTTTTACCATATCAAATATAATGATAAAAAATAAAATACATATTTAAAATATTTCATTCATGGACAATCCAACATTATTCTTAAATTAATTTTTATACAAAATAGTTATAAAATAAATCATCTAAAATAACTCCACTCATAGAGATATATATTTTAATAACATTGTTATATGTAAATAAGGATTAAAAATATTTTTATCTTCATCATCTACTTACTTTTGTTATGTAATTGATTAATTTATTACATATCATTGAGTTGTGATTTTTTTTATTTTAAGTTTCAAGGATAAAGATAAGGATATAATACATATTCAATGACATGATCACCAAGATCATTAATGAATAATAATATTTTATTTAGATAATTATTGTGGAATATTCTTTATTATTTTCCACATGTATCCCCCTCATGAAGACAATAATCATGATATTCTTAATGATTTATCTCCTACAAATATATATAACATTACATTCATTATTGAGAATAAACCATAATTGATGTTAATCATGTGGAGGTATATACTTCATAATTTTCATATCCTTAGAAAAAATGATATTTTTTAACACATTACATTATGAATTCCAAAATGTGGGATCTTCTTATGATGGTATCATCTAAATATGTCAACCATTTGTTGACAATAGTTGCTTAGGTCAGTTTTATAAAATATGATTTGTAATTATATTTTCAAGATAAAAATTTTAGGGATCCATTAGATAATTTGAAATATTCATCTAGACATTCAAGAATTGAGAGCCATCATTCTTTATTGAGTTCTATCCTAGGAGCATGCTTTTCTATTAATTTACAAAATTTAATGGCAACATATAATGAATAATGTGTAAGGTTATAAGATGTATCATCATTTAATCTCAATTTTAATAGAATGGTTGATATATTTTTATCAACCATGTTAATTTATTATATTTATCCTTCATGTTTTAACAAAACATTTGTTAAATATAATCTGGAACATAGAATCATGGATATAATCACATTTCTAATTTTAGTTTTTTTTCAATTGGTTTTTTGAAAATTATATTATTCAATAATTATATCCTATTAAACATTTTCTATTGTATTGAAACTCCTATTATGATGGAGTTATAGGGAAAAAATTAATAGGAACATTTTCATAAATATTTCACACAACACATACAGTATATTTTATATAAGAGTTTTCTTTTATTGATAACCACTCATGAAAGTCTTCATATTCAAGTGGAACATCTAGTATTAAATTTACAATCGAAATTATTTTTATTGTATAGTTTCGATTATTTATCTAAATATATTTATAAATTGGTATATGATATTCCCAGAGATAGGAATCCTTCATTTAGTCATCACATGGAAGCATGTGAGTGTTATTCTTCACATAAATCACTTTATATGTTATCCCCTTAGGTTCTTGTAAAACATGATTTACTCGAATTAACCATCAATCATTGTTCATATTCTTTGGTATGTATATTGATTTGAGGCATTATATAATTTCTTTATCATGGATGGAATGCATTTATTCACTTGTTTTTTCTTTTATTGTATGATTTCTAAACATTCATAGATGTTAATGCACTATTTTTATGACCATTCTCATTTATTTTATCATATATTTCTTCATGGATATCAAATATATTTCATTTATATATATTCTATATCATCTATTTCCTTCAATTATTCTCAAAATTTATCCACCATGAATTTTTATTCCCTTTAACATTATTGATTAATGAATTTTAACAACAATCCCATGCACAATTAGAAAATATTTGGCAACACTTGCATTGACACACAATCCTTTGTGTTCTTATATTTTCTTCTTGTGGTCTATATTTTCCTTAAAAATAGTCATTGAATTTTTTTTCATACTTAACCACTTTTTTGGATTATACTAGGGAAAAAAATTCAAAAAAAATTCACTTATCCATAATTTAAATATTTATTGGATCCCCCAATGTTAATCATCCACACTTGTACATAGTTAATTTTCAACCCCATATTTTTTATGAAAATAGCTATACAAAAAATATTTCAAAAGTTTATGGAATATTCTATTTTATTCATGGATAAATGAAAAAGGAAATATAATTATTTCTTGATCTTATAATAAAATAATAGAGGTATTTTGACATATGAATCCTCCAATAATATTTTTTGTAAAATAGCTCCACGCTTCATTGACTTTGTAGACTCAATATATCCCCATTTCACAATTATACAATTTTATTTCAAATTCTACAATATCAAATGGACATGATTTATATTATCAAAAATTAATTCAACTCTATGTTTAGTGTGTTCAGTGTTGATTCATTTAATTCTATTGGAATTTTAAACAATAATTACAATAATGACCAATCTTACATGATCATCCAAGCTTTCACTTCAAATTTATAATATATCACATCAATGTTTTATTTTAATTTTTCCTATAATGAATGGATATTATTATAATGTTATTCAGTTTTGTAATCCTAATCATGAATTTTATTGTGAAACTTCTCTTGAATCATAGAGAACATATCATAATGATCCAATGTTATATTTCGATGTCTATGGAATTCATTGAGAGGTTTATATATGAAAATGATATTTACCTCAATGCATTCTCCATATTACCTATATCAAATTAATGATTACCAATTTCATGAATCATTATATAAATAATATATTTTATAATATAAAAAAATTATTTCACAAACCTAATACATCATATCATTGAAAAATCAAAAGATAAATATACTGAAATATGATAAAAAATGCATGGTTCTTCTTGTGGAAAATATAAATAGGAATCGTACTATAAATTAAAATCACATGAATTGCATGATATTAATATGGTAATAGTGATTTCCATATCAAAGTTGTTACATTAAACCATCAATTCTTCTTCTTCCATTGAATACATTTCGGAAATTCTATATTGGATAAAAGATATTGATCAACCCTCATATTGAATTAAGAGGGACATATTCTTGAACTCTATTTTATCATTTTGTTTCTTATTCTTCATGTAAATGGATGTGATGAAATTTTGGTCTTTATAAAATATATCTTATGTATATCAAAACACCAATATAAATCAGGAAAGAATCAAACATATTAAAAGTAGAACATCCTATAATATATAGAATCAAAAGGAGGTGATCCTAACATTGATACTAATGGATAGGTTATCTTATAAATATTAATATCATTGATGGAGAGGAATATGTTTTTTATAAATATTAATCCAATTTTCTCTTTTTTATCCCATTAACTCTCAGAACAATTAGGATCTAAATTATTCTACTATTTTAATTTTACATCATTCATTAGCATATTTTTTTTGAAAATGAGAATTGCAAGGATCACATTTCAATAAGAAAGGTATGTCCTTAGTGAAAAGATGAAAAACAACTCAATCACATAGGCCAATATAATGTGATTCCAATTATATTGGTTCCTTTAGAGAATAATACTGATCCAAATGTGTTGTAAATTAAATATCATGTGGGGGATAGAAAACAATCATTAAACTATGGACTAGTGACAACCTTGTAAAACTGCAGCACATTGTTGGGGTTTTAAACTTCCCATATAGACATTGAACAATTCCATCATTCGATTCGTAATGAAAAAGGTTTCCTCTTCCAGTTGTTAATTATTTTGAAAATATAAAAATTTATTTTAACATATATTCAGTATTTTTATATAACATGATCAGTAGAGTGCTGGAAACTCCTCCTCACCTTCTTTCCTTGAATGCGCAACTTTGTACACTGCCTTATTAATCTTCACAACATGAATTATTAAGTAATAATTTCATCCAGAGCTGAAATAATTCTTATAAGATTTTTTATATTTTATTTAAAAAACTAGATGACCATTCATTCTATTAAATAACTAAATTTCTCTGAGTAATATTCAAACTTGAACACCATGGGAAACATTGAAAATTAATTTTTTATTTCTATATATGAAAAAAAAAATTTAGAACACTTGCATATATATTCTTCTATCATTAAATATTTTTGAAAAATATAATTCAAATGATCGATTATAAATTTATAATCTCTATAATATTTATCAAAATGACCATAACCAGATATCTCTAATCTTCTTCAATAATCAAAAAATATTCTCTTTACTTTTTATCATACATTCCAGGACATAAAATCCATATAAAACATCCAATATATGTGTGTGTGCATTATAATAATTATAATAACTATTTTATTAGTTACTTATTCACTAATTAGTCAGTTCTATATTTTACACCTATGAATTTATCGGCATAACTATATATTACCACATCATAGTTAATTTATCTATTTTTGGTCAAAAAAGAATCCTAAATTATCATCTCATTAAGAATTATTAAATATGATCATTAATATCATATAATTATTTTCATTTAATGATTTATAACAAAATATTAATGTATAATAATAATAATCATTGAACCTAATTTACTCAGATATTCTATGATGTTTTTCATCACTTGGTTTTCAATAACTATATCACCGTCATTTTATTAGGACTAGAAATATTTATCATTGAAAATTACATAGTGTAAAGATAAATAACCTTGTAATTTTCCTCACAAGGATGATATTTTCATATATTCTTCATGAAATATTCCTTCTCTAGAATATCATGTCATCATAGCTTTTAGTGAGAATAAACATATTCGAATAAACCAGGGATGCCAATAACAAAAGTTTTTTAATTTTCCCCTTTAATTTACCTGTATAAAAGTGTACTTTCCTGAACATGTTAATATTTCAATCCACCACTTGTATATATCTAGTTTCATTACATTCAAGATTTTTTTCTGAATAGTAAGAGGATATAGTGGCAAAAAATACTATAAATGTGTTTTGTAATATTAATAACATACAGAAATCTATTCATAATTCAAGGGGATGAAATCTTTTTTTAATTATGGAAGAAATATAAATCAATTTTCATAAATATCGGACTCATGGTTTCTTTTCCTAAAATATTGTCCTCATTATAGCAACCTGTACAAAGAAATGATTATTGTTACTCTTCCCATAGTCGAATAGTTTCAACTTATAACTCACATTAAAAATACTAAATCACATGGTTATATTATAAAGTATTTTTGCATCACAAATCATATCCCCACATATCCCCATATAATTCATGATCCCACCATTACATCACATGGTCTCATGTTATGAATGTACACCGCTCACAGTCATAGTTCTCTCTTTAGGTTCACACCTCATGGAATCTCCCCGGTCAAGTAAGCATGTTATCTCACAAGTGATCATCTATGTATAATAATAAATTATAAGTCAGGTGGTATAATATTATCTTTTGGTTTGATTGGAAAGTGAAAATTAATTCAATCTAATGGAACTTGTTATATGAGTAAAATTTTAATTTGTGATTATTGTAAAGAATAAGTTTTAGTCTCACATTTCTTCCTCTTGGGACTTTCAACATCTTAATAAAAAACTAATTCTATTATCCACTCTATAGGAGAACAATGTCTAATCTAGAACACTCTAACAAACCATCCCTTAGTGTTTTCCACCAACATGCCAAAATATCTCATGCTTTCTACACATGAACATTTATGCCTACTTATGTAGGTTCTATACCTAATATTATTAATGGGTTGTCCATGCAGGATGGATACCATATGGTGGGACCTTCTACCATACATGTGTATGATATAGATTCTGTAATTTCATAGGCATGAATAGATTCATAATAAACTCAGGTAAAAAGAGATGGAAAATATTTCAATATAAATTAAGGTAAATTATAATATAATACCTAGTGAAATTTCATCATAAAAAATATTCCTATATTTTCATTTTCATTTAATTAATTATTATTCATTTTAAATATACTCACAAATTTTTATTCATATATATTGGTAATACTAATTAGGATTAATTACCCAATAAGTGTGTGAATTAGGGTATCATATATTATAACAAATAGCCCTTCAGATCATGTTTTCTGGTAAACATAACACGCCTCTCTCCCTTTCTAATATAATTGTATAAAGAGAATTAGTATCATGCATGATGAACATGAGTTTTACTTGGTTCACCCTCACTAGGATATGTAGAAGGATAATACAATGGAAATGTGCTAATGTACCAAATTAACTAAGTCTCACATCCAAATAAAAAGGTTTGGGCTAGATAACATCTATGACCAAGATCACTGCCTTTACAATGTTAAGGGTCTACTCAATCCTTTCCAATGGGTTACCCCTTATGTATCATTCTCTAGATCACTACATGGGGAAATGATCAATATCTTCTTCTTTATTTCCTCACTACACTATAAGGGATACACATATAGTTTATAGGTGTATATGTCCCTTAATTTTAATTAATAGACAAATGCTTAGTTATAGATGGATTCTCTATTCAAGTATAGTTTTCACCTAAAGATGAAATCCACTCTTCTACCCACTTCTAGTTTTCATAAATTACCTTCTATACATATTTTAATTCCATTTAGATCTTCCTTGAATACTTCATAAACTTTTTACTTACTCTGAGAACTATCTACAACATCTATGAACTATCTTGTACTGCATGACTTCAGTACTCCACAGACCACCTATTCTTACGCCGGATGCCATTGCTACATCCATAGATCACCTTCAATTCTTACATAGATGGATGAGGCACCATGGAATTTACATGAGTCATGGTCCCTGTTTCTTTGTGGGATATTTATTTCCGCATAACCCCATCTAGGTACTATCTTCTCATAAATCTTCTCCATTCACGGAATCCGCTCCCATTAACAACATTCCCATTGTGGAACTGATTTCCTATGAACCACTTTGGACATTGTTGAATTATTCCTATAGTGATAATATTATATTTTAATTTATATCTTTTTTTCATTTGATTAGGGGTATTAATATAGAAAAATAGATATAAAAAACCCACTAATTATAATTTCCCAAATCATTGATGTGGTACAAATTTCATCGTGAACTGCTATGTTGTATGTATATCCTCTCTCCTTGGCATAGGTATATGACTTTGAAAAATGAAAACCCATTTTCAGTGGCCATATTCACCATCTCAATACAAAAATATCATGAAGCCTGCAATTTGTTATCCTCTCAAAACACATTTATTCTATGTGGTCACTGTACAAAATTTGTCATTTCTTTAGCTTAAATTTGTACCCTCTTCTGAAGAATATAACATCCATCATTATTCAATAAACCTCCATAGTAGTTTTCGAACCGTATGATTCATGGCCCATGAAAAATGAATTGGAACATTATTGTATTTTTTCAAAAAATATCTCGCATCGGGTTTGTCAAAAATTATTCCCATTTTCACATCGTGGTGAAGCTTCTTCCCTAATTGATAGTCATTTGTTTCTTAGGATTAATATAGAAGTACAATATTTACTCATCTCACACTCTAATCCCACATGATCCATGATAGGTTTGAGAAACAAGGATGTAATTCAATGTTCATCAATTAATAACTTTAATAAAAATGCACTCAATAGATTTCATCAAAAATCACATCATTCAAGATAAGTATTCTTTGTTCAATAAACATTAAAACATATGATTTAAAACTCCCCCTAAATAATGGGTCTACCTAAAAACTTCTCCTTTATATTTATTAATACATTGTCTTCCATTTCTGCTATAATTTCTCCCTCCTTTTTCAATGACCCATAAGGTCACTATGTTGTTTCCTATAACATGGTAATGAATAAAAATCATTTCATTTTAAAATCACAACATACCTGGGTGATATGGGTCCCATATCAACAGTTTTTTCAAGAGTGGGGAGTCGAATGAACTCCTCATTTCAGTATATACCTTTCAAACCCTTCTTTGGATGAGGCCTTAATAAGAATTAACATAGCCTATAGTTATGTAGTAACATACCCAAACATTACAACACCATTATCATCCTTCTCCTTGATGAAATGATACATGATTTTAATGTACTATATTATTGATTGTTAGACAATGTTTTTTTAATATTTATATCCTACTAATTATCAAAATGGAATTTGATCAGAGACTTCACTTCCACTCCCATACATCATGAAATTTATTCATGCATAATAAATGTGTTTAGGTTTTAATAGATAATATATATTCATCTTCTATAGTGCTTAGTGAAATGAAATCTTATTTCGCGAATATCCATGAAATACACAATATTCCAAGATATAGCGCTCTTTGTGATATTGATTTTCTCTTATCCATCGATCCAACTAATACTCCATATACATAAACCAAAAACTATTTTTGAGATTTTTCATTTCACAAAAAACTAAAATCCCTTTTTCCCTTTATATTCCAAAGTATTCTTTTCACAACAAGAAAGTTGATTTACATGAGATTTCCTTATTATCATGCTTCTTGACGTGTGGAAAAAACAATATTAGGAATTTTAGATGTAATATAAAATAGAGTGCTAAAAAATTTATTATATTCTATGATATTAACAACATTTCCATAATCATCCAATTATAGTTTCATCTGATTAGCTACTAGAGTCATCTTATCCTTGGAATTATCCATTGGAAATATACTCATAACCAACTTGATATTTTTGTTTTACAAAATTAATGTTCCAAAATTTTCTTGTGTCACCTGTAGTCCATGGAAAAACATTAAATCACTGATAATCAACATTTCAAATTCATTTTTCATTAATTATGAAAATTTCTTTAACTGAGAATCATCAGATCAACCAAATATTATTTCATTAACATATACCAGCATCATCATCCATTGATTACTATCTTGTTTGACATAAATATTTCAATGAACTCCCCCACACTAGAAATCGATATTTTTCAAAATTAATATAGTATTTAATATAATTCTCTGGATGGTTGTTTCATCCCATGTCTGCTGAAAATCATTTTTCTCATATTAATAAATTGAAAAAACATACGTCTACTCAATATAAAATTCTTCTTGGAAATGATGATAATAAAATAATAACAAAAAAACTAAAAAACATTGAAATTTCATTTCACTGTCATGGAAAAGAATAATATGATTGTCTATAGCCCTGGAACATGTAAAAATGTTTCAGAAACATCAATACATTCAATTTGGGAGTACCCATATCTTAATAGTTGTTATTTTTTCAAACCACATAACCATCTTAATTCATCTTATTTTCAATGTACCATTTAGTCCTGATGAAATTATTGTGTGTTAGCCACAAAACAATCTCCCATGTGTGATTATTCTCAATTTGTTCATTCTCTTCATACATATTTCGGACCCAATATTCATATATAGATTCATCCTCAAACAATTGAGGATATTCCAATAATAAGAATTATTCATTTTTTATATTTTATCATTATTTAATACATTATTTATTTCATATTTCCAATTATATTAAATTAATCAATTTCAGAAGTTCACTTTGATATTTGTACACATGTTGGTTACTGATTATCTTTCTTGATGTCTGAATCTTCTTCTGAATCATCCTCTGGAACCGGAACATCACCTAATATTCTTATATCATCATCAATATCCTCCTAGGATTGATAATGTATTTTATGAGGGATCTTTCCATTATCTTCTATAGTTACATAATTTCTTTTAACTAAAATTATCAAGGGAAAATTGAACCATTTATATGATGTATTTTTCTTATCTAGATAGGAAATATCCCTTCATCTTCACATGATTCAAAAATATTATTTTTCTCATTATTGATAATGAACCACCTAATTTTGAGGACTCGAATGTAATTCAGTGACAGATTATATCCATACCATGGTTCATATGGAGTCATTTCATCATTGAGACATTATTATGCTGCATTTGATTTAAAGAATTATTTCATCATGACCTCATTCCAAAATTTCATTACATGATCTTTTCCAATGATCATTGTTCTATCCATGTTTCTAATAAATTTATTTCCTCCCTAAACTAATGAATTTTTATTTTCACTTCTTACATATGATATTTTTTCCTTATCCCATATTTCTCGAGATAATCTTCTATAAAGATATTACTGAAATCTGTTACATTTTACATTCAGATCTTCCAAATTATTTGACCCATCATCTTATAAACATCCCATTGGTATGTTTTTATGAAAATGAAAACCACATATTTGTGGGTGATAATTGAAACCCATATCATAAATGAATAGAACATAATATCCCCTCCCACTTATAGCTCTAGGAAAAATTGGTCCACACAAATCAATATACTCTAAATAGAGAAATTTTTTGATCATTTATATTTTCCATATATGTAATTAGAAACATATTAAATTTTTTTACAAAATCTTCTTCACATTCATTAATAGCGTTCATTTGATCTTGTACGGATTCAATCAAACTATCAATTTCTCTTATCAATTCAACAATTTTGAACATGTACTCAACTTCCTTATGTGAGATCTAGGAAATTGATGATTTCAAATTTTTCAATTTATTCAAATACTTTAGAATTCAATTCTTCTTATTTATACATATAATGTTTTTCATCATTAATCAATTTTTTGGATTTATTCATTGTTGATATCAAAACATCTATTTCCTCAACAGTGGAATCTAATTAGACCTAAAGGTCAACTCTTAATTCAACTTATCCTTCATCATTATTCGTTTAATCTCTTATTATATAATTTATAACAACTATCACCATATCATCAACATATTGGTCCTTGTTGTTCTCTAATTCTACTATATGAGATTCTTTTAAACAGTCATCTTCTATTGAAAAAATATTCTACTTTTTGAAGAAATTTCTCTTAAATGTTTTCTTGACATTAATATTAGTTTGTGATATAATCATGGAAATTTCAACATCATCCTCTTCATTATCCTAAAACATCATGGGGCACCTTAATGAAAAATGTAAAACCTTTCCACATTGAAATCATGCAAGCACAAGTTCCCCTTTGAACTTTAATTTTCCACTTCAATGATTTTAGAAAAAGGAATGAAATCACCTCATCTATATCTTAATCATCCTATCTATCTTTAATAACGAGGTTCCTCATGGCATTGATATTCACTTCATTGGACTTATCCTTTTCAACAACTTATTAATCATCATATCTCATTTAATATTCTATATGAGTACATTGCAAGACATCCAATGTCAGTTCATTAGGATCATTGTCATTATATATATATAGAAATTCAGATAGAATAAAAGTCTATGTTTTATTATGATATTCTTAACAATAATTATATCTTCAATAATTTCATCGCGACCACACATGCCTCCCAAAAAAAATTGTTACGAAGTCAAATAATGTATTCAAAGACTCATTAGGGTGCATTATAATTTCCTTATACTTATTCCCTAGAACATACAACATTGCTTCTCTAAAATTTTAGTCTCCCTCAAAATATTCAATAGATTTTCACACATATCATGATATGAATTACATGAAATTACATTAATATATATTTAATTGAATATCATATCCTCCAAATGCATTTATTCCTTTGGCGTATATATCCAATTATATTATGTTAGATTTTGATAATGAAACACTATTAATATTGGCATAATTTCCATGAATCGCTTATGTAAATACATTCATTCATAATTTTCATAAGTAGTTATTAATATAATTCTTCCATAATTGAAAATTGTTCCCACATAGGATTGGAATATTTTTTTGATTAAAAATCTCTATTTATTCTACTATGATTGAAGAATTGACTTTAAAACATTCCCTTTGATTCTAGTTGATATCCCAATTAAGATAAATACCATAAGTGGAGGTGAATCAGGGAAGGACAGATTAAAATTATTTCCCCTTTGGATCAAGATTCATTGTTAAACAAAACCCTGTTTTCTCACTTTCGAGTAGTAATGTATAAGCATTATTGAAATTAGTAATGATAAACATAAATTTTATATGTATCACCCTCACATGGATATGTACAATGGTCATATAATGAGTATTTTCATATATACGAAATCCACTAAGCCACACTTCTTTGTTACAAGGTTCATTCTAGATCAATTCTATTTCTAGGCTCAGTGTCTTTATAATATTTAGAGTTAGATTACTAATTTCTCAAGGTTCACTCCCTATGTCTCATTCTATGGATAACTATTGGTGGAAAGGATCACCATCTCCCTCTTATTTACATCATTTCTTGGGAAGGTATATACATATATTTTATGACTTCAGTTCCCAATAATATTCATGAATACATGCATTCTTATATGTAGATAGATTCTCTGTTGAAGACCAGTTTTCACCCCTAAATGAAATCCACTTTTCTGCATACTATTAGTCTATAGAAATTACATTCGACACTAGATTTATTTACCCTTAGGTCTTTCATGAATCCTCTGTGAACTATCACATACCTCTACAAATTTTCTGCTTCCTCAGTGAACTTTATTTCACTGTAAGGAAAGAGTGATTAATGAACATACTCTTCTTCTGCAGACCACCTCCGCTTCATCGGTAGATCACCTTTTCATAATTAACATATTTATAATGCCCTGATGATTGACCATGCATCATGGTCCATTTTACTTTTTATGATATGGATCCCTGAAAACCCCCTTCTATGAACAATCTTTACAGAACTCCAATCCTTTCACAAAATCCTCACTTGCGGCCTCTTCTCCTTCATGGTATTTTTTTCTCACAAACTACGTATGGCTTCTTCAAATTCTAAATGCATCGATAAAAATATATCTTAATTCTTCACCCTTGTAAATATCTAATTTGGGGTCCCTATATTAGAAAATTGATCTGTAAATCCTGCTAATCTAAATTACCTTGTACTTCAATTTGGTACAACCTTCACCTCAAACTTCTATGTGGTCCACATTTTCTTTCCCATATGCAGTTTTCAATGTATTGATAAAATTAAAACCCAATTACGGAGGCCATAATCTTATCCTCAACAAAAAAATAAATCCTCCAATATATTTTCATCCTCCCACAAAGTTTTTTCTCTGCACAATCTATGACACACATTTATTTTTAATGGTTTTCGAAAATAGTGCCCTCTTCTGCAGAACATAACAACCATGGTGGGTCTTCATAACTCCTTTTCAGTCAACAATAATAATGCTTCATGGACCATAAACTCCTCTCTGGTCCATTTATGATATATACTATTCTAAAATTACTTCTTTTTAAAAAAACACACTATATTCTGGGCCAAAAATTGCAGACACTTGAAAAATATGCAACTATAAACATATTATTCTACAACCCCAGCCATAATAATTATTAACAGATTGGATTTTTCAACAATATCAATCACCCAAAAAAACTGAAATGGATCCTTGTGGGAGTTTTTTACAAACATATACATATTATTTATCTTAAACAACAAGTAAAAAACTTCTAATGAATCTTTTTGCAATAAGAATCTTCAATGATATTTTTTAACAATGAGAAAACATCTTAGGACTTAATTTTCTTCCAAAGGGTTATTCTTAAAAATATACTAACAACAAATTAAAAATAAAAAAATCTTATATTATTTGGGTTCATTATAGTTGATCTATTCTAGATATGTCTCACTGATGATAAGTGGTTTTTTAGCAGATTAGTTTGGATTCAGGTTCCATATGTCCCCCAAGTGCGTCCTAGTTTGGTGATTCCCTATGATTCGTTAGGATGAGTTTTTTGTGTGGCGATGGTGTTCCAAGTTGATTTAATGGGGATATTTATTACCCTTTGATAGGGATTTCAATATTTTTTAGGTTATCTATGATGGTTTTTCAGATATTTTTTTGAATTTTTTGTCATTATTTTATTTTATTATTCACTGGATTTCATTGGTTATTATCAATTTATTGGTGTGTGGGTGTGCGGTTTTGAGAGGGAATAAATGATGGAATAAAGTGAAGATTGTTGAAATGTGGTCATAGGACATTGGAATCATGTTATCCAGAAGAAATTTCAAGGAATATTACCACCAGAATAAATTGTTTCCTGTTTCAAAATATCAACTCAAACATTAATATGTTATTTTATTATTGCAGTGGTTTTTTACGATTTAATTATTCTACATTATTCATTCCACTTAAATAAAAATAGTATGACCAAAAATTATATATAGAGAGGAATGTCCTCTAATGGGGTGTCTAATTTATATTTATTCATAAATAATGGGTATGATAAATGTATGGTTCCTAAACCATCATGGAGGACTAAATGGATAGATTTATTATATGAAATTGGAGAATTGTATTTGTCAAAGACTAGGGTAACTATCTTTCTTTACTTATCTATTTTATAATCAAAATAAAATGGGAGAGTGTATTAATAAACCAATGAGAGGTGGAATGTAATAGGGAAAACTATTTCAATACACCAAGGTGGAATACAATATAATGGTCTTGAATGGTGTCCTTGGTGTTTTACTACGAGTGGTATGATTACAAATCCCATATAAAATAATTAGGAAAAATGTAAACAAGATCAAATGTAACTGGGATGTCTAATGGAATGATTAAATTGGTGTCTTACCACATGAGAGTGGAACATAAAGTAAATGCGACTTACAATAAATAGACATAGAGTTTGGGGCCAATTTATTAATTATGTTCATATGATTAATACAACTAAAGGATAAGCTTTAGGTCACAAAACCATAGAGCTGTGTGAACACAACTTAATTTCATGATCTGTATAAAACATTCATCATGATAATTCATCTATATTTAGGGGAATATTTGACCAAATGTGAATGGAGTTCCCAATTTCAATATAATATCTCTCAATGGGGAATATAAAATTCATTTTCATGTTGTGTAAAAAATGATGAGAATGGGGATAAAAATTAATAATCAATATGTTGTTCATGCATCAATGACACCCTCACCCAACTTATATAATGAATAATTATGATGATTAAAATCAAAAAATAATTTTTTTATAAATTTTTGTGATATGGAACATGTACATAAAGGATAGCCCTTTCATAAATTCAGATGATAGATTATACTATGCTAAATACATAGAATATGATGATTTTAGGTCCCTCTCCTCAAGATGCTATTATTCATATTGTCAAGACAGAATGAGGACTCATATACATTTTTTTGGGGAATGTATACATGTCAAATTGAGGAGACACTTAGAGGCTTGTATAAAATTTATTTATATTTATACAAGATTGTTGGCAATGAAAGGTACAAAAAATTAGATGTGTGTTATGTAAAATAAAAGTGTTGAAAGAATTTTGTATTCTAAACTAGCTTATATATGCTACTACAAGTAAAGGATGAATATTATCCGTAGTAGGGTCTATAAAATATGGTATACATGTAACTAAATATCATGTTGTATTCCTGAAACCAACCACATGTTATTCTCATATATCATGCATTTTAGTGTCTTCCAATAAGGACTCAAGTTATTTTTAGTTTATAGTCGCCTAATCTATAGATGTAATGAGATTTTTTATGTCATGTGTGATATAAATTTCACTACCCCTAGGATATCGTAGTGTGTATGAGTATAAAACACAATGGGAGGGTTTTTTTGTAATAAATAAACATATAGTCGGACCTGTAATAGGGGATAAAAGCCTCTCTATATATCCTGAAATGTGATGAATCATAAAAAATGTACTTCATGTATGATATCTCCCAATGAGTATTATGATATTATATTAGTATAAAGGAATTTATCATTGACATGATTTTTGTTTGGTCTCTTATAAGGTATCATGACAACACTATGAATCCTATGATGATACTAATTAAGAGACATGTAGTTCTTGTTAAAAATTTCCCATCAATATATCTTACCCATATGAAAGGATTAGGGGGAATTTTTGTTTTGAGGCTTCTAAAGTATTATGATAGAGGGCAGTACATTAGCCAACCTATCATGTACGAGAGACAGTTTCCACATTTATTGGTCCACATTGACCATTTTAATAACACTCGTGATGTACATACACTATAGAGACTGACATCAGGGTGTGTGGAGGATAACCATGTAATTTAACATCACACGAAAAAGATGTTATTCTGTTGTTTTATATCATGTGACTAGGATGACTATCATGGATGATTGATTATGAAAAATATAATATGAGATAATTTTCATTGGTAAGGATATTGATAGGATCTTGATCAATAGTGATTAGGGAATATGACCAGATGGGATAAACCCTATGTGTGATAGAAGGTCCCATGAAATTTGGATTCATATTTAGAAAAATCATTCATTGTATCATTAGTATTTTAATAGGCAATTTGATCTATACCTATTTGACATAATGATTCTGATCATTATTATTGAATTATTTTGTATCCACATTTTAATATAATTATATATTTTTAATTATCCTCAATCGATTATCATTATTCTACTTTATCTAATCCTATCATTTATAGAATCGCTCAACTTAATATTTATGGTATGAAATTGAGTTATATAGTTATGGAAGATGAATATGAATATGTAGTAATTTCTATGTTTTATATAAATTTGAATATTAGGGTTCTTTTAGGGTAATTATGAATGTCTTCCTATAATATGTAAAAACATGTAAGATCATTTCTATCCATGATTTCATATATACGTCCACTATATTATGGAAGATAATAGATATAATCTTATTATAATATTTGTATAACCCTTTTCTATTACATTATTATGGGTGTAATGGTTTCACTAATAGTTGTTATATGGATATAGCCCATTAAAAGGTGAATAATTTAGATTGGGTCAATTTTCCATCAATATAATGTGAGGTAATCTAGACTTGGTGATGATATTCAATATCAGGAAGTTTATAATGGCTATTTTTCTTACCAAAATCAGAGGTAGATCCTCATCCCATTTAGATAATATGTTAGTGGAATTAAGGGTGTATGTTAACACTATTTATGTATCTGAGTGATAGTTCACCATAATATTTATTCCTCATATAGAAAATTTCTATATATATATATATATGATGGTATTAAAAATATTAGTAGGATGATTAATTATGTTGAAAATTAATTGCAAGACATGAATTTTTTTAGTAAATTCGACATAATCGTTCATCAATGATATTTTATAAATACATATGCCTCATTATCTGATGGGATATATTATTTCCCAACTAATGTGAACCATATGATTTGGTCAGAATATCATGCATGAGAATGATAATTTTTTATATAACAATAAATTAAACTAGAATTCCAGAAATCAACTTTTATAGTGGAATTTTTGTATATTTGGACTATCCTATATAATGAAATATTATATCTGAAACCAGATCTATTCTCTCATAGATTGATATAAATAAAATTCTCTTCTTAAATGGTATTATTTTATTGGGGGGATCATTCTAGTGCTATAATTGATTAGGAGTATATTTCCTTGACATTCCTTAGAGTAAAACTGTTTTCCTTGATCCCCTCAATATTATTTTTGATTACCAAAGAATTAATCCTTAAACCACAATGTGAATTGAAATTTTGTCTTAGTCTCATATTTTGGGACTATAGTGGTGAAATATAATACCTCAGTATAATCAATTATTTATCTTGGAACACGAGTTATGGCCATATCCTAGGGAAATAATTCTTTCATTTTATGGACATATTCTAAAAATTTGATTAGTTCCTTATTTTGTATAAAATATTTTATTATTGATTATTATTAAAACTATTTTTTTTGGAAATTTAATTTTTATTTGTGTTTATTATAATTAAGATTAACCTCAATGTTGAAAAATATGGATTTATGTTCATATTACTTATTTTAAAAACCTTCAAAATATAGATACTTAATTGATTTTTTAATGGGAATTCAAGAGGTCCCATTAAAATAAATGTCCCATATTTTGGATAAATACAAGATAATCAATAATTTTTAATTTGGGATCTATTTATCAATTGTGTGTATCTCTATTACCCTCTGTAATATAAGATAATATGTAAAATCCTACTTGTTGATTACATTCTTTGGTGTGGATTATATGTTGAACTTTTACAGAAATACTACCTAGTGTGTCAATTTATGAGTCAGGATTTGATAGAATATGATATATTTAAGAAAGATAATTTGATACATCCCCATGACCTGATGTTGTTAAAAATAATTTAGGATCTTTTAATGTAATGGTTAGACCTCATTACAATTTCTGGATGTTATAATATGGGGACTCAACCTCATTCATCATCCTAATAAGATAATATATTCTATATTCATTCCAGACATCATTATTTTGGGAATGAAGTTCACTATGTGATTTCTCTTGAGATACATAAAAATGATGAATGGATTCCATCATTAGGAGTAATAAAAATATGAATGCAAATATGTAACTGATTATGGACATACAAATTGTAATGAAAACCATCATCCAATTTATAGGGAATTATCTTTTCATTAATCTTACGAAGGGATTACATTTTAGAGACATGATAACAAGAAATCATCTTATATGAAAAATAAATCCATATTACAAAATCATAAAAATTGAAGTTTAATGGAATTTTAATTTTTACCATTGAATATATTTTATTATTATTAACCACATTACCTTGATGTCATACCTAAAAACGGAGGAACATTTCTAATGTAAAAAAAAGGTGAACATTGTGGGGGTTTTTTCCTGTTTGTTTATATTACTTACAGAAGAAAATATTAGGATCACTCTAATGATATATGGGATTATATTATTTGACCAAAATTTCATCAAAATAAAATTCCATAGTATTTCTTATAGAGGGAACAAATATATGGTGCATGGCATGTTTCTACATGGCTCCATCAATATTCAAACAAATGTGAATTACATACTAGTATTAAAAAACAAGGGGAGATAGGAAATATGTAGCCACTTTATCATAATGGATCATCTAAATATATTAATAGTAAGAATATTCAAACATAAAGGATATAGCCTAAAATATATTTATCACATCAATTAATGGATATTTGATTCATCTAGGTAAATCATATTTCACGAAATTCCATTAGATGTTTATAAAATCCATGAAAATCCATATCATCCCAAACATTCTCAAAACAATTACCCATAATAATCTCATAATAGTCAATGTATATTTTTTATATGTGGATTAAATGTATTCATCTAACTTCATTATTATAACTAAGGTGATCCTTTGGTTGTCCAAAATGATTGGTGTCCACTTCAGGGACTATCTATAGAATCTTATTATATTAAATGTTTAAATAATATAAATTTTATTTATGAAAGTAAATATATTTATCATGATCATATGGAGTCATAGTTGTTTGACCAATGTGGGATGCATATAATCAATTATGATGATGTTTACCAGTTTGATCTCAAATACTGTGGTCTAAAGACCTTCCAAAAATATTGCAGGGGAATCTATGAGATCCTCCACCTCTTCTTCATCCTCTCACATATCATCAGGAAAAATAATAATTTAGGTATGATTAATAGAAGTTATTTCATCTTTTGGTTTATAAGTATTGAATTCCAAATGCAATTAAGAATAATAATTATTTGACGTAAAATAGAAAAACCTATTTTGACCATAAAAATGTTTTAAGAAATATAATATCTAGGGTATTGTGATTGAAATGTGTAAACAAAAAAGTTTCCATAGGATGTAAAAAAGTAATTTTCATCATGAATTTGGCACACAAAATCATTTTTTGATTCTATAAATGGTTCCAATGTAGACATATAATGGTCATTATAATCAAGAATGTTACCATCTATGGGGATATTACCTATTTTTATCTTCAATGATCAAACTGGTATCTAGGGATCCTTAATAAAAATAGAATTTATATAATCTTGAGTATAATAGTATTATGTTATTTAGATAACTAGTATAAAGTACCAAGGAATTTATCCCTTCGTTATGTTTGACCTACCCGAGATGATAGCTTATATGGTTAAGTGTTAGTGAATCACATTATTTAATATGAAACATTAAATTATCACTAATAATAACCATTAGACTATTCATAGATTTGATGACATTAAAATAACATCAATTTTAATATCATTTATTTATAGTTTCATCTCTTTCCAATTATAGTAGACTGACTCTATATACTGATACTCAAAAGAATCAATTGAGTTCATGTTACTATATAACAATTTATCTTTGTTGTTAAAAATATATTTCTTTCATTGATGATATGGTCGGAGATCAACTGTTTGTAGGTTAGACTATGGTATTCTAAAAGAAACATTGAAATTTGTGTCCTAATAGAAGACAATAAACTCGTGGATAAGGATAATTTACCCAAATTAGGATTTAAAATTGATATTCCCAATGTTTTTATGCTCAATCATAAAAGACACTTGAATGTTAAATTTTTTAGGGGACACGACATTTATAGTGAAAAAAATTCATAGAATAGTTCAGGAGGGGATTGAATTAATCAAAAAATCACATCTACAAGAGTTATGAATAGATATCAATATCATTACACTTTCCAATCAAGTAAAGTGGGAAAATTTTCCCACATATAACATCTTCATGATCACAATCTGTGAGTTAGAAGACCATGTAGAATTTTTTGTATGGGTCTCTAACTGATATAATTTTTAGATAAATAAATTCTAATTTTCATTTCTATGGGATATAAAAGGATTTGGTTGATTATTCATAAATTTTCCACGAAGAGATGAAGGATTCCTAGGATTGAGATATTATGTTATATTGTAGCTACATATTTTGAAATTTGATTCCATTAAACTAGGTCACATTTTTTACTAGTGAGAATCTATTCATTATGTATAGTGTTAGAGATCAATCCATGTTGAAAAAATTAATTATGTGTATTACTTATTGAGTTAATCATAAATGGGACAGATTGAGCCAAAATAATTTTATTTTGAGCATTGTGACCAAATAAAGGTGGATTGAAAAAGATATTTTCAAACATATAGGGATACTGAAGAGGACTAGTTAATCTAGGATATGCTTTTTTCACATATCGATCTCATAATAGTGCATATATATGATTCTGAATTGTTAAATATGAATAAAAGTGGGCTCGTAACACATGATATGGTCTATAAAACCCTCTTTATCTATAGCCTCATCAGACTCTATGAAATATTCTTCTTCATCATCCATCATGATCATCCATTTTGAATTTATTCCCATATTCATATTTAGTTTCTTCATAGGAAACATGGTCAATCTATCAATCAACGCAAGCTAAGGTGTATATGGACTATCTGTCTAATTAAGTATTCATTTGGAAGATTAGTTAATTTACTCCTTATATTAAGGTAAAAAGTATCATATATTCTAAACCACCTATGGGATAGGTTGATACTCTTTCTATAATTCCTAATAATTTTCCCTACTATTTATTATGGATAATTTTGGAGGGACAATATTCAAATATTGTTGTTTTAGCTTTTTTAAGAAAATAGAATTATAAATATCTAATTCAATTTATACTTTAGTATATAATGTTATTGAAAATTTTATTTAAATTTCATTAAATCTATAAATTTCAATTCCTATTTTTCCTAGGCCCTATTACTATGTTCACTCATCTTATGGTGGAGGCATAGAGACATAAGAACCCTACTATAGATATTTTTTCAATTTGAAATATCCTTATTTAACCATTATCTTTGTAATTTATTTAAAAAAAATTAATCATGGATATTATGTCCCAATATTTTATGGTATGGGAAATAATCCATATGTACATTAGGATTATCATCCATCAATTTTTTCACATTCATTAATACGAGACTATTATTTTCTAAGGAAGAAATCAAATATCCTGGACCCTGCCATCTACCAACATAATCGTTTGTATTAATTCTATGTTCAGATCATAAATATCAATTCTCCATATTCCACTCCTTCAAGATATGTGGTTTTTGTTTGGGTTATTTAGGGGGAGGTCATGACATTGATAGGGATTTAGTGTTAGAGCCACCTCATGTAATAGAATCAATTTTACATTTTTGACTATTCAATTCCAATTTTTATTTTCTAATTTTATGTCATGGTCCAAGTATTTTCTCATCTATATGTAAAAGTACCATTTAACAGTTCTGTTGTATCATGCAATTCTATAAAGATGTTAGGAAATTTATATTTTATTTAACAAATTATTAATGAATTTATACAAATAAAACTATAAAAGACACTCCTATGTAAGATAATATTATTGGAAAAATGTATGACTATTTTTTATTAAAATAAAATATGAAACGTCCTACTTTTTTTACAGTTTTAGAGGCCATTTTTGTTTTCATCCAAAATGTAGAACTGAATTGAATAAAAAACTACCAATATAAATCCCCTCAATTCATAATTGACATTGTGTGGAGATTATTACAATAAAGAAAATATAATCCTTCCAATTTTTATATGAATCATTCATATTAATCCACCACTTCATTCCTAGTTGTTCCCATCATAGGTTCACAGCTGATTACAAAATAAATATAATTATATTTTTGGTCTCTATTTCTATTGATGGTAATCAAAAAATTACTACCACTGTTTATAGGAGATGGAGTCACATACACTCATTCAAGGTATCTTTTTCTCTCTGGAATCACCAGATAACACACTCCTATATTGGATTCAGTTTGAGTATTGTTTAATTGTATATAATTCATTAACTCTAGTGGTATCGTCAACTATGGGGAATCATTTTGTTTGATTTTGGGTGAGGTTTGATGTTGGCTACATTCCATCACTTGTTGTGGAACCCTATTTTAAAGGGTTTATGGTAGTTACCATGTCATGATGATACATTAGTTTCCAAAATATGAAAATTAGGATTCTTATGGAATTTGGAGATTGAAATATTGGTTTCCTAGGTCAATAACCCTCATGATGATAATCCCTTTCCCTATATGGTATGGATTTACCAAATAGATTCAGAACTCCAATTAAAGGTGGTACATCTCCTCCAATCATGCGATTATGTTCAGTGAGAATATTTCCTCTTGGAAAGTCAGCATTGAGTCATTTTAATTGTTCTATCAAAACCTTATATCATTTGAATATCCACTAAAAGAATCATAATATATACTTTTTAAGATATACTTGATATTATACTGCAATACTACTTTTATCTTAATCTGACGCACATATATGTGACGATAGTTTTGTTCTTTAGGGTTTCTTTTTATGAGACTTCATTTGATTTTGATTATGGACATCCTCATCCCATAACATGATGTGAACATTATTTTTTGATGTAATCTTCTCATACTATTTATTCAACTAATTATTTTTATTTTCTAAAACATGTATCGATGAAATTAATCAAGGAATGTGGGGAATCCATAATTATGTCATCACCCTCCTATAAAGTTTATACTGTTATACAACACATTATGTTTTCATCATAGGATAATTGATATTATTCTTTATACATCTCCAACTATGAAGGTATTTTGGGATTATGAAACATTCATAGTTTGATATTTCATCTACGTTTTTTACCATGGATTGGATTATAGATAGTTACTTGAAGAAACCCACCAAATAATTTTTAAAATCATGACCCCAATAGTAAGGATACATAACACAATGTATAGAATGGTAGGGATACTTACTATGAGATGTATACAAGTCAATTGAAGACTGACACCCATTGTAAGGGATGGAATAATGATATAATATCTCCCACCCTAAGGGGCAAGGTTAAACTATATTTTTCACTATTATTTCAATAAATATCTATTTCAATGATGACTAGAATTGTTATGGTAGTGGTGGTCATGATTTATTTTCCAATAGCCTTACAGGATAGGTTTGAATTCTACTATCAATAATTTTATCCTAAATTCTTTGGGGGTTGTATAATACAATGTGTATAAGTATTCATAAATATGATAAATATTATTACATCCCTATATGATGTGATTTCACCATTAGTTTCATTAAGGATTATTCTATGGATACCTTACCAATTTATCAAGAATTTACATTGGAATGAGTTAGGTGAATCATATGTTTTGATTGTAAGATACTTGCTTCTGATGTTTTCTTCGTACTTAGTGGCCAATTTATTCTCCCTTAGGAGGATTTTAAAACATTCATGTAGGCTAAATTAATCCACATAATGATGGATTATTCTTAATTAGTGTGATTTTGTTTGGAATTAAATATTTTAATATAAAACTAAATTGAAAAATCAGAAAAGTATCATCTTAATCTCATGACACAGACAAAAAAATTATATTCTAGGATTTTCCCATATAATATATATATTTATTAGGGAGTGAATTATTGTGTAGTACTCTCTATTCACAATAATCTTTAATTCCAACATGAAATTTATCATTAAAAATCATATTTTTAAGTGTATGTAAGCTTCCATTGAAATCCTATGACATATTCATATACAAAATTTATGAAATTGAGAATAATTTCTTATATAATGATACCCATACAACATGGATGAAAATAATTCTATCACTATAAATTTATTGGTTAACTCCCTTTGTCAATTTTTTACCCTGAGGTGGAAATGGGTATTCCAGTTGTTAAGGTGTTGATAGTTTATATATTCTTATTTAATTTTTTTATCCTCTTTCTGAGTGGTAGATATGGGCCAATACATTTCTATTATATCACCTTTGATATTATATCTCTACATATACATGGTATTTTTCTAATTATTATAGGTATACTCCTTATCATGATCAAACTAAAGTCTAATTTTTGGGAGATGATGATTTGTAATTGATGGGAAGAATGTAACTTGACTAATTCCATTTACTATTCATTGGTCATAATGGATGATTATTAGAAACCTATAAGAAAATTTACATTGATTAACTAGTATTTTGATGCACCTATTATAAAAATTGTTTTTTATAAAGGTGAATATATCATATTATGGATGATATATTGTAATGTGGAGGATTTCCACAATGTCCATTAGGGGAAGAATCATCATGTTCTCTAATGAGTATACCATGGTTAGTACTTCCATGATAAACATCACCTACATATTCTAATGAAGGATTAATAATATCTCTCTGCTTCTATTTATTAGAGATTCCAAGCCTCAAGGACACTAGAATCCATTAGAGTATGAATATTAGACCACTCTTTATTTCTATTTGATTTATGATAGTGGGTTTCTTTAAATTTCACTTATCAGGTTACAAGGGCCATGTGTAGTAGTTTGGAACTTTTATGATTAATAATCTTAATGGATAGAACATAGTTCACCGTCATAATATTCCACAGACTACCCTTGATAAATTCATGAGTATACACCCACTACAGAGTAGCAGTTCTAATATATCAATATAGTTCTTAATGGTGTGAAGTAATATGATTCTATCATGATGTAGTTGATGAAATATGATGAATAAAATTTTTGGAGAGGAGATATGTTGTTGATCATGGTTTCTATCATTCCCCAAAATATTATTGATTATAACACCCAGGATTTTTAGATGAAATGTTTTGTTTTTATGGTATAAACATCATCAAAGGAATCTTTCACTAAACAAAACACTAGCTTGGCTTGCCTTACATGCAATCGTGACCTTCCCCGATAGCTTGCATCGTACGCAATACCGAGTTTCAAAAAACAACGATATACTATTAAAATATTATTAAAACTAGCTGTTATGAATAGTAATACCCACTTTTTGAAATTTTTTAAATTTTATCATTCAAAATGGACATCATTTTTGGGGTCGGAATATCGAAATTATCCTAGGGTGAAACTTTGGTATTTTTCTGAAAAATTTCAATTTTTGATGAATAGTGAAAACACTGGGTTACTATTTAAAAACCGACTTTTTATTTAAATAAATTTTTTTATTTAAATTTATATTAGGTCAAAATTTATACATAATACCTATATATGTTTAATTTAATTCATTGGATTCATTTTATAATAATTTTAGATATATAAAAATTTTATTGAACTTTTCACCGTCATTTACCCACCTCCTAGGAGAGTATGAAAATTTACATAAAACATAATTTTACCGCTTCTGTGAGAGGAATTTTGAGAATCCGATAGACTTGGTTAATATAAAAGAATAAAATGTGGTTCAATGAGATGAAAATATTTTTTTGTGAATAGTAACTTTTTACTTTTATTTACCATGGTTAAAAGTAAATAGGGTAATTAAGGGTAAAAATGGTTTTATTATTACCCTAAAACATGTCCTAATTATATTGGATAAGATTAACTCAACCAAATAAACCATAGGAATAAAATATGACTATTTAGGTCCACTTGGATTAGATTAGGACATTTAATATTATTTTATTTAAAGAATAGTTAAAATAGTTAAAATCAAAGTTTAATAACGAAAACATTTTTAATATAGGGTTATACATAAGATGAATTCGACTATAAATATTCATTAGAAATATATAAAGATTTAATATATAATGTTATTTTATTTATAGTTTTTAGACTTTATATAATTTTATTTATTTATGACACAATGACGATGCAATAATTACATTATTAAGGATATATTAACATAATTGATTTTATAAATACCCAAATAAATGTAATTTAAGACATTTTATGAATTAAACTAATTTTCAAGGTTAATATGACATGTTAGTATTGAATTAATTAACTTTTTTAGAAATAATCTTGCTGTTATGATTTTCACAAAAATCAATAACCAAATAGTGTCAAAATTGACATAAAATTGTTTTTAAAACAAATATTTTATTATTAATTGTTATTTTATTACTAAAAATAAATGGTTCAGCCAAATGACATAGATAAGGTTATATATATTACTAATAAACAACTTGGGGTTCTTTTGGCTTGTTATAGTTACTTTATTAACCATATAGTGCAAGAAAACAAGAAGACACGATAAAAGATAAATTATTTAACTTAGAGTTAAATCTAAATGAAAAGTTTATAATAGAAACCTAAACTTGTCTAAATTCTATTGGATGAGAGTCTTTCGACCCATACCAACCTTATATTCTAAATAAATCAATTTGGAGCTATTAAAAACCCAATATGACTTTATAATAAAATAATATTTTTTGTTTTTCCTAAGGTGCCCCTCTCCTCCCTTATAAAAGGGCACCTCCTGCCTCTCTTACTCACACCACATTGAGCCTTCATGCTCGGCCAACCCCTACCAATTTCTCTTCTCCACTTCCCTAGAAACATCATAGATGTCATGGTATTCTACAATGACTATCTTTAGTGCCCTAAGAGGAGGTTGAGATGAGACGCTTCAAAGAAGAGGTAATGTCCGTTACCGATTCTTTCAACTTTATTTCCTCTTCTACTTCTTCTTCTTTAGTTGTTTCATTATAAAGTAATAACATCATTATCAATCATATACTGATAGGTTATTATAAATATGAAACAACCCTATTTCACCATCTATCCATCCTATGAAAAAAAAATCACCGCGCATACTTACGTACGGAATACAGTCTCCATGCCGTGGTGTAATCTATTTTCCACCACCACCTTACTTGGATGGGTATAATGGTGTAAATAATAACTATATATGATTATTATAAAGTGATATTGTTTCTTAAATAGTATACATACACTCCAATACAATTCCACAATCATGATAATGATATCATCGCTCGTGCGTACGTACGAAATACCCTTACTGAGCATTCAAGCTCACCCTTTTGTATGTTTTCATTCCCCAGGTCATGAACAAGGTTATTAAGTAGGATATTCCAAAAGGGACTCTATATATGATGAAATAAACATGAGACAATGTAGATTCTTTATGAACCAGTTTTTTATGTTTCCCATTTTCTAAAGACACTATACGTATACGGTCCTACCATGGTTTTGTTATATGTTGTAATAAGTGTGCTTCAATTTTAATGTATTAACAATGTATGTAATGAATGGGTCATTATAGTTGGTATAAGTGGAAAAGGAGGTAGGAATGAATCTGATCGTTGGGAACTCTCACATGTGAGCGTTGGACGAAACATGGATCTCTGCCCAAGGGCTTCATGAGGAAATGGCTGCCACTGGGGATGGTGGTGTTTCCCGCCCAGGGGGTGTAGCCGGCCTTGGAGTGCCCTAATAGGTATCAATTATTGTCCACTGGAAGTAATTCCACACCGTTATAGTTGGTATCAGAGGAAATCTATAGTCAACCTTTGGAAACTAGGATGTGAAAGCCTTATTAAGAGCCCTAAGGATAAGTCTAAGCATAGAACACAGTCTTAGTGTTTTAAAAATTTCCATGAACAACCTATGATAAGACCTTAAGTGTGAAATGATATTCTTGATTATGTGGTTTTCCTATTATAAATAGTTTTTCTCACACTATTCTTCTTGGTTTTATTTAATGGCTGGAACCCAAAGGAACTCTGTTAATGATGAATGCGACGGGCAATGCAATGATTACCCCCTTAGAAACCAAAGGTTATGGGAGCTGGAATGAAAAATCTTGTAGCCATGATCACACAACCTTCTCAAGATATGAATCATGCAGGACATCCAAGCGAGAAAAGGAACGAGTAACATTCTATTGAGTCCTTCATGAGGCAATGTCCACCCTCATTCAGCAGGTCTATTGATCCATTAGTGGTTGAACAATGGACCAGTACCACTGAAAAGATATTTTCAGTTCTTCAATGTTCTGAACATGATAATGTCATCTTAGCAGTATATCATTTGGAAGATGAAGCTGATCAATGGTGGGATCTTATCAAGAATACGAGGCTAAGAGATTAAATTGAGTCCATGCAATGGGATGATTTCAAGAACGTATTTTTCAATAATTACTTCCCTCGTATTCTTCGAACCATGATGGATAAGGAGTTTCTCGAATTAAAGAAAAAGGATGATGAATCGGTTGGTACCTACGAAGAAAATTTTACAAGACTTTCAAGGTACGCTTTTGGGATTATTATCCAACCTGAGATTAAGATCAATCAATTATTTAGTGGCTTAAAACCAATTCTTCGAAGGGAGTTATCCATAAGGGACTTCAATATCTACGAGGAAATCGTTCGATGTTCTCTCAAAGTTGAGATGGGGATTGGAGTAACTCATCAGTCATATGGGTTTTATAAGAAGAGGAAAATGGAATTGAAAGGAAAATATAAAGACCACACTGAAAAGAAGATGATTTTTCCCTTATGCTCAATGTTTGGAATGAAACATTGAGGGAGTTGTCTTAAATTAACATGAAAATGTTTAAAATGTGGAAAGGAAGGTCATTAGGAATTTGAATGCTGCAATGATGGGAAGAACATGTCTAGTGATGCAAATAAAGAAAAGGCTACATAGAGTGCACCTCATACACTTCAATGTTACAAGTGCACGGAAATGGGGCATTATGCCAATCAATGCTTAATCCAAGGGTTGATAATTATGATCGACGTCAACAAAATCTTAAGGCTAAGGAAAAAGTAAAGTCACATGTAATTTATATCAGTGATGTGGAGTACGATAACGAAGTGGTGAAAGGTACACTTACCATCCACTCTAAAGTAGAAAATGTTTTATTTGATTCTGGATCCACCCACTCTTTTATTTCTGAAGAATTCTCTAAAGGTATTTCCACATTACCTCAACAGTTAGATATTGAGTTAGTTGTGACAACCTCTAATGGCACAACAGTCGCATCAAAAGTTTGAAATTCTTTTCCAATTGAAGTTTGTGGGAAAGTGATTCCTGCAAATCTTGTGATCCTTCCTATAGTAGAATTTTATGTGATTCTTGGCATTGATTTTCTTTCGTTATAAGGATCTCATATCAATTTCCAAATAAGGGAAGTCACATTTCATATTCCAAATCAATCTATGATCGTCTATCGATGCAAAGATGAACATAACCTCCCAGTAGAAATTTCTTCCATCTTATGGGTCTTGATTCCACTAAATTAAGGTTATTTATCTCAAATTATTGGAGAGAAACTCTTGATTAAGTATATTCCCACTGTACGGGAATTTGATGATTTCTTTCCAGAGGAATTGCAAGGTCTTCCACCAAATCGCGAAGTTGATTTTTCAAAAGAACTCGTACCGGGTGCTTTGCCTATTTCAAAGACACCTTATAGAATGGCCCCAATTGAGTTGCAGGAATTGAAGAAGAAACTCCAAGAGAATCATGATAAGGGATTCATATACCCTAGTCAGTCACCTTGGGGAGCACCTGTTCTCTTTGTTATGAAGAAATATGGATGAATGAGTCTCTGCATTGATTATTGAGAACATAACAAGATCACTATCAAGATAAAATATCATATCCCATGCATTGATGACTTATTTGAAAAACTATGTGGAGATCAATACTTTTCCAAGATTGATATTCATTTAGGGTATCATTAATTAAGGGTCCAAAGGGAGGATATACCAAAGACAGCTTTCTGTACAAGGTATTGAAAATAAGAATTTATAGTGATGCCATTTGGTCTTACTAATGCCCCTGATATCTTCATGAATCTGATGAATAGTGTGTTTAGAGACTATCTTGATCAGTTTGTGGTAGTCTTTATAGATGATATTCATGTATATTAAAAGTGTAAGGAATAACATGAAGATCACTTGAGAATTATATTGAAGACCCTGAGAAAGGAGAAGCATTATGGAAAATTTACCAAGTGTGAATTTTGGCTTCAAAAAGATTTATTTTTTGGTCATATAATTTCAAAAGAGGAGATATCTGTGGATCCAGCAAAGATAGAGGTTAACAAAAGACGGATGAGACCAACAACAGTAACTGAGATATGAAGTTTTTTTGGTTTGGCTGGATATTATCGACGTTTTGTGAAAGAATTTTTACAATTATCTAATCCAATCACCAGGTGGACTCGAAAAGGAGTTAAGTTCATGTGGACGGAGGAATGTGAAGTGAATTTCAAGGATTTGAAAAGAAGGTTTTCTAGTGAGCTTATAGTCACACTTCCTTGTAGTGGAGAAAGGTTTGTGATCTACAGTGATGCATCCAAGAAGGGTCTGGGGTGTGTTCTTATTCAAAATGATATGGTGATAGCTTATGCCTCACGACAGTTGAAAATCCACGAGCAAAATTACCCGACTCATGATTTGGAGTTAGCTGCATAAATCATTGCATTTAAGATTTGGAGGAATTATCTTTATGGAGAAAGGTGTGATATTTGTACTGATCATAAAAGTTTAAAGTATATTTTCACACAAAAGGAGATTAATATGCACCAAAGAAGATGGTTGGAGCTGATTAAGGATTACGACTACTCAATTCATTACGACCCAGGGAAAGCAAACAAGGTGGTAAACACATTAAGTCGACAAGACCATGCTAGCTTATCCATGATAAGGATTACAAAAGATCAAATATTTATGGATTTACAAAGGATGGATCTTGTAATTATAATGGAATGGGAAAAATCTTATCTTTCTCAAAAGAATTTTCAACCATATATACATGTGAAGATTAAAGAGCCACAAAAAATAGATTTACAGTTACAAAAGAAGGTGATAAATGTTCCTGAATTCAATCTTGATTGTGATGGGATAATAAGGTTCAAGAATCGGGTTTTTGTTCCTCCAATCCTAGAATTAAAGAAGGAGCTGCTAGATGAGGCTCATAGTTCTTCATTCTCTATTCATCCTGGAAGCACGAAGATGTATAGGGAACTAAAAGAGTACTTCTGGTGGGATGGCATGAAAAGAGGTGTTGCTAAATATGTCTCTCGATGTTTGGTTTGTCAGCAATTTAAATCTGAGAGACAGAAGTCTATGGAGATGTTACAACCATTACCCATACCCGAATGGAAATGGGAAAATTCACTATGGACTTTGTCACTGGACTTCCTAAAACATCCAAAGGCAATAATTCTATTTGGGTCATAGTTGATCGTCTTACAAAGTCGGCACACTTCATTTCTATTAGAGAAGATTTCTCTCTGGATCAGCTTTCCATGATATATGTAAAGGAAGTGGTAAGATGGCATGGAGTACAACTTTCCATTATATCTGATTGGGTTCCAAGTTTTACCTCAATGTTTTGGAGAAGTCTTCAGCATACTCTGGATAGAGAGTTGAGTTTCAGCACTGCTTGTCATCCTCAGACAGATGGTCAGTCTGAGAAGAAAATTCAAACTCTAGAAGATATGTTGAGATCTTGCTCTATGGATTTCAATGGAGGTTGGGATCAACACCTACCATTGGTGTAATTTTCATATAATAATAGATTTCACTCCAGTATTCAGATGGCTCCTTATGAAGGTCTCCATGGAAAGAAATGCAGAACTCCAACTTTTTGGGATAATGTTAGGGAAGAAAGTTATTAGGACCTAATCATGTTGATGAGATGGCAGAAAAGGTCTGATCTATTCAACAACACAAAAGAGCAGCTCAGATTCAACAAAAACGTTATGCTTATAACCAAAGAAAAGACCTAGAGTTTGATGTTGGTGATAAATTTTTCTTATTAATATCTCCTTGGAAGAGAGTAATGAGATTTGGAAAGAAGGGAAAGATGAGCCCTAGGTATATCGGTCCTTTCGAAATACTGGATCATGTTAGGAAGGTAGCTTACCGATTGACTCCTTCTCTGAATCTCTCTCATGTTCATAATTTGTTCAATGAATCTCTCCTGAGAATGTACATACGTGATCCTTCACGTGTTCTAAGCTCATAATTTGTACCGCTGGAGCAAGATCATTCTTATAAAGAACAGCCGATAGAGATTTTGGATCGTAGCGAATAAGTCATATGGAACAAGACCACTCGCTTGGTGAATTTTTATGGAGGAACCACCAAATAGAAGAAGCTACATGGGATCTTGAGGATATGATAAGGTAGAGGTATCCTCATATGCTTGTTACAATGTGATGAATTTCGAGGGTAAAATTCATTTTAAGGGGGGTAGAATGTAACACCCGATATATTTATGAGAAATTTTTTGTTTTATGTTATATAAATCATCAAAAGAATCTTTCACTACACACAACACTATCTTGGCTTGCTTTACACGCAATCGAGACCTTCCTCGATATCTTGCGTCGTACGCAATACTGAGTTTCACTAAACAACGATATGGTATTAAAATATTATTAAAACTAGTCGTTATGAATAGTAATACCCACTTTTTGAAATTTTGTAAATTTTATCATTCAAAATGGAATTCATTTTTGGATTTTTAATATCGAAATTATCCTAGGGTGAAATTTTGGTATTTTTCTGAAAACTTTCAATTTTTGATGAATAGTGAAAACACTAGGTTACTATTTAAAAACCATCTTTTTATTTAAATAATTATTTATATTATTTAAATTTATTTTAGGTCAAAATATATATTTAATACCAATATAAGTTCAAATTAAACCATTGGAGTCATTTTATAATAATTTTAGATATATAAAAATTTTATTCAACCTTTCACCGTCTTTTACCCACTTCCTAGGAGAGTTTGAAAATTTACATAAAACTTAATTTTACTGTTTATTTGAGTGGAATTTCAAAAATCCAAGAGACACGGTTAATATCAAGGACTAAAATGTGGTTCAATAAGATGAAAATAATTTTTGTTGAATAGTAACTTTTTACTTTTATTTACAGCGACTAAATGTAAATAGGGTAATAAGAGTAAAAATGATATTATTATTGCCATAACATATGTCCTAATTCTATTGGATAAGATTAATTCGACAAAAAACCTTAGGAATAAAATAATTCCATTTAGATCCACTTGGATTAGATTAAGACATTTAATATTATTTTATTTAAAGAATAGTTAAAATAGTTAAAATCAAAGTTTAATAACTAAAACATTTTTAATATAGGGTTATACATAAGATAAATTCGACTATAAATATTCATTAGAAGGATAAAAATATTTCCTATATTATTTTATTATATTTATAATTTGTAGACTTTAAAATATTTAATTTATTTATGACACAATGATGATGCAGTAATTACCTTATTAAGGAAATATTAAAATAATTGATATTATAAATACCCAAATAAAAGTAATTTGAGACTTTTTATGAATTCCACTAATTTTATAGGTTAATATGAAATGTTAGTATTGATTTAATTAACTTTTTTTGAACTAATATTGTTGTTATGATTTTAACAAAAATCAATTACCAAATAGTGTCAAAATTGACACAAAATAGTTTTTAAAACAAATATTATATTATTAATTTTTATTTTATTCCTAAAAATATATGGTTCGGCCAAATGACTTATATAAGGTTATATATATTAATAATAAACTACTTGGGTTTCGTTTGGCTTGTTATAGTAAGCTTATTAACCATATAGTGCAAGAAAACAAGAAGACACCATAAAAGTTAAATTATTTAACTTAGAGTAAAATCTAAATGATAAGGTTAGAATAGAAACCTAAACTTGTATAATTTATATTGGATGAGAGGATTTCGACCCATCCCAACCTTAGATTCGAAATAAATAAATTTTTAGGTATTACAATCCGAATATGACTTTATAAGAAAATAATATTTTTAGTTTTTCTTAAGGTGCCCCTCTCCTCCCTTATAAAAGGTCACCTCCTCCCTCTCTTCCTAACACCACATTGAGATTTCATGCTCGGCCAAACCCTGCCAGGTTCTCTTCTAAACTTCCCTAGAAACATCCTAGAGGTCCTGGGATTCTTCAAAGACCATCTTTAGTGCCCTAAGAGAAGGTTAGAAAGAGGCACTTCAAAGAATAGGTAATGTCTGTTACCGCTTCTTTCAACTTTATTTCTTCTTCTACTTCTTCTCCTTTGGTTGTTTCATTATGAAGTAATAACATAAGTATCAATAATATACATATATGTTATTATAAGAATGAAACAACCCTATTTGACCATCTATCCATCCTACAGAAAATTAAATCACAGCACGTGCGTACGTACGGAATACCGTCTCCACACCGTGCTGTAATATATTTTCCACCACCACCTTACTTGGATGGGTATAATATGGTAAATAATAACTATATATGATTATTGTAAAGAGATATTGATTCTGAAATAGCATACATATACTCCAATACAATTCCATAATCATGAGAACGATATCATCACTCGTTCGTACGTACGGAATACTGTCTCCACGATGTGATACGACTCGTTCTACATGATCATCATTGTATAATGATTATATAAATGAATTGAATGAATAAATATGATATATATTACACTAATAACATTCAGGAAATGAGGTTTCTATAATCTAAAATGAAGAATAAGAATTATTTGACAAAACACGCATAAGAACAAAAAGTAGTAAACACCCGAATAACATTTGGCAATGAAATATTACTAATAAGAAGATAAGAATATGGCCATATATGATATAATAACAATAAGTATGATTCTGTAATAAGTCAATGAAATTATTTAAATCATTATATAGGAGGTTCGAACACTTACGAAGTAAATCAGACCTAAGGTAAGGGAGAATCTCGCAATCTCAATTTTTATCCAAGATTGTTTTTACTTCAGAATTTACTAGGGAATATTTATCATCCACATCAATCTTTCGTCAGTATGTAATATTATTTCTGTCCTCCTAAAATATTTTAAATCCAATTTTACCCTTCGGTGAGTTTTTAGTAAAATATATGAAAGGAATCTTTTGTCGTTTTTCGTACGAGGTACTTTTTGACTTTTCTGGCCAAAGTACGAGAAGAATGTTTTCTTTAACTTATATGGAATGAATGGATTTTTAGAAAATCATTTCCATGAAGCTTAATATACAAGTTTTCAAGTTGTTTTTAGTCAAATTATTTTAGTTTAAAATTGTATGACATGTTAAGAAAGGAAAATTGTTTTTGAAGTAGAAAGGATATTTTCCTCAAGAATGGAGTTCAGGTTTTTTATCAAAATTATATTCCATCTAAGATAATATAGGGTTCGGGCTCTATCCCTATTTTTTCATTGATTAGATTATGTTATGATATAATTAATTTTATGATTTAATTTTATCTTATATAGATTATGTTTTGATTGCATGATGTTTAAGAATCTCATTTTTATTACATGGGTTATGCTATGATGTATGATTTATGATTTTGTGGCACACATAAGAATGGTTTCATTATGATATGGGTGGGACATATATATCTCTCCAATGCATTGGGTAAAGATTTATATCTCATGATATATAAATGGCTAGAACGGCAGGTTAATCTGGTTCAGTGATACAGGACTTAAACGAGGAGTGAACTCAGTTCAAAAATGGGCTTTTTCCACTAAGATAGTCTTGGCAATGAGTCTTGACTACTAATAAATGATTCTCTATGATAATGTGTGTATGTCACAAAGTTTAATGTTTTAATTTATGGTTATTGATTTATCCCATGTTATGATTTTATGATCTCTTTTACAGGATAAGATTTCTAAAAATGCTATGTTATTATGAATATGATGTGATTGATATTTCTTTTGTTTACCCTTAATGAGCATTTGAGCACACCCTTTTGTATCTTTTCTTTCCCCAGGTAAAGAAGAAGGTTATTAACTTGGATATGCCAAAAGGGACTCTAGACATTATGAAATAAACGACAGACAATGTAGATGCTTTATGAACAAGTTTTTTATGTTTCCTAGATTCTAAAGACACTATACATATACTGTCCTACCATGGTTTTGTTATATTTTGTAATAAGTGTGCTTCAATTTTGAAGTATTAACAATGTATTTAAAGTATGGGTCATTATATTGTTGAACCTCTTTAAGGGGAGATAGTGTATTTTTTCCCTCAAAATTATCCTTATGGGTTTTGATGAAGTGGTACTTCATTGGAAGGATTATGAATATAGGCCAAATGATAATTGACCCCCAAAACATGTAATTGTTAATTCCATTTGATGTTAGAAATATGATTATTCCTTGAGGTGTATTTTGTAATATTGTGACTAAAATCGTATGGAACATGTATATACACCCAATCATGGATTCCATTATGAATATACCACTAAATCTATATGATGTTGATATGGGAATGTATTCTGGTGACTATCATTTTCTGTGCTTGATCATTGGTAAGAAATGGTATATGCACCAGATAATGGGTTTCCATTAGAAAATGAAACTATCTCTCTATGAAATATATATGGCCCTATGCTGAGTTGACTATCACATAATATTGATTCACCTCAATTTGAATTGTGATGTGAGCCTGACCTGGTTCTTCCCCCTTGAAAATAATATTCTAGTAATCTACTAGAAAGGGACTTGGAATATGTGTATATGTGGATAAAATAATATTATCATCAGATAAGGGGTATAAAAAACACATTGTTATTATTTGAATATGCTTATACATATCGTCTATATCTATTAGAATAAGATGGTAGTTCAAAAGTGTTCATGTAGGGATATTTTAACACCCCATGATTTTAAAAATAAATGAAATTCCTGAAATAATTTGATTCTATGGAAAATAAACTTTTTTAAGTAGGTAGTTATAAATTATCCATTAAAGCATAATTTTTTCTCTTTTATTTTTTGAATTTTGAAATATGGTTATCTATAGTTATGATTAGAAATTTATTTGGAGTCTGATAGAACCAATATGATTTTTAGTGAATAATGAAATACCCTTATAAATAATAATATTAATAGTAATATAACCCAAATTAATTGTATATTTTATTTTTATTTTTATTTTTTAAAGGTTATAAGATAATGAGCTCTTGATTAATTTTTAACGGTGTTAAAAATGTGTTATAATTTTAAAATTTTAATTTTTGAATAAATATTGATTTAATATAAAAAGTAAAATAATCACATTTAGAAAATAAGTTTTCATAAAATGGAATTCGTTTTTGAATTCTACATGATAAAAAATGGTTATGGTGACTTTGTTGGGATTATTCCGAAATTATTGATTTTTTTATAAATAGTAAAATACGATAAATTTCGATAAATGCTAAATACTTGTTTTACTACATCATAGGAAATGAAATTTTGATGTAAGAACAGTTGGATCGAACTGACATGGAATTTTTACTATTTTGTTTCAAATTAGCCAAGGATATTCATAGTCATGATAAAAAATATTATATTAATGATTAAAATCATGTAAACCCCTCTTCTCCTCCACTATAAATACCATTCTCACCCCCTATTCCCCTCACACCTCTAATGATTTTATAATTTTATAATATCCTCCAAATATCCTTCCCAAGAATCTTCCCCACGTTCAATACCTGATGGTATAAAAAATCTAAAAGAAAATGTCTTAACAAGGATCTCATGGAGAAAGGATCAAGTGGTGAAAATCATATTTCTTATTCTTGTGTTTTTTTTAAATTATTTTCATTGATTATACTCTATTATCATGACCTTATCCAAGAGGAATGAAATCCTTATAATATTATTCATTTTATATTTTATCATGTTAATGGATAAAAATTCTCAACATACTTCATCTCCCCCCTCTTATAAAAACACAGTTTCTGATATGTCGTTTACCAAAATCGTGGATGATATGTTTGAAATTTCCATTACCTCCATAAAATATGTTCATAAAACAATTTAAATGGTTGAAAAATCATATAAATTGTATCATGCAACCTATTTTACATTCTAGAAGAAATTTCTATGCATGAAATTAAATTATATAATGAAACAAGTTCATGATTTTTGAAGAACCCTAAAAAATGATCTAAACAAATATCATTAATGTTTCATGTAATGATTTATAAACATATATGATAAAAAATGATTTGTGGAACAACAAAATATTTTGTAAACACAGGAGTTCCATTTAATTCCACATCAGAAATTTAATTTCAATACGACTGGAAAATAAAATACAATCTGGCCATGTAAATCATGTAAAGAATGCACCCAAAACAATGGAAGCACCAAAATACTAACAATTAAAGGATGAAATGTTGTTATAAAGTGTTCATATAAGGTGTTATAAACATGATTATGACTCATTATGCTATTAATAACACTATTTTATCCATTATACATGATTACTAAACATATTTCATGTATGGAAAACCCGAGTTAAGGGAATTCTTAACTGAATTCCAATTCATTGCATTATGATTATAGTTCTTAAACTGTGTGGTTTTAAATCATTTTTCTTATATATTTTGGTTTATATTATGTTTTATTAAGTTAATTTACAGTTTATACAAATTTTCATTTTGTATTATTTATTCTCATATCAATTAAATGTTATTTGTATGGAAATTTTCTTATATAATCATCTTTTAAATTTCAAGATTTACAGAATTCAAAGTGAATGTCTTTATTATAGTTTGAGAATTATGTTATGGTTCTTGGGAATTTTTTATGATGAATGGTGGTACCTATATCTCCCTCTAATTCATTTGGTATGTTTAATTTGAAGGTCATCTCTATTTTTACTCCATGTGTAATTATGATGGTTAAAAAATAAGGTAGTTTGTGAGGGTAACATTGTAACATAGTCATGAGGGTTAAAAATTATAAGGATGTTAAAAGGGTTAAAATATTATGTAATTAGAGCCCCATGATACCTGTATGATTCTACTTATGTTATTTATGTTTTGTGGGAAATCACATGGAAATTCCCTATTTCGTAATGTAATTATATATGGTTGACTAGTATGTTTTTTGAAAATGATTTCCTACGTTTTCATGTATCCATGGACTAATGTTTTAATTTTTATTTTTATATCACTTATTGAGCTTTTTGTGGTCATCCCTTGTTATTTATTTATTTTAAAAGGTTATAATAATGTGTAATACAAATAATGAAATCAAGTTAAATGTTATGAATATTTGACAATGAAATCATGTTTTATTTGAAAAAATATATTTTTAGGATGAAATGGATATTGTTTTGTGGTATCTTCTGTATATGAATGTGGAATGTTATGTATTTATTATATCCCAATTCTATATAACTATACACTTGAAAATATCCTCAATATGAAAGGAAGAGGGTTCTTGAATACAATCCATTTTTATGTAATGTAATATGATTGGGTCCTTATAGTTGGTGTGAATTGATAGATTAGATAACATTACTATTTAGGATAATGTTAAAAATATTAGAATAAATTATTATTACTCAATGTTTTATTTGAAATGTTATATAATTTAAAAATTATTATAATTATTTCACTAGGATATGTTTGTAAAGAATTGTTTTCCATAGAAGAAACATGGAAACCAAAGTAGAAAGGCACTGAGGGAATGAAATCCTTCAGAATCTGCAGTATGGAATGGCAGTGATTGGACCCGAGCAGTTTGTGACTATAATAGCATAGTTGATATATTCAATAAATGGTGGTGGAATCCATACAATAGAACAACCAGATTTACCACAAAGGAACATGACGATAGTAGACCATTTTATGAGACAACACACTCTGGATTTCAATGGATCTTATGACCCAGTAGTAGCGGATAGATGGACTAAAGTCATTGAAATAATCTTTTATACTATGTGATGTATTGATAATCAAAAGTTAAGTCTTTTCATTTATTGTTTTGATGATGAAGCTGATCAATGGTGGTCAATGGTTAAAAATAGAATTGATAAAGAGCAGATAGTTTCTTAATAGTGGGTTGAATTTAAGCCTTTTCCTTGAATAATATTTTCCTAAGCTTCTGCGACGCTGGATGGAGAACAAATTACATGAATTGATGTAAAATGAGGGAGATTCATTTGATGTGTATGATGAAATCTTAACCTGACTTGTTAGGTATTATCCAAATAATATTATGGATATTGATATAAAAATCAACCACTTTTAATTAGGGTTGAAGCCAATGAATCGAAGATAATTAGCCCATGTGAATTGAAATGTTATGAGAAACTAGTCAAGAGTGTTGAGAGTATAGAGATTGAATTTTCTGAATATCATGATCACATGGAAAATAATGAGTAGAAGAGGTCCAGATGGAATGTGATGGGTAATAATCAATAAAAGAAACCTTATAGTATGAAAGTATAGTTTCTAGTTTGTGAAAAATCTGGAATAATACACCCAAGGGAATAACTTACCGAAATTGGTAAGTGTTTCCAAAATGATATGTTTAGATATATGTCCAGAGATTGTAATGAAAATGATCCTAAGACTAATCCTAATATGAAAACTATAAAGTGTTTTAAATATGGAGAGATGGGTCATTATAAAAATTCATCCCAAAGAGAGATATGAATGATGAAAAGTATCTAGAATATTAGAAGAATAGTGTAGTAAGATCCATTGTGACTAAGTCAGTAGATGTCAAGCCATCCAATGAAGTTGAATTTTGTACCTTGTTTGTTTAATCTTATTTTTATAATGTTTTTTATAATATGGGTTCTACACAATACTTTTTTCTATTGAATTTTCTACTAAATTGGAAATATAAACTCAAGAAATGAGAGATGAACTTTTTTTGTTAAAATACCAGGGGAAAATGTTATAGTAGAAAATAATTATTAGCATCTTACTATTGTTATCTATGGAAATACATTATCAGAAAACCATGTTCTTTTTCCATTAGTAGATATTGATGTTATTCATGGAACGGATTGGCTTTCTATTTATCATGCTAAGATTGAATGTAGAGATAAATAATTCGTTTTTCATAAACAGTTTCACATTATATAAAAAAACTAATCCATACATTTAATAATATATTGGAAATCTAAGAAACTGTTGTAAAATGGAAATAAAAGTTAATTTTCTCATAGTACCGAAGACAAGGTAACTGTTCAGATTAATGATTTCACATGGTAAATGATTACCTTGATGTTTTTTCTTGATGATTTACCTAGTTTCATACCTGATCGGAAAGTGGAATTCACAACTGACTTAGCTCTTGATTCTAGGCCAATTTCAAAACCCCAATATCAAATAGGACAAATAGAACTTATTGAATTGATAAATCAGTCATAAGTGTTCCTTGATAAAGGCTTCATTTACCCTATAACTTCACCATGGGGTGCTCCTATTTTTTCTATAAAAAGAAATATGGTTCCCTGATAATTTTCATTGTATATTGAGCCTTGAATAACATCACTTTTTAAAAAATACCTTTTCCTAATATTAGTGAATGTTTATCAGCTCTTGGGATCTCAGTACATTCCATGATTGACATGATATTTGGATACAATGAGATTAAGGTAGAAGATGATGAAATTCTACAAATACCTTTTCATATTATATAAGGTCATTATGAATTTGTGTTTAATCACTTTGGGTTAACTAATGTACCTACTATATTCATGGATCTTATGAATAAAATATTTCATGATTTTCTTGGATAAGTATGCGGTTGTGTTTATTGATGACATTTTGGTATTTTATAAGATTAAAGAGGACAGTGAAAAACAACTAAAGGTTTTTTTCAAACCTTAAAGGAAAATAAATAGTACAGAAAATTCAAGAAGTGTGATTTTTTGTTTCAACATATTTATTTTCTAGGGAACATTTTAAATAAGGATGGAATAACAATTGATCCTTTAAAAAAAGGTTGATGGAGATACAATAACTACAAATGATACAGATATTTATATATTTTTTTCATTATAATGTTGTTATGATTGGTTTGTTAAATGATTTTCACAGTTATCTAACCACTATTTAAGATAATAAGAAAAGTGGTTAAATTTGTTTGGGCAAAAAATGTGATATTTTATTTTAGGAACAGATGAAGAGATTGGTTAATACTTCACTTTTGGTCTTGCCTTGCAAAAATAGTGATTTTGACATCTACAGTGATGCTTCATTGAAAGGACATGGTTTTTTGATGAGAAATTATCATGTAATTGCCTATGCTTCAAGACAACTAAAACCTCATGAGTTTAATTATCCGACAGATTATTTGAAATCAGATGTTGTGATCTTTTCATTGAATATTTAGATGCATCATTTATATGGATCCAAATGTAAAATATATACATACCATAATAGTCTAATGTATATACTAATTCATATAGAATTTAACATGAGGCATAGAAGATGGCTTGAATTGATAAAATATTATTATTTCACAATAAATTACCATCGAGGAATAGAGAGTAATATGGATGATTTAGTGAATCAAAAACATAATGCATAATTCATAATGTTACACTCAGAACATGATCCCTTAATTAATGATTTGAGGAATTTAGGATTAGAAGTTTTTGGTGCAAGAAATACATCTGTTTTGTTTCATGTTATAGTGTTGTCATCATTATCAGTTATAATTGTGAAATCACAGAAGGAAGATCGTGAGCTATAGAAAAAAGTAAGAATTGGTTAAAATGGGAACATTTCTAGAATTTAACCTTAACAAGTATTGTAATTTTAGATTCTAAAATGGTTGTGTGTTCTTTGAGATTTCCAATCGAAGAAATAATTATTGTGTGAAACTCATAGATCTCCATTATTAGTTCATTTAGGCATTACTACGATGTACATATACCTTCAGGAGTATTACTGGTGGGATGGAATGAAAAGGGATATTGCTGATTTTACAATGAAATGTATAACATGTCAACATGTTAAAGTAGAGTGGTGGTTAATGAAGGTGATTCTTTGATATTTATCAGTTCCATAGTGGAAATGGTCGAATTTATCAATGGACTTTATTGGGGGGAATCCAATGAATTCTCAAGGTAACAATGTGGTTTGGGTAATTGTAGATTAGCTGACTAAATCTACACATATACATTCTATTCGAGATACAATGAATTTGGATCAGTATTCTTGACTATACCTCAAAATGATTTTTAGGTTACATGAATTTCCTCTCTCTGTTGTATCAGACTGGGATCCCAACATCACTTCTATTTTTTGGAAGGCACTTCAAAATTCATTGGGTAGATAATTAAATTTCAGTACATATTTTCATCCTCAATCAGATGTCAATTCATAATGAATGATTCAAAATTGGGAGGATATGCTTCGATCTTGTTCAATACACTATAATAGAATTTTGGATCATCATATTTCTTTACTTCAGTTTTCTTAAGATAACAGTTTTCATTCTGGTACACATATGTCACCTTTCGAGGAATCGTACAGTATATAGTGTCAAAATCCATCTTTTTGGGATGAAGATGGGGAAAGGATTTTGATGGGACCAGAATTAGTAAAGGGAGTGGATTAGAATGTGAATATGATCCAGAAACACGTAAGGAATACTTAGAGTAGGTAGAAATAATATGCAGACAATAGGAGGAAAGAATTTTCTTTTGAGGTAGGCGATCATGTTTTTCTTAGAATCTCACTATGGAAAAGTATTATTCATTTTTGTATGAAAGGAAATCTAAGTCCAATGTTCATTGGACCTTATGAAATTCAATTTAATGTTGGACTAACCACCTACCGAGTCTCTTTTTCCCTTTGTTTATCTCAGGTACACAATTTTATTTTCATGTTTCGATGTTGAGAATGTATGTACATGATTTAGTTCATTTTTTGTTCCATCAAGTAGTTCAGTGGGAAGATAACCTTTATTTTTATGAGAAACTAGTTCAGATTCACGATCCAAGAGAACAAGCATACAGAATAAGGTAATCCACTAGGTAAAGGTTTTTTTAGAAAGAAAATAGTTGATGAAGCAACATCGGAGTCTAAAAATGATATGAGGGAATGTTAATGTCACTTTTTTAATAAGTTAATTAATAAATAAATAATTGTGAGGATGAAATTTCTAGAAGGTAGGAAGAATATAAAACCCCATGGGTTTACAATTAAATGAAAAGAATAAAATATTATGACACAATGAAAAACAATATGAAGATATTTATAATATAGCTACTAAAACAATATTTTTCCACTTCTATGTTTTGAATTTCGAAAACAATTCCTCTAAAATTGTGATTAGTAAGTTATTTGGAGTATGATGGAACCAACATGATTTTTCAGTAAAAGTAACATACCATTATGAATATTAATATGAATAGTAATATGAACATTAAAAATAGAAAATTTTATTATTATTTTTATTTTATAATGGTTATAAGATAATGAGATATTGATTGATTTTTATGGTGTTAAAAATGAGTTATTATTTTAAAATTGTTTTTTATTAAGAAATTATGATTTTATTTAGAAATAAAATTTTATTATTTATAAAATTATTTTCAAAATATTGTGTTCGTTTTTGAATTCTAAACATTAAAAAATGGACAGGGTAATTTTTTCGATTTTTCATGAAATTCTTGATTTTTATGAATAGTAAAATATTTATGATAAATGTTAAATAATTATTTTACTACATCATTGGTGATGAAAGACTGATGTAAGAAAACATGCTTTAAAATCACATTTACTTATTACTCTTTTGGGTCACATGAATCAAGACTATTCATTATCTTGAGAAATATTGTTAAATTAATTTTTAAATGTAATGTGAAAACCCTCCTCTCCTCCACTAAATATACCACCATCACCCCATATTCCTCTTATATCCATAAAGAATTTATCATTGTATATTTTCTACCCAATCTCTATCCCAAGGTTCTTCCTCACATCCAAGACCTTCTGGTCTCATGAAAAGGCCAAAATCAAAGGCCTTAAGGAGGATCACAAGAAAATGGGATAAAAAGGTAAAAATCCTCATTCTTATTCTTGTGTTTTCTTATCAATTTTTTTCATATATCACATCTCTGATCCCTATCCAAGAATAATGAAAGCTCCAAAATAATATATATTCAATATTTCATCATGTTTATGGAAAAATTCTTCCACATACTTTATCACTCTCCCATCTTTTAAAGACACTATTCGTGATGATTCGTTTACCAAAATCATGGATGATGTATTTATAATTTCCATTAAATCCTTCAAAGATGATAATAAAACCCTTTGAATAGTTTAATTAGAATATAATGTATATTATTTAACTAATTTCAGTTTCTATAATGATATTTTATTTGTAATATTAAATTATATAATGAAACAAGTTCATGATTATCGGGGAACCTCCAAAAATGATATAAACATATATCATTAATGTTTTATCGGTTGATTCATCATCATATATGATAAAAAAGATTTTTGATATCATTAAATATTATTCAATTATTTGAGTACCATTTCATTCCACATATGTAATTTCATTTCCATACAATAAGAAAATCAAATACAAACCATCCATGTAAATCATGTAAATAATGCACCCAAAACAGTTGAAGGAACAAAATACTAATAATTAGAGGGCGAAATGATGTTATGAAATGATAATATAATGTGTTATAAACATGAATATGTTTCTTATGGATAATAACATCACTACTCTAAAAATTATACAAGAGGTTTAAACATGTTTTTTGTATGAAAAACTGAAGGTAAAATAATTTATAACCCAATTTCAACTCATTGGGTTAACCTTCTACCTCATTAACTGTGTGGTTTGAGAGAATTTATGTTATTAATTCATGTATATACTATGTTTTATTATGTTTATTTATAGTTTATACAATTATTAATTTATTTATACTTATTCTCATATCAATTATATGTTATTTTAAGTTAATTTTTATATAAAATCCTATTTTAAACTTATTGTTTTACGAAATTCAAAGTGAGTGTATTTATTCTTGGTTTATTATTATGTAATGGTTTATGGTAATTGTATATTATGAGGGTTGAGAACAATATAACACTCCAATTCATTGGGTATGTGTATGTTTTAGGTTAGTCTTATGGTTACTCTATGTGTAACTACGATGGTTACATAATAAGGTAATTGTGAGGGATACATTGTAAGGTAATAGTGAGGGTTAAAAATTATAAGGTTTCCTAGAGGGTTAGAAGATAATGTAATTAAATCCACAAGAAAACATTTTGGTTCTATTTATGTTTTTTTATGTTTTTTTGGAATCTCTTGTAAATATCATGTTTCCAAAAGTAAGTATATTTGGATTACAATTGTGTCTTTTTTAAAATAATTTCATACATTTACAAGTACTCATGGACTACTATTTCATTTTCTTCTTTTTATATCCCTAACTATGATTTTTGTTCTCATCCATCATTTTTAAATTATTCTTATAGGTTATAATTATGTGTAAGACCAATAAAAAATCCATGTTAAATGAGTTTATGATTTTTTAAAGAAGTCTTTTTTTTGAAAAGAGTTATATTTTGGATGAAATGGATACTGTTTTTATGGTGTCTACCCTATATGAATGTGGAATGTTATTTATGTATTATATACCAATTCCCAAAAACTCTATACATGAAAATATCATCAATGTTAATGGATGTGATTTCATACCTAAAAATCTAGATTATGTAATGTAATAAGGTCATGTCCTTATAGATATAGAAATTCCCATTGAATTTTCATAGGTTATGTTGGGGAATTTATTCAATTGATGTTTAAAATTTTCTATCTCATTTCCTACATCCATTATTAAAATATGTTGACTGAAATCATATTATATGGAATGGTCGTATAACTTTTATTGTGATGCTTTAAAATATGGACATTGTACATCAGTTGGTGGAAGAATATGAATTACTTCTCAGAATTTTATCACAACGTGATTAAATAACTCATTAATTAGTAAATATATGTGATAATAATTCCACAATGATGACCAACATATTCCATATATATTCATTAAATGGGAAACATACAAGATATTTTCTGTTATATGATGTATCACTATATACCGGAGTAGTATTGCTTAATTCTTTAGTATGGATTATTGGGGACATGGTTTAATTGATGAAAACATTGAATAGTTTATTTAGGTGATAGTTCATGAAGTGATGGGGGAAATGAATATTGATATTTAGCTTTAGGTTCACTTCCTTTATGATGGTTCCATCATGTTATTTCTCCATAATGATCATATAGGGTATAATGGTTTATCATTATAGTAAGAGTACTAAAGTGTTTGTAATAAGTAATGGGTTTTTCCATGGATATAACTTTAATATAATATGGTGGACTATGACGCCTCATTACCGTGTTGTTTTCTTATTCTACCTCTAGAATTGGAATGGTGACAGACCACTTATACTCCATTACCAACTCATTCACTACACGATGTTGAATTCACTGAGTGGTAGACTACTACCTTTTATCAGGTAGCATTATAGATAAAATAGCATTGGTAGTGTGCAGGTGTGTGTTTGAGAGTGCCTATCTCAAAATTTATTCAAAATAACTATATATTGTTTCATCAATGATAAAACAATAAATAAGATTATTCATAATTGAATGATCTAATGCAAGGATAGAAACATGGATAGTACCAAAAGTATAATTCCAATTAAAAAACCATTTATATTATTATATGATTCAAATTTGATTTAGAATATATTTTTCCGCAAACAATATGTCATCTATGGTTGAAGATGTATTCTGATACCACCCTAGTCAACATTTTTATGGGAATATAATCAACTACTAACTATTTGTGATTTTAATAATCACATAAACTTCATTATTTTTGGGGTTCTAATTAATATGGAATCAAAGGGTGAACAAGATAGGGGTAATCTTATTTGGACAATGACATATCCAGGATTATAATATTCAAATTATCTTCCCCATTTTATTATTTATATATATATATATTTAATGAAACAATAAACCCAATTCCTGTTATGTTATTTATTAACATTTTACACATCATTTTTATATGAATCAGATTCATTATACCATTTTATATTTTTTAATAATATGGTATAAAATGGTGATTTTGACACCCATTATCACCCAATAAATAAATAATATATGATTTGAATCAATAATAAGTCCTTCTAAATCATAATATTACCATTGAGTTCACCGTTTTTCTATAAATTCTTATGTTCTTATTGGGATTTACTAAAAAAATATGATCCAACATTTAAAATGTAATATATCGCTGAAACATTCCGCTAACTATGATAGTAAAACCAAGATGATATGATATTAGAATCCTCAAATCCCATTAATGTGAATTTTTTTCAACATAAGTTATATCTTATAGAATTAATACATGTTGGTGAATCCTAAACTGTTATGAAAATAATTCTAATAGTTATCTTCGTGGTATATAATTAAATATTTTTGGGTGTGAGTGGGTGTGAACAAATTTATATGCATTATCATTTCACCATAACCTTATATTATATGGGAAGGGATTTTTTTGAATCCATATTATAGGGAACTCAAGGGGTTAATGTCATTTTGGGAGAAAATTGAAATATTTTTATTCTGAATGTTCATATTCTTTTAGATGCCTATGTATCCTTATAATAAGAATGAAATACCTAGTTTTTTCATACAATTTAATAAGACTTGTCATACCTTTTATGGTTATTTTACAATGATTGATTCCAAAAAAGTAAACAGACTACTAAAATGAAAATGTATGTTTACAATTTTTTAATTGTTGGTGAGGAACCTATATATGATAATACCTTTATAGTTGTCCTAAAATTGGATATGGCTCAATGAGGATGTTTTAGGATCAAAAGGTAAGGGTCCTTATCATGTATGAATTTTCATTTTCTGAAGGGATTACATATTAATGGAAAAATTTTGGTTTCAATCAAAAAATGTACCAATGATGGGTATATGGTGATACCCAAAGGTGATATGGATCCCCATGTTAGTTAATAGTGTAATTGTGGATATATACCAACGAAATAATATTGATATTTTTGGAATATACAATAGTGGGGGTACATACAGAATGAAGAATATATTAGGATATTGGGTTTCATCCATGAAATAGAATCATGCATATCCTTTTGGAAAAATGAAGTAGATCCCACGTTGTTCGAGTGACATAGCTTAATATAATATAATGGAACTGTACCATTTGGATTAACATTATTCACTAAGGGAATTTTTGTGATGTTTTACATCATTCAAGTACGATGTCAACAATGATGTTTTACACAATGTTTTAGGGATCTATGTTTCAAGATGTTATGGCTATATAGAATTGAGTAGGACTTCCCCATATGAGTCTCCCCTTAAATAAATCCCTTAGAGTATGGACCATTTATAGAATATCAATCATGATGTATTCCATTTTTAGAATGAAAATACATCTCCATTGAGTCTTACACTTGTGGAGGAGGCCCATGATGAAATATGTGTCAGTGATTTAGCCTACGAAGCAGAAACGCTATGAAAGATAAAATTTTAAATATGAATTAATCATATTAGATATTTATTCACATATTATTCATTTTGATTATGACAAATATGATATGGTGGATGATTAATAACATTAAAAAAATAAATTTTTTGGGGACGTACACATGAATAAAAAAAACTATACGAGATGACCCTTAATTATTGAAGGTATTTCCAAAAAAGAACCATCTTTGGTCTAAAATCACGAAAGATCCCCATCATACTATATTTATGTATATATTTAGTAATGGTAGTGGATGGATTTGTGATTTTTATTATATCCAATAAGAATGACTCGAGTCTCACTATATGTGGAATTCCTAAATTGACCAGTCTTTTTAGGTAGAGAATAAATCAATCATTTATCTTAGGGAGTTCTCCTCAGTGACATCATAGTAGGGATACTCATTATCATGGGAACCCCTAAACTAGAACCCTTAGAGGGTTTACCCTTTCTAGGGTGTCAACTGATTGTTTAAATTTATCAAGTGAATCCATAGTCTAATGAATTTAGGATGGTTCATATGCAAAAATTTTGTAAACCATGTATCCTCGAATGAGGTTCATGTTATCATTTTCATGGTTTAGAAAATTGTGAAAAGATTCCATATAGTTCATAATGGGTGTGACAACATAATTGCATGAATTTTTTTAAAAACCATCATATGTGTCTCTCAATGCATCAAATTACAATCTATTCAATCATAGGTTTGGGAGAAGGTAGATCATTTCAGGGAATCCATAGTCTTGGGATGCTATGTGTTGTGAACCATGCCCTATCAACCATGTAATGAACCCATAAAATGAAACCACATAATACAACCCCTATTTCATGGTACCATGTGATATATCATGGAATTAAGTATAAAAGACCACATAATATAACCATGTAATGAATTCTGTATAAGGAGATCTCATTAGAAGATTATATGACCACTAGAGATGTCTTCTTTCTAACTAGAAAAAGATGTTGATATCACGTCATTGTGTTATAGATATCACAATGATGTATATCATATGAATTAATAATTTTGATTTATTATATTGAAATTTTTATTCAATTATATTTTATGGTTCTATATTTTTAGGATTTTGAACCTATTGAAGTCACAAAATGTTGTACTAACCCCATAGTTCTCATTTTTTCCATCTCTCATCGATCCCTATAATTTTTCCTTTAAGATTCTACATCATGATAGGAAAACCCAGAACAAATATAGTGACATAATAGATGAGGATATTTAACCATAGCTCATTTCTAAATCATGGGAGTTATTCCTAAGTCAGATAGATCACATATTTTGGGATCACATGACCTCATAAAACATACTTCATTGATTCATTTAGGGGAGATAGGTCTTATTGTTAGGGGTTATTCATATGTATATATATATTATATCTATCAGTGATTCATGCAAGGGGGATATTTATTGTGATTTGGGGTTATGGGACCATGTAATTCTTTTCTTAATTATCCACGTATGATGACCATAAAAAACAATGTGGGATCACAAAACCACATAAGCCTTCCACCACTAATCAACAAATGATAGGGCTAATAGTTGTTCATTTCATTCCTCTATGAAACCAAACCAGTTTTTGTATTTAATTCTTTTAACATGTTGAAAACTCCAAAAATAATTTAATAGGAAATTAAAACCTTAATTTAATATTAATTTTTTGTTGCTAATCATCTATGATAAATCATGATTCAATAGTAAGATGATATTATTTTTTAGAGTAGTGTCCCATGTGTTATTATTCATATAAAAATTATTATTCATTATATTTATATCAAATAAAACTATATTATATGGTTGTGTTAGAATTATATTTATTTAATAAATTATATTTATTTAATTCATATATTAATTGGATTATAAAATGTATTCTTTTTATAAAATATTAAATGTTAATGAAATTCCTTTTAAATGAACATTTTTTTATACATAACTTAATTTTTTCATGAACCTTCCAAGATACCCGAGAATGTTGAAGTATAGTATAAAAGGTATTACTACTCCCCACATGATAGAAAATAATTAATAGGCATCAATGGATTATATTGGTAATGTATTTAATATAAAATTAAACAAAGAAATATAAATTAGGTCACAAATAAACTATAACATTTAAAAAAATTAAAATCTTCACATGGAAAAAGACACTCAAAATCCATTTATATAGTTATTGTGATGGGGATCAAAGACATAATAAAAATTTGAGTTACAATTTTATAGTTTATGCTCAAAATAAAATAAATGATGTATATATAGGTGATACGTGAGGATAACCCACCACCATGTCACCTCTGTCACCCAAAGTCCAATTTCAAGAGTACCCACCTCTTTTATTATAATTTTGTTTTATCAATAGAAAACTTAAAACCACCAATTGAGCATATATAGGGTGTTATCACATCTATAATTTTATGATTTAATGAATTTATTCATTAATAACAGTTTTCATACAAAAATATAAGTTCTAGATTGAAAAAAATTTAAAAAAGAATCATGTAATAAATATTTTAAAAAATAGATCAATAATGAAATCTAAAACAAAAACAAAACCATAAAATCTACCATTGGTAACTATGATCTGGTCCTCTCCTTTGGATTTGGTTACTATTAGTGAATGTTCCATCATACTTTATGAATGATTTACTATTTAGGAGAGACTTTTCGTGTTTTCAATTGCTTGGTTAAAGCTGTCAATAGTACCACATCCAATTTCTATATATGAATTTTTTGTTGTAGAATTTATAAGGGTTAGGTAGGGTTGAATGTACCAAAATGTACTTTCTATTATATTACAACAATGATACCCAATAATCCCAGCTCATATTCTCTTCACATTTAATTCAATATCCATATTCGATTAACGTTGTGAAAAAAATATTCTACCTACATCCATTTAGACCTCAATATAAAATGAAAAAAAAATATAATCATCCTAACATATAAAAATTGTTTCAAATATATCTATTTATGAATCATAGAAATAAATGACTCCTTTTACAAAATATGATAGAATATTTTACCAATAAGAAAATAGAATACTAATAATCCATGATCCTTTATAATGTTAAACCACTTTCCAGTATAGGAACTTAGGTTAAGAGAAATAGAGGGGTCCCATATAGGTAATAAAGTACATCAAACTTAAATAAAAAATTATTCTATTATGAAAATTAAAACCATATGAATCCTTGAAATTATGGTAGAATAAAAACCATTAAATAGGGGTTACAATATAGAATTAAATAGGAATTAAACACATACCTTAGTTATTTTATAAAAATCTATATGAAATATCACAAAAATAAATCAATGAGGGGAGGAGTGAGTAATGATGAATTATCCTTAGATTCATAGGTAGAGTATGTAATAAAATTTGGGATATATAGCTTAAAACATTTCGATGAAATATGGTTTATTGGGAATACTACATGGTAAAGCCACAAGGGTTTCCAAATGTTAAAAAAACTGTGATGATCACTACAGCATCACTTATGAACATGTACTATTGCAAAACTAGTTTAAGTAAACCATGTTCAAATAACGAAAATATTTTCTATCAAAAACTAATGACCCAATCCATGGTTATAACATAATTAATCCTATCAATGTTCTTATCGTTTGGTAACGTATTTTTCAAAATTTTAAAAGTTTCATTGTAAAATGACATTCCAAACAATGTATTAAAATGAAATCCATTAAATAGACAATCCATACCTAACTATGATATTCTTGGTGTGACATGTCTCCCAACAATATTTCCTCTTTCCACGATGAATTCAACCATATGCATGATTAAAAAATAAATGAGTCCATTCCTACTCCAAAAATTATTGACATTCCCATTTTCCATGTGATTCAATAATTTTGTTTAAATTTCCCAAATATTTATATTTTCTATATAAATTTTTTTTTAAATTCAATAATTTAAATTTTTTCTGTACTCATCCCAAAATTGGGTTCTCATTAGATCACTTCATAGTAAAAAGCATCATAGTGGTCATGAATATATGCTTTTAGTTTAGAAACATATAAGGAAACATATATAATGTTAATTGAATTAGATAATTCAATTTATAATAAAACATTGTTAATAAAGAAACAATTTCATAGGAATTAATATTACTCGGAGTTAGCTTCCCCTATATTATTACCCAACAGATACACTATAACTTAGAATTCACTAAAAACATGTTCACTCACTTAAAATTATCTGGTGTAGATTAAATTATTAGAATAAAACAGATGATGACTCTAAAATATGACAAGTAATAACCCAAGGGTTTAAATAAAGTAGGAAATCTTCTTCACAACAATCAAACCTACAAAACCTGTATCACACACCTCGGTCTATTTTAGAAGAGGTTATCATGTGAAACTATATAGTTCCTCAAAAATAGTTATATTATTTAATGGAATATTACTATTATTATAGGTTAATTAAACAGGTGTAATATGGATATCCCATGTCCCTATAAATCCATATAATCCCACATGGAACATATCCTTGGGATCTAGATTATCTATGAAAACCCTTCTTTTTATTTCATCTTAAACATGATTTATTACAAAAAAACTTCACTTGATACAACAAAGAATATCAAGAGGTTTAGTGTCTTTGGGGCTTAGGATCATTACATAAAAACTTTAAACTTGAAATACAACAACTTTATTGAAAACTTCCTTTTCATGACCACTACATTCCTTCGTACATAGCATTTTATGGGATAACCTGAGGACATGCTTAAGAAAAGGGTGAGCTATAAAGCCCATTAAGGGAGTACACAATGAATAACATGAAGAGTACAATACATGTTAAGAAATAGTCATATCAATAGAGCATAAGGAAAACATGAACATAAAGGCATGATAAAGCATGATAATCATAACATGGAAATGTGGCAACAACACTTAACATTGAATTAGCATGAGCCAAGGCTCATTGCACATGGAGCATGAGTAAACCCTCATTGCACTTGAAGCACGAGTAAACCCTCGTTGCACTTGAATTAGCATGAGTAAACACTCATTACACATGACGTATCATGATACTATACTTTACCCAATGCATTGGAGCGCTATAAAGGGCGCACCCTTCTTAAACATTTCATTTCATGCATAAGTGTGCCACATGGATCATAAAACATGGAATCATAAAACATAATCATTTCTTCCACGATAAAGGAATGTGGAATTCATACATGAAGCTTTATAATAAATATGTAAATGTGCATAAAGTTGAATACCCTTGATGGAGAAATGGGCATGGTATTCACTATACAAAGACATTGGCATAGAAAATCGGTGTGATTTCGGCAGCGTAACGGCGTGACATAAGAATTCATAAAAAAGGTTGATGAGAGAGAAAGGGGTTCCTCATCATATTTACATGTAATGGACAGTAAGGAGATCATATATATACATGTCCCAACAATAGAAATGGAATTTAGATTCATGATACAAAAGTATTTCTTGAATGTAAAAGAAGAGAGAGAAGTTCCTTTCGGAATTTCGGCATAGTAACGGGTGTACATGGGAGGCATTTAATGAGAGAGGAAGGGTTCTCCCATCATTCAAGCAATAAGAGGACAGTATGGGGGAGGTGCGAAACCATACCCCAACATTCATAATTGAAATAAAAAGGTCAATACAACTTAAAGAAAATTGAGAAAAAAATGAGAAAGGAAGAAAACCCCTTACTTGGAAGTGTGCTTCCAAAGGCTAGAGAGAGGCTTGTGAGAGGCTTCATGGGAGCTTGGGGAACCTTGGGAGGATTATAGAGAAAGTAGGGCAGAGTTTGGACGAACTTCAAGGGCTTTGAGTGAGCAGGAAGTGGGAGCTTGGGTGGGTTTATATAGGAAAGGTGAGAGAATTCTTTATTATTTAGGTTTGGGACCCCTTATATTAAAATAATCCAATCCACCAACCATCCCATGGTATTTGCCCATGGTTTCTGGAAAAGGAAAGAGGAAAACAATTATTTACAAGGCCAAGGTCCGAACTTATTAAAAAAATTAGGGTTGCTTATGTGGAGGTGAGTCACACTCCCATGGAAATTAATTTAAAAATGCAAAGTGTTGAATAAGTCTTGAGGGCTCCATTAATGCTTTGAAAAGAAAGTAATACAAACCCAAAACCCCATTATTTTAATGATAAAACACATATTGGCCGAACAAAAGGATTATGGTATTTTATTACATCACCATTGGGTCATTATGATGTCATAAAACACATTATATATTTAAATGGTATTTAATTTTTTCCCAAAAATTTGACTATCTCAGAAAATTATGCAAAATTTACCATTGGATAATTTCGACGTCCTGATTCCAAAAATAATATTTATTTTATCTAAATAATTTTATAAATATGTGAATTTTCACTTTTAAAATAAAAACCGACATTTATAAAAAAATTCACGGGTTTTGACAAAAATGGCTTTCAAACCATAATAAAAATTTTAATTGCATTCATAAAATTATAAGATCATTTATATTTAATAAAAATTAATGTAATATTAATAATAATATTTTATTAAAATATTATTTAATTCAAAAATACTTTAATTTAATAAAATATAATTCTTAATTAAATAATAACTAAAAACACCATTTGTACTTTAAAAACTAATTACAATGTATCAAAAATGACTAGAAATTATATTCATTATAATATACAAAAGTAATGTGCATGAACATGGTACTACTTATTTGTTACATAACCCCTTAAAATAGCCGCATAAGACCTAAGGGTAAGGTGTGCGATGGTGACAGACTCTTGGGGTTTCTCGGATAACATCGCTCGAGTTGTAATTTCAATCAACTTCCATTTTTCCCGTAGACGATCAAGTTCGAGCTTGACTTGATGAAGCTCAGCTTGGGCTTGGTCAAGGGAAAAGCCCAAAGACACCACCTCTTTTCCGAGCTCTGACAAATGGGCTTCATATGGGGCAATTCTACTAGATGAGGCCATTGCTTCCTTTGTCTGAGTAGAAAATTGGTTCGTTAAAGCCTTATATTTAAACTAACCAGATGATCACTGTTCAATGGCTATAAAAGTAACGATCACAAATCTTAACGTAAAACAAAAGATGTTGACATCTTATAAAAAAAATTTCATAATGAAACATTTAACTGGATCAAGAGGGATTTTCCATTTATGAAACTTTGGGTCGTTACAACATTCCCCCCTTAAGAAATTTCTCCCTCGAAATTTTCCTTTTCCCACACTAAAACAAATGTGGGTAACTTAGCTTCATCATATCCTCCGACTCCCAAGTTGCTTCTTCAAACTTGTGGTTTCTCCACATTACCTTGACGAGGGGCATTGTCTTATTTCTTAGAACTTTTTCTCTACGATCTATGATCTTCACTGGTTGCTCCTCATAAGAAAGATCATCTTCCAGTTGTACCACCTCGGTAGAGAGTACATGTGAAGGGTCCGGTATGTACTTCCTTAAGAGTGATACATGAAAGACATCATGCACCTTGGCCATAGTAGGTGGAAGTGCTAGTCGATAGGCCACATCCCCAACACGATCAAGAATCTCGAAGGGGCCGATGTACCTTGGACTTAACTTCCCTTTTTTTACAAACCTCATGACCTTATTCCACGGAGATATGCGTAAAAACACCTTGTCTCTGACTTTAAACTCACGGTCTCATCGACGATTATCTGCATAACTCTTCTGTCGACTTTGGGCTGCCTTGATATGCTGCTGAATGGTTTTCACCTTCTCCACCATTTCTTCGACCATTTCTGGTCCAAGAAGCTTACGTTCACCGACCTCATCCCAAAATGCCGGTGTTCTAAACCTTTTCCCATACAGGGCTTCATATGGTGCCATTTGGATGCTCGAGTGGAAACTATTATTATAAGAGAACTCAACTAGAGGAAGATGTTGATCCCATCCTCCTTTAAAGTCCATTGAGAACGCTCTCAACATATCCTCAAGTGTTTGGATAGTCCGCTCGGATTGGCCATCAGTTTGAGGATGATAGGCCGTACTGAAGTTTAGTTCAGTATTCAGAGCATGTTGAAGACTCTTCCAAAACATAGAGGTGAATCTTGGATCTCGATCAGACACAATAGATAATGGTACTCCATGCAACCGTACCACTTACCTAATATATATCCATGCCAGTTGATCCAAATAGAAATCCTCTCGAATAGCAATGAAGTGTGTAGTCTTTGTAAGATGATCCACAACAACCCAGATAGCATTTTTGCCTTTGGATGTCCTTTGATGTCTGGTGACAAAGTCCATGGTGATGTTCTCCCATTTCCATTTTGGTATGGGCAATGGTTGCATCATCCCCTTAGACTTCTGCCTCTCTGCCTTCACTTGCTGACACACCAGGCACTTTGATGTATATTCAGCGATCTCCTTCTTCATATTATCCCACCAAAAGTTTTCTCGGAGATCTCGATACATCATTGTGCTCCATGGGTGAATAGAGAAATTTGAACTATGTGCATCATCCAAAACTTCCTTCTTCAGCTCCGAACTTGATGGAACACATAGTCTTTTCCCAAACTGCACAATTCCTTATTCATTAACATTAAACTCTGAGGATTTTCCATTTTTGATAGCTCCCACTTTTTCTTGGATTCCTGCATCATCCTTTTGAGCATCCTTTATCCTTTCCAAAAGAGATGGTTGAGCAATCATTTGTGAAAGGATTGATGATGTTCCCTTCTTTATGATTCCCACATCCATCTTCAACAAGTCTAAGAAGATTGGATCCTTCTCAATTCTCATCATTGATAGAATAGCTAGATCCGTTCTACTTAGGGCATCCGCCACCTTGTTCGCTTTCCCAGGGTGGTAATGTATTGAACAGTCATAATCCTTGATGAGCTCTATCCATCTTCTCTGGCGCATATTAAGCTCTTTCTGGGTGAATATATATTTAAGACTCTTATGGTCAGTATATATCTCACATTTCACTCCATAGAGATAATGCCGCCAAGTTTTCAAGGCAAAGATCACTGCCGCCAACTCCAGATCATGCGTTGGATAGTTTCTCTCATGGATTTTCAACTACCTTGAGGAATAGGATATCACTTTATCATTCTGCATCAGCACACATCCTAAGCCCTTCTTCGAAGCATCACTGAATACCACAAAAATCTCCCCACTTGTGGGTAAAGTGAGCACGGGTGCAGTGATAAGCCTCCTTTTCAACTCCTTGAAGCTTTCCTCGCATTCATCACTCCAAGAAAACTTTACTCCCTTTCGAGTTAGCTTGGTAAGAGGGTTGGACAACCGTTAGAAATTTCTCACAAATCGTCGATAATATCTAGCCTACCCCAAGAAGCTACGGATATCAGTTACCGATGTTGGCCTCGGCCATCCCGCAATTGCATCTGTTTTGGAGGGGTCCATAGATATCCCGCAATTGCATCTGTTTTGGAGTATATTAGAATATCATCTATAAATACTACCACAAATTTGTCTAGGTAATCTCTAAAGACACTATTCATCAAGTCCATGAATATTGATGGAGCATTTGTGAGTCCGAAAGGCATTACTATGAATTCATAGTGCCCGTACCTTGTACGAAAAGTAGTCTTGGGGATATCTTCCTTCTTCACCCTTACTTGATAATATCCCTACCGCAAGTCCACCTTGGAGAAGTATTGTGCTCCACGCAGCTGATCAAACAAGCCATCGATTCTTGGGAGAGGATACTTGTTCTTTATCGTGATTTTGTTAAGTTCACGATAATCGATGGAAAGCCGCATTGACCCATCCTTCTTCTTGACGAAGAGGACTGGTGCACCCCATGGTGTCGAACATGGGCGTATAAACCCTTTATCCAGATTCTCCTGTAGTTGTTTCTTCAGCTCTTCAAGCTCAACAACAGCCATTCTATATGGAGTCTTGGATATTGGTAGTGCCCCAGGTATAAGTTCAATTGAGAACTCAACATCTCTTCTTGGAGGAAGACCAGGAAGTTCCTCGGGAAATACTTCAGCGAATTCCCTCACAATAGGCATTTCTTCAAGGGTGGTTTCTTCCTTGGACTCAATCATCTGAGCCAGATATGCGTGCTCATAAGGCAGTAATATCCATGCTTGAGATGATGGAGCTAAAGGAGATTCATCTTCCTCCTGACACTTGTATAGAATCGGGGGTCGATTCTCCATATGGAGTGTGATTTCCCTCTCCCGACAATTTATGTTGGCTCTATATAAGGAAAGCCAATCCATGCCAAGAAGTGCATCAAATTCCACCAAAGGGAGTATGAAGAGGTTCGCCAGAAAATTCAATCCACAGATTAAAACAGGGGAGGACTTATACTCATGGGATGCAATGATTGCCCCATTTGCCGTACTCACCGACATATTTACTTCCAGGATTTGTGGTGGTGATGTGATTGTTCTACTAAACATTCGAGATATAAAAGAATGCGTAGAACCTGAATCGAAAAGTACGTTCGCTATTCATGAATGAATAACTAGTGTACCTGTCACCACTTCGTTTTCGGGGTTCACTTCGGGAAAAGTGATGGAAAAAGTTCTTCCTTGCTGTCCTGGAGGTTGCTGGTTGCCTCCGATAACCCTTGGATTAGGGCACTGATTTGAAAAATGACCCGGTTCTTTGCATTTGTAGCATTTGAACAACGCATTGAGGTTCGAACGGAGCGTTCCTCTCCTCTGTCATAGCCGCGGGTCCTTCTTGCTGACAGTTAACAGCTAGGTGCCCTTTTCTTCCACACTTGATGCATTTTCTTGTCCCCCTAAGGCAATTTCCAGGGTGCTTCATTCCACACTTTTGGCAAGTGGGGTGCTGGAACTTCTTAGCGCCATTGGATTTATCCATCGGACCACCAGCATTGAAGTCCACCTTACACTTCTTGTCCCCATGATACCCCTGTGATTCTCCGATCTCTATTTCATCCTTGAGGGCACATCAGACAATTTCCTCATAGCTGTCGAAGTCACGGATCGCTAATGCTTTCCGCAAGCTAGGCTTCATCCCACCAATGAAGCGGTCAACCTTGCATTCGGGGGTAACGACAAAGACGGAAGCGTATCATGCAAGCCTTGTAAGGTTTGCCTCGTACGCTCTCACAGATTCTTCATCTTTCTGTTTGAGGGAAAGGAAGTCCCTTTCCATCTTAAGATGGAGGGTGCGTGGAAAATATTTATCAAAAACATCTTCCGGAATTCCTTCCATTCCAAAGCCTCGATCTCCTCCTCAAGCTTCGTATTTTTGATCAACTTCCACCATTGATCATCTTCACCCTCCATACGATAAGCCTCCAGGTGAACCTTCTATTTTTCAGAGCATTGGATGATGGAGAATATCTTTTCAATGGATTTGATCCATTGTTCAGCGATCGTGGGATCGGATGATCCACTAAAAGTAGGAGACCTTTGTCTCATGAAGCTTTCAATAGTGACTTGTTCTTTCTTAGGGGGGGTTGAAAGTTCCTCTTGACTAGTGTTTCTATTCAAAACATGAGTAAGCTGAGAGAGAAGCGTGACAAAGTCTGCGATTCCCGCTCCCATTGGATTGGGCATCTCATAAGTACAATCATCACACTGATTTTCACAGCGGTTGTTAGCCCGAGTTCTCCTATTACCAGCCATTGGCTGGAATAAAAGGAAAGTTAGGGGTAACACATAAAGGTTAATCCAAAGACAAAAGTTGATGACTTATAAATAAACTTTAATCTCTTTAACTCATGAGTCTATAAGATTCAATCCAGTCTTTTTATGATCTTCCTTCTAACATATATTCATAGGGGGATTTTTCCCTTAATAAGGGTTCATACTAAGATTGTGAATTTATCAAAACATATCCCCTGGGAGTGTCGTAACCAAGTGTGCAGCAAGGCCCGTGGTCGTGCACCAGTTCCCGTTCGAGTCTAGCTCAAAGCGGTGTTTTCGGGTTTTACCCCTAGGATACATCCGTGCCAGAGCCGCCTCTACCTGCTCGTATCCAGACAGGGATTTATTTGTTTGAAAAACCACTTACATTGTAATTACCAAAACATAGTGATTCTTTTATTATGCTTTGTCTTGTATCTAAGGCTTTACTAGGGTTTCCTAATCCCAAAAATAACTAAACCTATCCTCAGATACCAACTATGACAACCCTGCTTTTTATTACATCTTAAACATGCTTTATTACAAAAAAAATTTCCTTGATACAAAAAAGAAGATCGAGAAGTTTAGTGTCTTTGGGGCTTAGGATCATTACATAAAAACTTTAAACTTGAAATACAACATCTTTATTGAAAACTTCCTTTACATGACCACTACATTCCTTCGTACTTAGCATTGCATGGGATAACTTGAGGACATGCATAAGAAAAGGGTGAGCTATAAAGCCCAGTAAGGGAGTACACAATGAATAACATGAGGAGTACAATACATGTTAGGCAATAGGCATATCAATAGAGCATAATAAAAACATGAACATAAATGTATGATAAAGCATGATAATCATAACATGGAAATGTGGCAACAACACTTAACATTGAATTAGCATGAGCCAAGGCTCATTGCACATGGAGCATGAGTAAACCCTCATTGCACTTGAATCATGAGTAAACCCTCGTTGCACTTGAATTAGCATGAGTAAACACTCATTGCACATGACGTATCATGATACTATACTTTACCCAATGCATCGGAGCGCTATAAAGGGCGCACCCTTCTTAAACATTTCATTTCATGCATAAGTGTGCCATATGGATCATAAAACATGGATTCATAAAACATAATCATTTCGTCCACGATAAAGGAATGTTTAATTCATACATGAAACATTATAATCAATATGTAAATGTTTATAAAGGTGAATACCCTTTATGGAGAAATGGGCATGGTATTCACTATACAAAGACATTGGCTTAGAAAATCGGTGCGATTTCGGCAGCGTAACGGCGTGACATAAGAATTCATAAAAAAGGTTGATGAGAGAGAAAGGGGTTCCTCATCATATTTATATGTAATGGAAAGTAAGGATATCATATATATACATGTCCCAACAATAGAAATGGAATTTAGATTCATGATACAAAAGTATTGCTTGAATGTAAAAGAAGAGAGAGAAGTTCCTTTCGGAATTTCGGCATAGTAATGGGTGTACATGGGAGGCATTTAATGAGAGAGAAAGGGTTCTCCCATAATTAAAACAATAAGAGGAAAGTATGGGGGAGGTGCGAAACCATACCCCAACATTCATAATTGAAATAAAAAGGGCAATACAACTTAAAGAAAATTGACAAAAAATGAGAAAGGAATAAAACCCCTTACTTGGAAGTGTGCTTCGAAAGGCTAGATAGAGGCTTGTGAGAGGCTTCTTGGGAGCTTGGGGCACCTTTGGAGGATTATAGAGAGAGTAGGGCAGAGTTTGGACGAACTTAAAGGGCTTTGAGTGAGGAGGAAGTGGGAGCATGGGTGGGTTTATATAGGAAAGGTGAGAAAATTCTTTATTATTTAGGTTTGGGACCCCTTATATTAAAATAATCCAAAACACAAACCATCCCATGGTATTTGCCCATAGTTTCTGGAAAAGGAAAGAGGAAAAAAATATTTTACAAGGCCAAGGTCCGAACTTATTAAAAAAATTAGGGTTGCTTATGTGGAGGTGAGTCACACTCCCATGGAAATTAATTTAAAAAGGAAAAGTGTTAAATAAGTCTTGAGGGCTCTATTAATGCTTTGAAAAGTAAGTCAAACAAACCCAAAACCTCATTATTTTAATGATAAAACACTTATTTTCCGAACATAAGGATTATAGTATTTTATTACATCACCATTGTGTCATTATGATGTCATAAAACACATTATATATTTAAATGGTATTTAATTTTTACCCAAAAATTTGACTGTCTCAGAAAATTATGAAAAATTCACCATTGGATAATTTCGATATCCTGATTCCAAAAATAATATTTATTTTATCTAAATAATTTTCTAAATATGTGAATTTTCACTTTTAAAATAAAAACCGACATTTATAAAAAAATTCACGGGTTTTGTCAAAAATGGCTTTCAAACCTTAATAAAAATTTTAATTGCATTCATAAAATTATAAGATAATTTTCATTTAATAAAAATTAATGTAATATTAATAATAATATTTTATTAAATTATTATTTAATTCAAAAATACTTTAATTTAATAAAATATAATTCTTAATTAAATAATAACTAAAAACACTATTTGTACTTTAAAAACTAATTACAATGTATCAAAAATGATTAGAAATTATATTCATTATTATATAAAAAATTAATGTGCATGAACATGGTACTACTTATTTGTTACATAACCCCTTAAAATAGCCGCATATGACCTAAGGGTAAGGTGTGCGATGGTTAAAGACTCTTGGGGTTGCTCGGATAACATCGCTCGAGTTGTAATTTCAATCAACTTCCATTTTTCCCGTAGATGATCACGTTCGAGCTTGACTTAATGAAGCTCAGCTTGGGCTTGGTCAAGGGCAAAGCCCAAAGAAGCCAACTCTTTTCCGATCTCCAACAAATGGGCTTCATAAGGGGCAATTCTACTGGATGAGGCCATCGCTTCCTTTGTCTGAGTAGAAAATTGGTTCATTAAAGCCTTATATTTAAACTACCCAGATGATCACTGTTCAACGACTATAAAAGTAACAGTCACAAATCTTAACGTAAAACTAAAGAAGTTGACATCTTATAAAAAAAATTTCATAAAGAAAAATTTAACTGGATCAAGAGGGATTTTCCATTAATGAAACTTTGGGTCGTTACATTATCCATTTCCAATCATCATATATATATTTGATTAGTTGTAATCAGCCTCAAGTGGGTCCCAATAAACTCCTAGAGGATGTTCTTGAATTTTGAGGTAAAACAATGATCTATTTATGAATGAATAGTAGAATATATCACATGTAGGATCATTCTCTACGACACATATAACATACTAATAAAATTTATTTCAATGTATTAATTCATATGAATGAAATGATAAAACATGGTTAGTCAATCAACTTTAAATCACACAGAATTAATATCTTTATGGGTATGAGGTGACATGATGATGAAATATATGGATTTTATTTCCCACATATTTATTTTTATATTAGTAGGTTTAATATTAAATTATTTATTATATTTTTAGACATTTTTGTGTGATGGATATAACACTGGGACAGAAAATTATATCCAATGTCTCATGAATATCCACCAATAATAAGATTTTATATCATAGTACATATTGCTGGGTCAAGGATGAACAACCCACCAATGAGGTTCCCTAGAACTTTGACACCATATCCCTTAGTAATTAACATTCTCTATGCATTTTATTGATAGAATTTGTGATGAACTATCTATATTATCATAATGTTCATTAGTTAAATATTACATCTCATAAATAATAATACATCCCAATATCATGTGGATTAATTGCTTTGTGGATTATCACCAATGTAAATTTTATTCAAATATTATTTATTATAAAATATATTATTATTTTATTTAAATTAAATTTACATATCCCAAATATAATCTCTATATAAAACATCAAATTAAAATTTATACATTGTTAAACTTCTTATGGAGAAAGAAAAAAAAGAGGTGAGATGAAATTATTAATACAAGAAAAATCACCAATATGAATTCAAAGTACTATATTGTAATAATATTGGAGCCCATGATAATTGGAGAAATACCATATTAAGAGGAACTTTAGAAAAATATATCATTCAAAATTATTGAAGTTGAAAAAGAATTAAAATTTGACAAAATAGATTCTATTGAATGAGAATGTGAAATCATTAGATAATATACATGGTCCATGATTCATAACCATAAGAAATTTTTAATGAAAATATACCATCCCATTCGTATATATACAAAAAATTAATTGTGACATTGACATAAGAATAGGGTAACATCATCTTTAATATTCACTACCCGTACAAATTCCTTCATGATAAAACACTCATACTAAAATCTTTTTTAGTGACCAATCACAGTGAGGATATGTTGAGTAACTACACATTCTCAAACATTATGGGAAAATTTGATTTCATAATTTTATACATTTATAGTCAGATATACATATTTATCTAATTTTTTAGAGGTTAATATGGCACCCCATCCATTAATAACTCAAATATATTCATGGATATTGAAGGAAATAATTTATCATATAATAAATAACCCATTGAAATAAATCATTATTCAATCATATCATATAAAAAAACCCATATAATAGAAAAATTATATCACAAATTTTGTAGTTGACACCAATAAAATTGACATCATGAATGTAAATAGATGATACCAAAAATTAAATCAAGCTAATAAAGTATTTTATAGTAAATTTTTTCATTATATATTTCTAATTATAACATAAATAATAAATATTTCTAATATAATTGGATGTCAAATATAAAAGAGTCTTAAAAATCATATCTTTGAATTATCGTAAAAAAGAAAAATTCATTTGTCTCTATAAAAATGATCAAATTTAAGAAATTTAAACAATTCATTTTCAAAATAATTATTTATAAATAAATCACGATTATGAATCCTTGAAATGGATATAATATTTAAAAAAATATTGTGAGTAGTTGTTATTAAAATGTTTAAATTTTAAAAAATCATTTGTAATCTATCCTTGAAGAAAGACATGATTGTTTCAAAAAGTTGAATTTGAAAATATAGAAAACATTAAAATTTAAAAATAAATAAAAATACTACATCCATCAACCTACCTAGATGTTATTAGTATGAAATTTTTAGAGAAATTTAAATTATGTTTTTTAAAACCATATAATACAATTTTAATATATTTTAATATCATTTTTTATAACAGTGATCATAAAAAGAGAAAATAAAATAAAATTTTGGAAATTGGAAAACTAAATCAGAAAAGACAGATTTGATAACACTTTATAATGTTTACTATTATAACGGTGATCATTAGATAAATTTAATATATAGAATATAATGGAAAACTATCATTAAAGTAATTAAAAATTAATCCCACTAATGATATATTTTTTTAGAAAAGATTTCATCAGGGTAAAATATTGGAAATAAAAATTCATTTTCTTTTGTGATTGAGATAATGTATCATGAAATATAATATTAGGTTGGATTGAACCAGTCATGGATAGAATAAGTAAAATTATATGCACTATAATTCAATGGTGGGAGTTGAGTTAATAAATACCCTTACAACCATGAAATCATTTGAGTTGAATGACCATGAAAGATATAAGAAGAGATAAAAATATAAAGAACATATATTGAATGAAAATTTTGACCCAAATAAATACATGTCCAATATATACACAAATGATGGATTCAATGGGTTAATACAAATCATATCTCATGTAATCAAAATTAGGATGAAAAAAACCATTATTATTCATTTAACTTAACTGAACGTGATTTAACATCCTATATAGAATAAGTAAATACCTTAATTCCCCATTTAACAACTATATTCAAACATATAATAATTTAAAAAATTCATATATAATAAATTATTAAAAATTTATTTGTTTTTTTTAATTTTCATAATTGTGTGCTGTTATTTTCGATTATTGTTTATGTTCTACTTTTTTATGGTTATGAAGACTATTGTTCATTGGTTCAAATGAAATTATTATGATATCATTGTTGGTATTGGAAATAATGTTTTTTAATTTCTATAATGTTATAAAAAATATCTGAACTATATTTTTTATGATTCAAGATGACAATGTAAGTGATGTACTTGTATTAGTAATTATAAGGGGCAAAAAAGTTGGATTGATAATAATAAGTTTTATATTGAAAAAAACATTCTACTATGATGAACCAGATATTATTTGTTTTTAATTTAAAATAATAAATTTAATTATATTTCCATATTAATCATTTATATTGATTTATTCCATAGATAATGTAGGTATAAAAAGAGATTAAAACAATATTACTCTAATGCCTATGGATGATTTTGGAGAAAAAAAATTATAATTTGGAATAATATCATTATCATAAAATAATATCATTAACCAAAAAATCTATTCTTCTCTAAGAGTGCCGAAAAAATAATATTTTGATATGATTTTTATTTTAAATACTAAAAAATAATTTATTAATTCAATATTGAAATTTTAAAATTTTATATTTTAACATTAAAATAAAAATATATAAACATATTGGACACTATTTTCACCATTAATTTTTTTTATATTATCAAATCTTATTCTCATTTCACTTAAAATAATTATCAAAATTTCATTAATATATCTATATATATATTAATCATATATTAATTATATAATAATAATATTATTATTAGTTTATTATGTTAAATTGAATAAGAATAAACCATTGTGAAAATAAAATTTTTTATATAAGATAGTCATATTAGTTTCTTATTTAATTTTATAAATAACCATTATTTTCATTTAATAATATATTTCATAATTCAGTTACATATATATATGATATCCAATTCATTTACTAATCAAATTTATATTTTCATCATTCGATTATATTTTAATTAAATTTATCTCAATTATATTTATGTTTACTGTCGCATGAGAAGAAAGTCATTAAAAACATTAAATTTAATTAACATATTGTTATGTAGTAAAATCACAAGATATTATACCCCCAAATAATTTAATTTCATCCACAAAATATTAAAAACCATTCATTAAATAAATTAATAAAAAATCAATATTAAACATTGGATATATATTGTATAAGATATCTACCCCAAAATAATAGAAACCAAAAGAGATATCTTTTCCAAAAAATGTATGCATGTAATGATATTGTTTTCTTTATCCTAATAATATGTAACAATTATTCTTCCATTGTTTCTTATTTTAGATTCAGTGGAAATGTATTTATGAGATTAATTTTAATGTTCTATTTTCCAAACAAATAATAATTCCAAAATGCTTATGGTGTAATCAGATAAAATAAAAATGCCAAATATTATGTATATGAAATCTCAATACTAACATGAATTCATCAAAAACCTAATTATTTTATACAAATTTAATTTCTCTTCACCTATCTCAAAATTGGTTCATATGATAACTATCTTGGTTTATTATATGTTATCACTGATCATATTCCCATTTGGATCTATAACCTATATATGAATATTCAAATACCTCATAATGGTTCATAAAGACTGTGTCAATCAAAAGATAATATCTAGTGAGGTTATATATCTAGGTTTATAGACTTATTACTCCTCATTTTTTATTGAGTGGAGATCAATTTGGTTCTCAACCATCCATTATCTAGGTGATTACCTCACCATTCATATATTCCACAATAGTTTTTATATTCTAGTCTCTAAAGAGTAAGGTAATATCTAGTGGACCCAGATATAAAAATCCTTAAAAAAAATTACATTATATTATCCTAAACAAATATTTATCCCTTATAATTGTCTCAAGAATGTTCACTACTCTTTCCTAATAATAATTTCAAAAAATAAATAATGTAATCTTCATAAATAACTAAACCATTCTTTGATATCAATTGAGGCACCCTAAATTCACACTCCTATATCTGGAAAACAATAACACATTCTTTAAACATGGTCAATGATAAATGTGAGATTAAAATATCTTTATTTTGTGCCATTATAATAATATAATTATTACATTAAAAAATAATCTCACAATCCCATAGACTTACTGTTTAGTTCCATTGAGAATTATCTCCCATGTCTTTCGCATTCAAAAATAAAAAAAATCCCTCTAAATAAATATTTTTAAATATTTATTCAATATCTTTGTTAAATATTCTACAAATTAATCTTCCATCATAATATATACATGAATACAATTATATAGGGAAAAGGGAAAAATATAAATGTGTGACCTAAAATGCATAGTATGGGAAACAATTCATCAATATATCATTAAAGGATTTTATTTTTTGAATAATAGACACCAAGAATAGTGAAAAATTTCTATAAAAACATTAAAGAATAATAAATGTATGAAATTTATCATAGACATGTTTGTAATATCAAAATAAAAAACTAGTTTCATTGTAATAGAATTTAGAATCATAAAATAAAATACATGAACCATTAGCATAATAATAGTTATATGGACTGATAATATAGCATGACAATGATTCATTTCATAATAGAGAAGAATGGAACAAACATTATTAAAATATATTATAATGTTATGTAGTATGTAATCATACCCTTTACAGTATGAGTCACAACTGTCATTCATACATCTTTTCATCATTAATCATAGTAACACAATAGTGTGTCACTATATTCATTGACACATTGCAGTGAAATAAAATTTCAACCCCATACTCATGTCCCATGATATATTAACATTTAATAAATTCACTAAAGTGATATATAGGATACCAGGAATCATATATCCATACATATGAGTGACATTTGAGATAAAAAAAATTATCATATCAGAAACAACCCCTTATATCAAAACTGGGTTTTCATCACATCATAAAGATCCAATGGAAAGGAAAATGGGTTTCAAAAAAATTCCATATTGTATCAATGGAATATACATTCTTAATATAAATTGATGATAAGAAAAAAATAATCCACCATAATATTGTATTTTATTATTAAATTTTAGAATTTTATCATAAAACCTATCTGTCTATGAGCTAAATCATTTAATGTTATCAACAAAAATTGAATAAAAACATAATATAGTATTATAAACAAAATCATAAAATTTTTATAATAAGAAGACTATTTTAATTACTTTCAAAAATATCACATTTTTATATTTAACTAATTTAATATTGGATATAATTATTTTGAAATAAATCTCTATAATAGAGCCTTGTAGAAGATTTAAGGGTTTCAAAAAAGTTTACGTGAGTTTTTAAGACTTTAACAATTCAGAATATTAATTAATATTTTTACCTTGAGAGGGGAAAAAATTATTTCAAAAATGTGATTTTAAATAATTAAATTATATTAACTAATAAAAATAATCATTAATAATAAATCCATGAAATGGAATATGGTTTTATGAATTAAGTGTGGAGTTTAGGGTAAAAAGGATAATTTTTTAAAGATGGAAAATTGTTTCAATATTTTAAAATTTCATTATTCATAACCCATATAAAAATTTGTAACAAAAATTTATTTTTTAAAAAATGGTGAGGGAAATATTAAGCCCCATGAGATAATACAAAATTATTTTTTAAGTTGTAAATAAAAACATTGGAAGGAAGGAAAATATAGACAAGGATAAGAAATCATGGTTATATAGGGTGTGAATTATTTAAATAAAGATATACATTATAAGGAAAAAATTAATCATGTCTTAATCAATGAGCTAAATATTAATTAACTAATGATAATAATATAAATAAAAATTATATAAACATTTTGTCTGGATTCAACCAAGTGTGAATAAAATCGTATTTTCATAAGTACCCATTAATTTTTGAATGAAAACATGAAACAATTCAAGAGTGTAAGGCTCCATAAGTGGTAAATAATGAAATCTAAGACAAATAATGATTTATAAACCTCCCATAAAACATATATTCTAAAAAATGATGTTTTTTTTTTGTATTTTCCCCCTTAGTTTTTAATTGTTATCTTAATTACATTTTCTCTTGTAAAGTAATTTGTATCCTTGTTAATTAATTTTAAGGAAAACCCTGAAAGTGAAAATATTTCTGAATTTCGTCATTATTATAAATAATTTTTAATTTTTTTTTCATTTATACATGTGTATCATGGAATTCTTAGTTTCAAAATAAACACACTAATCACGTAAATTAGTTTTAAATAAATGAGGGGTTTTAAGCTTCAAATTTCTTCATTGAATATAATTATCAATGATTGTTTTTCGTTGAAAAAATTATTTTTTTATAGAAAAAAATATAATTTGGATTCAAAAGAGAAAATATAATGATATATTATCAAATATATTTTCTAATTGAATGTATAAGGAAAAGAAAAAATTTTATTGTAAAATATTACTTATATACATAGAATGTTAATCAAAAGTATCATATATTTATATTAATGTTTTTAAAAGAATAATATCTATTCCTCAATAAATTTTTATAATTAATGTTTTTCATTGTATTTTAATTTATGCATAATTAATGATATTTTCATAAATGTAATGAGTATCAATAAAAATATTATTTTCCATAATTCATTTAAAATTTATTTTTTTCAGAAAATACAGAATATTATCATATTATATGATTATTTTTATGAAGAAACAAAAGGATTTTTTTATTAAAAATAAATTAATAATATTACATAATATCATATTTATAAGATAAATAAATAAGTAATGAATTGCTTTTTCATCAAAAAATAACATAACAATTTCTAAAAATTTTTTTTTTTTCAATCAATTAATAATATATTTTTTGTTTATATATATAAATATATTTTTCATATAAAAAGTATAATTTAACTTAAATATATTTAATTTAATAATATAAGTAACATAAAATTATAATTTATAATGAATAAATTTTTAGAATAAAATGGTCAAAATACTTAAAAGTTTATATTTATAAATAAGCACTATTATTATTTCAACCTTTCTTTGATAAAGGGTTTTCGTCTATATATATTATTCAATATAATTGATTGTAACTAATATATTTATTTTGTACGTATTATTTTATTTTTATAAAATATATCCAATTTTTCTTCTATTTTTTTGTGACATGTGAAAAAAGCTATCAGAAAATCAAATTTATTAAAATAATGATATAAAAATCAGTTGGAATGATAAGTGAGATCTCCTAAAATAATACAACATATTCCTTTTGATTTACATAGAAATAAAAATATATTTCCTAATTAAAATAGATACTTTTGGAGATAGAGATGACTTATAGATAGTCTCCCAACCATATATAACTTTGTTGATGTCCCAAAACTCATTATTCATTATTACTCCATGTGAAATGGCTCTTAATTAGATGTTGTTAACTATATATCAACACAAAATAGACTATCCTCTTACTTTTTTTCATTGTGGACTATATATGAAAACAATTCAATCAAATCCCATCCATTACTGGACTCCTAAAGAAATTGATAACGAAAACTACTACTCTCTGAATCAATAAGAACATTTCTAATGATGACCCATATATGTAATACACATTATTTAATGATATATTATTTCACATTATAATAAAGACAACCTCAAATGATATTAAGGAACATTTTATTAGTTAAATGTTTTATAGTATATAACAATGTGAAAAATAAATACAGCATCAACAATTAAAAAAAATAAAACATCCCCTTATTCTCATTGGATCTTCTGAATGTACATGGCATAACTTTGCTATATAAAAAATAAATTTTTTATCTATATATATATATATATCCAATTAAGGTAATAAATATTAAAATAATATTTTAAATCCGTAAATATCATCCAGGATTCATATCATAGTAATATAATAGGGGTTATAATCCAATTATTGAACAATGAGGGATGATAAAACATGATAAAATCAATGGAAAAATGGATTTTTGAATTAAAAAATGACATCATAAATATGAGATAAGGATAAATATCAAAAAAAATAAAATAATATTCTTAATATAAAATCCCATTAAGTATACAGTTAATTTGGTGAGAAAACAATTACCTAATGCATTGGAGGGATATATATGTTTGATCCCACACATTACATTCCAATCATCAATATGTAAATGTGTTCCTCATTCATCATAAAAAATAATAATGAATTTCATCAATATTAACCCCATGATTAATTTTTTAAGGTTACATACGTGTATTCCTTCAACAAATAATAAGATATATAACTTGGGGAATACTATTTAGTTGAAATGGAAAAATTTGTTCACAATAAAGAATATTTCACATGGAAAATCATATGATATTGTCTACAATGAAAAGGGTGAACATAAATATTTATATAATTGGTGATTTAGATATAATGTGGACTCACATTACTTTTTAATTTTAATTCATTAATACATTGTGTATAAAAACATATCCCAATTTTAACAATTCAAAATCAAAAAGCTCTACAAAAATAATTTGTTAGAATAAAGAGGATAAGGAGAGGATCGCTTAACAGAAGTGGATTCTTATTAAATATTAAGAATTGGTTTTGAATATCTATATGTAACACTAGGAGGACACTATAGACGTATGTGTAGTTTTATTTTCTTATATAATAGTTTTTAGTATGGAAAATCATATGTTGGGTGGGTTTATATAGAAATAAAATGGATAATTTTTTATTAATTTCTAAAAATATGTTATTCAACATATATAATAAATTAATAAAACCCAAATCCATAATATGTTTATTTCAAATGGTATCTATTAATGATGTTTCTAACTATTTTATATGTCCATAAACCAAATTCCATAAAATAATATTTTTGGGGATGTCGATGTGAGTTATGTTTACAATGAATTGATATTAAAACCAAAAAATATATAATATATGTATTGGAAGATTCATTATTTTTTAAAAAATTAGTCAAGTAACCTCAAAATGTCGATAAATTTAGAGGAAAAAATTAATTTATCTGTGTATATTATTTGTTGAATTTATTATAACTCTTCGGGGAGTTTCTGATATGATAATACACAATGTATATTTAAACTGTATTTATTTTTACCTAAAAAATTGGTTTCATTCGAATATTATTAAAAAATAATTATTAGATAAATTCATTATCCTAATTAAAAATAATAATATTTATTCAATATAAATATTTCAATAGTTACGAACAACTATAATTTTTTAAAAAATTCGAATTTAAAGACAAATATGGGTAATTTATGATAACAATTTTCTTCCCCTTATAATTTTTTTTTCTTTGTAAAAATATATTCTCATTTATATATAATTAATTTTATCCAATACCTTTATTAAAATATATTTTATTTTTAAAATTCATTTATTCCGTAAAAGTGTTTCTTGATTAAAATAATATATTTCCCCCAAACACAATTACTCTTTCATCAAATAAAAATCCAATTTTTTTTCAAACACATTATTTAATAATTCAAAAATTAATAACAGATGGAGTAACTATAAACAATAGTTTTTTGAAAATAAAAAAATCATATATTAATGATGTTAGGCCTTAGATACACAGTCCCTTATTTCACAAGTGATTTACCTATGGGTATTTTATGTTGTTGTGGTATTTTCTTGAGGTGTTTCGATAATCATGGGATGTGATGTGATTAAAATGATTTTGAAATTCTCTCATAAATAGTATTTCTCATCTTTTAGTTTTTATCTCATAACATGGTTTTTTTCAATGGGAAAGGCCTAGCACTATTATCTACCTTCAAAGCCCCAATAGATGGGCTTCAATTGTTACAATCCAATTGCCCGAGTCCATCACATACTTTTTCTATGTCAATTGGATTTATTATACTTAAATATGTTCTCTAATAATATGATCTTGGTATAATAATTTTAAAATTAACTGTATGATTTCTAACAGACTTGTAAATATACCATTATATAACTAATAATATTCCAAAATAACCCAAAACAATTATGTGTTTTATATATTTAAATTACCTAACAATGAATTTATTAATTCAAGAGGGGAATTTAATTTATATTGGTATAGATCAAAAAATTCGTCTTCTATTTAAAAAAATTCATTAAAATTTTTCATATCATATACCAAAAATAATAATTGTACTTCTATTTTATCCCCAATTAAAGTTCCCATGTTACTTATTCAATCATATGGTTGTTCAAATACACTTTTTCTAGATGAGATTTATTATTTCATATTATCAATTCCCTATGATCTTATATCATCGTTGTTTTCTCCACATATTAATGATCATTCTCCAATGGTACCATGACAATGTGTAGTACATGTGAGGGTTATGGTATGTATATCCTCAACTATGAGACATTGAAAAAATCATTTACATTTTATAGTTTAAGTGGGGGTGATAGTTGATAGGCCACCAAATTGATGTGATCACGAATCTCAAAGGGTTTTATGTATCTAAGGATAATCATTCCCTTCATCTGAAAAATAAATTAATTTCATTAATGATGATATACAATAGATGAAAATATCTATAACCTAAATATTTTGGTTTTTTTAACAATTTTATTGTTGCTTATTTATTGATTTTTATAAAATTTCATATAAAACTAAATAATTTAGTCTTTCAATGTAATATATTAGATAAGATCAGACCCAACCTACATCCTCTCTCCAACTTCATCCATATATATCAGATTCTAACTCCTCTTCCCATATAGGGTTTAATAAGGGCCATTAAAATAATAAAATGAAAACATTTGTTACCTAACAAATACACTATCAAACTATATTGATCCCAAAATCATTGTAAATAAATTTTACTGGATCTTATCATATCTTCTAGAGATTTAATGGTTCTATTAAGCTGACCACCCACCAAACGGTGACATTCAGTGCTAAATTTTAGTCTTCTATCACACTCCTACTTAAGTAATCTCCAAAAAAAATTAGGTGAACCTCATATAGTGGTCAGATACCATATAGATTTATACCCCATGTGGTATGACCACTTCCTAAATTTATATAATAGATATTAATTCAAGAGAGTAATATTCATTGATAAAAGTGAAATGTTACGACTTTATAAAGTGATCAACAATCACACAGATGGTTTTAATTCTTTTATGTCCATGGGGATTCCATTGATGAAATAAATGTTTTTTTATCCTTTATATACCATTTTGGGAAATTTAACATCAAGTCCTAAGACTTTATTCAATCATCATTGACTTTTTTCATTCCATGCATCGTGATACAAACTCCACAATATACAACTTTATAATAGAGAACTAGTCATTTTTATTAATATATATATATATATATATATATTATACTGAAATAAGTTCGAACAGAGAATTATTATTAATTAAAATAATCTATATGATCCATCATTGGTTATATATTTTATTTGACACATATCTAGGATCCAAATGATATAACTACATCTTCATCAAAGTTGTACTTTGAAATGGTCACTACCTTTTTATAAAATATATCAACATATTTCATGGAATCCTTTATCCTTTTAAGAATATATGGTTGAGAATTTTTTTAAGAATGGTAATATAAGGATTCATTAACTATTTCTATTTAAATCTTTTACATGTATTTAAAGATTGGATCCCTTACTATCATTATCATGGATAGAGATGTGGGGTCCTTTCTACTCAGAGAATTGGAAACTTTTTTCAATTCCCAGGATGAAAATGGATTTAATAATTATAAAATGTGATTAGATAAGCTCCCTTTTATTGTAACATATAAATATCTATTTATGTGAATACATACATGGGTATTTTATGATCATTATATATGTCAGACTTCTCGCAATTGTGATAATGTCCCCAAATATTTAGTTCAAAAATCTATGTAGTAAATTCAAGATAATATTTTGGGATGGTCTTCTCATGAATCCTTAATTTGTGGGAGGAAGAAGATATCCAGTTTTAATTTTTCATGATTTTTTATCTAAATCCCATTTTGGGCGAATCATTGTATATCCCAAATCCATCAATGTTGATTGGTAATGTGAGTATAGGAGTAATGATTAGCCTCTTCATCAACTCTTTAAATCTCTATTCGCATTCATATCTAGAACAACCTGATACGCTTCCATGTTAGTTTGTTTATATCGAAGGAAAATAATTATGATATTCTTAAAAATCAATGATAGTACTTATCCATACAAAAAAAAAACATCAAATTTTCATCATAATTGTTAGTCTAGTCCATCCTTCAATTTTCAGGATTTTTGAATTATACTTACATATCCCATTATTGATGACAACATACCATAGGAAAGATGACTTCTCTACCCAAAACACAAATTTAATAGACTTTTAAAATAATTTTTTCATCTCTAATGTATGATGTTTGAATCTAAAATTCTCCTTATATTATTTTTTACTTTGGGAGTCAAAAATAATATCATATATAATTACTACTATGAATTTTTGTTGGAGATAAAAATAAACTATATTCATCATGTCCAATTTTCTTTAGAGAATTTGTGAGTACAAATGGAATTACTATGAACCAATATTGAATTTATCATATTGAATATATAGCCTTTTAGATATCCACAATCATCAACTTTACTCGATAATATACCAAATTAAAACTTGTCATAGATAAGTATTGTTCTCCAAAAAGTTGATAAAACAAGTCATCAATATTTGTAAGTGGATATATTTTAATTTCCATGACCTTCTTGCGATCATTATAATAATTGATAGGTACATTTACCATTCATTTAGGAAAAATGGACATATGTAACCCTTGGGTAAGAAAATGGGTATATAATCCCTCCAGATTCTCTTATAATTATTTCTAAGCCTCATGATGTTAAAAAATGTTCATTTTGTATTATGTCATTGAAATTGAAAATTCTTTGGGTATATTTTTTATTGATAAAGAAAACAAATAGATATTATAAACACTATGAAATTATTATGTAAACACATAAGAAAATTACATTACAATGGGAATGTAATAAAGAATAATATATTCTCTAGTATCAATAAATTGAGTTATAAACAATTTATCGTAAGTAAATAATTTATATTCTTATAATGGTGATACATTTTAAAATTCATCTACCTTTCAATTTTACAAGATTAGAGGATGATTATTGATATAGATGTTGATTTTATTATCATTCAAATTTATATTTTCTCATTATAGAAAAGACAATCCTCACTGAAAAGACCATAAAATTATGAAAAGGGGAGTTTTATAATGTTTTTTGGGATGTCCATCCCACAAATGTGCATAAGGGATAACATATATTCATGGGATGAAATAATTGACCCATTTTTCTTCTTATACAATAACATGACGTCCATGTTTTCAGGTGGTATTTTTAATCATTTACTAGAAATTTGTGAAATTAAAAAAATCCATGGAAAAATCAAATTGTAAGTTTCCTATCCTCTAATGAACCACAATCAGATATGTCACCACTTCATTTTTGGGATCTTCCGTATCACTTGTGATGGAATAGGATCATACTGGTTCTCTAGGCCTTTGAGGTTGATTTTCTCAATTATCATCAACATCATGTTTCCTTGGTAATTGATTCACATAGTGTTATTTTTCATTTTAGATGAAATAATTGATGATAGGTTGTAGGTTGACTGGATCAATATATTATTCCATTACAATGGTGGGTTTCTCCCTTCAAAAAATACTCTCTTATTTACCTTCCATCCAACACCCAAATCATGTCACTCTCCCCTTATAAAAATTTCTAGGATTATTCTTCCCACACATTTTAAAGGTTGGATAACAGACTCTCTTACAACAATTAAATTTATAAATCATACTTCCAGAATTAAATTCTATTTTCTATTTCTCTTCATTGTGAGGACCATGAAAATTACTAATATTCATTTTGAAATTTTGGAATTATAAAACAATATCCTCAAATTTATTGATGTATTCAATATCTATAGTTTTCATAGACTCTACTTTAGCCCAAAAAATAAGATATTAACATTAAATTTTGGAGAAATAAAATATCAAGATTCATATCATGAATTTATTTTCATATTTTCATTATATGACCTGATGGATTAATTTTCCATAAACATAAGGCTATGGAAGTCCTTCTCCATTTTCAATCTCAAATTTCAAGAAAAATATATTTCAAAAAATATTTCCTATAATTTCTTCGACTCCCTTGATTCAATGTGCTCTTTTGGATTCGGACTTTGTAAACCACACCAACCATTGCTTTAATTCCCCTTACATACAAAAAAAATATTGAATAACATTATCATTCATAGATCAATTAGGTATGAAATATATATTCTCAATTTGATTGAGCCATTATTTAGTGATTATGGAATTAGTAGATTCCATGAAAATATGAGGCCTTTTTTTACATAAAATTATCAATAGAAACATTCTCATTCTTTGAGGGATTTAAGAATTATTTCTAACCCAGGTTTAAATTAAAAAAATTAGTAAGATAAGAATTTATTTTCATGAAGTCCATGATTCATTCTCTCATTGTGTTTCACATCTCATTTGGGAAGTCAGTATATTTCCCCTTAAATTTATTGTTGAATCAGGTCCTCCTATTTTCATTTGTTGTCTATAATAAAATAAAAATCATGGATGAGTGATTTATATTATTAAACATATAATCTCTAATAGAATAACATTTAATAACTAACTCATAAATGAAATATATTCTTGAACCATTGAATATCTAGGATTAAATCTATGTTTTATTCCACAATTGATTTCAAAAAATAATTTATTATTAGGATTTTTATCCCCATAATAATTATTCTTAATGAGATTTAATGTTTAACAATGAATATCCCCTTGGAGTATCAAATCAGATGTGTAGAAAGGATTGTTTTCATTAACAAGGTGATGATAAAGTCAAACTCAATGCTACACTCACCATACATTTCATCTCATTGGATAAATAAATTAACCATTGAACTGATAGGATATATAATTTTTACCTCACATATCACTTTCATATCATGTACATGAATTATTGTGAAACATATATCATATAATATAAAGAGTTATTTCATTAATTTTATGCCCCAAAATTAGATCATATGTATAAATAAATGTAAATATGCAATAAATGAATAATGGGATGAACTAAATGAATACTATTCCAATGAAATGAAGAGAGATATTAACTACAAAAATGTCTTCCATGGATAGTCGCAGTATAATTTTGGGTTCAAAATAGGATCACATAAATATTTATAGAAGAGGTTACTGAGAGAGAAAAATTTATATAATTACATGGGAATAATAAGGAATGTATATTTCCTATGAAAAAAACATATCCCAAATGAAAATAATTAGAAATAAAAAGACATTAAATAAAAAGAAAGCATTAATAATGTGGTGATGGAAAAAATACCTTACCATGAGATGGTGCTTCATAAATCATGAGAGGAGATCCATAATAGTTGGGATTCACCAAGGGAGGAACAAATATAGGTATGGCAATAGTAAATTGGGGGTCTAGGAATTTTTATTTATGATAAATTGGAGGTAGATGGGTTTATATATAAAAAATGGGTGGACTATTTTTTAATGTTCAAGCATAGGATTTGGAAACTCTTTTTAACGTAATTAGAACCACAAATCATCTCAAGGGCTAGGAACATGGAATCTACCAAATAAGAGTGGTTATTATTTTTTTGATAAGTCCATGAGACTAACTCATTAAAACATTATCATTCGGGATGTGTAAGTGAGTGATATTTATAAACAATTAATTTGAAAACCATAAATACAATATAGGTTCTAGATAATTCATTATGGAATTATAAAATTAATCAAATAACCCCAATAATAAATTATTTTTAAATACAAAACACAATTTTTGTTATATATATTATTTGTAAAAAACTTTGCATTACATGGTTATTTTATGATTTCATAATACAAAACATATATTTATACCATATTAAATTATGAACAAAAAAATTTATGTCTCCAAAAATAATGAATGAAATCAATGTGGGATAATTTCTATGATTTGATTCCAAATTTAAAATTCACATTATATAGGTAATTATATATGTACTAAAATTTATACTTTTAAATAAATGGTCAAAAAATGTTAAAAACTACTTAGTTTTTTTACAACAATAGTTTTCATGACACTTATAAAAATTATATTTGGATTTCCTTTTAAATTTTATTATGATTGTGGTTTGGTCTCTGTTCATAATGAAATTTAATTTCATCCAAAAAATTATTTCTCATTCATTACTTTTAGAATATTCGATTAGTTAGAAATATATGAAAATCCTAGTGATGCCATTTTCCTTAGAAGACATTGTAAATTACAATAATATGGTATAATCCTACTAGATGAGGTTGTAAGAACCCTTATTTATGTAAATTGGATGAATCATAAAAATTGATAATACTAATCAAACTATCACTCTATAATGACTACACTATCAATAGTTATGATCCATAATATCCATTAAAGTATAATAGCATAAAATTTATAAATGTACAAAACAAAAAATGTAGTGTATGTGATATTTATTGATACACTATAGAATAATTAATATATTTATTCAAAAAGGTATTTTAGTTATAAATTTTCAGGTCATTGCATTTACATTTATCAGAAGAAATGAAATTTCAAAATAAATTCCCAAAAGATATTCCACACATTACCAATGTAAAAGGTACATGTACTTTTTTGATAGGATATAACTCATATTTTAATTATCTATATAATCCATGATTCTCTTCTTAAATGTACATTGAATTCACCCTTATGGGTATTCATCATAAAATTGATTTCAATGAAATGAGATTATTATTTATTACAGGGGGTCAATTTTAGTGAGAGTCATATTCCACTTCATGATATCCCTTTATACGAATAGACCCAAGGATATTACCAAAGTCATCATTGTGTACCAAATAACATTGTCCAAACTCATCACTCCTGCAAATATGTCCTTTATCATTGCTAGAGAAGGGAATTAACAATGCTAGAAAAGTGCTATTAATCAGGGTGAAGATAAAGGTGGGGGTCCCTTTTATCAGCACTCCAAAAATTATTGACAAAGACCACCTTTATCAGCCTAAAAAAACGCGATGTTAAAGGGTACTTTTATCAGTACTAAAAAAGCACTGTTAAAAGGTTCATTTATCAGCAAAAATTTTTTAGTGCTGATAACAGACCACTTTTACCAGTGATTTTTTTTACAGTAATAAAAGTTAAAAAAAATTATAAAATATTAAAAAATATTATTTCTATTTGGGGATGGGATTCAACAGGGCTTGAAGCCCCCTTCAACAGCGCCCCACCCCCACCTGAGGCAGAATTTTCCAGCCACCTCACCCCCCATTAATAGCACCCCACCCCCCTTTATCATCGTTAGGAATTATTCCCACCCAAGCGAGTGACCTCCCACCCAGGATTCGAACTCCAAACCTGTTGTATGTTCGCCTATGCCCTTACCACTCCACAATATTTCTTTTCTATTCATTTATTAATATATCTATTTTTATATTTATATTTAGTAATATTTATTCGTATATTAATATATATATGTATATTAATATATATAAATATATATTTATATTTATATTTATATTTATATTTATATTTATATTTATATATTTATATATTTATATTAATATATATATATATAGTGATATTAATATATATATATATATATCCAAATATTAATATATATTTATATTGGTATATTAATATATTTATTAGTATATTAATATATATTTAGAGATCAGTTATAAATATATTTATAAAATTTTCTTTTTTATGTGTGTCTATAAATAAATAAACCGATGTATAAAACACACAAACACATATTATATTAGTATTTTTAAGTATAATTATAGTTATTTCTATATATTTAAAAATATAATATATTAATATGTATATATATGTTTAGAAAATATAGATAATATATATCAGTTTGATAATACAGACATGTACAAATACACACACACACACATGTAAACACATCATATAAGTATAAATTTTTTAATATATTTATATTTTAAATAAAATTTATATTATTTTTTATTTAAATAAGCATTATATATTGAGAAGTATACTTTATATGTAAATATGAGTAACTATTTATTTATAAAATTAATTTTTTATGGGTGAATACATAAAAAATATATATATATTGTTATATAATTGATTATAAGTAACAATACATTGTGAAAAATGTTAAAATTTCAAAACCATAATTTCAATATATATGTAGCCCCTGAGAAAAAATTTAGTCCCCAACAAAAAAGGTCAAAAGACCCCATGAGACGAGGCTGAAATTCCATCAATTGTTAAAAAAATTGGGCAAGCGGATTAAAAACTCAGTTTTGTAGGCCATATGGGCCTTTTTGGGCCATAAAAATGTGACTAAAGGTTCCCTTGGGTAATAACCTATAGATGTCATCATAGGATTCGATTTGATATGTTGTGGAGCTCAAACGGACACCTTGATGAAATGTTATGGTCGTTTGATGTTTGAGTTAAATTTTTAACTTGAATTAGAAATTTTATTTTATTTTTGATTTTTTGTGTCTTAAAATTGTTATTAAATGATTATTAGTCGATGATAATTAGAAAATATTTAATTAATAATATTTTATAAAATATTTTAAACCCATTTTCAATAGATTTCTTATATATTAAATGTAATAGTCTATTTATACTTATCTAAAACATATTTTAATATATATATATATATATTACATTTATATCAATATAAATATACATATATATCAATATATTATTTTAATGAAAAATTATTTTTCTAAAATATACACTTTATCTATGCTAGGAAAAAGGATTAACAAATCCCCCTATCAGCGCTACTAAAAAAGCGCTGATAAAGGGGGCCCATTTAACAACACTAAAAAGAACTGATTAAGGGTGGCACAACGGAAACCCAGGTTTGTGGTTGTGCATGTAAAGTAATAATTATATTATAATTCAACACCACTTTATAGAATCAAAATGATCATAACACTTAATATTTCAAGAGAAACTCACCATTTTCTGGGTGATTGAATTTAGGTTTGATGATATCTAGGAGAAAAAAATTCATAAACCATATTTGGTACCATATATGTCCTAAGAAACATCCTTTTTCAAAAATATTGTTGGGATCCATAGAATACATAATGGACCTAGTCATATCAGGATCAATAAAGATACCATATCATGCTACCACATGCAAAATAATCCCAATATCTTTTATCAATAAATTATAATATGATAACATAAAAAAAGGCTAGTAGATTGTGTAAGCTTCCCTAGTTATTTTACAAATTATGTTCATAATCACCCTTCATTATAGAGTAAACAAGAATTCAATCCACAAATAACATGAAATATTTGTTGAGTAATTAATGGAATTTTTAGTTCAAAAGAACCATGAGGACTGTAGGAACACTAGTTAACCTGAATGTAGTTTCAAAATACATGAAATGATCATTTATACCTATCAATGTTGTCTTTAGGACAATAGAATCAAAGACTATGAACTGGTGACAGTCCAAATGATGGAAATTTTTAAGAACCACTATACTCCCTTTAAATATTTAAATATGATAAAGATATTGGTAAATTGGTATTTTTTTATATAGAATGGTTCAAATTAAAATAATTGATAATTAAATGTAGGTTTTGAATCACTTTTTTGGAAAATATCATAGGGACTCCCATAGAGACATCCTATAATGAATGAATATAAAACATAAATTTCAACCAATTGAATCTATAATAATTTCAATATTATAGGAGAAATGTTATATTAATGGATATTTATCATCTAATTACCTTACACTAGATCAATTGTGAACCTAATATCTAGATCTAGGGGTAATCCCAAGAAATAAATCATGGAAACCTAAGGAAATATTTTGCTGCATGATATAACTATGTCTTGGAATTACCATACTTTAAAACCAATATAATACTAGACCCATAATAGACGATCCAACCTTTTTTTAAAGAGGGGTTACTCCTTGATAGCCCCACGTGTCTTAATCTCCTTAAAATACATATGTACAATCATATGAGATGATGAAAGTGATAATTTTATTGTAAAAATTTATATAATCTATGTAGGCCACATATATTCAACCCCATGTAGTAAATAAATACAATTCATTTCTTGTATGAGAACATCCCACTATAAACCAACATCTAAAATCAATTGGACACATGAAGGGAATCATTAACTATGACCATTGATCATTGCATGAGGTTGTAATCTCCATAATATAGGTCATTATATCAGTAGAGAGTTTATATGATCTTATTTAATGGGGAGATATATGTGAATTTTAGTCACTTATATCAAATAAATAACATTTTATAGATGAATCAAATAGATTAGTACATTTCACTATCATGAGTCCTTCCATAGTGACCACTATTACATTATCATTTATCTAAACCTACATTAACAATGAATCCAAATAACATCTTACACATTATTAGGGATTAACCCAAAGATGACTCTATTCATAATAATGATAAATAAAACACCCAAAACTATGAATGTGTTCTATCTCTTCCCATGAGGAATAAAAATCCACTATAGTTCCCCAAGGTGATGAAGAGGTCGAACTACACTAGGGAGGGATGGTTCCATAATATAATTTCTTGATATTACAAATATAAATTAACAATTGAAATTCATTATTTTCTATTTATAAAGAGGACCACATATTTCATACCATATAACATAGGTGATTAAAAATCGAAACACCACATGATGTATTCATCAATGAAGATCAGTGTGGATTGTTATAACTCTTTCCACTATACATCCTTGATTCTTCTCACATAAACTAATTTTCTGAGGTTACATCCTCACCATCAAAAAGAAAAAATGAGACTACAATTAGTTCTTACATCCGTATCATGTTCATCTATACCATTGTGACTCAATTAATAAACTATCAATATTATATTTTCTTCAACAATTTGTATGAGACCAAATATCGAGTCACATTCCCGTCAAGAATATTTTTCCATTCATCAATTCATTATAGATTATTTAAAGAATAATTTCATCCTTTAATTAAACAATTTTATATACTCTATAAATAAATAATTTCATTACTTGAGGAAAAATAATTAAATTTATTTATACAACTCCAAGCCATTTGGAAAAAACATCTATGAAAATATAAACCTGAAATCATTTAAATAAATAATAACATGAATTTTTTCAAAAAAACAAACTTCCATGACATCCTCCTATGTCCAAGGACATTGAACGTAGCTCAAATTTCAATAATTATTTTCAGGTTACCATGAAATACATCGATCATTATCGTCTTTTAAAAACTTACTCATAATTATTAGGATCATTAACTCCCTAATATGAGATATTTTTATTCTTGTTGAATGGCTATAATGAATCCTTCTTAAATTCTAAATTAGCTTCACTACATGGAGAGAGAGACGAACCTACCCGTTTTTCCCTTATAGGCATAAGGATCATCATGATGAATGGTTTTAATATACACTATGATAACGTATCCCATAATCCCAAAATATATATTCTAGTATTTATTAAGACATCACATATAGTATAAAATCTATAACAAGATCTAATATAACTATCTCATAAAACAACTCTATCTACCCTATACTCAAGCACCCATGTTAGTCGGTGGTGAGGCATGGAGGGTGTTTATTGAAACCATGAACTAGAAATTAGTTCAGAGAGTCAAGAATGTACTATTTAAATAATAAATTCATCATAACAGTGTAAATGGTATTTCAACAAAACCTTAATAAACCAATAAAGAAATAAACATTTAATCATCAAAATCCATAATGTAATTCTAGTATAAAATAATAGGATGGGGAGATACAAATCTACAGAAAATATGGTGTAGATGCTATAATTGAGACTCAAAATAAAACCTAACAATGTTTTCCATAATTGTATGACATGAGGAACAAAAAACATCATGTCACTACTATCTCCTAAAATTAATTACACAAATTAACCAACATATTAAACTTACCTCCATTATTTTAACAGTTTTTTGATGAAAACAATTCTATATAAACATATATGGTGTATATTAGGTTAGGTAATGTCTGTCCCAATAGGATCCCAAAATGTGATTCATGAAAAAATTGATGTTAAACACTAATAAACATGATGTTTTGAAAATATTTTTAATAAAAAATTAGTTTTAAAATATTTAATATATGTATAGGGATAACAAAAATTAAATAAATTTAAGAACTGTGGTGATTCTCTTTAGTAACTAAGGTTTCAATTTAGCCAATAATAATCATACAATTGGTGATATATCAATTTCATTCAATTAATGCACATTTACTAGGGAGTTAATCATAATATTACTAGAACATTGGTGACACCCATCCAAAAAACCACATCCAATTTCCTTATGATTAGTTAGTGTTGTAGTGTAGTCCATGATCTAGGAAGGGTGGACGATTCTCCATCTTACTTGACCATGTATTCCCAACATGGTACGGAGGATACCCATTTGATATTCCATTTCCATTCCATAGGTATTATGATCATAATATACAGTGCACATCATATTACACCTCATCATATATGGAAACAATTCAGAAATCATCCAAATGCTTACAAATAGTTCTAAAAATTTCATTTCCAAAATATAAAATGGTTAAATATGAATAAAACATATTATATTCATTATGTAATGGTAAATAATGATAGAACCAAACAATATCCTGTTAAACACTTTTCAATTTTTTAATTAACCTAAAAGTGTAGAGGGTTCCAAAAAAGGCATGGAAAATATCTCAAAACAAAACCCTCAATCGTTAGGTTTGGCCCATAAAAACACTTTGGATATATGAGAATAATTGTTTTGAAAACCAGGAATGTGTTGTTATAAGACCAAAATAAGAGTGAAGGAGTCACACAATTATTTTTCTCTTAAGGGATATATTTACTAATCCATGTTTTTATGAAATATATTTTTCTCAGAAAATATAATTACCTTGATAACTAATGTTACACAAAAACATTGAGTCTCAAATAACACAATATAATTGTAATATTATCATTTGAACAAGATCATTATAACATTTACATTAGAAAAATGTGGATTAATAGGGAAAACCAAATTATAAAATTTATGCATTATGATTTTTTATAATGAAATAAAATTGATAAAAGTACATCATGGTTAATTATGTTTATACATGATTCAAAAATTATATTTTCTAAAAAAATGATTCTATTTAGTGTTATTAATATAATAATAGACCTAAATTATTCCATAATTTTAAAATTTATTCAACAAGAAAAATTATTCATGAAACACTTATGTGAAAATTACGATTGGGTTTATTTCTTGATACTTTTCTGCAAGGGTTATTTTTCAATTAATTGAAAAAATACTGATTTTTTTAAAAAAATACTGATTTTTTTAAAAAAATACATTTAAAAATAGATAATTTAAAAAATATGATTTATATTAATATGTTTTTAAATGTAAAATTCATAAAATTATATATTTTTTAATCAAATGAATTTCATTCGAATGAATTTCATATTGTATTTTGATATTAAAATTTTATGTAATTATGAAAATTTTCTCTTTGGAAAACCGTTGATTCATTATGTTAAAGGGTTGAATTTTATATTAATTTTTATTTTGATATTTTTTTATTGGATTTTTTGTAAATTTATTAATATTTTGATTCATTATAATTAATAATTTATAATTAGGAACACATAATTTTTGGTCAATATGAAAGCTGAATATAGTAAAAAATTATTTCCATGGCTATGGTTAAAACAAATTGACCATTGTTTTATACAAAAAATGATAAGAGTTATAATTACATTATAACATGTAAAAAATAAATTTTATGGGATCATTTTCACATTAAATTATATAATCTTCTTGAATTATCCTTTTTTAATACACGTTAAATAATTAAAATATACAAACTAAAATTTCTATTAAAAAGGTCCAAGTGTTTCCTCTCAACAACTTTTAAAATGGTACCCCATATCCTCTACTCTTCAAAAATAAAAATTCATTTTTATTTGAAAATACCTATAATTTTACATTACATAAATATCTACCCACATCATAGATATAGTGACCCAGATTTTCTTAAATTACATTTACATCAATTTAATGATAAGCAACATAAAAACATTGCACAACAAGGATACAATGGATTAGTGTCTTGGGATAACAAGGAACAAACATAAAATTTAAAACATAATTCCTAATAATTAATTTAATTCATTATTTTCTAGCTTCTTATTGGCCCTTTTTTCTCTTTAGTACGTGTAGTCCTCTGAGGATATACTTCAATAATGGTTATCTAATAGACTAGTAAGTGGAAATATAAAACGTGGAACAATGTAACATGGGGTGAGAATAATAAAAACATCATTTATATAATATCATGTACTGATTCTATGAATGAAAATTAAACAACATGTATTAGTGGTTAACTACCACACATGGTTGTGAACAAATCTAGCATCTTGTTCAGACATCATTTCACTATAACTTATGAGTTTCATTACATTACCCATTGCATTGGAGAGATGTATAATTATATTCTCACCTGTCGCATTCAAACATTCATATTACACTATATATTTCCTATTGCACCTATCACATCATATCATTTACATTATAATGCATTCCACACAGATAATATGTCAAAATTGAACTTATAATAACGCATGGAAACAAATGGGGTTTACATTATAAAGTATACAATTATAATCATTTGGTTCCCAAAAAAATATTTAAAATCATTCTAATAATTGAAAAATTAACCTTCAATGAAGATTGAGACAAACATTGAGATGTAAAATGGGTGGGTTTAATGGAAATAAGTGTTATTTTTCAAAACATTTTATTTTTCAAATAATCAATTTGATAACATGTATATCTCAGAAAAGGTAATATAATTATTAATAAATGAATTTTATGGCATATCTATATTGACATTAGATTCATTAATTAAAAATTATATATCCTTTTATACAATAATTATATTTATTATGGTTTTATTAAGTTATTTAAAGGTCATTTGGATGAGTTATAGAGTTTAAATTAATTGTTGGGGAGTGTTCTTTTTCATTGTTTTCATGAATGGTTCACTTTTACACATGAAGGGAAGTTTGTGTAGATCATGGATAAACATCCAGAACTAATATTAAATTCTATTAATGATATTCAAAGAGATTTAATATTTCTTTAAGGAATTATTTTATATACCATGTGGTTGAATCACTAGTTAAAATTTAATGACGACCATTTTTGTTTAATTTGGGCGGTTTTTGGATCATAACGTACATATTTTGTATTATCATTTAGTATTATGTATAAAGTTGATTATAAAACATAAATGCGATTAAAATATACATATTAAATTATATTTTCAACCATTTAATGTCTTTATTGAATTTCATGAAGGAGTTGATGGAAAATGGAAGTGTGTCGCCCATGATTTCTGTAAATTGACACTTCATGAGAAACAATATCATTTTTATAAACAAATAGAAAGTGGGAGTAGTTTAAACAATAATATTCCATTAACATGATAAAATACCAGGATATCAGTCATACTAGAGTTCTCGAGAAATTTGGATAAGATAATTTAAGTAAACTATAAGAAAAGAAATGAAAATTAAAAGGAATATGAAAGAACGAGAGGGAGAGAAATTATATTTGGAATATATCATCTTTTACAGCCTATTTAGGTGAGTGGTTCTGGTATTTTTATGAGACCAAGGGCTGATGGAAGTGGAGGAAGATCTTGCAAAGTTATTTTAGAGGAATTTATAGTAGGAAGAAATCTTGAGAGATGTGAGGAAAATAGGTTTTGAGGGGTGATACGTATAGTTGATGGGAGAGGGGTTTTCTTAATATTATAATCATTAATTTATAATTTATCCATAAGAAAAGAAATATTAATAATTAATAGGACTAGAAATAGTAATAATTTCATTTGAATTCAAACCAATGGCCATTTACATCATACATGACTCACGCATGAGGCAGAAATTCATTTATTTAACATATTTAGTAAATTATTGAATTTCACTTTTCACCCAAAATTAAGATATTTCAGAAAAATCCCAAAACATCACCCTAACAATTTTTCTACATATAGAATTTAAAAATGAACTCCTTTTTTCAAAAATAATTTTCTATATATTAACTATTTAAATTTTAATGAAATCCATAATTTAATTGAAAAATGCATATTTTAAAATTAAAACTGATTCTATAATGATTTCAAGACACACATAAGGTCTTATAAAATTATCATAAAACAAGAAAACATAAAATTTTTAATTTACAACACAATTTATGAAAATAATTTTTTTTGTTCATAAATGAATTATAATTAATTTTTTTGACATAAAAAATACCAATTCTTGTACTATGGTCATATTTTCACTTATAAGATGACTAAATTTTACTTATACCTTTATGGATATGGTTACTACACTTTTGGATGATTTACAATTAATATGGGTCATTTTACTATTCATAAGGGTAGGATACTATTCAAAAAGGTAGGATACTATTCACTAATAAATATGTTTTTTCTATCAGACTCCAAATATCTTACTGATCCCAATAGAGTATTCCATATTTTTGAAACTCAAAACACGGAAGTGGAAAAAATTCAAGGTCACATAGTAGTGCATTTAAGAATGATGTAAAATTGTGTCTCCTAATGTGATTTTAAATTATTATGAAATTAATATAATAAGGGATACATTTCACTAATTAATATTTATGTCCTTACATTCTTCCCCCATTTTGAAATTTCGCCCTGAAAATTTTATTTTACATAAACAGGTGAGGGTACTTCTCCATTATAACATCATCTAGTTCCCATGATCCTTCATCATGCATATGGTTCACCCAGAATACATTTATAAGGTGGTTTGTCTTATTGTGTAGAATCTTATCTCTCTGGTCCAGAATCATTACTAGGTGCTCCTCATAAGGGTGATTCTCTTCGAGCTATACCTCTACTCAGTTCAATACATGTGAGGGATCTTGTATGTACTTCCATAGTAGTGATACATGAAACACATCATGAGCATGATCCGTATTCAGTGGAAGTGCAAAGTGATAGGCCATGAATCCTATGAAGTAAAGGATCTCAAATGGGACAATTTACCTTGGATTTAGCTTCTCTTTCTTTTCAAACCCCAAGACTCACTTCCATGGGGATATTCGAATGAAAACTTTATCTCCAACTTCAAACTCCAAGTCTCATCGACGGCTATCAACATAGCTCTTTTGTCGACTCATAGATACATTGATATGTTTATGGATGACTTGAACCTTTTATATCATCTATTTCATAATATTAGGTCTATGTAGCCTTCTTTCACCATCTTCATCCAAATAGGTTAGAGTTATACGTTGCTTTCCATGCAGATCTTTATACAAAGATACATGGATACTTGAATGCAAGCTATTGGTTTATGAGAACTCAAACAATGAGAGATGTTTATCCAATCCACCATTGAATTCTAAATATATGTTTTATAGAATATTTTCGAGTGTCTAAATATTCCATTAAGATTTTCTATCAATTTGGGGTGATATTTCAGGAAAAAATTTAATTTAGTACCCAAATCATGTTGATGGGCCCTCCAGAATTTAGATGTGAACCTTGAAAAATGATTAGAGACAATCAAGAGTGGAACCCCATGAAATCTCACCACTTCATTCACATATATCATTCTATATTTTTCAATCGAAAAATCATTCATAATAGTGATTAGGTGGGCAGTCTTAGTGAGTTGGTCAACCACAACCCATATCACATTATTTCCCTTGTACATCTTTGGGAGATCCATGAAAAAGTACATATCAGAATTCTACCATTTCCACATCATTATAGGAAATGGTTGCATCATCATATTGGATTTTTTTTCTTTACATTCACTTTCTAACATATCAATCACCTTCAGATATATTCATAAATATCATTCATCATGTTATCCCACCAGAAGTGTTCTCAAAGATCACAAAACATATTAGTTCTACCAGTATTGATAATGAAATGTGAGCTATGTGCATTATGAAATAGCTCCTCCTATACCCCATTTGATGAAGGAACACCAAGTCATGTTCCAACCCAAATCAGACCGTCATCATCAATATAGAACTCTAGAAGCTTCTCTTTCTTTACTACATTCACCCTCTATTGTAGATCTGAATCATCCCTTTGTGCTTCCTTAATATTATATTATATAAATGGTAGGGCAATCAATTTTGAAATGTAGGATGTATTCCCTTCTATTTGGATTTTAAAATCCATTCTTCGCATATCCATGATGATAGGATCTTCCTCAATCACGGACATGGATATTGTAGTAGGTTTTTTTTCGGCTTAGAGCATTAACTACCTTGTTTACATTTCTAGGACGATAGTGACTAGGGAAATCATAATCGTTGATTACATAATATGATATAAATTGATGCATATTTATATCCTTATGTGTGAATATATACTTTATACTCTTATGATCATTGTATATGTCACACTTATCCCCACAGAGGTAGTGCTGCCAGATTTTCAAGGAAGAAAATAACAACTTCTAGCTCTATATCATACATCAGATTGTTCTTTAAATGGATCTTCAACTGTAGTGAGGTGTATGCGATCACATTATAATTTTTCTTAAGTATACCACCCAATCCTTCCATAGAAGAATAACTTTATATCTCAAAACGTTTTTCAGTCTTTGGAAATTTGAGTACAGGTGTAGTGATCGTCCTTCTCTTTACCCCATCAAAGCATTCCTCACATTCTTCTGTCCAGACAAACATTACCCATTTCCTTGTAAACATAGTTAGTCGGCTTGACAATCATGATAATTTTTATAAAAAACATCGGTTTTACCCCACTAATCCCTAAAAACTAGGGATTCTTATGACACTAGAGGGTATGTTCCGTTCCTTAATCACCATTCTTTTTAAAGGGTCTATATAAATTCCCTCACATGTGGTCACATATCCTAAGAACGTGACTTTATTCATCCAAAATACACATTTTAGGAATAGGGAATAAAAATTCCCATTTCTCAATGTCTCCAACACTAGCCTTAGATGTTCTTCATGTTCCTCCTTTATATTGAAGTTAATTAGAATAACATCGATATACACTATCAAAAATGTATTGAGGTAATGTCTAAATACTCTATTCGTCAAATCCCAAAATATGGTTGGGGAATTAGTATGTCTGAAGGGAATCACTAGAATCTCCTAGTGCCCATAACATGTATGGAACATAGTCCTATAATTAACTTTTTTCTTAACCATTAGCTAAAGATATCCAGAATGAAGATCCACCATTGAGAAGTACGGAGCTCCTCATAGATGGTCTAACACGTCGTCAATCCTTATGAGGGGATACATGTTCTTTATGGTGATCTTGTTGAGTTCTCGATAATCGATACACATCCTAATTGATCTATTATTCTTCATCATAAAGAGAAATGGAACACCCAAAGGTGATGCACTGGGCCATATAAACCCTTTTTTAAAATTCTCTTATAGCTTTTTCATTAACTCCTCCAGTTCAATAGGATCCATCCTATAGAGAAATTATGAGGTAAGAGTAGCTCTGGGTATGAGTTCTATGGAGAACTCTACCTCACGATTTGGGGGATGTCTGAGTAACTCTTCATGATATACATTTGTGTATTACCTCAAGACTGGTATTTCATCTAGGTTGACACTTTCCATTAACTCATGTATTTAAGTGATGTATGCCTCTCCATAAGGAATCAACACCCCCACTATTGAATGTTTATAATAAAATAGGATTCATAATCTTTCATGAATTTTTATCGGTGCATGGGATGGTTTGGAATATGGAATGATATTTCCTTTTCCCTACAGTTTATATGTGCTCTAAATAATGAGATTCAATCCTTTTCCATTATATCATTGAATTCCACCAAGGAAATTATAAAATGATTCACAGGAAGAATATTTCCACATACACTAATATGGGAATATTCTAACACTTTGGTTGCAATTATTTCACAACTAGGTTTTTTATGGATATCACTACCTCACAATTTTGAGGTTTCAATTCTATAGATTTAGTAAACATGATAGACATAAAAGAATGTGTTGAACTATAATCAAATAAGTGTTTTTTACATTCATGGATGAATATGAAGCTTACATTGTATGGCTTCATTTTCTTTGTCAATATCCATAGTAGTGACGAAATAAACCATTCCTTGTTCCTTTGGAATTGGTGTCTTTTGAAACTGATTATCCTTGAGGTATCGAGGTTTAGTTCACTGGCTTGCATAGTGCCATTTCTCCCTATAGTTGTAACAATTGACTATTGGTGGTGCATTCATTTCTACCACCACATTCTCATACATTCTCAACTATTTTCGACATTCAAGATCTTGTTTTCATTCTTTACCAAACAAGAGTCATTTCCACATCCCTTTAATCAATTACCATGATGCTTCCTCCCATATTTGAGGAATGTGGGATGTTTATTTTTCTCCCCCTATCATAATAGATCATCTAGATTGAAACTCCGCCTTTTTTCATATCACTATATCCATGGGATCATTCTCCAAACTCTATATAAACTTTGAGATCACATCGTAACACTTTTTCATTACTCTAAAAGTCTCAAATTTCAATATCATTTAGATGGTGTGGTTTTAACCCACTAACGAATCTACAAATTTTTCAATCATTGTTGATAGAAAACACGATGTGTACCGTGAAATCCTTGTGAAAATATTTTCGTAGTTCAAAAGAAATTCTCCTTACATTTTCTTGAGTTCTATGGATTCTCTATAAATATTTTTTGGGATATTAATTGGGAAATACTTTTTAAGAAACATGATATTAAAGCCTTCACATCCCATCTCTCTAATTTCATAAGCCATCTTGGTTTTCATAATCAAATCCCACAATTGATCAACCTCTACATCTAGATAAAAAACTGATAGAATCTCTTTTTTCTATTTCATAATTGTGAAGCACAAAAAAATTATTTCTCCCTGGAGTTGACCCAATATTCCACATCTAGGGGATCAGAAGATCTACTGAACGCCTGTGGTCATTACCTTATAAAACACTCGATATCCATTTTATCCCTCTTGATTGAAGAGGACATTCCATATTATTCATGTTATTATTCATAACATGACACAGCTGGGTAAAAACCACCATTAATTTTATAATTCCATATCCCATTTCATTGGGGATACCATTCAGAAAATCGTTAAATTGTCCCTCTCATAGGTTATTGGCATGTTTTCTCCTGGTTTAAAGCATTTTCTAATATATGAAAGGATAAAAAAACAGAAGTCTACGATTCATGAATTAATAACATATTCATTTGTTCAATTTACACTAAAAAAATATCTTATGGGATCTATATGTTTTTCAAAGCATCTTGTGATCACACATGTACTTAGTCTCATACTAGATGTTTTCTCTAGGGTTCAATAATCTTAATTCCCATGTTAACTAAACCTATCCCCTTATACCAACTATAGAGAACATGTTTTTCTTACATTACATTTACATCATTTTTACTATAAAACCATAAAAACATTACCCAATGAGGATCCAATGTTTTAGTGTCTTGGGGAAACTAAGTCCATACATAGAATTTAGAACATAAAGCATAAAAATTATTTTAATTCCGTCTTCACTAGCTTCTTTTATTCCCTTTTATACTCCTTAGTATATATAGTCACCTGAGGATATACATCAAAAAGGGGTGAGATAAATGCCCGTTAAAAGGAATAATAATAACATGAAACCATGTAACATGGGGTGAGAATAATAATTTATATTATTTATATAATATCATGGAATGTGGAAGTACATAAAAATGAAACATCATGTCCTAGTGGTTATCTAGCAAAAATAGTTGTTAACAAAGCTAGCATCATATTCACACATCATTTCTCATTAACTCATGAGATTAAACACTTTAAGGAATTCATTTGAGCATTGTATAATTCCAGGAACTCCCATCACATTCAAACATTCATATCATGATATATAATTTTAGGAGAACCTGTCACATCATAACATTTACATTATCAGGAATGCCACATAGAGAATATGTCAAACATGAAAATAAAATAACCCATGGAAGGAAATTGATTTCACATCATAAATCATACATTCATAAACATTTGGATCCAAAAATAAATAGTGAATATCATTCTTGACATATAACCTCAAAACTAGAGTGAAGAGTGAAACAATCATCCAGAAGTAAAAAAGGGTGTGATTATTTGAAAGATGATTTTTTTTGGTAAACATTATATTTTTAATAAAAAAATTATAAAAAATTAATATCCTAGAAATGGTTATATAATAATTAATAATTTATATTTACGGAATATCCATACTGAAAATGTGTTGAAGAGGTAAATCCCAATGAAAGAGAGTGGGTTTGAGAATTTCACCTTACCATGTCTCTGAATGATTTTCTCACATTAAATTCATGTTTAATGACATTAGATTAATTAATTAAAAATTTAATAGCCATTAATACATGAATTTTATTCATTATTTCCATATTAAGTTGTTCATGGGACCTTGGATGAGGTATAGAGTCAAAATTCATTGTTTGGGAGTGTTCTTTTTCGTAGTTTTTTTAAACAGGTCACTTGTAAACTTGAATAGAAGTTCATGTAGAACATGAATAAAATTCCATAATAGATATTAAATGTTATTAATGAACTTATCTAAGATTAATTTATCTTTTAATTAGTTATTTTATATTCCATGTGGATGAATCAGTAGTTATAATTTAATGATGATCGTTTTAGGTAAATTTGGACGACTTTTGGATCACAATAAACATGTTTTGTTTTATCATTTTGTAATTATTATAAAAGTTGTTTCAAGAAAATAAAAGTTTTTAAAACATAAATATTAAAAAAATAACCATATAATGGTTTAATTTAAATCCTTGAAGGAGATGAAGGAAAATGAAAGTGCATCTCCCATTATGTATGTAAATTAACAAATCCCGAGAATCAATTTCATTTTAATTAACAAAGAGAGAGAGAATAAGAAGTATAATAAATAATCTTCCATTAACATGATATAATACCAGTATATTAGACATACTAGTTTTCTCATGACATTTGGATAAGAGAATATGGGAATAAAAGAAGAAATGAAATGAAATTTCATAAGAATTTGAAAGAATGAAAGAAATAAATTACCTCTTGAATATATCTTCTTTAAGATGCTCTTTATTGGAGAGGTTTTGGAAATATTATGAGGACAATGGATTCTGAAAGTGGGATAGGATATTGTGGAGATATGTGAGCATAATTTGGAGTAATCCAATGTCTTTATAGGGTTGAGTAAATGAGGTTGTGAGCGGTGGTATTTATTGAGGAGGGGAGATGGGTTTCACTAATATTATTTTAATTAATTTATTGTTTCTCCAAAAGACAAGAAATGGTGAGGAAACATGTGAATATTAAGAGTAATATGTGTATATGAGTTCAAAACAATGGCCATTTACTTCATTCATGACTCATACATGATGCAGAAATTCATTTATTTAGCATATTTTGCAAATTACCGAATATCACTATTCACCAAAATTTAATGTATTTCAGAAAAACAAAATCACCATAAACATTTTTTAACATATAGAATTAAAAAATGTACTATATTTATAGAAACTAATTCTCTATATATGAAAATTTTACCTTTTAATTTAAATCATAATCAACATTAAAAATATTGATTTTAAAATTAAAACCGATTTTATAATTCATTAAAAACATACTTAAGGTCTTATAAAATTATCTTAAAACCAAAAGACGTAAAATATCTAATTTATGAGAAATATTTAGGAAAATTCATTTTCATTTAAATTAATGAATTAATTATTATTATTTATTTATTACTTACAAAAATATGAATAGTTTTACAATTTTTATATTGTAACTTATGAGATTCCTAAATTTTATTTACACATTAATGAATGAGTTTACTGTTATTTGGGAAATTTAATATTCGTAAAGGTCATATTAATATTCATAAGGTTAGGTTTTTAGTCATAATGTTAGGATAATACTCACCAAAAATTATGTTTGTCCTACCGAAATCCAAATATCTGACTAATCACAATCGCGTGTGTCAAATTTCCGAAATCCAAAACATAAAAGAAGAAAATTTATGTTTAATGGTCACATAGTTGTTCATTTAAGAATAATGTGGAATTTTATTTAAGAATATGATTTTATTTTATTATGACATTTCTATAATAAGGGTGAAATTTCCTTGATAAAAGTTTGGGTCATTACGTTCTTCCCACCTTTTTAAATTTCACCCTCGATATTTAATTTTACATAAACAGTTTATAGTAATTCTCATTCATTATATCCTCTGGTTCCAATTTTATTCTTCATACATATGATTCCTACACAACACATTGAAATTTTGGGTTTTCATGTTGTGAATAACATTATCTCAAAGCTCTAGAATATTTACTAGATTCTCCTCATAGGGGATATCATTATCCTATTGTTCCACCTTTGAGTTCATTACATGTGAGGGGTCAGGTATGTACTTCCTTAGAAGTGATATGTGAAACACCACATGAACATGATTTATATTCAGTGGAAGTGCAAGTCAGTAGGCCATGACTCCTTTTTTGTCAAAGATCTCAAAGGGGAAAACGTTCCTTGGACTTAGAATCCCTTTCTTTATAACTTCATGACTCTTTTCCATGTTGATATTCGAAGGAAGATTTTATCTCCAATGTCGAACTCCAAGTCCCATCGACCGATGTCAACATATATCATTGTAGAATCTCAGCATTATTGATATGTTTCTATATGACATGAACCCTCTCTCTCATCTCATGAATAAGATCATGTCCAAGTATCTTCTTTCTCCAACTTCATCCCAAAAGGATGGAGTTATACCTTTCTTTCCATTTAGATCATCATATAGATCCATCTGAACACTTGTGTGGATGCTATTGTTAAATGAGAACTCAACCAATAGGTGATGATGATACCATCTACCTCTGAATTCTAAATAGCGGGTTATTAGAATATCTCAAAGCATTGGAATAGTCCTTTCATATTGGACATCAGTTTGGGGGTGATAGTTCGTGCTGAAATATAATTCAGTACTCCAAGCATGTTGGAGACTCCTCCATAATATATATTTGAACCATGCATCATGATCAGAGAAACCTAAGAGTATAACCCATGAAGTCTCACCACATTCTTGAAAAATATCATTGCAATTTTCTTATGTGGGTGATCTTCATGAATAGAAATTTTGTTGGAAGTCATAGTGAGTCGGTCAACAACAACCCATATCACATTATTCACTTGTACAGTTTTTTGGAGACATGTGATAAAGACTATAGTGACATTATGCCATTTCCACATCGGTATAGCCAATGGTTTCATAATCCCTTTGGACTTATTCCACTCTGCTTCAATATACTGACATATCATGCACATTGAGATATATTCAGTAATCTCCTTCTTCATGGTGTCCAACCAGAAATGTTCTCGGAGACCACGATACATCATAGTTATACCAAGATGGATAGTTAATGGTGAGATATGTGGATTATCAAATATCACCTTCCTTATCCTAGGTGATGAATGCACACAAAGTCATTCTCCGAACCGAATCACACCATCACAGTCAATACGGAACTGTGAAAACTTCCATTCATTTACTACATTCACCCTCTTTTGTAGCTCTGGATCATCCCTTTTTGCTTCTTTAATCTTCTCTTGGATAGATGGTTGGAACATTATTGAAGGAAATCTAGTGTGTATTCCAAGCCGTTATGATTTTCAAATCCAACCTTTTCATATACATGATGATATGGTCTTTCTCAATCCACATCATGGATATAGTAGCAGGTTATTTTCTTCTTCGAGAATCATCTACCTTGTTTGACATTCCAAGACTATAGTGAATAAAGTAATAGAAATAATTGATTATCTCTAACCGTCTCTTTTGATGTATTTTGAGCTCATTTTGTGTGCATATATAATTTATACAGTTTTGTTGGGTGTATATGTCACACTTCTCACCATAGAGGTAGTGCCACCATATTTTCAAGGAAAAAATCACAACTTCTTGCAATTGATCATGCAAAGGGTAGGTATGCTCGAGGATCATCAAAAACCATGAGGCATATGCTGTCACCTTATCATTTTGCATGAGTACACAACCCTAATTGTTTTTTAAGAATAATTGTATATCACAAAACATTCTCCACTCATCAGTAATGTGAGTATATGTGTACTTATTATCCTTCTCTTTATCTCCTTGAAGCTTCCCTCACATTCTTTCATCCATACATACTTTACCCCTTTCCATGTTAAAATTATTAGTGGGATTGAAAATTGTTATATAGTTTTCACAAAATAGTGGTAGTACCCCACTAATCCATGAAAACTACAGATATCTATGTCACTAGAGGTAATGGACCATTACTCAATTGAATTTATTTTTTAAGGGTTCATATAAATTCTCTCACTTGTGATCACATGCCACAAGAACGTGACTTTCTTTATCCAATAGTTACAGTTTCTGAACATGGGGTACAACGTCTCCAATCTCAATGAACCCAACAAAAGTCATATATGTTTTTAATGTTTCTCCTTTAACATGGAGTATATGAGAATATCATCGATAAACACTACCTAAAAAATTTAGAGGTAATGTAGAAATACTCTAGTAATCCAATCCTTGAGGATTGATGGGGAATTAGTAAGTTTGAAGGGCATTACCAGAAACTCATAGTTCCCATACCTTGTACAGAAGGTAGTCTTCTGAATATCTTATTTCTTCTCCTTTAGATGATGATATCAAGGATAATGATCCTACTCTGAGAAGTGCGGAGCTCCTCATTGCTGATCGAAAAAGTTTTAAATCCTTGGGAGAGAATACTTGTTCTTAATAGAGATCATGTTATGTTCCTGATAATCAATACATGAACTCATTGATCAATCCTTCTTCTTCACAAAGACTAATGGAACTCCCCAGGGTGATGCACTATGGAATATGATCCCATTGTCTGGATTCTCTTGTAGATTCTTCTTTTTCTCCATTTGTATGATAAGATCCATCTTATAAGAACACATTGATATATGAGTATCTCTCGGTATGAGTCATATGGAGAAGTATAACTCACGGTCTGGGAGAATTATGGGTAAATATTTTGGAAATAAATAACTGTATTCCATCAAGATTATAATTTCTTATAGGTTGACACTTTCTTTTGACTAAACCTTTTCTGAAAAGTAAGCCCCTTCACCGAGAATCTACACTTAAACAATTGTTATTTTTTTTCAATGGAGATTCATGATCATCGTTTCATTTTTATATGAGCATGGGATAGTTCAAAATTTGAAGAGATATTTCCTTTTACCGATATTTTATATGTTCTATAAATAAAAAGATCCAATCCATTCCCACTACTGCATCAAATTCCACTAAGGGAAGTAGCTTGAAATTTTTTGGATGAATCATTCCACATACACCAATAAACGAATATTACAACACATGGGTGGGAATGACTTCACCACTATGTGTTTTTAGGGATATGATTAATTCTTGGTTTTGGGGAATCAATTCAATTTTTATAGATAAAATTCAAGATATAAAGGAATGGGTAGAACATAAATCAAATTATATATTTTCCATTTTGGGTGAATAAGAATTATACCTTATATGACATTATTTTATTGGTCAAATTCTACAGTAGTGATGGAATAATCATTCCCTTGTTCCTTTGGCTTTGGTGGATACTGATGTTGGTTACCCTCAAGCGCTTTATGTTTAGTGCACTAGCTTTAATAGTGCACATTCTCCCTACATTTGTAGAATTATACCAAGGGTAGAATATTCCTTTCTTCGACCACATTCTCCTTCCTTCTCTTTTATATTAGACATTCAAGAGCTTCATATACTTATGTACAATACTTGAAAGATTTCTTTTTCCCTTTGAGAGAATTCCCCTGATGCTTCCTCCCACATGTTTGTCATGTGGGTAATTTAGTTTTCTTCCCTCCTTTTTCAATAGAGCATTTATCTTGAAAGTAAAATTTTTTTCTTATCACCTTATCCACGATAGGATTATCCCAACCAGATATCTACTTTGATAGAACATCAAACAACTTATTTTTATCACTGAATGACTCGAATTGTAAGAACCTTTCAAATATGGGGTTTTAACCCACTAAAGTATCAATCATTTTTTCTATCATTTTTTTATAAAAACCCCAAAACGTTTCTTGAAATCATTGTGAAATTTTCTTTGTATCTCATGATAGATTCTCTATCCTTTTTCTTTTTCACTAGTAGTTCTCTCTATATCATTGTATTAAGAGTTATTTTGAAATACTTGTTGAGATACATTTTTTAAATGTCTTCCCATTCCATCTCTTAAATTTCTTAATCTTTCTTGGTTTTATTAATCAAATTCCACCATTGATCAGCCTCTCCATCTAGATGATAAACTAGCAGAATCAAATTCTCTATCTGAGGATAGTAAATCACAAAAAAAAAAGATCTTCATCATGGAGTTGAACCATTATTCCGCAGCCAGTGTATCATAAGATCCACTAAACAGCGGTGTTCGTTTGCACATAAAACACTTGATAGCCATATTAACCCTCTTAGGTGAAGGATGTTATGCCACATTATTCATGTTATAGTTCATAACCTGACACAACTGGGTAAGCATCCCCATGATGATTTTAACTCAACCTTCCAATGAACTGGGTAGTCATTCAAGAAAGTGTTGAATTGTTGCTTTCATGGTTTTTGGAATGGTTTCTATTGGTTTCCAACATTTTCTAAAAATGAAGATGTTATAAGAAAATATAATTCATTATGTCATGAATAAATTACTTATTCATTTTTCCAATTAACACTAAAATCATATCTTTTGGAAAAAATTTGATTTTTATTAAAATCAATTAGAAAACATGTATATTCCAGAAATGTAAATATTATGATGAATAATTGATTTTTATGGAATATCCATACTGAAAATGGGATGAATAGGGAAAACCTAATGAATGAGAGTTGGGTTCAAGAATTTCCCCAAACCATGTGTCTGAACGCTTTCTTCACACTAAATTCCTATATAATGACATTACATTCATTAATTATAAATTAAATAGAATTTATTATATTAATATAATTAATTATGGTATTATTATGTTCTTTAACAAGACTTTGGATGAGTTCAAGAGTTTAAATCCATTGTTTGGTGGTGTTCTTTTTCTTAGTTTTCATAAAGAGTTCACTTGTACATAGGAATGGATGTTCAGGTAGAACGTAGATAAACATGTCGACCTAATATTAAATGTTATTAAAAACATTACAGTATTTTAAATGATATTTTAATGAATTATTTTCAATACTATTGGTTGAATCGTTGGTTACAATTTAATGATTATTGGTTAGGTTAATTGGGGCATATTTTGGATCACAACAAACATATTTTATTTTATCATTTAGTATTGTGTATAAAAGTTGTATCCATAAAATTAAAAAGATTAAAACACTAATATTAAAATATTTTTTACACAATTTTAAGGTTTTATTGATACCCTTAAATGAGGTAATGGAATATAGAATTGCATCATCTATGAGGTGGGTAAATTAACACATTATGGGAAACAATTTCACTTTTATAAATAAAGAAAGAGGGGAAGGAGTATAATGAATACAATTCCATTAAAATTATATAATACGAGTATATAAATCATAATTGTGTTATAATTTCATTTGTATAGGATAATTTGAGGATAAGTTAACAAATGACAATGAATTTGAATGGAATTTGAAAGTACGATAGAGAGAAATTACTATTTTAATATTTCTTCATTGAGAGCCTCTTTGGGGGAGAGTTTTTGGTATTTTTATGAGACCAGGGAATGATAGTGTTGGGTGAGGATCTTGGGAAGAGATTTAATATGAATTTGGAGTTTACAAAATTCCTTAGTGGTGTGAGGAAATTAGGATGTGAGGGGTTGTATTTATAGTGGAGTTGGGACGGTTTTTTTAATATTATATTAATTAATTTATATATTCTTCACAAGACATAAAATAGTTAGGATGATTTTGACTAAAAATAGTATTAATATCATGTGCATTCAAATAAAAGTCCATTTTCATCATCCATGACTCAATCATGATGAAAAATTCATTTATTTACCGTGTTTTGTAAATTATAGAATTTCACTGTTCACAAAAATATGAATTATTTCAGAAAAATCCATGAAATTCACCCTGACCAATTATCAATGTGTAGAATCCAAAAATGAAACCACATTTTTCAAAAATAATTCTATAAATATGAAAAAACATATTTTTAATTAAAATCATATTTTTTATGAAAATCCATATTTTAATGTTAAAACTAATTTTATAATGAATTAAAAACATACATAAGGTCTTATAAAATTATTTTAAAATAACAAGAAATAAAATTTTTAATTTATGAAAAAATTTTAGGAGATTTATTTTTCATTCAAATTAATTAATTAGTTATAATTGTTTATTTATGACTTAGAAAACGCGAACACTTTTACGATGGTCATATCAGGACTTATAAGATGCCCAAATTTTATTTATTCGTGCATGGGTGAGGTTACAATTCATCTAGAATATTTAATCTTCAAAAGGTTCCTATTACTATTCATAATGGTATGTTACAATTCATAAGGGTAGGATATTATTCACTAAAAATTTAGTTTGTCCTATCAGACTCCAATCATCTTACTGATCGCAACCGTGTATGTAAGATTTTCAAAATTCAAAACATAGAAGTGGATAATTTATGTTTAAAGGTCATATTTTAGTTCAATTAAGAAAGATGTGTTTTTTTTGTTCCTAATTTTATTTTATATTATTATGAATTTACTACACAAAGCGATAAATTGCATTGATAAATGTTTGGGCCGTTACATTCTTCCCCCATTTTGAAATTTCACTCTCGAAATTTCATTTTACATAAATAGGTGAGGGTACTTCTCCTTCATCACATCCTCTGGTTCCCATGATTTTTCTTCATACTTATGGTTCCTCCACAACACATTGATAAGTTGGTTTGTATTATTGCGTAGAACCTTATCTCTTAGGTCTATATTCATTATTCGATTCTCCACATAAAATAGATCATCTTCCAGTTGTACCACCACTGAGTTTAGTACATGTGAGGGATCTTGTATGTACATCCTAAGGTGTACTACATGAAACACATCATGAACATGAGCCATGTTCATTGAAAGTGCATGAAAATAGTCCACGAATACTATGCGGTAAAGGATCTCAAAGTGGCCATTGTACATTAGCCTTAACATCACATTCTTTCTAAACTAAAAGACTAAATTCCATGGTGATATTCGAAGGATGACTTTATCTCCAATATTGAGCTCCAAGTAACTTCGATGGTTGTTAGCATTGCTCTTTTTCTAACTCTAAGAAGTTTTTATATCTTTCTAGATTGATTGAACCTTCCCTATCATCTCTTTAAGATCGGATCTTTGTAGCTTTCTTCCTCTAACATTATCCAAATAGGTTGGAGTTTTACACCACTTTCCATATAGAGAATCATATAGAGCCATCTAAATACACGAGTGGAAGCTATTGATTTATGAGAACTCAAACTATGGGAGATATGGAACCCATCCACCTATGAATTCTAAAGATAACTCTGTTAGAATATCATTGTGAATCTTAAGAGACCTTTAATATTGGAATTCAGTCTATGGGTGACAGGCAATTCAAAAATTTATTCTAGTAATCAAAGAATGTTTGAGGCTCTTCTAAAATTTAGTCTTGAACCTTGGATCAAAATTATAGACAATCAAGAGTGGAACCCCATGAAGTATCACCACATTCTTAACATATATCACTGAAAGTTGTTCAAGTGATATATTCTCCTAAATATTGATAAAGTGGGCAATATTAGTGAGTTGGTCAACCATAACCCATATCCCATTATTTCTCTTGGATGTTTTCTAGAAACCCGTGACAATGTCCATAGTGACATTCCCCTATTTATGCATGGGTATAGGGAATGGTTGCATCATCCCTTAGGACTTTTGTCACTCTTCTTTAATTTGATGACATATCATGCACCATGAGATATATTAAGAAATATCCTTATTTATATTCTCCCACTATAAGTGTTATTAGATTCTTCTTTATCCCCAATGATTGACGCACACAAAGCTATGTTCCAAACTGAACCACACCATCATCATCGATATGGATATCTGGAAGCTTCCCTTCCTTTACTACATTCACCTGATTTTGTAGATCTGGGATATCACTTTGTGATTCCTTAATCTTCTATTGGATAGTGGTTAGGAAATCATTGGGGCTAGGTAGGATATAATTTCAACCATTATTATTTCCAAAACGATCCTTTTCATATCCATGTAGATAGGGTATTTCTCAATCTACAACATGGATATGGTAGTAGGTTATTTTCTTCTTAGAGCATCAGCAACCTTGTTTTCCTTTCTTGGATGAAAGTGAATTGAGAAATCATAATCCTTTATCTACTCTAACCATCTCCATTGATTCACATTGAACTCATTTTGTGTGTATATATACTTTAAACTCTTTTGATTAGTGTATATTTCACACTTCTCACTATATAGGTAGTGAGGCCATAAATTCAAGGAAAAAATCCCAGTGGCTGGCTCTGGATCATGCGTTGGGTAGTTCTTCTCATGGATCTCCATCTTTTGTGAGGCATTGGCTATTATAATTTTTATTGAGTATAAAAACCAATCCGTTCATTGAAGCATCACTTTATATCACAAAACATTTTCCTCTAATTTGTATTTTGAATATAGTTGTAGTGATCATATTTATCTTTAGCTCCTTGAAGCTTCCCACATATTCTTCTGTCCATGCAGACTTTACCCCATTCCTTGTTAACACGGTTAGCATGCTTTATAATCGGGAGATATTATTCACAAAAAGTCAGAAGTACCCTATTAATTCAAGAAAACTAAATATTTCAATGACACTAAAGGGTTTGACAATTTTCTCAATTGCCTTTTTTAAGGGTCCATAGAAATTCCCACACTTGTGATCACATGTCCCAAAAACGTGACTTGTTTAATCCTAAATTCATTTTTTCTGAACTTCACATAAAAATTATTCTTTCAAAATATCTCCAACACTAGTCTAAGATGTTCTTAATTTTCCTCCTTGCACTTAGATTAGATGTGAATATAATTGATAAACAGTACCACACATTTATTTATGTAATGTATAAATACTCTATTCATAAAATCAACAAATATTTCATAGGAATTAGTAAGTAAGATGGTCCTCACTTGAAACACATAGTGCCCATACCATTTATGGAAGAAAGTTTTTTAAATATCTTCATTCTTCACCTTTATCTGAGGATATCTAGAACAAAGACCCCCCTTTGAGAAGAACTGAGCTCCTCATAGCTAATCAAACAAGTATTCAATTCTTGGGAGAAGATACTTAACCATTATTGTGATCTTATTGAGTTGATGATAAACGATACACAACCTCATTGATCCATCCTTCTTCTTTACAAAGAGCACTGGCATAGCCCAATTTGATGCACTAGGGTGTATGAACCCTTTGTCCAAATTCTCTTGGAGCTGCTTCTTGAACTCCTCCAGTTCGATGTGATAAATCATATAGCGAAACATTGAGATAGAAGTAACTTCATGTATGAGTTATATGGAGAAATTAACCTCTCTATATGAGGTATGTATGGGTAACACTTTAGGAAATACATAAATGCAATCCTTCATGATGGGAATATTTGTTAGTTTTAACTTTCCATTGACTAAACAATTTTAGTGAGGTATACCTCTTCGTAGGGAATGAACACCGACAACATTGAAGTATTTTTTTAATATGAGATTAATGATCTTCCAAGAATTTTTATATGAGCAAGGGATTATTTGGAATATTAAATTATATTTCCTTTTTCAATAATTGATTTGTGCTCTAAATAATGAGATCCAATCCATTACCATTATAGCATTGAATTCCACCAAGTGAAGTAGCACAAGATTTGATGGAAGAATTTTTCCACATTCACCAATAAGAGAAGATTCCAATACATTGGTTCTAATTATTGCACCACTGTATGATTTAATAGATAAGTCTACATCATGGTGTCAGGGCATAGATTACATAGTTATAGAAAACATGAATTATATAATTGAATGTGTAGAACCGGAATCAAATAAAACTTTTCCATTATTGAGTGAATAGAATTAATACCTTATACGACTTAATATTCATTCTCAACATCTACAGTAGTGATGGAATCATACTTTCCATGTTATATTCTTTTTTGTGGCTGTTGACACCGATTATCCTTGAGGGCTTGAGGATTAGTGCATTGGCATTCAGAGTTCCCTTGATCCTTATAGTTGTATCATTGGACCATGGGTGGCACATTCCATTCTTCCACCACATTATCATTCCTTATAATGTGTTTTTTACATTAAAGAGTTTGGTGGCCTTCTCTACCCTAGTTAAAACATTTCCCTATACCTTTGAGGAAATTCCCATGATGTTTCCTCCAACATTTTTTCGATGTGGATGGTTGAATATTAATATCAGTATTATAATTAGATCATCCAGCTTAAGACTCCACCTTTCATTTTTTATCACCATATCCATGTGATCATTCTCCAAACTCCATATCTAATTTGAGAGAACAATGAAAAACTTCTTCATAATTGTCAATCTGTCAAATTTAAAGAGCCTTTCAAAGGATGGGTTTTAACCCACTAAATAATCTATCAACTTTTTTGTCATTGTTGATAACAAAACAAGAAGCTTACCTTGAAATCCTTTTGAAATTCACTTTATTGGTTGTGAGATATTCTTCTTCCTCTTTCTTGAGTTCTATTAATTATATATCCATCTTTGTACAAATTTTTCTATGGAAATAATTTATAAGAAACATTATCATAAATTCTTACCATTACATCTCTCAAATTTTGTCATACAGCTTGGTGTTCTTAATAAAATCCCACTATGGTTTGGCCTCTATATATAGACGATAAACTACTAGAATCAAGTTCCCCAGCTTATAATAGTAAATCACAAAAAAAAAGATATTCTCTATGGAGATGAACAAATATTCCATAACTAGTGGATAAGATGATCCACAAAACACTGGTGGTCGTTGCTTTATAAAACACATGATATCCAATTTCTCCCTCTTAGGTGAAGGAGTACAATACAAATTAATGAAGTTATTTTTCATATCCTAAGACAAATGGTAAAAAATCACCATCATGTTTTGAACTCCACCTCCCAAATCATTTGGGATGTCATTCGAGAAAATCATTACATTATCCCTTGCATGGGTTTCTGGCTTAGTTAATCCTGGTTTCCACCTTTTTATAAAATTGAATGAGTTAGAACCAAACAAAATTCAAAGGGTCGTGAATATATAACATATTCATTTGTAAAATTTAAACTAAAATCCAATCTTACGTGATCCCTATGTTTATAAAATATTCTTGTGTTCATATTTATACAGAGTCTCATACTATAGGATTTTCATAGGGTTCACTAATCTTAATTTCGTAATTTACTAAACCTTTCCTGTAATACCAAATATAGAAACCCATATTTTGATGCATTAAATTTACATCATTTTAATGAAAAAAACATAAATTCCTTACACAATGAGGATACAAATGCTTTGTGTCTTGGGAAATCTTGTACCATACATCACATTAACAACCAAAAGCATAAAAATATATTTAATTACTTTTTCTATAGCTTCTTATCGCCCCTTGTGTACTACTTTTTAGATGTAGTCACATGAGGATATACATCCAAAAGTGGTGAGATAAAATCCTAGTAAGAGGAGAGATATTAACCTGAAATAATGTAACATCGGGTGAGCATAATCATATCATCATTTATATAATATCATGGAATGAGTAAATGAATAAAAATGAAACATCGTGTCTTAGTGTTTAACTACCACACATAGTTGTGAAAATATAAGGCATCGTGTTCATGAAACATTTCACATTAACTCATGTGAAACATCAATTTACCCAATGTATTAGAGCACTGTATAATCCGATTACCCCCATCACATTCAAACATTCATATTGCACTATATAATTTTAGTTGAACCCATCACATCCTAACATTTACATTATCATGCATGCCACATTGAAAATATGCTAAAAATGAACATACAATAACCCATGGAACAAAATGGGTTTCGCATCATAAAACATAAATTCATAAACATTTATTGAGCAAAATAAAGAGTAAATTTAATTCTTACCATGGAACCATTAACCTCAATTGAAGAGTGAAACATTCTTCAAGAAGTAAAAATGATGTGTTTATTTAAAAGAAGATTTCTTTTGGAAAACGATGGATTTTTAATAAAATAAATTAGATAACATGAATATCCTCTAAGAGGTAATATTATTATGAATATATTATTTTTATAGAATTTTTATTTTTAAAATGGGTTGAAGAGGGAATCCCCAATGAAAGAGAGTTAGGTTTAAGAATTTCCCCTTTCCTTGTCTCTTAACACTTTCATCCCTTTAAATTCCTATATAATGACATTAGAATCCAGAATGAAAAATTAAATTTCCTTTAATACATGAAATAATTTATTATGGTCTTATTAATTTCTGTTATGTTGTTTTGGATTAGTAATAGAGTATAAATTCTTCGTTTGAGAGTGTTCTTTTTTATAGTTTTCAAGAACAGTTAACTTGTACACATGAATAGAAGTTCATGTAGAACATGGATAAACATATAGAAGTGATATTAAATGTTATTAATGATACAAAAAGATTTTATATGATCTTTTAATAAATTATTTTATATACCAATGTTATGAATCATTATTTACAAATTAATTATGATCATTTTAGGTTAATTTTGGCGGTTTTTAGATCATAGTGAACAAGTTTTTTTATCAATTAGTATTCTGTATATTTTTTTCCAGTACATAAAAGGGTTTAAAATATAAATATGAAAATAATTTTTCAACCATTTAATGGTTTTATTTACATCCTTGAAGGATTTCAAGGAAAATGGTAGTGCATACCCCGTGACATAGGTAATGTAACACATCACATGAAATAATTTCATTTTTATAAACAAAGAGAGAGAGGTTGGAGTATAATGATTATTTTTCCATTAAAAAGATTGAATACTAGTATATCAATCATAAACAAGTTATCATGTAATTTTGATATGTGAATTTGAGGATACGAGAAGAAATGAAATGATCTTTGAAAGGAAATTGAATGAATGAGAGAGTGAAATTACCTCTTCAATATATCTTTTTTTGAGAGACTCTTTAGGGGAGTGTTTTGAGTTATTTTATGAGAAAATGGGATATTGGACGTTCTGGAGGAGATTGGAATGATATTTGAGTGTAGTTTGATGTAGCCACATGGCATGATAGGTGTTGTAAATGATATTCTGAGGGCTGGTATTTATAGTGGAGGAGAGAGGGGTTTTCGTAATATTATATTCATTAATTTATTATTCCTCCACCATAAACTAAATTTTGAGGATTCCTATGACTAATAATAGTAAAAACTGGATGTGAGTTTGAAAATATAGCCGTTAATATCATCCATGACACAATCATGATGCATAGATTCATTTATATTCGATATTTTGTAAATTATAGAATTCACTATTCACCATAAAATAAATTATTTTAGAAAATTCCAAAAATTTACCCTGACCCTTTTTCAATTTACAGAATCCAAAAATGACGTTCATTTTCCACAAATAATTCTCAAAATATGAACAATTAAATTTTTTATTTAAATTATAATTTACAATAAAAATACAGATTTTAAAATTTAAACTGATTTAATAATGATTCCAAAACATACACGAGGTCTTATAAAATTATCTTAAAAACTGAAGAAATAAAATTTTTAATTTATGAACATGTTTTAGGAAATAATTTTTTTAAAATTAATTAATTAATTATAATAAATTATTTAGGACGTACAAAAAAACCAATACTTTTACTATAGTCATATTGTCACTTATAAGATGCGTATATTTTATTTATATATTCAGTGGTGAAGGTACTAATATTATGAAAGATTTATTATTCATAAGGTCATATTACTATTCATAAGGGTAGGTAACTATTCATGAAAAATTAAGTTAGTCTTATCAGACTCCAAATATCTTACTGATCACAACCATGATTGTCAGATTTTCAAAATTCAAAATGCATGATTAGAAATTTTATGATTAATGGTCAAATATTAATTCATTTATGCATGATGTGGAATTGTGTTTACTAATGTGATTTAATATGATAATTAAATTAATAAAATAATGGATAAATTTTATTGATAAATGTTAGGTTGTTACACTAGAGGGCTTATATGGAATTTAAAATCCTATTAAGAAGGATTCCAGTTCTATCCTAATCTGGTTGTCTTTAAAAGATATATTATTCAAAATAGACCATCATTATATTATTTCATCCTAATCCACATTAAAATAGAATTGAACAATGATGATAAAATAATATCAACATCACCCTTATAATTATATATTATTATGTTAATGGAATTACCCTATATTTATCTCATCATTCCATAAAATGGAAAGTCATATTGTTAATCGTGTGTACGACAGAATAATCCCCCATAAAAGATGTCATTTTTTCCTATAATCTCCCTTAATGAAATGATATAATGATGGATTTAAATTTTATATATTATATTCACAACATATGTATATTTATTTAATTAAAATATCACATATACCGTCTTACTTTCAATTATTCATGAAAATGAGAGTGTTGCATGCGTGTATGAAAAAGTACAACCACACAATGTCACGAAATTGATTTTTCATATATTTCATAAATGGAAGGTAAAAAGGATTAATTTTATTAAAATGTGTGATATATACAAAATTATAATTACTATATAATAGGTATATATTATTTACCTTCATTTTTTCCATCCTTCATGAAAATGGAAACAACATTCATGAGTGCATACGACCAACTGTCTATATGAATATTGTAATTCATTTTTATCTATAAATTTTATGGGTTATTATAAAAAATTATATAATTATTTAATATAATATTCTTATCATGGTTTACATTATAGATCTTATGTAGAAAAAATCCGAGTAAAATGACTAAAAATACCAAAATAAAACATAAATGGAAAACAATGTAGTTATTACCTGAAAGGTTATTTTAAAATTGAATTGTCAATAAAAGGGTAATAAAAGTTCATAATTAATTAGTATATGTTAGTATATATTTATGTATAGTTACGAAATATCAGTTTTATAAATCTAAATGTTTTATACACTAGATATAATGTGTGTGATGGAATTCAAGACTTAAGGTAGGGTATTTTAATCTCACTTTAATTTATTTGGAACGCATGCCATATCTTCCACTTGTTTAATTATTGTGTTGTACATATAATATGAAAGAATTTATATTATGATTTATATGAAAAATAATAATAGGAAATACATTTCCATAAAATGTTATTTCTTTATGGGTATTATGATTCAGATGTTACCAAATTTGTAATAGTACTATGTTTTAATATCTTTGTTTAACATGATTATTAATGATTATAATTCCAGTAATTATTATTTCTAACTACATATGATGATACTCATTAAATTTATTAATTTTATAATATTTTATTCTAAAAAATTATTTGATTTCATTTTCATGTCACTGTGTACTCCTGATTCCACATGAATGTTTTTATGGAAAAACTAAATTAATTTCCCTCTTCAGTTGAAACACCTTTTTCATCCATGTTCTTGTTATATAAAAAATTATTTAATGAATGTTTTCACTGATATCCAATTATTGTTCATATAAATTATTACCCATAATGTTCTTCTAAAATATGTTTTAAAAGGAATACTCTTGTATTTTTTTTTAAAAAATCTTTTGATGTTTTTCAAAATTTTGAAGTGATTTATTTTGTTATCATATATGTAATGAAAATTATTTTTCTCCATTATAAACAATTTATTTTTTAAATATTTTCCTAAATGGTTAAATATTTATTTTCAAATAATTTTTTAATTTATTATTTATCAATATTTTTATTGTAATGAATTGTTTTTCATGTAGAAATGATATTTTTCTTATGAAATGTTCCATGGGATCATTCAAAATAATTCTCTATTTTTGAAGAAATCCATTTATACTAGTCAATAATAAAATGGGATTTGATTAAATCCTATAACCCATATTTATTCGTTGCATGGTTTATTTTTATGATTACTATGAATAGGTATCTATTATTCTCATATATTCTGCATGGGTTATGATATGATTAATTGTGGATATGATTATGAAATCCATTTGTTTTCCATGTGTTATTCAACAAAGAAGCATTTGTTGAAACCGTTTCTTATCCATGGGATATGTTATGGAGGAATGTTTATAAAACCCATTTTTGAGGGTTATGATATGACATGTTTATTGAGATATTGTGTGACACCAATGTATTGTTTTGATTATGTGTTGGTGGTTACATTATATATAGGGATTCTTAATAAATTATTAACATTGATGTGGTTAAATTATAACTATAGATGGGTGGAACCTATATCAATATCTAATTCATTGTGGAATGTTTTATATCATGTTAGATAATAACAGGAAATAACATGTTGTTCTATATCATCTATTAGAAAGAAAACAATGTTCATAATCCCCTGTGGGAAATAGGTGTTGGTGCACAATGCATTATAAATTGTTAAACAAGTGTTGATGATTGACTCATTACGATGTGATGGACTCAAATATTAACCAGGTAATATGAAATGTTTACATACTTATGATGGTCTCACAATTATATGACAGGAAATTATGGTTCAATATTAGATTTTGATGATTTATATCACCTATGGTTTAAGGATTATTAAATTATTATGTTTTTTGTCATGTATCATGATTAAAATCCATAATATATAATATATGAATATTTGAAGTGGTACTTATAATCTGATATTTCATATCCTAATCATATCATTTCATATATTCATTTATTAATATATTTCATGCTTACCCTTATTGGGAATTTTGACCCTCCTTTTATAATATTTCGTTTCCCTAGATCAAGAAGAATGCATTATGTTTAGTATTTCTCTTTAGAGTACTAAATAGAATGATATTTATTTCAGATTTAAAAGTTCATTCATGAAATATTATTATTTTATAACTTGTCTCTGAAATCACTACAACTCTATGATCCTTGGTTGTGTATTTGTTATTTGTTTCTAATATTAAACTATAATGATGTAATATATAGGAATGAAAACCTATGATGTTATAGATGGTTTAAAAAGAAAATTTTAGTTAAACATTATAACCTAGATGATAAAAATTCATTACTAATCCTCAAAATAATTCTATAGATATGTTATTGTGTACAAACATTTATGAAAATTTATTGAAGTATAAAATTAGTGATTTCTATGAAATTAGATCCATTTCTATATACTATATGTGTATGGGTCTCTATCACTGATTTTTCTAGGTGTAATAACATTGAGAATGGGTCATTGGTCTATGACATTTTTATCGCATGGTTTCTAAAAACAATCCTTACTGGACACCAATATTTACACTCTTCGTGATATGATTTCAAATTAAAAAATATTTATACAATCCATCATGATATATTTAAAAAATTACCATGATTTTCCCAGGAAAAGCCTATGGTTTCATAGATTAAAAATAAGGTTTCGTGATTTATGAAAATTCTATAAGTGATTTTTATTTCATGATTAAGTGGTTATGCACAATGGTTAGTGTTTCTTACAAAATAATTTTTATTAGTCAATGGGTAGAACTACATGGAACCATTTTAATGCTAAAGGTGATGGAAAATCAATGATTTTTTTTCTAAGATACAAAACGTTTTTTGATATAGAATTAAAAACATTTTTTTATGGTCAGAAAACAATCTCAAGCTATGAATTGAATTGAGAATCATAATTTGAAATGGAGGGAATAATGTTCTATTTAATACCTTATTTTGAAAATTCAAAATTAATTTTACAGTTCCTCTGATACAAAAAATCTCTAAAAAATGGATCAATATCACTACAATGATATTTTTTATTATTCAGTGTTTATAACACGTAATAGTCATATTTTATTGATTTTTAAAGGAGAAGCATTTTAGTTGAAGACTATTATCACGAACATATTGGTCGTGTGAAAATTGACTCTTTTGTGTGAGATTATTTTAATAATTTATTTTGAATAAGTACATCAATCATATAATTTTTAAAATATAGATAAGTAATTTTTTGTGCTAAATTATAAGGATAATGTATCTATTGGTGCCTAAAATAAAAATTTTACAAGTTTTGCGATGTATGCTTCTAGTATTGTCATCCAAAATAGAATCATGGATTATTAATTCATTGGTGGGTTGAATCTAAGTATCTGAGAGGAATTTTTTATTAGATACTTTAGTATATATGAATAAATCATTCGATGTTCAATAAAGGTGGACAAATAAATTTTACACTCCCACCATTTTTATTTATTTAATAGGAAAAGGAATATCATGTCTCCTGAAGACATAAATAAATCCCATGGTGGAAAGAAATTCCATCTATCTGCGTGAATGAAATGTGTGAAGAAAGATTAACATTACATTATGAATAGAACTATGAGGTGAATTAAATTTGTAAGGGTGGGTCATACATCCCCTGAATGTTGAAAAGGAATAAATGGCCTAGTTAATCAAATGGAATTGATGAAGATTCCCACAAACGTGCCACCTAGGCTCTGATGCTTCAAAGGAAATGAGTACCTAAATTACACTATCATATTAATAAAATATGAATTTTAGTGATGATTATCAACATCAAGAAAATATCAATCATAGGGAAAAATGGATGTCTCTTGTAATCACTATTTATAACGATGGGTAAGATAATGTCGTGGTGAAATATAGACATTGAATTTTCTCAAGAACTATTAAAGTATTATTTTACCATAAATGTAACTCCACATTTATAAGTTATGAATTCTATATGGGTACCATAGTAACCCTAAAATTATTATATATTTAATTAACATTGATACCCCTTAATGGTATGATAATATCTTCTTATGTCTATGATTCTTCTCAAGTTGATGTTTATGGGAATGTTCTCACCACTAATCATTTTATTCTCCCTATGTTTGAATTTTATTTTATTATAGGAATAAATTTGATATCAATATATAAATCCCACATTAATTTCTAAGGATTGGGTGTTATGTTTTATTATCATACCCAACATATGGTCATCTATCAGTGTGATGATAAGGGTCGTGATTTCCATTAAAAATGGGTGTTTATGTAATAACCCATAATTTTATCAATGGAATTTCCATTAATATGTTATAAAACACATATATAACCCACTAAAAACATTATTATCATAAAAAATTAATGAATAAAAAAAATAATTCCTAATATTACAGCAGAATAATATATATAAAATAATATAATATGAATGTGAAAATATGGATCTACTTGATCAACTAGAATGATTACACTCATGAACAATGTTATAGAAATAAAAGATAAATTTAATATTATATTATTCATTTTAAGAAAAGAAAATACATAACCTTGAGATAAAGTATACATGATTGAAGAATGAATGAAATAAGTGGTATTTATAGAAATTTAAAACAAATATGACTGTTAAAAACATAGTCTTTGGAATAGAGATCGGATGGTTAAGAATAGAACTCTGTCCATTTGAATAACAGCCTCGCCAATGAAATTATAAAATAAAATTTGGATATTTTATATATAAAAATATGACTTATTTTTATGATGGTATAATTAAATACATATTTTAAATTGATATATTATGTGTTGGTTTTTCGGTGAAACATAAATGTTTATTTACAAAATTTTAATTAATTTTCTGATTTAAATGAAACGGTATTTTAATAAAATATATTCATAATTTAATATTAGGTTGTATTATAATTATAAGATAATTCTAGGAGACATTAATTAAATTTTCTATGGGTTGTAAAATTGATTATAATATTAAAATCATTTTTTAAATAAATTATTGTTTTATTTATAAATTAAATTTCTCATATTTAATTTTTTTCAAAAAATGGATTAAAATTTTTAAATCAATATTTCAAAAATTTATTATTTTGATATTTTATAAAATAGTTAAATTTTTGGAAAATGGTGAAATATAGTAATTTCTAGGACTTAAATATTTATTCCAAATAAATGAATTTTTAAGTCATGTGTGATTTCATCGACCATTATATATATAAATATATATATATATATACTTACATCAATCTATACTTTACTTAGTCATAGGAATCAAATATATTGATAGTGTTTAGTCAAAATATTAATGTAATAAATGTATGATTCAAACACATTCCTCTCCTCCCCTATAAACACCACCCCTTTTTATCACACATTATAGTCCTTGTAGCTTTTCAATACTATTACCAATTCCCATACCAAGCCTCTTATTCACGTACATGAGCAGTTTATATCATAAAATATGAGTTCTAATATCATTAATGGGTTCTTCATGGTGGAGATATTTAAGTGGCAACATTATCAAACCATCTCCCATAATTTTATTTTTTCTCCTACCTTCTCCATGTCCCCTTCATATATAAAAGAACAATAACTATAATATAATTTTTATATAGGAATATTATAGTTCTAATCAAATATCATATATGCACCTATTTTCTTATTTCCTCTTATTCAATGAAATTAAAATGTTGTCCAATTTGTGATATTCTACCATCTCCAAGGATAATGATTTTCATTTTTCATTACCACCATCAAGGATGATCATATAACCATTATTATGGTCAAAAAAATTTTAATGTGTATATCATAACTTTTTCCACATTTTATAAATTATATGTAGACAAAATATTTTCATGATGAATGAAAAACTTCCAAAATAAAATGATCATTTCTAATTAATAATTTATCAAATTAATAAAATAAATCTAAAAAATTATATATGAGGACATTTATACTTCTATAAGTTAATTAATAATTTATAATTTCACATCTATAAAATTATTTCCATTTTAGAAGAACTTCTTAATTTTACAATTTTGACTTATCGTAAAACCATGTAACAAACACTTATAGAATGATCAAATTGATGATTATAACTAAGTAAAATGTTCATAAATGATCATAAAAAAATTATAGTAAATATAATATATTTATAATATATTTAAAATTTAGAAATTAATAAATATATTTTTATTATTTCATACATGATGTGAATGTTCAAAACATTTTTTAACATATGGTATGGGATCTCTTCGAACCCTTATTTTCCCATTGAGTTTCTCTTTCTCTCACTTTTACTGAATGTGTTTCTTCGTTTTTCGTTAATAATTCTCATATATTACATTTATAAGTTATTAAAATAAGTATTGATATCAATTTTTCATTCATTTATGTTGAAATATATGTATTATAAGGTTCCCTTCAAAATTACACTCGATAAGTAAACTCGATTCATAAAAAAACACATTTACATAACAATTTACAAGGACACTCCATAAAATTTTTTAAGCCTCTATTATATTTCTAAAATAACTCAATTTATCATAGAAAAAAAAATTAGTTCATTTTTTGTTTTATGAACTCATGTATTCCTCTGTCTTGTTTAAATATTCTTTTAGCATTTCCATTAAACTACACTAAATTGGCTCATTTATAAAGTTTCCTTCATGCTATTTTAATGTATTAAAATCAGTTGGACATAATTATTCTTGATATTTTTTTATTTTTAATATATTATTGTACAAAAATTATTTTATCCCTTCATCCATGGATACAATTGTTATACGCACCATGTATATTCATTATGACATGATTATGAAACCAAATTCATTCAATAGGTAACTCTTATGTATATTAAATTTATTTTATTCTTTATGGGGAACACATATGAATGAACATTTCATGATGGGTATTCCCAAATATCTCTAAAATTCATTAGGTGACGTTTAGTATCATGTGATGTCATATAAGGGATTAGGGAGGAAACTTATTCCATTCTCGAACATTGTCCACCATGAGATATAGCCTTCATAGCTAGACATGGCTCATATTTATTTCATGTAATATGTTTCTGAAATATTCTAATGTTTCAATTATTATATTCTTTCATGTTCTATGTTGTATGATTCCATATGTATATTAATAATCCAGTCCCTTTATGTAGTAATGGTATTCCTTATAACTCAAGTGTTATTCTTTATTCAAGTGTTTATTCCCCTTCTAGGTTTTTAGCTCATCCCATTTTTTTATGATTTTCATGGGATATCTTATAAAGTTATAGGAGCTTAATGGGTTTAGGATCTCATTATGGATATTAATAAATTTATTTTTCTATTTAAGTTTCTTGTTTTCAAATTATGTTCATAGTCTTCCAAACACACTAGACATTAAATCGATGGTTTTTATATCATGGTTAATTATGCTTAAAATCATGTAATATTATGTATGAAAGGCTAGGGAAACTATAGTTTTTTTTTCTGATAAAGGACTAGTTTTTTAGGAATTTTACTAGAAAACATTAGTAAGAACCCTTGGTATAGATCTATCATCATGAATTAATTATATATATACATAGAAAATAAAATGTTAGGATATACTTTTCATTTATAATATTATCCTTCTATCATCAAATATTCTATTTTAATATTCTTACTAGATAAGTATTGAATCCCCCTAATTATATTTTATATCATTTTCAAAGTTAAATATAAAAAATATGAGCACCTGGGCTAACAACCAATGTAATTGGTAATGTGATAATTTCTATAATAATACAACAAACAATATGGGAATGAGAGACTAGAACATCATGAAATTTCTATCTCAACTATCTCAAGCTATGAATAAAAAGTTGAATCCTGTGGAAATATCTCCTTATCATAAAAAATACCATGTTTCGGTAGAATATTATATCTAATAATGGTCACATATGTTTAGTGGGTCATCAAATACACTCATCATCGAATAGAGTATTAGCTCAACTGGGAAGATATTCTATATTCTCCAATGCCAAAAGACGAGAAAGATGTGATGGAAGTTAATTGTTTTGAGGGGGACACTGATCAGTGATGGAAAATGATAAAGAAGAACAATTATGACTTGGAAATTGGTTCCACATATTGGGATGGATTTTTTAATATATTTTTATCTAAATATTTTCCCGAAACTCTATCTTATGATACATAGTGTGTTCCATAGGTTGACGCAAAAAATATGAATCTATCATGGAATATGAGGAAAAAATTGAAGTCTATAATGATATTCCTATGGATTTTTATTTAATAATAAATATAATTTGGATCACTTATTTAGTTGATTAAAATATATTATATAAAAAACCATTCTGGTTTGAGAATTTTATAGGAATGAGAAGAATGTTTTATGTGTCCAAAAGGTTAAGATGGAGAATGGTGTCTCTCAGTTGTTTCATGGAATCCGATATTTATTGATTAAAATGGATTACAATATTAGAGGATCAATAGTTAATTCGATGAATGGATGAAAACACAATATACTATATATAACATGTTTTTGATGAAGCCTCCATGGATCTCACTAAATGGGACCATGAGATTCTCCCAATGTTGAAGACATTGGGATCATGCTAATTATTACTAAAGGGGTTTAAAGAGGACCATAAATTCTAAAGAATAAAGGAATGCTAAAAACAACAGTTATCGATTAGTGTAGTGTTTAAATTGTGAGGAACGGGGGAAATTTGGGATCTAATTCCTTATACAATAATTTTTAAGAGACAATCAATAACAACAACTTCTAAGGTAGCTATGAAGGGAATATTCTACCACCACTACTAAGGTGAAGCCCAAAAATGATATGGTTATATGTATGATGATTACTCATTCCATAATAAGTAATTTACTATTTTAATATAGTTTTACACATCCATTCATATCATTCATATTTAGTATACCTATTGAATCCCCTTCTCTAAATTTAAAGGTTAATTTATCTGTGAGGACAACAAATGGAGAAATTATGTCAACGAAATTTTAAAACTCATCCTCTATTAATTCTTATGGACTAAACCACTCCTAAAATATTGTATTACATAATTTTTTTGTAGTTCGATACTATATTGGGAATTGATTGGCTGTTATTATAAAAATACAACAACAATTTTCCGGGAAGGTATATCACTCTTCACATCTCGAGGAATCCCCCAATTTTTTAAAATTGTAAGGATGTGGTTGAATATTTTTTTGAATTATTGTCTCATTAAGTATATTCTTTCTATCTGATCAAGAATTTATATCTTAAATATTTGAGATAAAATATATATTCATGCATGAAGAAATCACCATTTTGAAGGACTATAGAGTTGTGTTACTTGAATTATTTTATGGTCTTCTTATTGGAAGATATTCTGTGTTCTAAATAGATATTATACTTGGATATATACCCATATTAGACATTACTCATAAGAATTTCATCATTGAGTTGGAGGACTAGAGTATTTAGTTACAAGAGAATATGGAAACAGGTTTTGTATGCTAGGGAGCTTCACTCTGTGGTGTACTAGTCCACTTCATCAATAATAATGATGGATAAATTATCATATTAATTTATAATTGTAAAAACAAAAAAAAATCATGGTAAATAAAAAGTATTCCCTACCATGGATATATGACTTGTTTATTCATATTCATTGGGAAAACAATTTTTCTGACGTTGATGTTCGATTAGGATATCACCAGATAAAGGTAAGGATGGAAGATAATCCCAAGACTTCCTTTTGAACAAGTTATAGACACTATGAGTTCAAAGCTATTCTTATACACTCACTAATGGTCCAAAAAAATTCATGTACTTAATGAATAAAATAATTCTAGATTACCTCAACAAATGTTTGGTAGAAATTATAGAATATATTATAACATACTCTTATAGAAAGGAAGATAATAAGGATAATTTGAATACTCTTAAAACAAAATTTCAAATGGAGAAACTATATAAAATGTTGACTAAATGTGAGTTATAGATGTAGGAAGTTTATTTTTTGGGTAATATTATCAGTAGTAAAGGAGTATCTATAGACTATTCACATAAAAAGGTAATCAAAGAGTTGACCTGGACATCATCTATAATATGTAAATGATGTTTCTTTTGTTCAAACTGGTATTAATGAAATTTTTTGAAGTAAATATCATTATTTTCACATCCACTAAAAATGATGAATCTATATGGATTAAATATTTCCTTGTCTAATGACTATAAATACTACATTAAATGGTAGAAAAATAGACATATCATTGCACTATTACATACATTACTGACATATGGGGAACTCTTTTTGGCATACAGTGATACTTCAAAAAATTTATTAGGTTTTTTACGAATTAAAAATGATAATGTGGTATCCTATAGCTCATGGAAACTAATATTTCCATAGAAAAAATGACTTCTGAATGATCTGATGTTAGATGGTGTCATCATTACATAGAAAATCTAGAAGCATTATCTCTATGGGAAGAAGTGTGATATATATATTGATCATAAGATCCTTAAATATATTTTCACATATGAGGAGAGAAATATTCTCCAAAGAATATGGATATAGGTTATCCGGGATTATTACTACTCAATCCACTTACATATAGAAGAGGTTAATAATGTTGTTGATGTTATAAGTATAAATCTTCAGGAAATGTTATCAATGATGAGAATTTAGAAGGATCTAATATTATTAGACTTGAAAAAGAATGGACATGTGAATTATAGATGATGGAAAATAATCAGTCATTTATCAAATTACTACTCAACCATCCCTTTTATGGAAGATAGAGGATAATAAAATTGATGGTGTGCAAATTTAGAATAATGTTTAAGCTATTAGAAATCGGAAATCCTCAGTTTTTAAAATTTATTAGAAAGTATTTGTAATATTTGGGTCATGACCATATGTACCATCAAATCCATAGATAAAAAATATATTTTAATGATGCGCATAGATAGAGATTTTCAATACACCAAGGTAGCACAAAAATCATTTGGGAGTTCTATGAGAACTATTATTGGGATAATATTAATAAAAAGATCAATATATATAACTCAAATATCTCGGTATGTTAGTAAGTGAGGGTTGAAATGAAAACATATAATGGTGTGATGAAAGTATTACCCATAACTATACAGAAATGGTAAAACATATCCATGGACATTTTTACTAAACCTATAAAAACCTCCAAAGTAAATAAATAAATATGTGTTGATATGGATCATCTTATAATGTCATATCACATTATTTAAATTTTAAAGGTCTTCTAACTCAATCAACTTGCATGGAAATAACTCAAAGAATTGGTATGTTAGAATGGAGTGACATTATAAATTTTATCAAATTGAGATATTATATTTAAATATATGACATGGTATAGTTTCTAATATTATATAAATACTGAGTAAACATTAGTAAACCTTATCACCCTCAAATTGATGGCTCTTCTTAGAAGACTATTCATACATTTTATGATATGTTTAGCGCATTCTTTAAGGGCTTCAAAGGTAGATGGGAACAAAATCTTCCCCTAGTGGAGTTATCATAAAATAATAGTTCCCCTAAAGAATCCAAATAGGTAAAAAAGAATCTCGTTTTGGGAAAATATGATGTACACCTTAATGATGGGATGATATTGTTGAATGTAAGATGGTGGAACATGAAATGGTTAAGGATATGATAGAAATTCAGGAGATCATCAAATAGTATAACCATGCATCCAAAATTTGACATAGGAGTGATGAAGATAATAATTGGCATCACTTAGAGTATGAGGTTATCTACATGGTATTCCTCCTCTTACATCCATGGAAGAAAGTCATTAGATTTGGTATGAAGGAAAAGCGGTGTCCTAGGTACATAGGACCTTTTGAGGTTATTTATTGCATCTGAGCTATATACTATTGACTATCCAATCTACTAACCATGTCCAAATTATATGATGTATTTCTCGTAACCCACATCTGGAAGTGAAAAAAAGACACCTCACTTGTATTAAAATATGAGGTGGCACTGCTATAAAATGACCTCTCTTATGAGGAGCTGATGGTGAAGATTTTGGACCTAATAGACAAGGTTATAAATAATAAGACAAATTACATAGTCACGGTACTATTTATAAAAAATATAAAAGAAGAGGAATATTTGGAACTAGTGTATTCAATGAAGGAGATGTAATCTCACCTTTTTCAACTTAGTATATAAAATGAAATTTTGAGGGAGAAATTTCATAAGGGAGGAAGATATTTATGACCCATAATTTTATCTTTGTAATTTCCACTATTAGGTTATATGTAACACCCTGACCCCTCTAGACTAGATTTTGGGCATTAATTGGTATATAGTCATGGTTAAAAAGGAATGAAAATCAAAAAGTAAAGATCAATTTAGTGTTCTTGATGAAACTAGATACCTATATGTAACTCAAATTTCATTGGAAAATGTTACAAAATACAGTACATAAAAAAAAACTCAAAACTGCATCCATAGAGCTCAATAAATAGTCTCCTATTCCTAACCTGTGGTAGGTAAAAAATTGAAAGGGGTGAAAACTAATGCTTTATAAGGGATAAAAATGGAAGAAGCATGAATCAATAATAACTGAATTTTAAACAATTTTACATAATTAATATGTCATGGTGAACAAATGACAAACTCACACTATTAGTAAACTCAGAATGAAACTGCCTCCACATATTTTTTCATAGTGAAAACCTCATGAATAGTAATAAATAATAGTTAATAAATATAATTATTATTAATTGGATGTCATTTATTTGTAACATGATACCATAATACCGTAAATACGGTTTAGTTCAGTGGGTAGAAACCCGTCTGGTTTTTGGAAACAAACTTGATGGGTTTGTTGCAAACTGATTTGTCCCATGAGACCTACTGATGCATCGAGGGGTAGTAGTGGGCCCAAACCATTTCTGAAATTCCAAATCATTCTTTATACCTATATTAAAAACATGAACAATATGCCTTTAAATTATCCTTATATAATAGAGGATTCTGATTCATCAATATTTCCACAGTCAAAATAACATTCAAAAGAAAAAACATATGTGAAATTGTATATGGATAAGACAATAAACATATCCATGACATGAGAATATGTAAATTTAAATGGAAAATAGTTGAAATTGAAAATTGATCTCAAATTTTCAGTAGGTACACCACATAAGAAATAGTAGGTGCACAATACTAAGCAAGTTACAATGACGTGAAAATTGAGATGAAGCTCGTTACAACATTGTAATCAATTGAGTCGTGTGACCAAAAGTTAATAACCACCAAATAAATCAAAGAATACCATTAATATAAAGTGAATCGTTATAATATATATCAAATGGAAGTACACCTATACCACATATAAGAAATAAGAGGTGAAAAATGGAAATCCAACAGAATTGAAAGTGATATGACAAAACCACGTACAAACATTTCGGCATGATAACGAGAGTTATTGTAAGGGATTAATGAGTGGTAAATGGGTATACCATTATTAGTGAATCATAAAGGCATTATGGGGGAGGTGAAAAAACATACTCCATCATTAAGTATTAAAAACAAATGTCATAACACATGGGATAATCTTGAACAAAAGTGAGAGAGAGGATCCCTTAACTTAAATATGTTGGTGTTCTCCACTTATTATTAAAGACCTGAATGAAAAAATTAGGTTTATTAATTAATAATTTAAGCACCTATTCTATATTTAATTGGTTTCATATAATCATTTATGTTCATTCATAACCACTTTGATTGGTTATTATGTTCAATTTCATTATTCGAGCTCATTTGTTTACTTGGTATTAATGATCGGTTCACTTATATTCATGTTTGGATAAACATGTAAAATGAAAGTGGTAGTCCATAAATGAGGTCATATTTTATTAGTGAAAATACAGGAGATTAAATGGTTTTAAATTTAATTTGGTTACTTGCATTGAAGTATAATTATTATATAAAACCATAGTGACAACAATTTTTGTTAAACGGTGGGTTTGATTACAATGAACATGTTTTTCTTTATAACTTAAAACCATTTGTACAAAAGGATTACATAAACAAAAATAGGATATATTACCTATATAATAAAATGGTTAAACCATAACAAAAATGGTTTCATGACAATAATTGATGGTAATAATAGAAATTGATAAAATTTTGTCCTTGAATATGCAAAATTGGCACATCTCAAATGGTGCTTTCATTTCATTCATGTAAAAGGTAGGGAAAAGAGATAAGATAGTGAAATGTCCCATTAGAAAAAAAATCATTCTAGTACATTTATGTTATTGGAGTTATCATACTATTTGGGTATAGGTAGGTGGGGAAAGAAAAAAAAGACAAGAACTTAAATGAAAAGAAGGAATTGGAATGTGGAATTTATCTCTTGAGAGTTCCTCCTTTAAAAACCTCTTAAGGGGAGAGGTTTTGGTATTTTGAAGAGGATAGGGGGTTTTGGACGTGGGGGGTGATCTTGGTTAGATATTTGGGAATAATATTTACACAAAACAAGGCTTGAGAGGAGTGAATATAAGAGGAAGTGAGGGGTGTTTTAAATTTGAGGAGAGGAGGGTTTTCATAATGTTTTAATCATTAGTTTAATATTTATTCAGAAGAAAAATAATTGTAAGTATTACATGACCAAGAAAAGTAATAAATTCATGTGACTTTGAATCAATTGGGCTTACATCAGAAGATCATCATCAATGACTCAATAAATCCCTTCTTTAGCATTTATTGTAATTTATCACCATTTACTATTCATCAAAAATTCAAGTATTTCCTAAAAATAAAAAAATTCACCCTTATAATTTTTGGATGTGTAGAATCCAAAAGTAAATTCCATTTTTCAAAAATAATTTTTTTCTATGATTAATTAAATATTTCATTAAAATAATTATTTAATCAAAAAATATAAACACTTAAAATATTCATCTTTGTTTTAAAGGTGCCTAAATTTATTTACACAGTCATGGGTATGGATAGCATTAATACGATTCATGTTAATATTAATAAGGGTGTGTTACTATTCATAATGGTAGGATAATATTCAAAAGGTTATGTCACTATTCAATGAAAATTAAGTTAATTCAATCAACCTCTAAATATCATCCTAAACACAACTGTGTATGTTAGATTTTCAAAATTCAAAAACACACTATTGAAAATTTTACGTTTCCTGGCTAGGTTATGATTGTCTCTTAAATAAAAAAGTGTTGGTTCCAAGAAACCCAGTTCTTTATGAAATATTTTCTATGACTCAAATGTATTAAAGAGAAATACGGCATAAAATGTTTGGGGTGCTACATTATTCCCTCCTCCGGAAAATTCATCCTCGAATATTTTCATTTATAAAGCCCACCAAAAAGATTTGGGTGGTTCTTATTCATAAAATCCTTAGGTTCCCATGTTGCCTCCTCCATATTCTGGTTTCCTCAAAGAACTTTTACTAGATGAGTCATCCGATTTTCCAATACGTGTTCCCTTCTATCAAAGATCCTGATAATATGTTCACTGAATGACAAATCTGGTTCAAGTTCTGTTTCTTCATAGGTGAGTATATGCATTGGTTCTATCATGTATTTCTTCAACAATGGATAATGGAACACATCATTAAATTTAGAGAGACTTAGAGGCCTTGATAAACGGTAAGCTACAGCTCCGATTCATTCCATAATTTCAAAAGTTCTGATGTACTTGAGGCTCAATTTCCCTTTCTTACTGAACATTAAGACACACTTCCATGGAGATTTTTTCAGAAAGATATTATCATCCACTTGTAATTATAAATCCTTTCTCCGGTTGGTATAATAACTCTTTTTTCTACTATGGAATTCTTTATTTTGGGGTTGAATTGTCTTCACCTTTTTCTTGGTCTCTTTAATAAGTTATGGCACTACAAGTTTCCTCTCACTAAATTTGTCCCAACAAGTTCGAGATCGATATATCTTTTCATATAATGCCTCATGTAGTCCCATTTGAATTCTTGAATGGAAATTATTGTTGTAGGAAAATTCCGCTAAAAGAAATTATTGATCCCACATACCTTGGATGTCATAAGAGCATGATCTCAGCATGTCTTCAAGAGTTTGAATAGTCTTTTCAGGTTGTCTGTCAGTTTGGGGGTGATAAGCAGTACTCATACGGAGCATAGTATTTAAATCCTTTTGGATATTTTTTCATTATTTTTAAGTAAACCTGGGATCTAAATCGGACACAATCGATAGAGGTTGACCATGAAGTCTGACAACTTCATTAACATAAAGTCTATCCAGGCGCTCAAGTGGTAAATCCTCTCTTATATTAAGGAAATGTGATGATTGTGTGAGACGATCAGCAATTACCCATATTGCATCATTCCTCTAGGTTTCCTTAGTAGTATGGTGACAAAATCCATCGTAATGTTTTCTCACTTCCACATTAGAATAAATAGAGGTTTTATCACTCCTTGTGGATGTTGTCTCTCTGCCTTTACTTTTTGGAAAACTAGACACCTTGACTTGTAGTTAGAAATTTACCGGTTCATATTATCCCACCAAAAATATTATTTTAGATCTTTATACATATTTTTTCTACTTGGATTCATAGAGAAATTTGAGCTATGAGCATCCTCTAATTATTCCATTTTTAGCTCAGGTACTGATGGGACACATAAACTCTTCCCAAACTTTAGAACACCTTTCACATACATGATGTCTTCTAATCTACCATCCTTAACAACAATAATTTTCCTATGAATATTATCATCATCAGATTGAGGTCATTTTATCTTTTCTAATAAAGATGGTTTAGTAATAATTTGAATTAGGAAAGATATTTCCCCTTCCTTGACAATTCCTATTTTCATATTTAGTATATTTATGAATATATGATCTCTTTCAATCTTCATTAGGGTTATGATTTCATGATATTTTCTACTTAATGTATCGGCCACCTTATTTTTCTTTCTTGGGTGGTAGTGTGTTGAATAATCATAATCTTTGTGTAACTCGATCCATCTCCTTTGCCTCATGTTCAGTTCTTTTTGTGTGAAAATGTATTCCAAACACATGTGGTCCTTTTAATTATCACATCTCTCTCTGTAGAGATAATGTCTCCATTTTTTATTGCAATTATTATGTCCGCTAACTCAAAATCCTAAGTTGGATAATTTTTATCAGGAGTCATAAACTGTCTTGAGGCATAAGCAATAACTCTATCATTTTGCATAAGGATGCAACATAGTCCATTCTTTGATGCATAATTGTATATTACAACTCCATCAATTTCAAATTGATTTTTCATAATTGGATCATTGACCAGTCTTATTTTCAATTATTCAAAGCATTATGTATATTCTTTAGACCACACAAATTGAACTCGTTTACGTGTAATCCTGGTTATAAAGTTATCTTGTCGAGAGATATTCTGAACGAAACGCTGATAGGTACCTAAAAAGCCAATAAAACTGCATACCTCATTTATGTTGGATGGAATGGGACATAATTGGATTTCGTTTGTCTTCACATGATCAAATATGATTCCTTCCTTAGAGACAATATGGCATAAAAATGAAATCGATTGAAGACATATTTTACACTTGCTAAATTTTCCAAGTAATTCATTTCATCTAAGAGTTTCTAGAATAATCTGTAATTGATTCTCATGGACTTCATATCTTTTTGATTATACCAGAATATTATCAAGGAATACCACAAAAATGTTATCAATAAATTCCTTGAGCACTCTATTCAATAAATCCATGAAAAAGGAGGGAGCATTAGTCAGTCCAAAAGGCATCACTATAAACTCAAAATGCATATTCATGGTTCAAAATTTGGTCATAGTAATACCTTCCTTCCTCACAAATATCTGATGATATCCGTATCTAGGGATAATATTTGAATAGTATTGAGATCAATGAAGTTGATCAAATAAATCATCAATATGGTGAAAATGATTCTTATTCTTTATTGTAATGGAATTGGTTTCCATTTAATCAATGCATAGACTCTGGGATCTATATTTCATACTGACAAAGAGGACAGGGGCTCCCCCTGGAGAAACATTATGTCGAATAAATCCCATTTCAATAAAATCCAATAGTTATATCATTAGCTTCACTAATTCCATATTTTCCATTCTATAGGGAGTCTTTGATATAGGTCTTGCACCAGAAATTAAATCAATAGAGAACTCAACTTCCCGCTCTGGAGTATTTCCAGGTACATCCTATGGTGATACCTCATTGTATTCTTGCACTATATGACCATCTTAAATTTGAATATTTCTTTCCTCTCCCATAGAAATTGTTTTATCATCCCCTCCAAGTAATGCATTCAGTAGAGCTACTGGGGGTGGATCAAGATAAGAATCTGATGGTGAGGTTTCTACTCTAAATATAAGGGATTATACACCATTTTCAAAAATTATATCTTCCTTTTTATTGAAATAAATAATCACTTCATAGTTTTATAGCCAATAAATACTTAGAATTATATCAGAATGAATCATTGGTATGAAGATATGGTTAGAAATTAAATCACGTTTATGTTTCATGGGGAGGACTAGTTGGCATGCCTTTGTTGTAATAATGCATCCCCATGGAGTTTTGACTGGTAACGCCTTTATTAAATCAATTTGGACATGTATATTTTTTTTGGAAAATAGGGAATATATAAATGAATTTGATGATCCAGAATCAAATAAATTGTTGGCTAAGTTTGATGAAACATTTAATGTACCTACCACCACAACATTAGGAATATCAACTTCTACGGTTGTAATCCCATAAGCTATCCCTTACTCTCTTGGATGTTTCTGAGGAAAACATCCTTGGCACAGAGGACACTCATTTTCCTAGTGTCCCATCTCTCTACAATTGTAGCATTGAACATCATCAAATTGTTTGTTCCCCTTACAATAATTAGATACATGACCATTTTATCCACACATATAGTAGACTCACATTCCTTTCATGCATTTCCCAAGATGATTCTTTCCACAGTTCTTGCATAATGGGAATTTCTTCATTCCTTTGTTCTTATATGGTGCTTCACCTTTCCCATGGTTATCTAAGTACCTCTTTATATCTTGTTTTCACTTGAAAAAATTTCATCTAGAAACTTCCTTCTCTATTTTGATGGCAACTCATACAGTTTCATCATATGATGAAAATGTTTGAGAAGCCAGTGCCATTCAAAGGCCTAGAATAATACCTTCAATGAAATGACCAATCTTGTCTACTGGGTCACATATGTAATCTATGGAATGCCAGGCTAGCCCTTTTAAGCTAGCCTCATACTCTACAATGCTCAGTTCTTCCCTTTTCTTTAAGCAAAGGGATTTCCTCTTCATTTTGGTTCGTTGCTCATGAGGGAAATATTTTATGAATATTAATCCTTAAATTTATTCAATTTAATATAATTCATTTCTTCATCCTCCATGGTATTATGAATCTAGGACCAACATTGATCAGTGTCTCCCATGAGAAAATATACCTCCGGTACTACCTTTTCATTTTCCTTGCATCTTAATACCATGAATATCATTTCACAGGACATGATACATTGCTAAATAACCACTTTATTAGTAGTCCCATTTAAATATGAATTCTTATTCTAAATGGAATTATCAAACATAGGTGTGGAATGGTTATTTGTTATAACCTGAGTATGTTGTCCCAAAATGGTCATGATCTGGTCTGCTCCAACATTGACTGTGTTGACTTGCTCAATGGGGATATCCCTACATTGACCAAGATTATTGATTCACCTTATTCTACTAGACACCATTTATAAATAATGAAACACACTAGATTAGGGTATGAATCATAATTTATAATCTTAACTTAAAAAAAAACCTAAAATGAGATCCTACAAATGGATAGTCCCATAATTAGAAAAATGGTTTCTTTGATGAATAATATAAATTTCAATCCATCATAATGGCTTGTAAAAAAATATGAATTATCATAATCATATCCCCTAGGAGTGTTGTATCCAAAATTTTAGCAAGGAATGTTGTCATGTACCAGGATACCACGGGCCAAGCCCGAAATTCCTTGTCCGGGCTTTCACTCCTAGGTACATCTGTACCAGATTCACCTCAACCTACTCATATCCATAAAGGGATGTATTTTCTAGAATGATTCCAATAATCTATTCCTTACCAAAATACAAGGATGTTCTTTTATGTATATCCTCAAATACTACCTTAGGGATTTTTTCCCAACTATACATTTCTAACTCTAGTTTCCATGTTTTCTACTAAACTTCCTCTGATTCCAACTGTAATGCCCCGAACCCTCTAGAGCGGAGCAGGTGCATTACTTGTTATATTGGAATGGTTATAATAAATGGAAATATTGATGGAATGGTCATTTTAGTAGTCTTGAAGAAACTAGATACATAGAGGCAACTCAAATTTCATTGTAAAAGGTCGCAAAATAGAACACAACACAAAAACAAAAAACTACATCCACAGAGCTCAACAAATAGTCTCTTCTTCATAACCTGTTGAAGGTAAACAAATGAAAGTGGTGATAATTAATGCTTAATAAGTGTTAAAAATGGCAGAAGCATAAATCTATAATAACTAAATTGTAAACAATTTGACATAAGCAAAAAAGGCATGGTGAATAAATGAAAAACTCATGCAATTAATAAACACAAAATGAAACTACATCTGTAGATTTTTTCATAGTGAAAACCTCATGGATAGTAATAAATGATAGTTAATAGAGATAATTATTATTAATTGGACATAATGTATCTGGAACATGATACCATAATACCATAAAAATGTTTTAGTTTTGTGGGTAGAAACTCTTCTATCATTTGGAAACAATCTTGAAGGGTTTGTCACCAACTGATGTGTCCCATTAGACCTATCAATGCATCAAGGGGCTATAGCAGGCCCCAACCACCGTTGTAAGTCCAAATAATTATTTATATATATATATTCAACACAAGATAAATATTCCTTTACATTATCCGTATAGAATAGATGATAAATATTCTTCAAAATTTCCACAGTCAAAACAACATTCAAAATAAATACCATATGTAAACTGGTATACATCTTAGATAATAATCATATCAGTGATATGAGAAAATGGAATTTTAAATGGAATATAATTTCAATTTAAAAGTGATATCAAATGGGCAGTTGGTACACCACATAAGAATGAGTACGCGCACAATACTAAGTAAGTCACAATAAAGTGAAAATCGAGACAAATCTTGTTACCATGTTGTAATCAATTGAGTCGTGTGACCAAAAGTAAAGAAACACCAAATGAATCATAGAATACCATGAAATGTCAAAACATAGGAGAGATTCTTGAACAAAAGTGAGTGAGAGAGGATCTCGTACATTAAATTCGTTGGTGTTCACAACTTGTTATTAAATACCAGAATAAATAAATTATGTTTATCAATTATTAATTCCAGAACCTATTATATATTTAATTGGTTTAGTATTATAATTTTAGGTTTATTTATAACCATTTTGATTGGTTATTTGGTTCAATTTCATTGTCCGAGCTCATTTGTTTACTTGGTTGTAATGGCTGGTTCACTTATATTTATGTTTGGATAGACATGTAAGATGAATGTGGTTTTCAATAATTGAATTTATATCCTATTTGTGCACATCCAAGATATTATGTGGTTTTAAATTTAATTTGGTTACATGGAGTGAAGTCTAATTATTATATAAAACCATAGTGACAACTGTTTTTGTTAATCGATGGGTTTGATTACAAAGAAAATGTTTTTCTTTATAACATTATACCATTTGTACAAAAGGATTACATAAAAAATAGGATATATTACATATATAATAATCTGGTTCAACCATAACTCAAATGGTTTCATGGAAATAATTAATGATAATAATAGAAATTGATAAATCGTTGTCCTTGAATGTTGAAAATTGGCACACCTCAAACGATTCTTTCATTTCATTTAAATAAAAGGTAGGGAAAAGAGAGAAGATAATGAAATATACCATTGGAATAAAAACATTACAGTACTTGTATGTTACTGGAGTTATCATACTATTTGGGTGAAGGGAGGTGAGGGAAAAAAACAAAAAGGCAATAACTTAAATGAAAAGAAGGAATTGGAAAGAGGAATTTGCCTCTTGAGACTTCCTCCATTGAGAGCCTCTTAAGTAAAGAGGTTTTGGTATTTTGAATAGGATTGGTGCTTTTAGACATGGGGGAGGATCTTGGGGAGAGATTTAGGAAAAATATTGGCATTTCACAAGGATTGATATTAGTGAATAGAAGAGGGAGTGAGGGGGGTTTTATAGTGGAGGAGAGGAGAGTTTTCATAATTTTTTAATAATTAGTTTATTATTTATTCACTAGACAAGGAATAGTAAGTATTATATGACTACGAACAGTAAACAATACATGTGGCATAAAACTAATTAGTCTTACATCAGAATATCATCATCAATTACTCAATAAATCCCTAATTTAGCATTTATTATAAATTATCGCATTTTACTATTTATCAAAAAATCGACTATTTCAGAAAAATACCAAAAATACACCTTTACGATTTTTTAACATGTATAATCATAAAATGAAGCCCGTTATTCAAAAATAATTTTCTAAATATGATTAATTAAATATTTAATTAAAATCATTATTTAATTAAAAAATATAGACACTTAAAATATTCATCCCTATTTTAAAGGTTCCTAAATTTATTTATACATTCATGGGTATGGATACGATTAATAAGTGTCATGTTACTATTCATAAGAGCAATTTTCTATTTATAAGGCTATGATACTATTCATAAGGGTATTTTACTATTCACCAAATAATAAGTAAATTCTATTTGACTGCAAATATCCTCCTAAACACAACTGTGTATTTCAGATTTTCAAAATTCAAAACACACAAGTGGAAAATTTAAGTTCAATGGCTAGGCTATGACTATCTCATAAATAACCATGTTTTGTTTCAAAAAAACTCAGTGATTTAGAAAATTTAGGCTACGACTCAAATGTATTTATGATAAACATAGCATAAAATGATTGGGGTGATATATTATAAAACTCAAAGATATCCCAATTAAAAAAATTCTCGTAAATGAGGAATGATACATTATTCAGTAATAAGAAAATTCAAATAGTACAGTGAGACAAAAAATAAAATATATTATAATATGAATGAGAAAATTTGGATCAACTCAATCCACTAGAATGACATCACTCATGAACACAGCTATAGAAATAAAACAAATTTTAAAAAAATTATATTAATTTGGAAAATTAAAATATATAACCATGATAGAAATTATATTTGAATGAAGGATGAATGAAATATGTTTTATTTATAGAAAATAATAAATAAAATAAATTTTATGTATGATATAGATAAAAATATGATATATTTATTCCATGGTATAAGTAAATCTAAGTATAAAAAATGATAATTTATGTGTTGGTAGTTTTTTGTAACATATTTGTCAATTTAGAACATTATAATTAATATATAGACTTAAAAGAAAATTTATTTTCATAAAATAGATTCATAAGTTAATATTATGTAGTTTTATAATAATAACATAATTTTTTGGGACAATGATTAATATTACAACTGGTTATAAAATTTACTATAATATTACAATCATTATTTTTTTTTATTAAAATATTATTATTTTTTTAAATAAAATTTCACATATTTAAAATATATTTTTTAAAAATGGTTTCCATTTATTAAATATACAATTAATAAAAAGGATAGTTTGTTTTTTTTATTTTTCTAAAATATTTGAATTTTTTGTAAATAGTGAACTATGTTAATTTATGATACTTAAAATTTTAATCTGAATACATGATATTTTGAGTAATAAATGAAGTAAGAATCCATTATTTAAAACCCCTTCACTATTTTCATTATTTATTCTTAGTAATGAACAATATTTATTTTGTTGAACACAAATATTAATCTAATGAATACAAAAAACCCGCCCATTACCTATAAATACTAGCCCCCACCACCCCTTTCCTCACACCTTCTAAACCATGTGTCTTTTAATTTATCAACCAAAATACCTTCCCAATAAACTTACCCACGTCCAAGAGTTGATGATATCAATAGAAGTACTGTTCCAAGTTTCTTAAGGGGTCCTACAATGAGGGGATATTCAAGAGGTATCTTTCTCAAACCATCTCTTTTAATTTTGTTTCTCCTTCTACCTTATCCTTACCTTCTTCATCCATAAAAAGATACTGACACATGTAACATGTATATAATATAATTTATTAGTAAAAATTCAATAAATTTTTACATCTCTTATATCATCTTCTCTTATTCAAAGAAGTGAATTTTTTGTCCAAAATATGGCGGTTTACCATCACCATGGATAATGATTCTTCATTTTTCATTACATCCTTCATGTATGGTGATAAAAACATTTTAATACTTAAAAAATATTTTAATATGTATAGTATAACCCTGTAAAGCTATGTAACTTATATATAGGCATAAATTTAATTAAAATGATAGTATTTCATAGTTATTGTAAACCCACAAAAATAAACTTATCATTTATCATTATTATTTTATGAAATGAATCATACAACTATTATAAAACATGATATATGGGACCTCTAAAATCGAATCCCTTTTGGATCTTTGTGCATTATGGGACATAATATAGTTAGATAATCATGAATCGTGTTTGTGTAATGTAATATATTACTGCAAAATTCCAATTTTTCCATGATAATAGGATTCCATGTTCAATATGGTATTATTCAATATATTTATTCTTGATCCATGCCTTTTATGTCATCCTGTTATTCCTTTTAACTATTTTTTATGCTTTATTCCCATGTTTTTTCCTATAATGGGATTTTTTATCATCCATTCTGTTTATGTATTCCCCAAGTTATCATATTCAGTTGTTGGATCTCGGTGGGTGTTAGGAGCTCGTTATGGAGATTAATAAAATTATGTTTTAGTCTAGTTTCATGTATTCTAATTATTTACCTATCTATATAAAGAAAATAGACTTTTGATTATTTTTTTACAGTTAATTGTGCATAATATCATGGAAAAAGAATAAGGTCTCTATATTTTTTTAGATGTTTAGGGGAAAACCTAAAAATTATGATATGCATATTAGGCCCGATTTTGTTGATTTATTATTAGGAGAGTTGCATGATATTACACTACAACATTAAGATAAGTTCTCAATATATCTCTTTCTTTGTTCCACACTAATTTAAATGAATCTATATTGAATGGGATAGATTTTCTTCTGGAATTAAAGAAGCATCATTAGGAGAACCATAATAAATTATTAATTCATCCAAGTGTGTCACTATAGGGTGAAAAGGTTCTTTTTGTTAAGAATAATGATGGTTTTAAGTTGATATGCATTGATTATCAAGATGTCAACAAGATCTGATCAATAAAATGGTACACATTACCCAAATTGATGACTTGTCTGATCAACTGTAAATAAATCAATACTTATACAATATTTACCTTCATTTAGGATATCAAAAATTTATAGTACAAATATTGTATATTCCCAACAAACCATTACATGCAAATTATTCTTGATATTTGTATATAGTTATTCCATTATATATATATAATTACCTTGTTGCCATCATGGATTTACGGAATAAAATATTTAAATATTACATTAATCATTTTTTGTTAATATTTATGGATGATATTCATATATAATCAATTAGAATGGGAGAGCATAATGATCACATAAAAATTTAATTAAAGACCTGGATGAAGGATAGGTTTAATCAATAAAATTTAAATATGCATGTTTTAGAAATAGTTGTTTCAATTTTGTGTCATATAATCTCAATATAGGCTATATTGACGGATCCATCAATGATAGAGTCTATTGATCATTGTAATTGAATAAAAAATATGACTGATATCCATTATTACCAAAGTTTAAGTAGATATCATCTATATTTTTGGGTACTGTATCTCAACTATATAATCAAATCACCTGGTTAACATAAAAGGGATCCATGTTCATCTAGACAGAAGAATGTTTGGGAAATTTTACATAATAGAATAGAAGATTAGTCAGTCCACCTATGAATTCATTACACTGTAGTGGAGAACAATATTTAATCTATAATGAAGAATTAAATACGTTAATTGGATTATTTTTCATATATAATTACATGGTTATAGCTTACTCATCACAGTAATTGAAGTTTCATGTGAAATATTTCCCATCTCATTGTTTGGAGTTAGTTTTGGTAATTTTTCAAATAATGATATGGATGAATTATGTATATGTGGAAGAGTGTTTTATATATACCAATCACAACAGTTTAATGTATATATTGAAATAAAATTGTATGAATGTGAACAAGATAAGATAGTGGAGATAATTAATGATTATGAATTCTCAATTAAATACCACCATGGGGAATCAATCAAGGTAGCTAATTCAATGAGTTGAAAGGATCGTGATAGATAACATATGACTTGGAACATAAATGAACCAATATTTATGGATGTTAAAAGGGCATATCTGTTGAAATAGTGGGCGCCCTAGACCCAACTATTATGTGCTTTTGATTACCATATCGTGTATAGAGTTAACTATGCATGATTTCATCTTACCATTATAGTGTAGACTTTTCTGTGTCCACTATTGAAATGGTAATGTCCAAAGATTAATTATCATATTGAAAGTTTATATCAGTTCCCATGCTATAATGAGAACCTCTAGATACTATGACATTAATCTTAAATATATGTTCTATGGTGTAGATACATCTTACTAATTAGACATAGTATATCTCTGACCATCAGGTGTTGGGGGCTCATAAGTATTGAGACTTCTTCTCATGAAGTTCGCACATGGTGATCTCTAGTAGTGAGATCATGAGGACTAACCCGCCAATAGGAACACCACATGTTTTGGGTGTAATTGGATGTTCCTATCTACGATCATGTGTAATTGTATCCTGACTTTTGATCATTACCCATGTATTTCATTTGATTGAGTACTTTGATGCAAGATGAAAACCATGGCAATGAAGTCATGGAAAGGTAGTTTGTGTTAGGTGCGTCATTTGGTGGCCTGCCATTGGGTGAATGGTCAAAAAATCATTTTTCGCTTCCAGGTTATGGAAGTAATATATCCCTGGCCATGTTGATATGGATGGATGTACCTTCATAAGACCATGGCCATGGTAGTTGAGGGTAAATCCATCCAGTTACATCAACAAACAATAAAGAAAGAAAATGGTGACGACACGAGAGTGCGTCCTAATTTATAAGATATTATAAAAAAGATATTATATTATACATTGTGTGTTTTTAGGTTGGTTGTCGCTGCTGTGGCAATCCTTATTTCTTCAGGGGCCATGATGGGTTTCTAGATCCCGCTATTGGTCTTTGAATACTATTCACGACTATCGAAATAAGGGCCTAGACGGTCCAACACAATAGCGTGTTCAAGAATCTTCCCTATTCAGTTGAATGGGATATTTGGACATGGCGGGCCCCACCATAGGGGTCCGAGATTTTTCCAAAGTTAAAAGATCACCAATGAAATAAATAAATTCATATTATTTGATTTTAGAATAATGAGTTTTGAATTTATTTATAAAATTTATTTACGAGCTTTAAGTAAATACATGGAAAAGTATTAATTGAAAAATATTAAATTATTAAAGGTTCAATTAATATTTATGGGAGCGACGAGTCAAGTTAATGACTTAATTATTATAATGTAATATGTTTAATATATTACAAGTAAATGATAATAAAATTTATGGCTCAGTTTAGTAGTCACAAAATTTCATTAATAGTGCATTAAGTATTCGGGGCTAGAAAGGCGACACCGGGTATTTTAACTGATCACTATAAATAGAAGAGGAGGGGAATTTTCCAAATACTATCCATGGAGATTATCTCTCCTCTCCTCTCTCCCACATTCTAGAGCGAGATGCTCTGGATCCAAGGAGATCAGATGTATCTCTCTTTCGGGCATCTCTAGCGATGTGATGCGGTGGTCGTTGGAGCATCGAAGGCATCGTCCCAAATCCACGCTAGCACCCTGATTATGAAGAATGGTGCTCCTGTGGATTCCTTGAAGCGCATGTGGATGATCTAGAGGAATTCAGTTTTGGATTCTTCGAGCAGTGATCGCCAACGACGAGCAGACGTCGTGCGCGGCTTTGGATCTAAACCAGGTATTTTACAGTTTATATTTGTGTTTAAAATCCTCCAAACGTGGTCCTCAGCTAAGAACAGGCTACACTTCTGCAACGTCGACAAGTTTATGTTGACCGTCGGTGGAAAAAATTTAAAAACCCACCTGTTTGGGGCTTCCGCTGCACGCCCGGTTCCAACAAGTGGTATCAGAGGGAGCGTGTGTCGATTTTATGCCAAATAAATTAAATTTGTATAAAATAAAATGAAGGGAATCATTAAGGTCCCAACGCCTCATACCGCATTTCAATCCGATATTGGATGACCCATCTGTAGTCATCCAAAGTTTAAAATCAGAATTAAACTGGTTGTTTTCTGCACTTATTTAATATACGCAAGATTAATGCGTATATGACTGATCATGAGCTGAGACCTACCAATGCATGTCTGGTGTTTGTTTATTTATTTATTTATTTATTTATTTATTGCATGTGGTTTTCTAATAATTATTTTAAATTAAAAAGGTGATTTGTGTGACGTCTCAGAGTCGTTATATGTATAAGGGCATGCATGCCAATTCTCAGAGTTGTATATTTATACCCCAAGACCCCCTCGCCTGCATGCAAGTACAATTGTATAATGAAGAGATGCCCAGTGACGCATTTCTTGCCAAGTGATGGCGACACACCAGACCGGAGTTGGATGCATTGGATGAGAAGACATTGCTATTCAAGTTTCACGCCACGCGACTAAAGGTATATACCCCTAGGGTTTCGGTTGGTTTGTTATTCACTCAATGAATCAACCAATAGTACCGTCTCATGATCAGGTGTTCGTTTTATTTCTGCATGGTTTATTATTTTTGTGCATGTGTAATTTATTGCCCGATCACATAGTATAATAATAAACAAGCGTGCAAGATAAAATGAACATGTGACGCGATAAAATTTCTATTTCTTGACCGATTAGTTGTGAGTGTGATCACATAGTACGTGCTTATAAAATTAGACAATGATTTCTTTCGTCACACTAAAAATAATAAAACCCTCAAAAATATATTAAGTCTTAACAGCATTCCATCATTCAAAATTGGACAAAACCAGCTGTTTGAGGTGCCAGTTCATTCCTTAGTTAAGGGTGCCTCTTACTACTGGGGAGTCCTTATAAGAATGATGGTTCGACATAACTAATGTACTAGTAAGGATTATCCCTAGCTAACTTGATATCATTTTAGAGGCAAGAATTGAGTAAATAAAATTTTGATTTTAAGAAGCCGGGACTTCCCTCAACAGATCAAGGAACCGCATGTTAAAGCGGTCAGCCAGCCAAAAACCTACCTAGAACCCTCCAAGTAGTGGCCTAGGCTTTGATTGTAGACTATAAGGGGTGGTTTGAGGATCCATGCAACTAGAATACTCAAGAGACAGAGTATTCCGATTCTAGCACAGAGGGTTCCTAGAATCCGATAAAATAGTGGGAGACATAACATGATTTATGTAATTAATCAAAATGTCTAAACCTGTAATCCAGATAAAAGGAACTCATCTGCTAAAATTAATTTTGTAGAAAAAATGGAAAGTTAGACCACATGATTAAAACTGAAATATTATAATGGACAAAGTAAATGTCCACAGTGACACGAGTATCCATGAATTGTACAGGCGTGTGTGCATAGTACTGTGATATAGGAGACTCATGGTGTCAGTGTCCTCAACACTGCTAAACAAACTCAATAAGAGAGGGTGAAAATTGCATACAGGAGACTAATTTACAAAGCATATGATAGTTATATCATTATGCATTCATCAACGTCTGCTGTTAGTTGCGGTCGCTACACCAGGACATAGATAATTTAACATAAAGTCTCATCTCCGAGATGTTTGCAAGGACAAAGTGAAGCAATGATATGAATCAGGCGAAGTTTGCACCGACATGTGTAAATTTAAAGATTTATCATGATATTTAAATATCATTTTCACCACTTTAATCATGTCTCGTTTTATGTTACAAAATGAACAAGTATTGAGTAAACGCTTCGTTACCTATCTAGGTAAGGTTCGCCAAGTGAATAAGAATAAAAGAAAATTAAGCTTTAATTCTTATGGTGTATAAATTGAAAGAAAATGTGAAAAGGTCAATGCAATTTAATTCCAATGACACATTTGAAACATCCTTCAATTAAAGAGTTATTAACAAAGGTTATTTGCATTACATTTTATAAAATAATACTATGGAATTTTAAAATCAATAACTGATTTAAAAGTGCAAGTTGTCACTTCTACATTAGGCGTATTCACAAATGTACTGTTTCTCTTTTACTAATTGGGTATTAAATACAATATGTTGGTAACATATTTGTATTCTAATATGATAAACAAGTTAGTAATGAAACCTTACTAGAAGTCAGGTGTATTCTCCAAGTGGTAGTGAAAGGGTGATACCTAGGCCAGTGGTGAGAAGTACATGACTTCTTTAATTGCCATGTGAAAGATAAGTGTTGAACTATTGTTGAGTATAACCACAAACAATAATCTCATGCATCCATGGATGTAAGGATACATTCTTTCAGTTTCTGAAATGAATGTTGTTTTTGGTAAACTCAATCACTAGTTCAGTGATACATGAATCATTGGCAATTATTGATGAATATAAATGTAAGACTTATACCCAGTTGTGACAGGATAATTATTTGTCAAGTAATACTAAAAATGGATGTCATGAATATACCAAGTATGGTATTTAGGCTCGACATAGCTAAATACTTTTGGTATTATTGATGTCTTTCGTTTGAAAAAAGGAGCCTTTAGAAATAAAGGTATGTCACAATGATTTTGGAAATAGTTCAACACGAAAGTGTGAACAATTCCAAGTATAATCTAGAGGTGTATATACTTCATAATATTATTTTAAGTAATTAAGGAATATCAAAGTGAAGTATTTGCATGGTCAGGAGATATGAGTTGCTTCGGGTTGGGATACCGAATAATATCTCGACCAAGCATTCATCAATCATGATAATGTTGCGTGGAGAAATTCATAAACGCACATTACCTTATTGACATCACGACATTGATTTTAATGGGTATGATTGATTATGAAGTCTTACATATCAACATTGATCAACAAAATGTAGCGTGGAGTAATTCCTAAACACAAATTTTATACATCAAAGTATTGATGTAAGTAATATCAATTTCGGAACCAGCATAAACTTCCATTATAATAAATGAAATTATTTGAAAATAACAAAAATATCCCACAACCATATTCCAACTATAATGACAAATGGATATCATACGAGTCATAGTATGATGTAAACCCATTATGTCATAAGAACATGTGTTTGGATGCAAAGAGTTTGTTATGACATAAACAAACTAGCATCAAGACAAACACATTGTACATTTAGTGTAATAATCCTAACAATTGTTTAGGATGTTACATAAATCCCTAAGATAGAAGAGTAGGTAGTCAAGCAATAGACTACACTTCTATATAAGGGTGCACATCTCTATTAGAGATAGTGGGAGCTATATTGACTTGTGTTTAGTCAATGCTCAAAATGCTCAAGTAGTTGCCATATGATCTAGTTCCACAAGCGCATGTGGAAAAAAATATGTTCCAGAGTCACATACTGTGTAGAAAGGAAAAAACCATGGTGACAGTTTTTATATTCCCCGTGTGTGGTGATCAATTATTCAATGTGAATAATATTTCCTACAATTAAGAAGTATATGGAAATTTTATAAAATTTATAAGACTAACTAAAATTCAACTAATGGATTCCATATATCAAATTGCAAAAAGGGGTCTTATTATTTTGAATATTGTGGTGGGTATACAAGTGAGTTGATACATGGATGGTACAAGTGTAGTACCAAAAAGGCTCGATTGGTTTCACCAAGTAGTTATGCCTAAATCCCTTAGAATTTTACTTTTCATAGCTAATATCTATGATAAATTTATTTAGAATTGGATGTAATGACCACCAATTGGGGATGGTGTCAATACGACACAACCAAAAAGGGACAGTCACATCACAGAATGCTAATAAAGGTTGCAAGTTACTGAAATCCATTTAGGATTAAAGTAAGAAGCATGATCATAATATATACATTTAAAACAAATTTTTTCCATGATTCTACTAGTGTTTAGTGGGAGAACCAATATTTTCCATGAAAAAATATGGTCGACAATATATGGAAAAAAGACATTGGTGTTACATGTAGTTAAGACCAAATTGAAATTTACTCTCCAATGATTGAATTAAAGTAGCAACCTAAGTTCTAGGGAACATGATCTAATAAGGTATATCTATAGGTTGCTTGGTCCTATTCAATCTTACATATAGTGACATTTTATTGAAAAATACATGTTGGAACAATTCAAGAGATGAATTGTTGCCTATGTCATATGGCATATTCTCTCCATGTTGACATGTCTGTGACATGGGAAGAGATAAATGCGGTGAGTTGAAATCCATACGTCGGAGTGATGGAACAATCACGTATGCCATGATATGTACAATAACTAATATTTCCAAGGTATATTTTACAATAGGAAAATATTAGTTATATCCAGGAATACTAAAAGGGATACAGTCAGAACAATCCAATTGTACTTCGGAAAGTACAAAAGATATGTACCTGGTAAGTGGAGAATAAAGGATACTAGTTTTTGGGGATATGAAGTAGTCTTCCATTGATCAATGTCATCTAGTATTGCAGTTAGGCTAAAGGCAATGAGCGAGTCAAGATCATATAAGCCAGTGTTGTCCATATCTACAAGACCGAGTACATTGCAGCTTCTAAGATATCTCAGAAGCAGTTAAATGCAATGATTAGTTCCAGTTCATGGAATCACACATGGTTAAAAAAGTATTATCATAATGTAGATTATGATATTCATACTATCCAAGATGTCAAGTTATGACAGTGGAAAAAAAGGTACATACTCGGGATACCATATCTAGATAAGTTTTAATCAAAGATATGAGGTCGCTATAGCAGAATAGCCATGCAGCAGAACTGTGGAGGACCCCGTATCTAAGGCCTTTACTCAGCAGAAACATGATGTTTATCATGTGAGTAGCTAACAAGTTTGGTTATCAAGTTGTCTCTAGTGCAAGTGGGAGTGTCGAAATAGAGGGTGCCCTAGACCCAACATTTATGTGCTTTTGATTACCATATATTGTATAGAGTTAACTATGAATGATGTCATCTTACCATTATAGTGTAGAATTTTCTTCGTCCACTATTGAAATGGTAATGTCCAATGATTAATTGTCATATCGAAAGGTTATAGATGTTCTCAGGCTATAATGAGAACATCTAGATACTATGACATTAATCTAAAATATAAGTGATATGGTCTAGATACATATTACTAATTGGACATAGTAGATCTCTGACCATCAGGTGCTGGGGGATCATATGCATTGAGACTTATTCTCATGAAGTTCTCACTTGGTGATCTCTAGTAGTGTGATCATGAAGACTGGCCCGCCAATAGGAACACCACATGTTTCAGGTGTCATTGGATTTTCCTATCTACGATCATGTGTAATGGTCTCCTGACTTGAGATCATTACCAATGTATGTCATTTGATTGTGTACATTGATGCAAGATGAAATCCATGGAAATGAAGTCATGGTGAGGTAGTTTGTGTCGGTTGTGTCATTGGTGGCATGACATTGGGTGAATGTTCAAGAAAGAATTTGTCGCTTCCAGGTTATGGAAGTAATATATCTCTGACTGTGCTGATATGGATGGCAGTACATTTAGAAGACCATGGCCATGGCAGTCGAGGGTAAATCCATGCAGTTACATCAACAAACAATAATGAAAGAAAAGGGCGATGACATGAGTGTGCATCCTGCTTTATGAGATATTATAGACATAGAGATTATATTACATAGTGTGTGTTCGTAGGTTGGTTGTTGCTTCTGTGGCAATCCTTATTTCATCAGAAGACATGATGGGTTGCTAGATCCTGCTCATGGTATGTGAATACTATTCACAACTATCGAAATAAGGGCCTATAGGGTCACACACAATAGCGTATACAAGAATCTTCCCAATTTAGTTGACTAGGAGTTTTGGACATGGCGGGCCCCACCATAGGGGTCTGAGATTTCTCCAAAGTTAAAAGATCATCAATGCAATAAATAAATTCATATTATTCGAGTTTAGAATAATGAGTTTTGATTTTATTTATTAAATTTATTTTCGTGTTTTAAGTAAATAAATGGAAAAATATTAATTAATTAATATTAAATTATTCAAGGTTCAATTAAAATTTATGGGAGCGATGAGTCGGGTTAATGACTTCATTATTATCATGTAATATATTTTTATATATTACAAGTAAATGATAATAAAATTTATTACTCAGTTTAGTAGTCATAAAATATCGTTAATAATGCGTTAAGTATTCAGGGTCGGTGAGGTGATACCATGTATTTTAATTGATCACTATAAATAGAAGAGGAGGGGCATTTTCCAAATACTATTCATGGATCTTATCTCTCCTCTCCTCTCTCCCACATTCAAGAGAGAGATTCTCTGGATCCAAAGAGCTCGGATGGAGCTCTCTCTCTCGGACATCGCTAGCAATGCGATGCTGTGGTCGTTGGAGCATCGAAGGCGTCATCGCAAATTCGTGCTAGCACCCGGATTACGATGAACGGCGCTCCCATGGATTCCATGAAGCACATGTGGACGATCTAGAGGAAATCGGCTTCAGATTCTTCAAGCAGTGATCGCCAACGATGAGAATACATCGTGCGTGGATTTGGATCTAAACCAGGTATTTCACAGTTTATGTTTCTGTTTAAATTCCTCCACGTGTGGACCTCGACTAAGACCGGGCTGCTCTTCTCCAACGTCGACAAGTTTATGTCGACCGTCGGTGGAAACAATTTAAAAACACATATATTTAGGGCTTTCGATGCACGCTCGGTTCCAACAATATAATGATGTCATGAAATAATGGGGGAAATCATATTTTTCAAGAATAATTGGTTGACCATTCATCCATGTTGTGATAAATGAGGTTAATGAGGATTATATGTAGTAACCTATTTTTTTGAGCAGTATTTGTGAGTTCATATTTACTATAATGAAATTAAATACTATAGGAAAAATAAAAGTTTTCCATCCATACTAGATTTGAATATGGATCACCTTGAAGAGGCTCATATATCTTCTTTCTTTATTAATATGGGATGTAAAAAACATGAATTTGTATTTGAAATATATTTTCAAGTGAAATGGAATGAATATAGATATCAAGAGGCAAGTATCTAGGTTCTAGTTATATTAACATGATAAAGATAAGAAAAAATAAACTAATGGGATATCAAAACCATCTTCAATACCATAAAGGAAATGAGAAAAGACCCATTAATTTGATCATTGAACTCCCCATAACAATTAAAGTGAATAATGATATATGGGTTATAGATGAAAACCATGAAATTTCATAAAAAAGCACTGTTATCAGAGGATATTTTCCATTGGGTTATCTTTATAGGATATACATTAATGGAGTGGCTGAGTTTTATGTACTACCACATTATAATGTATCTGATCAGGATCTAAGTTTTATCTTAATGTTTTTGATAATTATTCAAGAAGATCTTGATACAAAGTTTAGTTTTATAACTGTGTATCATCCTCAAATAGAAGGTAATCGTAAGGGAAAAATTGAAACCAATAATGATATAATGATATATTATTTTATTAATTTCAAATTTTTTATTATCAACACCTTACTCTAATTGGGTTTTGGTTTATCAATAGCCTTCAATCAATCATTCAGATTGATCCTTATAAAGATATAATATAGAAACATGTGTATAACTCTAATGTAATTGAATTTCCATTGTACATTAAATGATGAATTTGGTATTTTATGAAATGTATAGCCATTTTTGTGTCGAAATTGAATCATTTATTAATGAACATGGTTTTGTGCATATGATTTGGTGACATTATGGAATGGTTATTATGTGAAAACTCATTGGTAAATATTTAATGAATTTATTTTTTTGGTTTGTGTTCTTTTAAAATAATTTGGGTGAGTGATGATGGTTTTAAACCTAGGGAAGATTTATGGAAATTGATTTTGTGTAACCCTTTGAATGTGTAAGGTACAATTAGATATTAACACATCCATGGGTTCACTAGGTGCACTCATAAATGTGTCCTCAAATGAAGATGGTGCATTAAATTTGTGTTTGGAAGCCTTGATTTCCTAATTGGTTCTTGTTTCCCAAACAATGTCCGTCTCTTCATGTGGTTTTTTAAAATGGATTGAATGGAAAACTATATGCATATTCCGGTTTGGATTTTGGGTGTGTTTTGGTGGATTCATTGCTTGAGGGGCCCTTCGGGTTGTTTTATCAAATTGTGCAACACTCTAGAATTATGAAATACTTTAATGGAAATGCATTGGTGTGAGTTTGGGATGGGTAAAGGATCATTGGGCACTTCCAAATCAATGAGATGATTGTGTCAACATTTTGAAAATATTGTGATTTGAAAAATGTGTGCACGATTGGAAACCCTATGTGTTTGTGAAATGATTTGAATGTGTGTATGTTATAGTGCCTAGGTTGGAATCTTCATGGGATATGAAATGTATGTATATTTATATGTGTCACGAAATATCTTTTAATATCTATGTAAATTTTAATTTAATTATATATAAATATTTTGAGAACGTGAAATTTGACAACACCTAATTCTATGGCCTGGAGTGCTTGGAATGATCCCGTCGAAAAATGTTATGATTTATATAGTGCGCATGAGATGTTTTCCTGAAAAAGTGAACTAACCCTTAAACGGAGTCCAAGATCAAAAATCCAAGGATGGTATTGTGTTTGGGATGGTGGGTTTACCCTGGGCGTGACTACAGTTTAGTCAGTATAGCACCTAGTTAGAATACCTTGAAATGACATAACCGTAAATAGAATAACTAAATGAAAATTATTTTATTTTTCAAATGATTATAACTCATGAACAGTGAATCAGACTAAAAGTCTCAGACCACTACTTAGCTCATGAAGGTTTGATTTCTTTAGGATGATCCTAATATTGGTCGACATGGGACAACAGTGGAAGTTATTTTTTGGCTGTAAGTAAAATAATAAAGTAACTATTATTTTATTTTCAATTCCTTATAACTCCGAAATGGAATATCGTATTGGAAACCTGAGAGTACCATTGAGCTTGTGAAGGGGTTTCCCCTTAGTAGACTCTATCCTAAACCAGAAAAGTTTGAGGGTGAAACTTAATTTCTTGAGCATTTTATGGTATGTTTAGAAAACATGTGAGCGGTATTTTATAACTATTGAACTTATGCTCAGATCAATAATATGAGGTCACCATTGAATTTGGAACATTGGGATTCACATAGAAAAGACATAACTATGACAAAAAAGGGCCAAGAAAAAAAGTAATTTTTCAAAAATTTCAAGAAAAATAATGAAATAATTTAAAAGTGTTATTTTATATCTTTTCTCACTATTGGGTGGAGGACGGAGTTGCTGCAGTGCAGAGATGAGGTAGTGAAGAGGAACATTAATGGGGGGTCAATAATGGATCGTTTGAAACCATGACGCTATTACCTTACTATCTCATTAAATGTGGATAATTTAATGAATCTGAATTAATGAGAATTTGTCATGGGTGTAGTGTCACTATTCCCTTTTTCTCATAACATAATCTAATTTATAGGGTTTTGGAGATAAAACTGGAGGATTATCTAATGAAAATCTAGAGAATTTCATCTCCAATGATGAATGATTATGAACGTCAGCGTGACTCCATTAACTGCAATGAACCTCGAAGAAAAATGCTGGAAGTGACGTTGAAACCCTGAAACCTCCTGAATGAATGCTTTGACATTAAACATCAAAGAGGTAGGGGTTTTATATTATTTTTTTTCTTCTTCCCCATTCTTTTCTTGAAATGATGAATGCGGATCAACCCAAGAATGGGTTCACCCGTGCCTTTAAATTTATGTGGAAGGGTAAAACTATTGGTGATTTCTTTATCCGATATTAATATTATTCTTGTATGATCAAACAACCTTCCCTGAGCCTCCCCTCAGTTGCAAACCTCTAACGCGGAGGCCACAGGCCGACATGAACAAGCCACGAGCACCTCCTCTTGTGAGTTCCTGATGGACTTATTCTCAAAACGAATGCCAGGGTGATTTATGGCCTTTTAGTGAAGAAGGTGAACTTCGGAGGCCATAGACGTAGTCAAAACGAAGAAAGGAACACCAGGTCATGTCTGGTGGTCTGCCGAAGGATCTGCTGCGGTACTAGCGCCAGCAGTGGCGGCAACCATAGTCAGAAGTGGATGTGGCACATGACAGCAGCTTGCAAGTAAGTAGGATAGAGGGTCGCTGACCACGCTGGTGGTCGGGTAGATCGGCGCGCTCCAGCAGCTGGAGACCGCTATTCCTAGTGGGGTGCCCCATGAAGGGAGGTTTCATATGTCTAGGAAACCGAGTTTGGATAAACGAGCTTCATTACATTGACAGTGGCTAGCGGAGGGGGCCCTACGACATCCCGTGGGGCAGAGGACACTGGACGTGGCGCGAAAACCGCTCCCCAGTCAGGTGTCGCAACCTTACTACGTCATGTGTTAGAGCCTCGGGTCGGCGGGCTAGACCAGCACCTAGTTGGACGAACCCACACCAGAAGGACGAACTCATTCCCATTGGGTAGGACCATACTAGAGTGTGATGTTGGGCGACCCATGGGTTGGACCCATGGCCAAACTGTGCCAGGTCCAGTGAGGCCCATTAGACCGGCCCCGATAGCCAGATCACACCAGATCGACCAAGACTTGAACCAGGTCAGGATGAGTTGGTTGATTTTAAATTGGGGTATGTGGGACCCCAGAGTTGGGTTGGTCTGGTTGGGTTGACTATGTCGGACTGTGCCCCGATGCAACCGGCCACCTGGTTACTAAAATAATAATAACTCACTGACCGGGTGTTCGATTGGTGCGCCATCTACGAAACTGGGACCCTTGCAATGAGAATTTACTTCTAAGATACTCTAAGAGTGTTTTTAAGGGTTTGGAATATGTTTGGGTTTATCAGACTCGAATCCAACCAGTCTATGTTTACTAAAATGCTTGTATCTTGTAAACCGCCCGTCCGATTGAAGAGTCGTTTGCGGCACTAGGACCCTTCTGAAAAGGTGGATATTTTGGAATGATCAATGTTGAATTTAATGGATGTTGAGAAGCAATTAATTTCTTGAGTATATTTTCTCCCAGGTTCGCTACGTATGTAACCCTGCAGTTGGCTGGGACCAGAGAACTGCTGACTTTCGACTCTGTATGACTCGAGTATGGCCCAGTGGGAAGCACATCTCTGTGAATTTGAAGGGAAAAAGTGGGAATCAATTCTTTGTAACTTTATAGGCCCACAATACCCAATGAGTAGGAGTACCTTAGTGGGCCATGATTTGTGGGAAGAACTCTTCTGTGACTTTGCAGGCCCACGGTGGGAAGCACGTCTCTATGACTTAGCACGCCCAAGGTAAATTGTGGGGAGGTGTACCTAAGAAGCCATGGTTAGTGGGAATAAATTATTTGTGACTTGGTAGAACCACTATACTCTTTAGAGGAGGAGTTATCTAGTATTCTAGGTGTTCTATGTTGTTACTGATGTTTCCACTATCATTACCCAGAACGTATACCTGGTGTGAGCTGTATTATGTATTGTTCTTTACATAGAGGATTGTTGTGTGTTTTTCCGTGTTTTTTTGGGTCCCTTAATGAGTACTTTGTTACACACCCATGAATGGGATTCTCCCGAACGTGTTGTGCTTTGTGAAAATGATCATCGTTTCGATATAGACTTTGGTGGACCCAGGCCTAGAGGATCTCATGGGAATGAGACTGAAGGATGTTATGACAGTGGACTTGGTGACCTAGTACTAGGTGGGGCCTAGTGGGACTAGGTGGATAGGACATTCTACTTCATCTTTCTATATCTAAACTGCTCTCACAATCATGTGGGGTTTCCCATGTATGGCCATCTGAGTTTCTTTTGCGTACATTTCTATTTTATGTCATATCGTTTGGTTTTTATTCTATCCCACATTCTTTTAGTTGTAATTTATACTCAGTCTTGTTTTTTGAATACTAGTTTTATTTGGTTAGTGTGTGGGACTAGGTTGGGTATGTGAGTCCGTATAAGTACTCATGAAAATTACTCCACATTATAAGTTGATGCCTTCGGTGCTAGTATCCAGCCCCTGGCCTTCTGGAGGTGGGATTGGGGTAGTCATGACATGGGCCATGGGGGAAGGGTCATGAAAAAGTGGTATCATAGGGAGGTCGGTCCTACCACAAAGACTGGGTGTATGTGTTTTGTTTTTGAGAAATGGTGTTAAGTGTTGTGAGTCCGACTATCAGATTCAGGGAGTCTAGTATTGGTTTTGCGGTCGACTTATCCATACACCAAAACCTTGAATTATTATTTTCAGCTCAATAAATGAAACAATTTGTTTCATAAGTGTCTCTTTATGTTATATTGAATAAAATTCATCTCACCAGGTATAACATTTTGACTTTGGTTCATCTTGGTTCTCTTTTATGATGCCTCCATAGAGAGGAAAAGCCAGGATCCCAATATGAAGTCGTAATGATATCCCACCTAGAGAAAAGACATCTGTTTAGGGAACAGTTCTAGAGATGGATCCACAGGGTGGTACCCCAGTGCTACCCCCACCCGATGGTCAGCATCTACTATCAGGAGTTCTAGAAGAGGACACATGAAGCCCTAGTGCATTACATGAGTTTTAGTGTCATATACCCATCTATTTCTAAGGTGATCACAACTCATAGGTGGCTAAGGAGTGGCTTGAGGTGGTGACCAAGTTTCCGTCTCTCCAGGGAACCATTTGGTCGGAGGGGGGTCCTGGTTGTGAGCCTTCTTATGTGGTTCAACAGGGTGATTTCAGAGTTCAGATTACCCCTATCTTATAATGAGGTGAATTTTTTGATGGAAAAACCTTGAGAACCTTTCCAAAGGAAGGGGTCTCATTCCTTACGAATCTATGGGGCATGTCTTCCATAGAGATTCTACAGCTTCAGCAGTACGACATGTGGATGGATGATTATTCATCAAGGCATACCGACCATCCCATATACTCAATGAATATGATATGACCAATACTTCATGGCTCAGGATTCCAAGAGACATGTGTTTAGTGAAATCCGAGCCAGCATTATTCCTATTAGCATTCCTTCTCATGTTAGGGTTCATGAGAGAACCTTTGTGGATGAATGTTCTTCGGATGAGCAGATGTGGCTAGTGAATGTTAGTAGTGGGAATGTGGGAAACAAATGTTATTCTCAGAGACGTTTATGCATATAACTTTTCTGGAAGATGAAGTGATAGGGACATATGAATCTATAGGGTAGCATACATGTAAGAGGAGTTTGGAGAGAAACAAGAGGTGGTATACATTTTAACATGTCATAACCAACACCACATTGTGGTCCCCTCCATTCTTATGGAGCTAGATGACAAGGTAAGGGAGGAGATGCATGCAGTCAAGGATTATGACCCAGGGGCTCCAATAATGATCCAAGGAACAATCTGTGACTACTACTAGCTTCGGTATTAATAGACATAGTTAGTAATCATTCCTTATTTTCATGAATCTTGTTCAAGTCCTAGAGTTTCTAGTTAAACCATTGATTGTATTATTACTTTTGGAGATACCTGTGGGAGGAGACTCAATAATCACACATATGATGATAGTGTGATCTAAACCTTGAGGTGAGATTTTTGGTTGGAACCTTTTGTTGGCATGGTTGAGGCCTTACGATGTTAGTCTAGGTATGGACTGGTTATCCACAGTTCATACTCGGAATGACTATTTTAGGAAGACGGATGTCCTATATAAGCATCATTAGAATGGGGTTCTCCTTGGTCATAAAAAAAAAGGAAACCTAGGTAGCATGGTATAAAATCATGCATTATAGGTTGCATCCGATCACCCTTGGGTCGCCCAACCTTATCCTCATGGTAGAAGCTGTTTTGAGTTTTAAGTTCTCAATGGCAGTGGATTAGTCCAGAATTTTTCTTTCAAAATATGTTTCTAGGATTTACCTCTTGGCAAGGAGTGGGACATCTACATCATTATACACACCGTGATGGAACTAATATCAACATCAGGATATCATAGGGATTTCATAGAGATACATGGGTATGGTTGTAGGTGGGGGACTTGCATAATATGGGATTAGTAAGACCCAGTGTTTAGTGTTGTGTGTGGATTACCGAACCCTTAACCATGCGGTCCTGGAGAATGAGTACCCACAACCAAAGGGTCGATGGGAACATTATGAAGTTAAAGAGGATGACCTTTCACAAGTATGGAAATGTGCATGTAGTATTATCAGCATTGGAGATAGTGGTGATGGATAGAGTTCCTCCAGGACTATGAAATTGAGATAGTCTATAACCCTAGGAAGGGGAATGTTATGGCTGGCACACTTAGCAGGATTTATGGATTACAGCTACTAAGTGAGGTGATAGAGAAGCTAACCATGATGTGGATTCCCTTTGTGGATAAAGATTATGCATCTTACCTCTAGTATATAACTGTCACTCCCTCATTCCTCTATTGAGTTAGGGAGGCACAGCCTATGGAAGTTAACTATGAGGCCTAACGTGCTCAAATATCCTTAGGACATGCACCTAATGAATTTTCAATATGTGGGAAGAATTTTGTCCGTTTCAAAGGACACACCATTGTACTAGTGACATTACAGGTGGAGGTGTAGAGGAATTCTATACATCCCATTTGGCGTTACATCCTAGTGTGGTGAAGATGTTCTAGGACCTCTTATGTCATTAGTGGTGTCCAGGGAGGAATAAATTAGTGGCTGATTTCATTTCTCAATGCCTCAATTTTCAGCAAGTGAAGGTCGAACGTCAGGTTCGAGTTGGCTTGGCCAACCCAATTAATATACCAAAGTGGAAGTGGGAAAACATATTGATGGACTTTGTGACGGGGATATCACCTACGTTCAGAGGAAATGATTCTATTTGGGTGATCATTGACCAAATCACCAAGTCATCTCACTTCCTACCCATCTGGTAGTAGGGATTGGTAGAGGGCTTGGTACACCTCTATGTTCAGAAGAAAGTGTAGCTTAACGAGGTGTCTTCGACCATCATCTCAGACCACGAAGCCCACTTTATATCCTGGTTGTAGAAAGTGATTAATGGAGGCTTTTGGGACACAGTTGTTCTTGACCACAACTCCCCCCCAGAAAGATGGTCAAACGGGCAGACCACACAGACCTTAGTGGACATGTTTCATGCTGGTGTCCTAGTTTAAAGTCATAGTTGGTAGGATCACCTACCACTGATGAAGCTTTCTTACAATAATAGCTACCACATAACCATTGTCATGGAACTGTTTGATGCATTGTATGGGTGGCCATACAGATCACCTCTATACAAGACAGACCCATAAGAGTCAGTACTCATGGGTCCAAAGTTGGCACGAGCTACCATTGAGAGGGTATAGATCATCCAGGAGTGGATGAGGACTGTACATAGCTGACATAATTCTTATGCCAATAGGATATGGAGTCCCTTGGAGTATGAGGAGGGAGATCATGTTTTCTTTTAGGTCTCGCCCTGATGGGGAAAACTGAGATTTGGTCATGGATGAAAAATATCTATGAGGTTCATCAGACCTTTTTAGATCCTTATAAGAGTTGGAGAGGTGGAGTACCTCCAAGATCTTCCCCCATAGATGCATTGGTTGCATGCTATTTTCCATGTGTCGCACCTGAGGAGATACGTTCATGATCCATCACATGTCATTAACTGGGGAAAGAAGAAGATTGATGATGGGGTGACATTTTCAAAGATCTCTGTAGAGATTGAGGGTCTATAAGAGCAGGTCCTACACAGGCGGTCGATTCCTCTAGTGCACATCCAACAGTAGTGCGAGAATCTCCAGGAGAGCACATGGGAGCATGAGGCCTAGATTTGTGCTTCATACCCCCAATATATTTTTTAGTTTTTGTTTTGGATTTCAGGTAAATAAATCCCTAAGGAGGGGAGAATTTAATGTCTCATAATATCCATGTAATTTTTTTAATTATATGGAATTATTTAGAGACTGAGAAATTCAACGACACATGATTTCGAGTCCCAGAGTGCCCGGAATGGTCCATCAAAAATTGTTAAGCTTTAAATAGTGCACATGATAATTTTTCCTAAAAAAGTAGAATAACCCTTAAATGGGTTCCCATAATAGAAATATGAGGGCACCGTTGTGTCCGAGATGGCGGGTTTACCCTAGGTGCATCTTAGGTTTAGTCGGCGCAACCCCCCACAGATAGAACATGAAAATGTCATAACCATAAATAAATAATTAAATTAAAATTATTTTATTTTTCAAATGATTATAACTCCAGAATGGTGACTGGGATTAATAATTTGAGACAACTACTAACCTCCTGAGGGTATGCTTTCTTTAGATTGATCCTAGCATTGGTCGGTGTGGGCCAACAGTGGAAGTTTGTTTTCTCTTGTAAATAAAGTAATTAAAAATTATTTTATTATAAAATACTTATAACTTATTAACGGAAACTCATATTGGAAATCTAAGAGTACTATTCATCTCGGGTGGGCGGGTTCGCCTCAGGTGCACCATATCCTCAATCAACACGAGTCAAGGGTGAATGTTAAATTTTTCAACTTTTTTTAAGGTATGTTCAGTAAACGTGCAAGAAGGATTTCATTACATTTGAAACGGTGCATGAATCAAAAATATGAGGTCACCATTGAATTAAAAATTGCCAGGATTCACCTTGAAATGACATAACTTTGGTAGGAAAGGGCCGATTGAAAAAGTTAATTTTCAGACATTTCAAGAAAAATAATTAATGAATTTAAAATAATTATTTTATCTATTTTTTCATCATTGGTTGATAGACGGAGAATCTGTTATGCAACGAAGAGGTGGTGGTGAGGCACATTAATGGATGGTCAATAATGGATCATTTGAAACCATGATTCTATTAGTTTTATTTTTCATTAAATATTTCTCATTAAATGTGGATAATTTAATGAGAATTACTAATAGGTGCATCGTAGCTACACTTTTTTTATTATTTAAATATTCTAACTTGTGGGGTTTGGGAATTAAAATTAAGGGATTCTCTGAATAAACAATAGAAAATTTATTCTTCAACAAAGATCAATGAAGAACGCCAGTGAGACTCCACTAACATTGACGAACCACGAATATTGGAGCTATAAGTAATGTTGACACCTCGAAACCTCGTGAACGAATGAATCTAAATCATACATCAAAGAGGTTGGAGGTTTATATTATTATTTATGTTTCTCCACATTCTTTTCTACAAACAACTAACAAAGATCAACCCACAAATAGGTTGACCCGCACATTATGTGTTTATGTAGAAGGGTAACACTATTGGGGATTTCATTATATGGGATTAAGATTATTCTTATGTGATCAAAAAACAATCCTTGAGTCTAACGCTTGGTTATAAAAATATAACACTGAGGGCTTGGGATGACATGAACAAGGCCTAATCACCTCTTCTAGTTTTTTCTTGATGGTCGCACTCTCAAAATGATGGAAATGGTGATTTAAGGCCTTGACAGTGAAGAAGGCTAACTCCAGAGGCCATAGACATAGGGAGCGTGAAGAACGGACCATTGGTGCACATCTGGGGGTCCTCTAAAGGATCTTCCACTGCACTAGTAGTGGTGGTGGAACACGCCAATCATGTATTGGTCAGCAGAACGGTGGTCCTCCAACCACGTCAGCGGTTGGGTGGAGCTGCGCACTAGGGAGGCTGGAGATAGCAACCATCAAGCCGCATCAGCAAAGGACACCACACCAAGTGGGGCACCGCATGAAGGGAGTTGGACCACGTTTGGGCGACCCAATTCAGCTAGAGGATCCGCATTCCGTAAAACACAGTTTGAGGTGGAGGCCCCATGGTGTCCCGCATGGCAGAGGACAGCAGAAGCGGTGCTGCAGTCGCATCCCGGTCGGGCAGCGCACCTTGGCCGAATCATGTGGTCGGGCCTCGGGCTTCCAGGCCGCGCCCGAGCCAGTTGGACGGTCCCATGTCCTAGAGGTTCGGACCCACACCTGTGGGCCAGACCCACACCTAGTGGGCTGAGTCTAACTAGAGAAGGTCGGTGGGAGACCTGACCGGCGGGACCCTTAGCCATACTGGGATGTGCCAGTGAGGCCCATCAGGTTTGGCCCATTGGTAAGACTAGACCGGACCAACCCAGACCCAAACTGGGTCAAGTTGAGTCAATAAATTTTAAACCAGGGTATGTGGGACCTCTAGGTCATGTTGTACTGGCCTGGACAAAACACAACCATCCCCTGCTTACTAAAAAACAGATAACTCTTTGACTGGTTGTCCGATTGATACCCCATCTACGGGATAAGGACCCATGTGATGAGGCGATATTTCTAAGATACTCTACAGGTATTTTGGTGGGGGTTTGCTTATAGCTGGGTTGGATTAGACATGAACCCATCTAGTACGTTTTTATTAAAATCTATAATATCTTGCTAACCATGTGTATAACTGAAAAGCCTTTTACGGTGTTTTGTTTAGTGTAGATGATTGGCGTTTGAATAGAGAATTTGGTAGACCAAAAACTAAAGGTGTTTAGGGGGGAGAGTCTGAAGGACGCTGCGATAGTGGACCTGGTGACCTAGGACCAGGCAGGGCCCAGTATGACTAGGTGGACATGACATTCTACTACAGCTTCCAATAGCTACACTACTCTCACGACTAGGTGGGGTTTTCTGCGGATGGACATCAGAGTTTCCTTTGGAAACTTTTTGATTTTGAGTCATTTCAATGGGTTTGTTTTCTAACCCACTTTCATTAATATTTACTTTTTACTCAGACTTGTTTTATTATATTATTTTTTATTTGGTATGTGTGTCGAACTTGGTTAGTCATGTGTGTGTGTGTACATTTACTCAGGAAAATGTCTCCCACATCCAGGTTCATTCCCTTGGTGCTAATCACTTGGCCCTGGAATTCAGGAGGTGAGTTTGGGGTAGTCATGACACTGGCCCTGGGGGACGGGTCATGACAGGTCACCATTATAGGTGGGTTATAATTTAGGTGTTATCTTATACCGGTGTCTGTGTTTGGGGTAGGAAAGTGTAGTGGCAATAGCTGAGCTGAGTCATGTGTGTGTAGGACTCCTACTTACATAGTATGATTATAACCACCATGGGTTCCTAGGAATCATATAGATAATCGACTGACGGTTTCTTACCAGCCCCGATTAGATGGGTTGGTGGCCCCTAGTAGATAGAGAGGGAATCTGTGATTTTTTACTAGTTTTGTCGTGAGGGTGATCATTGGGTTATAAACTATAGGGATTAACCATGCACTTGTAGGTGGTACCTAACCATGTATGACTAAGGGTAGTCTAGTGGTGTTTATGATTACCCATGGTTACCATTATTATCTACACTATTTTTTTCAATCCATTGTACTGGTTTTTTGTTCTAGCTTTGTTTATCTATTTCTCTTTAGCACTGCCCTGGTTTCCCCTTCTTTGTAATTTTAATAAAAATGGATTTTGGGTTTCAAAATGAGATGTTATTAGTGTTGTTTTGAAAATTTTGGAAAACACTTCTTTTATAGTTTTATTTTTCATACTATTGTCATTGGAAATATTTGGGTAAGGAAACACTTGGATTTATTAGATATCTCATGGCATCCTAACTGAGCATTTTTGTATTCATTCATATTATATCAATGTAGTTGAATGTTCTACTGTTGTTGAGGTTTTTCCTCAAATGCTGGTTGTATGGTAGATGTTTTGGGCTTATAGTTGAAGGTCACTAAATGGTCACACGAAGATCACAAGATCAAGGTATTGTTTCCATATTTCTATATTTTTATTCATATTTTGTATTTTGACCAGATGATTAATTTACATGTATATGTTAGTTGTTACCTCTTGTAGTTTTCTTGGTCCATTATTCATTATGATCTTTTTTTGGGATAAAATAATTCTTAAAGTGTATTTTGTGATGCCCAATAGTATTTTCCATCCTAAGAGAATACAAATATCCCCTCATGAAATATTTGAGATTGGATCCGGTGAACGGTTCAAGGTGGACGAAGGTGGGTTCGTGACACCCATGAAAAAATGGGATCCACAATAATCTCCTTGAAACATGATAAACCCAAAAATAAAATGGGTCCAATAAACAGCTATTTGAACATGATAAACAAATGTAAATGAAATGGGGTCAATAAAAATACTTTGAAAGATTATTAACCCAGGGAATAGAAATGGTTTCAATAATAGTCTCTTTCATAAATTATTAACCTATGGAAAGGAATTGGGTTCCACAATAATCTCCTCGAAACATAGTGATCCCCAGGAAAAGAAAAGGTGTTCATACCAATCTCCTGGAAACCATCTCAATCCATCCATAAAATTACGATGATGGTATAAATACAAAATATACCTAGTATAGGATAAATAACAACAATGGTTTTTGATTTTGATGAATGGAAATACCATTAAAATATCATTAAAATGTCCTTTAATCATTTAAATGTGTCACATAACACATTGAAACACTTGAAACATTAAAACCATGAATATAATAACATTAAATAGAACATATAATATAATGAAAATAACTATATTCATAATGTAGAATTCAAAAATAGGTTTTATTACATATTATAAATAAATATAGTTTTACTACATAACAAACATCAGAAAGAATGAAAGTTGTGGCAACAATACTTTACAACTTTCATAACATTGAAATCGTAAACCCCATGAATGAATAATAATTAAATGGGACATAAAATATCATTATATATAAGGGCATTCATCATATACCATATCATAGATTCATTATATACACCTTATAAAATATTATTGGTGTATAACATAATACACATCACAATAGAGGTAAATTGTGACAAAAATCCATTACTATATTAGTACATTGAAACCGTAAAACCCATAAATGAAAAATAATGAAATTGAACACATTAAATACCATTAATATAAAAAATTAAGGATATAATATATAAAAATGAGTAGTATATACACAAAAAAATATTCATGTAGTGAAAATGTCGTATTCGTCACTAAAGTTCAAGTAAAACAAAATCCCTTATGTTGAGTAGATTTGTCAGGTTTTTCCTTTATCTTAATCAATAATAACCCATTATTAATTATCTATTTTATTAATAACATTTTATAATTTTAATTTAATTTTTATTTCACTTATACAGATGTTATATACAATTACATAATGAATAATGATAAATTTATATGTTTTTACCGTATCCAATTTATGTTTCAAAAACAATGTTGGTTGGTCACCAATGGTAAAAAGGGTCATTATTAAAAATAGTCCAGATTAATAATCATCACATAATCATAAAATTTATACATAAATTTTAATTTTATGAAAATCAAGAATGTTTTTTATGAAAAATAAACAAGTGTTCGACAGTCGTTCATACCTATACATGTGTAACACTCTCATTTTTAAATTATCATTTTAGAAAGAAGGAATGTAAAATTTATCTTTATAGAATGATAATTATATAATATAAACAATATTATTTAATTACATATCTGTACATATTCAATTGTTTTTATGTAAATGTAATCACTTCATTTCGGTGAGGTCATAGTCCATATGTCCATGAACGACATTATCAAATTTTCAGTGTGTGAATGGGTAATTAAAATTGATAAATTAAATTTTATGAAATTTAAATATATCAATAATATAATATATATATACATATATATATATCTGTTATTTGTGTCACATATATTTAATTAAACCCATCGTTATTAAATTCCATGTAATGTGTGAATGTATCACATTGTTTTGAGCCTGTGATATCCCAAACATCTAAAAGTGATGTTATCGTATTTACCCAAAATGGAAACCATGAAGGTATGTGTTAATTATCAAAAAATGTTGAAATAAAACATAAATATAATATTTATCGTATAAAAACAGTGTTTCCACCATAATTCCCAACCATTAGACGTGTTAAAGTAAAATTGAAAAACATTGTTTTACAAGGTGGTAGTTCTTTATACACATGAACAGTAAATTCATTACTCATTAGATAGAAGTGTATTTAGGTGTTGTTAAAACTATTAAAATAAATATAGAATAATTTATTTAGGAAACTAATGGTATTATATAAGAACATAATATGAATAATTTAATGTGTGGAGAATGAAATAAAACATAAATGTGCATTGAATAATGTTACAACTTTTTTCAGGTAAATCCTTTTCGTTGAAACCAAAAGAATTCCTCAGTTGGATTTATTACCAATATAGGGAATCTATGGTGAAGGGGTAAACATTTTGAGAATAATTGGTCATGTTTAGTATGATCCAATTGTTTTTATAATATGTATGAAATTTAAAGAGTGAATGCATTTTTATAGTGGATAGGGGGGTATTCTAGTAAATATAAAAGTTAAACACCATTGGGAGGTCCCCCTTAACTCATGTTCATTAAAATTGAATAAAATTTGTTAATGGTTAATTATGTTATAGACATGCTCACACCACAAAAAAATAAAATCATTTTTATCATTATTATTTAGTTTTAGGTTTCTTTATTTTTTTGGGTTTTCATCTAGGTAGTTAGTTTTATAACATCTTTAATTAATCCATTAATAATATATAAAATTTAGTATTACTATAAAATTTAGACACAATTATTCATAAATATCACCTACTATTTTTAAAATTATAATCCCATATGTTTTCGAAATTAATTTTAATAGAAAGTAATGTAAAGCCCAAAAACTCTACTATAACCCTAATTGCGATGACAATGTTTTTACTATTTATGGGTCAATATGATCAGTATATAAGATTTATTAGCCCATTAATGGACCTTATTATATACCTATAAACACATTAAAATAAATTCATATTCAATTTTATTTTTGTTATATTTAAATCATTTTATATAATTTCATTTACTATAAAATAACATTAATGTAAATTGTGACATTATTAAATTATTTTTAATTTTAAAAATATTAAAATAAATATTTATTTGAAATATATTAATTTAACATATTTTTAACATTATATATACGTCTAATAAAATAATGGAACACAAAAATTCATTAAATTTACCTTCCTTTTAAATTTTTTGTCAACATTTATTTTATTTAATTATTAAAAAAATAAACCATGTGTTAGCGTTTAATATACATAATTAATCTCTAAAAACTATATTTAAATTATCATGATAAAAAATTTATATTTAATAATACATTTTATTAATGAAACATTTTATCTTCATCCATTCTTTAATGCTTTATAAATTTAAAACCTGCAGAAAGTTCCTTTTTTCTTTTTCCATAACATATTCTATGTGTCACATTCTGAACATTGTGTCCCACTAACTCATGAAATTAAATAAAAAATGATAATATTGTCAAAATATGAGAAGGCAAGGGATTTTCACAACTTACTATGTCTTTTTGACACCTATGTTTAATGTTTAGTCCCTTGTCAAACATAATATTAACATACTCGCTGTGATAATTTTTTAATCACTTTCATTAATCTTTTATGTTCAAAAAACATTTATTTTCATATTATACTAGAAATTTTATAATTATTATGATATTTTGTATCCAGTTTTTTAAATTCAATTTTGATATGTGAAAAAATAATTTTTAATCTAATCCCACTATTGTGGAAAATAAAGCTAGTTATTAGAGTTAAAATGTTCAAAATTTCATTAAAGTAATTACATTTATAGAATTACATTATTTATACCCACATTGTAAAATGGATAAAAACATCCTCTTAAAAATTGATGTTGGAAACCTTACAGCCATAATAAGTAATCCAAAAATTGGATTTTGTAAAGGGAGAACATTATTGTGAAATTAAATGAGTGATTTTGTAGGTAGAAAAAAATCAAAATATTTGTGAAATATGTCAATGATGACTTCAAAAAAATGGTAATATGGTAATTTTTTATTTTATGATATTTTTCCTAATGTTAAATAAATATCATTCCACAATGTCAATTTGAAATGATACTTACTTTATCATTATAATTTCATCCTTTACTAAATTTCAACAAAAATAGAATCATTTTCTTCAAACTATTATAATTCTAGATGATGTTTTAATTCTTGTAGCAATAAATCAGCATTTAATGACCACATATCCATAAAAGTGATAGTTAGGATATTCTACCTTTTTGTACACATTATCTACAAACAAAATTTTTATTACGTTGTTAGATAATTCCCAAAATTAGTAAACCATCAAAGGATCCACTAATCTAAAAGGATTCAATTTTAATTTCAATTCATGAAACTAAATTATTCAATAAATAACATCGTATAAAATTCTACTACCATTTCCAAACAATGTTTGAAACCCAAATATTAGAGAGATTTTATAATATATTCTTCAAATATATATGAACCATTACTCCTCAATTAAAATCCCATATGTTTTCCAAATAAAAATAATCCATAAATGAAAAAAATATATACTTATATGGATATCATGTAGGCTAGTGGTAGTGCGTGAAACCATTATCGTCATTCACTCATGGGTCCAAGCCTCACGGCCTTGCCGGATCCGGCATGTTGTCACAGAGTATACAAGTTGTCCCCCTTTTTAGTCAACCATGAAAACAAATTTCTCCCTTAAAACATTTCATTTTTATCCCATGTGATTAAAATTAATCATCCAAAATTCTCTTTAAGATATCGTTACATAAAGCCTCAATGGGGTGTCTAATGATTGAACATCTCCACATCCTTAAGCTTATAGACCTATGAGTATATCCCAAAACGTTAGTATTACCTCACATGAAAACATAAAAATCCCCAAATTTATATAAACAATCCTCTGATACAAACTATTATAGTATAGGATCTTCATTCTTAGATCCTCTACGGGAATCCTTACCATTACATTTTTGTCTTTGAAGTCGATAATTACGACATAAATTTTTCATCTAAACCATAAAACATAAAAATGAAATCTTGGATCATGTAGAACCATTATAGAATTATTTCTTTATTTTTTTATACATTTAGTAAAATTTATTACATAAAAAAGTCATATCAACATGGAATCATAATTGATCTGAAGAACATTTCTCTAATTTAACCCAAATTTTCCAATTTCACAACAGGTCATCAACACCATCCAAGTGATATCACTTATAGGTATTAATCAAACAACGTCATTATTTAAAAATAGGGGATATGAAACATAATAAGGGTGATCTAAAATTATTAGTAAGGGTAAAGATAATAATTAAACATTAAATTTCATCAATGATCAAAAGAGTGTGTAAGGGTATGATGTCAAAATCAATGTGAATGAGTGAATCATAAACGAAATCATACTCATAAATACCTAAATCATCAAATATTAAAACATGGAAAAGGAAATAGTCTTCAGAATCAATAATAATTATCCATGTAATATAAATCGTTATTATTATAAACATTATAAAATCTTAACAAGAATGGTTGACTTGGTTTGGTAACTTGGAGCATAAATTTCATCTAATCCATTCTAAACTCTTTAAATTGAATTTCAATATAGATGAATTCTAATATTATAATTTCCATGTCCATTATAGATCTATAATGTGTACCACTATACTTATAATCTATATTAGTCATTCCCATTATCCATGAGCTTTAACGGGGATCGACATTTCATATAACCTATATAGGTCTCACCTGTGAGCTATAAAGGGGCTAAACCCTTAGTATAAGATGTATCTAGCCCACCCATTTTATATAATGGTATAGAACTATGTATAAAACATGTTCATTATAATAATAATAAGATCTTGATAACCTAGTGGAAAATAAATGGATTCTATAACAATCTCTTTGAACATAGATTATCCCCTAAAAAGAAATGGTTTCAATAACAAATTCATTGAACATTATTAACCCATCAAAAAATAATGGTTGAATAACAAATACAACGAAACACTATTATCCGATATAAGGGAAATTCATTTAATAAATATCACTTTGAAACTTGATTAACCCATGGAAATTAAATGTGTACCACAATAATCTCCACGAAACATGGTTAGCACATGGAAATGAAAAGGATTCCATAAAAATCTCTTTAAAACAACACTATTCCATATTTTAAATAATGAGTATAGTATCAAGGAAAAATATACCTATTGAAATATAAATAAAAAAAGGATTGTTTATGTTGATTAATTTAAATACTAGAAAAATATTATTAAAAATTTATTGGAGAAAATATTCTATAAACATTCAAAAGCACCCATATTAATTAGAAACATTAAAAGCATTAAACTGATAAATGGAATAAAATTAAATGAATCTTATAATATCATTGTAATAAGTAAATTAATTATATAACTTATAAGAAAGTAATTATATACACCTTCTAAAATAATATGTGTGTATAACATAACGAACATCACAAAGAAAGAATGTTGTGACAACAATCCATTACAGATTTGTTAACATTGAAAACTTAATCCCCAATGAAGAAATAATATTAAATGAGACGTGTAATATCAGGATATATAAATATATTAATTATATAACAAGTCTAATAGGAAATATATACACCCTTATAAAATAATATATGTTTATAACATAACAAACGTCACAAAGAAGGGAAATTGTGACAATAATCCCTTAATGCAATTGTTAAATTAAAACGGTAAACCCTATGAAAGAATAATAACTAAATGGAAAATTTTAATTACCATGAATATACAATAAATAATGATTTAATATATCAAAAATGATATTATATCACCACAAAAAAATAAGTATGTGTTGAAATGGTTAATACATCACATAAGTAAAAGTAATACAAGAATCCCATACATTGAGTCTTGTTTCTCCTAAATTTCCTCTATATTCCAAAATAAAAAAAAATAATTATCTAAATTATTAATAAATAGATCCCTAATAATTATTACTTTTATTAAAATTATATTAAATTTATATAGAATTACATAATCAATAATTTTTAAGATGGTTATTTTGACCATATTCAGTGTTTGTGCCAAAAACGACTTTGGTAGGTAACTATGGTCAAAGGGGTAATTACTAAAACATAAAAAGAAGAATTATAATGAAATAATTATAATATAAATGAATGAATTATAATTTTCAAAACTAATCATTAATGTCCGCAATCAAAATGAACCAATGTTACAATCATGGAGAGGGTAGGTCGTACGTACAAATGAGTAAGGTTCTCAATTTTCAAAGATCCTTCTAAAAAGAAGGTAATTAAAATTTATCTTTATAGAATTATAATTACATCATATATACCCTATTATTTAAATATATATATATATACATTTGTATTTATTTAAAAGGAATCACATCATATTGGGGATGAATAGTCCACACATCCATGAATGACATTATGACTTATTTAGTGTGTGAAAGGGTAATAAAGAAATTGATATATGATATTTACGTAATGGTAATATTTCCATTATTATAATATAGATGATATTTTTGTCACATATTTTTAATTAAACCAATCCTTAATAAATACAATGTAATATTTGAATGTTTCACATCGCTTTGAGGAGGAGGTAGTGCACACGCCCACAAAGGATGTTATCATATATAGAAAAAATAGAAGGCATGAAGGAATCTATTATATAGAATTTTAAAAGTATGAAGAAAACATATATATCATTTATATCATATAAAAACATTTTTTCCATCATAATTTTTAACTATTATAGTTGCGAAAGGAAGAAACAAATGACATCATTCTACATGGAAGCAGGGCTCTGTACACATGAATGGTAAGTTCATTACCCATTTGACAGAGGTGTGTAAAGGTGTATGTTGAATTATTAAAATAACAAAATATTATAATATTTAGGGTACTATGGTTGTTATATGGGAATTAAATGTCTATAATTAAATGGGCATAGAATGAAATAAAATATAAATATACATTGAATAATGTACCCTTTTTTGGTAACTCCATTTGTATTTCAAAAATTACTTCCTTGGTAGGATTTCAACCCCACGTTAGTACTCTAGGGTTAAGGGGAGGATGTTGGTAACATATTTTGGTAGGGTTTGGATGTGCCAGAATTCTTGTTAGGTATTATGAAACGGGAATGGTGAGACCCATTTTTTAGTGGCAAGGGAGTGGAATTCATGTAAATATAAATATTAAACACTATTTGGAGGTCTCCCATACCTCATGTACTTCCAAAATGACAAAAATGGATTAATGTGCAATTATTATCAATAAAAATCATAAAACACAAAAATAAAATATTTTTTTAAATTTTTTCCTTATTTTTTAAGTATCCCTATTAATTTATTTTAGTTTTTCATTTAGATAGATAGATATATAACTTATGTAATTCATCCCTTAATATTAAATTAAATTGATACATATTATAAAATTTATACCCTTGGTTTCTAAAATATCGCATCTAATTTATAAAATAAAAAATCCCTATGTTTTTTAAAGTAATTTTAACAGAATGACATGTAACACAAAAAATATGATTTAACAGTAACTATTCTGAAAATGATTGTAATATTTATGGGTCAATATGTTCATTATAAATGATTTATTGGTCCATTAATGGTACATAATTTATATTTATTAACACATAAAAATCACTTACACTATTGTAGTATTTTTATTAATATTAAATCATCTAATAAATTATTATTTATTGTAAAGTAATATTAATGTTTATAATGACATTATCAACATAATATTAATTTCAATAATATCTAAAAAATCATGGAATTCAAATATAAAAAGATAACAAATTTTTAGAATTATATATAAATATAAAAAATAATTGAATATGACAATTCATTAGATTTTCCATTTAATTAATGTGTTTGATGTTATTTATTTTATTTAATAATAAACTCAATAATATGTGCATTAGCGATTAATATTAATAATTCTTATATATAAATTATATTGGATTTATCAAGATAAAAACAAAAAATTACCTTTAAAAATAATGATTATGACTAACACTATTCAGCTTCTAAAATATTCTAAATCTTTATATATGTTAAAGAAAAACAAGGTTCCTTTTTGTATTTTTCTTTATTTAACTTATTATATGGGGATATTTCTTGAAAATGTATCCCACTAACTCGTAAAATTAGAACAAAAATATTATATGTTCTAAATTTGGTCATATAGTGGATTTTGAACAACTATATACTTCATTTTCACCCTTATGTTTATGGATTTGTCACTTTTTAAGATTAATGTCACATCATTAAATAAATTTTTATAATGAGAAAAAGGAATAAGGGCTACAAGAAAACCTTGCTCACGTGGGCCTAAGGTAGTGAAAACCGAGGGCATCCCCTACGATCAAATTAACCCCTTCGGGTTTCATGGACATCACATTGTGGTGGACCAGGGTGTTAGGGCCAATAAAATTAAAGGAATCTTGGTATTCCATGGCTTGGTTTCCCTATCGCCACATGTGTATCACATTGGTATTTCTATCAAGAATTCCCCTTCACTTTATGATTATATAATCAATTCACAAGGGAGAGGGGATAAGGGATAAAAACACATTATACAGGATCGTAGAGTCAGTTTCAACATCGGATAACTCAATGTTATTCTGGCAGGATAGACTGATACCCTAGAGCAGAACCTTGGCCTCCACTTGAAGGGAAGAACCACAACCAAGGCTAGTGGCGAAAGAAAGAATCACAGATCCCTTATCATGTTGAACCAAACCTCCTTTGTGAAGGACCTCCATGCAGCATGAACCATCAGAGTTAGGTTTGAGACCCCTAGAGTGGGGGAGCCATTGGACCCAGTGGCCTCAAACGACACTTGTTTCTGGCTTGGTTGAATGGGAATTCCTTTGAAGAAAACAAAGGGATGGTGCTTCCCACCAGTTATTGAACATGCGTGCCAAATACTACAGTATGTTGCTGGTCCTGATGATGATGGTTCCATCGGATGAAGATACACCATCATATTTTGACTTGTTTCTTTCATGCCAAATGCTCTAGAACCATACGTGCAGAATTGTGGTACGTGCCTCCCTCTATGGACCCCTGTCTCGCATGCTGTGGAACTACCTCTGTAGGAACGAGGAGTCATCCATGCTGGTGAAACCGAGGGCCGTGATTTCTCAAAGTTAAATCAAAATAGAACTTTCCCATTTCCACCAGAAGTAGATGTGATCAATAGTTTTTTCATTATTATATCTGTAGTAGTGACACCTAGAAACCAAAGGGATACCACCAAATTTGATGTTATCATCTGTCGGGATTGCTCTTTTTCAGATACGCCAAAAAAAAGTTATATTTTGAGGTGAGAAACTTGTGTCAAAGGGTTTCATCCCATGTATTAGAGCCATCCTGAGGGGGAAGAGTTATACAAGCGTCCCGGGTGAAGAAGGACCCCAAGGAGGATGGAGTGAAGATGCAGCGGTCAGGCTCCCAAGAGAGTTTGATGATATTTAAGGTGTCCCGTTGATTGTCATCCATCACTGCTTTGGTGAAAGACAGAATTAATTTATCTTCTCGAATGGAGATATTGGGAGCAGGTAAACATGTGAACCCAATGACCTCCCCATCCTAGTGGTTGTTCCAGAAAGAAATATCTCCATTCCCAATGAGCCATCAAGAGTGTAGTTTATGGCTATCAAGGAGAAGGATAATGTATGACCATAGTGGAGATCATTGGAAGGAATCCAATGGGGGGAAACAAAGATATGAGATGTATATGGTTATTCCCCACATCGTACGTTTTTCAAGAATTTCCCAGGCAAGTTTCTCATGCATACAAGGGATGGTGTCTTCAAGTGAGTGTACGTTGATGCCACCTTCCCTGGACGGATGAGCTACCTTCCGTCATGATGCTTAGTGGCATTTCCCAACTAAAGTGTGGTCCCATATAAATTTTTCCATGATCTTGTCAATTTTGTGGATCACCCCCTATGGGACCCTGATTGAAGAAAGGGAATGAACTAGGGTTGCAAGAGGCACACTGTTCATAAGAGCAATTCTACCTCCAAAATAAAGGTAAATGTTTTTCCATCTCAAAATGTGGTCTGTGATAATTCGGGTAAGAAAATACAAATAGTTGATGTGGAGTATAACTAGAGAAATAGGTTATCTGAGATAGTCCATGGGAAAAGCTCTTCAATTTATTTTAAGGGTCTATTGGACGACCATGATCCGGCCAGAAGATTAGGTGTTTGAAATATAGATGGTTATTTTGTCTTTTCTGATCACATGGCCACTCTAATGGGCATATTCCTCAAGCAACATCTTGAGGCCCTTGATATATTTGATCCCATCATTCATGAATATAAGGATATTGTCCATGAACATAAGGTGGGGATGTTATTTTCTCCCCTACTTGTTTTGAAAGTGATCAACACCCCACTATTGAATCTTCTATTCTTGTAGAGACTAAGGATGTCTTGAGAGAGAAATAAGAGTCTTGGGGAAGTCTGATCTCCCTGTTTGAGCCCACGGGTGGCTTTGAAGAAGCCATATGACATTCCAATGAAGTAGACTACCAACCATGAAGATATTAAACACTTGAAAAGAAGATAAATATTCACATAGTCGAGTCCCATACCTACCATCATTTTGTTGATGTAGCTCAACTCCACTCGGTAATATGATTTGTTCTTGTCCAACTTGATGGTAGCATTGGAGCCGTAGGTCACGATGTTCATGTAATTGTTCATCTTCTGGGTGATGGAGATAGATCCATGGATCGAGAGGCCCTTAACATTATATTGTTTCTTTCTTGAGATCCACCTAGGGAGATTCACGGACAGACGAGAATTGATTACGCTGGCTAGGATTTTATAATGGAAGTTACACAGGATTACTAGATGGTATTTCAAAATAGAGGATGGATTCCTTGTTTTTGGAAGAAGCATGAGAGAGGTGGTTTAAGTAACCCTTGGATGACTACCCCCCCCCCCTCGAGAAGAAATCTTGAAGGGATAATAAAATGTCCTCCTGCACCACTTCCCACGAGGCCCTATAAAATGAGCACATGAAACTATCAGGGCCTAGGGAATTATCAGCTTTAGGCTCATCATGGCATCCTGGATTTCTTTTTTTCGTCTGTCCTTTCCCTCATCCTCTTATTTTCATGGGTAGAGAAGATTTTTGGGATAACATCAAAGAAACCAGTGTCTCCGCCAAGGTAACTATTGGGAATCATAGGGTTATGACCCATAAACAGCTCTTAGAAGAATGATTGGGAATGTTTTCATAGCACATCCCTGCCGTCAGAGTATGATCCATATTCTAAAATAATATTAGGCATAATATTCCTTTTCTTCTCTTTTATGCACGCATGAAAAAACTTGGTGTTTTTTGTCTCCCTATTTGAGCCACTTGACGTGCGATTTATCCCAATCCATTTGTTCCTATCTCAACAGAAATTTCACTAAAATATCATTCTAATGCATGAGGACCTCAAATTCATGATCATCCCAATCATCATCCAGCTCTCCCTCAAGCCTTTCGACTTCCTTCATGGCATAATCACCCTCACTATCACTGAGGAGGTAGTACATTCCCCAGACATGTAGGTAATATTTGGGCCATAGGAGCTTGTTGTGAATGGAAACCCACATTTTCCCCAAAGAAGGTTCATTCCATATATCATTAACTTGTACGTGATATGCTCGAGAATTGGGCCAGTGTGGTTAAAACCAAAATTGTTTGGTGCTTCTTTGACTGGAAGAGAGGCTAACCAAAAGAAAGGAGTGGTTTGAAAGGTTATGAACAAGATTACTCACTTTAGATTTGGAGAACAGGGTGGTGTCTTGGAGGCTGGCAAGGAACCTATCCAAGTGGCTCCACGAGCGATCAGTGCCCATTTGGTTATTGCACCAGGTGAATCAGTCCCCAGAGAATCCAAGGTCAATGTGCCCTTTCCCAGCCTAGAATTTAGCGAACTCCATACTATCATTCTTCTAGAAGGGACCCCAGCCATTCTTTTCCTCCGAGCTTGCAATGACATTGAAATCACCCCCGATGATCCAAGGGATATTGATAGGATCCAATGCAGTGAGTTCACTCCAGTTCTCCATTGTTTTGTTTCTTTGACAACCCCCATAAAAAATTGACATGAAAAAAATAATGTCCCCTCTTTCCACCTTGAATGTGATGTACTGGTTACCAGCCTACCCCAGGTCAATGGAAATACTTTTGTCCCATGAGATCTAAATGTTGTTATTTGAGGGGTCTGTGTGCATGGAGCCTTTCATGCTGAACTTCCATGCAAATTCAATGTGCGTTGAAAAGCATTGTTTATGGTTGAGAATTAAACCGATCAAAACATTCTATTTTCAAACTTCTTTGGAAAGGAAATATTCCTTGGCCTAGGACCTCAGTCCACCAGCATTCTAGGTGAGAATAGGAATCATTTGAAGGAGAGAAAGTGGGGTTTTCATATAAAAATTATCAAAATTTCATTATATTTTTATATCAAAATAAAAATTACACAAATTAAAAAAATTGGAATAATAGAATTATAATTCATATATTGGGAATTTAAAAATAATTTAATATATAATTTAACATTAATAATTTTTTAATGAAAATACATGTTCAACTAAACTACAATATTTTTCACTTTTCATCCAAAAAACAATGTTTTAGAAAAATAAAAATAATTTAACCAAAGTAAATTTTTATATTTCTATATCAAAAAGAAATTTTATATTTTCATATAAAAATTATAAAATTGTTAAAATTTATATTTAATGTATATTTTACACTAAAAGGTGTAAAAAGTGTCAGATTAAATAATAATATTAAATGTATATTTTTTTTGGTATAACTCTGTCATGATTGAAATACCATTTTTAAAAGAAAATCAATGTAACATGAAATTTAATATATATTTGATGATTGATATAATTCAATCTAAACTGTGCATTTCAGGTAACACAAGTTATCGAAGAATTTAAATTAATTTTAAATAATATATTCATAAAATCTTATTATATTACTCTTATGTTTTATGATATATGTTGTACATTTATGCATGTATGTGATAAAAAATTGATTTGTGGGACTAGAATTATATGTTCCACAAATTCATTGGGTGAGGTTTCTATCTCTTGATATTCCATATATAGTGAAAAAGAGGTTATCCTATGAAAAATATGTTATAGTGAATTGTTTGATAGAATTGACTTATTCTTATGATCTCATGTCATTTGTTTTCTCTATATTTCTTGGATACCATTATATTATCATTGTATACCATGTTTTGATGTTCATGTTTGACATTCTCACCACTTTTATTTCTCATTGATATTCTTACAGACTGTCTTTTATTAGATTCATCTATTTATGATTATATTATTTCATTAATCGGATTTATAGCACACCCCTTTCATATGTATGTCCCATAGTATTTCCATGATATTTTATAAGATTAGTTGAAATCAAGGGAATGTTTTAGAGTTTTAATTTCTTTTATTGTGTTTATAATGAATGTTTTTATAGTTGGTAAAAAAATTCCAATGATACTAGGTATCATTATTTTCAAGTTCCATATTGAGTGTATCATTACTTAACACAATTTTTTTCATCAATGACTTTATAATATTTTAAGAAAAACTTTTAAATATATGTGCTATGTCAATTTTAAATTTTGACACCTGTGAAGCCATGATATAGTGATATTAAAAATAATATGTCCCATATGTGTAGGTTTTTCTAAAATAATGGAATATATCCCAAAAGGTAATTTGGATGGTAAATTTGTGACTTATATTAAATATAGAATACATGGTTTACACCAGGCCAGGCATAACCATTGAATGCATCATGGGATATATTAAAATGTTGTCACGGTAAGATATATAAATAAATTTGATAATTTCATTATTTATTTTCCATGAAATAGCTCCTCTCGAAATGTCAACCTAATTATGGGAAAATAAATGGGTTAGATACATAGCCATCGATATTTGTGGAGGACACATCGAGGTGAGATTCGTGGAGATCATAGATCATAGACCCATATATTGGAACTTCTAGGCTAGTCTATGACAATGAGGCTAGTGGATCTCAACCCTAACACTGATGTGTGACATTAGGTTATTATATATCGATCCAAACCTAATGTAGGATCTTGTTTTTTATTTATTTATCCAAATTAGTTTTTCCTATATAAAACAAAATTCCATTATTCTACCGATATAAATTAATGAATTGATGGTTTATTATCTAGCATCTATTTATCAGTTCTTAGTTATGGGAATTTATATAATCTCTTATTCATTCATCATTCCATCATAATTGGATTGAATCCAAACCAAACTATCATTGAGGTTCATTGCATGTGATTTTAATTTATTCATTTCTATCATCATTCATCTCGTGATTATGGTTTTTTTTCATTAGAAGGTGGTACCCCAAATAACTAATTGTTGATTTTTTTTCATAACCATTGATTGGTGAAACATATCAATACTATGAGTATATGTTTGATTTTTATGGCATTAATGTAGTCTGATAAATAACATGGGAGGTTATCATTTTCATGGGAGACCCACAGTTCAGATTTTCCTTATTTAAGGGTATGGCACGATTGAGGTTGTCTATGGGAAGATAGAATGGAAAGAATCCCACCACTAAATATGACTCAAGTATATTCATTTGTATATCTAGGATCTATTGACGTGATAGATATAAAATTTGGTGGTAGAGATGACATGTGCATAAAATGATTGATATTAATGGATTTCTGGTTAAATAACAAATACACAACATGTAATTCTACATAATATGTAATGTAGTCCCTTCATTAGGGTTGATATGGTTTTCAGGGGTCGATAAATACAACACTATATGTTTTGGGTCTTACACATTTTTATCTTTAGCAATAAAACTCAATATGTACTTGAATTACATGACCAGGAATCCATGTTGTGTTTTGTGGCTAATGTGCGAAATGAACCTCCTTGTAAAGTACAGGTGAAAGATCATCATGCATAGAGAGTAAATTCCTAGGATTAAATGTGTATCCATATGCTTTTTATAATAGAAAAACACCATGAGTATAGAAAATAAATCATTCATGGTCCATTGTAGACTATTTGAATTATATGGCACATCGAGTTCTAGTAGGGACTCTAAAGAACACATTCCCGGAGTGGGAAATAAATTTATCAAGAGAAATAAATTTCAAGTGAGATGAAGATAAACATGAATTTATAGACTTTGAGGGATATCCATGTACCACATAGTACATTCCATATACTTCATGAGGGAAAATGGGAGACCTTGATCTATTACCTTAATTATCTTTTTATTTAGGAGTTAGATTTGGGCTTGTAAGAATCCTATTTTGAGTGGTATACTACATAGAAAATGATTGTGGATTTATTTTATAATTATATTTATATTATGAGGAGATTATAGTGATATCTTATCTTAGTTATTCCTAGAATTTTATAGTAATTGTTTATGATCAATAGAGTATTATAGGGGGTTATACTCACATGTACCTCTTCAGGACATACATCCTTATGAATTTTAAAAAAGGTAGAGTTAGTACCCCCCCATACATCATGAGTATTGGTTCCTATATCTATGGAGTACTACAAATTCATCAATAATCTCTAGTGGGAGTGGATCAGCCATGTGGGTGAGTTATCCCTCGACATTGAAGCATACTAATGAGAATATATCAAATTGACTATGGTTATTTAGAGTTTAGTGGAGTGTCCTGGATAAGAGCACAACCTCCCTCATTTGGGTCATGTAGTGGAAAATTGAGGTCCTTAAACCCTATAATTATCTGGTTACATAGACCATTTGTGAGATATAGTTATTCCTTAGCTGTTGAGATACGTTGAAAGGTCATAGAGCTACACACAAAATTTTGTGACGATGTATGTGGTTATTGGAATTGGACATTGAGCCTTGGAGCATTAGTATGAATCTTTATTCCTAGATGGGATTTAGAGATTTTGATACCCAATATTTCTTATTTTTTTATTCTTCTTTAATATATTTGGGTTATTGATTATGGTTTTCTTATTATATTCTAATTGATATGCCTTCGTGTTAATGAGTTGGAAACCCACACACAACACCTTGTACATGGTGATTTCTGGGTTTCTAACTTGGAATATATATATTCACCTATACATGGTCTTCTCATTCATGTTTCATGTATTTTATATACAACATATATATTAGTGGTTTATTTTTTGGATCATGGATTTACATGGGTGCATTAACTACATTCAATGGCCAGATTTGGATATCAAAAGCTAGTAACTCATCAGATTTCAATTTTTCCAAGTTTTTTTAATATGGAACATCATTTTTGGTTGGGAAATTATTATTCTCATATACACATAATCTTTATATTTTTATGATACAATTTATTCTCAAGATGATTTTACATGCATGGGTACAATCTAGATGTTTTTGTCTTTTATTATTCCTTGTCTCTTTTTTATAATGATGTATGTGTGTGTGTGCAAATATGTATTCTTGGTTAGGCCCTCCAATATTAGTTTATGCATTCATAGTTCATTTCTCAATCCCCTATCTTGTTATAGAAATTCCTAGTTTCTCACAACTAGTATAATATCATCCTGGTGGTCCCCAATTGGCTAGGTTGTGAAAGAGTTGTATCAGAGATGATTTGTCCTCAGGTCAGAGTATAGTAAGACACATAATGAGGATTCATTAGAATCATTGGGAAATAGTTTCGATGTTTATTAAGAACTAATGTGTTGGTGTCATGGATGACATATATACACAACAGAACTATAACTACCAACTTATCGACTCTAGATACCATGAAATTTGTTATAAAGAAAAATTCTTGCTTGTATCATATTGAAATGCATTGTGGATTTCATATAATACCTATGTCATCACCCCATATATGGTCTTTGCCCACAGTATTCTTTGGTAATATTCAATATGTCTCTACAATGAGTAGTAAATAATATTTTAATAGAATGTTTTGATGATGACCAGTTGAGTGATGATCATGTAATTCAAGGATCCATTCATTTGGTTTTTCCACCAGGAGGTCACCGAGCAGTACATCCACATGTATAGCATTATAAAGATGAAATTATAGTTTTCAAGAAGATTTCCATCAACATATTTAGTAGTTAATAAATAAAATAGCACATGAATATTATGTGCAAAATAATTTTGTTTTAAATGAGTTATAATGATTGAGAGTACTTGGTTTTTGGGATGAACTAAGACTTAGGTTAGGGAGGATAAGAACATTGTTGTGGTATGGGTTTTCTAGATTGTACGGACTGTGATGCATTAGATAGTTTTCTAGGTGACTAGTATTCTTCTTGGTGAAGCATCTGATACCAATGGTACCAATAGTTGATGCACCAATATTGACGGTGCATTGCAGGATATGGAGACAGATACCTCCCATATTTTTGGGTGATCTTGACCACCTTCTTTGGTGGTAGAGTATATTCACAATCCTTTTTTGAAAAATATATTCTCATATTAGACCCCTCTTGATGGTGTTCAAGGGGGGATACTTCTCAAGGGAATTGTAGGGTTTTATTAGAGTTGTGCATTTGTGATGATGACATTGATTCAAAAACACAATGAATAGAGAAACCCCCCCCCAATATGGAACATTCATATGATTTAATTTAAAAACATTTTGGTAAATTGAATTCCCACAAATGCCTATAGTGTTGAGGTGAGGAGGATTATTACCCTTGAATTTTATGTTTGAGGATGTTTTGATGTGATATGTTTTTGGGAAGATTATTTGGTCATGATGAATAGGTGGGAAATTGAATGGATCTCTTTAGTTAGTAGGATATTGTAAACCAAAGGTTTAGAGTGCTTTATAAGGAATGACATTTGAGTTCACTGCTCTAGCAGTAGTTTTAGGATATATTGATGACTCACATTCCCTGATACATAACCCACTTTTGAGGCCAAGTGATGCTACTAAATTATTTTTTTTCATTACCCTTACTCTTAGAGACTTATATAAGGGAATATTGTTGATCAACAGTTAACCTATAGTGTTTCAAAACATTTAGAGGAGATAGGGAATCACATGGAAACATTTTACAGCATAAATTGATTCCCTATAATTTCGTCATACTACGGACTATTTACCTACAATTGATGATCCATTTTCAATTACCAGTTTGAGTTTGAGTTATTCTATGTGTTTGGATGATTTTTTCATTCATTAGTTGAATGGAACCCGATGTGGAATAGGATGTTCTCGATTGTAGGTGTATACAAATGATTCTTTATATGTTGGCTTCTAAGACCATTAGTGTAGTGTATGTTATGATTTGTTTTCTCATATGATGTAGTCGAGGTATTAGAATGTATTACCTAATTGTGTTAGTTTTTTAACTCTAAATTTAGAGTTATTTATTTCTACACAATCATCAAAGATGGGATGATATATTTGATACCATATCAGATCACCCCATGTTGCTATAAGAGATGGATTCATGGTTTGAGGAATCTATAGAGAAGGTTTTGGTTAAATCTAGTGTGTTATCATATATATCAAAGTCATTATTGTGAGGTGGATGAGATATTGAGTTTTTGTATGGACTGGAATCACCCAAACATGAGATGAGTATCTTTCCACAGGAACCAAACACTTCATTGTCCATTGGTTAGGTGATAATTGGTTCTCAGTATTTGACCTTGGAATAAGCTATATCCAATTCTATGTTATATTGGAGGATGTAACACATGTGGATTCCTATAGAATCTGTAGTTTCAATGATTTCATGATGATACCCTTTGTACTATTGAATTCCCTGAGTATTTAAGACTGGTGGGACAGATCATTACACCTTATTATATTAGTTAATTGTTTTATTATATGTTAAAATCCATATGTACATGAATTCATATGGGAATTTACTAATACACTTCTTGATGGTTTAGCACATACTCATATAATACCACCATTATATGGATCTTTTGAAGAGTCGTCTATATATTCATGAGGTCCCCTCCTTTTGATATGTCTTAAATGACATGGGAGGGATTTTGGACCAAGATGTGGTTGAGGAAGTGCTATATTTTTGGGTCCAAAAGGTGATGATGTAGTAGAAGAATCCCGAAGAGATGTTTTTTATCCATTGTTTTAATGTGATTTGATGAATCAACTCACCAATTCAAAGATTGAACATGGGGTTGTGTATGGTGTATCACAACTCTAATCAAGAGTTTTTACCCCACCAATTTTTTAATGTTTTTGGGAGGATCAAATTGAAGTTACATAAATTGAGATCGTGGTTGAAAAGATATATACTAGGCATATCTGTAATATATTTTTTTGTATCTAAGGGGAAATAAATCATTTTTTGATAAAGAACATTGATAGTAGTAATGCTATGAAAAAGGTGATGATGATTTGTTTCCCATTGTAGTGAATCCAATGATTTTAAAGATGTATTGTTGATTTTTTTTAATTGAGTTGAGTATTTTAGGAAGTTATAATATGTTGTGGATTTTAACACTTGGTTTATCATGTACCTATAGGTTGAGTTTTAAAATCCATGATGGAAGTTTAAATATTAGGGTATCATATTGGTTTTCTTGATGGGGGAATCCAAAACTAGTGAGAGGAATTGATGCTATCAGAATAGTCATAGGTAGACTCACCAGGATATGCCACATCCTGACCATTCAATTCTATTTCCCCTTGGAGGTTTTATGATGAATGTTCAGTTAAGAGGTATTCTAACTTCATGTAATTCCCTTAAAAAATAATCTAGGCGATGATGCTCACATCACATTATGATTATGTAGAGTTTGAAGGAGACCTTTGGTTGATAATATTGGTTCTACCCCAAACAGATGGCAAGGTAAATAAAACATTCATGATTTTATGTGCATGAATTTTGGTTATCATGGTGGTTATAGGATATAACATGGATGATTATATACCGTCAGTTCATTTTTTGAATCACAATAGTTGCCAGTCCACTTTCAGTGTATCACCATTTGTGGTCATGTACATGAGAACATTTGAACCACAACGGTACTCCTCATGGATAGTGGGAGACAGTTCCTATGGGACTAGATATGGTAATAGATATGATTGAAAATGGAATAGCTCATTCAGGTTTAGATAAGGATATCCTAGTGATTTTGGAATCCTATGTTTACTAATGAAAATTTCCTTTGTAGTTGGGGGAAGATATCGAGTGTTCTCAAATATATCCACTTATTAGGGATCATGGGGATTTATCTTTGATTTCAGGATATATCAATATATCACAGTCCGTTTATCTTTATATTAATGGTTTATCAATGTAGAATATATTTTGAATAAGTGACCTAATTTAGATTGATATCATGTTGTTTTCCATGAGGTTCTACTAAGGAGTAATGTGGAAAACTTATTTCATGATATAGAATAGGTTGAGATGGCCATTTGGGGTAGTGTTACCTATTTGAAGAGTTTGGTGATCCTTTATGTGTTTTAGAACCATCAAGAGGATTCAATTTATTAGAATGTGTTTCCCTTGGGTGGTTCTTTGTTAACAGCATCAGAACATTCAAGATAGTTTGTGGGAATGGGAAACCTATTTGCGAGGTCTTCATAGTAACCTATTTGTGTAGCTTATCTCTATTATAGATTAAATTTATGGAGTTATGGATAATATATTGAATTAATTTTTCCATGTATGAATATATAACATTATAATAAATATTTTCAATGTTAAGTGAGGATTTAGCATGGAATTAAAGGGTCTAGAGAGCATTGGAGTGGTTATATTAAAAATATTATATCATGTGTGTGTATTTTTTGAGAAATAACTAATATCTCACGAATGACATTTCATATGGTATATATGTGAACAATAAAAAATATAGAATTCATGTTTTATGTTGGGAACGACGTTTCCATTATCTACATCAAGTGATTAGTTAAAAATTAGTCATTGGTGGATAAGAAAAATAAATAATTTATTTAATTTACATTAATTATACTTTCCCCATGTTTAAACATATTTAATGTAAAATCGGAGGGTTGACCACATTACCCTAGATAATTTAGTTTTATACATCAATTTGTTCTTCGTGGATACAATATATCATCATCTAATAGACTAGTTCATCGAGGATCGTTTTCTCCCATCGTGTTAATGTATATTTCAAACAACATCGAAATAATACACTTTTTCATAGAGATCAATACAAACATAAGGTAGGATGTCTTTTTTTATTTTCACATATTTTTCATTTCTTATTTAGAACATTATAAGATTTTTCTACTAATAATTTATATTGGATTGATTGAAAATTTATCAATTTGGATTTTTCATAATTTAGTTTCTATGAATCATTATTAACCATTAATTGATCATTATTCTAACAGAAATGGATTTTGTAAACCCTAAAAATGGGGTGGATCATTTATCATGTTTGTAATACATATAATTAGACCATGGTACTATGAATTTTCATCACTGAAATTTCCATGGGCCGGTGGTTTGACATATACCTTATAGGAAATCACATCAAAATCTATATTTGGAACAACAAGTTAATAGTGTGGGAATTTGAATGAGATTGTTGGAATCAATCATGTGTGGTATTGGACATGGTTAAATTAGATTCATATCTGAGAACAATATATCATTAGATTAGTTTTTTTGTGGATTGGCATGATGAGGGGTTACCATTGGTAGATCAACTAGCCAGAATCCAACCACTAATGATGAATTAATCATTATCAAACATATATCAAATATCTAAATGAATGAGTTAAGGATGATCTAGTTTAGGTGGTGGAATGAGAAGATGACACATAAGATTCTATAATTCTATATAAATCTTGACTACGCATCATATAGTCCAGGAAAAAACACTACATAATCCCATTAGTGTAGTGTGTTAGGTTTCTATGGGGAGATTTGTATCCCACACTATGTGGTTAGTACACAAGCCATGTATTTCTAACCTAGCTGGAATAATGTGTATATAGAGTATAATCCGAAGAATGCATGCAGTGTTACACAGTAGGTTTCCTTTGTAGGATGGATCATCCTATACAAAGAGTATAATCCTAGGAGACCATGTGTCCCCAAACTCCATGAATTTTGGTAAATGAATCATGTACATAGAACTTTATTAGACAATGTACATTGTACATGGGGTTAATTAGAAGAATATTGGAGTTCCAAACATTACTCTGCCCAATGTGTTCCCCGAATGGACACACCATGTACTGAGAGGAAGACATTTCATGTTAGATGACAAAGACAATACCAATGTAAGACCCATAGGGACACTACATGTACCCCATGGAAAATTCCATGTTCTCATTTAGGGAATGTTAGTGTAACACCCTAGGTAAATAAAGTATACGACATCTTCACATTTATCCATATTTTTGAATAAAATATTAATATAACTTTAAAGGTGACTCTATGCTCGATGGCGTACCCAATACGCAACAACGAGTTTTTGGGAATCTTACGTTGCACTCTAATAATAAAATAATATTATTTTAAATTGTAGTTAACGCCTAGCCGTTGTAATGGCGGGAATGAACATAACTAAATACAAAATTATTATATATGTTTGTCAAATATTTTTACTTTTTACAATAAATGTTAGAGGATCAAAAATGTGAATGAATCCAATTTTAAGCGTAAACATTCTAATATTCTTTAAAAGGTCGATTAACCACCTTTTGATGATGAACCTCTTTTAAATCCACTTATTGACAATTTTATGTGTTATATTTGACAAAATAAAATTCTTCTTTAGAATCGGGACATCAAAATTTACTTTGTGTAAACTATTGGTATTTTTCCGATAATGTTCATTTTTTAATGAATAGTGAAAAATGTTGTATTTTAATTCAAAACCTCTTTTTAATATAATTTATTTATATGATTAGATTATATTTTGAATTGGTTTCAAAGTGAAATTAGAATATATTTTTATCATTTAATCCAATATTGGTCATTGGAATTAATTTCATCTTGAAATTGGACTTAAACTAGTGTCAATCTTTTGATACTTATTATTTCATAAAAACACGCTATTTGCTCTGACAGCGGGAATTAATTATTAAATTAATTAATGTAACTTATATGTTTTCAATTTTGTAAAATAGAAATCATTTTTTAATTTGTAATATCAAATATATCCTAGGGTGAATTTTTGGTAATTTTCTGAAAAACATAAATTTTTAATGAATAGTGAAACCACTAAGTGGTAGTTAAATAAAATGATTTTTTGTTTAAATGAATCTTTACCACTTTAGTGATTTGAATTTCAAAAATCCGACATACATGGTAGTCATTAAGAAGTAAAATGTGGTTCAATGGGATTAAAATGATTTTTCTGGGGAATAGTAACTTTTAAGTATATTAATCGCGATTAGAGGTAATTAGTGTAATTTAAGGTAAAAACAATGTTTTAATTATATGAAATGAACTATACACATATCCTACCCTCATTGGATGTGTCATGACCGACCAAGACAATCCATGGGTCAACTTGGGGACCCCTTGGAGCCACTTTGGTAGGAAATGACATTAATACCTTTTTATTTAATGTTAAAATTAAAATGTGACAAACATGTGTTGTTTTACTAAAACAATTTTTATATGGGGTTATACAAGTCAGATTTTTTACTATAAATATTTATTGGAAATATAAAAAGATTTAATACATCATGGTATTTTTTTTATAATTTTTAGACATTAACTAAATTAAATTATTTATGACACATGATGACGGAGCGATTACCTCATTATTTAATGATTTAATTAAAATTGAAAGATAATGTAAAATCTAAGACCTAAACATGTACAAAACCTTTTGGATGAGTGTATTTAAAACCCTTATCACCTTATCCTTGAAACACATCAATGTGGGACCTCTAAAATCCGAAACTCATTCTAAAATAAAGTAACATTTCCTTAATTTCCAAGAGTGCCCCTCCTATCCTCTTATAAAATGCCCCCACCTCTACCTCCTTACCCACACATCTCATGCCTTTGGCTCGGCCAACCCTTGCCCATTTTGTCTCTCAAAATCCCTCTATTACTCCTAGAAGACTCACATTGGGCAGAAGTCTTCCCAAGGAATCCATTGAGCTCAAATCAAAAAGAGTTACCCGATTTTAAGGTAGTGTCTTCTCTTGTGTTCTTTTGTTTTATTTTGCTTCTCCAACCCCCTAAACTCTTTGTATTATTTTCTTTTGTAACAACTACAGTATATTATATATACTAGGATTTTGTTATAAGAATAATTCTAGATACACTTACACACACCTACATCTAATGGTAAAATAACATATTGTTTCTGTGGATGGAAAATTTCGTCTTCACGAAACGATGATTGTTCAACACTCATATAACAGCTTCAAAGGTGGCCATTAAGATGTCACTATATTTATATATGATATATAATATGATTATGTTATACTTAAGCTTCTGTATTTTTCTTTTTTGGAAAACCATTATGGTTTCCATTGTGTGTAAAACACGATAATTTCATTTTAGGAAGTGCGGACTACCGCCCCCTCAAAGTGATTTGATTCATTAATGCCATTTGTGGGACGTATAAAGGATTGATTTAAAGTTATTATATATGATGTATGTTAAATATAAATGATGAATATAATTCTGGAATTAAAATATACATACCTCTCATTTTGTTTTAATTCCATTAATATGACATAGAAATGAAAGTAGTGTTCATGCTTACGTATGGCTTACCGTCTCCATGAACGGTGCATTTCATTTCTTACCTCTAAATGATTATGTAATATTATAAATACTTGTATATTCTGGATATATATGATATATATGATATCCAAATCATGAATATCATTATGGATATAATGAACCTTTGACCACACGAACAACATGTAATTGTAAGAAGTCCACTTTCAACTTAAGAACCAAATATCGAGAATACAAACATTATTAACTTAAATGATTACATAATTCTTATAACATGTAAATAAGTGATATATAGGGATTAATGAACTTGAAAAGGGTTCTTAATTAATTTTAAATTAACTCAATTTTATTATTCATTACGTTAAAGAACGATCGAGTCAAGTCGGACCCGAGGTAAGGGATCCTACTCCTCTCTTCCTTTTTAAGTACACTCTTTTATGTCATTCCTTTTAAGCTAATATTTCTTATGATTGGGATGTTATTTTATATTAATAATACTTTAATTTTTATGTTCATATGATGAGAGACCCTATTTTCTCTCATAAATCCATTTTGGAAGTTTTGAGTGGCGCTGTTAAGCTGCCGAATTTTCGTAAGAGATCTAACCTCTCTCTTTTTTTAAGTACTCTCCATTATGTCACTTCTTTTAAGCTCCTATTTGTTGTTATGGGGGATGTTATTTTATATTACTCTTTCTGTAAATTTTATTTTAATATTATGAGAGACTCTATTTGATCTCATCAATCCATTTTGGGATGTTTTATGTGGCGTCGTTAGGCTGCCAAGTTTTCGTAAGGGATTATTCATATCACTTTTAGTCCCTTGAGATTTATGCTACATTTTCCACCATTTCCTTTGAGTGGTGTATGTAATTATAATTATTATACTTGTTGTATAATATAATTTAATTTATGGGTATTTACATATTCATTGTATGTCCCTTCTTCAATGGGGTGTAAGTTTCGAAAGTTACCCAACTCGGTAAGGGGACCTTTCAGCCTCCTTTTTTTAAAATACATCTTTTGTTATGTCTTTTAATTCACATACTATTATGTTGGGATATGTTCTTATATATCCTTACTTATTTAAATTTTATGTCCAAGTTATGAGATCCCCTTTATCTCACTTATCAACCATTTTTGTAAAATTTTATGTGACGCCGCTAGGCTGTCGAATTTTACCAAGGGAACTTCTTAACCCAATTTTGATTTCTTTGGGATCAACATGTAGTTATTGAATATGTCATCCATTGAATATGTGTGAATGACATTTGATTGTTTTACACTTAATATCCACTTATATTGAGTGTATTTATATTTTTCACACATAATTATGAGATTGATTTACCCTAAATTTAAGGACACCTTCTTTTATAATGGATTTCATCTCATTTTACATTTCTTTTGAGACTTCATTGTTGTTATGAACCAATTCACTCTTATATGGTGTGTATAGTATACTTTGACATATTATATCATGAATACCTTTATTCTCATGATATTATAATTTTTGGATTAAATGTTATTCCGCAATTATTTGTATTCTAGAGTCTCTCATTTTTTTTATAAACTCTTTAACAAAAATATCGTTATAAATGTTTTAAAGATTTATTATTTTAAATATTTATCTTTAATTTCCATGTTTTCAAAATGGTTTTTAGTATTTATTTATATGAAAATTAGTGTTTTAAAATTATAATTCCAATAAAATCTTCAAAGTGGTATGGGACACTTTGATTCAAAAATCTCTTTTAAATGATTTTTGATATTTGATTGATTAATTCAATATCTTGGAATTACTTATTTTTATTGAAAATGAAATGTTGTTATTGAAATGTTTATATTTTCAATATTTTATGTGTAATGATGGTACTTGGACATTTTATGGGTGGTTACATGATAAACCATATGACGTGTGATGTCGTGAATACCAGGACAGGTGGTTACGTTATAACCTCCAATCAATTGGGTTTGGAAGTTGGTCGTATGGCTATTCCATTAAGTGATATGTGTGGAAGTCGACCGTATGGTTATTCCATTTAAGTATGTTTATGTCCAAAGTTTTCTTTATATGTTATGTGATCTTTATATGGGTTTTATGGTAATCTTTTGGTTACAAAATGGCAAGTAATGAACTTTTATTCAGTGAATAGTTTTTAGTACTTCATAAAGGTGAAAAGTATTACATTGATAAAGTATACATGGTTTACTTGTTGTTTTGAAAAACTAACAATTATCATTCATTGTGTATCCCTTACTGAGCTTTTTATGCTCACCCCATGTTTTTTTTGAAATGTTTTTCACAGGACTTAATGTGGAATAGGGTCAAGGATGGGATCAAGGGAAAGTCATGCTATCTAATACATGGAAATAGACATGATTCTTTTTAAGAGTTTTTATTTTATGGAAATTTAGTAGAAGTGACTACTTTGTAATCTTCTGAGATGTAATAGATATGTATTAATTCTATAAAACTCTAAACCTGAAAAGATCCTCAATGTGAATTATTCATTTAATTCAATATTAAGTAAGGTTTAAGGCCGGGGCCTTATAGTTGGAATCAGAGGTCGGTTTAGATAACTTTAGAGGTTAGGGTATTCTCTAAGAATAAGTGACATGACCATAATGGTTAGGATTTCAGAAAGAGTCCTGGTTTTAGATAAAGTGAATGAGTAAGTATATATTAGTGTTTATCATCCTCATTAGTACATGATGGTTTTGTTTATATACTCACACTGACCTTTTTGGTTTTAGTAAATGGATGGATGTAGCAGGCACCAAAGTAACAGTGGATGTGAAGGAAACAGTGACAGTTTTCTGAGCGAGCAACTGAATGATATGGGAGCAGCAATGAGAACTCTTGTGTTTATCCTCAACCAACTATCTGGAGTCAAGATTGACCACCTAAACCTTAGTGATTTCTATAAGGCATCATATATGCGAGAAACAAATACCGACGGAACTACAGGTAATAATCATAAAGGTGAGTGTGTTAAAAAACCTATGTGTCAAAGATGTGGAAAGAGACACCTAGGAAAATGTTTCAAAGGGACAGAAATATGCTATAGATGTGGAAATGAAGGTCATAAAGCAAGAACCTGCCATGGAAAAAGGAAGCATCTAGTTGACTCAAGGAAAGGGAAAGAAGTTCTTTCTGAGGGATCAATTAAATGTTTAAATGTGGTGTGCATGGTCATTATGAAAACACATGTCCTATGAAGAAGTTTCGGGAATGGGATCACCAAGATCATACAAATATTCATTTACCAGTACCTAATTCCTTTCCGATTAGTGATGAGGAAACTGAAAATGACCAGTCAAAGGTATGGATTATTTCATAAAATTTGTTTTCATATTTTGGAATCATAGGATATGATTCATGATTTTGTTTTTAGGAAGGATTATTTCAGAATAAGTTGGAAATGAATGGTTAATGGATCATGAAGAATGTTGAATGTGTAAGAAGTCAACATATAAGGGCTTCAAGAGTTATGGTGAAATTCTTAAGAGTATTAAGTCTCTTTTGATGATGGGGTTACATTAAAATACTTTTTATAGTATGTGTAACCCTGATGTTTGATATATGAAAATTGTATTCAAGGAATAATTATATTTTCCTTTGTGGACATAGTTATAAAGAACCATTTGGGTTTATATTATCCTTACTTTTGAGGTAATTATGGGTTACTATATGTTATGATGGAATGTCAAAGGCATGAGATAAAATTGAGGTTAAATTATGTTATGGTTATTTTTGAAGATTTTATCTCTTTTTAGGGAATGATTTGAGAATTATATAGTTTGGAAAAAGGACAACACATAGACCGTGTGACAACCCGTCGCGTCGGACAAAGCTACGGGAATCGAACCCACAACCAAATTGTGACTGGTATTTATTGCCTACCACTACCACTGGACTACGTGAAGTCCCTGGCTAGTTTGACTGACTCTTTTTAGTTAGATGATTTTATGAATTAAGAGTAAGTTGATTTTGGGTTATATATAGAAATTTATTAACCTATCATAGAGGATATGTGATTAGGTTAATTACTTTTCAATACGAGACTTTAAGAGCAACTGATGTTGTTTGGAGATAAATGATACGATTTAACATGGAAGACTATGTGATTAAATCTTTCAAATATTTGGGTTTCAATCTTATTTTGGTTTACTTATGGTCTTCGTTGAACATTGGGTTTTGTTGGACAAATTTTGGAGATTAAAATAGATTTTATTTTTATAAAGGGTTATCCTATTTTTGGATTATCTGATGTTGTACTAACCTTTTTGGTTTTGGTTTTGGTTAAATTCTAAAGTCATGGGAAGTATATAGTTCTATTTTGTGGATTAGGTGATTCTCAAGAAGTTGATTATAGTACTCTTAATGTGAAAATGTCCTCCTAAATACTCATCTTTTGGAGAAAATATGATTTTGATTAAGGAATCTAGTAAAAGTTGAAAGTCTACGTGACAAGTAAGTATGTTTCATTATGATTTAGTTAATCTCAAAAAATAAATTCCTCAATGAAGAGTAACTTAAAACCAAAAATGTTGTCTGTTAACTTTTCCTACTGGGGAATCAAATACCGTTTAACCCATCACAAGTTTGTGATTTTCTTATGGTTAACTTTATCCTAGACATGTTTACTATCACTCTCCATCAGAACATGACCCTTTGTTTTTTCCTCCACGTCCATATTTTTATACTTGGAATCCTAGTATGGGTTAACTCGGGTGACCTTTGTACTTCTCTTTCTTTATTTTAAAGTGATTTTTTACTGACTCTTGTTCCGATGTGGGATTTCCAATGAAGTTTCCAAGCCCAATTTTAAAATTGAGAGGATGCAATTCCCAAAAAGGGGGGAAGGATGTAACACCCCAGGAAAATTAAGAATATGAAATTTTCACATTTATCCATATTTGTGAATAAAATATTAATATAACTTTAAAGGGGACGCTATGCTCGATGGCGTACCCAATACGCAACAACGAGTTTCTTGGGAATCTTACGTTGCACTCGAACAATAAAATAATATTATTTTAAATTGTAGTTAACGCCTAGCCGTTGTAATGGCGGGAATGAACAGAACTAACAACAAAATGATTATATATGTTTGTCAAATATTTTTACTTTTTACAATAAATGTTATAGGATTAAAAATGCGAATGAATCCAATTTTAAGCGTAAACATTTTAATATTCATTAAAAGGTCGATTAACCGCCTTTTGATGAAGAATCTCTTTTAAATCCACTTTTTGACAATTTTATATGTTATATTTGACAAAATAAAATTCTTCTTTAGAATCAAGACATCAAAATTTACTTTGTGTAAATTTTTGGTATTTTTCTGATAATGTTCATTTTTTAATGAATAGTGAAAATGTTGTATTTTAATTCAAAACCTCTTTTTAATTTAATTTATTTATATGTTTAGATTATCTTTTGAATTGGTTTAAAAGTGAAATTAGAATATATTTTTATCATTTATTCCAATATTGGTCATTGGAATTAATTTCATCTTGAAATTGGACCTAAACTAGTGTCAATCTTTTGATACTTATTATTTCATAAAAACACGTTATTTGCTTTGACAGCAGGAATTAATTATTATATTAATTAATGTAACTTATATGTTTTGAATTTTGTAAAATAGACATAATTTTTGAATTCGTAATATCAAATATAGCCTAGGGTGAATTTTTTGTTATTTTCTGAAAAACATCAATTTTTTATGAATAGTGAAACCACTAAGTGGTAGTTAAAGAAACTGATTTTTTGTTTAAATGAATCATTACCACTTTTGTGATTTGAATTTCAAAAATCAGACATAAATTGTTGTCATTTAGAGGTAAAATTTGGTTCAATGGGATTAAAATTATTTTTTGGTGAATATAAACTTTTAAGTTTATTAATCGCGATTAGAGGTAATTAGTTTAATTTAAGGTAAAAATAATGTTTTAATAATATTAAATGACCTGGAAACCTGTCCTACCCTCCTGGGATGTGTCATGGCCGACCATGATAATCCATGGGTCAACTTGGGGACCCCATGGAGCCACTTTGGTGGGAAAATGACATTAATACCTTTTTATTTAATGTTAAAATTAAAATGTCACCAACATGTGTTGTTTTACTAAACGAATTTTTATATGGGGTTATACAAGTCAGATTTTTTACTATAAATTTTAATTGGAAATATAAAAAGATTTCTTACATCATATTATTATTTTTATAATTTTTAGAAATTAACTAAATTAAATTATTTATGACACCATGATGATGCAGCGATTACCTCATTATTTAGCGATTTAAATAAAATGGAAAGATAATATAAAATATAAGAACTAAACATGTCCAAAACCTATTGGATGAGTGTAGTTCGAACCCTTATCACCTTATCCTCGAAAAACATCATTGTGGGACCTTTAAAATCAGAAACGCATTCTAAAATAAAGTAACATTTCCTTACTTTCCAAGAGTGCCCCTCCTCTCCTCTTATAAAAGGCCCCCACGTCTTCCTCCTTACCCACACCTCTCAAGCCTTTGGGTCAGAAAACCCCTTTCCATTTTGTCTCTCCACATCCCTATATTACTCCTAGAAGCCTCACTTTGGGCATAAGTCTTCCCAAGGAGCCATTGAGCTCAAATCAAAAAGAGTTACCCGATTTAAAGGTAGTGTCTTCTCTTGTGTTCTTTTGTTTTATTTTGCTTCTCCAACCCTCTAAAATATTTTTATTATTTTATTTTGTAACAACTACAGTATCTTTAATATACTAGGATGTTTTTATACGAATCATTCTAGCTACAATTACACACACCTACATCTAATGGTAAATGAACATACTGTTTCTGTGGATGGCGAATTTCTGCCTCACGAAACGATGATTGTTCAACACTCATATAACACCTTCAAAGATGGCCATTAAGATGTAACTATATTTATATATGATATATAATATATTTATGTTTTACTTAAGCTTATGTATTTTTCTTTTTTGTAAAAACATTATGGTTTCCGTTGTGGGTAAAACACGATAATTTCATTTTAGGAAGTGCGGACTACCACCCCCTCAAAGTGATTTGATTCATTAATGTCATAAGTGGGATGTATAAAGGATGGATTTAAAGTTATTATATATGATTTATGTTAAATATAAATTATGAATATAATTCTGGAATTAAAATATACATACCTCTCATTTGGTTTTAATTCCATTAATATGACATAGAAATGAAAGTAGCGTTCATGCGTACGTACGGCTTACCGTCTCCATGAACGGTGCATTTCATTTCTTACCTCTAAATGATTATGTAATATTATAAATACTTGTATATTCTGGATATATATGATATATATGATATCCAAATCATGAATATTATTCTGGATATAATGAACCTTTGACCACACGAACAACATGTAATTGTAAGAAGTCCACTTTCGACTTAAGAACCAAATATCGGGAAAACAAACATTATTATCTTAAATGATTACATAATGCTTATAACGTGGAAATAAGTTATATAAAAGGATTAGTGAACTTGAAAAATGTTCTTAAGAAAGTTTAAACTAACTCATGTTTATTATTCAGTACGTTAAAGAACGATCGAGTCAAGTCGGACCCGAGGTAAGAGATCCTACTCCTCTCTTCCTTTTTAAATACACTCTTTTATGTCATTACTTTTAAGCTCACATTTCTTATGATTGGGATGTTTATTTATAATAATACTAATTTACTTTTTATTTTCATATGATGAGAGACCCTATTTTATCTCATAAATACATTTTAGAAGTTTTGAGTGGTGCCGTTAGGCTGCCGAATTTTAGTAAGAGATCTAACCTCTCTCTTTTTTTGAGTACTTCCCTTTATGTCACGTCTTTTAAGCTCATCTTTGTTGTGATGGGGGATGTTATTTTATATTCCTCTTACTGTAAAGTTTATTTTAATATGATTAGATACTCTATTTGATCTCATCAATCCATCTTTGGAAGTTTTATGTGGCGTTGTTAGGCTGTCGAGTTTTCGTAAGGGATTGTTCATCTCACTTTTTGTCTCATGAAGTTTATGCTACATTTGCCACCATTTCCTTTGAGTGGGGTATGTAATTCCCATTATTATACTCTTTGTGTAATATAATTTCATTTATGGGTATTTACATGTTCATTTTATGACCCTTCTTCAATGGGGTGTACGTTTCGAAAGTTACCCAACTCGGTAAGGAGACCTTTCACCCTCCTTTTTTTAAAGACTTCTTTTGTTATGTCTTTTAATTCACATACTATTTTGCTGGGATATGTTCTTATATATCCTTATTTATGTAAATTTTATGTCCAAGTGATGAGATCCCATTTATCTCTCTCATCAACCCTTTTTGTAAAATTTTATGTGACACTGTTAGGCTGTCGAATTTTACCAAGGGAACTTCTTAACCCAATTTTGATTACTTTGGGTTCAACATGTAGTTATTGAATATGTCATCCTTTGAATATGTGTGAATGAAATTTTATTGTTTTACACTTAATATCCACTTATTTTGGGTGTATTTATATTTTTCACACATAATTATGATATTGATTTAACCTTAATTTAAGGATACCTTCTTTATAATGGATTTCATCTCATTTTACATTTCTATTGAGACTTCATTGTTGTTATGCACCAATTCACTCTTATATGGTGTGTATACTGTCCTTTGACATATTATATCATGAATCCCTTTAGTCTCATGATATTATAATGTTCGGATTAAATTTTATTCTGCAATTATTTGTATTCAAGAGTCTCTCATTATGTTAAAAACTCTTTAACAAAAATATCGTTTTAAATATTTTAAAGATTTATTATTTTAAACATTTATCTTTAATGTCCATGTTTTCAAAATGGTTTTCAGTATTTATTTATATGGAAATTAATGTTTTAAAATTGTAATTCCAATAAATGCTTCAAAGTGGTATGGGACTCTTTGATTCAAAAACCTCTTTTAAATGATTTTTGAAAATGGATTGATTAATTCAATATCTTGGAATTACTTATTTTGATTCAAAATGAAATGTTGTTATTGAAATGTTTATATTTTCAATATTTTATGTGTAATGATGGTACTTGGACATTTTACGGGTGGTTACGTGATAAACCATATGACAGGTGGTGCCGTGAATACCAGGACGGATGGTTACATTATAACCTTTAATGCATTGGGTATGGAAGTCGGTCGTATGGCTTTTCCATTAATTGATATGTGTGGAAGTCGACCGTATGGTTATTCCATTTAAGTATGTTTATGTCCAAAGTTACCTTTATATGTTATGTGTTCTTTATATGGGTTTTATTGTAATCTTTTCGTTACAAAAGGTTAAGTAATGAACTTTTATTCAGTGAAGAGTTTTTACTACTTCATAAAGGTGTAAAGTATTACTTTGAAAAAGTATACATGGTTTACTTGTTGTTTTGAAAAACTAACAGTTTTCATTCATTGTGTATCCCTTACTGAGATTTTTAGGATCACCCAATGTTTTTTTTGAAATGTTTTTCACATGACGTAATGTGGAATAGGGTCAAGGATGGGATCAAGGGAAAGCCATGCTATCTAATACATGGAACTAGACATGTTTCCTTTTAAGAGTTTTTATTTTATGGAAATTTAGTAGAAGTGACTACATTGTAATCATTTTAGATGTAATAGTTATGTCCTAATTCTCTAAAACTCTAAACCTGAAAAGATCCTCAATGTGAATTATTCATTTAATTCAATATTAAGTAAGGTTTAAGGTCGGGGCCTTATAGTTAGATCCCTAAATTTTCATTATCATGTTTCTTCATTTTTTGGACGCATATCGGAGCCATGATCATTTTATCCTTTTTAGTTTTTCACCAAGAATGTTAGGGTTTTCTTAATTTTGGTTACATTGGTATGTTATGAGTTTAATCTAATAGGTACTTCTTCTGATGGAACTATGATGGTGTTAGTGATCATTTTTAATCATCATAGTGTTTCTGAGGATGTTTATTCCCAATCTCTCACAAGGGACTTTGTCATTTATTATTATTAAATAGGTAGATTTTGTTCTATCCAACAAATTAATGGAGTATGTTACCTATCAATGGAGTGGTACACCCCCATCATTGAGCTCTGAAAGTGAGAAGTCCCCCAATATTAGTGATTTATCCATCGATTTTTCTTCACATTATTAAAGAGTGGGCCATATAGTCATATTTTTTATAGTTTATTGGAGATGCATGTACTTGTGATAATTCTCCATTTGAGGGGACTTTCATTTTTTTTAGAGAGGACCCTCCAATATATATGTTATATGGTTACATAGAACCTCATTTTTAGATGTTTACCCCTTAGATATCGATAGAAGTAGAGATTTTTGGGACCATTACATATTTTTTAGGATGGTTTCAAGGGGTGATATGCATCTAACATATTACTTTTAAGTATTTGGCTAACTCATCATTCTAAGATGGGTTGTAGATATGGATATCAACTTTATCTCATTTTTTGGTAATCTTATTAAGAATAATTGAGTTACTGATTATGGTTATTGTCTCAATTTAAAATTAGCATGTCACTGTGTTGATTGAATGAATTTTAATTATTATCTTTTGTTTATGGTGACTGTAGAGTGTCCTACGGGGTATTTATATACTCAACCATGAATGTGATTTTCCCATAAAATTAATGTATAATATAGATGATAGGAAGATCGATGATTACATCATTTGATCATAGAGTTACTTGGATGAATTGGCCACATTATATAGTCTGATTTAGAGATCTCGAGTCACTCCCTCTTCTGCATTTCAATTTTTCCATTTGAAGTTGTGGATGGACTTCATTTTGAGCAAGTTATTCATTTCCACCTTTACATTTCGGCATTATATTATCATACTCTGATTTATTCTCAAAAGGTTAATATAGCCATGGTTATACTCTATATAGTGTAATCATTTATTATTTCTCTTCAAATTTTCATGGATATGGTTATGTTTTTATAGGTATATTTTTCCAAGGTGTTAAATGTCATATTTTTAATTTTCATTATTTTTTCCTAGCCACTAGGATGTTGGTTGTGGGATTGGTAAGTAACTATTGGATTTCCTCATCCATGAAGGCCTTTGTAGGTCGATTCAGGAAACATTATCTAATAAATCATTAAATATTGTGTATCAATGACATGGGATATAATAGGTTGTATTTGTGTAATGAATTGTTATTTTGGATGATCAGGATTGTAAAAAACATGTGAATGTATTAGGGATAACACTAAACAGATGAAACAATCCACCAAATTTGGTAAAGTAAAGAGTATGTGGTTCTAAAATATACATATATGCATGTATTCATCAAATGGATGTATCTCTTGTGTAATGATATATTGGTGTAATATCCCTAAAAATGGTGAATTGAGATATACTATATCGTAAATTGGTTCGTGAAAATCATCATTTATGCACATCTTCTTTGAAATTTCCCTTTGAAAATTCTTTGCATAATTCACAATATCTTTTCAAACCATTAAAATGGGAAAAATGATCATAGGATTTTATATTACGAAATAGGTCATGGATAATATAGATTAAAATATATAAATTCATTAGTTACAGAATATAAGTCACTGATTAGTTTTCCCTTTATTTGTCATGGTGTCTCATTTATGTGATTAATATTTTAAAACACATGATCAATTATTTTGAAGTTATTTTTTTCAATTACTGGAAATATGTGAAAATGAGTCAATAACCAATGTGAGGGGAAATGTGGTGACTACAAAAATGATATGTCTAACCCAATAAGAGAAGGACTAGTTTTATTTATTATAATACATTCTTAATTAACTAATGTTTTGAACTAAAACATGAATAAGTATGAATTCATGAATCACCACATGAGAGATAATGTATCAATTGATATTATTATACAATAATGGCCTCCAAATTTTAGTTGATCTTATGATCATTTAATATAAGAACAAAGGATAAATTCCATTTTTATAACCTTATTTGTCAATTGATGCTTTATAACTGAGTAGTATGTGTTGGTGGATTATCCTATGGAAGGATTTTCTAATCAGTAGTAGATATCGGTCAAAAAAATGATACATGGGGAGGATGTTTGGGTAATGGTCTAGAAGGAATTACTATAATTTTATTGAAAAATATTTTCCGCACACAAACTGATATAAAATGGTGAGTGATTTCCATAATATCATGAAAAATTATGACTAATCCATCAGTGTAAAAATATATACATCAAAAGACTTTCATTATAGACCATTATTGTTTTCATTCCCCTTGAATTTAATGTTTATTTATTATTATGTCTTCTTAAGAAATTTCTAGGAAATCCATTGATAATTTGATATTTGTATAACTAAGAAGAAATTGTATGATGTGCCCTAAAGGATGAAATAGAGAATAGTGAATCAAAAGGGTCTCACATGTCTTCTGATAATAAGTAGATAAATAATTTAAATATTATTGGTGTGATGGAAATGCCTCATGAGGTACTGAAATTCCAATATGCCACTTTTCAAAAGTGTGGGAGGAAGCATTTGGGAAATTTCTTGAAGGGGAAAAGGAAATTCATTATGTGTGGGTTTGAATGGAACATAGATAGAAATTGATAATGGGAGGAACCCACCATTGTAATGGAAGAAAATATATATCATATTATCCCTCTTATTATTTTATGATGTTTCAATGTAAAAGAATAATGATGCATTTTGAATAAATTCACCATCACAGGGGAAGTTGATTAAAATGAACAAAAAACCAAACATTCATATAGATAAAGGGAAAAAATATTCGATCATAACTAGTAATGTGGATCCTCACATTGAAATGGTGACTGGTGAGGTAGTTATCCTTCAACAAATGATAAACAGTAATTGATCTATGCATTAAATAATATCATAAAAATTTAGTAGAACTGTTCAAAAACTACCTCAAAACATGTATTTTGGGTTATCATTGAGGATGGAAAATTCATCAATTGATCTGTCACAAGAATACAAATCATCCCCAATCATAATATATAGTATAAACATCATATAAAATATTTTGATACTCCCTTTAGTATAAATTTATGCAATTCATTATATTTATTGGATATCTTAATAAAAAACCAGCATAAATTTTCAAGAGATGGAAATTACACTCTGAGTCGAGAATCATATGCCAATTCTGTACATCCTCAATGAGGAAGATGAATATACACTGGTGTCATCATCTCATGCATGGATATTTTTTCCCTATTATAATGACATAATTTATGAAATGATCAATACTGAGGGAAGCCTAATCCATAAATAAAATACCTTTAATGATGTAATACATTGATTTATTTCTCCATGATTTGTTTGGACTTCCTTATAGATGAGAGGATGAGTTCTTAATAATTATTACAACATGATCACTGAAAACACTCACTACTAAATATATAATGTAATCTTTGTGGATTCCATTACTTCACTATGGTGGATTGTTTTTTGGTATATTATCAAGTAAATGTTAAGTATGCATATATCAGTAAGACTCCTATTAGTATAAGAAATGGGTACGTTGGGTTCATTGTGATGTATTCTGGACTCATTAATGGTTCATTAATGTTAATGGAAATAATTTATATTGTATTTAGGGAAAACCTAAAAAAATTGGTGGTAGTCTTTATAGAAAATTATTTGTCTACTCCAAAATAATTGAGGAAAATGAGGAGTATTTGATTTCTATACGGAATACGTTATAAAATGAAAATTTAAATTTAAATTATATTAAATTAGAGTTATAATTAAATTATATATCTTTCCAAGGGGATGTTATAACATGAAACATGATATTTTTTTATACTTCAAAAACCATATAAATTAATGGATTTCATAGAACTGTATCTATGAAATAAATCCAAAAATTCCTTAGACTATCTAAGTATGATCATAAATATTTTATAATATTCATCAAAATTTAAATCCCAGAAACTATCTTAACTTAGAAGGCAGTCAAATATGTTAGTAAAAATGAATGGTTATAAAACATTATCGCATCTAAAATAAGGTTAATAATTTCACCTGTGTGAATATTACCCAGTTGAAATGAGTGATTTTTCATCTTCAACAATGCATCATATGATGCCATGGGTTGTGTTCTAATTCAAGATGAAAAATCTATATTCAATTCATCATTTGAATTAATGATCCCTATATAAAGTACCAAACTCATGATCTTGAATTTCATTGAGTGATCTTCAGGTTTAATATTTCTTTACATTACCTATATTAAGAAATATGAGACATATATAATGATCATAAAATCCTAATTTATCAATTCACACAAAATAATATTATAATGTACCAATGAAGGTGGTCATATATGATTAAGGATTATAATGGTCTAATCCATTACCATACTAGGATGGAGAACATTATAGTAGACTCAGTAGGTGGAATGGATCCCACAACCATACACATCATCAGTATTGAATGTGATGTTGTCATCATGGATATTCAAAGGATGGATATATTAATAACCAAAGTATATGCATTCATACATTAAAAACATCAACTCAACCATCCATTCTTGTTAGGATCAACAGATATAATAAATATGTAAAGTTTCAACCTAAAATCGTATGAAATGTTTTGATGATTAACATTATAAAAGATGAAGTTATAAGGATTGTAAACTAGATATGGGTCCTATCAAAACCACAACTGAAGAGAGAAATTTTTTATAATGCACAAAGATCATAATTATCTATTAATATTGGAATAACTATGATGTATACAATTTTTATGTAAATGTAATGGTGGTATAAAACGAAGAGGAATATTTCATAAATTTTATCACAATGTTTTTTTCTCCAAGAAGATACAACTGAATGATAAAAGTATATGTTTGTGATGTAACCATTCACCATAACAATATGTGAATGGGAAAACATAACAATGGATTTCATTATAGGAATACCCATGACTCCTAAAAATAATAACTCCATCAAAGAAGTAGTCCATCACCTTACCAAGTATGATTATTTATTTTCAACAATAGAAGATTTACCTCTTAACTAACTCACCATGATATATATATATATATATATATATATATATATATGGGATGTTTTAATACAACATAGAGTGACACTCTCTATTATAACTAATCAAGATCAATGGTTTACAAAGAGGTTCTATGGAAGCCTTCATAAAGCTTTCGATATAGACTTATGGTTCAATACTACTTATCAAACATATATAGATAGCTAGTCTGAATGATCAATTAATACACTAGATTAAATAATGATATCAATTAAAATGTATTATTAATCATATTCTAATCAAAACCATACCCAATAGGAGTTCTCATAGAAAAATAATTTTTTATTATACAATTAAATTGGATCCTTTTGAGGTTATGTGTTGTAATATGAGGTAGAATACAACATATTAGAATGATCAAGGAAAAAATTTGGATGGTCAGTGATCATATCAAAAATCTTATAGATACGACTAAACCCATTAATCGTTATATAAAATTCCAATAAAGTTAATTGAACATCTTTGAATACAATCAGTGATGATACCTGGGGTTTTTTCAGAGATAATTGGATCCATCACATATCTATATAAAATAAATTAATGAGGTTTGGGAATAAAGGAATTATTAGACTTATAAACATAGTCCCCTTTGAGAACCTTGATGGTATCATAGCAGTGTTTTATAAACTGACACTCCAATATATCTAATAACAAGTAGATGATATGTTCCATATACCCCTCGTGAGGATGTACATAAAAAACCCCTCACAAGTAAAAATTAATATTTGGTATCATTATATAATGATGTTTCATATTAGGATTAGGTGGTGAAGATAATATGTGGTAGAGAAAAAGATTAACGAAACAAGACAACTCACCAGGTTAAAGCCTTATGGTAAAACCACAATTTTGATGAAGTGACATGGGAACCAGATTATGTTTTGAAACATATCATCCCTCAACTATTTATGTAGGTGAAATAAAAAAATATACGGAGTTATTTATAAAGGGTAAATAATGTTATGACCTAAACATTAATAAATTAAATTCCCTTTTTAATTGAGTAAATGCGTTTTTACAAAATGATATAACAGAAATAATGTTCACTATATTGATTATTTCGGACTGTATATATAATTAAAAATCTAAACTACCATTACAAATCATAAATATTTTCAATATATTGTTTTTTCATAGTGACCACTAATATTAGTATATTAATAGTAATGATAAATTCTAATTGACATAGTCAGAAGAAGCAACAACCTCGATTAGTATGATCATTCCCTATGAAAACCATTTATCATAGATTTTAAGAGAGATTAAATCAATGTGTTTTCCCTTTACAAATACTAATTCCGGATTTAAAATATAAATCATGACAAAACCCATTTATGGGAGATGATTAGGATCATCTTGATCACAAATGAAACTATGTTTGATGAATCAACAAAATAAAATATCACCATCGCATGACATACCCTTATAGTATTTGAGGTTTTAATAAGTGGATATGTATCAATAGTATAATATTATGAGTTTTAATGATTTTATTTAATAAAATAATTAATATACAAATTATTTTTTATTACTTTTGAAAGGATTATAAAATGAGTTTGATAATAAATAGATTTCCATATGATGGACTAAAAAAATAATTTTTCGGAAATATATAGTTTCAATCAAGACACAATATTCATATTATGTAAATATCTTTTTAAATATATGATATTTTAATAAAATATTAATTTCATGAAATATAAATGATAATATATTTTTTTGAAGTCAAATGTATTTATTTAAGGTCAATAAAATTGTTATTGTCAAAAAAAATTATTTCTAAATAAATGGGGGTTTTTTATTTAATAATGAAAATTAACATATGTACATAATTATTTGGGTAAAATAAATATTATTTTTGAGGTCATCATTTGAAATTTTCCAATAGTTATTCATCCAAATATTTCTATGATTGTTAAAATTTTGGGTAAAAATTAAATACGGTATAAACATATGGTGTGTATATGACATTATAGAATCCCAAAAGTAAATTTATAATTTATAAATAGTTATTATAGACAAAAAATATTTTTTACACATTATATTATTTTTTTTATTTTTATATACCCTCATGATTCATTCTAGTCATATTTTATGTTTCATGTTTTAAAATCAATTATTTATAAACCCGACACACTTAAACATAATAATTTATATTATTTTGATGATTAGAATTTTTAATTTTAAAAAATAAATAAATACAGTCTTATTTGGAATTAATATTGTAAGAAATAAATAATATAGTTTGTGGTTTGTTTTTATTTATCATATAGACTCTAAAACCAATGTATCAGAATTTAAAAAAAAATCCCCTCTCTTTTTCTATATAAATCCACCCAAACATCAATTCCTACATATTATAAACAATTGGTGAACAAATTTCATTTTCAATTCCATATCTAGGTCCCCCATTTAATGTCTCACCAAGATATTAAGAAGATACATACATTCTTTTGAAATAATCCTCCAATGGTAAGGGATCATATCCTCATCTTCCCTATTAATGAAATTTCTTTATATCAATAATTTTGGTTTTAAATTTCATGAGTTGGTATATGATTTATCAAATACCTAATACAATCCTTATGATCATAGGTGGTGAGAGTCTCATTTCCATCTCATTTTCCTTATATATAAACTATTCTGTACACTGATTATGCTGTTGAAATTGTCCTATTATTTTCCATCACAAATGTTTTTTAATTGAAGACCCATACCCATTTTTATTTAGGGGTATTCCACATGTTTTACTACCTATAATTTATTGTGGATTTCTATATATGTAACCCACACTCCATAAAAAATATTTCAAAAGTAATGAAATACATCCATATGATGTGTAAACTATGTGTCGTACTAATGCGTGCATATGATATGGATGTGATGGTTAGTTCATGAATTATATAGCACATTAATGTGTTGGGTATTTTTTTATCACATGATAATATTTATATGGTGAAAAAATGGGTTATAAAAAGCACACAATGGTTTGATGTTTTTTAAAGGAGTCCTGAATTTTTCTCATGATGTCATGTATTATATTTTTTCCACCTGCGTGTGATTCCTTCATTTCATCATTGTATACAATGCTTTAATGTTCATTTATTTTATTCTCAAAATTTTTGTTTCATATTGAGATTTATATTTACTCACATGTATTACAATCAAAATGTTATACTTTAATTATTACCTTAATATACTGTATAGCTCAATTATTTCATATCCTAGTCCCCAGGTTATCCCATGCAGTTTTACAACAACCAGGGGAATTAAGGGAATTCAATATGGTTTTAGTTTATGTCATTGTATTTTTTCATGTTTCAATTATATGTAAAATATTTCCCAAATAAATTATCCCTATCAATAATGTGATGTTTTATTATGTATATATTTAGGAAATTAATTCATAAATAAATTTTATTAAATACATCATTACTAAAAAAATAAACATGAAAATCTCATAATTTTACATTAACACAGTTGAAAAATTCTTCACCAAATTTGGAAATTGTGTCCTCACAATTGTTTATAATGTTTATAGAAGTGTTTATTTCCATAAATCATTTCATTTTTTTGGTTCCCATGTTTCTTCTTCTATCACATGATTTTCTAAAAAAACTATAACCTATTGAATCACATTATTCTTTATAATATTATCTTTGTATGGAATAATTTGAAAAGATTTACCTCATATGAAAGTTTCTCAGCAAATGTACTAAATTGTGTCTCAAAAAATTATATTCATTTGGAACATATATTCATAAAACTAAATCATGAAACATTTCTAATACAAGAAAAAAACTCATATCTAAGGTCACATGATAGGAATCTAATAAAAATTATTATAAGATTTCATATCTTCTCAAGAACCTTTGAAAAAGATTCCACTTTGTAACAAAAAAATAGAAATCATTTCCAAATTTATTCTTCAATAATAAAATGATCTCACACCTAAAATGAATTATCATTCTTACATACAGTTGTATAAATTTACCACCATATCTAATATTTCTTCATATGAATTTTAATTATCTTCATTACCTCAAACATGTCATCTATCAATTCATGTCCCGAAAAATTATTTCATTTAATCATTCCATAAATCATCAATTCAACACTTATTTACATATAATTCCTATAATTGATATATATAATGAACCAAACAAGGTTACCTTAAAACCAAGAACCTGACCAGATCTGTCACATACCCAAATGTCATTTTTGATCCCCACGAAATGGTGAAAAGCACCTGGGCATCGAACAACAAACTAGTGGGAACAATTTCTCACAACCTAATAAAACACATGGAATATATATATATATACACATGAAGTTAGAGGGAACAATATAAATATAATAAAATATATTTCATAACTGTAAGAAAAAAAGAGGAAACAAAATGATTGTAAAAGTAGTCAAAACTCCACGGGACGAGTCCAAATATACAGGACTAAAACCAAATAGTTGGTCCACGTGATGGAATAGACAAACTCCCACCATCTCACCACCTGCTATCTATCCTAGTTGACACGATACCTTGCATCTTCACTATAAAACCTATAATTTCCATACATTGGAAGAAATATAAGGTTTAACTCACCACCGAAGAGGTGTGAATGGTGAGAGATAATAGACTCTGTTGGATACCAAAAAAAGTGTTCCATATCTAGTATATGTATAAAAATTATTTATACTCATTTTAAATATAAAATGGCATGATAAACAGTAAATCTATTTTTTAGAAATCATGGAAATTATATTCCCTTTATCATAACTTTAAAAACAAAAGAAGCTTTATAAATTTCATAAAATATTTAACAAATTATCTTTTTCATATATAATAATGCATATCAAGGGTAAAACATCAAATAAAAGAAATATATTAAACAATCAAAGGTATCAGTGATAAGAATCGATATTGGTCTAATTAGAATTCTACTCATACCACAATCAATTAAATCCACAATATAGTTCCTAGAATACTGGCCTAGTAAGCAAGTGAATACCCCAAGAGTACCCCTCCCCCAATGTCAAGATCATTACCCTAGAATAATGAGGCTAAGAAACATATAAAATCCCCTTGATAAAACCTCCTAATAATAAATAAATGGATTATGATCTCAATCTATACATTCTACCTATGTACCGAAGGACACCAATTTTTTTCATTTTCCCAATTAATTCCAATTATTTTAAAAACCATTTCAAAATCAATTCATAAAATCCATTTCAGTATTTTAAAAAAACCATGTTCATTCCAATTATCTACAACTGGGGAAACCCTTTTATCTTAAAAAAAATCTTATCAACACACAAAAAACAATCATTCTAGTCCCATATATAAATCAATTTTTAGTGGAGGAATAATAATTTATTTTAACATATTCTATAGATGGAACAAACTAACTCAAATATTGTGTTTCACATGCCCGCAAGGGGATCTGTAAATGAAGAAACCCAACAGCACCATTGGAGACTGTATAATCCAATCCACATCCAAAGATTTATGAAATTTATATATCAAGGTATTTAAATAATGGAGTAAACCCATATACCACACGAATGTGAACTCACCACACCACATCCAAAAAAGGAACGGCCTCCAGAATTATATCACACAATGGATCTAAAATAAGACAAGAAGAAAAAATAATTTAAGACCAATCAATCTAAAAACTCAACCCATGATCAATGTTGTGATCAATAGAAATAAATAAGTAGAAAGATCACTCACCCTGATAGATGCAATTAAATCACAATGGTGGTAAAACACCGAACAAATCAATATAGATGGAATGGTATCACAAACACTCACTAGATGTGAACTTTAGATTGATATATTAGGAGAACCGAAAGAGGAATAGGCATCAAAAACCCCCAAAAAATACCAATAACATTCTTACATGGAGAATTAAATGACATATAACTCCTTTACAAATCATGAAATCCAAAATTTTTACATATGAAAAGAAATTAATTCACCTTAAATTAAAATATTTTTATTTAAATAATTCATGGTGTGAAACTGATCATCATGTTATGTAACCCAAATCAATTTGAATCTTGTTCATGGATTGAATCCAGCTACACTGACTTGTCTTTTGACCTTGTTACATAACATCAAATCCTTCTATAGCCTATAAAAAACAGAATTTAAAGTTGTGAGTCCAAAAAAATCTAGGACATCACCATTTTAGGTATCCACCCATTTTCTTATATGCTCTATACACATAACATGAAATGGAAAACCACAATGAGTTTATAGACAAACTAGATAGATCGGTAATGGGATATTACAAAATACCCACAATAAATACTTTCAATTTATGGGATGTCTTATCGATTATGAAACCCTTGGAAAAATATGAGGCCACAAGTCCTTCATTAATGAATTATGTTCCAAAGTCACATGAGTATCTGATTTCTATTTCAATTTTACTCTGATGAACATAATCAAACTCCCAATATATACCCTTACTTGATAGTCAATAGTCTCATATGGTATCTCCAAAACATAAACATCTAGATCTAAATCAATTTCTTCCCATCTCAGAATGTGAGTGAGATCAGGATGGTACATCTTATGCTGAGACATGGGAAACACATCATGAATACCTATCATTTGATCTTGTAATGATAACTAATAAGAAACATTACGGATTTACTCAGTGACCTAAAATAATTCAACATATCATGGATTTAACATTCCCCATTTTCAATTTGATGGTGACCCAACCAAGAAAAAATTTTCCTAAAGGAACTATAAATAATACAGATAAGAAATGCATTTGAGTCAGTCAGTGACCTAAAATGTTTCAACATATCTTGTAGACAACATTCCATGTCTTCCAGGCTAACAGTGACCCAACCAATAAGAAATGATCAATAAATCCAAATCACCAAAAGAAAATTCTAAAGGATGGTTCCATTGATCCATATAATGTTTCTATCAACAATGGGATGTAACCAGATGTAGATGTAAATCAAGAATCTTCCTTGAAATCTAATGTACCAAACATGGTATAACTAAAGATGCATCACCTTCCTCAGCACAACAAAGAGTTAATTTTCATGGGAAACCATAAATTTCCTCAAAGGGATCAATTTTAATTTAGTACTAATAAATGTTGTTATAAAAAAACTCATCTAGTCCCATATTGGTTTCTCATGATCCATTGATGTCCAAGAAACAGGCGCAAAGCATATCCTCTAGGATTTGGATTTCTCGCTATTTTTAAACATTTTTATATGGATGGTATATTATTCTCAACATGAATTGAGTCATATTGCCTCATGGAGACTCCAACATAAACACGAGGTAAACTGAGGATCCCTATCAGATACATTGGAAGAATACTATCATGTAACCTCAAAATATTCTTCACATATAGCTTACCCCTAATTTTTAACCCTAGTTGTATACTTGACCAGAATTAAATGAGTATACATTGTCAACTAATCAACAACAAACATGATATAATTCCTACCTCAAGGATTCGGTGGTAATCCATTAGAAAAACCATGTATAACTTGTCCCATTTCTAGAAAAACCATGGAAGAGGCTAAAGAAAACTAGTGGTTTTCATATGATATTCCTTTATCTGTTGGCTGGTGTAATAATGAAACACATAATCTGAAATTTCATGCTTCATACTAGGCCACCAGAATCATCATATCATGTAATAATAGATATTTCTAGTTTTTTGAAGAATGGGCCATGATGAGACGTCATAATTAAATAAGACTAAAATCTTCACAGATGTCTAAATAAGATACTGCTTCCCAAAGTGTAGTATACGACCTGATGATAGACACCATCATGAAATTTTATCCCCTGCATAATGGCTTCCTCAAATTATTATATGCTTAACCTCCTACTATTGACTCTGAAAAATAGACTCCAAGTGAGATTATGAAAACTAAACACTTCTTAGAACCAAACATAAAACATCTTCTTCAGCATATAGGTGAAACTAAGTAAAATTCCCCATAAGGTTCCACTCTTTCTTTGAATCCAGAACAACCTGCAATGGTATTTTCCTCCTAAGAGAGTTTGAAACGAAATTTCCATTCCTTGAAGTGTAGGGGATATCAAATTCAAACATTTTAAGGTAGTATACCCATCATACTTATCTGATATTCATGTACTTTTGAGAAAATATATAAATCAAACTCTTATGATCATAGAAGATCCGAAACCACTATCCAAAATGATAGATATGCCAACATCATTGTTCATGCATAACTATAAAAAGCATTAAATCATGAGTGGGGTAATCCTTCTCATGAAGTCGATGATGATGACTTTCTTAAGGTACCACATGGTCATAAATCATAAGCACGCATCCAAAACAAGAATTAGAAGCATCACAAAACAACACATATCCCTTACGAGTATTAGGTAAGATCCCAATAGGAGCGGATATAAGTAGTTATTTCATGTCATCCAAATTAGAGTTAAACTTCTAATCTAATACGAGTTTCACCTATTTCCTGGAAGGATCATTCAAAGGAAACACTAGCTTAGTGAAATACATAACAACCCATTCGTAGTGTCCATCATGAGCAAAGAATCTCTATATCTCAATGACATTCTGTGGTTTCTTTCCAAGACTAGATAGAATTCACCTTCTTTGAATTAACTAATAAGTCATGTTATTAAACCATTTTCCCTATTAACATATCTTCTTGAATCCAGAATCTTCATTTTTAATGATTTCCATAAAACTAGGGACTTCTCATAATTTCTATAACTAAACTCAGATGGATCTTGTGATCACACTCATATTTTCAATAAACTAGAATACCATACACAATAACTACATTACATGTGTCAATATATTGATGGAATATATGATTCATCAATTTCATAAAAACTGTAAGAGCATTTTTCATAACCAAAGGAATCACAAGATTTTCATAATGGACAAACATTCTCCTAAAAAATATTTTTAGTATTTCAAACTCCTAAACACTAAGTGGATAAAAACCCAATCAATGATAAATTATGGAAAACCACATTCCCCCTTTAATTGATTAATCAAACCAGCAACATTAGAAAAATGATAATTATTATTAATTGTTACTTAGTTCAAAATCTGATAGTCTACAAAAAAAGTTGAACCATCATCCTTTTTGCTAAATATCACAAGGGATTCCCAAGGAAAAACACAAGGTTTATTGAAAACTTCTTCCAATTGGTCATCCAACTAAATCATGTTCTATTTTATTTCCTCTAGTTCCATGAGGTAACACATTATTGATATTGTCTTCCTACCTAGTACCATGTCATCTATAAAATCAATATATCTATTTGGATGAATTATAGATAATTAATCTTGAAAAACATCTGAAATGTCCCAAATAACAATATAAAGATCAAAAATAGAAGAACATTTATCAGGCTCAATTTTAATAGAAAAAAACATCTGAGGGTTTGGTGGGATGGTCCTACATGACCATAACTCGATTCCCACTACCCCTAAAACACATGAGTGATCTCATCAGTAGTAAGATAAAAAACACTCTAATGATAACAATGAACCTCAGATTAATGATTAATAGGACAACTCATACTGATTATGGAGTCAAACAGATCCTGATTAAGATTGAGAAAATCACCGACCCACTACACATCAACTATCATTAACTAATAAGAAGGACACTAAACACCCTTCTCTTTCCTCTTTCCAAGAGGTTCCTCTAACTCTATTACAAAGGTAATACGTTCCATTTTATGTTTGAGAATATAAAAAATATATATAAAGGAGTTGGTGGAACAAGTATCAGATAATGAAATTTCTAAAGAATATTCAATAATGTTAGTACATCTCACTATTACTGGTCCTCCATCAACTTCTACTAGACACTCATCTGCTATGTGAAATTGATTCACTTATAAGGCATATGACTATAGACCTTTAGTCCTTGAATCATCTTACTGACCCATAATATCCTTTATAGCTAATGAACCCTTGCCGTAATGAGGCATATCCATAGCCTGACCGAAGTTCTATAAGTGATGAATGAATCCAAATCTATTGCACGTCTCCACAGTAATAGGACAAGAATGTCTTGTGTGCCTGACTATGCCACACTGATATCAAGTCATAGGCATAATTCTTGTTGTAATAGAAGGTATAGATGAAGTTTTCCAATGATGCCCACCTCCACCACTCCAGTACTGATCCTTAAACTTCATCCTCCACCCATGAAATTCAAATAACTTCAACTATATGGATGATAAGGGATGTAAAATCCAACCTCGCCTCTCACATCCATATCTTAAATGAAATCCCTAACTACCATATTCTCATTGGGATAATGTTTCACTAAAAATACATGTGATATGATATCCATTCATAAACCCTATAGGTACTTGTGATCCTTCATCTGATAAATCTTTACCAATTACAGAGAAAAATGGACAAGATAAGTAAATCAATTGGTGTATATAGACACCAAATTCACTCTATGTTGCAAGGGAAAGAACTCAAAATACATTTCCAACAATAGAAACTCTAGGAAATATTACTGAAAGAATGTGGTTTTGAAACCATTCTAATCCAATTCCACATGTATTTCTTCTAGGAACATAGAATCCCACCACGCATGTTGGAACCCCTGAGCCAGAATGTTGCACACATTACCCTAATATTACCATGTGTCTCTAGAATGTTGAATATATGATCGATTCAATCCAACCAGTCTTATGGCTATTGTGGTTTATTCATTACATTAACTGATGGTGGATTATCAGGAAGGAATTCATGTGATTGATCTCTCTCTCCTTTATATCCATGATGTACCTCAATAAGTGTATTTTGAACATATTGTACATCCTAATCAATAGCATGAACTTCTCATATGATAGTCTTGATAAGCTTCTGATCTATTGGTAGATTCCCTTGAGGATCATCAAATGCACCCTCCTGAGGAACTCGTTGAATACGTCTCATAGGAATACCACTACACACCAATACATAATAATAATCCAGAAAATGAAAAAATCATAGTTTAAAATAGAAAACCCATAAATGTAAATTGAGATATAAAACCTAAACGAACACTAGATACACATATCCGAATTTCCAATGGAAACATGAGTCTCATCATAAAAAGATCTATCTAAGAACTTATAAAAACATTACTCTAAAGTCTTGGTAATAATATATTCAGTCTAGCTGATGTCCCAGGACCATAATATTGATGATAGACCCCATCAGATTCCATTTTTTAATGAACAAAATGGGTTTATCCTCAAACCTGACACCCAACCCGATCCCTCAATATCCTGAAGGTCATTCTCGATCCCCATGGTATAGAGTCAAGCAATGATGTATTGAACATCAAACATGAAGGATCAATTTATCCCAACCTGATCAAACACATTAAATATATATACACGAAGTAACAATGAACAATAAAAAAATAATAAAATATATTCCATAACTATAAGACAATAAGGGAAACCAAATTATTGTAAAAGTAGTCAAAACTCCAAGGTACAAGTCTACATGTAAAGGAAAAAATCAACGATATATTCAATGTGATAGAGTAGACGAACTCCCACTATTTCACCACTAGCTGCCCAACCCAGCAGATATGAAACCTCACCACCTCACTAAAGTACAATTTTTTCCATGAATTGTAAGATATACAATTGTCTCCACACAACTAATGATGTGTGCATGGTTGTGAGCTAATAGGCCCAGTAGGATCCCACCCCGGGTGTTCCATAACAAGTCTCTATATAACAATTATTGTACTCTCATTTTCAATTAAATAAGGATTGACAAGTAGTAAATTATTTTTATAGAAAAATTAGTAAATCATTTCCCTTTATCATTGTTTAAAAAAATATGGTACATAAATTTGAAAAATTATTTTACATATCATCTTTCTCAAGTATAAACATGAATTTCAATACTAAAACAAAAATGCTAAGAAATAAAAAAATGAAAAGTAATCCACACCAAGAATCACTATAGGTCAGACAAGCAGACTACTCATACTACAATCAATCAAGTGAAAAATTAGATTCCTAGAAAACATGCCTCTAAAGCATTAGAATACCCCATATGGAACCCACCCCCCAATAATGCCAATATATGTCCACTAGAACAATGGGCCTAGTAAATAGTGGAATACACTAGTAGAAACCCTCTCTATTATCAAAGACGAATGGATGATGGCCTCATGCTAATCCATTCACATATCTTCCCAAGGTAACGAATGTGTTCATTTCCACAATTGATTCTAATTCATTTAATACCCATTTCAAAACCATTTCATAAAATCTATTTTAATTGTTTATAATCAATGATGGGAAAAATATTTTTCATAAAAAACTCTTCTCAATGCACATAGAGACATAATGAAAATCCCATGTATAAATAAATTTATAAATCAGGAACAATAAGGTTCATCAAAATAGGCTAGATATGGAACCAACAACCTCAAAACCTGGTACATACATGCCTGTAATGGGATCCATCATTAAAAAATCTCAAAAATCAAATGAAGACCCTATAATTAAATCCACATATCAATATTTTACCAACTTTGAAATCAAGGGGTTGGTGGAATGTAGGAAACCACATTACATAAGTAGTAGAAGATGTCACACAATAATGAAAAAATGAATGGCCTCTAGAATGAGATCGCAAAATGAATCAAGAAGCAGACATGATAAAACACCAATTTTAGACAAAAAAGTCAGATAATGCAACCCATGGTCACTACAGTGATCGATAAAAACAACGAAGAAGAAACATCACTCACCCTTAGAGATTAACCAAAACCATAATGAATATGAATTCTCAAATTGATTGATCCAGAAGGAATGATGTCTCCCAAAATCACCATAGTGGGAATTTGTTTGAGAGCTAAGGATAATTGGTCGCCGAATAGCCACCGAAAACCCAAACAGTACCATAAAACATCCCTTCTCGAGGAATTATAGGGCGTGTAAATATTTACACATTACAAAATACATGGTGGTTATGTATGCCTGGAAATCAATCACCTCGCATTAGAAATACATTATTTCAATAATTCACAATGTGAAACATATCATCACAATGTATAATCATTCATATCTTGACACTATTACACATATTACACCCAGGAACACTTAAACATCACTTAACCTAGTTACACAGGGTGAAATCATCCTAGATACTACATAAAATAATAGTTAAATATGATATTCCTATAAATCTATGACTATACCATTATAGCTATCCTCTTAACTCCTTCTCGGTCCTATTCACAAAATGATAAAAGGAAGGAAATGTTGAGTAAAAATACATACTCGATAGATTAGTAATATGATTTTACAATATATCATTATATGTAATTGAAAACATTAATTATAAGAAAATTAAATTAGTGAAAGATTTTATTCCCAAATTCCATTGTAATGTTTTGAACATTTTAGAATAATTTCATAAATTGTATAAATTATTAGCTCTTATCATCCTTTAAATAGAGGATGGAATATTTTAATAGTTTATATTTCATAAAGTAATGAAATTTGAATAATTTTAAAAAAATTACATGTAATCATGGGATCTTTGTTTGAGACAATATCGAGAGGAATTCCATGTAAAATAATTATTTTATTAATATAATTATGAGAATTATATAATAAAGACATGTTATCTTGAAAAGGAATTAAATTAATATATTTATTTGAATTATTAATAATAACCCACATCACAATGTTACCTCTCCATGTCATTGTTAATATGACACGAAAATAAATGGATATATTTAACTATTTGAACTCTGTTACTAGAAAAATATAAGGCATGACCATAATTGAATTTATTTATTACATAATCATATTGAAAAAAAATTTCATGGTTAACTAAACAATATATCATTCTTTACATCCCACCAAAAATTTTCATGACAGTTTATATACATCATAGTAATAATATGATAAGCATATATAACTACTAGTTTTACTCAAAAAATATATTTTATACATAAAATCATAATGCACACACAATATCTTCTCATATATAATAACAACTCATTTATCAAAATTGAACAGTGATAACTTACCCTTCATAAATAATTATAGATTTTTTCAGAAGACATGATCCCCCTTCTAAAGATTCATAATTCTTCCACACAAAAGTGACTGCACTCACAAAACAAAGGATGTTCTAGCATGTACAATTTCATGAAAAAAATCATTAAATCATTTATTAAAGGAAAATTTTATTGATTTATCAAAGTTAGTGATTAATTATCTTTTATGATTAAATTATGAATTTCTCTATTTTATATTCATTGATAGTAATAAAATATGAAACCATATTCTTAATCAATTCTAACTATCTTCAATATCTCATGATCAACTATTCATCATTGAATATATACATCTAACATTTATTGACAATATGTATTAAACATGTTACTCCATATTAATGGTGTCAAATGATTTTTAAAAGAAACGATTATAACTATTGTCTCATATTTATAAATAGGATGATTTATCTTAGGTGTATTCAATTGTTATGAATAATAAGAAATTGCCTTACCATTCTAAATTACATCACAATGATGTACCTTAAATGAAGCACCACTGTATATTACATATAAATAATTTCTATATGGTATCTTAAAAAATGAATCCTTTAGTGATATTCTATTCAATTCATAAAAAACTTCATCACATTATTTATTAAATTATTTTAACTTCTTTTTTATCATAGTTTGTTGGATAAATAATCGAGTAAAGTTGTTAAAAACATTACATATAAACATGTTAAACGTAAAAAGAAATGAATCTATTTCAAATAATTTTGTATTGGACTCTCTTCCAAAACATAATTTTTATATATATAAATACTTATTACATCTTAATTTTTATTATATCCATGGAAATTAATCCATCTTAGAAAATTCAGTTTTACTAAAATATTCCTAAAATTTATTTCCATTAATTGTTTAATAAATAACCCTAAAACGTTCAGTTGTTCAGAAATAAAAATAATAAATATCTACATGTCATCAACAAGAACAAAAAAAAATTCAAAATCTCTTAGAAAAATCAATTCATTTGGTCCATAAAACATACAAAGAATTTTTCAACCAAAAAATGTATAATAATAAACACATGATTATATTATATAGTAAGAAATGTTGTTTTAAAAATGTAATTATCCTTCACCTTTAAATTTTTTATCTGTAACTATGATCAACATTTTTAAATACTCATATCTCTATATCTAGTCAAATAACTAATCAATGTGAGGAAAAAGAAAAGTATTCTTTACATTCATTTAATTTATTACTATAAAAATAAATAAATACTCATGTAACTCTCATTATTTTTAAAAATAAAAAACAGAGGACCCAATGGTGATGTGATATTATTATTGAATCTCGAATAAAGAAATAATTTTAAGATCTTTTTCAATTCCAAATGCTCTTTTTGAGAGATCTGATAAAGAGTTTTTTATAATTTCTTATCGTCATTGAATATGTCAACAGTAAATTTATCCTTCTAATATCGTATAATACCATGATATTAATCAATAAATACATCCATATACTCAGTTATTACATGAACATAACTGATTTTAGTGATCACATTATTTATATAAATGTATTGTTTTCATCTTACGTTGACACTAAATCTTTCTCATTGTGACTCAATTAAAAGAATTGTAATTCCATATTATGTTCAATAAACATCATAAAATATTTTTCAATGAAATTATTCATAAATTAAACCCATTAAATTACATAAATATAATTTTTTTTCTAATTTTAAAAAGTACTGACCATCCTTAATTTTCTTCACCATAAAAATGGTAAATATGATAGTTAAATTCACAGGTTACGAACTACCATGAAATAAAATATCTTCCCAAAGTATTGGACCAATCCATTAACAATCACATGCTAATATGTTCTATCACATATGGAATGGTGTTATTTCCTGAAATTCACTACAATAGACGTTTTTCTTTAGAGTGAATATGGATCCTCTCTCACATGAATAACACAACCATTTATATTCAATGATAAATGAACCATAACAATAAAAAACTATTGTATTCTAATCCCATCAATTCCAGGTTGATAATTTTTAAGGATATTCCTATCATAGTTCCTTCCTACATCTTCATCCCTATTTTCTCTCTAGAAATACATTTTCAACAGGCATAGTTATAATATAGAAATATGAAAATATTCAAATGTTGAATAATGATAAAAATAAATTAGAATATCATAAGGGTACTTTATTACATTATCATAACCCCTACAATTAACTAAACCATACATTGATGCTAACTATAAAGACATTATACATATTAAACTTGTAAATTTATTTTCAAATTAGAATAAATTTTAATTAATTCAAAATGATCTTATTATATTTACAATTTTAAATAATTTTATCCAAAATCCTATGTAAAAAATACAGGCAATAAAATTTGTAAACTTCCTCTAAAAATATATTTTTTCTACAATAATAAACATTTATAATTACACTAGTCTTGTTTTCATGATAAATATTCCACATTTTCAAAATGACTTATTCTCTATCCCTAATAAACTTTAAAACCTATGATTTTTTTAACAACAATTTGAAGACAAAAAAAGTAACAATAAGGAACCTAATGAAATAATAAAGTGACATGTTATCCCATTTCAACACCATGTGATAATAAATGATATTTTCATAAACAAATACTAAACATTGTGAAAAAATAAAAATTAAATCAAATTCACATCCAAATTTTATCCATAAAAACATAATATGAAAACATAATGAATTATTCATAATTGTGATAGTTTATTAGAAAAACTAAGAACCCATGAAAAGTGTCTTCATTGGAAAATATATTTTATTCTGAGTGGGAATAAATATTAAACTATAGACATTTTCTTATGAAATCAAAATATTATTAAGAAAACTCATTATAAATAATATAAAATTCTTGTAGGTTACATAAAAAATAAAATTCATATAACCATGATATGGTGCCTTACAAGTGTTAAAACCTACATGATCAACAGGATTTATAATTCCCAATATAATATAATCATTACTCAATTTAGTATAGAGATATATCAATTTCACCCATCATAATATCTATACTGGTATCCCCGTTCATTCATAAATAATTTACAAGGACCATAACATGAATGAAATATATAAAATATTGCATCTCCATTAACAAACTAATTAGAATATATTTTAGAAACAAATGTAAAACATTTTAAAAAATTGATACATCTCTTTCCAATAAAACCCAATTTTCAAAACTCACATACCACAAATAAAGGGTATGGTGGTTTTCATTAATGGAAAAATATATTAACAAAGAAAATACTTAGATAAAATATTGTGTGTAGTGGTTTGAAAATAAATTTTCTCCATATTCAAATAATATAAAACTAATTTATCTTTTTTTAAAGATCATCATTATTTTATATACAAAAAATGTAAATAGTTTACATTTTAAAACCTTTTAATGAAAATAAAATTAAAAAAAATAATTCTAATTATAAATAATTTATATATACAAATATATATAGATATATAACATTTATATTAATATAAAAATAAATTAAAATGAATAATAAAATAATTTTTTAAAAGTTTAATATATGTTTTTTAAGTTATATTGTCAACATATATCAATTATATCCTTTCATATATAATAATTATTTTGATGAATGGTAAAATTATTTTAATTATTTAATTTTTTTGTACTATTTTAAGGTTCATTTAAATTTTTTATACTTCATATATCATTTGTGATCACGTTTTTTATTACATCATCAATTCTGTTTGTATAATATTTTTGTAGAAGGTTTGATTCATAATCCAAAAAAACATCATTGGTTGGATGAATATGGTTTAAGGGGTCATTTTTACCTTATGAGAATAAAAAAAGTACTCTTGAAATAATTATCTTATTTATATATTAATTATAATTTTAAATACAACCATGAAATATGGTTATGAAAAATTGTTTACGTTACAATCATTAAAAAGGTAGGTCATATGTATTCATTAGTATCATTTCCATTATTCAATGAACATGGTGTAATGATGGTAAGTATTATTTTATATTCATATAATTAAAATTATATCAAAATATCATTTAACATTTGTATATACAATTATATATACCATCCATGTGATTTGGTGATAAAAAATTAGCTATATTTTATCATGGAGGTGGTAATCTACATGTACACATGAATAATATTATCATTTTTGAGTATAGGGAAAAGTAAGGAATAAATGTTAAAATATATTTCCCAAATTATAACTATTTCCTTTATATAATATACATATTTATATATATACATTAAATACATCATTATAACCTACTATTAAAGGTTATGTGGGAAAATGAATTACATTTGTTCATGAGCCGGTGGTCCACCACACACATGAATGATGGTTTCATTTCAAATTTGATGAAAGAGGATATTGATATCTGTTATTACATTAACATAATAAGATATTAGTATATTTTATAAACTTATGTTATTATTTTAACACTATTGAAGAGTATTTTCAGCATTTGGAAGAATAAATAAAATGTAAATGATTTGTTAATAATTGTTCGTCTCATTTGGGAAACATCTTTTGATTTACAGATAAATCCATATATTCTTTATACTCTACATAATCTAATACCTCTACTATGTGGGGAGTAAATTTGAAAGGTATTTTGGTAAGTATTATATTAATAAAAATTATTTTTGAATTTTGGATACTGGAGGTGAGGGAAGCAATTTTATAAGTGGGGGAGGGGACAAACATTAAATTATTAAAAAGACTAAAATATATTAATTTCATACTCGAGAAAAGGATATCCGAAATGGATCATTAGAAAATAATATCTGATATAGTTTATAAATGTATAAATAAAAATGGATTTATATTTTTATGTCATTTTAACAATTATCATATTATTTGAACCCACCTCTAAAACTATTTTAACATTAACGATATTAAAAAATCACTTTTTTCCCAAAAAGGATTAGTAAAAATTAACTTTAACATGTTATGTAATTCATATTATTATAATTCCCATTATAGAATCAATTTTATATAATTCATTACATAGAAGTGGAATAATTAGATTTAACATTGCACCCAAAAAATAAGAAATGAATAGTCGTTCTCCATAAACAGATGTCTGGTTATGTATATAATGTTTTTATAAAAAAATAAAAACTAAAATTGTTCCAAATGAAAACAAAAATATTATAAAAAAAAATAAAAATCATATTTATGATTCGAATAATTTTTTAAAAAAAATTGATTCTTTGTAAATTTTAAACAAAAATAATATTTTTCAGTTAAAAGTATTATTTTTTACTATTCATTGGATGTTTATTATATTTTATAAAATTCTAAAAAATTAATCCTAAGATAATTTTGACATTTTTAAATAAAAAAAGATGAAAATAAAATGAAAAAAATAATATTTTGAAATTATTCATTATAAAATATTCTAATATAAGTAATAAAATTTATTAATAATAAAACTATCTCCTCATTATTGAAATGTACATTATATTCTTTTAGTGAATACTAATCTATAAAATATAATTGATATAGAGTAATTAGACATGCAAATGTCCTAATTTTACATTACAAGTGTTTTTACCAACATTTAATTATGTTATCATATATGGGAACTCAAGTGGTTTGACTTTGGTTTGGATGGCAGATTATTGTGGATTTTATTATTTGAGGTTTCTCTAAAATATTTTTTGTCTTATAAACGTACTCATATTTTTAGTGATTTAGAATTGTATGATGATTCTTTAGTTAGGATATGGGATTTAAAGACCCAACTGTTATGTTCTAGAATATAATTCTTGATTAGATTTTTTTAACTACCCTAGAGGAAAAATCCCAGATCTATTGTTAAAAACAAATAAAATAATTACTCCCTTAGATACCAAGTTATATAACTAATGGAGAACATTCATATATTTCCATAATTAATAAATTAAACATCACAATGATCATATTTCTTAGAACAAATTGTCTTAGTTTCATTATAAGTTATCTATATAAAAATAATTATTGTGGGCACTTATCAATAATTGAACTATAAAAGATACCCATATAGACATATTGTAGGTTAAAATCATGTTCATAACTTCGAGAATAGAAAATATATATTTGGGTTATTTCAAACACTCATTAGGGAGGTAAATATCACCATTTCATTTTCGGTATGATCATAAGAATTTAAATCATGTCATAGGGGAAAATATACTGTTAAATAAAACATAAAATAGTTATCATATTCCATAATTAATTACAAATGAAATTTTCATATTAAATGATCAATAAAATTCCATGTAACATAAGTTTGTAATGATGAGACCAAAATAAGAAGATAAGTGAAACACATATTCTAATAATATATGAATAGTTTTTCAATATAAGCATAAAAAAAATAACCTAGTTCATATTTCATTGAGGCCCTATACCTATAATATAGTTAGATTGTGAGGATAACCCATGTTCCCTATAATTAATGGTCTAAAAATCATTTACCCACATGGGAATTTCCTAACAACAGGTGCAACCAAAAAACAATTTTATAAAAAAATATACCCTTTTGAGATTTCCAAAAACAACCCATTTACCCTCTTGGACTTGATATAACAACTCGATTACCCATAGGTTCATTGGAAAAACCATATATACATTAATGGGATTAAGATAATACCCATGTATTATTATTAGATCATTAGACATAAAACCCCAACAAATGCATTGGGATGTGATATAAGACCCCACCCGTCAAATGAGGATATCCTTATAAATGTTTTCCACGTGAAACAAAGCAATCATCATAGCATAATGAACCCATTGAATGAAATTGGTTTTGATATCATTTCAAAATGTTATAAAATATAATAAATTCAATAATTGGATTGATGGGAACCAAACAATCAATATCCAAAATATATTATTTTATAAGAGAGTATATATAGTGATTTATGTAAAAAAATGACAAAATATATTTTTTATGTAGATATAGTGTAAATTATTTATAAATCCTAACATTAGTTTTCATAATACCATATTACCATTATAAAAAATAGATGATGTTATGGGTGTCAATAAAAATTATTATCAATAGAATTGTATATTTATAAAATTCAAACATTATATAGAATGAAATCTAAATAATATTGGATTTAAAGAGATATAATTGTCTTCAATAGGAGATATAGTGTTTAATATGGAACTTATTATTATATATAAAAATCAGTATTTTAAACCAAATTTTTTAGAACAAAATTATAAAATTAGTAATAATTATTATTTTTAAAAATAATAAAATTAAAAAAATAAAATTTCACAAGAGATAATATATATTTTGATATCTAAATTAGAAAATAAGAAATTATTGTAATTACCAAAAGTGGATATGGATGAAAAATAATTGTTAATAAAGATATACATATTATTAATAACATTATAGTTTTATGTGAATGTAATTCAAAATGGAGAGTGATTGGAAATAAAAATGTCAATATAATTTGAGAGAGAAAGAAATTTTTATTTAATAAAAACATTTTTTTGTGAAACAAAATAATAAAAATTGAAAATATAAAAGACTATAACTCAAATAAACAATATTTGAGCTAATGAAACCCCTTACAGATTTAGTGATATTTTAATCTAAAAACCATTGAATAACGTTAACTTATTTTGTAATTTTAAATTTAAATAATTTCATTAATGGAATGATAAAAACATTATGAGGGTAGACAATATAGAACATAATATATAAAAATTGGTTGATATGGAATGTGTCATAATGAATAATATTTGAGATGTGAATCCATTGCCTAAACTCTCATCTTCTATGATTTTAATTTATAATCCATTAAAATAAACATAAATATCATAATAATATATTTTATAACATTATTCATATGTATCACCATATATAAAATTCAATTATAATCATTTACAAAACATTTATAAGTTATCATTTTTTTATTTTCACCATTGAATGTTTACAATATTTGTTGCATCACAAATGCATTGAAATATTGACATTGTTCTAGGTTATTTAATAAAAAGATCAAAATTAATTTATTATTCATGGTATGACAATATATAAATTATTAAGATATTTAATGTCATAATTTTATTATATAATATTTTTAATTACGAATCATGAAAATGGAATCAATGATAATATATTTTTCTTAATTATTATCAACAAATGATAGTATATGATTTGTGAGTTACATATTAATATGAAATCAATAGAAACATATTAATTACATAATAATAATTATATATTATAAATATATTCTTAGAATAATCTATAAAGGGTGGTGGTTAGTATTATAATATGTTGCTCATGGGAAGTGACAGTCCACATGGGTAACCAAAACAAGATTAATTTTACTATAGAACTAAAAGAAGGTAGAAATTGATTTATCATTTTAAATATAATAATAATGGTATAAATTTAATATTTCTTTAGTAAATACCATTTTGAACTGGCCATGTTAGTTGGTGGCGAATAAAAATTTCATTCATTGAGGTGGATCTATGAGCATAACAATAGAAAATATTTTCATTTTTCTATTGGAAATGGAGGCAAATAGATAATGATTATTCCACGAGTTTAATAATATTATAGTATACTAATAATAATGATGCCATTATTTTAAGATGGTATAAATGAATTTTAGAAGGAATAAGAAGAAAATGAAAATATTTTTTAACGAGAAATGGGAATTTTTACCCAACTCCTTTGAATAACTCTGCTATAAATTTCTTTAAGCCTTTAGGGTGAAGTATTTTTTGGATACCATAACATATAAAATATATCTATGAGCTTTAAGATCATATTTCGGTATAGTATGGCTAAATCAAGCTTAATTTGGAGTAGTGAGTACTGTGATTGTGATGAGACCCTTTTTTTATGTGAGAGGAGTGATATTTTTATAATAAGAGATGAAAAATTCAATGAAGGTTTCTCCGTATGTAGAATATAATGGATTTGGGTGTGTAATGATTGATTAAATCATAAAACATAGATTTAATGAAATTTTTGTAACATGTTTTATGGTTGTTAAAATTGGATTTTAACTTTTCACCATTTTGGAATCTACCATGGTCAATACTGTATAAGAATGTAATTTATTTTTCTGAATAAAAATAAAATATGCCTTTTTAAATAATTTATACCTTCTTATTAGAATTAGAAAATAGATTTTATTTGATATAATATAAAAAATTATGGAAAATTAATTCAAATATAACAAATCTATGAAACATAAAAAATTTATTAGTGAAATTTAAAACATGACAACAAAACATTCATAAATATGTTCTGAAAATAGGAAATTATGTTTCAAAATTTATAATTTTAAATATAAAATTCATATTTGGCCAATAAAATGCTTAGAAAAATTAAGTTATGTTTATATAAATATGATGTTCTAAAGTGCGATGTATTTGTAAATCCCCCATTATGAAATTGTAATATGAAAATTAATATTTTATATAAAAACTATAAAATTCCATTAAAGATAAAAATTCCAAATGATTCAAAAATTGATATTAATTTTTTCTTATTATAATATTAATGTTAAGTTATTGAGGGAATATAAATTTTTAAAACATGATTTTTTCTTCTTATTATTTAAAATAATTGAATAGTTAAATACTGTTAATATAGTTGTGTTTATGTTAAATTTCACATTTGAATAACTAATTAAAATATATCATTTTAAAATATAGAAATTAAAAATATAGAAATTTTTTTAAAATATCATTATAAATAACTTGTTTTCTATTTTTGTGGTCATTATATTTAATCTAATTAACTTCTACTTAGGACAGAAAATAATATTTCCCTGAATAAATAATTTAATCATTTGAATTATAATATGAAAAAAGATATTAGGCTATTAATTTTATTAATTTGTAAATAATTAATTTTAACATATGCTCACATAACACATAAAATGTATTTTTTGGGAAAAATATTTTTAAAAATTAAGAGGAATTTATTAATTACCTAGTTATTACTAGTGGACATTTGTTAACTTATATAATTTTATATATAATCTATACATTTAATTTAAATAAGTTTTTAACAATAATTAAATAAAATCGATTGTGTAAAAAATTTATTTATTAGTAAAATATATTTTTCTAATTAAATGATCTTATTAATTATGTATATATTGTAACAATTTTTTATTATTATGTTAGTATTAAAAATAACCTTTATTTTCATCATATAGGTTATTCATAATGTATATATCACTATTATAGTTCCCAATCTATCAGTTATGGAATAGAAAATATTTTTAATACCTATAATTTTATATCTATATGTAGTGGGGGGGTTTGTTATATTTTTTTGTGTATGGAAATATATAAACATTTAAATTATTTAAATGAGAATTGATAATTAAAATATGAGGCATTCCATTCTCTAACTATAAAATATGTAATTCTCTCGATATCAATTAATACTCACTAATGAAAATAGAAAATGGAATATATAAAGATAGACAAGAAAAAAGATATAACATATAATGATAAGGTTTCCTTGATAACATTGGTTTATTTAGGAAAATAATTTATTTTCATGAAAAATAGATATTTATATTTTCATTGCCCACAACCATTTGTGAAAATATACTCCATTAGATGGTTTGTAAGACATAGGTTTATCTAGAGATTTAACATTCAGAACACCAATATAATTGTCTCCATTCGAAAAAAGTTATAAAAAAATAAATACAATAGCATCCAATAACATTAGTTTAATCCATTATATGAAAAGGATATCATATGACGTATCATAAATTGACCCCATAATTTCAAAATATAATAATTATTGTTCCACTATGATAGAATTATATCAATTAATAACTCCTTTAGTTTAATATAGGATTCCCATGGCCATATTCCTAATAGGTTCTCTCATCATACTAACTATTTATTACATACCAAAATTCCCAATAAATCCTTTATAATGGTGTTTAAAGGGAATTTTCCACACCAAATAATTTCACCATGGAATGTTAAAAATTTTGTGATGTTAGAATGACTTTTTTACACTAATTAAATACATAGTTAATACTCAAACAACTATATTTATGGTTATTATCCATTGGTGAATTTCTATCAGATACAATATCCATAGGTTTTTATCCAGACATAGATTTCATTTTTGGGAAACAATACACTCAAAACTTTTATAATGATTAATTATTTTCTTATTATTAGGATTATCCCTCATATTTGCACTAATTTTATCCTATCATAATCCCCCAATATAACTAAATTATTATCCAAAACTAACTAATCCATTATGTTTCCACATAATAGAGCCTGAAACCATCTATCTTATATATGGTGATAAAAATACTTTGTATAATTACTATATTTCATACCATGTTATATGAATCCTAGAAAAGAAAGTTATATTTCTATAATTCATACATTACATCTCAAAATAATCACAAAATCGTAAAAACAATATGTTTATCTATGTATAAATCATATTATAAAAATTTCTCATTAATCACATAATAAAAGATCTCTTTCAATACATATATCATGTTATAATAATATTCATAAAATTAGATAAATAAATTGGGTATAGGTTAAACAATAACTAGTGAAAAAATAATCATATATAGATATCTTTTAAGTTTATATGATAAGTATTCTAGAAAATAATACGATGTGAGAAATAGATAATTAAAAGGAAGAGAAAATTTCATCCATTTTACATAAGTCATAAAAGAAGGACATGTAATTTCAAATCATCATAAAAACACCATTTCACATGATTATATAATCATGAGAGAATAATCATATAGAATTTAGAATAACATGGGCATAAAACATTGAAATTTGGAAGAATGTTATTTTAAGGAAATAATATCATTCTATAGTGTGTATTGGTACCAAATTTTTGTATTATATTAAGCTTGGGAGAAATGCTCGTGTATGACATAGGATGGGGTTGAAAAAATATTTACCCTATTTGGATTGGGATAAAAAAAATATAACCTCTTGGGATTGATCTAAAAACTAGTCTTCCCTCTTTAACATGGGATATCATCCCTTATACCCATTTTTAATTGTCTAATAAACCATACACTATTCTGGGATTTGGATCCTACCCATGTACTGGCTTCTTCTTCTTAGATATAAAAAATAACTACTTCAATTTTGGGTTATTATGACCCTAACCATCACATAAAAATTAACCACACATATGTGTACCACATGTTATCAATCAATCACAATATAATTATAAACCCATGTAATGAAAATGAGTTTTGAAACACATTATAAAATAAAACATAAAAAAACATCCAAAATTATTATGGTTGATAAAAAATGAAATCACCTAAATAGATAATTTTCTAATAAAATATATTGGGTGATTCATGAAACAGAATAAAAATTTTGATAGATGTTTTATATATAAATATGGAATGTAAATAAAACTGTAAAATATCACGTGAAAAAAATATTTTAACTTTATTAAAATGAAATATATATAATTGGTATCATTATAATGTTTTTTAAAGAGTTTAAATGAATTTTGTTTCAAAAATAAAATTGAACATAAATATCAATAATGGATCCTTGAAAAGAAAAAATGTTTCCAAAATAAAATGTAAATTGAATGGTAAATCATTTAAACATTGAAAAATCTATATTAATTTAAAATATATTTTTTAAACCCTATATTGTAAAAAGAATAATAATTATTTCCTCTTAAAATTGATAGATAATATAATATAATGGTATTAAAAGATAATAAATAATTTGTTTTCAAAATAATATGTAATTCCCCGACCCCATAAACCCAGAGATGGTGCATTATTTTAATAAATTGGCGTGATTTCAAGGAATAAAGTCCCGAAAGACTGATCATTTTAGTAGTCTTGGAAAATATATTACATTCATGAATGTTACATTATACATTAGAAAATAAAACACAAGATATATGATCCTTTGATAATGTCATTAATCCACTAGATTAACCCTTACATTCAATCATAATACACTTCTTGAAATCATGTGAAAATAAAACATAAGGAAGGGGTGAGCTCAAACACTCACTAAGGATTACAATATAGCAGAAACTTTCACAAATAAGCATAAACATATAAGGGAATGTATAAAACTAAAACAGAAGCCTTTAAAACTTGAACATCATGATAATATAGCAAAGATAAATCAAATAATTCCATTTACTTATTCACATGGATATTCTCCTACTTTAATAATCTCATGTAATATCAATATCCAATTTCATAATGATGTAATACATAATTCCAGACTTCGTAACGACATAGTCATGGCCTTGTTCCAAGACTACAAATAAGATAAGGTCAAGGCCTTGTTCCAAGACACTAGTTTGTCTCATGAGACCTACAAATGCATCTAGAAGCTATATTGGGCTCCACCCGTCCCTTACATAGTCTAATTCATTCCTCATATGAAAAGGTTTAACCATAACATAAACATTCATATTAAAACTAGCATAGGAAATGTCAATAATTTATCTATAAACCATGAATGGTTTAAAAATAACACATCCACTATCAAACATATCATATAAATTTCAATAAAATATGGATGATTTGATTAATAATAATTAAACCTCGACCAAGAATAATATCACGTAAAGGATGTTGACATAGTTGAAAATGATCAGTAAAAATCTTTGAGAGAAATGTCCCTTTTTCTTGAAATCATTTAAAAGTCACATAATTTACAAATTAAGTCATTTAAAAGATATTTTTGAATAAATTGTCCCATAACACTATGAAATTCATGAATGGAATTAACATTTTAAAACATACATGTCCATATAAATAAATCCTTAATACCATTTTGAACACACGGACATTAATGAGAAAGATTTAGAAGAATAATTATTTAAAACATTTAAAAAAATGTTTTAGTAAAAAAATTCCCTTAGAAATACCTTTTAAAATTCATTTATGAAACATTTAAATTGATAATAAATATGTTCCAATAGATATTTATGTAAAAATAACTTCATATAATAAAGAGATTGTGAAATTAACCATTACCTTGCACATTCCATTAGTCGAAGGTACATTTAACCATCATTATAATGACCATAGTATTTTAATAAATTATACCAAAACCATATTCACATTTATTACATCATAAAAGATTAATTTATGAAATTATACGACCCATTTAATAATGATTTCCACGTTAAATTGAAATTTTGGGTAATAATCGCTTTCTTTATAATACTTGTTTTACCTTTTTATTCCTGATCGTATCATTTATATCATGGTTTAAATACTTCCAGAATACAAAACATTATTCATATATCAAATATATTTACAATATAAATATTTATAATTGGTAGATATATGAAATTGGAGGCACCGTTTGTGGAGATGGTATGCCATACGTACGCATAAATGTTGTTTCAGTATTCATATCGCATTGGACGGAAATAAGTGAATAAGATATATGTAAGTATGTATATATATATACATATATATATATATATCCATTAGAATTATTATCTCATATATTACATACTTTTTAATAATATATATTTTTATAATCATCGTTGAATGTTGAACGTGGAAATGAATCTCATCGCGTCGTGGACACGGTAATTCGTACGTACGTACGAGAGACAATATCATTATATTGATGGTAAAATAATATGCAATTGGATGGTATATCGTATATAAAGAATCATTAACATGCTATATTTATTATTTACATCATTTATACTCATTATTATACCCATCCAAATAATTATGATCATGAATAACAAACTACACCACGACTTAGGGACGGTAAGCTGTACGTACGCACATATGGTGTCTTTGTCATTATATGATGGATAGAATAACGAATATGATTTTACAATATTCATAATAACATCACAGTGTATATAAGGTACATGATTTATTATTTTATTATGTAAAAAACAAAGTAAGAGGATGTGGAAGTTGAAAAGAACTTTAAAGAGGGCGGTGAAATTATTACCTCTTCTTCGAGTGTTTCCTTTAAAGTTGATCAAAAGGGCTATATAGGTAGGATTTCTGATCAATTTAAGGCCGGTAGGTTTAATATAAGAAAGTTGAAAAGATATTTGGGAAGGGGTTGGTAGATCCAAAAGGTTTTGGAGGTGTTAAATTATGCGAAGGGGAAGTTCCCTTTTATAAGAGAGGTGATTGTCACTTTAGGAAATGATTAAAATATTATTTTACAATAAAATCATTTTCAGTTTCTAATGGATCTAAAATGAATTATTTAGAGGATAAGGTGAGTATGGGTCGAAAAACTCACAACAATTAGGTTTTAGACAGGTTTAGGTCATCATAGTAACCTTATCTTTTAGATTTAACTCTTAATTTAATAGTTTTACATTTACCAGGTCTCTTTGTATTTTTATATTATATGGTTAAAAACCTACTTTAACATGTATTTGAAAAAAAAATAGATTTTTAAGAATATTATATCAATTACAAATATAGTATTTGTTTTAAAAACTTAGGTATATCAATTTTGACACTATTGAGTATTTAGTTTTTTTGAAAATCATAACAGTGTGATTACTTCGAAAAAAATTTATTTAATCAACCATAACATGTCATATTAACCTATAAAAATAGTTTAATTCATCAAAAGTATAAAATTACTTTTATTTGGATATTTATAATTTCAATTATTTCGATCAACCATTAATAATGTAATTACTACATCATCATTGAGTCATAAATAAATTAAATTATATAATCTCTAAAAAATTTAAATAAAATACCATTATATATGAAATTTTTTATGTTTTATAATTAATAGTTATAGTCGAATTTATCTTCTGAATAAACATATATTAAAAATTGTTTACTTATTAAACATTGAATTTAAATCTTTTAACTCTTCTTTAAATAAAATAAGAATAAATGTCCCAATCATATCCAAGTGGACCAAATGGGGTCATGTTTTATTACTAAGGATGTTTTTGATCGAATTATATTTATCCAATTGAATTAGGATTTGTGTTAAGGTAATTATAATATCATTTTAACCCTTAATTACCATATTTACTTTTAACTGTTGTAAAGAAAAGTCAAATGATATTATTCACCAAAAAATTATTTTCATCATATTAAACCGCATTTTACTTACTGATGTCAACCGAGTCTCTCGAATTTTTGATATTTAACTCACAGAAGTGTTAAAATTATGTTTTATGCAAATTTGTAAATGCTCCTAGAAGGTGGCTAAAAGACGGTAAAATGTTCAATAAAATTTTATATATTTAATCATATTATAAAATGAATCCAATGAATTACTTTGAAAATAAATAGGTATTATGTATATATTTTGACCCAAAATAAATTAAGATAAAATAAATGTTAATTCAAATAAAAAGTCGAATTTAAATAATAACAGAGTGTTTTTCACTATTCATCAAAAATTGAATGTTTTCAGAAAAATACCAAAAATTTACCCTAAGCTATTTTTAATATTTCAAATTTAAAAATGAAGTCTCTTTTACAAAATTAAAAACATTGAAGTTTCATTTATTAATTTATAATTAATTAATGTTTTCAAAACCAAAAAGTGGGTTTTAAAAAGTAAAAACAATCAATATATTGACATGTGTTTATGTCAATTTTAAATTTGAAATTACTTATAATGACCTAAATTATATTAAATGATAAAAATATAACATAATTATACTTTCAAACCATTCAAATGAATAATTTATCACTTAAAATTATTTCAATTAAAAAAGTTTTTTTCAATTAAAACATAGTATTATTTACTATTCATAAAAATGTGAAAGTTATCAGAAATGTACAAGTAATTTATCCAAAAAAAATTTCCGATCCCCAAATCTAAATAAGAATTTAATTTAATTAAATTGAATATATAAAAGTGTCAATTATTTATTTTAAAAAAGGATCGCCATTAAAAGGTGATAAAATTTCATTTTTTAAGAAATACTAATTATATCCGAAAAAATGAATTTGTTCTTATATTATATATAAGAGAAACATAATACGGATGTTAAAATTATATAGAGTATATAAGATTAAAAATGCAGTTAATACTATTCATAACCGCTTTTTGAACGATTAGTTTTGTAAGTTTTGGTGCGCTCGAACACAGTGTTGCGTGTTGCACAAGCCATTGAATTACTTTAATGATATAATGTACTATAAAATATTGTGGTGTTACATTCTCCCCTCCTTCAATAAATTTCATCCTCTCAATTTGAAATTGTTCTTCGAATATAAATGGTTAAAAATAGACTAATACATTTGTGGAAAACCAGCATCGGAAATTGAGTTAATATAATTTGGTATTAATAAGGGGGAAGGGAAATGAAAATGTCACCACCAAATTATGGTCTCGATTATGAAAAAACTACTGGAAATTAGAGACACATAATTAGAGGAAAAACATAAATATTTATAGGGAGTAATTGGGGTCATCAATCCCAAATAAGTGTAAAGTTGAGGGCATCAAAGAAATCAATCTAAGATGAGGTAAAATATCATTGGTTCAAAAAAACATATGGTATTAGGATGCCAACATTTTTTGTTTTAAGATACCTTCCATAAAGATTAAGTGTTAATTTGTTCCTATAATAAGAGGAATATATATATATATATACTTTAAATGTAGAGATTCATCCTTCAACTAATCCCTACCACAAACTAATATTTCACTCCAATAGATAATAGAATTCAAAAATATTCTATTTATCCTAATATTATAAGGTTAAAAAATGAATTTATATTAATTTTTTATAATATTTAAAAAAATAGATTATACAAACCAGGAAATCATGTAGGCCAGTGGTAGGTGATACACCCATGTCGCCCTTTGGTTGCAGGTTCAAGTCTTGCGACTTTTACGAATGCAACGGGATGTCGCCCGACCACCGAGTTTTTTATGAATATCCAAAAATAATATTAAGAAATGATTTAACCTTAACAATTATATCTAATGTAAAACATAATCAATTCCAACCTTTAGACTTATCCGAAATACTTCTCTCCAAAATCAAAGTCCAAAATTTATATGAAAGGTAAACACAATGAAGATCCTTTTTTCCATGTAATAACATTTGAATACCTTCATCATGTATTCTTTTAAAACATAGTAACACCCTGAATTATCATATAACCATATTGATTACATTCCTGCTCCCTTATACCTTATAGAATTCTAGATATACTCTTTATATCCAAAAATATTGCAAACTCCAACAATGATGGAATATACAAATCATTAATCTATTTCAAGATAGTCAAGAATGTCCAATATAATTTATCCAAATATATCATATCTTATTCAAAAATCACTACCTTGGTATCAAAATCATATTAAGGTTTATGTTTCTCTGTACCATATATTTTCCAAAAAAATTAACCTACCATGGAGTCACTTTTCATGGTTCCACACAATCTCAAGTCCTTAATGAAATAGTATTGTAGTACAATCCTTATATACTCTATAATTATTATAACATGTACATCATTAATACAATACTCAAATGACAAAATATTTTATTAACAAGATAAGAACACTTAATCATTCCTCTTCATCTTCGGTAGTATCATAACTTGATTATTGTCCAATAACATCATTTGGGGTATATTCTTATGATTTGGAAATTGATTCGCGTAGTTTCCCAACTCCATGCAGATGAAACATTATACATTTGAATCATTTTACTTACCATTTCAATCTTGTGCTTGGTATCATTTTTCTCCACTCTTATAAAAAACTCCCATTCCCTTCAAGCATTTTCAAAGGTTGTCACGAACTAGCCCGAGTCGACCCTGAACCGGTCACCCAGGCCAGCCCGCGACAAGTCCCAAGAGGCATTCCCGATCCTCCCGGGATGGTGACAAGAACCAAGGGCATCAATAGAGAACACGAGGGAACAATTTCTCCCATATATAAACAATCAAAAAAACAGCGGAAATAAACGGACAACCCAAAATGAATTTATATAAAAATTGAACTAAATATTATTTGTACAAGAAACTAAAAGTAGAACAAAACCAATAACTCAACTGAACAATACTGATGGCCAACTAACTCCATGTGAAACATCTGGTCACTCTCCAACACAGGGATCAAATGTCTCCCAAGGTGATCGAACTAAAGATGAAACCTTCACAAGGGCTAAAGAAAGAAGAAGACTATGGGCGTGAGTATTAAAACTCAGTAGGTTAGCCCGATATTCTATTCCCATTGCACATTTCTTTAAAATAAAAGAATCATCAATTTATAGTTTTAAATTCAAGATATGAAAGTATGGTTTTCAAATGAGGTTCCATGCTATAAAAATTATCAGACAAAAACATCCATGTTTAATAAACAAAAATACTAGAAACAATTTTTTTCAAAGAGGTGAAACTTCAAAATGAAAATATTTTTCAAGAGGGATACTTTAAAGAATTTTAACTTTTAAATAAATAACACATAATACTAAATTTACCAACCAAACACACCGTATTCCGATGGTGAGTACAAAATCACCAATGAGCACTAGTCATGGGAACACCCCTAGGCACAAGTTAGTTTTGAGCCCTAGGTACCTCGTATATCGGTGAAAGTAACCATAATATATATCTGTTCTCATGCACGAGTCACTAGTAGGGAACATACCCATAACCTAGTGGTCCCCAATCATCATCATCATAATAATTTAGTTAGTGTTTGCATTGTCAAACTTGCTATGTGAAACAGAGGCCAACTCCCACAGAATCACTAGCATACTAGTACACATCCGCCCTCCTAGATACCCGAGATTCCCTTTAGTGCTCAATCAAGATACACATATTATCAAATACACATTTAAAATCCAAATTCCATTACCAAACCATAAAAACACAAACATCCCATAATCTTTCTTCACATTTCTTACACGAATTAACAAACCGTTAAATATTTTTGTAAAACAATTTCGTGAAGTGTATTGAGGCTTTGCACATAAAACTCATTCAAAAACACTCTTTATATTATAAAAACACATCAAAACCAAACCTAATAATATTTGGAAGTCCTATAAACCTTAAATAAAATCATTTAATGGACCATAAAACAATCCCAATTGCACAAATTGGTATACACAAGTAAAACACTCCTTCATTTCTAGGAAATGCCAAACGGGCCTTTAAACATTTTCTCAAAACTAACGTTCGATGAAGGTATGAATTTTAATTTTATTAAGGATGTTTATAAACACCATTTATATTAGCAAACAACATTCATAAATCTCTTATAATAATCAGGTTACATATTCAAAACACAACCATTTTCATAAAGATGTGAAACGGTCCATTTTTGGGGAACTCCAGCCAAAATATGTTGTAAACCAAAACCCCACTTGTTTGTAAAAACAAATACAAATTGGAAATCCATATAAGGACCCAAAAATAACATTTATCATTCTTCCAATTCCTTTATTTATCCAAACAAATAACTTTTAAATCACACATCACACATAAAATCCAACCGGGCAATTTACCGAACACATGTCATGCCCTTTTTACACTAACAACTTATTTAAAGTACGTGAAAAGGAATAAAACACCAATTGAATGTCATATTTTCATTCAAGATACTGTAACATGTTAAAAATACCATAAAACAGATTATAAACCTCACAAAATATTTGCAAAAGATAATGAATCATTTAAACAAACATTTGTTGAGAACTTTCATGAAAAAACAACAATACCTTTCACAAAACAATGATTAAACAACCACTTTGCACACCAAGAAAATTATCCAAAGGCTTAAAAAATAATAAACATTTATATCAGTTTAGGAGAATATTAAAATGATGAACTTGAATGATAAAGGCATGCGCAAGGGATATCCTACCTCAAATCCTTGGCGTAATTGAAACGCACACCCGAAATCACCCGCCGCGGGTTTATAAACTCTAAAACTATAAATACCAGACCTAAAAAAACATAAACCCCATCAAAAAAACATGTTATAAAAAACCCTAGGTTGATCAATACTATGGGACAATATAAATCCAACAAATAATGAAAGGAGGGGGAAGAGGAAGGAGAAAGGAGAAGGATTCTCACCTTGCACCCTAGAAATCTCTTCTTCTTCCATTATATATGCAAACTTATAGAGTAGGTAATGGATTGAAACTTCTTGGAGACACTCCTAAGGTCTAGGAAAACCAGGTAACTAAGCTTTGTGTCCAAAATAGTACGAACTAATTGATTTATGAATGATACAATTTACCTTGTCAATTCTGGATGGTATGAGGTATCGTGAGACTATTTTCCCTAATTCACGACCCATATGAGCTCCAAAGAAGTAAAATAGATTATGAGGGTTAGTATAGGGTTATTGGATTCTAGGGGGAGGTTGAAGCACCAAAACATATTAAAAAATGAAAATTATATAAAAGAAACGAATTAATTTTTTAAAATAGGAAATGGGCCCATGGGATAGCCCAATACCTAAATAAGTAACCCCAATTCACCCTTCTTATGAATTTATAATGGGTCCAAAAGAATAAATAAGTTTTAATATATCAGTATAGGAAAAGTGGGAAGTTAAATGGGTGAAAAAGGATGAAAAACAAAAGAGTTATAAAAGAAACAAATTCGGTTTTTAAAACATGAAATGGGCTCATGGTTGGCCCAAATCATGAAGTAACCACCCTTTCTTCAAAAACTACTATACAAACAATGGGGATCCCAAATTTGGGTGGTTAGACATATATGAAACTTCAAAACTCAGGATTCATCTCACAAAATACCCATGAAACGGATTGGTATTTCCAATGGACTGGATCAATAAAAAAGACAAAAAAAAATCCATGTGTGACAATTCTCCCCACCATTAAAGCTTTCCGCCCACGGAAAGCCATAACACTTTCCGGCTGAAAAAAAATGACACCTACGGATTTCATAACAACATAATCCAGCCTCTAATGATAAGGAAATATAAATCACCAACAATGCAACTTAATACTCTTGCCCACACAAAACACAACTCACAACCACGTCTGGAGAATCAACAGAAAGATGAAGCCACCACCTCCCCAACCAAGCCAAGAACCCGATTGTTGGGCCTTCTCTCAATGAACCCAACCATCACCCAAAACAAAGAGAACTCCCAAAAACCAAATATTCCAAGGGAGTCCAGAGTGTACTCCCCACAATTAAGAATCAACTAGAACTATAAATGTTCTTAGGATGAAAATCTAGGAGACCCATGGTGGGTCTCCCCACCATTAGAAACCAACTAGAAACGAATAGACAAGAATTCAACATGAGCTAGAATTGGGCCTCCCTCATACAATCCCTAAAACCCCTCCTACAAAAACCTACTATACCAAGTTAATAGGGTTACAACATGAACATATAAACCACCGACTCCCAAACGGTGGGGACAAGAACTTGGCCAACACATTCAACACAGTTTTGGACCCCCGCCACATGGGGGTGGGAGGGAAGGGGGCCCAATAATTTGGCCACTGAAACTAAAAAAGAAACAAACAAACTACCCAAAACTCTCCACCTATGAATAGGTAACACCAAGACTACACCTAATTTTTACAGGCGGTCCACACAGGAACATTGATTGAAAACCCACATCCATGAAAGAATAACCATAGACACTGTGTGAGGGGTAAAGTCCACCACGCTTGATGCGATAGAGGGAAATTCATAGAAATGAGGAACCAAAAATTAAAATAGAAACTAACTTAACAAAATAGTGGATTAAGGATCCTAATTGAGAACTCCACTCCTCTGTTGATTTCCTAACTGTGTGAAAAGCTTCACTATGAGGCCTATGGATGGAGGCCTGATTCTGGAAGCATTTGCTGCACTGCAGTCAGGTGATAAGGATCACACCACTCAAAAAAACCTCACTTGATCACAAAAAAACCATCATCTAAATAATAAATCATAGATACATATCAAAATTCTGTCTCACTCTAAACAAGGGGCATAATGGACAAGGAATACGATGAAACACATCAACATCACCGAACACAACTGCTCTGTCCAAAAGACTTATCACGACCCAGAAGCACTTTTAATATATCCCAAACAGCTCTCTATTCCAAAAAATAGGTTGAAGAATCATCAAAAGAGGTGGATTCAAAATTTGAAAGGAATCCTTAGGTTGATCAGCAGGAAATATTTCCAATGGAGAATTATCCATGGCCACATCACAACATCAAACACATATTTAGAAACCCAATAAAAATTACACCAAAACCGAGCCACCAACAATATCTCATCTCTAGATAGAACAAGAGTATTAATTCTAGATCACATAGAAGCTAACCAAATAAACAACGCTTCTAAGACATAGAAAAATCAATCCACATAACCATTTGTTTTAAAAAAGGCCACAATTTTCATCTCAAAACATTTTGGAAAAAACAAACTAACTTGGTGGGTTTCCACAGTCACCAATGGTGTTTCATCAAGTCTCACCCACATGCACATTTCCATGCCACCCTAGTCACCCAACCACCAAAACATATAGGCCATACTTCCAGAAATAAATAAAACCATGCTTGTGAGCACCCATGAAAACACCAAAGGCTAAAACAAAACAACACCATTCCAAAAAAATTACCATCATAAGGAACACCAACCACCAAGTCAAAAAACCTTTTCATATTTCAAAAAAAACCACAATTAATTAAGAACCATTTTCATAAAAACCTACCCCTTTTCATTTTTAAAAACCTTTTAAATAACCACCCCACTCCAAACAACCCCTTCCCATTTTTTAAAAAAAAATCAGCAAGGTATATTTTCATAATCCGAGGTCCATTGAGATCAATACCATTTCAACTAAAACACCAACCGATCAAAAACAGTTTCCAAAACTAATTTATCTGATTCAAAAACTTTTTTACATCCCAAAATACACCATTTAAAACAAAGATCCAGAATCACCTTAAAATGATTCACAATTTCAAAACATTTTATTTCATCAAACCACAAGTTTAGACTATAGATAATCCAATCCCTTTAAATCATTTCCACTTCCCTCCTTTTTTTAACTAAAACACAACCTTCCAAAACCATTCTTATATTTAATTTTTGAAAACCCCCTTTTTCACTTTTAAAAATCTACACATTCCTTTAAAACCAATTTCCTCAATTCTCACACATCGATTTTGAAAACAAAAATCCTGAATTCAAGAAAGGTTCAAGAGACCCAAATAAAAGGGAACTAGTGTCGGTGGGTGACTTGACCATATGGTTGGCGTCCATATTCCAAACACACACCAACACAGAGAGACTTATTAGGACCATTCCCCAGTTCCACATGGCTTCCCAAGCCCTGTGAGCTCACCGAGGCCATTAATCAGACTCCCCTTGTCATATCCCAACACCAAAAAATCAACCAGAACAAAGGACACTAATAAAACCGGACTTCCCATGGAAACCCGAGGATTAGAACATAAAAGAGTTTGTGATGATCTTATTGCACTTACCCCTCAAGTCCCAACAATCCTACTCCATCTACCTTGACATCCCCAAAATAACAAGGGAGCTCTAAAAAGAAAGGTCTTCTAAGAGTCAACCACCTCTGATACAATTTTGTCACAAACCAGCCCGAGTCGACCCTGAACCGGTCACCTAGGCCAGCCTGTGACATGTCCCGAGAGGCGCTCCTGATCCTCTCGGGATGGTGACAAGCACCAAGGGAATCAATAGTGTACACAAGGGAATTATTTCTCCAATATATAAACAATCAAACAAATAGCGGAAATAAACGGACATCCCAAAATGAATTTATATAAAAATTGAACAAAATATTATTTGTAGAAGAAACTAAAAGTAGAACAAAACCAACAACTCAACTGAACAATCCTGATGACCAACTAACTCAATATAAAACTTTTGGTCACTCTACAACACAATGATCAAATTTCTCCCAAGGTGATCGAACTAAAGATGAAACCTGCACAAGGGATAAAAAAAAGAAGACTATAGGCATGAGTATTAAAACTCAGTAGGTTAGCCTGATATTCTATTCCCAATGCACATTCCTTTAAAATAAAAGAATCATAAAATTATAGTTTTAAATTCAATATATGAAAGTATGGTTTTATAATGAGGTTCCATGCTATAATAATTATCAGACAAAAACATGCATGTTTAATAAACAAAAATGCAAGTAACAATTTTTTTCAAAGAGGTACAACTTCAAAATGAAAATAGTTTTCAAGAGGGATGCTTTAAAGAATTTTATCTTTTAAATAAATAACACATACTAATGAATTTACCAACCAAACACACCATATGCCGACGGTGAGTACAAAATAGCCAATGAGCACTGGTCACGGGACCCCCCATAGGCACTAGTTAGTTGTGAGCCCCGAGTACCTCATTTCTCAGTGAAAGTAACCGTAATAAATATATCTTTTCGTTCACGAGCCACTAGTAGGGAATATACCCATAACCTAGTGATATCCAATCATCATCATCATCATAGTTTAGTTAGTGTTTTCATCGTCTAACTTGCTACATGAAATAGAGGCCAACCCCCACAGAATCACTAGCATACCAGTACACGTCCGCCGACCTAGATACCGGGGATTCCCTTTAGTGCTCAATCAAGTTACACATATTATCAAATACACATTTCAAATAAGAATTCCATTCCCAAACCATAAAAACACAAACATTCCATAATATTTCTTCACATTTTTTACACGAATTAACAAACTGCTACATATATTGGTAAAACAATTTCATGAAGTGCATTGAGGCTTTGCACATAAAACTCATTCAAAAACACTCTTTAAATTATAAACACACATAAAAACCAAAACAAATAATATTTGGAAGCCCTAGAAACATTTTATAAAATCATTTAATGGACCATAAAACAATCCCAATTGCACAACTTTGTATACACAAGTAAAACACTCCTTCATTTCTAGGAAATGCCAAACGGGCCTTTAAACATATTCCCAAAAATATCATTTGACGAAGGTATGAATTTTAATTTATTTAAGGATGTTTATAAACACCATTTACAGCAGAAATATACATTCATAAATCTCTTATAATACTCAGTTTACATATTCAAAACAAAACCATTTTCATAAAGATGTGAAACGGTCCATTTTTGGGAAACTCGAGCCAAAATACGTTGTAAACCAAAAACCCACTTGTTTGTAAAAACAAATCCAAATTGTAAATCCACATAAGGACCCAAAAATACCATTTATCATTCTTCCAATTCCTTTATAAATCCAAACAAATAACTTTTAAATCACACATCACACATAAAATCCATCCGGGCAATTTACCGAACACATGTCGTTCCCTTTTTAAACAAAACAATTTATTTTAAATACGTGAAAAGGAATAAAACACAAATTTAATGTCATATTTTCATTCAAGATACTGTAACATGTTAAAAATACCATAAACCAGATTATAAACCTCACAAAATATTTGCAAAGGAGAACGGAACATTTAAACAAACTCTTGTTGAGAACTTTCATGACAAAACAACATTACCTTTCACAATACAAAGATTAAACAACCACTTTACACACCAAAAAAATTATCCAAAGGATTAAAAAAAATAATAAACCTTTATATCAGTTTAGGAGAATATTAAAATGATGAAATTGAATGATAAAGGCATGTTCAATGGATATCCTACCTCAAATCCTTGGCGTAATTAAAACGTACACCTGAAATCACCCACTGCGGGTTTATAAACCCTAAAACTATAATGACCAGACTTAAACAAACATAAAAGCCATCACAAAAAGTTGGTATAACAAAACCCTAGGGCGATCAATACTAGGGGAGAATATAAATTAAAGTAATAATGAAAGGAGGGGGAAGAGGAAGGAGAAAGGAGAAGGAATCTCACCTTTCACCATAGAAATCTCTTCGTCTTCCATTAGATCTGCAACCCTATAGAGAAGGGAATGGCTTGAAACTTCTTGGAGACACTCCTAATGTCTGGAAGAACCTGGTAAAGATGATTGGTGTCCAAAAGAGTACGGATTTATATATTTATGAATGATACAATTTACCATGTCAATTCTGGATGATTTGAGGTATCCTGAGCATTTTCGCCCTAATCCGCGACCCATATGAGCTCCAAAGAGGTAAAATAGATTATGAGGGTTAGTATAGGGTTATTGGATTCTAGGGGGAGGTTGAATCACCGAAATATATTAAAAAATTAAAATTATATAAAAGAAACCAATTATTTGTTTTAAGAAAGGAAATGGGCCCATGGGTTGGCCTAATACCTAAATAAGTAACCCAAATTCACCCTACTTATGAATTTCTAATGGGTCCAAAAGGATAAATAAGTTTTAATATATCAGTATAGGACAAGTGGGAAGTTGAATGGGTGAAAATGGATGAAAAAAAAGAGTTATAAAAGAAACAAATTCGGTTTTAAAATCATGAAATGGGCTCACGGTTGGCCCAAATCAGGAAGTAACCATCCTTTCTTCAAAAACTACTAAATAAATATTGGGGATCCCAAATTAGGGTGGTTAGAAATATATGAAACTTCAAAAATCAGGATTAATATCACCAAATACCCATGAAAAGGATCGGGATTTCCAATGGATTGGATCAATAAAAAAGGCAAAAAAACCGTCTGTGACAAAGGTGGTTCTTTCCACAGTTATCACATATTGGAATATCCTTCTTTCCCTTATTCTCTTTATCCATAATTATTTATACCATAATTTTCTTTTCTGGCTTTTCTTAAAATCGATAGGACTCGGAAATAATTTACTTATCTTATTAACACATCATACTATTTCTTAATATGATGATAATACATAACAGTCTATTTCCTTTCTAAATATTGGCTTAATTCCATGAATGATATGATTCTTCTTACTCAATGGATCATGTGTATTGCTGGAGTACTTATTCCCTCTACTGGATTTCATTTCTAAACAATGTCATACAGTAGGTTAGTTTATGAATCACAATGCATAATTCAAAACATGTAAAATACCTAACGTGAATTGAAAGGATTATGAATATGATCTATAATCATAAAAAAATTCTTTGAAGAAGTATTTACTCCTACATCCTTCATAATGGCTTATAAAGAAAATTTGAATTATCCTAAGTATATACCACGGGAGTGTCATAACCAAGATTACAGCAACGCCCATTGTCATGTACCAGGATACCCTGGGTCAAGACCAAAACTCTTTCTCAGAGTTTTCAAACCTAGGTACTCATGTTTCATAGCTTCATCTACCTTCTCGTATCCAGACAGGGATGTATTTCTTGGAAAATTTACAAAATCTCTATATTACCAAAATTATTTGATATTCTTCTATACTAATTGTCAAATTCCATCTTAGGGTAATGTTTTCTAATCAGAGTTTTTCTAAATATAGATTCCAAAGTTATTTCTAAACTTCCTCTGATACCAACTCTAATGCCCCAACCCCAAAAGCCGATAGATGGGACATTATTTTAATAAATTTTTATTATTACAAGGAATCAAGTCCCGAAAGACCGGTCAATTAAGAAGTCTAGGAAAATAGTTTACATACATGAACGTTACATTACACAGTAGAAAATAAAACAAAATAGAAAAGATCCTTTGGGAATGCCATTAATACCCTAGATTAATCCTTCTTATCAATCATAATACACTTCTTGGAATCTTGGGAAAATAAAACATAAGAAAGTGGTGAGCTCAAACACTCAGTAAGGATAACAATATAGCAGAAACTTTCACAAATAAGCATACAAATTTAAAAAAATGTATAAGACAAAAACACAAGCCTTTTAAACATAAACTTCATCATAATATGGAAAAGATAAATCACATAATTTCATTTACTTATTCACATGGATATTCTACTAGTATAATAATCTCATGTAATATCAATAAATAATTTTATAATGATGGAATGCATAACTCCAAACATCATAATCACATAGTCAAGGCCTTGTGCCAAGACTACAAATAATTTTATGTTAAAGCCTTGTTCTGAGACAATAGTTTGTCTCAGGAGACCTACTAATGCATCGAGGAGCTATAGCAGGTTCCACCCGTCACTTACTAAGTCAAGTACATACCTCATATGATAAGGATTAAAAATAACATAAACATTTTTATTAAAACTAGCATATGAAATATCAATACTTTATCGATAAACCATGAAGGGTTTAAAAATACCACATCCATAGTCAAACATTTCACTAAACCTTCAATACAATATGGAAGATTTGTATCACAACAAATCAACCTTGATCAAGAATAATATCCCGTAAAGGATGTGGACATAGTTGAAAATGATCAGTATAATTCATTGATAGAAATATCCCTTTTTCATGAAATCATTCAAATGTCACATAATTTATAAAGGAACCCATTTAAAATATAGCTTTAAATCAAAGTGTCTCATACCACTTTGAAACTTTTTAAAGGAATTAACATTTTAAAACATTCATGTCCTTATAAATACATCCTTAAAACCATTTTGAACACATAGACATTAATATGAAAGGTTAGAAGAATAAATCATTAAAAACCTTAAAATATTGTTTTTGTAAAAAAACTCCCTTAAATATAATTCCTTCTAAAACTCTTTTATAAAACATGTACATATATAATAAATATGTCCCAGTTGATACTTACATAGAAACTACCTCGGATAATAAAGAGATTGTGAAATTAACTCTTACATTTCACTTTCCTTTGGTCGAGGGTATGTTTGCCCTCCTGTATAATGACCAGAGTATGTTATTCAATTATACCAGAACCATATTCATATTTATTATATCAAACATGATTCATTTATGACTTTATACTACCAATTTAATAATTATTTCCATGTTAAATTAACATTTCAGGTAATAATCTCTTTCTTTATCGTACATGTTTTAACTTGTTATTATTGATCTTATCAATTGGATCATGATTTAAATACATCCAGAATATAAAAATTTATTTAAATATAATATATATTTAGAATATAAATATTTATAATAGATAGATATATGAAATTGGAGGAACCGTTTATGGAGACGGAATGTCGTACTTACGCATAAACGTTGTTTCCATTTTCATATCGTATTGAACTGAAGTAATTGAATAAGATATATGTAAGTATATATATATATATATATATATCTCTCTAAAGTAGCATTTTTATCTCATATATTACATACTTATTAATAATATGTAATTTTATAATCATCGTCTAATGGTGAAAGTGGAAATGAATCTCATCGCTTCGTGGAGACGGTAATCCGTACATATGCACGAGCGACAATATCATTATTTTGATGGTGAAATCGTATGTAATGGGATGGTATATAATATATAAAGAATCATTAACATGTTATACTTGTTATATACATTAGTTATACTTATTATTATACCCATCCAAATAATGAAGAGTTTGAATCACAAACTACACCACAACGTGGAGACGGTAAGCTGTACGTACGCACATATGGTGAATTTGTTATTATAAGACAGATAGAATAATGAATCTGGTTGAATAATATTTATAATAACATCATAGTATATATAAGGTACTGGATTTTTTATTTTAGTATGGAAACAATAAAGAAATAGGACGTGGAAGTATAAAAGAACTTGGAAGAGGGAGGTGAAATTATTACCTCTTCTTCGGGTGTTTCCATTGGTATTGATCAAAATGGCTCCTTATGTGGGATTTATGATCAAATTAAGGCCTCTAGGTTTAATTGAAGATATTTAAGGATGTATTTGGGCATGGGTTGGACTAGACAAAAGGATTTTGAGGTGTGAAATTAAGATTAGGGGATGTTCCCTTTTATAAGAGAGGTGAGGGTCCCTTTTAGAGAAACATGAAATATTATTTTATAATAAAATTATTTTTGGTTTATAATGGCTCCAAAATGAATTATTTAGATTCTAAGGTGGGTGTGGGTAGAAAACCTCTCATCCATATGTTTTATCACAGTTTAGATCATCATAGTAACCTTATCTTTTAGATTTAACTCTTAGTTAAATAGTTTTACATTTATCATCTCTCTTTGTATTTTTATATTCTATGGTTAATAAACATACTATAACATGCCAAGACAACCCTCGGTGGTTCATTATTAATATATATGACCTTATCTATGTCCTTTTTCTAAACTTCATATTTTTAGAAATATTATATCAATTAATAACTTAGTATTTGTTTTAAAAACTCAATTATGTCAATTTTGACACTATTATTTATTTGGTTTTTGTGAAAATCATAAAAACCTGATTACTTCAAAAAAAATTATTTAATCAACCCTAACATGTCATATTAACATATAAATTTAATTTAATTCATCAAAAGTCCAAAATTACATTTATTTGTATATTTATAATATAAATTATTTTAATCTTTTATTAATAAGTTAATTACTTTATCATCATTATGTCATAAATAAATTAAATTATTTAATGCCTAAAAATTATAAATAAAATGAAATTATGTAGGAAATTTTTTTAGCCTTATAATTAATATTTATAGTCGAATTTATCTTATGTATAACAATATATTAAAAATGGTTTAGTTATTAAACTTTGAATTTAACTCTTTTAACTCTTCTTTAAATAAAATAATAATAAATGTCATAATATTATCCAAGTAGTCCAAAGGGGTCATATTTTATTCTTAAGGTTGTTTTGGGTCGAATTATATTTATCCAATAGAATTATAATGTGCTTTAATGTAAATATAATATCATTTTAACACTTAATTACCCTATTTACTTTTAACCGTGGTAAATAAATGTCAAAAGTTACTATTCACCAAAAATTATTTTCATTATATTGAACCACATTTTACGTACTGATTTCAACTGTGTCTCTTGGATTTTTGAAATTAAACTCACAGAAGCGGTAAAATTATGTTTTATGCAAATTTGTAAATGCTCATAGAAGGTGGGAAAAAGACGATAAAATGTTCGATAAAATTTTATATATCTAAACTTATTATAAAATGACTCCAATGAATAAATTTAAAATATATATTTATTGTGTATCTATTTTGACCTAAAATAAATTAAAATTAAATAATTAATTATTTAAATAAAAAGTCAATTATCAATAATAATGTAGTGTTTTTCACTATTCATCAAAAATTGAAAGTTTTCAGAAAAATACCAAAAATTTACATAAAGCTAATTTTGATATTAATAATTAAAAAATGATTTCTATTTTAGATAATTTAAAACATAGATTTTGTATTTATTAATTTAAAATTAATTCCCGTGGTCAAAACCAAAAGGCGTGTTTTTAAAAAGTAAAAAAATTCAATATATTGACATGTGTTTATGTCAAATTTAAATGTGAAATTACTTATAATGACCTAAATTGTATTAAATGATAAAAATATAATATAATTATACTTCCAAACAATTCAAATACAAAATTTATCACTTTAAATTATTTATATTAAAAAAGATGTTTTCAATTAAAACATTGTATTTTTCATTATTCATCAAAATATGAAAGTTATCAAAAAAGTACCAAACAATTATCCAAACATAATTTTTATGCCCCACTTCTAAATAAGAATTTAATTTCATTAAATTTATTGGATAAAAGTGTCAAATATTTATTTTAAAAGGGGTTCTCCATTAAAAGGCGTTAAAATTGCATTTTTTGAAAATTAATTATTCTATCCGAAAAAAATGAATTGGTTCTTATATTATATATAAGAAAAACATAATATGGATGTTAATATTAGATAGACTATATTTAATTCAAAATGAAGTTAATACTATTCCTAACTGCATTTTGAATGGTTAGTTTATTAAGTTGTGGTGCGCTCGAACTCAGTGTTGCGTGAAGCCCAAGCTATTGAATTACTTTAATGAGACAATGTACTATGAAATCTAGCGTTGTTACATAATATATGAAAACAATAGTTCAAATAGAAAATGTAGATATATAATAAAAATAGACGTTAAATATTATAAAAATTATTCTTACAATGATAAAATTTTATGGGATTTAAATTCATCAAGGGGGAGTATATGAATTAAAATTTTCAATTTCCCTAGATATATATATTAAGTTTCAATTTAATGCATTATTATTTTGGAAATACCCAAACATTAAATAAAATGTTTAATAAGAGACATTATAACACAATGAAAAAAGAATTGTGATAATAAATTCTATTATTGATTAAGTAACACATTAATTGAAGAAAAAAATTAAAAGTAATGTTGATATTTATTTTTAAATATAATTATTTTTTTGAATTGTGTCATAAAAACATCCATAGGTGAGTATTTACACCTCGTAACATAAAACCAATGGTTAATATTGAAAATGTCTTAATAAAGGAAATTCAAGTAGAGAACTCATGTCCTTTAGTGTCGTATTCTATGAATTAAATATTCTCACTACCATAATAGTCATATCTATAATACTAATATAATAAAATACTAATATTCAAATCTATTATATTATATACCCTTTAATTAAAATAATCAATCAAACATTTATTAGTTAGTTATACATTATTTTCATAATCTGATGTTAGTGATTTTGATTATTTCAAGCATGATTTAAAATATCTACCGTCATCCATGTTGATTAATACCAAGATAAACCTTAATATATTATAACATGAAAATAGAATATTCATTATATTTATTTATAAGGATATAATTTCATTCAATTAAATTTTTATCCATAATTTTTTAATACGGAGCATGTGACGAACTTGTTTCAAAAATTTGTTATAATAAAAAGAGTGAATTTTAATAATGTGTTAAATTTTAATAAAAATAATAAGGACACAAAATCATTTCATAGTATTAATATTATTTACAAAAATTTATTTATAATTATCTAACTTTTTTTATAATGAAAAAAGAAATACAATTATTTAGAAATTTAAATGTCTGCACATATACATGGACAACATTTTTTTCAAACGATATAATGAAGATAGAAATACATTTATCATTTTAGATTCATAATAATTTTATCAACAACATATTTATACACTGAATAAACCCATTTAAACAATCCATTTTTTGGTTATTAAAAATAAAACATGTTGTTCATGGAGGTTGTTGTCCGTACATTTATATGGATGATGTTTTCATTTTTTTAAAAGTCTAAGAGATGAATGATGATAATAATTATTCCTTAAATATAATTGTGTTTCATTATAATAATTTTTCTAATTTTATTATTTTATGATGGTATAATATAATATAATTTAGAATAATATAGAATATGAACATATGAATGAAAAGAAGTGACATGGGGAATTTTTATTGTACTTCATGGCGTAAAATCATTAAAATTTGTTTAAGCCTTTCAAGGGAATTTTTTTTGAAACAATAAAATCTATGTGTTATCTAATTATTTTTAGGATGAATTTTGGTACAAATTTTCATTCACAATGGAATATTGTGTGTGGAGAACCTTGTTGGTGAGGGGAATATTTAATTTTTTTGTGGGGTTAAATTTTTTTAATCATATCAACTCATAGAACATAGCTCCCAAGGATTAAAATAAGGTATATGTTGTTCGATTAGGATGATCAATTCCCATACCACAATTGATCCTACATTGTGTATTTGTATTTTTTGTCAAAAAATTAATAATTGATGAATCAATTTATGTTAATATAAATTGATTAAGATGAATAAATTGTATGTGAGTTAAGGTGTTACAAATCTTGGTTAGTATTCTAGTTAATGTATTTGTTCATTTAAATAAGATCCATCTATATGAAGTTCAGAATTAAATTGTTATATTTTGGATAAATTTAATTATGTGTAATGATTTTTTATTTTTTTAATGCGTTATGGATTTTTTCCATTTATCATAGGAGAGTTCACATTATTTACAATATTAGAACCGGTAAATTCCATGAAAATAATATTTTTTTTAATGAAAAATTTGTAGAAGGACTTGATATAAACCTATTATTTCATGAGGCTATTTTCAAAATATTTGAGAATATTTTTTTGGAAGAAATTCCTTCCATAAAGAGTTAATTTATTCATAAGTATTGTTTGACTATTTTCTAGGATGTTATTTTGAATAAATTAAAAATTCTTTTATAACAATAAGAAAAAAATAAGGCCAACCTTAGCCAGCCATGTAGGGATAAATCAACCACATATGGGATAATTATGTATAATTTTTTATCCATCACAATAATAGATGTCCATTGAATTAGGGGATAGCACCTGGAATAGTTGGTATGATGAATTCATTAATACCACCCATTTGGAGCACATGAGTGTTCATGGAATGATCAATAGAACCATTGGAGGGAGTTGAATGTATAGTAAAATGTTGTGTATTGAGTCCTTTTTCGTCTGTGTGAGGTTTATCTGGCTGTTAACCACATTCATGTATTAAGAAGATAAAGATACATGATGTATTATAATGTAACACCACCGCAAATGAAATTTCAATTTGGGTTTGGAAAAACAATGTTACTATTAAAATAATAAAACAGTTTTGGATATATCACATGAAATTTGAACTATTCTTTATCTTCTATAGGATCAATCCACATTTATCATAAACACCGCAAAAACAGTAGTTTCACATCATGGATTCTATTCAATATAAAACAAATACAATGAAATAAAATTCACATAACAAAATGTGCTAAATATCATGTGAACTATTGTAATTTATGATGATCAAAATATGAATGAAATATATTTATTTAATGGAAGATATTTTTTGAATAATGAACTTCGATGGAATGAAAAATTAAGATACAGAAGACTATTCATGGATCTGAGATCATAGATGAGATTTGGTTATGTTTTCCATGTTATCTTCATTTCATTCACTTGATTATTTTTCAATAAAGAAGTGGATCCCTTTTTATTGGTTTGAAAATATTATAATTAATTAAAATATATACACAAATAAATTTAATTTAAAATGCAGATATCATTGAGTATTTAAATTCATTTGTTGATAGGGAATATTTTTTGTTGAATTTAGGTTGGTTATTACATGTGGTTGAGTTGGTAAAAAGTAATAAATATTGTAGCACATGATCTGATAAAGACTCTTAGAAACTTGATAGATATAATTTTCCTTCATGAAAACAAATCACTTGTGAACAATTATAAAGATTAAGTAAGGCACCAAAATCCACTAAACTTCATAAAGATGACCACCCACTCATTTTTTCATGAATAATATATCATGTACAATGTTATCACGAATTAATAATGATATTATGAACCTCCATTATCACATGAATAAATAGTAGATATTCTAAAATTCATAATCCTTAATGAAGTTCAATAAAAATATCACAATATTGGTTTGTGGGAAGAATTAGAAATTGTGTTCTTTTTTCATAGCATGGAAATCAAGAATAATTCATGAACTAGTTCATGAAAAAAAAATTAAAACATGAAACATATAGTTTCAAATTGGAAAATATATATATATTAGAAAAATATTTGATAAAAACACAATACATTTTTATATTGAATCAAGCCATTTTTAGAGGGATGAAAATAAACAAATTGCAGGGAGGAACACATAAATTCTAATTGTGAAAAAAATAATCATTTAATAAAAATAAAAAATACATGGTAATATATATATATAATAAGTATAATGCATATAATGAATCAAATATAATATAATTGAGGTGATAAAATTATAATATTTTATCTTTTCTATTGAATATTGGTGTCCTATCATTAATATTTAATATCACTTATTTTATATTGATGTTCAAATATATATGAACATATATTCATCAATGTAACATTTTCTTACAATTATTTGTGTATTAGAATAATTTGGAATACTAGTATACACCATCATATTATTATTATTATTAATGAAACAAAAGATGCATCCTATGAGAATTAAAAAGATATTTTATTGAAAACATAATTCTATGTGCGAGTTAGCACTTTTGATTTATTCATTTTTACAATATTGATCAAATTATTTGGAGTATGGAGAATAAGACCAATGAGAATTTATTTATCAAATCATGTTGAGAAGGCTGGTATCCTGAAATATATGTTTCAATTTTTTTATATTTTTTAGTAATTGGATGGTTCTAGGAATATGATTAGATGGAAACATCCTTACTCATTCATTCCTTGAAAATAAAAAATAATAAGTTATGTCAGTGGTAAAATAACCACACTACACCATGGTCATAGACATCCACATAGATGGAGAACATCATTAAGAAATACTAACTTTCCTGGTGGTTTATAGTTTTATGTAAATGGTCTTTAACTATATCTGAATAGTAAATGAAAACCATTCACTGAATAAATGATAAATTTATTAAGAGTTTATATATGTTTTAATTTGATAAAATATACACGATACTGATTTACCCATATTGATTTGTTTATCCTAAATTTAATCAATAAATTTCTATATAAGGGAATTGTCACCCCTCTAATTGGATTATATTATATGAAATTTCTTAATAATATGATTAATATTCTTAATTAATAATTTATTGTAAACATCAATATTTTTAACTATTTTATATCACAATTCTATAAAAATTATGACCTTTATGAATAGTTATATGAAAGAATTGAAAAATATGATTTTGAAATCCATGTTGGATAAATATGTTGATAAATTATTTTCCCCATGTTGTAAATCAGAGAGATAAAGGTCTAAAAGGAAATTTAAATATTTGTGGGTTCATTCCACTATCGGAGAAATTGGAAAAAGATCAACATAATGTAGTACATTATACCCATATATAGTGGAGGAAAAAAATAGTACACAAAAAAAATTCATGAAGATCCAATAATTAGTGAGAGTGATTATATATATGAGGTGTTAAATGAAAAACCAATTTCAACATTTATGAAATTTTTTATAATAATAAAAAATAATGTATCTTTTATCTATGGCACATTCAAAGGATTTTATTAAGATATAACAAATCATGAAGAAAAAAAATTAAAACATATAATTTTTTAAAGATATAATGGAATCCCATGTTATGATCTATAATAAAATTTAAGTTAATGATGTATAGAATGTTGATCATGAATAATGGTTATCATGTTTTGAATATTTGTGTCTAAAGAAAATTCCTATGAAATATGATTCAACTAATAAATTTTTACAAAAGTACCATTCATTATATGAAAGTATAAACCTGCCATTAATTACATGAATTCCAAAAATGATTTCAAATAATATATATCAATTTTATTGATATTATAATATAGGTGAAACATTAAAAATCCTGATGATGAGGTTATGCGGATCAATATTTAATGTGATTATTTTTTGAAGTCAATGGAAGATGAAAAATTAATCATAAAAATGGAGTGTCATAACCTTATAATCAAATAGGAATATATATAAATTTTTTAGTAAGACTCGTTACATGATTATTAAAAGTATAGTTTTTTACTTCAACATTTGTAGACACACAGAATTATACGAATTAACCCTATAATTAGAGAACTGTAAATTTTTCAAATAATAAATTTTAACAATGCAATGATCTATCTCATTGGTTATCTAAAAGGAGGGTACATTCCACTACTGATAATAATATCTGTGAAAAATTCGGCATTATGAAAAAGTATGATGAAAAATAAAAAATATTAATAAATTGTATAATTAATGGAAATTATGGGATTGCAACTATAGTGATAGTGAATAAATTTTAGTGTAATTTGTTTCCCTAATGAACCCCATAAGAAAAATTAAACATATAAAAATCATCAAGCATACCAATATATCCATAATATGATCAAAATTAAGAGATAATAATTTTTAGCTATAATTCATGTTGTTAGAAATTAGGGTACATTGATGATGATTTTTGGAATAAAATGTCAATATCTAAAAATAAATTCATGTGTAAATTGATGGTAATAAAATAAGTTATATAGATAATTACATTGATGTAATAAATGAATCCAACTATTATAAAAATGGTTGAAATTTAAAAGAATAATGGTATTATTTTCACTTTATTTGGTAATGTATAAGAGGTTTGAATGTGTAAATCATTTAATAATACACTAAATCAATAAATATTAAAATTCCATAAGAGGTAAATTATAGAGAAAAATAGTCATTGGTAAACAATCTAGAGGAATGATCTATAATGAAAATTTAATAGAAGTGTATGAAAAATACATAAATTTCAACCTTGGGGAATAAATACATGAATATAAAAAGTATTCCTACACTAAATAAAATTAGATTCATTTTTTTTTTGAAAACTTAGACACATCATGGATCACTATAAAAAGGTTTTAAACATCACGGAAAAAGAATGATAGATTATATACCCAAATGAGAGGCCAATCCAAGATAAAAAAACAAATTGGATATTGTGGTAAATAGTAAACCTGAGAACCCATGTCAAACTCTGGAATGTATTTTTTATATTCCATTTGATATAATTATATTTTGGTAAATGGCTTAGAGAGAAGGAGAGAGATGAAAATGGAAGAAACAAGGATAAGGAAATATTCTCATGTAAGGATGAAGATTCCATTAGATGAATGATGAAATTCCTGAGATTCTGAAAACATTTGAGGAGAAACAAATATCAGAATACATGTGATGAAGGTGTAATAAGGTTAGACACATCTCAAAAAAAAATTCTTTATATATCTACCTCATTAAGAGATAATGAAAACTATATAAATAATATAATAATGAATGTTCCTTGATATCTGGTGTTAAAAAAATAATTCCAAAAAAACGTTAATTCAAACAATGTCAGATACACTATACAACTCAAAATCTCAATAAAATCTTGAAAATCTAGCATGATGTGTTCATAATAAAATGGAGTAGAAAAGAAAATAGTTTTTTGGTTGAGAAAAAAAATTCCAACCTATTATCTCTCACATAAATTAAAAATAAATCCACCTTATTCCCATATACATTGATTTCTCATTACTTGCATTTAATTAAAGGTGGTGAATTTTTTTAAGGTAGAATTTGTGTTGAAAAGTACATATTGACATATCTTTAATATGGAATATTCATTCTATTATTTTTTAATGTATACATCTATGTTTTAGTTTTTTATTTTTATCTAGGATATTATTGTATGAATAATTTCATAGATCAACCTCAATAAATATAATCAACGTGTGAATGTTGGTAAAAATTGTAATCACCATTGTGGATAAGATCATTATAATTGGAACTAAAAAAAATTGGCATTATGAAATAACTAATGAAATAATTCAACATGGTTATGTGAAAATATGGTCACCTATTTGGGTGGGTGAGTATCCAATGATGATCATAGAGCCAAATAATTCTTTAAAATTTTACATCTATCAAAGATACTTATTTGAGAAATTATTTATATGGTATTTGGATATAAATAACTCCCCTTATTCAATATAAGTTAAATAAAGTTGGATCTGAAGTCATAGAATGATAAATGACATAATGACATGAACCAAATAATTATGAATAATTTCTAGGACTTATTTCATTATAATTACCTTTATATTATAGTTGTACATTCTTAATCGATATATTGAGATAGGCATTTCAATTTTAGGATAAATATAGAATGAGATTTTATTCTTCATAATTGGTATCAATGGATTTATACTAGCATTGTATCAATTGTAATTATCCAATTATGATTAACAAATAAATTGCTGAATAATCTCTTGGTATATAAATATGTTGTGCTATATTAGATTTTTTTATTTTGAATTGAGAATGCACAACATTGATTTCTAAATTTTACTATCATATTTTTTAAACTAGTTTATCACATATAAAATACTATAATTCCATAATTGATGGTGCATTTCTTAACAAATAAATTACATCATAATTTTTCTTGTAGTTTTCATTTTATTGTAATTATGGGTGGTATAAATATAGTAATATGAGATAATACATGAAGAATACCATATTCACATCTCAAGTTTGAGATTGTTTTTTATAACATATATAGTGAGAGAGATGGATGATCCTTACTTGTGTTTTTGTTTCACTTATTCTCAATAAATTAGTGTGTGTTTATTTCCTTGATTTCAATATAAATTAATGAAGAAGAATATCGGGGAAGTTTATTGTGATGTTCCAATGAATGGAAAGTAATATAGTAAAGGTATTTTAATCTTCGGGGATTATCCATCCATAAAAAATCGAAAACCATATATTTTATCTTTTATCATGTGATTTAATTGTAACTGTTGTCAAACTATTTTTCAAGATTCATCACAATTTATAATTTCATTATGAGATTTACATAGATGAAAACATTTAAAATGTATTGACCATGAAAATATATCATTTCATGATGAAATTTTTAGTAGAAGGCCATAAAATAATCCAATATTTCATGATGTAATTTGATGAGTTATTTAGAGATGTTTTTATAATAATATTTACATGAAGATGTAATTTATATTTAAATGATTATTTTTTCAGTATTTTTCATGATATTATGTTGAATAATTGAAAAGATCTTTTATATGATTATGCCAAAATAACTGGGTCAACCATGTACACCTGGGGAGGGCTAGCTCAAACACAAATGGGATCATGAAATACAAATTGGGATCCATCCAATTCATGGGATACCATTGAGGTATTAGAGAGTGCATTCATTGGATGAAACAATGTGGGAATTCATATCAACCATAGGGTGTGCACATGTGTTCATGGTGTGGGAATGGGGTGCATAGGAGGAATAATAGTGGATCATGAAATGGTGTGGAATAACATGTGTGGGGAATGTGCATAGTCTGTATCTATGTAAAACGTGATGCCTTCTTGGGTGTTTGAAGAAATGTGATGTCATATTTAGATATTATAGAATGGGATAATTAAAATAAAAATAATAAACCAATAAAAAATGATTTTATAGAATTACAATATAGTATATAAGAGAACAAATGAGTTCTGTTTTAGGTGTTACATGTGAGCTTCATTTCATTAACAATATTATTTCTCACATAATAAATGAAGCCACATTTTTTCATCACATTAATATTAATATTGGAACTATATACATGTGATTTTTTTATTTAAAATTATAAAATATTCAGGAAATAAAAAATCAATGATGGAAATGGAAAATTTTCATGGAATTTACAATAGTGAATACCTGGGCTAGAGGTGGTGAACATCCAGTATAATATTGATATACCGAAGAAGAGATCCAGTATTGAAAACATTGAGAAAAAAATTTCATCATGGAAATAGTGTATTCATGAATAAATGGGATATTGAAGATACTATTAGCAAGCCATCTATCTTTATGATGCAAAATTTTCATGCAATCATGTTTTCATAAATGAAATTATGTGAACATTATTTACAATAAGGAAGGGATATCATGTGAAAATTCATCATTAGACGGTCATTATAGAGATGGTATACAATGAATAATACTTTATAATTATAGGGATTTAGATCTTATGATGGGTTTTTTAGAAGGATTAGAACCCTTGTTCTCTTTCACACCCTGTAATATTCACATAAATTGTTCCCTAGTTCATGAAAAATGGGGAATATTATGAAAAAATATATTTTAACAAAGTGATATATATATAGAAAAAATATTGTCAAATTGATATAACCAAATTTTAAGTAGAAGATAAATTTTTAATTAAGGAAGAAAAATAATATTTTGTGTGATGGATTCCAATATTTATAATCATGAAAAGATTTTCATGAAGAATATATAAAATACATTCATGAAATATTAGATGTTAGAATTATATTTCAGGTGATGATTAAATCATAAATTAATTGTATGTAAATAATTAAAAACATTACATTGAGTATCAAATATTTAGAATTTGACATAGTATTTTTTTCATATAAAGTTTTTTTTAATGTAATATAAGAAGAATACATTTTTGTTGAGATTTTATTTTTGGATTATTATTTTGAAAATGATATTTTTCAGTCCACCTATATGGGACATCTTGATTTTATTTTCACTCATCAAAAGGAATAAAAATCCTACGAGTTTATTAAATTTCTGTGATATCTCAGTGATTTATATATTCTATACATCCTTTTTCATTGATTAAATTTTATGGTGTTAATATTATTTATTAGAGTCATGTTAACAAGACCTTGGTTATACCATGGATCACATCATGTGTATTATATAGAAATCATATTGATTATTCTTCAATGTTGTTTATTTTATTTTAACTTGTTGGTTCTAGAGAAAAGTACAAGGTCACACCCTAGGATATGTTTTTATATATAATAAAAAATTGATTTTTAGTGGCATTATAGCCACCATACATTGAGTATGTTGTAAACTACATTTGTGGTGAAACTCTCTAAAACATAATGTTCTTTGTGATTTCCTATTTTATGTGTATTCGTTTTAACAAAATATAAAGTACAAAAGAAAACAATTAATTGTATATGTGGTGAAGGTATTAAAAAATAATTTATGTGATAATGTAATAAATATTCATCCCACATAGATTCATCCACATATCAGTGTGTTGAACATAATTTTATCTTCATATACACCCTTTTTGGGACAAGAATTTTACATGTTTTAGTTCATTTTAACATTGATTTAATAATTTTACAATTTCAATCATTTACTATGGTAACAAATTCTAACTAAGTTATTTATTATTATTCATAAAAATAAAATGGAAATTGTCACATAAATTAGAACATTTAAATCAATATTTGAAATCCATTTTAGGTGATAAAAGGTTTATAAGTGATTATAATATAATATATTATAATAAATGTATCATGCATAATATAGTTTTTTTGATAAAATATGACATGTCTTCACAAGTATTTAACAATTATCTTTCAATTATCAATATTATTTTTATAAATATAATTTTTCCTAAAAAACATATTTATTCATGGAAAATAGTTTATAACATTGTTTTTCAATCTTATAAACTAACGAAGACATTAAATCCACAATATTTCATAATGATTTATTATTTACCCTTTATTAAAATTTCATGTTTTTTAGAAAAATACCAAATAATTATAAGATTAAAATATTGTTAGGATGAAAATAAAAATTATGTTAATTTTTCAGAATCATTTTCTAAAATTTAGCGATTTAACATTTTAATGGAAGCACAACATATATTTAAAACTGTTTTAAGAGAAATAGTTTAAAAATATTAATTATTCTCTTTTTTATTTCCTACTAATTACTAATTGAGTGTTAATATAATATTGTACATTATTATAAATCACATTAGAATTTTTTTCATAAAATATTTAATTTTAGTTAAATTACATGAAAAGTAGACATCATTTGTGAGAAAAATATCATTAAAATTAACCATTTTACCATTATCGTAGTAATTATCTTGATTCCTAGAATCTTATTCTTTTCACTAAAATTAAATTACATATATATTTAAAATTATGAAAATTAAGATTATAAATTTTTTTATAATTTTATCTGATGGATTTTGTAATTTTAATAAACCTATGTTTTCGGTAATCATGAAAAATGCCTAAAAATTATTTTTTATCAAAATTAAATCTAAAAAGTATAAAATAATTTATTAATTCCCAAGTAAAAAACAGGGTGGCTTTAAAAAAATTTATTTTTTTATTTTTTTAGTATATTTCATTTAAATAAGTATTAACACAAAAAAGTAATAAAATATATAGTGGAAAAATAAATTTTCATTAAAATATGTTTAATTCTCATAAAATGATGAAAAAACTATTTAGTTCTATAAAATGTATTCTATCAAACAAAATGTATTAAAATTTCTTTATTTTATATTATAGATATATTTCATAATATTATTTCCCCTATTTTAACCTTTAACATGAAAGCTATATTAAACCATTTATATTTACTATTAATAATTTTATCTTAATATATTGTTGTTATTTTAGTATGTTTTTGAATGTGAAGCTATCTATTAAAGACAATAATTATTTAAACAGAAATGAAAAGTAGAATACTATGGTGTGAAACTTATTTTTTTTTGTTCTACAATATAAGGAATAAGTTTGGAAATGATAGTAATGTAGGTTAGAGGAAATTGGAAATATAATATGAGAGACGTCACATAAGTTATAGAAATCCATTTTTTATTATAGATTGATTGATAATTTATTAATATGGCTTTTAAAGATTCATGTTCTTATTTCTATTAAAAAATTCCGAATTTTACTGATTTATTGTGATCACCTATCATTAATTCTTACACACTTCAATTTGGAAGAAAATAGAATGTCAGAAATCCATAATTAATTATTATATATCTCATTTTAATTAATCAATTATGTTTGGAATGATGAATGTTTTCAAGGGGTTTTTGGATTTCAATAGGTTGAAATGAATGAAATGAATTCATATTATTAGAACACATATTGTTAATGATCTATGAGTGGCTTGGAAATTGTATAGGGGTTAATGAATAGTTTGTAAGGTTAAATGAATTTTATAATAAAAATAATGAGGGTAGTAAATGTTATACACGTATATATGAAAATTATTGCGGAAAGTTTATGTTTATTATGGGGTGGTTAACTTTTTATTTTGATTTTATTGTTATAATATTTTTGGTTTTTCATGGATCGTGATATCATGATGTGTGTTCATTGTGATGTGGTTTTTATATTGTTCTTATGGTTTTGGAAAAGTGAAGTAGTTGGGATTTATGGAAGTTTAAAATATATGACATATGATAGATCTTAAATATTATATTCTAATGGGTTATAATGGATCTCAATAAATTTATATTTTATGGTGGTGATAGATCAATATAGGAATGTACATACGGGATATAATGGGATTATATTATAATTATGTTATTTTTTTTTGATTTGATTAGGTGTTAGAGGAGATGAAATTATATAGGGGTTGTGTGTTCTAGGAGGATGTCATGATGTTTATGTCCTATAAGTTCATGATACCAATATATTATGTGGATATGAAGATTAGGATAATGTGTTTATGGATGTGAGGAGGATGTAGATATATAGTTATGGGTGGGTTACGTACATAAATGGGTAATTGAAATAATATGATTCTTTTTTTTACCTTACACAGTAAAATTATTTTTTCCAAATGGATATATGGTGGCACCATTATATATATATATATTGATATTTTCAGAGGTGTTGGAATTGGTATTTTTTATGGAAAACTGTGATGTGTGTATGTGTGGTAAATGGTTTTTTTGGGAATGGTTTAATAGTATATTCTATTTTGATGTGGTTTTATTAAATAATTATAAATTAGTTAGTGTGCGATAACATCTTGGATCTCTACAAGATTTTGTTATAGATGTCTACGGATAAACACATCACAGGCATCTAAAATTTCAGTCTCATTTTTATTTTATTTATTTTTGGATAATTATATTATTGATGATATTTCATTGTTACTGGTAATGAAATTATTTGGAAAAAATTATTAGAGATTATTTTTAATATTGTTTGTAATAAATAAAATGATCATAAAATATACGGAATATTAAGATAATTGATTTTATTTCTTAACGGTTTTTCTACAGATCTATGTGATTTTGTTTTTTATTAATATAATTATTTATTCATCATGAATGTAACTTTTACATGGATGATGACATGATTAGAAGGATAATACAAATATTTACCACCCCCCAATTCTTACACCACCATTTTAACTAATTATATTAATGAATGGATTGATGGTGATTATAATAGGTAATCAGATAGTCCATATGGAGTTTTATGGGTGGTTAATAGTCTCAAGAGATTTTTTTCATACCGCTTTTAATGATTATATAAATGACGTACATGTGACACAGGGCCTGTGGGATTTATTTTTAGAATGATTTTGTAGAGTTGATTAATTGATAATATTTATTAATTAAAGTATATTGTGATGGAAATTACATTTTTATGTGTGTTTTAAAAATTCTATTTGATTCACCAACTCATAGAGTATAATATGTAAGCATCATGGGTAACCCACTCCATTATTATATGAATACTAGGAGTTTTAGTGTGGTTATTCATGATAATGGGCCATTGGCCTCCCTGAAATTTCATTCCCATTGATATTTTTTAAAAAATTATATTCTTTAATCAATTTCTTCATTATTACATTCCCAATATACATGAAATGGTTTCAACTTCTTATATATCTACTACTCTATATGATTATCAATTCAGGTATGTAGGGGTGACAAATGTCTATTTGGATTCTAGAAATAATGTTTCATCCTATCATTAATTTCTCATGGACATTATAGTATTTGAGCTGTTGTATTAACATTCTATGAGTGGATTCCCCACTATACATTTTTATGTTAGAGTGATTGACTCAATAGGGGGTTAATTGAGTTCTCAATAAAAATTTATATTCAAGATTATGTTAAAGTAAAATCACTTATATAAAAATAAACTAGCGAACTTACCAGAAAAGATGATCGATACACGATCTATCATTTTTTTAATATTTCATAAAGAATGATTATGTCTCAGTTAAAATATTGTTTAGATTAATATAACATTTAAAATTAATTTCTTTAGAAAAAATTAAATATCAAAAATATTAAAGATTAATTACCAAGAAATCATTTTGTTGTTTAAAAAAATGATGATTATTGTATTAAAAAAATTTACTCAATGACATAGTATAATAAAATAGAGGTTCATTCTCAATGTGTGATACAGTCCCCTCCACTTTTTAATAACCTGAAACTAAGAAGATTATAAATATAGTCAAATAAATCCCCAACCTAGATTTGGTTTACAGTCAGCAACACCAAGCCTTCCAAGATAAAAACCCACTTCCACATTTATTCATGGGATGTAAGAATAACACAAGTAACACATGAACTTATTTCATAAAAATAGTGGGAAAATATTGAGGATGAATAGAATAACATGTATTTTCTAGGAATGTTATAGAGATTGTTTGTATTCTATAATAAGAAAAATCCACACTTCTCAAAATTAAAATTGATAGAAAAAATATGAATAGATAAATCTCAGTCTAATGTGTTTTTTATGTTTGTAATCCTCAGATCAAAATTGGTTAAGACTATGTGCTTTTTTATAGAATATTATTTCTTAATAAAGGGTCATAAAATTCTGTTGTCACTCTTCAGTTGACTTATGTATAATGTCTCAATAAATCTCGGTAATCGGTTGTGTGATTCTTTGTTGTTGATCATCACATGATGTAAATCATCAAGTTTTTGAGAATTCACAAGGCCCAATTAGTTGTATATAGTATCTGTATTTTTTTACCCAAGTGACATGCCTTCACGAATATATAGAAACTCAATTTGAGGATATCCAGAATCCTTGGATCAACATTTACTAAGGCTTGAATAATTGTTCAAACTATCCAAGAATAGATTTACCTATTAAGGTATTCAATCCAATGTCCTTATAAATACACATTAATAAGAAGATGGTGGTGGCTCTCCTTGGGAGGTGACTCTACAGGTAGTGAAAGTTACCCATCATTTCCTTCAATGGTGACTCACCTCTTGAGGTAGGTCATCATATCGATAATGAGGACTCAGCCTGATAGTAGCTCATTTTGGTAGTATCAGTGACTCGGTCTGCCGGTAGATCATCTAGGTGTTAATGGAGAATCAGACTAGAAGTAGCTCATCATGCCAGTAATGGTGACTCTCATATGGCAGAAACATTGTCTCCTAACCAATTGTGATTTTCCATGATACATAGTAGAAATATCATAGAGGTAGTCTTATCATAAAAAATCATATCATACAACATGTGAAAAATAGCACTAAAATATTCATGGATGTTGATAATTAAAATAAGAGTGTCAGACACACTCTATACAATGAGATACCAACATATTTAGATTTCTAGATATTTTTTTGATCTCAGTTCCAAGTCAGGAAACTTCTGTTAGCATGGTTTATGTCATCATTAAGTGATACTTATGTAAATGGTTCCATTCATCGCCAACCAATTCATGTTTATGATGATGAATATGTGTGAATTAGGATACATTCTCCAAAATAATGGATAGTTGAGACCAATTTCATTATCTTACTACAATATATTACTCCACAATTTACTCTTAATAAATAGATAACTTATGGGTGGGTTTAGGCATGTAATTTCATATTATTCCCATTGTAAATTTCTCTAATCGATGAGAATTGGATAGTTAGGTCATTTATGATTATGAAACATTTATGCCAGATCTCTAAAAATTTTATTGTTTTCAATTAGTTTGGGTATCACATTTCATAGTTTATTTGTAAAGATATATATTACAAAAATACTTCTGTCACTTTTTTCTTGAGATGAACACTTTTAATTTTCATAACAGTTATGTCAGGATTTAACATTGGGATATGTATAAAATTTATAATATTTTTACCTTGGTGATTTTTATAAAATATTTTTTTCTATGTCTAAATTCTAGATTGATCCCAAAAACCCCTAACTAATTGGAAGTGTTACACATGATAGAGAAGTGATAACAAAGAAGAAATGTCTAACCTTGTATAATTATACAATTTGATTATTGGGTCCATAAATATTGTTATGATGTTATATTTGAAATTTATTTTAATAAGAAAGGGTTATTTACATAAAAAAACATCCCATAATGTAAAATCATTAAATTATTATTATTTTCAACAAACCATCTCAATTAATATGATGGTTCATAATATTTCTGTTTGATCAAAATTTCTATCAAAAATAATATTTTTGATGGATTTTAATGTATGGATCAATTAATTTGAAATCAAATTATTTTTTATACAACTCAAATTACAATTGATATACTATTTGGGATATATTTAGAAATTATTATAAACTAAAACAAAATTTGTAGCTAAAGAAATTTTTACTAGAAAAGAAAAAAAAGAGTTAAATTTTTTTTTTTGAATAATATACTAAAATTTGTATTTATATAGAATAAAATAATAATAGTGTAACTCAAGAGGACAGTGATCAAATCCATGTATAATAAGGAAATTTAGTCCCATAATGTGTGTGTGTCGTCAAATATAATCCACCGTTTATTAATTCTACTTCTCGTAATCAATATCATATTATTCCTTCTTGAATTTTATATCTTACTACTCTTTGGACGGTGATTTAAAAGTTACATCATAAGCTCTTAGCCATGCATCACACTCTAAAAAAATTATGGAAATCAATTCTTCAAGATCTATCTATAATCTAAATGATTAAATGACTTCCCTAATATAGTAACAACCTAGTGGAATTCCTCATCAAATAAAAACCATGTTATACAAGTGCATGAATTACAATAAGTGAACATTTTATATTATTAAATATATAATAAAAATAATAATTTAATTTTTCATGGATAAAAATTCTAGTTTGATAGTATTTTTAATTATTTTTAACATACCATGTCAAAATAATCCTGGAATTATTTATTAATATTTTCCCATAAAATATGTTATATTGAATAATAGAAAATATAATATTAACTTATTCTAAATTTTATTTTTAATATTGTGTAATAATATTTATAATTAATTGTTTCTTGAAAATTAAAGATTAATAAATAAATAAAAGATAATTTGTAGGTAAAAATTGATATTATTTGCAAACCCTATTTTAAGTGCGTAATGTTTTTCCTCTTTAATTATTTAATATAACCACAAAAATCCTTTATTTAATTTAATCTTATATATTATAAAGAAATATATATTTAATTTAACAATAATTATTTTTATTCTAGTCATTGAGTTGATGTAATATCATCTTATGCTTGAAAAATAAAATTATTGAAAAATCATTTTTCATCAGGTTTGTGGTTCTGTTTTTAAATTAAATTATCCCATTTATATGCTTTAAATTTGTAAATATGGGTCAATAAATTTTAATCCTAATAATAATAAAAATTAATATGTTCAACTACATTTTTGTTCACAATTAATAATAAAATAATAAAAAAGTATTCACTCTGGGTAAGGGTATATTAGGATTATCGTGGGTTAATCTAAATAGATAATAATTTAAATAACCTAAAAAAATTATTGAATCTCTTTAGTTTTATGGATTTATACCTTTTCTATATCACCATAGAATATGAATAATTTTAAACCCATCTTACTATGAATTTTATGTCACAACCTGTCTCAATAGGGATTGAGTAACAACTACCACAATCCCGCCTCCACAGGCCATGGATTGGCAACATGCATCGAAAGGAATAACTAACATGGGAGGAATTTTCCTAAATAACTTTTATGCACACACTCGACCATAGTAATAAATAATTTTAGAGGGGTAATAATAAAACAATGAAATATCTATAATGTAACCATGCATATTAAAAACCTATAGGGTGTACATGTGTACACCAGTGAAAATTCAAAGTAAATATGTGCCCAACTAGAATAATGTCCCAACTAGATGAAACTATATAGTAAATGTTTTGAAAGATCCAAGATCCTAATCTCAAATATCCTACCACAATACATAGTCTAATACACCATGTATCCCAAATCTCCTTTGTACTAACTAGAGACATGTATTTTAACTACCTAATATATGAAACGTGTAGAAAAATCTCATACATGAGTGAGTTTATGCATACCCAAAAGGACACCCTGAAATCTACAGCGAGGGTACTATGAAACACGATAGGAAAAAAAACACAATATACCACTCAAACAATAATAAGAGGGTAAAAATTCTGAGACATGGATATATATATATATATATATTCTCAAACCAATGAAACCAAAATGAGAGAGGAAAAATGATCTTTATATTACCGCCCAACCAAATAAGAGTTTCATCGGTTCTAGATGTACATCAATGATGCCCAACACATCACATGTCTTCTTAGTAGAAATACATGCAAGTCACATCACAAATCTCGACTATTTCACACAGTTTAGAGTTGTAATCTCAATGTATATGATGCATTCCTTGTAACATTAGGAGGGTGTCAATCAATAGTCGTTAGAGGACCTATTCCTTTCCTGTTAGGAGAGTGACACATTGATGGTTTAGGACAAGTGTCTTGCCTTCTCATGAGTGTTACACTCCAGTTAAAGGTAGAGGACCCATACCCGTCCCAGTTGGAGAGTTTCACTTTATTAGTTCAGGACCCATTCAAATATACCTCATGAAGGGTTCCATATAGATAAAAGGTAGAGGACCCATGCCATGCCTAGCTTGATTGTGCCACTCTTATAATCAAGGACTGATGCACTCAATCCATTGGAGGGTGACACTTGGTATATAGGTAGAGAACACATTCTGTATCAAATTATGTGGTTATGATATAATAGTTAGGATGTGATATATTCCCATTCCCATAGAGAGTATATCACTATAGTGGTCAATTTAGAACATATAACATTCCTAGAAAGAGGATTCCACTCTGATCCTTTTGAGGTTCCCACCTTATCATTGTCATCATTGGGAATCACTTAAATAAGATTCACACCTGGAAAATCTCACACCATATCTAAAAACATAGAGTGGAGGACACGATAACGTTATACAATAAAAAATATTCATGGTTGCATAATCGTAGAAAAAAATATGTGTCCAAACAAAGGATACATGAGAGCTTAATTATTCTTTAGAGGGGTAGAAGTGAAACATGGAATATGGGGAGTCCTGCATAACATTTTTCCATATCCTTCTACTTCTTGTGTCCCTGAAGTTACACATGTTACTACCCATGTATATTAACACTACATGTAGGTGTACTACATGACATTCATCAAACACCAGGGGTCGTGCTTGTTCACCCTTACTATGTCTTAGTATCCTTGCACTGTCAAAGTACATTGACACGTGGCCCATGTTTAGCCGTTCTCCTACCCATGTACTATTGGAGTACACATTGGGAAACCCATAAAAGAGTAACACTATAGACATCCAAGCATGATCGATATAAACATTACACTACGTTTTTGTAATATTTAAAACATTATAGAAAACAGAATCTCAAATACCATATTTTATTAGTTACATTGGAAACATGGAACACAAACATCTATTTTAGTTTAAGATAATCAATTCTTCCCACATAGATCATTTCCTTTAGTAATCATACTAAAAACATTATTTATAACATGAGGAAGAGAAACATAAGATTGGGGTGAGCTCAAATTCTAAATAAAGGTAAATAAAAAATTGTGTCATAATATCATAAACATAATGGTATGAGAATATGATCCTAAAAAAATATCATACCCTACATATCAGAGATCATATACTTGGGTAATGGAATAAACATTCTAATTTCATAACACATGAATCATATAGAAGTAAGGAACGTAATCCATGAATGATAAAATATGAATAAGACATATAATTTGTGGTATAAACATAAGTATATAATAATTATTCCCATTATAGTCAAGGAATCACTTTCAAACCATCTTAGTTGTATGGTATCACTCCCCATACCATCTTGGTAGTAATGGTTCACATCCATTATCATCTTGTATAACCATAATGGTAGTCGTGGATCACATACATAACCATATTGGTAGTTATAGTTCACTTTCATAACAACCATGTTAGTTGAAGATCACTACTAATAACTTCGTAGTCTATAACATGAGATATTAATCTTTTTCAAATGCATAGGAGGGAGATATAGGTCCCACCCATATCATAATTAAACAATACATTTATATTCCACATGGTCAAAAACAATAATATCATAACCCATTAAATGAAATGGGTATCATTAAAAAGTAATAATAACATTACTTGTAGAAAATAGATAGGTTTTGTAATCATTTCATCAACTAAAAACTGGTGAAAATAAATGGGTTTCCAAAACATCACTATGTAAAATCCAAAATCATTCATAAAAATAATATGAATAGTAATATTGAACTCTGACAATGTATGTCGTCATAGATGAGAAAGGGTTTTGAATGATCACATGGAACCTAAATTTTACTCAAAAATAAATTTTTAAAACATAAAAAAAATTCAAAACAATTTTATTTGAAACAAAATTGAAATCACATAAATTAACCTTGATAAATCATTTAAATTATTTATTAGTAAAATATCATTTCTTCTTTGAAAATTTTATTTTGACACATAAATGCTTTTGAAAACCCATTTCTTTGAAAATAATCATAAGAACATGTAAAAAAAGATTACAATCCATTAGAAAAAGTTTTCATTTCAATATATATAAATTAGTATTGAAATCAATTTTATATAATTTTTCTTTGAAATTGATTTGAATATATCTTTTAAAAAAATTTCTTGAGGAAAATAATATTAAAACATTTCAATGTGTCCCATACCATTTTAATAATAATATCTATGAAATAAAAACATTAAAATAAGTATAAAATATAATGAAAATAAGGATGTTTCTAATATAACATGTAAAATGGTAGTATATACACCTCATAAGATAACATAGCTGCAGAAAGAAATGTGTCTCAAAGACAGAAATTTGAGACAAAACAACCTTACTCATTTGGTTACTTTGGAAATATAAATCTCAATGAAATATAGATAAAATAATATGTAAATTCCCATAAATTTTTGTAAAAAAAATTTAATGCATTCATGGAAATTATTTTCACCACAAAAATTAAATGAGTGTTTTATATGGAATATATCCCCCCAAAATAACAAGTGATATCATGTTATCATAAAACATTATAATCAGTACAATCATATGCCCTACGAAATGAATAAAATGTGATAGATATTGAATTATGAAAATATTCAGCTTAAGACTCAAAAAATTCATTAATAGGAAGTATATACACCATGTAGTGAAAAAGGTATTGCATGAGGAAGGTGTCTCACCGAATTAAAGGTGGGACCAAAATCCATTACCTTAAGTTTGATCCCTAATATATGTGTACAAAAATCATGTATAGTTTTTTTCAAAATATTATTAACTTATTCCATAATAATAATAATAATATATGATTTCATATATAATTCACCTGTGACTTTATATTACCTATTTATTAACAATTCCAAATTAAATCAACGTTTCATGGAATTTATTATTTGTTTATCATACGTGTTTTCACTTGTAATTCTTGATCCTATTACATAGGTAATAATATAATTTCATCCAGAATGAAAAAATTGATTTACATTTCATATATATTATGAAGTAAAAAAAATATATAAATGATACATGTACGTAATGGAATACACCATTCTTGGAGACGGTAAGTCGTACGTAAGCATTAACAATGTTTCTATTTTCTTATCCTACTAAATGGAAGAAGGTAAATGATATATATATATTAGTCTCATAGAATAATTATGGAATATAGCTCATATTTATTCATTCCATTCATTTTTATCATCATTCTTGATGTGGTTAATATGGTAGATGAATCTCATAATGTCGTGGAGATGGATGGTTGTACATATGAACGAGTAATGATATCACTCCTTTAATGGTAAAAGGGTGTAGAATTATATGGTATATTAATCATATATAATCTATATAATTACATTCAAATAATTTATATCTATCATTTCCATTATTATACACATCCAAATAAAATAGTTCTGAAAACAGATTTCACCACAGTGGGGAGACGACATGTCGTACATACACACGCGTTGTACTTTCGTTTTTCATAGGATGAAAAAAAGGTGGAATATGTTTATTCCATATTCATAATAAAATAAAAGAATATATTTTATAATATAGTTATTAAATTATAATTTAATCAAAAAAATTAGAGGAAGAAAAAGAAGAAATAATTTTGAATGAGTCCGTAAGAAGATTACCTCTTCTTCAACAATATCCCTCTATATCTCCACATAAGGACACGATAGTTTGTAATTTAAGAAGAAAAAAACACTATAACGTTACTAGGGAAGTTTAGTAGGGAAATATTCATGGTTTTTAAAAGATATAATTATCAATGTATTGTGGTAATGCAAGGGAGGAGGTGCACTTTTTTAATTGAGATGAGGGGCAATTTAGGTAACACTTTAAAAATTAAATTAAAACAAATTTATTTTAAATTAAAATTAGTTCCAATGTATGTTTTTAGAAGTTATAAAAATGATGTTACTAAATAATATGAACCAATGAATTTTAAACCTCTTTTCAAAATATTAACCTTCTCTTTTGGATTTAACATTTAATTAAACCCTTTATCTTTTACTAGTATAACATGGCTTCTTACTCAGTATGGTTAACATATTTACTATAAAATGAAAAATGAACGTTGAATAAATCATTGATAAAAATGTTAACCTTGTTCAATTTTTTTTTATTTTTTTATTTTTATGAATTTTATATAATTTAGTTAAATATTGTTTATTTTAAAGTATCATTTATATCAATTTTGATACAATTCGTTAATTTGTTTTAAATATCATAACAACACAATAAAGTTACTAATTACCCAAAATTTAGTTGATCTTATTAGACAGTTAATATCATACTAATTAATAGCATGTATGTCTATTTTTTAAATTCAATTCATAGAAGTGACAAAATTATGTTTAATGTTAATCCCAAAGACATAACGAGAAGGCGTAAAAAATAACATTCAAAAGTTCAATAAGTTTTTAAATATATTTTTAAAATAAAATTGATTCCAAAGAACTATATCAGATTAATATTTGTAGAATTTATATATTTTGTCATTAAAATAATTTAAAATCATAATAATTATTTAAATAAAAAAATAAATTTCAAACTAAAATGCAGTATTTTTTTATATTCATAAAAAATGAAAATTCTCATAATAATACTACAAATTCAGCGTAAGGTAATTTAAAAATTTTTAATTAGAAAATGATTCTTATTTTTAGAAATTCAATATCAATGTCCATCTAAAATTAATTTTATTGTTTTTCACAAAAATACATTAAAAGAAGTTACTTTAACAAAAAATTATTTCTAGTCATATTAATATTTACAAAAAATTATACATTTCATTATAAATATTTTTTTGTGAAAACATTTAAAAATTATCTATTAATATTAATATTATTATTAATAACATCATGTCTGTATCCATATTATTTAAATAAATATAACAATAACAAGATGATTCAAGGAAATTCAATTTTTAATGGAACACAATCCATGTTGGTGTTTCTTGTAGTGCAAGCATGACACAGTTTTTCATATAATGTAATCCAAACTATGTGATTTTATATAATAACCAAAATCTATATTCATTTATGCATGAAGTGAAAAAGTAAAAAATATTAAATTAATAAAAATAATAATAATTCACAAAATGTATGGGTGTTACAGACATGATGTATGGGGTCCCACACGGGATGTGATATAAATAATCTCTCAAAACCATTACTGTTGAAGACAGGTCCCGACACACCATGTGATCTTTAAACTAAATGTTGATTAGTTTTGTATTTTTCAAAAAAAAATGTTCCAAATAATTAATATATGGATTCCCCACCTTGAATCAGTCATAAAATTCACATAAAATCAATGAAAATGACCTAAAATTGTGCTTTAGACCATATACTAGCCATAAATTTGTTTTTATTCACTAACGAGGGTTTTTTGCATCCCTAGTGCACCTGAAAAATATCCCAATCCATGAATTCATAATTTTGAATCCCATATCCACAAAACAATCACCTATATTCCTCGATGCATCCTTGTTCATCCTGGATTCACAGAATCATTTATCGCATGCAGAACCCACCACAATTCTCTGGGTTTGATCAAGCTCGATACTACCCGAATTTTATGATCCATGGACCGATATCTCATTTTCTAAGAACATTAAGAACATGTTGGGGAAAAATATAATTACTAACAGAGAAATAATGATTGGCGAAGTGTTACTGACCGATGGACTAAGATTGGGGAGATTTTGGTGAGAAATTGTTTGAGGAAATTAAATCGGTGGATGTGAATTAGAAATGGAATCCAAATTGACGTAGATATTTTAATCAAGAATTTTCATACTCAAATGTTTAATCAATTGAATAAGAATATACAGATGATGAGTCCTACCTAGAGATTGGATCCATTTTTGATGAAGAGCATTCTCACCGATGATTGAGAGGTTTAGTTTCATTCGTTGAGTCTTAGCCTACCCTGATCAAGAGTTTCATCATCATCATATTTTAGTTTTTTAATTATTAGAGGAATAATATGCTCTCAATCATCCAAGATGAATGTTTGTAAACCTGAAAAAATTATCATAATACATTCTTATATAAAAAATAATTTAGGTTAGATTAATTATTTATTAATTTAATAAATTAATTAAATAAATAAACTAATTAATCTGAGGAACGTACAGCCAATGGTCATATTATCCAAATGCCCCACACCAACCTATTTTAGAGAACTCCTACTACAAATATCACATTTTGTTCACAACCATGGTCTTGGATTTCTGATCCAAATATTTTTTTTTATTGTTATCCCATTTTATTTAAGAAACTGTGCATGTGTAATATAAAATATATAATATAAATTTTTAAAAAATTAATTTTGGGAAAACTAGGCCTCGGGGGATTATTTCTATTTTTTGAGCAAGAAGATAAACCTGGATAAATTCTCACAATGGTTTATTTATAAATGAAACTATTTAGGTTGTATTAATTAAATATTTAAATTAATCAATTAATTAATTAATCCATAGAATGTAATTATAATGGTTTCTTTATCTTAATTTCCTAATGTGACCAATTTTGGGTCTCATATTGGGTAATAATCACATTCTAGTCTCAAATGTGGTCTAAAATTTCTGATTCGTGGTTCAGTTTAAGAGTTATCAAATTTTATTTTATAAAAAGTTCTGTCATATTATAAAATATATTAAATATTTTTATAAAATTAATTTCTGGCATTCCAGAGCATGGAATATCTCAACTTCTCTTTTTCTAGATAAATAAAAATGAGTAGAAATAATTCAAAATGATACAAGGGAAAATAATTTCTCAATATGATACTTCATAATATTTTAACACTTTTATAAATTACCAGTGTGGCACTCACTTCAGTTACAAAAAAACATTCATCCCCATAATTTATTAATTATTTTTACCAATTTATCTCAAAAACCAACCAAAATATCTCCCCAAAAAATTACCTTTTTATAAATGTTTTGGTCATTTCAAAAGAACAACCCTAGCATCCTAACATAGAGACACAAAGTTCATTTCTATAAGAGATGGTAAGGAATTCACCATGTTCAAAAATTATTACTACTTCTTTTACCACATTCAAGGGAATCTTATATATTAAATTATAAAAACACCATTATATAAAATATACAATGATTTTATAGAATGACTGAAATAATTTTTTTTTTATTTTGAAAGACCCCCTTTTAATAGATGAGGGGAAACCCAACACGACTTCAAAGATGTAAGGATAATAAAAGGCGCTACAGACCAAATGTCAGGCCATAAACACTGATTCCACAACAATGAAAAGCCATACCTAACATCAAATAGAAAAACAACAATTTCTGATGTGTACAATGAACTACCTCCTCGTGAATCGATTTAATTTTTTCCAGCACTACCTCACATGTATATTCCAAATGATGAATAAAATTAAAGCATATGATATTTATGATATATAAATTATTCAAAAATTATTATCTAAAATAATATTCTTTTTCCTCTCAGCCATTTAATATATGATAATGTCACTTTTTCATACCTACAGCTTTCCATGTCCACGAAGTGATTTCATTGATATTCAATTTCCACCATTTATGAATGATTTTATAAATATATAGTGGAAACCTAGTTTTTACCTCATAATTAATTAGAATATTTATAAATTTCTTTCCAAATCTTAGTGGATAGAAGAATTTCAATTTTGATGTTTAATGCCCTAATAATTAATTTTATATAATTATTAAGAATTTTTATTCTATGCATGTAATGGAAATGGAATTTCTGTCAAAAGGAAACATAGATCAGATATTTGAGGATACAGTTGAGTCTGAAACATGGAGTTTACCCTAGGAAAGGCATAACTTTTTTTGGCATATGACTTATGTGAGAGAAGTCACCCATGGGATAAAAATTTAATAAATATTCTAAAATTAATTTTTTTTTCTAGAACACCGAATCAAATAACAGTTAATCAGAGACACGGATGGGAAATACAAGACCAAAATTGGTTTCTTAATGGGGACTTTTATCTAAGTGATACATAAAATGAGAGGGTACGAGAGATTCACATTTTGTGCCGATTGGTTCTCCTATAAATACAATCTTATGAGTTTAGGAATAGGGTTAGCTATAATAATGTTATAAATACTATATTAATTCATTCAATAAACCCATTTTTACAATAAATTATTGGTGGTTATTAAAAATAAAACATGTTCTTCATAGAGGTGGTAGTTTCCACATTTAGATAGCTGATGTTTTCGTTTTTTTCATAGTCTATAAGTGGAAAGATGATACTAATTATTCCTTCAATATAACTGTATTTCATTATAATTGTGTTTCTGATTTTTTTTATTTTAATATTGTATAATATAATATAATTTATTAAAAAAAGGAATAAGAAAATATGAATGAAAAGAAGTGAATTGGGATTTTTTACGATACTTCTTGAAGTGGATTATTAAAAATAGGATTTAGACTTTCATGGGTGGATTTTTTAGAAGCTATAAAATCAATCTGTTATCTAATTGTTTTAAGATGAATTTCAGTATAATTCTTTTTACTTAATTGACTATGGTGTGTGGATAATCTTGTTGGTGAATGGAATATTTTATTTTTGAGTGGTGTTACATTTTTTAGATCATATCTACTCATAAATGTGGCTCCAAAAGTTTAACATAAGTTATATGTTGTTTTATTAGGTTGATCAAGTCCCATACCATAGTTGATCCTACATTGTGTATTTTTATTTTTTGTCAAAAAATTATTAATTGATGCGTCAATTGATGTTAATATAATATTTTGAAGATGGGTAGCATGGAAGTGTCTTTAGGTGTTAAAAAGCATGGTTAGTATTCTACTTGAAGTAGGTTTTTTTAATAATATCCATCCATAATATGTTCAAAGTTGAATTGTTATATTTTTGATAAATTTAACTAAGTCTGGTGATTTTTTAATTGTTTTTAATGTTTCATGGAATTTTTCATTTCTTCTTTGAGTTATCACATTATTCAAAATATTTAAATAGGTATATTCCATGAAAATATTAATTTTATAGATGGAAAATTTGGTAGAAGGACATGAAATACATTTATTATTTCATGAAGATATGTGAAGAATATTTGACAATATTATTTTGAAAGAAATTACATGCATTAATATTTTCATGGTTCATAAGTAATGTTTGAATATTTGGGATGTTGTTCTATTAAATAATTTAAAACTCTTTTATAATAACATGACACAAAATATGGCCAACCCTAGCCTCTCAAGGGGGGATAAATTAACAACTTATGGGATAAATCTCTACTATGTTGGATCCATCATAAGAATGAATGTCCATGGAAGATGGAGAGAGCACCTAGACTTGTTGGTAGGATGAAGGCATTAATACCACCCATATGGATCACATAAGTGTGCATGTAATTAAAAGATAACCATTGGAGGGTGTCCAATGTATAGAGAACTGGTGTGGGTTGAGTCATTTGGGGTGTGTGGGGGTTGTATCTAGGTGTGACCACATTCATGTCTTACAGAGAAAAATATGCATGATGTATTATTCTGTAACACCACACCAAAAGAAATTCCAATGTGGGGTGGGAACAAAAATTTTACTATTATCACATTAAAAAGGTTTTGGATATATCATATTAACTATGAACTATTCATTATCTACTATTTGATCACTCTACATTCATTATAAACACCGCAACAATCCTAGTTTGATATCATGGATTCTGTTCACTATTAAAAGGATTTCATGAAATAATAATGACATTCCAAACTAAGCTAAATCTCATGTGATATATTCACATGATGATTATCAAACCTATAATGAAATATATTTATTTCAAGGATGATATATTTTAAAGAAAGAGCTTTAATAAAATGGAAAATGAAGTTACAGAATACCATTCTGGCATCAGAGATAGTAGATGAGATCATATTATGTATTCCATGTTATCTTCGTTACATTCACATGTGTATTTTTCGAAAAAGAAGAGGATCCTTGATTAATGTTTTCATAAAATTATAATGAATTAAAATCTAAACAAAAATAAATTTAATTTAATATTCAGAGATCATTGAGTATTCAAAATCATTTATTGATAAGGAATTTTTTTTGTTGAATTTATATGGGTTAGTACCTTTGGTTGAGATGGTACAAAGCTATAAATATTGAATTATCGGATAACCACTATTTGAAACTTGATAGATCTAATTTTCCCTCATGAAAACAAATATTTTTTGAAGAATCATGAAGAAGAAGTAAGGTACCACAAGAAACTGGGCTTCATAGAGAAGAACACCCACTAATTGATCTCACAAATGAAATCCCATGTATATTATTATCATCAATTAAGAATGATCTCATAAACCTCCCTTGTCACATGAATAAGAATTAGATACTCAACAAAGCATAATACATAATGATGTTGAATAAAAAAATAACATGTTTGGTTTGTGGGATGGAGTAAAACTTATGTTCTTTGTTCATAGTAAGGAAATCAAGAATAATGAATGAACTAGTTTATGAAAAAAACTAAAACCATGAAACATATATTTTCACATTGGTAACTCTATATATATTAGTGAAATATTGGATAAATATCACAATACATTTCTTTGTTGATGCAAACCATTTTTAGAAGAATGAAAATAAACAATTTGTCTAGAAGAACCCATGAATTGTAACTGGGAATACCCATTCATGATTTAATCAAAAAAAATACCAGATAATATATATATATATATATAAATGAATTATATTACATATAATTAACAAAATATAATGTAATTGAGGTGATAAAATTAAAATAGTTTATCTTTTGTATTGAATATTAATAATCTAACATTAAAATTAAATATCACATGTTCTTTGTAGATATTCAAATATATATTAATATATTTTCATTAAGGTGACATTTTCATATTTTGATTTTTTTAGAACTATTTTGAATATTATTATACACTACTCTGTAATTTTTATTACTAAGGAAAAAATAAGAGTCATCCTAAGTGAATTAAAATTTTATTTGATAGTACACTAATTTTGATGTTCGAGGTAGCCCTTTTGATTTATTCATTTTTAAAATATTTATCATATTCATTAAAGTTTGTAGAATAAGACCTATGAGACACAGTTTATCAAATTAGTTTAATAAGGATGGTATCCTAAAAATTATGTTTCAATACTTTCATATTTCATTGTACATGGTCAGATCTAGTAAAAGTAGTATAAGGAAATTACCATACCTATGCATTAATTGGAAATAAAAAATAATTATTTTTGCGAGTGGGAAAATAACCACCCTACACAATGGGAATAGTCATCCACATGGGATGATAACCTCATTACAAAATACAAATTTTCCTAGGGTTTTATGGTATTATGTAAATGGTCTCTAAATACAGTTGAATAATAAATGAAACTAATTCACTAAATATATGATAGAGCTATTAAAAGGGTATGAACATTTTAATGGGATAAAAGATACCACATATATATTTAACCTCTTTATTTTTTTATTTTAAAATTAATCTATAATTTTCTATTAGAGGGAATATCCTCCCCTCTTATAGTATTATATTATATGATGTTTCTTGATGATATTATTAATCTTCATAATTAATAATTGACTAAAAACATTTTTAACAATTATATATCATATTTCTATATCAACTATGACCTTAATGAACATTTATATCATAAAATAAAAAAATATGAAGCTGAAATCCATTTTGGATAAATATGATGATGAATCCTTTTCCCCATGTTTTAAATTAGAGAGAGAAAAGTATAAAAATAAATTAGAATATTTGTGGGTTCATTCCACTATCATAGAAATTGGAAAATGTTCAAAATCATGTAGTAATTTATCTGTATATATAGTGGACGAAAAAAAATAGTTTTCCAAAATTTTATGCCTGAATATCAAAGAATTAGTGGCAATGGTTATATATATGAGGCAATAAATGACTGATGACTTTCTACATTGAAAGTCATGTTGTAAAAAAATAAAAAAAAATATTCTCTTTTATTTATGGCACATTTAAAGGATTCTATTAAGATATCACTATGCATGAAGAAAATAATGAAAACTTAGAGAATGTTTTTAAGATACAATGGAATCACATATGATGATCAACATTAAAATTGGATCTGAATATGAATATAATGTAGATCATGAAGAATTGTTATATTTTTTTGAGTATTAGTGTCTAATGAAAACTCTTCTGACATATGATTAATCTACATAATTTTAAAAAAACTTCCATGCATTATATGAAACTATAAACTTAATATTAAGTCCATCAATACAAAAAATGATATCAAAGAAAATTATATTATGTTTATTGACGTGATACTATTGGGAAAACATAAAAAATCATGGTGCGGTGGTTATGTAGATCAGGATTGAATGTGATGATTTTTTGAAGTCAATGGAGGATGAATAATTATTCATGAAAATTAAGTATCATGATCTAAGAATAAGAAAGGAATATATAGAATGTTTTCAAGATGGGATGTAACATATATGTTAATGTATAGTTTTTTACATCAACATGTGTATCCACAAAAAATTATATGTATTATCTTTATCATTAGATACCTATAAACTTTTGAAATAATCAATTGAAATAACTCAATGTTCAATATCATTTTTTTCCTAAAAGGAGTGTATCATCCACTATGGATAATAATATCTATGAAAAATCTGGCCTAATAAAAAATTCTATTGAAAAATAAAAAAAATTGTAATAAATTACATAATGAATAGAAATGATGGGATTATAACTATGGTGATAGTGAATAAATATTAGGATAAAATATTTTTTAACCTAATGATTCCCATAATAAAAAAAAGGATAAAAATCATCAATCATACCAATATAGACATAGTATAATCCAAATTAAGAGATGGTTATTTTTTTCTATTATTCTCGTTTTGATAGATTAGGGTACATGGAATGTAATTTTTCTCATAATATTTCAATATCAACAAATAAAATCATGTGTAAATCGATAGGAATAAAATAAGTAATAAATATAATTCTATATATGTAATGGAAGAATCCAACTATTATAAAAATGGTTAAGAATAATGGTAGTATTTTCACTAGAAGTGGAAACGACGAAGAGATTTGAATGTATTAACCATTCCATAATACACTAAAACTTGTCTTAAGAAAATGCCACAAGATATGAATAATATAATATATATATACATTGGGAAACAATCTAAAGGATTGATCTATAATGAAAATTTATAATAAGCGTATAAAGAATACATAAATTTCAACCATGGGAAACAAACCTATGAATTTAAAATGTATTTCTACACTAAATAAAATTAGCTTCCCTATTTGAAAAAACTAAGAGAAAATAGGGATCACTTTAAAAGGATGAAAACATTATAGACTATGGAATATTGATTATGTATCAATATGACAAACTAGCCCAAGATAAAAAGAAAAGGGATATAGTAGTAAATAGTAATACTTAGAACCCAGGAGAACTCTGAAATTTATTTTTTATATTCCATATCATATAATTTTAATTTGGTAACTCACATAGAGAGATAGAGAGAGATGAAAATGTAAGAAACAAGGGTAAATGAAGATTCTAATGGAAATATGAAGATTCTACATGATGAATCTTGAAATTCATGATATTGTTTCATCATATGATGACCAAAAAATATTAGAAGACATGTTATGAAGGTTCACTAAGGTTGGAAACATCTAAAAAATTGTTTCTTTATATCTCTAGCTCACTAAGAGATGGTGAAAACTGTATAAATAACATAATAATGAATGTTCCTCGATATATAGTGTTAAAAAAATAAATCTGAAAAATTTATTTCCAATAATGTTAGAGACACTATAAAACTAAAAATGTTTATAAACACTTGAAAATTTTGTATGAATTGTTCATAATCAAATGGAGTAGAAACGACAATGGATTCATGTTTTAGAAAAAAATTCCAACCTATTTTCTCTCACATAGATGAATAATAAATCCACCATATTCCAATATATATTGTTTTCTGCTTACTTGTATTGAATTGAAAGTGGTGAACGTGTCTTTGGGGGAAAGTGAGTTGAAAACATCATATTAACATATCTTTAATATGTAATATTCATTCCATTCTTTTAAAAAGTGTACATCTTGGTTTTATTTATTTATTTTTATCTATAATATTATTTTATGAAATAATTAATAGATAAACATAGATAAAGATAATCATGATATGAATATTGATAAAAAAAATTGTAATCATTGTCATGGATATGATCATAGAAATTGGTACTCACAATACATGCAATTAAGAAAAAACTAATGAAATAATACATCTTAATGATGTGAAAATATGGTCATACTTTTGGGTGGGAGAGTATCCAAAGATGATCCTAAATCCATTTATTTCTCTAAAATTTTACATCACTCAAAGATATATATTCAGGAACTAATTCATATGGTATGTGGAAATAATCTACTCCACTTATTCCAAAAAGAAATAACGTTAGATCTTAATTCAAAGAATGTTAAATGAGCCAATGACATGAAAAACATAATTATGAATAATTTATTGGACTTATTTCATTATCATTACCTATATATTATAGTTGAGTGTTCCTAATATATATATTTTGATGGGCATTTTAATTTCATGTTTACAATATATAGATATTTTATTCTCTATAATTGGTTTCATGATATTTCTACTAGAATGGTATCAATTGGAATTAACCAATTATGATCAACATATAAATTGTTAAATAATATCTTAGGAAAGAAAGTTGTTGTGTTATATAATAATTTTTTTATTTGGAATTGAGAATTCACAATATTGATTTCTAAATTTGACCCTCTTATTTTTTGAACTGGTTTATTCCATATAAAAATAAAATGAAAATATTGGTGGTATATTTCTTAACAAATAAATTATATCATCATCTATCAAGTACTTTTCATTTTTCATTAATAAGGGGTGGAATGAACATAGAAATATGATATAATACATGAATAATACCATATTCATATATCAATTTTGAGATTTTTGTTTAGAAAAACTATAATGAGGTAGGTTGATGATCCATCATTGTGTTTTTGTTTTAATTTCTTCAAAAAATTAGTATGTGTTTATTTACTTGAGTTCAATATAAATTGATGAAAAATATTCTCTTGTAAGTTTATTTTGATGTTCCCATGAATGGTATGTAATTTAGTTAAGGTATTTTATTATTTTCGGAATAAACATCCATAAAAATATAAAAATTCATATTTTTTATTTTTTATAAACTGATTTAAGTGTAAATGTCGTTGAACTATTCTTCAAGACTCATGACATTTTCGAAAATCACTATGAGAGTATCATTGTTAAAAACATTTAAAAATGTAATGACCATGAAAATATTTCAATTAATAATGAAATGTTTAGTATAATTCCATGAAATAATCCAGTATTTCATGATTTAATTTTATTAATTATATTGATATTCATTTATAAAAATATTTACCTGACGATGTAATTTATATTTCGATGAGTAATGTTTTAGTATTTGGCATGATATTATGTTGAATAATTGAAAATCTCTTTTCAATTAGTATGCCAAAACAATTGGGTAAACCTTGTGCACCTAGGGAGGGATAGCTCAAACAAAAATTGGACCATAATATACAATTTGGGATCCATCCAATTGATGGGAGATCACTGAGGTATTGGAGAGTGCATTCATGGGAAGAAACAATGTGGGAATTCATAGAGAACATAGGAAGGGCACATTTGTGCATGGTATGGAAGTGGTGCATATGAGGAATCCTAGTGGACCATCCAATGGTGTGGAATAACATGTGTGGGGAATGTGCATGGTGTGTATCTATGTAAAACCATATGTCATCTTGTGTATCTGAAGATGTGTGAATTCTTATTTATAAATTCTGGAATGATATAATTATACTAAAAATATTCAACCAAATTCAAAATAAAATTGTAAAAATCCATTATAGTATACAAGAGAACAAATTAGATTAGATTTAGTTGTTACATGTAAGCATCATCTCATCCACATTATAATTTCTCACATAATAAAAGAAGTCCTATTTTTTCATTATAATAATATTAATATTGGAACTAAATCCATGTCATGTATTTATTTAAAATTACAAAATATTCAGGAAATAAAAAACATTGATGGAAATGGAAAACATTTTAGGGAATTTATGATGGGGAACACATGGGGTAGAGGTACTAAACATCCTATAGAATAATAATATACCCAAGAAGAGAGATACTATTGAAAACATTGCAGCTCAAAATTACCATCATGGAAACAAAGTATTAATGAAAAATATTAAAGAATAAGATAGTATTGGAATTCCATGTATCATTGTGATGCAAAATATTAATGAAATATTTTTTTCATAAATGAAATCTTGTCAACATTGATTACAATAAGGAAAAGAGATCATGTGAAAATACATCATTACATGATGATTCTAGATATGGTTTTCACTGAATAAACCATTACGATGATAAGGATTGAGATCCTATGAATGGTTCATGAGATGTAGTAGAACACATGTCCTTTTTTACGCCATGGAATATTCACAAAATTTGTTCCCTTGTTCATGAAAAATAGTGAAAATTATGAAAAAAAAATATTTTAACAAAGTGATCTATATGTAGAGACATATTTTTTCCAATCCCAATAAAGAAATTGTAACTAGAATATAAATGTTTAAGGAAGAAAAATAAGGTTTTGTGTGATGGTTCCCAAGCCCAAAAATCATGACAAGATTTTAATGAAAAATTTATAAAATAAATTCATGATGTAATAGATTTAAGAAATATATTTCATGTGATGATTCAAGAATAAATTAATTGTATGGAAATAATTTAAAAATTTTGTATTGAGTTTAAAATATTCTGAATCTGAAACTATAATTTAGCATATCATGTTTTTTATATAATATGAAAATAAGAATATTATAATTAGGTTGAGATGTTATTTTTTATTAATATTTTGGAAATTTAATTTTTCAGACCAACTAAATGTGACATCTTGATATATTCCTCGCTGATCAAAATGAATAAAAAACATACTAGTTTAATGAATTAATGAGATATCCTAGTGATTTATATATTATATATAGTCCTTATGATTGAGTCAATTATATGGTGTTAATCATATGTATTAGATTTATATTAATGAGACATGTGCTCCGACATAGATCATATCAGGAGTATTATACTAAAATCCTGTTGATTATTCTTCAATGTTGTTTCTTTTATTTTTTACTTGTTGGTTCTAGGACAATAATTTCAAGAGAATACCCTAGGATATGTTTTAAAAGATAATAAAAAATTGTATGTGAGTGGGATTCAGTCCACCATACACTTAGTATGTGTAATCTACATTAGAGGAGAACCTCTCTAAAAATTCATAATTTTCATTGTGATTTACTATTTTATGTGTATTTCTTTTAACATGATATGAATTATCAAAGAAAACAGTTATTTGAATAAGTTATAGAGGTATTAAAAAAGAATTTATGTTCCTAATTAATAAAAATCCATCCCATACATATTCATCCACATCTCAGTGTGTCCAACCAAATTTTATCCTCATATACAATGACTTTTGGACATGAATTTTACATGTTCTAGTTCATTATCCCATTGTTTTAATACTTTTAGAATTTCATTCATTTATGATGGTAACAAATTCAAAATAATTTATTTATTATTGTTAATAAAAATAAATTTGAACTTATAACATAAATTAAAACATTTAAATCAAAATTTTAAATCCATTTAAGGAGATAAAATGTTTATAATTGATTGTAATTATTTATAAAATAATAAATGTATAATGTATAGTAAATATTTTTAATGAAAAAAAGACAAGTCTCCTATGATATTGAAAATTTATTTTTAAAATTATCATTATTATTTTTAGAAATATTAATTTTTCTACAAATATATATTTTTATTCATGAAAAATATTTCATAACTTCGTATTTCTTTCTTATAACCTAATGAAGTCATTAAAGTCACAATATTTCTTAATGATTTTTTCGAACCCTTTATTAAAATTTCATTATTTTTAGAAAAATACGAATCAATTAGTTTATGAAAATATTGTTATTATGAAAAAGAAAAATTATATTTATTTTTTCAAAATCATTTTCTAAAATTTAGTGATTTATCATTTTAATGGAATCACAACATATATTGTAAATTATTTTAGAGAAATTTTATAAAAATATTAATTATTCTTTGTCTTATTTCCTATTAATTACTAATTGAGAGTTAATATAATATTTTATATTATTAAAAAATCATAGTAGAGTTTTTTCTTAAAATATTTATATTTAAATAATTTACATGAAAATTAGACATCATTTGCGAGAAAAATATCTTCAAAAGTTACTATTTAACAAATATTCTGGTAATTATCTTGAATCACAGTATCTTATTATTTTTCCTAAAATGCAATGATAATTATAATTACAAAAAAAACGACAATTATAATTATAAAGAATTATATTATTTTACCCGATTGATTTTATAATTTTGAAAAAACTATTTTTTATGTAATCTTGAAAAATTCATGAAAATTTAATTCTTATAGAAATAGAATCTTATAAGTATTAAAAAATTTATTAATTTTCTAGTAAAAAAATAGGTATAAATTTAAAAAAAAATTATTTTTTATTTTTCATTACATTTCATTAAAATAATTGTTTACTCAAAATGTAATAAAATATATTGTGGAAAAGCACATTTATGGTAAAATACAGTTGTTTCTCATAATATGATGATAACAATTATTTAGTTCAACCAAATGAATTCCATAAAAAAAATATGCATTAAAAAGTCATTTATTTTTATTTATAAATATATTTCATAATTTGAATTCCTCTATTTTAACCCTATAATGTGATAGTGACATTAGAACAATTATATTTACTATTAATAAATTTATTTTAATATATTTTTGTTATTATATTTTGTTATAGCATGTGAAGCTATCTAGAAAAGATCGTTTTTTAGAACTATAATATTATAGTCTGATGCTTATTTTTAGATCTACAATGTATTGAATAATTTGCGAAATGATAGTGAAATGGTTGGGAGGAAATTGGATATAGAATATGAGAGAATTATCATGAGTTATAGAAATCCATTTTACATTATAGTTTGATTGATAATTTGTTGATATGGGTTTTAAAGGATTATTGTGATTATTTATGTTAAAATATTTTATACAATTATTGATCTATAGTGATCACATAGCATTAATTCTAACACACGTCAATTTGGGAGAAAATTGAATGCCAAAAATTCATAATTTTTCGTTATATTGCTCATGTGAATAAATAAATAATGGTAGGCATGATGAATGTTGTTAAGGGGAAGTTGGTTGTCCAAAAGATGAGAATTATTGAAATGAATTCTTTTTTTGGGAATAAATATAGTTAATGATCTGTGGGTAGAATGGAAATAGTAAATGGGTAAATGATTTTTTTAAGGTTAAATGAATTGTATAATGAAAATAAAGATGGTAGTAAGTTTTATACACATAGATTTGGAAATGATGGTGTAGCTTTTATGTTTATTATTGGGTGGTTGTATTTTCATTTGGATTTTCTTATTATACTATTAGTGATTTTTCATGAATAGTGATATCATAATGTATATTTATCATGATGACTTTTTTAAATTTTTATGTGGGTTTGGGAAAGTGAAGTAGTTAAGAGTTAATGAAGGTTAAAATATATGGGCCATGATAAATTTTAATTAGTACATTCTAATGGGATATAATGGATCTCAATCAATTTATATTTACTGGTAGTGGTAAATCAATATAGTCATGTACATACAGGCTATAATGGAATGAAATTATAATTATGTAACATGTTTTTTATTCGATTATTGTTAGAGAAGATGAAATATAGGGGTTGTATGTTGTATGTGGATGTTGTGATGTTGATGTGTTATTGGTTCATGATACCCAAATATGATATGGACATGAAAATTAGTATTATGTGTTTTTGGTTGTGAGGAGGATGTAGATATATAGTTATGGTTGGTTAACGTACATGAATGGGTAAGGGAAAGAAGATGATACCCTTTTGTAGACCTTATATAGAAAAAATCTTTTTATTGAATGTATATATGGTGGCACATTTGTCGATATCTATTGATATTTTAGGAGGTGTTGGAATTTGTATTTTTAATGGGAAATTGTGATATTTGGATGTGTGGTGAAGGATATTTCATTGGGGAATGGGTTTATAGTATATTCTATTTTTAGGAGGTTTTATTATCTAATTATAAATTAGCTAGAGTGGGATAATATATTTGTTCGGTACAAGATTATGTTATAGATTTCTATGGAGAAACACTTCAGAGGCATGGAAATTTTCCATCTTATTTTTGTTTTATTAATCTTCTGATAATTATATTATTGATGATATTTCATTGTCATTGGTAATGGAATTGGATGGAAACCATTATTAGTGATTTTTCTGTAATATATTTTTAAATAAATGAAATGATAATAAAAATTATGCAATATAAAGAAAATTGTTTTTATTTCATAATGGTATTTCTACGGATCTATGTGATTATTTTTTATTAATATCATTATATATTCAACATGAATGTAAATTTTACATTGAAGATGACTTTTTTAGAAGGATAATACAAATATTAACCACCCCATGTTCCTACACAACCTTTTTAACTAATTGTCTTAAAGGATGGATTGATGGTTATTAGAGCTGGTAATTAGATAATACATATGGTGTTCTATGGGTGGTTAATTGTATCAAGATATTGTTTTTTATACTTCTTTAAATGATTATATAAATGATTTATGTGTGACACATGGATTGTGGGATTTATTTTTAGAATGATATTTTATTATTGATTAATTGATCATATTTATTAATCTAAGTATATTGTGAGGGTAATTACTTTTGTATGTGTGTTTTAAAAGCTAAATGTGAGGCACCAACTCATAGACTATAATATGTAGGTGTCTAGGGTCACCCACTCCATTATTATAAGAGAACTATTATTTTAGTGTGGAAATTCTTGATACTGGGCCATTGAATTCAATAAAATTTCATTCTCATTGATATTATTTAAAATTTTAGATTTTTTTATCCATTCCTACATTATTCCATACCCACTATAAATTAAATGGTTTCTATAACATATATATCAATAACTCTATAATATTATCAATAGAGGTATGCGGTGTTGAAAAATGGTTATTTGGATACATGAAATAATATTCCAACCTATCATTAATTCCACATGGAAATTTTAGTATTAGAGATATTATATTAACAATTCTATGAGAGGATTACTCACTATTGGTTTTTGGTCAGATTGAGTGACTCAAGAGGGGGTTAATTGAGTTCTCAATAAAAATTTCTATACAATAGTCGGTTAAATTAAATCCCCTTAATAAAAATAAAATATCTAATTAACCAAAATAGAAGATCGATATATGATATATCATTTAAAAATATTTCATAAATAATGATTAACTCTTAGTTAAAATATTGTTTACATTACATTAACATTTGAAATCAATTTCTTTAGGAAAAAATATATATCAATACTATTTAAGATTAATTACAAAGAAATAATTTCGATTGTTAATAAAAACGTTATCAGGAATATGGTAGTAAAATAAAACAAATAATACAATTATACAATAAAATAAAAAATAGGTTCAATTTCTAGGTGAGACATAATCCCATCCCAATGGTAATCACGTTCTAAAAATAAGATTATAAATATAATCACATAAATACCCAAACTAGATTAGGTTTATATTCAAAAGGAACATCAAGTCTAGGATAAAAACCCACATTTCACATTTATTTGTGGGATGTATGAATATCACAAGTCACACATGGATGAATACAATAAACACAGTGGGAAACAGATTGATAATGAAGAGAATAAACAATATTTTCTTGGAATGTGGTGAAGATAGTGTGTGTTTGATAATTGGAAAATAGCACACTTCTCAAAAGTAAAACATAAAGAACAAGTATGAGTAGAAAAATCTCATTCTGATGTGTTCAATATGTTCGTAATCCTTAGATTAAAATTGGTGATGAGTACATGCTCTGTTATTGAAAGTTGAATCATCATTGCGGGTCATAGAAATTTGTGGGCACACATGAGTTGATATCTATATGATGTATTAATAAATCCTGGTAATTGGTTTTGTTATTCATTGTCATTGATCTTCACATTATTTTAATCATCAAGTTCATGGGAATTCACATATTTGGTGGCAAAATAAGTTGTCTATGGTATCTATTACTATGTACCCAAGAGATAGATCCTTCACCAATATATACCAATGTCAATGGAGGAGATCCAAAATCCTTAGATTGAAATTTTTTGAGTCTTGAAGAATTTTTCAAACTATCCAAGAATATATTCAGTCATTGAGGTATTCACGCCAAAGTCCTTCTAAAGAAACAATAATTGGAATGTAACGCCCCGACTCCAGTTACCCAAAGTTGGTGCATTATTGCGTAACATTGGCATGATCACAAATAATCAAGTCTCGAAAGACCGATTAGTTTAGTAGCCTTGGAAACACTAGATACATTCATAAGTCTTACATTACATCATAAATTAAAACAAAACTAAAAAAAATCCCGTCTTCATATCCCCTCATATTATCCCTGCAGGTCATTCATAATATACTTCATCATATCCTGGAAAAATTAAAACATTGAAAGGGGTGAGCTCAGATGCTCAGTAAGGATAACAATACATCGGAAACTTTCATAAATAAACATAAACATTTAGGGCAATGTATAACTAAAACAAAAGCCTTTTAAACTTGAACATCAGAATAATATGGAAAAAATAAAATGAAATAATTCCATTTACTTACTCACATGGATATTCTACTAGTCGAATAATCACATGCAATATCAATAACCACTTTCATAATGATGGTATGCATAATTACATACTATCATAACAACATAGCTAAGGCCTCGTTCCAACACTACAAATAAGATTTTTTCAATGCCTCGTGCCAAGATACTAGTTTGTATCATGAGACCCACCGATTCATCGAGGAGCTATAGCGGGCTCCACCCGTCACATATTAACTCCAATGCATTCCTCATATGAACAGTTTAAACATATCATAAACCATAACATAATCGTATCACATAAAACATGCATAAAGGAAACATAAAATTTACACATTTAAATCACAAGATATCAATACAACACATTGATATAATAAAAAACACTTTCAAACCCATTTTTAGTACCAAAATGAAGAAAATTAAAACTTTGTATTTATTTGTCATTTAAAAAAAGTTATGGCTAGTAGAGGAAGCCGAAACTCAAATAATGGTCACGGCTGAAGAGAAGTCATTGTCGCCACATACGTACGACAAAAAAATCATTCCTTTTTGTCATTTAGTAAAATTATTCGTATAAAAATATTCCTTTTGAATAAATGTAAAAGTCAAAGGGGTTTATACACCGTATAAAAAAATTTGTGTATAAAACAAAATATGCCTCAATGAAAGGAGATTGAGATGAAGTCCCTTACAAAGCTCATTTTTTTTAAATAAAATATATCTATTATGTGTATTAACTATATTTACATATAAAGAACGTATAAATACAAGATAGGACATAATAATATCTTGACATAATTTGAAAGTAGGAGATTAACCCAAAGAACGGAAATTGGGTTAAGAAGTTCCCTTACCTCGTGTCTGACTTGACTCGATCGTTCTTTAACCTCCTGAATAATAAACTAGAGTTAATTTCTACCTTCTTAAGAACCATTTTCAATTTCATTATTCCTTTTACATCACTTATTACGATGTTATGAACATTATGTAACTATTTATGTTTATAACAGTCGTTTTGTCAATCTTTGGTACTTGAGTCAAAAATAAACTTCTTATAATTTCAAGTTGTTCATGTGGTAAAATAACCATTATATCAAGAATTACATTCATGATTTAGATATTATATATATCATATATATCCAGTATATACATTCATTCATAATATTACGTAACATTTAGAGGTAAGAAATGGAATGCACCGTTCATGGAGACAGTGAGCCGTACGTACGCATGAACGCTACTTTAATTTATATTTCGTAATTAATGGAATGTAATCATAATGAAATAAAGGTGTATTATATTTATAGTATAATATCATATATAATATCATTTACTCCATCCTTTATACTTCCCACATATGGCATTAACGATTCAAATCACTTTGAGGGGCGGTAGTCCGCACTTCCTAAAATGAAATTACCGCATTTACCCATAATAGAAATCATAAAGGTATTCCATAAATGAGAAATACAGAATCATAAGTAAAACATAAACATATTATATGTATATCGTATATGAAAATAGTTTCATCATAATGGCCATCATGAGAGGTGTTAAAAGAATATTGAACAATCATCGTTTCGTGAGGCAGTAATTTGCCACCCACAGAAACAGTATGTTCTTTAACCATTAGACGAAGGTATGTGTAAGTGTAAATAAAATACTTCTCATGAAAACAACCTAATATCTTATATATACTGTTTTTTTTATAAAAGAAATTAATAAAAAGAGTTTAAGGGGCTGGAGAAGAAAAATAAAACAAAACAACATAAGAGAAGACATTACCTTTAAATCGGGTAACTCCCCTCGGTGTGAGCCAAAATGGTTTCTTGAATATCTTTCTGCCTATAGTAAGGATTATAGGATGAAGGGATAAATGTTGAGTGGGTATTTGGGCAGATTTTCGACGATCCAAATGGCTTTGATGGTGTTAATAAGGTGGTATACGTGGGGGCCTTTTATAAGTGGAGAGGAGGGGAACTCTAGGAATGTCATGAAATGTTACATTATTATGAAGTGATTTTAGGATTTCAAAGGACCCAGAATTATATATATCAAGTGTAAGGTGATAAGGGTTCTAAATATACTCATAAAATAAGTTTTTTACAAGTTTCATTCTTAGATTTTACATTATCTTTTCATTTTATTTTAATCGTTGATTAATGAGGTAATCGCTGCATCATAATAGTGTCATATGATATTTAATTTATTTAATGTCTAAAAACTATAAAAAATTACCATGATGTAGTAAATCATTTTATCTTTCTAATGAATATTTATAGTTGAAAATTTAACTTATATAACCCCATGTAATAATTGTTTTAGTAAAACAACACATGTTTGTGACAATTTTATTTTTACTTTAAATAAAATGTTATTAATCTCCTTTTCTTACCCAAGTGGCTCCATGGGGTCCCCAAGTTTACCCATGGATTGTATTGGTCGTCCATGACTCATAAAATAAGGGTAGGACTAGTTTCAAGATATTTTCATATTTTTATAATATCATTTTTATATTAAATTTCACTAATTACCTTTAATCGTGATTAATAAAACTTAAAAGTTACTATTCATTGAAAAGTTATTTTAATACCATTGAACCACATTTTACTTCCTAATGAAAACCATGTATGTAGGATTCTTGAAAATCAAATCACAGATGTGGTAATGTTTTATTTACACGAAAAATTAGTTTTTAAACTACCACTTAGTGGTGTCACTATTCATCAAAAATTGAGGGTTTTCAGAAAAATACCAAAAATTCACCCTAAGATATAATTGATATTACTAATTCAAAAAGGATGTCCATTTTACAAAATTCAAAACATATAAGTTGAATTAATTAATTTAATAATTAATTCCCACTGTCACAACAAATAACGTGTTTCTAAGAAAGAATATCAATCAAAAGTTTGACAATTGTTTATGAACAATTTCAAAGTAAAATTAATTCTAATGACCACCATTGTATAAAATGGTAAAAATATAATATAATTATACTTTAAAACCACTCAATTTAATAACATATCACTATAAATTATTTTTATTTAAAAAGTGTTTTTAAGTATTTTTCACTATTCATCAAAAATTGGAAGTTCTCAGAAAAATACCAAAAATTCAACATAGGCTAATTTTGATATTCTGAATCCAAAAATGAAGTCCATTTTTAAATATAAAATTTATATAATTTAAAAAGTGGATATTACTATTCATAACAGCTACTTTTATTGGCCACGGTGTGTAGAACTCGAGGATGCGTATAACACACGCTGCTCTATTATTAAAAGAGAAGAGTACAATAGAAGCTTGGGGTATTACATTCTCCCCTCCTTCAATAAATTGCATCCTCGCAATTTGAAATTTTTCTTTGAAAAAAAAAGGTTAAAATAGAAAATACTTTTGTGGAAAACCCACATCGGAAATAAGGTTAATAAAAATATAACTTTAAAAGAAAGAATGAGAGGTAAAAAGGTCACCCGAGATAGCCAATACTAGGATTCTATGAAAACTTGGATATGGAGGAAAAAAACCATCAAGGTCTGATGGAGAGTTGTATAAAACAGGATTAGGAGAAAGTTAAATACAAGAAAATCACAAACTTGTGATTAGTTAAACGATCATTGATTCCCCAATAGGAAAAGTTCACCGATAACGTTTTTGTTTTAAGTTACCTTTCATAATGTTCAAGAATGTATTCATGAGATTTACGAAGAACATAAGGAAATATACTTACTTTTCATGTAGACATTCATTCCTCACTAAAGATTTTCCACAAGCCCATCTTTCACTCCAAAAGGTAATAGAACTCTAAAATATTATATTTATCCTAATCGTACAAGGTTCAAAATATTAACACATACCATTTAGATTAAGAAAACTATTTTATAATAGCCATGGAATTCCTATAGGCTAGTGGTAGGTAATAAAGGCATGTCGCACTAAGGTTGTGGATTAGATTCTTATGGATTTGTTTGACGCGACGGGTTATCCCTCGACCTGCAGGTTGTCCTTTTCCTAAAACAACAATATTATAATATTCCAAAAATAATCTTCATAAATTTTTTAACCTGAAACAACTCTATCCAATGTTCAACTTAATCCATTCCAACCTTTATTGTTATCCAAAATACCTCTATCCAGACTTTCTCTAAAAGGTCTCGAAATTCCAAAATCAATTGTATCATCAGATTCCTCAAACAATGTAAAGTTTCTCTTATTGTCACATTCAAAAATATGATTACCTTCATCATATTAAAAACTTAATGAAAACAACAAGTATTGTAGTACAATCCTTATATATATCACATTATTCTAACAACCAGAATATAATCCTTGAGTCCAAAAGCACCAATAAATTAATTATTCCACTTCAATTGTAGAAACAGCATAAGATTTTCCTTGATCCCTTGGCCTTTTCTGAGGTAATTTTCCCTGACGCTTAGGAAATTAATTTGCATAATGACCCATTTCCCTACAATTGTACGATTCAACATTGATAGCCTCTATATTTACCTTGCAATCACGAGCCTAGTGACCTTTTTCTCCACATTTATAACAAAGTCCCATTCCATTTTGGCAAGTACCGAGGTGATTCTTCCCACAATTATCTCATAATAGAAAATCCTTCTTTCCTTTTTTTCCCTTTATATCTTTCTTGTTCCAAAGTTATCTTCTTCTCTTTCTTTACTTTATTGTCATATGATTTCGATAATTCATTTTCTGTCTTGATAGAACACAAGACTATATCTTCGTACGTTCAGAAAGATTGTGATACTAATTATTGATGGAGAAATAGTTTTATCCCATCAAAGAAACGATCAATCTTACTTCTTGGGTTACGTATATAATCTGCATCATGTCGCGCTAAACGTGTAATGTTAGACTCAGACTTTGCAACATTCACATCCTCCCTTTGCCTCAGACTCAGAAATTGTCTTTCCATATCTACGCGATGGTCACGAGGAAAGTATTTTTCTACGAAAAGCTCTTTGAACTCCCTCCATTCCAAATTTGATACTTCATCATCTTCCTTTGTGTTTTGAATCAATGACCACCATTGATCAGCATCTCCAGTGAGGCGGTAAACTGCCATGATAACCTTTTCCCTTTCACTACTCCCCAATGAGTGGAATATTTTCTCTAAGGAGTTTATCCATTAATCAGCTACTAATAGATTTTTACTCCCATTGAATGTTAGCGGTATTTTGCCTCATGAAGCAGTCTAACATTGATCCTCCACGTTGCAGATCAGGGTTCTCCATATGAGTAAGGTTATTATTCATAACCTGATTGAGTTGTCCCAGTATGGTGATAAGATGATCACCACCAGTTTTATCTCCATCTCCACAATAATTATCTTGAGCAAGAGGGAAATCCCTACATGGAGTGTGTGCATTGATACAGTTTCCATTCCTTCAACTAGGTGCCATTTATAAACAGTGGCATAAAGTAGATTAGTTTATGAATCAAAATACATAATTTCATACTTGTAAAACACTTAACATAAATTGAACTATAATCATAAAAATGTTTTATTTGAGGAAGTATATACTCATAAACCTTTCATAATGGTTTGTAAAGAAAATAGGAATTATCCTATGCATATCCCCCGGGAGTGTCGTAACCAAGAGTGTAGCAAGGCCCGTTGTCGTGCACCAGTTCCCGTTCGAGTGTAGCTCAAATAGGTGTTTTCAAGTTTTACCCCTAGGTACATCTGTGCCAGAGCTGTCTCTACCTGCTCGTATCCAGACAGGGATGTATTTCTCAGAAAACTCCCAAAATCTCCATAATACCAGAATTCATGGAAGTTCTTATATACTAATCCTCAAAGTCTATCTTAGGTCTATGTGCCCTAATCATTGTTTATCTAAATCTAGCTTCCATGGTTAGTACTACACTAACTCGGATAGCAACCATAACACCCCAACCCCAGTTACCCGGAGTCGGTGCATTATTGCGTAACATTAGCATGATTACAAAAGATCATGTCTTGAATGACCGATTAGTTTAGTAGCATTGGAAACACTAGATACATTCATAAGTCTTAAATTAAATCATAAAGTAAAACAAAACTAAAAACAATATTGTCTTCATATCCCCTCATACTATCCATATAGGTCATTCATAATATACTTCATCACATCTTGGAAAAATTAAAACATTTAAAGCGGTGAGCTCAGATGCTCAGTAAGGATAACAATACAGCGGAAACTTTCATAAATAAACATAAACATTTAAGCCAATGTATAACTAAAACAAAAGCCTTTTAAACTTGAACTTCAGCATAATATGGAAAAAATAAAATGAAATAATTCCATTTACATATTCACATGGATATTCTACTAGTCGAATAATCACATGCAATATCAATAACTACTTTCATAATGATGGAATTCATAATGCCATACTATCATAACCACGTAGCCAAGGCCTCGTACCAAGACAACAAATAAGATTTTGTCAAGGCCTCGTGCCAAGACACTAGTTTTTCTCATGAGACCTACCGATGCATCGAGGAGCTATAGTGGGCTCCACCTGTCACTTATTAAGTCTAATGCATTCTTCATATGAACATGTTTAAACATATCATAAAACATAACATAATCATATCACATAAAACATGCATAAAGGAAACATAACATTTCCACATTTCAATCACAAGATATCAATACAACACATTGATATAATAAAAAACACTTTCAAAACCATTTTCAATACCAAAATAAATGAAAATTAAAACATTGTATTTATTTTTCATTTAAAAAAATTTATGGCTTTTAGAGGAAGCTGAAACTCAAATAATGGTCAAAACAGTGGAGAAGTCATTGTCCCCGCATACGTAGGACCCAAAAACATTCCTTTTTTCCGTTTAGTAAAACTCTTCGTATAAAAATATTCATTTTGAATAAATGTAAAATTCAAAGGGGTTTATACACTGTATAAAAGAAATTTGTGTATAAAACAAAATACGCCTCAATGAAAGGAGATTGAGACGAAGTCCCTTACAAAGATCATTTTTTTAAATAAATTATATCTATTATGTGTATTAACTATATTTACATATAAAGAAATTATAAATACAAGATAGTTCATAATAATATCATGACATAATTTGAAAGTAGGAGATTAACCTAATGAACGGATATTGGGTTAAGAAGTTCCCTTACCTCGGGTCCGACTTGACTCGATCGTTCTTTAACCACCTGAATAATAAACTAGAGTTAATTTCAACTTGCTTGAAAACCTTTTTCAAGTTCATTATTCATTTTATATCACTTATTACCATGTTATGAACATTATTTAATTAATTATGTTAATAACGGTTGTTTTGTCGATCTTTGGTACATGAGTCAAAAATAAACTTCTTATAATTATAAGTTGTTCATGTGGTAAAATATCAATTATATCCAGAATTATATTCATGATGTAGATATCATATATATATATATAATATATATCCACTATATACATTCATTCATAATAATACGTAACTGTTGATGCTCCTTTCGTCACAGAATCTAAAAATCGGAAAAGGGGAATAACTGAGCTCAAAGTGATTCAACCTTTGAAGAAAATATCAAAAATCGACAAAGGTAGGAACAAAGGATCAAAAGCAACTGCACCACGCAAGTTATATCACTCTCGCGCAAGTCCATTTGCGCGACGCCCTTATGGTCGCACAAGTGACTTGCGCGACCTAATTGATAACTGCCCAGTAACTGCCCGTGGTCTTCTCTTGCCTATAAATAGACCCTGTGGGCCCCCCATTCGAGAGGATCTTTTTCCAGAAACTCGGATTGAAGCTCCCGACGCCCAAGTCTCTTTTTAAAGCATCCGGAACACTTCTAAGGTAATTACTTACCTAGAACGGAAGATCTAAAGAGAGGGAGGAAGGCCTAAGCATTGAAACCCATAAACACTTGCGCGCCTGATTGGACAGCCCTTAAGGGAAGTGGTCACACTTGCGCGCCGCCTTACTCCTTCGATAGAAACTTGCGCATCCCTTTTTTGGAAGAACCTCAAGAGTATTCTAAAGGCTTTAATAAAGAGTCACTCAAGTATTTAAAAGCTGGTTGAATATCGCGCAAGTACCCACCATGTCTCGCAGGTATACATGCGCGACCAATACATTCGCGACCCTGCAATACCTGTGCGCCTTCCAAGACATGCGTGCCCCTTCCTTTTTTGTGCGCATTTCTTTCCCATTTCACCCCTCTTAAGCCATTACACCTTTCCTTTTCAAGATTCAGTCTTCAAGACACTCTTCAAATCCATTTATGGCAAGATTTCTTGATTTGACTTCTTTATCTGAAATGAATTCGGTGGAATATCTCTCAAAACCTAGTGATTTAAATATCTTTATGTCACTAAATATGGAGAGTTCATTCATTCAACCTCATCCTTTAAGATGATAGAATCCTTAACCTGGGACTCCTTTTGAGGAATAAATCCCAGTCATAATATGGGCATCCTCCTCAGGAGTAAGCCCCAAATTCTTAAAATTCCTAATTCTGGGCATCCTCCTCAGGAGTAAGCCCCAAACCTTAATCCTTAACTGGGGTCTCCTTTTCGGGAATAAGTCCCAGTCATAATTTTGGGCTTACTTCTCAGGAGTAATCCCCAAGTCCCCTAACTTGGGTCTCCTTTTCAGGAATAAGTCTCAGTCCTAATCTTGGGCTTCCTTTTTCAGGAATAAGCCCCAAGTCCCCTAATCTTGAGCTTCCTTTTCCGGAATAAGCCCCAAGTCCCTTAAATTCTCTTTAACCAGTCCAAATTTACGTTTGATCTGAGATTACTTATCAGGAGTAAAACCCAGTTATCAATCATCTCCTAATTTGGGTTTCCTTTTTGGAATAATTCCCAAGTTAGAGTATTCAAATCTCTATGAAGCACATATACCTTTATGGACCCTGTTCCTGGATTTTCTCCCTAAAGTAAATCCTCTGGGCAGTCATACATACATAAGCCCCAAACGATTTCTTATGATTACATCTTTCATGGCTCAATTGTCTATTTTATTACCAATACCTCTTGTTTCTCACACCGAGCATGACTCACGTGAGCTTAGAGGGTAAAAGTAATTATGACATCCTGCTTTGAGCCATCAATCATAAACATCATACTCTTTCATTCGAACTACGTGGGTTTTGATTCCTTTTCCAAAGCAAAGGATATGTAGGTAGCCCATCTACGGGTTCGATCCCAACTCTGAAATAATTCATGTCCATTTAAATGACAATAAACTTCAAGTGCCCCATTGAGTGGCTTTAAAACCAGTCTGGTCATCATAATGACCAAGAGACTTTTATATGAATGTTTTGAAGGTTATCATTGACCAAGAATCTCTAAATAGATATAGATGATTCTCTATTGATGAAGAACCTCGAATACATATAAAATATTCTCTAAATTTCTTACATATTTAATCATTGAATGTCAAAACTGAAGGAAAAGCTCATTTTATACTTGGTAATGTAATAAGGATTCACGAACATAACTTAAATCTATAGAGAGAGTCCCGGAATAGACAATAATTCCCCTCAAAAAGGTGTGATGAGTCTGACCTCCCATCCTCTTGACAAATGCAAATTCATAAGCCTCATCAGTCCACAAGATAATGAGCACCTACCTTTAGAAAGTAGGTCCAAATGGATGTGGAATCATTGGATGTTTCCGGTTCTACGAACAAACCCGTTAGAAACCGATCGGAACTTTTGAATCTCCCATCCATGAGGTCATCCCCGAATTCCGAGGGAAACAAAAAATGGTGAACACGACGTGAATCCTTAACCAAAGTTAAAATGATGTTTTACCTATTTTGTTAAGACCCTATTTAAAACTCAATAAGAGGGCTAAAAAACAATCATTGACATGTGTGCTCATCCAAAAGATGAAGTGGCTGAATTTTATCTTGATTACGTCTGTTATATCAAACAGGCACTCTTTTCCAAGATCTTCTATATTTCCATAATGGCTGCTCTCAAATTCACATCTGTGAATACTGCTGTTGCAAATACCACTGCTGCTATTCCTACTGGATCGTCAACCGCTCTGAGGATGACATCACCTACTCAGCATCTTCAACGCTGGGTATCAAATGCGCTGGTTAAGGAGTATCGTCAACACGGTACCATCCCAACTTTGGAGGCTGCCCAACAGGCCCTCCAAGTGAACAACTCACACAGGTCGTCCGGACAACGACGACTAGTGATCAAGAGGCAGGCGGTGCTGACTACCGTCTCCAACCGTTTTGGGCCGTTATCCCCAGAACGCAATTTCCATTCGCTCCCTTAGTCTGAGGAAGTGAATGAGCAGGTCCCTCAGGGCCTTAATTCAAAAAAACAGGAGTCCTTCCCGAGGGCTCCCATCAACAATCGCCGCGAGACTCGTAAGGCAGTGCTCCCTCAACATGATGAGGGTACCGACTCCAGGCATTCAGCTCAGGTTCCTCGAACCCGAGCAGGAAAGACAAACCGCCAGAGACGGAATCCGGTTAACAATGGTCAGGTTTTCATCAATGCCATCTCTGGAGAAGTCCCCCAACCTAACTTGGTGGCGAACAATGAACAGGCACACACACCTGTCTGTTTTAATTCCGATGTCCAACAGACTCGTCTGGCAGCATCAAGCCAATCCCGCCAGGCAATTCCAGCGGAGTACTATAGGCAGGAACATACACCTTCTTATACATCATCAGTTAGTCAGCAGGCTTGCCTGACTACATATGATGGATCTCATCAACTGCGTTTGGTGAAATGTAATCAGCAGGCACATACACCTTCTAGTACTAATCAAGTCTACCAACAGTCTCGCTTGGTAGCGCACAGAGAAGTCAGTCGGAAAGCTCCGACGACAAACAGGATGCAGACTCAACTCTCTGCCTCCACACTTGAGTGTTGTCAGGATTCACTGACAAGAAAAGGAGGACAGGAGCAGGCACATACACCTACTCCATGCCCGGGATGGACGTATATCCCCATTCTGGCAGCTGAAGTCACCAAAAATATTTTATCAACGGTGAAAGAGCAGAAGAAAATTCCTGCTCCTATTCTGGATGCTTGCCAGGATATCATAACAGCTTCAGCATCATCTCAGGGACAGACACATAAATCTATCCCTAGCAGTGGAGTGACACATCAACGATTCACTCTGGAACAGACACACACATTTGTTCCAGTCCAAGAGGGTTATGGGGCATACTCCCCCATATCATACGGACAACCAAGTCAGGCACATACTCCTGATTTGAGTGAAGATCGTCAGCCTAACCTGACCATCATTCCTGATCAGGCACATACACCTGTCAGAGTAACCACATTCTTCAACAAGTTGTTTCCAAAGCGAGTAAGAAGGCATCTAAGAAAAAGATCCACCCAGCACAGTCAGGAGATCAAAGTCCAATCGGTAACAAGGCCTTGCTCGATGCTGTAGTTGTTGAAGCCCTCAGACATTTATCTGTTGGAATTCAAGATTATACTCCCTCAGTTCCCAATAACGGGAACATTAATTCCGAAAGTCTTCAACAGACACTTCCTCATGAAGGCTTGCTTCATAAAAATTTGGTCAATCTTGAAGTTTCTTCTTCAGATGAGAGCCACAAGAACCCTCTGTGTGGTCAGAAGATCAAGGATCAAGAGATCTTATCTTTTGTTGTAACCCATTATGGTGGTCCTCCCCATGATGATGATTTTCGCTGTGAAAGTCCTTTCCGCAGTAGTGATTCACATTTCCTGGAAAATACTCCAGTGGACAATGTAGTGCCGAGAAATCCCTCTTCTCTTGAGGCACTTGAAAATGCAAAACCAGCCATTTCTGATGCTTTATCACTAGCAAGTGAAATACTTTCTCTATTAGAAGATATCCCAGGGTGTAGGTCATTCTCCGAACCACCCCTAAGTCATGAATCTTATAGTTTGATCAATGATCTCTCTACCAATCTTGTTGAATCCGATGAAGCAACAAGGAAACACCAACTCTGGTCAAAATAGGTAGAAGAATCTTCATTCAATGATAAAGAGGAAATGCTGAACATGAGGAAAAAACTGGCGAAAAGTGAGGTACCAGTCATGTTTTGGCCTTTGGCTGACTCCCAGTATGACATTCCAAAGATGTTGACGGAAGATGGAGTCCATGATATTCGTATCAACATATGGAAAACTCTTTTTCAATTGAAGAAGAAGGTATTATCTTATGATGAATATAAAAATCATCTTAAGATAATAGAAGGGATACAACGTCAGATTGATTTGGCATCTCTATCAGTCTCTCGGTATCCGAAGGCTGAAAAGCAACAGAGAACCCTTCAATGTTCATGCCTTGGCGCACTAAGAAAATTGCGTCAGTTAATTGCCAATGCTCCATCTGGTGTTCATATCATAGGATGGGGTGTTCACGGAGCACTACATTTCACAGTGCTTTCTAGTCAGCAAAGCCTGCCGAAATTGGTCTCATCCAATTTTATTGCCCATGGCCGGCCATAGTCAATAGGCTTTGTTCATAATCAAAAGCTTGCTCAAGAACAGGCTTCAACTAGTTCCTCTCAAAATCAATCATATAGAGAACAAGTTTTTGAATTTCTCTTACATCAAGTAGGTGAGAATATTGCACAAGCCTCTCGTATGGAGCAAACACATCATCAAATGACAGAAGTTTCGGAAATCATCCAACGATCTGTTAAACCAGGTGATAAAAGTGGATACAGGCTAATGCATCCAGCTAATTTCCAAACTAAGATTCGTAAGATCAAGAGAGCTTTTAAGAAGGTCTTAGACAAAGCATGTCAAGAGCCACCCCAACTTGTCAGACTGGGGACTCCTTTAACCCAACCCTCAGAGTCAACAAATGGGATTCGAGGAGTTGAGCGGAAGCAGCAGGAACGTCCCTAGTTCTCGAGACTGGGGACTCTTTCAAATCATCAATCCCCTTCTCAGAGAATATCGGTCTTTTCTCAATTGGGGAAGAAGCCCCAGGAGGAACGAAGAGGCAAATTATCAGGAGATTCCCTCCAAATTATAGCTCGTCAAGAAGTTCCTAAAAGATTAAATCAACAAAAGGCAATGTATCATCAAAGACATGAAAGAGGACAATATCACAGAAATGTTGATAGAAGGGATGTGATGCATTATACATCAATCAATGTCATCAATGTCGTTGTTTCTAATCCACCAGAGGAGACTCACTCAGGGGACTCAGATGAAGAGTGTCATGCTCAAGAAAATGTACGCGCCGATACAAATGAAGAAGGTGTGCGTACACGAAGTCAAAGGATTACTCAAAACTTAGGTAATCCACTTCCTTCTCTCCAAAAATTATCCAACAAAGGGAGGGGAAAGAATCAGGTTACATATCCTTCCTTTGGAGAAGGTCAATCTCTCTCGTTAGAGTGAAGGTTTGCACAACAAGAGGAAGAAATGAATGAATTAAGAAGGTTGAATGCAGAACTACTTCCGAATAGTCTTCTTCTTAAGAATGATGAAGTCCAACAGTCAAAGGAATTTGTTATAACTACTGATATGGATCATGAATATCCTCCTTTATCAGTACACCCTCAGAGGTCTAATCCTACGGGTCAAACTCAACAACGGTTGGCAGTGCTACCATCAGTTGCAACACCAATCACCACGTCTGTCCAAGCTCCATTCATTGCACCTACCCAAGACCAAATTCAACCTGATGTTTCTCAAAAGTTAATAACTATTATTGAGTCATTAACAGCTCGGTTAGAAACTATGGAAGGGAAACAGGCGCAAGTTCAACCAGAAAATAAAGTTTATCCTGAATGGGTAGATTCAATTTCCCCTCCATCTAGTATTGGAAACCCTGTTTTCCCTATTTTCAATGGATCAGGAGACCCTGAACAACATTTGACGCATTACGTGTCTTGTTGTGATCCTATGATGGGAACTCCAGAGCAGCAAGAAGCAGAGAAGCTCAGATTCTTCGTGCGAACCTTGTAAGGACCATCTTTTGTTTGGTATACAAGCTTGCAATCCCGGTCAATCATCAGATGGGAGGATCTTCGTCAAAAATTCCTTCTTCAGTTCAGCTCAACTTTGCCAAAAACAACAGTTTTCGATCTTACAAACTGCAAGCAAAGAGATAATGAAAGAGTCTCTGATTTCACTGCTCGCTAGAAGGGATTAATATATTCCCTGAGTTTAGCACTCTCTCAGGAAGAGCTATTGCCAATCTGTGTGGCAAATTTGTGTGACGAATTATGCATGCCATTGATCCCTATGAAATACACAGGAGGGTTTCGAGACCTTACTTCAATCGCTCAGCAGATTGAAGATTCCCTTATACAGGCTAAGGTTAAATTTCCTGTAATTCCATCAGCTTCAGGAAAGAGAATGGGTAAAGTAGAAACTGATACAGTTATGCTTAAACAAGCACCTCTACCTATTTCTACTTCAAAACCTTCATCTTCTCAAAGGGCTCCACCTCCTGAATGCCAACAACAAATTCCGTTTCATCCAATTGATCAAAAAGATCAATGACGAAAACAATTTGAGGATTTGAAGAGTAAAACATACTCTTTCCGAAATGAGAAAGTTCCTGGTTACTTCATTTCAGCTCTGGAAAATAATTTGGTTCAATTACCAGTGCCCAAGAGGCCAAACAAGGAAGGAGATGAAGACCGTCCCAATTATTGTCCCTTTCATCAAATGTTGGGGAATCCTATCCAGGAGTGTTTTGTCTTTAAAGACCTCCTGCAAAAGATGGTCGACTTGGGACAATTAAAGTTGAAAGGTTCTTCGACTCAGGTAGCATGTGTTACTGCTACAGTTCCAGAGGAGGAAGATGAATGGAAAGAAGTCAAAAGCAGAAATGCACAGAAGTACGATGATTGGATGGTCAGAAAGACAATCAATCGGACTCATGCCTCTTTGCGAACACAATTAAAAAAACCAATTGTGTCTTCTGCCATAAATATTGCAGTAAAACCCTCTTCGTTAGAGGGAAAATCCTCAATGAAATGGTTTGATTCAAAGAAGAAAAAAGAATCAGAAGAAGATGAGTATGTGTCAAAGCCTAAATTGTCTTTTAGATTCTGGCAGACTTTATGCCATCTACTTCAAAACCACGGGCACCGCCCCATCAAACGGCACAGCCTAAACAGGCTAGTCCAGCATAGTCTTTATTAGACGAAGAGTTAATATTCGGTTCTGTTAATATGATTCAATTAACAGATCCGTATTCCAATGATAATTTCAATTTTGATGAGCTTGAATTCCTTGTATCGAATAAGGGAATCCGAGGAAGTTCCCGAGGTTTAGGATACAGGGGAAAACATGGATATTTCCGAAGCCACTACTCCAATTCTACCCCTGCTATCACTGTGTATGCAGTAGAAACTCGTGGTAGAGCCCTTCAGCAAGCTCAAAAAGAACAAGCTGGTTTTTCTGCTAATAGCCAACTCAGTCTTCGCACAGTTATTTTAGAAGACCGATTGAAGGTTCCATCTTCTTTATCTCAGAAATTAAATGGATCTAATTGGTCTAATCTTCCAAAACCAAGGATGTTGCCAACTTATATCCCAATACAAGATGCATCAGCTTCCAAAGCATCTGCTTCCAAGGTACCTGTTAAACCGCATATTCCTGTTGGGAAACGCAGACCTTTAGATCAAAAGTATGATATATTGAAACACTTGGCCCAAGTACCATCCAAGTTATCAATTTTGTATGCTTTGAATCTATAAAAAGATCTTCGGGAAGCACTCATCGAAGCTTTGTCAAGTCCTCAGGAGTTTGAAGCTGAAATTGCTGCAGCTGAAGTCTATCACATAGAGAATAATCCTGCAGAATGACATGCAGTGATATATTTTACTAATAAAGATGAAGATGATGTTGTTCATGGGCACATAAAACCTCTGTACTTATCTGGCAAAGTCAATGGTGTAGATATCCGAAGAGCTTTCATTAACAATGGTTCAGGAGTCAACCTCATGCCCATTCGTACACTTCGTCGATTGGGCCTCACGGAATCTGATTTATCTCCTTCTTCCATGATGTTACAAGGATATGGTAAAAATGAACAAGAACCACTGGGTGAAGTTACACTCAGAGCTCAGTTTGGAAATCTTGTATCCAATTCAGATTTCATGATTGTCGACCAAGACTCAGCTTTCAACGTCTTTCTTGGAAGACCTTGGCTACATCAGCATTCATCTATCCCTTCATCATACCATCAATGTCTCAAATACTGTTTCAATGGTCAAGTTGGAACATTGTATGGTGATAAGACCCCGTTAAAGACATGTGAATCTCAGTACATTGAGGCGGAATTTTATCACATGAAGGGAAGAGAGAAATCTACAATGAAGGAAATTACCAATGTTAATGCTCCATATGGTTTGGAAAAAATTCCAATAAATCCATTTACACATGTTAGTACAGATTATGTGTTACCTATCAGTCAAATTGACAAAATAGGCCCAAATAAAAATACTCTTATGGAAAGATCCATAATGTCAATTACGGCAATTGAGCCAGACAACATGGGAGAAATTGGTAACCTACCAAACAGTGATGAAAGCACAAGTGGTGACCTCTTCATTTCATCTGCTGAAATCCAACAGGTCTATACTTTTCCAATCAGGCCAGAAGAAGTTATAGCAACATCAGAGGTGAATAATGATGTCAATTCTCAATCCATCATCTCCGCTTTATTTCCCAAATATGGCCCTTTATCATCAATAGGGTCGGAAATAAAAGCTTCTTCTTCAAAATGTACAAATTTTGACATCTCTTCTGATCATGAAAATTTCGTTTTTTCATCTACAATGCAAGTAGAAACAGAAGAAATAGCACATGATGAAGAGGAAGAGGAAGGTCTTAGAGATGCTCCTCCAGCATTTGAAGAAGGTATCTCTACCACTGTGGATGAACTCAGAGAAATAAATCTGGGTACAGAGAAAGATCCATGCCCCACTTTAATTAATGCGGCCATGACCCTTGAAGAGAAAGAAATGTATACTTCTTTTCTAAAGAAAAATAAAGATATTTTTTCTTGGAACTATACAGAAATTCCTGGGCTTGATCCTGATATTTCTACTCTTCATTTGGGTTTACCAAAAGAACATCGAGGATTTAAGCAACCCGCGAGAAGAACACACCCAACTTATGCTTCCAAAATTGAAGCTGAAGTGGATAAGATGATCAAAGCTAACTTCGTTAGAGAAGTTTAGTATCCCAAGTGTTTGGCTAATATTGTCCCTGTAAAGAAGAAAAACGGACAAATTAGGGTTTGCATCGATTTCAGAGATCTTAATCGGTATTGTCCTAAAGATGATTTCCCAGTTCCGATTACAGAACTCTTAATTGATGCAACTGATGGATATGAAGTACTTTCCTTGATGGATGGATATTCCGAATATAATCAGATCCGAATGGACCCAGAAGATGAGGAATCTACAGCCTTTATATCCCTTCAAGGTGTGTTTTGTTACCGGGTGATGCCCTTTGGTTTAAAGAATGCAGGTGCAACATATCAATGCGCCATGCATCGTATCTTCAAACCTTTCTTAGGGAAGTTTGTTGAATGCTATGTAGACAATTTTTTGGTTAAATCCAAACAACGTTCTAATCATTTGGCTGATTTGGAAGTCATATTCCACAAGCTTCGACAACATAATTTGAAGATGAACCCCTTAAAATGTGTTTTTGGGGTAACCTCCGGAAAATTCCTCGACTTTGTTGTACGCCATCGTGGTATTGAAGTCGATCCTGAGAAAACCAAATAAATCCTTGGTATGTCACATCCTCAGAATTTGAAAGAATTAAGAGGACATCATGGAAACTTAGCCTATATTCGGCGTTTCATCTCCAATTTGGCAGGAAAAAGATTACACTTTACCAAATTATTGAAAAAAGGAGTCACTTACCAGTGGACTGAAGAATTTCAAGAAGCGTTTGATGTTCTCAAGAAATACCTCTTGAGTCCACCAGTACTCATGCCACCTGTTGAAGGTAGACCACTTATCCTCTATGTGACAGCTCTAGAGTGATCATTGGGTGCCTTTCTCGCTCAAAAGAATGATGCTGGGAATGAAAATAGCCTCTACTATCTCAGTAGAACTATGCTTGAAGCAGAAACCCGGTATTCAAGTATTGAGAAGTGCTTCCTGGCATTAATCTTTGCAGTTCAAAAACTGAGACACTACCTGCAACATCATGAGGTCCAATTGGTATCTCACAATAATCCGCTCAAATTCATCCTTCGTCGTCCAATTCTTACAGGACGTCTAGTAAAGTGGGCAGTTATTTTGCAGCAGTTCGACATTCAATATGTATCTCAAAAGGCAATAAAGGGCCAAGCTCTGGCTGATTTCCTTGCTGAACATCCTTTAGTAGAAGACACGTCTTCAGATATTGAACTCCCTAATGAGGAAGTTTTTTCTATTCAAGAGTGTCCTCAAACACGGGAAATGTATTTTGATGGTGCTTCCAGAAGTCCAATAGGGAAGAAAATGGAAAATACTAAATTCAACAAAGTTGGTTTAGGAATTGTACTCATTTCTCCAGATAAGTCATTGTTACCTTATTCCTTTTTATTGTGGGAAGGTGGTACCAATAATGAATCCGGATAACAAGCTCTTATCACGGGCTTGGAGTTTGCACTTCAAGCACAAGTGAATCACTAAAAAGTGAAAGGTGATTCAGACCTGGTAATCAAACAAGTCAATGGGGATTATGCCATCAGAAAAGAAGAGTTAATCCCTTTGTATGATTATGTCAGAACGTTAATGGCGGAATTCCCTTTAGAACCGACATTTTCTTATGTCCCAAGATCACAAAATTCTCAAGCTGATTCACTAGCTAATATAGCCACAAATCTAGCAGATCCAAATTGGGATGAGACAACCATCAAGTATTGCCCACTGTCGTGCAATTTCACCTTATGTTCAAGCCAGAATAGAGGAAATTAATGAAATTAGTCCCATTCCTGAACCGTATGGTCATACTACAGGATGGATGTCACCTATCAGGGAATACCTTCAAAATGGAACACTTCCACCTGATAGAGATGAGAAAGAACAAATCCAGCGACATGTGGTCAACTTTACTCTTTATGATGGCCCAAACCACATAGAGAAAATTCTCTACAAACGTGGTTTTGATGGAGTTCTCTTCAGATGCATTGATGGGGAAGAGACAATGGCTGTCATGAAAGAAGTGCATGCAGGAGTCTGTGGTGCCCACCAGTCTGGACATAGATTGTCTGATCAAATTTGAAGGCTTGGATACTTTTGGCCTTCAATGATACATGATTGTATTGATTTCACAAATAAATGTCATTCATGTCAAGTACATTCCAACTTCATTCATCAACCTCCAGAGTTGCTTCATACAGCTAAATACTCATGGCCAATTGCCACATGGGGAATTGATGTGGTGGGACCTTACCCTTCATCTATGTCCAAGGAGTTTAATTACATTCTTACTACTACTGATTTCTTTTCCAAATGGGCAGAGGTAGTACCTCTCAAATAAGTCAGTTCTAAATTCATTGTTAGCTTCATCAAGTCTAACATCATTACTAGATTTGGTGTCCCTCATACCATATTGACGGACAACGACACCAACTTCTGTTCTTCTGGGGTGAAGAAATTGTATCAAGAATACAACATTAAATCCAACCATTCATCTCGGTATCATACGGCAGCCAATGGCCAAATAGAAGCCTTTAATAAGACTCTTTCAAATATACTGCAAAAGATGGTGGATAAAGATAATAGGTCATGGCCTGATAAACTCTTTCATGCTTTATGGGATTATCGGACTACCACCCTCAATGCAACATGGTCAACTCTATATTCGTTGGTAGATGGAATAGAAGCAGTCTTGCCAATTGAAGTTCAATTGCCCTCACTCAGAGTAGCCATTTGTGATCAGTTATCTATAGATGAGCAATCCCAAAATTGATTGAATGAATTGGAACGGTTAGATGAGAAAAGATTGTGCACTTTGCACCACTTGGAAATCTATCAGAATCGAATAGCATGAGATTTTAACAAAAAAGTTCGTCTTCGTTCATTCATTCAGGGAGAATTGGTATTAGTTCTCAGAACTCCAATGATACCAAGAAATAAACCTCCCAAGCTTGAACCAAAATGGGAAGGACCTTATTCAATACATAGGGTCTACTCCAACGGAGCTTATTCATTAATCTCGATGGATGAAGAACTCATTACTACTCCAACTAATGCCAGATTTTTGAAGAAATATTTTGTATAAAATACAAAGTATTCACAAGATGTCCCCGCAACGTAACATTAAACTATGCAGCACCAGTTCGTCCTTGCTATATGACGTTAAACTGTACAGCAATGGTCCAGTATGACCTTAAACTGCAACTAGGTCCAGTATGACCTTAAACTGCATCATCAATGGTCCATGCATATGAACCTAAACTATTTAAAAGTCCCTTACATCCAGTAAGAAGTTAAAATGTGATGTCCTAACTACATGACGCTAAACTGTATAAAAGTCCCTTACGTTCGGAAAGACGTTAAACTACATAATCATCAATGGTCCTGTATGACCTTAAACTACACCACCGTCCATCATGACATTAAACTGCACCATCCATGGTCCATGCATATGGCCTTAAACTATTCACACTTTCGTCCAAACATGATGTTAAACTGTAGAAAAAATCTCCAATGCATCCAACATGACGTTAAAATGGTGCACTCTTTTGACCTCACTGCATGAAATTAAACTACACAGTCCCCCTTTTTTGTCCTACATGACGTTAAACTGTTTTGTCCCCATCGTCCTAACTACATGATGATAAACTGTACAGAAATTCCTTGATACATCCTACATGACATTAAACTGTATTTTATCCCTGCTACATGACACTAAAAGTCCTAACTGTAAGACATTAAACTGCATAGTCCCTTTATATGTCCTACATGACATTAAACTATGCATCGTTAAGGTTGTTGTTACCTCTTGTTTCTCACACCGAGTATGACTCACGTGAGCTAAGAGAAAACCTCAACCGTGACACTCTCTTTGGGCCACTAACCATGTATATGTCCCAACAACATTTTTTTTAGATCATTGTCCCCAAGAACAACTTGATCATTAATTCATTCTTTAATTGAACTACAAGGACTTTGATCCTTGCCCTCCAGGCTGGGTACATAGGCAACCTTCCAAGGTTCAAGCCCAAAAACAATCTCTTCACATCAGTTCACCACCATATGATGTTGATTCGTGAAACCGCCCCTAGAATCAATATCTTTACATTGATTCACTTTCGTACTTGTTATATGACGTTAAACTATGCAACACTTTTGTCTGGTATGAAAATAAACTACAATACTCTTTGATTTGCTCATTTGAGAGAGAATTATTATTGACATTGATTCTTCAATCATGTTTCATTTCAAAAGACTACGTGCATACATGGTAATGCCAAAACTTTTTATCTCAGGTTAAACCATCATTGCACTAAAGTCCCCTTTCACCCTTCACATGTACAAACCAAATTTGTACAAAGGGTAGTTCTAGAACTACGTGGGCTTGATTCCCATCCTTATGGGATACGTAGGAACGTTCGAGTATCCCTCGAATCCAGCCCCAAGTATTGTGGGCCTAACCCCAAATTTCACTTTCAGTCCCTTGGTGGAAAAGTCCTTATGAAAACACACATTGTGTATTCATTATTATGGTCCGAACTCTATGACCCTAAACTAAGATCTCTCATACTTTCGTCCTGCACGACGTTAAACTACATTTCAAGAACTACTTATGGCTTGATTCTCATTCTTATGAGATATGTAGTGAAGTCCAAAATTTCAATTCAGGACCCAGCCACAACATGATTATGGTTATCATTGACCTATGTATCTCTATATGCATTAGACAATACCCATATTTATGTGGTTTAATCCTAACCTTAAATATTTTCAGATCTTCATAACCCTTTTCATGACTTTTAGTCACAAAAATTTCAAACTTCTGAGAATTAGTTTTCCTGACTATGCAGTACGTGCCCATAGGTGGCCTTGCATAAACAGTCCACATAATAGACTTGTTAGCCAAAAGATACTATTTATTTGACTATGCAGCCAATGCCCTTAGGTGGCCCTACATAATTCAACCCCCTAACGGGTTTTTCAGATAGGGGTAACTTCATTCTTGGGAAGAATGCCTCTTTTGTCCTTATTTGTCTTAAACGACAATTTGTAAGGATTCGCAGAAAATAGCCATCCTTAACATATTTGTCCCATATCCCTTTTCATGATCTGAAAGTATTCAAGTCTATGGCTTATATTCTCCTTCCCTACATTTGGGTCAGACCTTCGTAGGAGTAATATTCATCCAGTTCTTCGATAATCTTGTTTGGAAATATCTTTTCCATATTCAAGTACCTCTTTCCATAAAGAAAACTCTATACTTTGGAAGATTTGAATCTCCATAAACTTTCATTGGCTTTTAGAACTAGGAATGTAAATTTCTGAGAGTTCTTTTTTCCTGACTATGCAGCACGTTCCCATAGGTGGCCTTGAATAAATAGTCTACATAACAGACTTGTTAGCCAAATGATACTATTTTATTTAACTATGCAGCCAATGCCCTTAGGTGGACCTGCATAATTCAACCCCCTAACGGGTTTGTTAAATAATTGTAACTTCATTCTTGGAAACTACTTCTTATAATGCCTTTTAGCTCTTTTTCATATCATTCCTCAGATTCAAATATTCGTAAGCCATAGTTTACATATTTTCTCTCATACTTGAGTATGGTAATATGTTTTCAGATAAATTTTCAAGGAATTGAATCAATTTTAATCCATTTTGGTCAAAGCTATTTCGACCTTAAACATTTGCCCCTTTATGTCCGGCATGCATGACTTTAAGCTGCCCACAAAAGACAAAGGAACTCTGAATAAAATTCAAGTTCCAGGTCACTAAATATACATTTTCATATGATTTAGGTAATATTGAGCAATTAAAAGGTTCAAAGTTTGTAGGGTTATTTGTAATAATCCTAGTAAAAATCAAACTATGCTTACTAATCCCATTGGCTTAAGTAAATTTAAAGCAGGTAGTGAGAGAATGAAGGTACAACTAAGTGAAAGTGAAAGTGTTTTTCATTGATGCACAAGAGTTAGAAGGACATCCACAGACTGGAGTCTCTTCTCTTTTTCAATATTTACAAGAGGCTTTCAACATAACACTTCATTTAATTTACGGCATCCCGAGCTTCATCAGAAACCACCTGGAATTCATTCATTCAACTGGATACAATAAGAGATGCAGTGATACTAGATCTTATTGGAACAATTGTAAAAGGATGTTCTTGAGTGCGGTTTGAGAAAATTTTCTGCTGATCAAACAGTGACTCTGTTTCTGTCCAAGAGACTTGGAAGATGGATACATGGATTTGAGAATGGAGCATTGGAAGTAAAGAGCCATTTGGATAGAGTACTCTTTTCAGATATTGCTCTAATACCATGTTTGTCTTCTCTCCACCAACCGGTAGTGGAAAACATTTCAGCCCATGGGTTTGCCATTTTCATATCTGCAAGGAAATGACATGGAGGAAGAATTTGAAAGTTCACACCATTGTTGTTGCTCTTAATGCACAGCATAACCGAAATGAAGGAGTAGCAGCGCAGCTGAATTTCAGGTGTATAGTTCTTTGCATCTGGAACATTGACTCCTTGCAGGTGACCATGACCATATAGAGGCAGGTAGATGCTCTGTGGGAAATTAAGATGATATTTCTTCAAGTGCTTATCCAAATCTGAGAGAGTGTTGTTGCAGATATCATAGTAATAATGGCCAATGATGTTCATCATGTCCTCAATCTGCTTGCTAGCCAGTTCATTAGACGTTTTAATTCCATTAGTATCCATTGAATCTGCCCAAAAGTTGAATAAATTAAACTCTTAAATGGGTTTATTTTTCATAAAATTTGTGAAAGATTTCGAAAAAATGGCTAAGGCATTAAGGCGCGCAAGTCTAAAAAATGGCGCGCATGTATTCGTGTGTCCCGCTAGTTTTTTGACACGCAAATATAAACCGCGCAAGTACAAATGCCTTTATAGTAGCGCGACATCAAGGAAAACACTAGAAAACAAAGCAACCTGCGTGGCTAAGGTGACCTGCACGGCGAGAGCTCGAAGGTATGAAGTCCGGAAATCCGGATGCTTGTACGGAAGTGAGGCCCTCTATTTATAGACACGGCTGGGACCCTGCGGGCCGGACCCTGCACAACCGAGGGCCGTATCCCTGCGCGATGCGCACTTGCGCGCCACCCTCTGTGCCCTGAAGACTTGCGTGCCCCCTTTTCCTATGGATTTATTCGATTTCCTCAAAGTCAAATCCTCATTTCTCTCTGAATCCAACTCTGAGGGGGGACTTTTGTTGACGCTCCTTTCGTCACAGAATCTAAAAATCAGAAAAGGGGAATATCTGAGCTCAAAGTGATTCAACCTTTGAAGAAAATATCAAAAATCGACAAAGGCAAGAACAAAGGATCAAAAGCAACTGCACCGCACAAGTTATATCACTGTCGCACAATTCAACTTGCGCGACGCCCTTATGGTCGCGCAAGTGACTTGCGCGACTTAATTGATAACTGCCCGGTAACCGCCTGGGGTCTTCTCCTACCTATAAATAGCCCCTGTGGGCCCCCCATTCGAGAGTATCTTTTTCCAAAAACTCGGATTGAAGCTCCTGACGCCCAAGTCTCTTTTCAAAGCTTCCGGAACACTTCTAAGGTAATTTCTTACCTAGAACGGAAGATCTAAAGAGAGGGAGGAAGGCCTAAGTGTTGAAACCCATCAACACTTGCGCGCCTGATTGGAAAGCCCTTAAGGGAAGTGGTCACACTTGAGCGCCGCCTTACTCCTTTGATAGAAACTTGTGCATCCCTTTTTTGGAAGAACCTCAAGAGGATTCTAAAGGCTTTAATAAAGAGTCGCCCAAGTATTTCAAAGCTGGTTGAATATCGCGCAAGTGCCCACCATGTCGCGCAGGTATACCTGCGCGACCAATATTTGTGTTCCCCCACAATACTTGTGCGCCTTCCAAGACTTGCGCGCCCATTCCTTTTTTGGGTGCCTTTCTTGCCCATTTCACCCCTCTTAAGCCATTACACCTTTCCTTTTCAAGATTCAGTCTTCAAGACACTATTCAAATCCATTTATGGCATGATTTCTTGATTTGACTTCATTATCTGAAATGAATTCGGTGGAATATATCTCAAAACCTAGTGATTTAAATATCATTATGTCACTAAATATGGAGAGTTCATTCATTCAACCTCATCCTTTAAGATGAGAGAATCCTTAACCTAGGTATCCTTTTCAAGAATAAATCCCATTCATAATATGGGCATCCTCCTCGGGAGTAAGCCCCAAATTCTTAAAATTCCCAATTTTGGGCATCCTCCTGAGGAGTAAGCCCCAAACCTTAATCCTTAACCTGGGTCTCCTTTTCAAGAATAAGTCCCAGTCATAATTTTGGGCTTCCTTCTCAGGAGTAAGCCCCAAGTCCCCTAACCTGGGTATCCTTTTCAGGAATAAGTCCCAGTCCTAATCTTGGGCTTCGTTTTTCAGGAATAAGCCCCTTGTCCCCTATTCTTGAGCTTCCTTTTTAGGAATAAGACCCAAGTCCTTAAAATTCTCTTTAACCAGTCCTAATTTACGTTTGATCTGGGATTCCTTCTCAGGAGTATAACCCGGTTATCAATCCTCTCCTAATTTGGGTTTCCTTTTCAGGAATAAGTCCCATGTTAGAGTTTTCAAATCTCCATGAAGCACATATACCTTTATGGACCATGTTCCTGGATTTTCTCTCTAAATTAAATCCTCTGGACAGTCATACCTACATAAGCCCCAAACCATTTCTTATGATTACATCTTTCATGGCTCAATTGTCTATTTTATTACCAATACCTCTTGCTTCTCACACCGAGCATGACTCACATGAGCATATAGGGTAAAAGTAATTATGACATCCTGATTTGAGCCATCAATCATAAGCATCATACTCTTTCATTCGAACTACGTGGGTTCTGATTCCATTTCCAAAGCAAAGGATACATAGGTAGCCCATCTACGGGTTCGATCCCAACTCTGAAATAATTCATGTCCTTCTGAATGACAATAAACATCAAGTGCCCCACTGAGTGGATTTAAAACCAGCCTGGTCATCATAATGACCAAGAGACTTTTATATGAATGTTTTGAAGGTTACCATTTACCAATAATCTCTAAATAGATATAGATGATTCTCTATTGATGAAGAACCTCAAATTCATATAAAAGATTTTCTAAATTTCTTACATATTTAATCATTGATTGTCAAAACTGAAGGAAAAGCTCATTTTATACTTGGTAATGTAATAAGGATTCACGAACATAACTTAAATCTATAAAGAGAGTCCCGTAATAGACAATAATTCCCCTCAAAAAGGTGTGATGAGTCCGACCTCCCATCCTCTAGACCAATGCAAATTCCTAAGCCTCATCAGTCCACAAGCTAATGAGCGCCTACCTTTGGAAAGTAGGTCCAAATGGATGTGGAATCATTGGATGTTTCCGGTTCTACGAAAAAACCCGTTAGAAACCGATTGGAACGTTTGAATCTCTCATCCAGGAGGTCATCCCTGAATTCCGAGGGAAACAGTAACATTTAGAGGTAAGAAATGAAATGCATCGTTCATTGAGATGGTAAGTCGTACATACGCATGAACGCTACTTTCATTTCTATTTGGTATTTAATGGAATGAAATCATAATGATATAAAAGTCTATTATAATTCCAGTATAATATCATATATAATATAATTTACTCCATCCTTTATGTGTCCCACATATGGCATTAACGATTCAAATCACTTTGAGGGGACGGTAGTCCGCACTTTCTAAAATGAAATTATCACGTTTACCCATAATGGAAATCATAAAGGTATGCCATAAATGAGAAATAAATAAGAATAAAGAAAACATAAACATAATATATATATATATATATCATATATGAAAATAGTTTCATCATAATGGCCACCATGAGAGGTGTTAAAAGAAGATTGAACAATCATCGTTTCGTGAGGCAGTAATTCGCCACACACAGAAATAGTATGTTCTTTAACCATTAAACGAAGGTATGTGTAAGTGTAAATAAAATCCTTCTCATGAAAACATACTAATATATTATAGATACTGTTGTTTTTACAAATGAAATGAATAAAAATAGTTTAAGGGGTTGGAGAAGTAAAATAAAACAAAACAACGTAGGAGAAGATATTACATTTAAATCGGGTAACTCCCCTCGGTCTGAGTCAAAATGGTTTCTTGAAGAGATTTCTGACTAAGGGAATACTTCTAGGATGAAGGGAGGAATGCTGAGTGGGTATTTGGGCACATGTTTGCCGTGGAAAATGGATTTTATGGTGTGAATAAGGTGGTAGAGGTGGGGGCCTTTTACAAGAGGAGAGGAGGGGAACTCGTGGAAAGTCATGAAATGATACATTATTATGAAGTGATTTTCTTATTTCAAAGGTCCCAAAATTATATATTTCGAGTATAAGGTGATAAGGGTTAGAAAGTATTCATAAAATAGGATTTTTAAAAGTTTCAGTCTTATATTTAACATTATCTTTTCATTTTATTTAACTCATTAATTAATGAGGTAATCGTTGCATCATCATGGTGTCATAAAAAATATAATTTATATAATGTATAAAAAATATAAAAAAATTACCATGATGTAGGAAATAATTTTATCTCTCCAATGAATATTTATTGTATAAAAATTAACTTATATAACCCTATGTAATAATTGTTTTAGTAAAACAACACATGTTTGTGACAATTTTATTTTTACCTTAAATAAAAAGTTATTAATGTCATTTTCTTACCCAAGTGGCTCCATGGGGTCCCCAAGTTGACCCATGGATTGTCTTGGTCAGCTATGACTCTTCCAATAAGGTTATTATAAGTGTCAAGATATTTTCATATTTCTATAATATCATTTTTACCGTAAATTTCACTAATTACCTTTAATCGTGATTAATAAAACTTAAAAGATACTATTCACCAAAAAATTATTTTAATCCCATTGAACCACATTTTACTTCCTAATAAAAATCATGTATGTAGGATTTTTGAAAATCAACTCACAGAAGTGGTAATGTTTCATTTACAAGAAAATTTAGTTTTTAAACTACCACTTAGTGGTTTCACTATTCATCAAAAATAGAAGTTTTTCAGAAAAATACCAAAAATTCACCATAAGATATAATTGATATTCATAATTCAAAAATGATGTCTATTTTAAAAAATTCAAAACATATAAGTTGAATTAATTAATTTAATAATTAATTCTCGTTGTCACAACAAATATCGTGTTTCTAAGAAAGAATATCAATCAAAAGTTTGACAATTGTTTATGAACAATTTCAAATTGAAATTAATTCTAATGACCACCATTGGATAAAATGGTAAAAATATATTCTAATTATACTTTAAAACCACTCAACTATATAATTTATCACTATAAATTTTTTTTATTAAAAAATTTGTTTTATGTATTTTTCACTATTCGTCAAAAATTGGAAGTTCTCTGAAAAATACAAAAAAATCAACATAGGGTAATTTCGATATTACAAATCCAAAAATAAAGTCCATTTTGAAATATAAAATTTATATAATTCAAAAAATTTGGTATTACTATTCATTATGGCTACTTTTATTGGTCGCGGTGTGTTAGAACTCGAGGTTGCGTACAACACACACTGCTCTATTATTCAAAGAGAAGCATACCATGGAAGCTTGGGGTGTTACATGGAAGCTGGAGGTGACTCGAATCTGGCGGTGACTCTAATGGCCGTAGAATTTTCTCACCTTCGGCTATAATGGTTACTCACCTCTGGAGGTAGGTCTTCCTAGCAGTAATGATGACTTGGTCTGGTGGTAGCTCATTTTTCCTATAACGATGACTGAGTCTGGAAGTAGATCATCATGGTGGTAACAATGACACAATCTGGAAGTAGCCCATCCTAGTGGTTATGGTGACCCTTTTCTGGCGGTAACAGTGTCTCACAACAAATGGTGACATCAATGATACATAGAAAAAATATCATAGTAGCAGTATTATAATAGAAAATATTATCATACATCATGTTAAACATTAGCACTAAAATAGTCATATTCTTTTATCAATAAATTAAGAGTATCAGACACACTCCATAAAAGGAGACACCAAAAAATTTTATCTTTCTTGGTAATCATTTGATCTTAATTCCTAGTCACAGAATTCCATTAGAATTGTTTATGAAATCATTTGGGGATAATAATGTTAATTTTTCCATTGATAGCCAACTAATTCAAGTTTATGATGATGAATATATGTTAATTGTGATCCATTCTCAAAAATAATCGATAGTTGAGACCAATTTCGCCAACTTACTACAATAGATCACTCCAAAATTCATACATAGTAAAACAATTACTAATGGGGGGTTGAGGCATGATATTTCATCATATTCCCAATGAAAATTTCTCAAATTAATGGGAATTTGACAGTTACATCCATTAGGATTATGAAAAAGTTACGATAGTTCTCTAAACATTGTATAATTTTCAATTTGTTTGGGTTTTATAATTCATAGTATAACAACCCATACTTTACATACATTATTATTACTTCAGAATTGAAGCATACATATTACAACATATAACAAAACCATGATAGGACCGTATATAAATAGTGTTTTTAGAAACTGGGAAACATAAAAAACTAGTTCATAAATCATCTACATTGTCTCCCACTTATTTCATCATATATAGAGTCCCTTTTGGCATATCGTACTTAATACCCTTCGTCCTGACCTGGGGAAAAGAAAACAAACAAAATGGTGAGCTCAAATTCTCATTAAGGGTAAACAATGGAAATATCAGTCATATCATATTAATAAGAACATAACATTTTGAAAATATTAACCTGAAAAAAAGATCATAATATCATGACATGGGATAAATCATAGTTGTGAAATGTAAACCCAGAATTCATAACATATACCATGAGACTTTGTGGAATAAATACATAATCATAGAAAATCATTTCATATAAGTCAAGACTCATTGCCAAGACCATCATACTGGACAAAGTCCATTACTAAACCGAGTTCACTCCTCGTTCCAGTCATGTATCACTGAACTGGATTAACTTGTCGTTCCAGCCATGTATATCTCTTGAGATATAAATCTTCACCCAATGCATTGGATGGAGATATTGGTCGCACCTATCTCATAATAAAACTATTATTATGTGTGCCGCAATATCATATATCATACATCATATCATAAATCATGTAATAAAAATGGGATTCTTAAACATCATGCCATCATAAAATAATCCATATACGATAAAGGACTTCATAAAAATAATTACATCCTAAAATAATCAAATCAATGTAATAATAGGTATAGGAACAGAACCCTATATTATAATAGATGGAAAATTATTTTTATAAAACACTGGAACTCCATTCTTGAGAAATATATCCTTTTTACTTCAAAAACAGTTTTCCATTTTCAACATGTCATACAATTTTAAACTAAAATAAGTTAATTTAAAATAAACATGAAAACATGTAAATGAAGATTCATGGAAATTATGTTCTATGAAATCATAACAATCCATTCATTCCATATAAGTTAAAAAAACATTCTTCTCGTACTCTGGTTGGAAAAGTCAAAAAGTATCTTGTACTGAAAATGACAAAAGATTCCATTCATATCTTTTACTAAAAATTCACCAATTGGTAAAATTAGATTTAATCAATTGTATAATTATATAAATAATCTTACATATTGAGTAAACATGGATGTGGATGATAAAATTCCCCAGTAAATTCTGAAGTATAAACAATCTCGGATAACAATGAGATTTCCAGATTTTCCATTACCTTAGGTTCGATATGCTTTGTACATATCCAAAACTCCTGTATAGTCAATTAAATAATGTTATTTACTTATTCTAGAATCATATTAATTGTTATGATAACATATATGGTCATATTTATATCTTCTAATGAGTAATATTTCATTAGTACTTGTTATTCGTGTGTTCATTGCTTTATGTTCTTATGCATGTTTTGTCAAATAAATTCATATATATATTTTTTATTTTATAGCTACATCATTTAAATAATGGTATCATTATAATATATAAAATATTTATTCATTTAATTCATATATATAATCATGTTTTAATTAAGATCATGTAGAACGAATCACATCGCACCGTGGAGACGGTAAGTCGTACGTACGCACGAGCGACGATATCATTCCCATAATTATTGAATGGTATTGGATTGGATGATAGAATATCTCGGAATTAGTATCATGTTATAATAATAATATGTAGTTATTATATACACCATTATACCCAACCAAGTAAGGTGGAGGTGGAAACAGATTGCACCATGGCGTGGAGACGGTATTCCGTACGTACGCACGCCAGGTGATTTCATTTTCTGTAGGATGGATAGAAGGGGAAATAGGGTTGTTTCATATTGATAATAACATATCAGTATATGAGTGATACTGATGTTATTACTTTATAATTAAACAAATAAAGAATTGTAAGTATAAGAATAAATAATTTTGAAAGGATCGGTAAAAGATATTACCTCTTCTTCGACGCGCCTCTTCTTAACCTCCTCATAGGGCATGAAAGTTGGTCATTGAAAAAGACCAGGACCTCTAGTAGGTTTCTAGGGAAGTGTAAAATGTAAATGGACATGTTTTTTCAGATCTTTAATTCTCTAAATGTTTTGAACATGAGAGGGATGAGGTTCCATTTTATAAGGGAGGAGAAGGGCAACTTTGGAAACATAAGAAATATTAATTTAAAATAAATTAAAACCCACTTAAAAACATGAAAAAATGATTCAACTAGAATATTAGATGAGATACGTTTGTAATACCATCAACTAATAAAATTTATATGGGTTGGGAATTTATTTTAAACCTTATCAAATTGATTTATCATTATTTAATCCATTTAATTTTATTTATGGTTATAATATTCTAAATTTTAAATTATTATAAATAAATACTTATCTGTTTTTAATTTCCCATAATTTAATTCTTTATGACATTTTGGATCATATAAATTTCAATTTAAATTTTTTAAATATTTTTGTGATTTTTAATCAATTTTATAATATGTTATTTTTATAAAATAACAATAGTGTCAATTTTGACAATATTCATTTATTTGAATTTATATAAAATTCAAACAGAGGATATATTCGAACTAAAAGATTTAATAGATTTATAACATGTCATATTTATATATAAATTTTTTTGATCACATTAAATAGTTCATATCATATTTATTTTAATATTTTTAAAACCATTTATTTGATATTTCAATCAATAAAATAATTTCAACATCACTATTGTGTCATCATTAATGATAATTATTTAATACCTAAAAATTATAAATTAATTTACATGATATATATAATTTTATTTTATTTCTGGAGACTATTCATGTTTTATGTTTTATTTAGTATATCACTAAATTAAAATTATTACACTTATAAGATATAAGAGAGTGACATGTTGTCACTTTCATTGGTTATAATAATAATTATTTAATTATCTTGGTCAAAAGTATATTAAATGAATATATTCCGACCCTTAGGTGATATGGGTCGACTTTTCTTCATCGAATAGAGTTTTGGCAGGAGTTAGGGTAATTTTATAATCTTATTTTTACCCTTAATTACTAGATTTACCATTAACTATAGTAAATAAAAATTACCATGATTACTATTCATAATATATAAAAAATAAAATTAAACTATTGATATAATTTGGATCCACAGAATCCAAATATGGAATCCATTTTTAAAAATTCAAAACAATGAATTTGTAGTAATTAATTTAAAATTAATCTTGTTGTTAAGAAAACAAGTTTTAAAAGATAAAACATTTCCAAAGATTGAAATTTTTTACCATTGAATTCAATGTAAAAATAATAGAAGTGAAATAAATTATATTAAATGGTAAAAATATATTATATTTATACTTTAAAACCATAAATTTTATCATTTAACCATATAAATTATCTTGATGGAAAAAGTTGTTTTTAAGAAAAATTTAGCGTGTTTTTACTGTTCATCAAAATGTGAAAGTTATGAGAAAAGTATCAAAAATTCATCTAATGTAAATTTTTATATCTTTATTCAAAAAAAGAATTTTATTTTGTAAAATTTAACTTATAAACTTTTCAAAAATTAGATTTAAAATGGGTTCACCATCAAAAGGCGGTAAAACTGCATTTTTTTAAAAATAATTATTTTATCTGAAAAAATTGATTTTGTTTTCATAGCTCATTCTAAAAAAAATGTGTAAGATGGATTATAATGTTATAAAATTAATAATTCAGTTAATTCTATTCATAAAGGCTAGTTCATATAAAATTTTAATAACATATAGTTGTTTAATGAAACTCGGTATTGCGTACAACGCAAGCTATCGAGGAAGGTTGCTCTTGCGTGTAATGCAAGCAAACCCAATGTTGTGTGTAGTGAAAGATTCATTTAGTGTTGCATATAAAATAATACATTAAAAAATTTCTCATAAAATCTTAGGGTGTTACACATAGTTCATTATTAAAGAGATATATTCCCAAAATGGTTACATTACTTTTCCCAAGAGATGAACACTATTAATTTTCATAATACTAATGTTTGGATTGGACATTGGGATATGTATAAAATTTATATCAAATTTTACCATGGGGATTTTTATAATGTATTTTTGGACATGTCTAATTTCTAGAGCGATACCAAGAAAACCCCACACCAACTGGATGTGTTAATGATAATGGAGGAAAGATAACAAAGAAGAGATGTTTAACCTTGTTTAATTATTAAATTTTATTTTTGTGTCACTAAATCTTGTTATGATGTTCTATTTGCGATGTATTTTATTAGTAAATATTTATTTACATTACAAACATCCCTTAATGTAATATCATAAAATTATTATTATTTTCAAAAATCCATCACTATTAATATGAGGGTCCATTACATTTCTATTAGATCAACATATCGATCAAAAAAGGTATTTTTGATGGATTATCATGACTGTCTCAATTAATTTCAAAAAAAAATATTTTTGGTACAATTCTTATTCCATCAAATATACTATTTGAGATGGATTTTTATATTATTCTCAACTATAACTAAATTTGTAAATAATGTAAATTATACTAGAAAATAAAAACTAAAAAACACATGTTATAATAAAATTATAAAACATATATTGATAATTATGTTTATATAGAATAACATAATAATAATATAACTCAAGGGGATGGTGATAAACTCCACGTATAATAGGGAAAATTATTTGTACGATGTGTGTGTGTTGTCAAATATAATCCATCATTTATTAAATCTACTTTACTTACTCAATTTCATATTATTCCTTCTATTAATTTTTATTGTACTACTATTTGGTCAGTGATTTAAAATTCAAATCCTAATCTCTTAGGCACACCTCACACTCTTCAAAAATTATGGAAATCAACTATTTGTGATCTACCTATAATCTAAATGATGAATTCACTTCCATAATATAGTAACTACCAAATGGAATTCTTCATGAAATACAAACCATGTATGACTAGAGCATCTGTTATAGTAAGTGAACATTTTATATGAATAAATATATAATTAAATAATTTAATTTAAATTTTCATGGCTAAAAAATTCTAATTTTATAGAATTGTTACTTATTTTAAACTTATTTGGACACAATTTTGATAGAATATTTTTTGATTTTCCCATATATATAAATTATTATGAATATTTGAAAATGTAATAATAATTTATTTGATAAATTATTTATAATATTGTGTAGAAATATTAATAATTAACAATTTATTCATAATAAAATATTAATAAATAATGACAAGATAATTTTTACATAATATGGGATATTTTTTGGAAACATTATTTTAAGTGCACAATGTTTTTAATTTTTAACTATTTAATATAACCACACATAGTCCCTAATTTAATTTAAATTTATATATTATAAAGATAAATATATTTAATTTAATGAATATAATTATTATTACTGGTCATTGAGTTAATGTAATATCGTCTTATGCTTAGAAAATTAAAATATTGAAAAATCATTTTTCATCATGTTTTGGGGATATATTTATAAATTAAATTATTCCAATTATGTGTATTGAATTTTTTATAATGCGTTAATAAATTTTAATCATAATAGTTAAAAAAATTAATATGATCAATTTAATTTGTGGTCATAATGAATAGTAAAATTAAAAAACTAGTTACTATGGTTATGGTTAGAATAGCATTACCGGGGGGTTACTCTAAATAAATAAGAAAAAAAATAAAAATATTCTTGAACCTCATTAGTTTTATGGATTTACACTTTTTCCATATCACCTTTGAATATCAATAATCTTATATCCATTTTACCATGACTTTTATGTCACAAACTATCTCAACAGGGCTCGAGTAACTACTACCTCAAGCATGCCTCCATAAGACAAATATTGGAATCATGCGTTGAAAGGGATAACTAAATCAGGAGGCCATTTCCTAGATTACTTTTAGGCACACACCCAACCATATTAATGAAAAATTTAAGATGGATAATAATATAATGATAATATATCTATAATATAACCGTTCATATGAAAAACCAATAAGGTGTACTAGAGTATGGAAGTGAAAACTAAAATTAAATATATGGCCAACTATTATAATGTCCCATCCAGATGAAACTAGATAGTAAAAATGATTAGGGAGTCTGGCATCTAATCTCAAATATCTGACCACCATACATGGTCCAATACACCAGGTATCCCAAATATCTTTTGTAGTAACTGGTGACATGTTTTCAAACTGCCTATGATATGACACATGTAGGAAAATCCCATACGTGAGTGAGTTTTTTCATACCCAATAGGACACCCTGAAAGATGAAGTGATTGTAGTAGGAGACACGATAAGAATGAATACACAATATAGTACTAATCCAAACATAAGGGATTAAAAATTCATAGACATGGATATATATATATATATATATATATATATTCTCAAACCAAAGAATCCTTAATGATAGAGAAAAAGGATATCTATATCACCAACCTTCCAAAAAATATTTCCATCACTTCTAAAAGCACCTCAATAATTCCCAACATCTCATGTGTCTTCTGAATAGAAACACATCCAAGTCACACAACACCTTTCAATATTTACACATAGTTTAGGGGTATAATCTCAATGTATAATATGCTTTCCATGTAACATTAAGTGGGTTCCAATCAATAGTCAATAGAGGACCTATTCCCTTACCAGTAGGAGGGTGACACATTGATGGCTGAGGACCCATGACTTGCCTCCTCATGAGTGTTCAACTCCAATTAAAGGTAGAGGACCCATACCCATCCTTGCTGGAGAGTGACACTCTAATGTTCAATAACCCATGCATAGATACCAGAAGAAATGGTCCATATAGATAGATGGTAGAGGACCCATGACATGCCTAGCAGGACAGTGCCACTCTAGTAATCGAGGACTCATGTCTTCACTCTATAAGAGGGTGACAGTTGTTATATATCTTGAGGACACATTCCCTAAAAAATTATGAGGTTACAATATGATAGTTAGTAGCAGACAAATGTGTATTCCCATATAGAGGGTGGCACTCTAATGGCCAATTCAGAACATATAACTTTCCTACACAGAGTATTTTTCTCTAATCTCTTTGAGGTTCTTTCCTTATCATTGTCATCATTGGGCATCACTTTAATAAACTTCACAACATGAAAATATCACACCATATCTCTAAATTTCGAGTGGAGGACACTATATGTTTCTATTATGAAAAATATTTATGGTATCCTAATCAAAGACTAAAATATGAGTCCAATCAAAGGATACATGAGAGATTAATGTTTCCTCAAAGCGGTATAAGCGTAACATGGCATGTGAGGGGTCCCACAGAAAAAAAAATCATCTCCTTATTCTTCCCATGTACCTAAAGCTACACATTTAACTACCCATATATACATACACTACATGTAGGTTGAATACATGACATTCTTTAGCCACCGAAGGTCCTTCTTGTGCACCCTTGTTGTGTCTTTGTATCCTTATAATGTATGTGTACATTGACACAGGGCCTGTATTTGGCCATTCTACTACCCATGTACTATTGGAGTACATTTCATGTCACCAGTACAAGAGTTACACTATTGTACACCGAGCATGATGCATATATACATTGCATAACTTTTGCGTAATATTTAAAACATTATAAAAAACAGATCCTCAAATACTATATTTTTTAAGTTCCATTGGAAACCTGGAACAAAAATGTATAGTCTAGTGTAAGATAATTACCCACATATATCATTTCCTTTAGTAATTGTACTTAAAACCTTTATTTATAACTTGAGGAAGGAAAACATAAGAATGGGGTGAGTTCAAATTCTCATTAATGGTAAATAAAGTAAATGTGTTAGAATATCCTGAACATAGGAGTATGAGATTATGATGGTCAAATAAATATCATACCCTCCATATTAAGGATCATATATATGATTAAATACATAAACATTGGAATTTATTAACACATGAATCATTTATAAGTAAAGAACATAATCCATGAAGGCAAAAATATTATTAAGACATAGAATTTGTGGTACAAACATGAGTATATAATAATTATTTCCATATTAATCAAGGAATCACTTAAAAATCCATCTTAGTAGTATTGGTTAACTCTCCATACCATCTTTCTAGTCATGGTTCACTTCCATAATCATCTTGGACACTATGGATAAATTTCATAACCATCGTTGTAGTTACGGTTCTCTTTCAAAACCACAATGGTAGCCAAGGATCACACCTAATACCATCTCGTCTATCTCATGAGATATAAATTGTTACCCAATGCATTGGAGGGATATATAAGTCTCACCCATATCATAATTAAATAATACATTTATATTCCAAAAGGTAAAAAATTATCATATCAAAACCCATTAAATAAATTAAGTATCATGAACATGTAATCATGTCACAACTTGTGGAAAATAGATAGCTTTCTTAATCATTAAATCAATGAAAAAATAATGAAAATAAGGGTTTTTCCTAAACATTATGTTTTCAAATCCCAAATAATTCATATAAACAATATTAATGGTGTTCTTGAACTATAAGAAAGTATGTCATTATAGATGGGGAATGATTTGAAAAGATCACATGGGACATAAATTTTATTCAAAAAAACATTTTAATACATATAAAAATTTTAAAAACTTTTTATTTAAAACCACAATCAAATAATATAAATTAATATTGATAAATCATTTGAATCATTTTTTTTGGAAAATATGATTTCTTCTTTGAAAAATTCATTTCGAAACATAAATCCTTTTTAAAGTTATTTTCTTTGAAAACAAACATGAAAACATTTAAACAATGATTAAAAACATTTAGAAAACGTTTTTCATTGAATAAAAATAAATTAATATTGAAATCAATTTTAAATCCTTTTTCATTGAAATTTAGTTGAAGAGATATTTTAAAAACATTTCTTGAGGAAAATAATCTTAAAACATTTCAATGTGTCTCATACCACTTTGAAACATTTGAATCATAATATATATGAAAGAATAACATTAAAAGAAGCTTAATGTACAATGAAAATAAGGATATTCCAAATATAATATGGATAATGGTAGAATATACACCTCATTAGAGATCATAGGTGCATAAAAAATGTGTCTCAAAGAAGGGGAATTGAGACAAAACTACCTTACTCATTCGGTATCATTTGAACCATAAATCCCTATGAAATATTGATCAAAAAATTGATATGTAAATACCTATAAATTATATTAAAAAATCATTTAATTCATTCTAGGTAATTATGTTCACCACAAAAAAATAAACGAGTATTGAATATGGCATATATCTTATAGAAATAACAAGTGAGATAAAATTTTCATAAACCATTATAAGTAGTACAATCATATACCCCATGAAAGGGAAAAATTTATGGATATAAACATCGACAATATTATGATTTAGACTCAAAAAAATACATTAATGGGTAGTATATACACCAATTATTGAAAAAAATTATTGTATGAGGCAGGTGTCTCACAGAATTAATGGTGAGGCAAAAATACATTACCCTAGGTTTGATCCATTATATTTGTGTACGAAACTCATGAATATTTTTTATCAAAATATTATTTACTTATTACAGAATAATAATAATTTTTATGATTTCATATATGATTCACTAAGGACATTATATTACATGTTTATTAAAAATTACAAATTAAATCAACATTTCAAGTAATAAATGATTTTTTTATCATACATGTTTTCACTTGTCATTCTTGATCCTATGACTCAGGTAATGATATAATTACATCTAGAATGTAAAAATTGATTTATATTATTTATATAGATACATTATATAAATTTATATAAAATATAAATGTATGAAATGGAATACACCGTTCATGGAGATAGTATGTTGCACGTACGCATAGACAATGTTTCTATTTATTTATCATACTAATCGGAAGAAGGTACATAAAATATATGTATATATATTAGTCCCTTAGAATTATCATGTAATATAGTTCATATATATTCATTTCATTGTTTTTTTATAGACCTTATTTAAGTGGTTAATGTGGAGGATTACTCTTAGCATGTCATGGAGATGGTAGGTTGTGCATATGCACTAGTGACGATATTTTTCCTTTAGTGGTTAAAGGATGTAGAATTATATGTTATATTAATTATATAGCATCTATATGATGATATAAATATAATTTATATCCATTATTTCCACCATTATTTATATCCAAATAATGTAGTTCTAAAAATAGATTTAACCATGGTGTGGAGACAATAAGTCATACATACGCACAGATTGTATTTTCAATTTCCATAGAATGAACATAAAGTGGAATATGGTTGTTCCATATTCATAATAAAATGAAAGAATATAGTTGATACTGACTTTATAATGTAATAAACCTAATAAGTGGAAGTATATGAAGAAATAATTTTGATAGAGTCAGTAAGAAGATTATGTCTTCTTTAGCAATCTCCCTCTAGATCTCCATATAGGGAAACTAGAGTTGGTATTTTAAGAAGACAAAAAAATCTATAATGTTACTAGGGAAGTTGAGAAGGAAAATAGTCATGGTTTTTCCAAACTATATTGCTCAATGATTTGTGTGAAATTGAGGGAGAAAATGCCCTTTTATAATTGAGATGAGGGGCACTTTTGTTAACTCTTAAAATATTAAATCAATATAAATTAATTTTAAATTAAAAATAGTTACAAAGTAATTTTTTAGAAGTAATGATGATGACGGTTTTAAATCCTCTCCACTAATGAATTTTATTACTTTTTTCACAATATTAACGTTTTCTTTTGGATTTATCCTTTAGTTAAACCCTTTCACATTTACAAGTATAACATGGCTTCTTATTCATTATGGTTAACATAGTTACTATAAAATGACAAAAGAACCCCAACTAGATCATTGAAGAAACTTTTAACCTTACACTGGTTAATTTTACAATTTATTTTTTATTTTTAAGAATTTTATATAATTTAATAACATATTATTTATTTTACAGTATTATTTATGCCAATTTTGATTCAATTCATTAATTGTCTTTATAAAATCATCATAAGAACACGACAATGTTATTATTCATCCAAAATTATATTGATCCTATTAGACAGTAAATATCATACTGATTAATAACATGTATATCCATTTTTTGAAATTTTATTCATAGAAGTAACATAACTATGTTTAATGCTATTCCCATATATGTAACGAGAAAGTTAAAAAAAGAACATTCAATAAGTTCAATAAGTTATTATATCTAATTTTAACTTAAAAATGATTCCAATTAACTATATCAAATTAATATTTGTATGATTGATATATTTTTACTTTAAAATAAGTTTAAATACAATAATTATTTAAAAAATGAATTTTCAAAATACAAAGAGGTATTTTATAATATTCATAAAAAAGAATATTTTCAGAAAATTACTACAAATCCACTGTAAGGTAATTTTGAAATTTTTATTTAAAATTTGATTTTTCTTTTTCAAAATTCTATTTCAAAGTGTGTCAAAAAACTATTTTATTTCTTTTTCAAAAATGTGCATAAAATTCAGTTCATTTAACAAAAATGTATTTCTAAACATATTAAGATTTGCCAAAAAAATATAAATATTTAATTATAAATATGCTTTTTGTTAAAAAAATTTAAAATGTATATATTAGTATTATTATTTTTATTTATAAAATCTAGACCATAACTGTATTATTTAAATAATTATAGCAATAACATGATGATTCTTGGAAACTCAATGTTTCATGTAGAACAATCCAAGTTCTTGTTCCATGTAGCGCAAGAATAACAAGGTTTTCTGTATAATGTAATCCATATTAAGTGATTTTATATATTAAAAAAATCAATATTCATTTTTCCATGAATTGAAAATATCAAAAATATTAAATTACTATATAATAATAATAATCCACAAAATCACTAGGTGTTACAGACATGGTGTATGGGTTCCCACATGGCATGTAATACTTATAATCTCTCAAAACCCTTGCTACTGAAGACATGGAATGACACCCCATGTGTTCATCCATCCAACAGCTTGAAGGCCTTCAGTTTTTTATTATTATTGAAAAAGTCCCTTTTAAAAGAATAAGGGGGAAACCCAGACATCAAAGACATAGGAAATTCAACAATATAAAGGTCAATGAGATAAAAACCAGACAAACAACATGGAGAAACCCCACCCCAGCAATTGAACATAATGAAGCCCTTCAAACCCCATGTGTTCATTAAACTAAATGTTGATTAGTTTATTATTTTTCCAAATAATCAGATCTGTTCCCAAGAATTAATATATAGATCCCCACCGTGAATCAGGCCTAATATTCACATTAAATCTAAGGAAATGACCTTAATTCTTTGTTTCGGGCCATTTACCAGCTAGAAATGCGTTTTTGATTCACCAATGGTGGTTTTCGGCATCACTAGTGCGCCTCAAAAATGTCCCATTCTGTTCCTTCAAAATTTGAAATCACATATCCACAGTACATTCACAAATATACATCGATTCATCCTTATTCATCTTAGATTCAGAAAATCATTAATTGCATGTGGAACCCAACATAATTGTTAGGGTTTGATCCTGCTCGATACTTCCAAAAAAATTTATCCACAGCCACATATCCCAATATCGAAGAACAGTAAGAATTTGTTGTGAAAACTATAAGAAACAACAGTGAAATTAATCTTGGGCATCTATTATTGTCCCACAAAAAATGATTTCAGAGATTTTGGTGAGAAATAGGGTAAAAAAATTAAATGTGTCAATAGTTATTAAAAACGGTTCCAATTTGACTGAGATCAATTAATAAATAATGTTGATACTCAATTTTTTAATCAAATTAGAAAGTATATACAAATGATAAGCCATACCTGGAGATTGAATCATTCATTGACGAAGAACATTCTAACCAATGATTAGAGGGTTTAGTTTCATTTTTTGAGTCTTGTTCTACCCCAATCTGAAGTTTCTTCATCATCAGATATTGGTTTTCCAACAATTAGAGGAATAAGATGCTCTCAATCATCCCATGTGAAAGATAATAAACCAAAAAAATTTATCATAACAGTTTATTTATATATAAAAAATTTCATGAGATTAATTATTTATTAAATTAGTCAATTAATTAAATTAATCAAATAATTAATTTGATGATCATACCACCAATGGTTGTCTTATCCAAATTCACCACACTATCCTATTTTAGGGAACTCCTAGAGTAAACCATAAATTCTAGACTCATCCATGGTCTTGGATTTATAATCCAAGATTCATCATTAGTTTTATCCCATTTTCATTAATAAAAATTGCATGTGTCATATAAAATATATATTATATATTTTTATAAAATTAATTTTGGGCACACTGGGCATATGATGATACTGTCAATTCATTTAGGAGAAAGTATATAAACCTAAATAAATTGTCACAATGGTTTATTTATAAAAGAAACTATTTAGGTTGTAATAATTAATTATTTAATTCATAAATTAATTAATTAATCCACTGAACATAATTTTAATGGTTTTCTTATCTGAATGCCCAGTGCCGAACAATGTTGGGTCTCAGATTGGGTAATCATCGCATTCCAGTCTCAAATTTCTGATTCTTGATTTAGTTTATGTTTTATCAAATTTTCATTATTAAAAATATTATGCATAATATTAAATATATTTAGTAATTTTATAAAATTAATTTCTGGCATGTTGGACATTATAATCACTCAACTTCATTATGCCTAGATCAATAAACATGAGTATAAATATTTCAATATCTTATAAGGGAAAATAGGGTCCCAATATGTTTCTTAATAATATTTTAATAAATTTAAAAATTACCATTATGGAACTCACCTTAATTACAAAATAGAACTTTGTCCCCACAAATTTTTAATCATTTTTATCCATTTATCACAAAAAAATCCAAAATATCTCCCCAACAAAATTACCCTTTTTATATAAGTTTAGTTCATTTCAAAAGAACAAACAATGAATCCAAATATAGAGACACCTTGTAAATTTCTATAATAGATGGTTATAATCTTCACCACAATCTTTCATTTTTTCTACTTATTTTACCACATTCAGGAGAATCTTTGAAATTGCATTATAAAATCACTGTTATATAAAATATAAAATGATTTTATTGACTGAATGAAAATTAATTTTTTATTTAAAAATACCCTTTATTAATGGATGAGGGGGAACCCAACATAACTTCAAAGACTTGAGGACAATAAAAGGCTCTACAAACAACATGTTAGGCCATAAGAACCGAGTTCATAAAAAGGAAAAGTCCCACCTAACATCAAATGGTAAAAAAAAACCATCTCTTGTGTGTACAGCCGAATACCTCCTTGTGAATCAGTTTTATTTTTCCCATCACTACATCATATATATTCTCCAAATAAAGAATAAAATTAAAACATATTGTAACGCCTCATCCCCATTTACCCATAGTTGGTGCATAATTGTGTAACATTGGCATGATCACAATAGATCAAGTCTCGAAAGACCGATTAGTTTAGTAACCTTGGAAACACTAGATACATTCATAAATGTTACATTACATCATAAAGTGAAATACTACAATAACAAAGTCTCCATAGTCCACACTCATATCCTCTTCTGACTATCCATGCTGGTCATTCATAAAATACTTCTTCACATCCTGGAAAATATTAAAACATTGAAAGGGGTGAGCTCAGATGCTCAGTAAGGATACCAATATTGTGAAATATTTCATAAATAAACATTAACATTTAAGGCAATGTATAACTAAAAAAGCCTTTTTAAACTTGAACTTCAGCATAATATGGCAAAAATAAAATTAAATAATGCCATTTACTTACTCGCATAGATATTCTACTAGTCGAATAATCCCATTCAATATCAATAACCACTTTCATAATGATAGAATTCATAATGCCAGACTATCATAACCACGTAGCCATGGCCTCGTGCCAAGACCACAAATAATATTTTTTCAAGGCCTCGTGCCAAGACACTAGTTTGTATCATGAGACCTACCGATGCATCGGGGAGCTGTAGCGGGCTCCACCTGTCACTTATTAAGTTCAATGCATTCCTCATATGAATAGGTTTAAACATATCATATAACATAATCGTATCACATAAAACATGCATAAAGGAAACATAACATTTCCATATTTCAATCACAAGATATCAATACAACACATTGATATGATAAAAACACTTTCAAAACCATTTTCAATACCAAAATAAAAGAAAATTAAAACTTGTATTTATTTTTCATTTAAAAAAAGTTATGGCTTGTAGAGGAAGCCGAAACTCAAATACTGGTCACGGTGGCAGAGAAGTCGTTGTCGCCGCATACGTAAGAAAAACATTCCTTTTTGTCATTTAGTAAAAACGCTTCGTATAAAATATTCCTTTTGAATAAAAGTAAAATTGAAAGGGGTTTATAGACTTTGTAAATGAAAGTTGTGTATAAAACCAAATATGCCTCAATGAAAGGAGATTGAGAAGAAGTCCTTAAAAAGATCATTTTTAAAATAAAATAGATCTATTATGTGTATTCATTATAAGTACACATAAAGAAAGTACAGATACATGATATGACATAATAATATCATGACATAATTTGAAATTTGGAGATTAACCCAAAGAATGGAAATTGGGTTAAGAAATTCCCTTACCTCATGTGCGACTTGAGTCGACCGCTCTTTAACTCATGAATAATAAACTAGAGTTAATCTATACCTTCTTAAGATCCTTTTTCAAGTTCATTATTCCTTTTATATCACTTATTGCCATGTCATGAACATTATTTAATTATTTAAGTTTATAACGATCGTTTTGTCGATCTTAGTTACTTGAGTCAAAAATAATCTACTTATAATTACTCTTTGTTCATGTGATAATATATACATTATATCCATAATTATATTCATGATTTATATATCATATACATCATATATATCCAGTATATACATTCATTTATAATATTACATAACATTTAGAGGTTAGAAATGAAATGCACTGTTCATGGAGACGGTAAGCCGTACGTACGCATGAACGCTACTTTCATTTCTATTTCGCATTTAATGGAATGAAGTTATAATTATATAAAGGTATAATATAATTCCAGTATAATATAATTTATAATACCATTTACTACATACTTTATACATCCCACATATGGCATTAATGATTCAAATCACTTTGAGGGGGCGGTAGTCCGCACTTCCTAAAATGAAATTATCGCGTTTACCCAGAATGGAAATCATAAATTATGCCATAAATGAGAAATAAAGAAGCATAAAAATAATATATATATCATATATGAAAATAGTGTCATCAAAATGTCCACCATTAGAGGTGTTAAAAGAATATTGAACAATCATCGTTTCGTGAGGCAGTATTTCGCCACCCACAGAAAAAGTATGTTCTTTAACCATTAGATGAAGGTGTGTGTAAGTGTAAACCAAATAATTATCATAACAACGTCCTAGTATATTTTAGATACTGGTTTTGTTACAAAATAAAGTAATAAAAAGAGTTTAATCGATTGGAGAAGCAAAATAAAACAAAACAACATTACAGAAGACATTACCTTAAAATCGGGTAACTCTTTTTGATTTGAGCCAAAGGCTTCCTTGGGAAGACTTCTTCAAAACGTGAGGCTTCTAGGAGTAAGGGAGAGATGTTTAGAGAGTATTTTGGAAGAGTTTGGCCGATCCAAATGTCTTTAAGGTGGGAACAATGTGGTAGAGGTGGGGGCCTTTTATAAGAGGAGAGAAGGGGCACTCTTGGAAAGATTGAAATGTTATTTTATTATGAAATGATTTTTAGGATTATAAAGGTACCACACTTATATATTTCGAGGGTAAGGTGATAAGGGTTCTAAATATACTCATCTAATATGTTTTTGACAAGTGTAAGTCTTAGGTTTTACATTATCTTTTCATTTTATTTAAATCGTTAATTAATGAGGTAATCGCTGCATCATCATGGTGTCATAAATAATTTAATTTATTTAATGTTTAAAAATTAAAAAAAAAACTATCATGATGTATGAAATAATTTTATATTTGTAATGAATATTTATAGTCCAAAATATGGCTTGTATAACCCCATTTAACAATTGTTTTAGTAAAACAACTCATGTTTGTGAAAAATTTTTTTAACATTAAATAAAAAGTTTTTAATGTCATTTTCCTACCAAACTGGCTTCATGGGGTCCCCAAGTTGACCCATGGATTTTCTTGGTCTTCCATGACTCGTCCAATAGGGGTAGGACAAGTGTAAAGGTATTTTCATATTTTTATAAAATCATTTTACCTTAAATTTCACTAATTACCTTTAATCGCGTTTAATTAAACATAAAAGTTACTATTCACCAAAAAAATTATTTTAATCCCATTGAACCACATTTTACTTCATAATGACAACCATGTATGCCGGATTTTTGAAAATCAAATCACAGAAGTGGTAATGTTTCATTTAAATGAAAAATCAGTTTTTTTAACTACCACTTAGTGGTTTCACTATTCATCAAAAATTGAAGTTTTTCAGAACAATGCCAAAATTTCACCCTAAGAAATAATTGATATTCCTAATTCAAAAATGATTTCTATTTTAAAAAATTCCAAACATATAAGTTGAATTAATTAATTTTATAATTAATTCCCGCTGACACAACAAATTGCGTGTTTTTATGAAACAATATATATCAAAAGATTGACAATTGTTTATGTCCAATTTCAAAATGAAATTAATTCTAATGACCACCATTGGATAAAATGGTAAAAATATATTCTAATTATACTTTAAAACCACTCAATAGTATAATTTATCACTATAAATTATTTTTATTAAAAAAGTTTTTTTTACGTATTTTTCACTATTCATAAAAAATTCGAAGTTCTCAGAAAAATACCAAAAATTCAACATATGCTAATTTCAATATTCCGAATCCAAAAATGAAGTCCATCTTGAAATTTAAAATTTATATAATGTCAAAAATTGGGTATTACTCTTCATAACTGCTACTTTGATTGGTCGCGGTGTGTTAGAATCTCGAACTTGCGTACAATGCAAGCTATTGCATTATTGAAAGAGAAGCGTATTGTGGAAGCTCACGGTGTAACATTCTCCCCTCCTTCAATAAATTGCGTCTTCGCAGTTTGAAATTTTACTTTGAAAATAAAAGGTTGAAAATAGGAAATACCTTTGTGGAAAACCCACATCGGAAATAAGGTTAATAAAATTTGGCCTTAATAAGAGGGAAAGGGAAATGAAAAAGTCACCACCAAATTATGATCGCGATAAGGAGAAAATTGGTGGAAATTAGAGACATATAATAGGAGGAAAAACGTAAATATTTGTAGGGAGTGATTGAGGTCATCAATCACAAACAATTGTAAAATTGAGGGCCTCAAAGCCTTCAATCTATGTTGATTTAAAATATTATAAGTTCAACAAGACATAAGGTATTAACACATTTTTTTTGTTTTAATATCCCTTTACTAATGTTTAAGAATTAATTTATTCATAGAATAAGAGATAGGTATATATATATATATATATTAATGCTTGACAAGTAGAGTTTCAACCTTCATATAATTTAGAACACAAACTCATCTTTCACTCAAAAAGATAATAGAACTCAAAAATATTCTATTTATCCTAATTTTATAAGGTTATAAATATTACCACATACCATTTAGATTAGGAAAACTATTTTATAATAACCAGGGACTTCCTGTAGGCTAGTGGTAGGTAATAAAGGCATGTGGCACTATAGTTATGGGTTCGATTCCTGTAGCTTTGTCTGACGCGATGGGTTATGCCCCACCCTACAGGTTTTCCTTTTCCATTAACTATAGTATTATAATATTCCATAAATAATATTCAGAAATTTTTTAACCTTAAACAATACTATCCAAAGATCTACTTAATCAATTCCAACCATTATAGTTATCCAAAATACCTCCATCCAGACTTTCTCTAAAATGTCCTTAAATTCCAAAATCAATTGCAACATTAGATTCCCCAAACAATGTAAGGTTTCTCTTATTGTCACATACGGAAAATATGATTACCTTAATCATATTAAAACCTTAATGAAATCAACAACTACTGCAGTACAATACTTATATATATCACATTATTCTTATAACCATAATCTAGTTCTTGAGTCCAAAAACACAAATACAATAATTATTCAACTTCATCTATAGTAACAACACAAGCTTGTCCTTGATCCCATTGCCTTTTCTGAGGTAAGTTTCCCTGATGCTTAGGACATTCATTTGCATAATGCCCCATTTCCCTACAATTGTAGCATTCCACATTGATAGCCTCCTTCTTTCCCTTGTAATCACGAGACTGGTGACCTTTTTCTCCACATTATAACAAACTCTCATTCCTTTTAGACAAGTACCGGGGTGATTCTTCCCACAATTATCACATAATGGAAAATCCTTATTTCCCTTTTTCCCTTTATCTGTCTCTTGTTCCACCATTCTCTTCTTCTCTTGCTTTACTTTGTTGTCATAAGACTTAGAGAATTCCATTTCTGTTTTGATAGAATATGAGACTATATCTTCGTACGTTGAGAAAGATTGTGATACTAAATCTCGATGGAGAAACGGTTTTAACCCATCAAAGAAACGATCAATCTTACTTCTTGGGTTACGTATATAATCTGCAGCATGTCCTGCTAAACTTGTAAAGTTGGCCTCATACTTTGCGACATTATCATCCTCCTTTTTTCCTCAGACTCAGAAATTGCCTTTCCATATCTGCTCGATTGTCACGAGGAAAGTATTTTTCTAAGAAAAGATCTTTAAACTCTCTCCATTCCATATTTGATACTTCATCATCTTCCTTTGTGTTTTGAATCAGCGACCACCATTGATCGGCATCTCCAGTGAGGCGGTAGACTGCCATGACAACCTTCTCCCATTCGCTACTCCCCAAGGCATGGAATATTTTTTCTAAGGAGTTTATACTTTGCTCAGCTACTAATGGATTTGTACCCCCATTAAATATTGGTGGTTGTTGCCTCATGAAGCAGTTAAACATTGATCCTCCACATTGTGGATCAGGGTGCTCCATACGAGTAAGGTTATTATTCATAACCTGAGTGAGTTGTCCCAGTATGGTAATAAGTTGATCAGCACAAGTTGTATCTCCAGATCCACAATAATTATCTTGAGCAGGAGAGAAATCCCAACATGGAGTGCGTGCATTAACACAGTTTCCATTCCTTCCACTAGGCGTCATTTCTATACAATGGCATAAACTAGATTAGTTTATGAATCAAAATACATAATTCCATACTTGTAAAATAATTAACATAAATTGAACTATTTATGGATGTAATCCATAATCATAAAAATATTTTCGTTGAGGAAGTATATACTCATAACCCTTCATATTGGTTTGTAAAGAAAATTAGAATTATCCTAAGCATATACCCTGAGAGTGTCGTAACCAAGAGTGCAGTAAGGCCCGTTTTTGTGCCCCAGTTCCCGTTCGAGTCTAGCTCAAAGCGGTGTTTTCGGGTTTTAACCCCAGGTACATCTGTTTCAGAGCCGCTTCTACATGCTTGTATCCAGACAGGGATGTATTGCTCGGAAAAATCACAAAATCACTATAATACCAAAATTCTAGGAATTTCTTCTATAACAATCCTCAAAGTCTATCTTCGGGCTGTGTGCTCTAATCAGAGTTTATCTAAATCTACCATCCACGGTTAGTACTAAACTTCCTCTGATACCAACTGTAATTCCCTGACCCCAGTTACCCAGAGTCAGTGCATTATTGCGTAACATTGGAATGATCACAAAATATCATGTCTCGAAAGAACGATTAGTTTAGTAGCCTTGGAAACACTAGATACATTCATAAATGTTACATTACTTCATAAAGTGAAATACTACAACAACAAAGTCTCCATAGTCCACACTCATATCCTCTTCTGACTATCCCAGCAGGTCATTCATCAAATACTTCTTCACATCCTGGAAAATATTAAAACATTGAAAGGGGTGAGCTCAGATGCTCAGTAAGGATAACAATATTGCGGAAGCTTTCATAAATAAACATTAACATTTAAGGCAATGTATAACTAAAACAAAAGCCTTTTTAAACATGAACTTCAACATAATATGGCAAAAATAAAATTAAATAATGCCATTTACTTACTCACATGGATATTCTACTAGTCAAATAATCCCATGCAATATCAATAACCACTTTCATAATGATGGAATGCATAATGCCAGACTATCATAACCATGTAGCCAGGGCCTCGTTCCAAGACCACAAATAAGATTTTGTCAAGGCCTCGTGCCAAGACACTAGTTTGTCTCATGATACCTACTGATGCATCAAGGAGCTGTAGCGGGCTCCACCCGTCACTTATTAAGTCCAATGCATTCCTTATAAGAATAGGTATAAACATATCATATAACATAATCGTATCACATAAAACATGCATAAAGGAAACATAAAATTTCCACATTTCAATCACAAGATATCAATACAACACATTGATATAATAAAAACACTTTAAAAACCATTTTCAATACCAAAATAATAGAAAATTAAAACTTGTATTTATTTTTTATTTTAAAAAAAAAGTATGGCTTGTAGAGGAAGCCAAAACACAAATAATGGTCACGGCGGTGGAGAAGTCGTTGTCGCCACATACGTAATAAAAACATTACTTTTTGTCGTTTAGTAAAAATGCTTCGTATAAAAGATTCCTTTTGAATAAAAGTAAAATTCAAAGGGGTTTACACACCGTATAAATGAAAGTTGTGTATAAAACCAAATATGCCTCAATGAAAGGAGATTGAGACGAAGTCCTTAAAAAGATCATTTTTAAAATAAAATAGACATATTATGTGTATTCATTATAAGTACACATAAAGAAAGTACAAATACAAGATATGACATAATAATATCATGAAATAATTTGAAAGTAGGAGATTAACCCAAAGAATGGAAATTGGGTTAAGAAATTCCCTTACCTCGTGTCCGACTTGACTCGACCGCTCTTTAACCTCCTGAATAATAAACTAGAGTTAATATATACCATCATAAGAACCTTTTTCAAGTTCATTATTCCTTTTATATCACATATTACCATGTCATGAACATTATGTAATAGTTTATGTTTATAACGGTCGTTTTGTCGATCTTAGGTAATTGAGTCATAAATAAATTTCTTATAATTACACTTTGTTCATGTGGTAATATATCCATTATATACATAATTATATTCATGATGTATATATCATATACATCATATATATCAATTATATACATTCATTTATAATATCATATAACATTTAGAGGTGAGAAATGAAATGCACCGTTCATGGAGACGGTAAGTCGTGCGTACGCATGAACGCTGCTTTCAATTCTATTTCGTATTTAATGGAATGAAGTTATAATTATATGAAGGTATAATATAATTCCAGTATAAAATAATTTATAATACCATTTACTCTATCCTTTATACATCCCACATATGGCATTAACGATTCAAATCACTTTGAGGGCGGTAGTCCGCACATCCTAAAATGAAATTATCGCGTTTACCCATAATGGAAATCATAAAGTATTCCATAAATAAGAAATACATAAGCATAAACATAATATATATATCATATATGAAAATATTTTCATCAAAATTGCCACCATTAGAGTTGTTAAAAGAATATTGAACAATCATCGTTTTGTGAGGCAGTATTTCCCGACCCACAGAAACAGTATGTTTTTTAACCATTAGACAAAGGTGTGTGTAAGTGTAAACCAAATAATTATCATACCAACATACTAGTATATTTTATATACTGGTTTTTTTACAAAATAAAGGAATAAAAAGAGTTTAATGGGTTGAAGAAGCAAAATAAAACAAAACAACATTAGAGAAGACGTTACCTTAAAATCAGGTAACTCTTTTTGATTTGAGCCAAAGGATTCCTTGGGAAGACGTATGCCAAAAGTGAGGCTTATAGGAGTAAGGAAGAGAATTTGAGAGATTATTTGGGAAGATTTTGGCCAAGCCAAATGGATTTAAGGTGTGAATAAGGTGGTAGAGGTGGGGGCCTTTTATAATAGGAGAGAAGGGGCACTCTTGGAACGATTGAAATGTTACAGTATTATGAAATGATTTTTCGGATTATAAAGGTCCCACACTTATATATTTAGAGGGTAAGGTGATAAGGGTTCTAAGTATACTCATCATATAGGCTTTGGACAAGTTTAGGTCTTAGATTTTACATTATCTTTTCATTTTATTTAAATCGTTAATTAATGAGGTAATCGCTGCATCATCATGGTGTCATAAATAATTTAATTTATTTAATGTTTAAAAATTATCAAAAAAATATCATGATATAGGAAATATTTTTATATTTCTAATGAATATTTATAGTAAAAAATATGACTTTTATAACCCCATTTAACAATTATTTTAGTAAAACAACTTGTGTTTGTGACATTTTTATTTTAACATTAAATAAAACGTTTTTAATGTCATTTTCCTACCAAAGTGGCTCCATGGGGTCCCCAAGTTGACCCATGGATTTTATTGGTCGGACATGACTCTTCCAATAGGGGTAGGACAAGTGTAAAGGTATTTTCATATTTTTATAATATCATTTTAACCTTAAATTTCACTAATTCCCTTTAATCGCGTTTAATTAAACTTAAAAGTTACTATTCACCAAAAAAATATTTTAATCCCATGGAACCACATTTTACTTCTTAATTAAAACCAGGTATGTTGGATTTTTTAAAATCAAATCACAGAAGTGGTAATGTTTCATTTAAACGAAAAATCAGTTTTTTTAACTACCACTTAGTTGTTTCACTATTCATAAAAAATTGAAGTTTTTCAGAACAATGCCAAAATTTCACCCTAAGATATAATTGATATTCCGAATTCAAAAATAATTTATATTTTAAAAAATTCAAAAAATATAAGTTTCAATAAGTAATATTATAATTAATTCATGCTGACACAACAAATAGCGTGTTTTTAAGAAACAATATATATCAAAAGATTGACAATTGTTTAGGTCCAATTTCAAAGTAAAATTAATTCTAATGACCACCATTGGATAAAATGGTAAAAATATATTCTAATTATACTTTAAAACCGCTAAATAGTATAATTTATCACTATAAATTGTTTTGATTTAAAAAGTTCTTTTTAAGTATTTTTCACTATTCATAAAAAATTGGAAGTTCTCAAAAAAATACCAATAATTCAACATAGGGTAATTTCGATATTCCGAATCCAAATATCAAATCCATTTTGAAATTTAAAATTTATATAATTTCAAAAAGTGGGTATTACTATTCATAGCTGCTACTTTGATTGGTCGCGGTGTGTTAGAATCTCGAACTTGCGTACAATGCAAGCTATTGCATTATTGAAAGAGAAGCATATCATGGAAGCTCAGGGTGTTACACAGATGATATTTATGATATATTTTTGATTCAAAAAATATGATATACAATCATATTACTTGTCGTCTCACCCATTTAAATTATAATAATGTCTATTTTTCATACATACCGCTTTCCATGTCCATGAAGAGATGTCATTCATATTCGATGTCCACCTTTCATAAATGATATTATAAATATATAGTAAGAACCATGATTTTACATTGTATGACTTGGGAATATTTCTACATTTATTTCGAGGACTAGGTGGTGAGACGGAGTGAAATTTTGAGGCCCAATGTCCCCAGAATTAATTTTATATAAATATTAAAAAAATTATACTATGCATGCGATGGAAATGGAACATCTCTCAAATGGTAACTTGGATCAGAAATATGAGGATACAATTGTGTCTGTATCATTTAGTTTACCCTAGGCTTGGTGAAACTTTTGTCGAGAGAGGAATTCTATGTGAAAATTCACCCATGGGAAAAATCATAAATAAAAATAGGAAAATTAATTATTTTATATTGAACACTGAATTGAATAAAATTTTATCAGATACTCGGATTGGAAATACAAGAACACCATTGGGTTCATAGTGGGGTTTTTTACCTATGTGTGACATAAAATGAGGGGGTACTGGAGATTCAGATTACATGTCGAGCAGTGCTTCTATAAATACAAGTTTAAGAGTTTAGGAATAGGGTTAGCTGTAATTCTCTCTCACACACACTCCCTCTCCCTCTACACTACTTCATCACTATCTCTCTTTTTAATATGTTATTCATTTAATTGAGGACTTTTTTTCTATAGAAGCTCAGTGGATCGAATAATGATAGTGTCAAAGGCATCTATAATGATAAATGTATCAATAAAGAATGTATTATTACACTATTAATATCATATTGATGTTCATGATTAAAAATATGATCTTTATCATCTTAAGTACTTTTTTTCTCTAATCAATAATATAAGAAAAAACTAAAATTTCCATAGATACATGCTTAAACACATAAATTTATCAATTCATCACGTGTTGTTCACGAATATTTATCTCCCAATTTTGGGCGCATCACACCATGAACAGATCATCGAGCGGAGGCTTTTGCTGTTAGGATATAATTTGGAGTATTTCTAATATGATTTTTTTGATGATTTGAAAACTAGATGAGTCATAGTGGTCCATTAAAGATAACATGTAAGGGCCAAAAACTGACGGTGGTGCATGGTGGATGTTGGTTGCGTGGAGGCAGTGACCTCAAGCGCAAGCCAGCTAGGTGAACTGGCAGTGCAGGACAACTGGGTGGCATGTGTGGGAGGAAGTCTTGTTGTGAATGGATTATATTTAGGGGAAGTGGGTTTTTGTAGTGAGTGTGATGTCATAATCTCAAGAGATAGTGACAACAGCATCACGACGTGCGACCATAGGAGGCGGAGACACGCGCAACGCGGCAGGCAACCATGTTGATGCGAAGGTCAGGCTGGGCTGCTAGAAAGAAGAAAGACACAGTGGTAGGGTGATGGACCATGTGTCATGGGCCAAAACAGTGAAATTGGATGGGATAATCGTTGTAGGAGTAGTCGTCCGACCAGAATGTGGTGGACCGGTTTGAATCGATCTAGAGAAACTTCAAATGGTCGTATATCATAATCTGGGAACCTAATTGACACGCCTCCTATGACCACATGTTTCTATCATCAAGGTGGATATTTTTAGACTTATTAATGTATTTTAGGACTCATATTCTTGGATTGGTTTAGGTAAACACATAAGATTAATAATATTAAAATAATTATGGTTTTTGATAAATAAACATTCGGAAATAACACATGCTCACAATGTCTAACTGATGTGTTGTCAGTAGCATCATGGACATCAATTTGGGGAGAAATTTAGAAGATTTCATTTTGGTGATTAAACCGAAACTTAGGTATGGTCCCCATGAATCTCATCTTGGGAGTGTTGTAGTGAAATAAATATTTTCCCCCTCTAGCACTTTTGGAGGGATGAGTAGTTGATCCCATGTATTTTTTCTTAAGGATCGAAATGGTATGATATCTATAATGTGTTTAGAGAACATTGTGTCATCACCACAATATTCCCTCCTAGTGTAATATGGTGACATAAAATTTTTCCATCGTATTTCCATTTGAGGGGATGTGTTACACGATCTATTTATTTTTTTCACAAGGATCGCAATAGTGTGACCAGTTTAGATGTGAAGAGATTTTTTCATGATATTATTAATTATGGAAATAGGAAATTAATATCAGTGGAAGATCATTCTGATGTGTTCTAAGAGAACCCATGGCTTAGTCCGACATTTATTCTCATGAGTGTGGGGTAGATGTATGAAGACAAGGGATGTGAATTTTTTTGGGTTGTCTTGCACTGAGTTACCATCTAGTAGATTTGAACAATGTCGTTCCTTGAAACTTTTTGAGAGGTAACATTCATTAGGGATTTCTAGTGTAGTTCTTTGTTTTTTTAGAGGTATAATCCTTCAGGGATGGGAAATTTATTTCCTCGATACTTTTTCAAGAGGTACCATCCATCTCGGACGGCCGGTGTAGTTCCTCAATACTTTTCAAGAGGTACCACACGCTAGGGATGACCAGTGTAGTTCCTTAATACGTTTTTAGAGTTATTATCAACTACGTATGGCTACTTTAGTTCCTCGATGATTTATGAGAGGTACCATCCATCAGAGATGGCCAAAGAAGTTCTGGGATTACCCTCCACCAGGGTTGGGTAGTGGGTCATTGATGGAATTTATGGGCCTACCCTATAGCTAGGCTATGCAGTGGGTACCCAATATTAGTTCCAGGATTAACCTCTAGTTGTTCTAGGCAGTGGGTCCCTAGTGGTAGTTTAGGGCTTACCCTCTGTTTGGGCTGGGCAGCGGTTCCCTAATGGTAGTTCAGAGTGGAACCCTTCTACCGAGTATGGCTTTGGTCCTCAAAATTGATATTTGGCCTCTCGAATGTGTGGCACTGTGATGAGACTTTCATTGACATACCCATGGACTCTCATGGAAGTTGGAGGATTTCTTCACTATTGTGTCAGGAGTACTACTCATCCTTCTTGTGCTCCATTAAGATTCTAGAGCTCCAATAGTTTCATTATAGAGGGATGATAGTAGCTAATTACGTGAATAGGTTAACAGACCTTTCAAGCTTCTCTATGAATGTGATCTGTGATGTGTGCCCCTGAGCATGAATGTTTGAACATGGAATATATAAGGAGATCCATTCTTTAATTGTACCCTTATACATCCCCACCTATGTTGGGGTGCTGGACTAGGCAATGGTGTCATAGATCATTCTATTTGAGTCACACCATAATGTTGGTTGTGCTAGTGAGTGCAACAGGTCTGAAATATCTATCGCAGCTAGCAGGACATAGTCGACAAGACCTCTAAATAGGAGATATTATAATGAAAGGACTTGAGAACATGGTCAGGTTGCACTGTGTTAGCTCAGAAAGGGTCGGTGGTATGCATGTGACAGGCGAGGACACATGGCACCTGACTGATCCATCAGACATGCTTATAAACCTGACCAGACTATAGGTGAACCATCGCGGTGGAGGCAGTATTGTGATCGGGGATCTCCTGGGTGTGGAAAGAATGGTCCCAAGAAATTTAGTACTAGTAGAGGAGGAGGAGAAGGTACTGTTGTGGGTAAAACCCTATGTTATCTTTCAACAACCACCAGACGACCCACATCTAGGTCCATGTTCTGGTGGATGGGGACATAGACATCCACAATCTTTGTATGTCTACTATCATACAGAGCATGATTTGATAAGAGGTATTAATTATTTCCTTTTTACTTTATGCAATATACATTGTTGTTAGGTACTTATTTCCATCGGCTCCTTGCTCGAGGTACGACTATGATGAAGCAAGATGTCAGTGTAACGTTATATCGTTGTTGTGTAATGGAGTTTCAGAGAAGGCCTTGTCATTACAGGTGGATTTTTTTAATTGACACCATTATCATAGATTTCCACTAGTGTGTGTGGTGTATTTCCTAGATTGAGGATTACTCTCCTTCCAAGAGAAGTAAATATGTTTGTGGTATGCAACATTCTTTATAGCGACCCTAATTTTCATCAATTTCTTTTACATTTTTTAATGATAAACAACATAAAATCATTACACCACAAGGATAGAATTATTTTGTTTCTTGAAAAAACTAGGACCATACATATCATTTACTACATAAAACATAAACATTTATTTATTTCCTTCTCCACTAGCTTCATATTGTCTATTGAATACTCTTTAGTAAAAGTAGTCTCCCAAGGATAAACATCAATAAGGGGTTAGCTAAAAGCCTAGTAATATGATGCATAAAAAAATAAGACAATGTAACACATGTTTAGAATAACATCTTTATACTAACCATGAGAATACGAATTAGATAATATCAAGTAATATCGAAATGCATAAAAAAATTTGATTCCGAATTTCGGAGAGGGCCATGAACATACCCTATTGCACCAGCCAATGGCATGTTTTGAATCTATGGAAAATACCGAGATGCCTGGGGGAGGATAACACAAGGTTTAAGGCATGCACTCAAGATTAGAAATGGTGAAAAAACATGTTGCACACCCAATGTGACATCAAACGGAGCCTTCCACAGTGATCGTATGAAAACCCACCTAGTCAATGGCATGAATTAACATTTCACACTGAAAAATATTTCAATATGTGTGCAATCTCTTATTACCCAAATGCAACATCCAAATGACTCTACTGTATATATCCTCTTGTGCACCACTACTGAAGTTTCCAGAAATAGATATAAACATACACCTTCCTTTCGGGGAATAGTTACAGAAGATAAACCGATGCTCTTCTACGTGAAAGAAAGCACATCCAAGAATTTACTAAAGACATGTCCTCAAGGTATAGGATCTTGCGTGATAGGACTAATAGGGGTCCTACTTTTGGTGGTCCCACTAGAGCTTTATCATCACCCATTTCCAATTACTCAAATGCATTTGTGAAAAAAAGATTCCCCTTGCGAGCATGTCTTCCATTATGTTGTTTTGATCTTGCACGTTGGGTCCCCACTTGAGCGCATCCATTTGTTTTTCACGCAACAACCCAATAATACTAGAAATCCCTCCTATTGTGTGAAAACACGTAAATCATGAACGCATTCCTCTCCTTGTTCACTCAATGTTTTTTCTTTCTCTAATGCACCATGTCAATTCCCCTCTTAGGCACAACACCTATTTCATGCACATAATTCTCTCACATAGCCCTCCAGGATTGTAAGAAGTGATTTCATGGTCCCTTGGTCAATGACACATGTTTAATTACTTTGACTCATGATTCTTCTCATAGTCACACTAATGTATATCACTTCTTTTCATAACGGCGTTAACATGAGCCCCTTAATGGATCACTCCACAACCCCATCTTCAAAGGGATTGCTGGGTAATTCCATTCACCAAGGGTTGAAGCATGCCAGTTACAAATGTCCAAGGGGTGTGGATAGAATCCCCTTCATTCGAGCTACACGATGCTTAAATTCCAAGATTCATCATACCGAGAACATGATGTTAAACTGTTTCCTCTCCCTATGTGATGTACACAGGGTGCCCCACCTCGGACATTTTCCACGCACACTTGTCTCCACCGGAGTGAGATATTCTTCACATGGAATGATATCATCCTTACATGAAGCAACATCTACCAGTGGGGATGGTAAACTATCCTGGTGTAATCCCTTTACTTTTCCTACAAACGGTAGCACCCTTACTCCTCCTCATCACTTCTGAGCGCCAAGACCATAGAAGATATGAGAACATGGGACTCTAGATACCTCATCCCTCTCCCTTTGGGATTTATCACCATTGGGCCTCCATCCTATATTATGTCTCAATCTCCATCTCCATAGGACATTAACCATGCGTAATCCCCATTTTATTCCTCATAGATGCACCATTCGTGAAGTGATATGTAGGTCATTGATGCCAAATGTTTCTCCCACCGAGCGTGACTCATGTGGGCTTAGAGAAAGAATCGATAATGACACCATCCTTGGGCTTCCTTAGTGTGCATTCCCATCCCGCACCACTAAACTACGTGGAATTTTATCTTTACCTATTCCAAGTATGGTATATAGGATGTCTCTCTACGGTTCAATCCCCCCACCCATCGTTCTCGACCACTTCACATCGGCTCACTATCGTCCCGCATGAAGATAATCTATATAATTTATAACTGAATGGATTTTGATCCCCATACCATAGAAAATCTATGTATGAAGACTCCCTTTGGATCAACCCGAAGCACTGGTAATCATCAGTGTCCCATTTTTTGGGACCCACTTTTTTGGTTTTTCCTTTACTGTCATCAGACCAGCTCCCAGCAAGCTAACCATGCATAATCCCCACTCTCAAAACACACAACTCCAACCAAGAGTGTACTTTTTATGATGAGCTTCTGACCACACATAATCCCCATCATGTTTTCAGGTCTTTGTTCTTTGTGTACACATAGATTCAATGACCCATCATGAACTATATGGACTTTGATTCCCTGCCACCGGAATATGTAGGAAGCCCCCCAAGGTTCAAGCCCGTCATTCATTCCACATCATGGTCTCTCTCTTTAGACTTTGGGTTTTGGGAAGGTCATGCCCCATTCTGGAGGTTCTACTTCCTTCGGGTATAATCCATTCTCATGATCTGGTTCATTAGGTGACTCATCCCTCACCACTGAACTATGTCGGCTTTGATCTTTGCATGTTCCAAACATGGTATGTAGTAAGTTTCTCAAAAGTTCAATCCCATCACCTGTTGGTCCCTAACACTTTATATTGGCTCATCTTCATCCTACATGATGTTAAATTGTATGTTTTCAAACTATGTCGGTTTTGATCCCTGTCTCCTTAATAGGGTACATAAGAAGATTCCCATAGGTTCAACCCCAAAAATTGGTAAACTTTGGTGTCCCCTTTGTTGGGACCCACATCCTTGGTTTTTCCTTTAGTGGCATCATACCATGTCCTGGGATGCAAACCATTCATAATCCCCACACTCAATCTTCACTCATATATCCAATACTGTCCCTCTTGTGATGGCCTACTAACCACATGTAATCCCTAGCATGTTTTCAAGTCGCTATCCTTTGTGTACACCCCAATTCCATGCCCCATCCTGAAATACAAGGACTTTTATTCCCTGTAATGGGGATTCATAGGAAGCTTCCACAAGGGTCAAGCCCTTAATTCCTAGGCCATCTTGGTCTCTCCATTGATCCTTTATGTTTTGGGAGGTTCATTCCCCAACCTGGAGGTTCTATATCCTTTAGCTCCCATCCATGATTCCTTTATCATATGTCACCTCCTTAGGTGACTCATCACTCCATAAAACTATGTGGACATTGATTCCCACCCACTGGGATATGTAGGAAACATCCATGATGTTCAATCCCAACACCACCATCATCTACACATCTGTTCCATCCCATTTATCTCATTCACATCATCAAAGTCATCCATAATCCATCCTGGTTTTACCTGGGCCTCCAAATCCTGGTGAGACCATTTCATCCACTTCCTCACTCCATCTATAAGTACTCAAGCTACTAACCACACATAATCCCCAATATTTCTTTAGATTGTTTCCATTGTGTACACCCAGATCCAATGATTCTCCCTCTCAAACTACAAGGTTTTTTATACCAATCCTCTATACATGGTACGTAGGAGGCCTCAACGAGGTTCAATATCAGCCAATGGTAATCCTTAGTGTCCCCTTCATAGGGACCCAATCATCCTCGAATCCATCTCCATTGGATGTTTTAATCCACAAATCTTGTAAACCCCTTAGGTCATCCCTCTTGGGGTTGTACCCATCTATTCCACTCCAATCAGTTTTTTGATCAGTCAAATCTATTTCAGAAAGATTGTAAACTCATTACATACCCTATGTAAAACATGGTAAGGAGAATAAAACCTCAAGGAAATTCTTATAGAATATAATTCCTCGCACTCGGTGTGGGATGTCCCAGGCTACTGTGCCCAAGGGAAGCCCTATGGTAAGGTGAAGAAATCAAGGTGTACCTGTGTTTCAGCATCCCGACATGCCAACGATATCCAACATGACTACTCTCATAACAAAGGGTTGCTGCCCTGACTTAACACCTTGGATTTTCCTCACAGAAGTGGTGAAGTTAAGCGGTGTTCACAAAGATATGACATTAAGTAGAGTTTCACAAACAACATCTTAATCATTAATGGAGACCCGAACTAGGTGACAAATTACAAGGAGGAATCCACATAATGAGATACCAAATTCCCATCATCCCATTTTGATCAAGGATAAAATTTCCCTAAATAAGCGATGGATGATGCCTGCCTTTGGAAAGAAGGATTGTTGTGCAACAGCCAGCGCGTCACAGAACGATGGCATGTGCCCCAGCGGATGTGTCTGAAATAGAAATGGTAAACCCAATGTGAATTCTTCTCCTTAATATAGATATAAGTATAATTAGGTACCTCAGTAGATAAGCATGTCACCAGTTCCAGCAATCTGTTTCTAGGTCCTTCCATGAAAATAGTTGTCCTAGCAAAGAAACATTCTATAGTTTGGGGTAGATGATCTTTGGGCGTCCCAGTCTATGATGCAGAATGTGTGGATCTTTATATCCAGCCATGGAAGACTAAACGGTCTTGGGGAATTATGCATCCATCACTTTTATATTTTCTGCGTTAATGGGTGAATCTTCCTTCTTTGTAGGACCCAAGCCCAAACTATATGAAACTAATCATCTCCCTCCTATGGACATTGGGGCAAGGGTAGGGTGAACACTGTAATTCCCTATAGCTTCATCTCCTTTGTGATGGCTCCCAAACCATGTAACACCCTATAATTTTAAATAGATAAATGACTAAATGGTTTGACTCATATCAACAAGGATCACCATCCTTTCTGTGGGTCTACATGATTATAACTCAATGGTTAAGCATGTTTGTCATAGAGTAGTGGTCAAGATGTGCGACCTTCTAGGAAGTTTCTCAGCGTGTGTGTGAGTGAGGAAAAAGCACATTATAAAAGACATGTGTCGGCCTGTGGGGACTATCATTAGTCAGATAACCTATTTGGGAAAATTGGTGGGCCCCACGGCGGGAACCACAGGTCTGTGGGGCTACTGGTGGAACCTGATGGGCCAAGACCCAACGACCATGTTAAGGTGGATTTTATATGTAGTCAATATACCCCAGTTGATAAATTTGTTATTATAGGAGGAACCTAGTCTTATGTTTGAAGCACTTCCTAGGTTGAGATGTAGGGCCCATAATGGGGACATTGTTCCATAAAGGGGGGTGAATGTAACACCCCAGATTGTTGTGTGGTTAAATTAATAAATAATATGACTCATGTCAACAAGTTGAACCTTTAATTCTTGGATCCTAGTTGATTAGAACTTCATAGTTAATCATGCTTGGCCTAGAGTAGGTGTCAGGATGGGTGAACATTTAGGAATTTTTCTAGGATGTGTGTGAGTGAGGAAAAATGAAACTGCAAAGTACATGTGTTGAAATATGGGTATTATCATTAGTCTGATGCTTGTTTGGTCTTATTGGTGGGCCCCAAGGTGGGGACCACATGTTGCGGGGAAATAGGTGGTACCTACCAGGGCAAGACCTGATATCCAGGTTAAGGCGGGGTGTTCGTGCTCTCAGTGGGGCCCAGTTGTTACACGACTACAGCTACTAGGCATGAATTCCCCCTCTCACCCTCTGAATTTATTCATAGGAGGGTGATTTATGCTCTTGTTCGATGATATGAAATTAGTAGATCCTGGTTAATAAATTTTCTATTAGAGGCGAAACCCAGCCTTAAGTCTGGTGCACTTCTAGGGATGAGTTGTAGGGCCCATAATGGGGACATTGTTCCATAAAGGGGGTGAATGTAACACCTCGAATTTCAAAATGGTTAAATGAATAAATAATATGACTCATGTCAACATGGTTAACCTTACTTTCTAGGATCCTAGGTAATTTTAACCTCACAGTTAAGCATTCATGGCCTAGACAGGGGGTCGAGATGGGTGACCTTCTAGGAATTTCCCCAAGGTGTGTGTGAGTGAGAAAAAATGAAACTAGAAAGTACATGTGTTGGCATGTGGGGATTTTCATTAGTCATATGCATGTTTGGGAATGTCGGTGGGCCCCAGGGAGGGGACCATGTGTTGTGGGGAAATAGGTGGTACCTACCAGGCCAAGACCCGACAGCCATGTTAAGGTGGGGTGTTCGTGCTGTCAGTGGGGCCCAGTTGTTTCATGACTATATCTACTAGGCATGAATGCCCCCTATGACCCTCTAAATTAATTCAGAAGAGGGTGATTGATGCTCCTTTTCGACGATATGAACAAGAGTGGGTCATCCTGATGAGGGTCATCGCTCGCCAAGACATAGAGGCCCTCGTGCCCCATCAGTGGTGCCACCTGCACAGGCCGCACAGCGAGCCACTCCTCCCCACACCAACATTAAACAGCATCGAGGGGGTGAATATAACTCCCCATAATTTTAAATTAGTAAATTACTAAATGATATGAAAAATATCAATAAGTTACACTTTCCTTTATGGGAGGCTACCTGATTAGAACTCCACAGTTAAGCATGTTTGGACAGGAGTAGTGGTCAGGATGGGTAACCTTCTGTGATGTTTCCCAGGGTGTGTGTGAGTGAGGAAAAATAACCCTGGAAAGGGGATGTGTTGGCATGTGGGGACTGTTAGTATTTAGATGACATGTTCGAGCACTTTGGTGGCCCCAATGTGGGGACCACATGTATGCGGGGAAACTGGTGGTACCTTCAAGACTATGACCCGATGACCATGTTAATGAGGGGTGTACGTATTGTCAGTAGGGCCAAGTTAATACACGACTAAAAATACTAGGCATGAATCCCCCCCCCCCCCCTCACCCTATGAATTTATATAGAGGGGGTTGATTGATACTCTTGTTCGACGATATAAGCAAGAGGGGGTCATCCTGACGAGGGTCATGGCCCGCCAAGACATGGAGGCCTTCATGCCCCATCAATGGAGCCACCTGAAAGTGTTGTATAGGGATCCACTCCTCCCCACACTGACATTCAACAAAATTGGAGGGGGTGAATGTAAAAAACCAATAATGTTAAATTCTTAAATGAATAAATGATATGACTCATACCCACAAGGTGCAGCTTCCTTTATGGGAGCCTACCTGATTAGAACTCCACAGTTAAGCATGTTTGGCCTAGAATAGTGGTCAGGATGGGTGACCTTTTGTGAAGTTTCTCATAATGTGTGTGAGTGAGTAGAACGCACCCCGGAAAGTAAATGTGATGGCATGTGGGGACTGTTAGAAGTCAGAAGACCTATTCAGGCACGTGGGTGGGCCCCAAGGTGGGGACTATGTGTCTACGAGGAAACTGGTGGTACCTACCGGGACCTGATGACCATGTTAAGGATGGGTGTATATGCTGTTAGTGGGCCACAATTGTTACATGCCTACAACTACTAGGAACTCTTTCCCCCTCTCACCCTCTGCATTTATTCATATGAGGATGATTGATACTCTTGTTTGAGGATATGAACAAGAGGGGGTCATCCCGATAAGTGACATTGCCCACCATGAAATGGAGGCCTCCATGCCCCATCAATGGTGCCACCCCAAGGGCCACAAATGGAGCCACTCCTCCCCACTCCAACCTTCAACAGCTTGAGGAGCCTATCACTGGAGAGATCCTATGACTGAGTCCCTTATATTAACGAAGTGATATTCAAGTCCACCAGGCCAGGACATCGTCTAGGGAGCCCGCATGGAGGACTCCCACACAACCATGTCAGCATCGCCATCCGATCTTATGGACAGAATAGCATGCGTTCTATTCTTATACATAGTCGGATCTAGTTCGGATGACTCGGTTTTAACACCGGGTGAAAACTATGGGGTGTGCCAACCAGGGGGAATCGTTTTCCTCGGCATCAGAGGCTCAAGCCACCACTGAAATGAGATATCAACCAAATTTCATAATTTGGTAGGTGCACCTCCCAGTTATAGGGGAATGGAGCAGCCGTTGTGGGCCAACCCATTATGATTGCATCCAGTAAAGAGGTCCTCCCTATAATAGTATTAGATATAGTGGAGGTCTACCCGACTCATTCATTCATCATGGATTTCCTCCCCGTTCCACCATTATCAACTCTGGTGGAGGCCCTCCCCACATCATCAACACTGACCAGGATGTACCTCCCCATGCTCTTTGTCATAGTTATGATAATTTCCCCTATATACCATGTTATCAATGCATGGTCCCTCATTTCCCATTCCCCCAATAGCATGGTGGACCTCCCCTTATGCTCATAGATTCTAGAGGAGGTCCTCCCTGTTCCAAAAATCACCAAAATGAAGGTCATCCCCACTTCTTCAACAGAGATCATGAAGTCCCTCCTTATGTCTAATATAACTAGTATGAAGGATCTCTTTGTAACACTACTATCAGGGTCGACTAACGCCTAGGTTCTTCTCACACTATGGATTCCCCCTCTCACCCGCTGAATTTCATAAGAAGATGATGATTTATACGATTTTTCGACAATATGAATAGGAGGGGGTCATCCCGACGAGGTACATGGCCCACCAAGACATGGTGGCCTTCATGCCCCATCAGTGGCACCACCCCCAAGGGCCACATAGGGAAACAATCCTCCCCACTCCGACCTTCAATAGCTTCGGGAGCCAATCAACAGAGTGATCCTACGACTCACTCTGTTATACAAACGAATTCAGTGACTTTTGAGTCCACCCAGCCAAGACATCATCATGGAAGCCACCAAGGAGGACTCCCACCCGACCGCGTCATCATCGACATCTAATCCTACAGAGCAAAGAGCAGTTGGTTCATTCCCCAACATAACCGGATGTAGTTAGGATGACCCAGTGTCAACGTCGAGTACATAATCTAGAGTTTACCCACCAAGGGGCATCGTTGTCCTTGACATCGATGGTTCAAGCCACTACAAAAATGAGTCATCAAACAATTTTATTCATTGGGTAGGTGATCCTCTTGGTTATTGTGGTAAGCAGCAACTATCATGGGCTGACTCACAATGATTGCATCAAGTAAATAGGTCCTCCCTATACTATTATTATATAGATTGGAGGTCCGCCTTTCTCATTCATTCAGAATGGAGGTCCTCCCCATGCTACCATCAGCAACTATGGTCGAGTCCCTCCCCACTTCATCGACAGTCGACATGAAGGACCTCCACCTGCTCTTATTCTTAGGTTTGGGAAATTCCCCTTCCTACCAGGTTATCAACGTAAGGGTCTTCCTTTCTTAGTCACCCAATATCAAGGAGTTCCTCCCTATGTGCTCATCTATACCGGTGGAGGGCCTCCCCATGCTAGCAATCACTAAAATGAAGGTAATCTCCACTTCCTCAACAGTGAGCACGGAGTCCCTCCTAATGTCTAATATAAATAGTATGGAGGCTCTCTTCATACCACTGCCAATAGGGTCGTCCGATGTGAAGGTCCTCCCCATAATAAGGACGCACAACATGGAGGTCCTCCCCATGTGTTCACCTGATCCAGTGCAGGCCCTCCCCATTCCAGCACTATCAAACATAGAGCCCTCCCCCCCCCCATGTTCCCTTCAACATTTGTCTGGGTGCCCCTTGCACCCCGGACCATCAGAGAGGAGGACATCCCTACGTTAGCAACATCTTATCTGAAGGCCCTCCTCATATACCATTCAGTTCAGATGAAGGTCCTCCCCACTATAGTTAAATCTGCACAGAGGACCGCCTAGTATCAAAGATATACCCTGTCTGGAAGAACCATACCAGGGCAGGAAGGTGGGTCGCAGCAGCCAAAGGATGAATCTAGGGAAGTTTCAAATAGCTATTAAACCAGATTCTTATTTAGATTTTAAGGTAGAGTGTGATTACTGGTGAAACTATCGCCCCGATATTCTGTGTCGAGGGTTGAGGAAAGAATAGGATGTACAAGCCTCATCCTCCAAGAAAGTGAGGTCCATCAGATCACTTCATCCCTTCGAAGATACATCTAGGAGGAGAAATCACTACTACAAATACGACCTTTATCAGCGCTAAAAATGGCCTTTATCAGCGCTAGAAAAAGCGCTGATAAAGCCGGTGTAGATAAAGGGGTGTCCCCTTTATCAGCGCTCCGAAAAGCGCTGATAAAAGTAAAAAAAATTAAAAAATTTTAAAAAAAATTAAAAAAAATTAAAAAATACTGACAATCGGGGGGCTTTATAGCGCTTGAACCCCCCCCCCTTTTACAACACTTTTCGGCCCCTATACAGCACCCCACACACCCCACACACCCCCCTCCACCCTTTAATAGCGCTTGCTCCAATATTCCCCATGCACGCGCACCCCTGCCTCCACCAGGATTTGAACTCGAGACCACCCCCCTGCACGCCTAAGCCCTTACCACTACTCTATTTTGATTTGCTTTCTAATTCAATATATCTCTATATATATATTTATATATTTAGTTATATTTATTCTTATAGTAATATATATTTATATTAATATATATATATATATAGTTATATTATAATATATATATATATATAGTTATATTATAATATATATAGTAATATTAATATATATATAGTGGTATTAATATATATCTATATCTATATATATATATATTTAGTTATATTTATTCGTATAGTAATATATATTTATATTAATATATATATATAGTTATATTAACATATATATAGTTATATTAACATATATATAGTTATATTAACATATATATAGTTATATGAATATATATTTATATAGTTATATTAATATATATATAGTGATATTAATATATATATTTATGGTGATATTAATATATATATTTATAGTAATACTAATATATATATATGTAGTTATATTAATATATATATAGTTATTAGATTAATATATATATAGTTAGATTAATATATATATATATATATAGTTAGATTAATATATATATATAGTTAGATTTATATATAAGTATATAAATATTCATTGTATTTTAAATAAAATGGATGTTAGTTATTATTTAGATAAAGATAATATATTTTATATGTAAATATATTTTATTATTTATATTTATAATTAAATTTTTAGGTGTGAATATATAAAAAATATGAATATATTGTTATATATTTGATTATAAATAGCAGTGCATTATAAAAAATGAAAAATTTCAAAGAAATAATATCAATATGAATGTAATACCTTGGAATAAATTCATACCCCACCAAAACAAATCCAATAATACCCCCTTAAACGAGGGTGAAAATCCACAAAATGTTAAAAAATCGGGGTACCCTGACTAAAAACTCAGTTTTAGAGGCCTTCTGTGCCTCTTTTGGCCTCTAAAAGCCCTTGAACGTGGACTCCTCAGTCACAGCGAAGTAGATCTCGTCGCTGGCTTCGATTTTATAGGTGGTAGAGCTCAAACGGACACCCGGATCAAAAGTTATGGTCGTTTGAAGTTTGAGTTCCGTTTTCAACATATTTTTGATCTTTTTTTAGTTTTTTTAATTTTTTTATTCTTCAAATTGTTATTAATTGACTATTTCTCCATAATGATTAGCAAATTATTAATTAAATATATTTTTTTAAATTTTTAAGAAGCCATTTTCACTAAATATCTTATATATTATGTATAATAAGTGTAAATGTACCTTTATAGTTATATAAAATATATTAAAAAATTATATATTATATTTATATATCAATATAACTATATTTATATATTAATATATTAATATATTTTTTTAAAAAAATTGAAGCCGACCCTTTATCAGTGCTTTTAAAAAAAGAACTGGTAAAGGTCACCCCTTTATCAGCGCTACTAAACAAGCGCTCATAAAGGGGGTCCCTTTATCAGCGCTAAAAAAAACACTCATAAAGGGGTGCCTTTATCAGCACTTTTTTTAGCACTGATAAAGGCACCCCCCTTTATCAGCGCTTTTTCGTTAGCACTGATAAAGGGGGGGCGCTGCGAAAAACTGTTTTTGTGGTAGTGAATATTTGGCCTTTTTCAAGGGCTGGTCGTGCAATCCTTCATATCATCAATAGGATCACTCTCATCCTCAGCTAAAGATACCATTGAGTTTTTCAGGCGACCAATATATGGAGATAAATAGTATAACCCACCTCAATTTATAGCATCCCCATTGGGGGAAGTAGTGGTTGTTAGTCCATCTTATAGGGATGTGGTGGTGCAATCCGTGCAATCATCAGAATACTGTCCAAGATGTGATGGCTTGTCAGCTCACACATCGTACTCTCCACCAGCCAATGTACCATTACAATGGTCCACTTTAGTGCCATTACCGATCCCTTAACCACCGCCATTTGATTAATGGGGTAACCAAGGGCTGGATCACGATTTTGAGATGCGGATCGTGTGGGACATCCTTACAGCAGACTAATTTCTAGAGATGTGATGGCCCATTGCAACATAAGGTTTCTGAATTCCAGAATCACTCAACGATGAGGTGGTCATGTGCTTCCACCAAACACTCTAGGCCACAAAATTCCATCTACGTCATCAGCGGGTGTCTTACCCCAAGATCCTCGAACACCTGGACAACATCATCAAGCAATGTCGCATGGTCAACTTGGTTGCGCTCCCCATGTATCAGCACTTTGAGTTGCCTGGTCACCATCAGACACTTAGGAAACGATACATCTAGATCTTTACAGTTCTTCACAGAATTATTGAGGAGGATTCCCCCCACATTAAGATATGTGGTGGGCGGAAGTGTGTTGACCTTAATTTCAGTTCTATCCTATGCCAACCTGATATTCCATGGGATATTAAACATATTCCATTAGGTACAGTCAGATTTAATATCGATGACCTTTGAGAGGAAGACACTAAGCTAGGACTCATGGTTGAGAACTTATCCCCAATGGTGGTTTTTCATCTATTAGATCCCTTGGGTAGGGTTACATTCCAGTAAAGAAATTTACTAGTCCTTCCTTCACCTTTAGAGTCATTATACATCAGTCGGGACCCCTATAAGGGTAAAGAGAACAATTCATTTTTCAAACCCTCTAACCCATCTGGATTTGTTCTTAAGATGGGAGATGACCCTGGAAAGGATGCATTGCATCATCAACTCACATTACACTAAAAGATGGTAGATGACCTTCTCGTTGAACGTGATACAGAATGAAGACTAGAATATGATAATCCTTGTCATGGCAATCTGGGGAATGTATAGCCCCCCCTCCCTGAAAAATTGCCTCAGGATGATCTTGAACCTCCTAACCATATAGAGAGGGTAGAGGCTGGTGTTTATCGAAATAGGGCACGATATATATCACCAAATCCACCTAAGTTTCATAGTAACCCTCATCGGGACCCATCTCATGTTTCCCCAGCTGCTCTATAGGTCTTCCCTCCAGCTTCCCCACATGTTATCCCAGCAACCACTTAATGACCTATTGAGCCTACTTACCAAGTTGAAGAACATTCCAACACAGTAGTGGTCAGATATCCTCATCAAGACAGGAATCCCTCCCAAGATGATCTAATGGATGCTCTCATTGCCCGCCTCACGGATTTGTAAACCTGAGAAGAGGCGATCCTGCCTAATTGAAAGACGTATCTGGAATGAGTGGATGATATGCTGTCTCAATAGGGTTTCAAAAATCAGGCCTTCTCCCCCTTTAATGGGCTGGGCTATCCACTACCACATCTGTCCCACTTTATTTCAATGTGTGGACCTATGTTGGGAACTCCAGTAGAGAAGGAGGTCACCATGCTCTGGTGTTTCATGAAGACAATGGATGGGCCCACATTTGTCTAGTACAACCAGTTGCCCATAGGGTCAATAGTGGGTTTAGAGGACCTTCGTATATAGTTTCTTTTCCATTTCAGTTCCACCACCCAAAAGTCAAGTATTTCCAACCTTTTCATATAGAAGTTGAGGCCTGACGAATACATCACAAACTTTTTCACCTGGTGGAAATGCCACATGTACTCCCTTGACATTTCACTAACTCAAGAACTGTTTCTAATTATGTGTTTGGTGAATTAAAATTCTAAATAGGTCCCTAATATAATCACTAAGAACTACCTTGGGGGATTTGGATCCTACCCTGTGTAACATGCCACCATCTAGGTGAGATATTTAGGTCCCAATTCCTCAACAAGATCCTCCAACCCCTCATCTAGGTCAGGCTCCAAGGACCCCCTTCTCGAAAAGATGTAACTAGACATACTCATTTAATAAGGATCAGATCATCTATTATTTCTGATGTTCCTTGGACCAGGGAATCCTATGGATTTATGAGATATTGGAGGCCCGAAGAGGCAGATCTAACTAATCACCCCAATTAATACCCCTATCATCGGATCCTAGGGAACACCCTCAAGTAGTTAAGTGTGTTTAGAGACTGACTTTAAGACCAGGTTGACAACAACATAGTTAGAGTAGGTTGAGTCCCAGTATAGGTAGCATGTGTGTTCATAAATTTTAAAAGTGATAGAGGCATTAAAGGTGAATGGCAGTTGGTTTCTAAACACGGGTCTCACAATATGACAATCAGATGGACCATAGTGTAGTTACCCATGCCCATGGTATTATCCATGGACGTTTGAATCGAACCGAGTTTTCATAATTCACCATGTTACCTACAACCACTACTTTTGTGTCAGCATCTCAACTTTCATCTTCATAGAAGTGGAAGCATCGACAACGCAACGGAAAGAAAAGTCCCCCACTGACTCCATCGTTTTTTCATACTCTTTCTCAATTCAAAACCCTAGAGATGGATATTACCCCCACAATCTTTCCAGAAATGGAAGATTCTTCAAGTGATGATCAAGGATACACTTGGGTTAATACCATGGAGATGGTAAATCCTTACATGGTTCCTGATGATGGAGAGCGATGTATGGACCCTCCTAATAACCCCAGTTGACACCATTGCTGATAGAGTTGTGGTTCTGTGAGTAATTAGAATGCATTGTTCTGTGCTTCTGGACACATTGTGCATGACACCAAGATTAGAAAATAGGCCCAGCGACAAACTCAGCATGCACAACCTTCTCATCATGTTTCACCAGATCCACCTCCATCATCGTTTATACTACTGGATCAAGATGAACCAGAATGACTGTGCTATAACCAGTCATGTTCCATTATGGATGGACCTCAGTCACTTGTCCCTCATATGGTAGTAAATATACACAGTTCAACCGACGAGCAATGATACATTCTGAGTACCAATCAGTCACTAGATCAATTAGTCCCACCAATCAAACCTCCATCCACAGAGCGACCTCTTGTCCGCAGAATTTTACACCTAGAACGGAAGTATAACATCATCAAGAATAACTCTAGCATCCCTAAAAAGATTTATATCATTGAGGCTCTTCACCTGTTAGCATATATGCATGAAGACCTTATAGAGTCTTTAATATTCCATATTCGTTTTGAGGTATAGGTTGTAGCTGTAAAAGCCTTCTATGCTGAGGTAGTTGAGCATGAAGAATTTCATAAAATTATCTCTTTCTATGGATAAGATAAAGGCACCCCTATACAGATTCACATTCTCCCATTCTACATAAATTTCCATTTAAAAGGCATGGAGGTTCCCCATTTTCATGTTGACATATGATATGATATCAAGATTATCCTGACCCGAACACTCTAAATGATGGGACTGTTTGAGGCTGATATGATTCCCTCAGACATAAAAATTCAATGTTATGACAAGAAAGAGTAGAAACAAATTGAAAACATTCTCATGAATACCCAATCTTGTGTCCAAGTTTCCATCATCTATTTCATGGTTGTCTTAGAAGACACAGCTTACAATTCCCTGATGGGTAGGCCATGGCTTCACCTGCATGTGGTGGTCCCTTCTTCATATCACCACTAATTTATGTACTACCATAAAAGTAGAGTAGGCGTACTCCAAGGTGATTCTACTCAAATTTCCACTTGTGAATCCAACTACCTAGATTCTGACTATTGCAAGAGGAAGGAAAAACATATTCAGGCTAATGATGTTGAACACACTATTGATGTGATCAACCGGTGGACAGACCTAGATGATGACTACATTTTCGCGATCCACCGATTGGAGTTCATGAACCTATATTTGGGGAAATGTATTTTTGTCTCTAGAATGAAGGGGAAGTGTATTCCCGAGTCTATGAAACGCCAAAAGAACACCTCGTATTCTTATAGAAATTAGGATCGGGTGATCCTAGATCCCCCTACTTCTATAAGGTATCGAGATGTCTTCCCCATGGCAATGGAAATACATAATACATTCTTGTTGTTATGGGGTGGGATAAACCATATCTAGATTATGAGCCACTATTGATTTGATATCATAAAACATGGACCCTTAGGTCCAAGCCCAGATGGGATCAGGTAAAAATCTTCTACTGTTATGGTTTCGATAGTATAGGAGCTCCCCAATGAGGTGTCCACTACCACTCAGGCTGGCACCAGTGTCCCGTCAGGATTAGTCGACCAGGAACAATCACCTCATGTCGATGATCCCCCAACCATGGATGATGAAGAAGACCTAGGAGACACCCCTATCACATTCTATGAAGGTGTCATTGACATGGTGAATGTATTGTTACAGGTGAACCTTGATGATGAGATAGATCTAAAACCAACATTGATCTGCACCACTGTGCTTGCCGAAGAGAAATGTCAATACATGTATTTACTGAAGTAGTATCTTGATTTATTCTGTTGGAGTTATTAGGAGATTCCTGAACTAGATCCTCAAGTCATTTTCCACCATCAAATCTTCCAAAAAATCATCATGGGTTAAAACAGCCTCATATAAAGATGAACCCTTCTCACAGTGTCATGGTTGAGGTGGAGGATAATAAAATAATTAGAGCCAACTTCTTCAAGGAAATCCAGTACCTCAAATGGTTATCTAAAATTTTACCCCTCAAGAAGAAGAATGGACATATTAGAGTCTGCATCAATTTCCATGATCTAAATTTCACTACCCAAAGGATAAATTTCCCATTTCTACGACAGAACTATTGATGGACACTACTGCATGGTTCTTTGCCCTCTCTTTCATGGATGGATAATCCCGATGTAATCAAATATGAATGGTCCCTGAGGATTAGGATTTTATTGCCTCTAGGGCACCACAGGGTACATTCTACTACCAGGTAATGCCTTTTGTTCTATACAATACTGGTTCCACCTACCAGCGTGGAATTACAAGAATATTCAAGACAATCTTATGAGAATTAGTAGAATGCTAGGTGGGGAATCTGGTGGTTAAATATCGCCAGTGTTAGGACCATATCAAATATCACAAGAAAGTCTTTTCCTTCCTCCGTTTCCACCATCTGGAGACAAGCCCATTGAATTGCTCCTTCACGATCACCTATAGAAAGTTTATCGACTTCATTTTCTGATATAGAGACATTGATAATGACCCATAAATTATTAAGGACATCAGTCAGATGTATACTCATTGCATAATTTGGGAGCTCAGAGGTATTCAAGGCCACATAGCCCACATACACCGATTCATTACAAATTTGTCTAGAAAAGGAATATGCTTTGTCAGATCATGAAGAAATGAGTAGATTATCAATGGGATGTGGAGTGTCATTCAACTTTTGAGTAAATCATATAGTACCTGCTATTTCCTTTCGTTCTGATCCCATCCATTTTCATAAATACACTAGTCCTTTATGTGACCTCTCGAGAACAATATCTCAGTTTCCTTCTCACCCAGAAGAAAAATGAGGAAACATATAACAATTTATACTATCTCAGCCACATGATCCTCGATACAAAGACCATATATTTCTCTGTCGAGAAGATCTTCCTTACACTGGTATTCCCAGTAATGAAATTGAGGCATTACTTACAGCACCATGAGATATTTCTAGTGTCTTGAGTGAATCCTCTGGTGTAGATTATGAACCTCCCCATGTTAACAAGCCATCTAGCTCCGTGGGAAATTATCCTCCAACAATTCTACAACATATTTTCCCTAAAAGGATATTAAGGGAAATTCCATGGTAGTCTTTCTTCCCGCCCAACCAGTACTTGTAGAACATTTTATGGATCATTATTTTCAATATGAGGCAATCCTCCCAGTAGATCAGGCCATTTTGTTTTGAAAAATTTACAATGATGGAACTTTTCGAAGCCCTACGGAAAGGAGACTCAATGACCCCAGCCTCAATAGAGTAGTCCTGGGTATCATATTTATCATGCTTTCACAAGATTTCTTTCCCTATTCGTTCCTATTATCGAAAGGATAAACCAAAAATGTGGTAGATAACTAGGTCTTCTTCACTAGACTTGATCTGGCCCTCAATATTGATGTTCCCCACCTACAGGTGAAAGGGGACTCTGAACTAGTGATCAAGCAGATCAATGGTAACTATGTCGTTAGGAAGTCGGAGATCATACCACTATAAGAGCATACCCACCATCTTATGGATGAGTTCCCTTATTGGCCAAAAGTTACTCATGTCCCTCGATTGCAGAATGGCCGACCCCATGCCTTGGCCTTCTTGGCCGCATCTCTTGTAGAGTTTGTCCACGAATATTTGATTATCCATGTGGCACATTGAACACTAATCACTCCCATCACTCTAGATGATGATTATAGCCCATAGGTAATCCACCTTACTAATGATGCCTCCCCATTGGGACTTACAGGTCCCTCCTGCCGTGATGATGGAGGAGACCCTTGATTAGACAAAAACATTTATCCAGTATATCTAGAATGACAATCTCCCAACAGACCGGACTGAACATGAGTGAGTCTGTCAGTGCGCAGTGGAGTCCACCATCCAGAGTAGTCCCAGACTTGAGGGGATCCTCTACAAATGTGGGTTTGATGGGATTCTCCTCTATTGAATTCAGGGAGCTGAGATTTCTCAGTTCATTCATGAAGTTAATGTCAGTTCCTATGGGGATCATCATACATGGTTGATACTCACTCATCAGATTTAGAGATTGTAGTATTTTTGTCCCACAATGATATGTGAATATATCTAATTTTCAAAGAGGTTTCATTTATGACATATCCATGATAATTCTGAGCATAGTCCACTAGAGCCTCTCCACACTACCAAGTAATCTTGGCCCTTTTTGGTATAGGGACTCAATGTCGTGGGACCATATCCACTGGTGACAATTCATCTGTGCAGGTTCATCCTGACTACTATAAAATTCTTTTCCAAGTGGTCAGAGACAGTTCCAATCATTCATGTCAAGACATGTTCAATCATGGAATTTTTGAGCTCCAATATTATCTACTAATTTAGAGTCCCTCACACCATCCTCAAAGTTAACGACACCATCTTCCGAAAAGATGAGATGAATATATTGTATTCCAAGTACAACATCTATTCTAATCAAACATATTACTATCATGCGCAAGAAAAAAGGAAGATAGAGGCATTTAATAAAAGACACTCTATCAATATGAAGAAGATGTTCGGTCATAAAAAAGTTGATTTGGTTGAAAAAACTCCCCAACGCTCTCTAGACTTACCTAAGGATGACTTGTTATTCCACACAAGTGACCTTGTATTCTCTAGTGTACAAAATAGAGGCATTCCTACCCATCAATATTTAGTTTATTTAGTTATGAATAGTCACCTATGATCAAGAGGCACTAGAAAATGTAGCTGAATTTTGTCTACCTGAACTGGAAGCACTTAACGAGAATAGGATTTGTGCCTGCATGATCTGGAAAGGCATCAGAACAAGATGGCCAGAGATTTCAGTAAGAATGTTTGCATCCTCTCCTTCTTACAATGTGACATTGTGATGTCCTTGAGGACGCCAATGATACCTGGAAGGAATCCACTAAAGAGAGAGGCCAAATGGGAGGGACCTTACATCACTCACAAGGTTTACCCAAATCATGCATACTCTCTGGTCACCATGGATGGTGAGCATGTTACTCCACCCACCAATGCTAAATTCTTCAAGCAGCCTTTGTATTAAGAGGTTCCCTTCTCATTTTATTCCATCTATACAACATGATGTTAAATTTCATCTACTGTCCAAGATGATGGACATATGAATACCCAAAACTCATCCTACATGATGTTAAACATTATTACCATTTTGTAAGATGTTAAACATCGTACAATAATCTTGGCACACGTTAAACCAGAACCCTCATTTAACATGATGAATGACTATAAAATGGTACGAACTCTACGACCATAAACTAAGATCTCCTATGTCATTATCATATGATGTAAAACTATACACAATTTCAAAACTACGTATGGCTTGATTTTCATCATCATGGGATACATATGAATGCTGAAACCTTTAATCTGTGGTGCAGCATTAGGTCCCTAGACCCTTCGAACCTCTTTTCCCATGTTCTAGCATTGGATTGTGCAGTGTGGTATAGACTCTACATCCTTATTCATGACGGGCTATTTTTTTCATGCCACATGCATCCCCCCTGAGAGGCCCCTCCTACGTCCCTATTTCATACCGTAAGACAATAAACTGCATGAGTACCACAAAACATCACGCGTCCTTCCATTTGGGTCTCCATCATCTTTCACATTCAAATGGACCCCCCTGTAGCATCTTGGTTTCACACCATCTTGGCTCACCTATCCTTTGGGGATAACGTCCTAGAAGCTATTGAATGACACTTTGACAAAAGTCCCACATTACGAATATGATAAATAGTCGATGATCAATTGTTTGTTCCCATTTAAAGTCACATGAGATGTATACTATGATGCAAACATGGACAATAGTTATCCTTAGTCATTATTATCATCCAATGGTCTCCCAAATGATAGGCATGGTGACTCACCTTTTCTTCCCTTCTTTCAGATGCAAGAAACATTAAACTGAGCATCTATAGTCCAAGATCTATGACCATACACTATGATCAACCACGTCCTTGTCACTTGACTTTAAACTTTAATACATATCCATAACTACATACGTCTTAACTCCCATCCTCATGGGATACGTAGGAATGCCCAAACTTTCATTTTTGCATCCATATCGGGTTAATCTATTCATTCTCTCAGTCGCTTGTCCTGAGTTCTCTCTTGCAAATATGAATAGTGTTGTGTATGTGTGCTTACGTCCGCATTCATGTCAGGTTTTTTTCCATGCCATACACATTCCTTTTTTAGATACCCTTTTATATCATCTTTACCGCATGAAGTTAAACTACACAGAATTTCCAAACTACGTGTGGCTTGATTCCTATCATCATTGGATACATAGGAACACATATACCATTTGTCTTCGGGTCCATCCATATCATATAGAAACATTCTCTTCCTTCTTCCCCCTTGTCCAATGTTATCTCAAGGGTATGTGGCATATGTCAGCTTATGTCCTCATTCATGTCAGGTTTTCAATAAGTATGCCACATACCACTCTCTTGAGATATCTCCATTTCCCCTTTTCCTCCACTCATCTCCTCGATTCATCTTCCCTCAACTGGGCCCCTCGACTGATATTGTGTCTCACCAACATCCCTAAATGAACTATGTTATAGGACCTAAAATGATGGATTCTACATGGACATGTTTTCATCCATTTCCATGCTTCATGTTTCCCTTTATTTGGGTACCCATAACCTTTCACATCTGGAAGGACCCCCGAATGGTATGGATACTCATCATTATGGATCGCAAACCATTTTAGGCCGCCATCAAAGTGGATTTTGAATAAAATTTTGTGACAGGTTCCACCTTTCGAATATGGTAAGTGGTCAACCCTCATTTTTTGTACCCATCACTACTCACATGATTTGGATGTTATGTTTGGAACATGGTCAATAGTTATCCTCCATAATTATTCTGCCCGTGATGAACCCTAAAAATTAGACTCGTGATTCACATCCCCTTCCACTCCATCATGTTATAGTGTAATTATTACACTCTTAGTGTTTTCCCTTTGTGTCTGTTTGAATTCTAAGAGGACTAATCGACATCATGGTGTTATTAGAGGCTCCACACCATTTTACCCATTTTTTTTATTCCACGTGTTGCCAATATCTTCTCCACCCATGTTTCCCACATTTTGTATAGCCCATGTGATCTTAGGGACTTAGTCCAGGTTTCCGCCCATTTGGAAGAATCTCACTTATTTTGGTCTGAGTTCTACAACCTTAAACTAAGACCCCCTCTTCCTTATCGAATGACTTTAAACAACCTGAATTTCAAGAACTATGTTTGTATTGATTCCCATCCATATGGGATATGTATGAATGCACGAATTTTTTTTCTTTGGCTCTATATTAGGCTCCATGAATATTTTCTTTTGTTCATCTTATAAGCCTTGAATATTATAGGGTAGAATGTTGTGGCGTATGTGGAATTATGTCCTCATTCACATCTGGTCAATAATATCCTCACCATGTACTTCCCCTTATGGGTTAGTCCATCGCATCTCTGTCATTATCGCATGACGTTAAACTGAATGGAGATTTCAGAACTACATGTGGAATGAATCCCAACATTATGGGATACGTAGGAACACCCAAACATTTCATCTTCAGGTCCAGACCCATTTCCTTTGATCTTTCCTACCCCCTTGGCCTGAGGTCCCTGCTTCCGAGGATTGTGCATGGTGTGGTATTGACTGATGTCCTTATTCACGTCGGGTATATTTTATCCCACCATGTGCAATACCTTTAATAACCATGTTCTTCCTTATGAGTCCAAGCCATATGGAGTTAAACTATGATTCTTGGTCCCAAATGACATAAAATTGTTGTGTCATTTCTACATGACGTTAAAATTCATGGGTTGACCCTGTCATATGACCCTAAACTATGAAACTATTGTCCTAGTCGCATGATAAAAAACAAGTTCTCATTGTGGTGTCATTAGTTGAGGGAGAATCATGTTTGTTATTAGTTATCTTACATGCCATTTTACAAGGCCTAAATATTGTTTGATTAGTGTAGTGAATCCCTGATTCTCCACGCTGGGTTTGTTTCTTTAAAAAAATCCACACTAAAGAAAAAAAAGATATATCAAATTACACTTCTTTTGGTGCATTGGCCAGACCTGCATGATAGTATTACCCCGGGTATTAGTAACCTACCATGCCATTTTCAAGAACTATGTGTGGCTTGATTCCCATAATCATGGGATATGTATCTATGATAAAACATTTTTTCTATAGGTCCAGCCCCAGGTACCTTAGATACTTCCATCTTTCTGGGCCCCTTTGGCCTGATCTATATCATAAGAACATGGTGTGGTGTGGACTTATGCCCTCAGTCATGAATGTTTTATAAGATCCATGCCATGTACTTCCCCTATTGGGATCTTCCACCCATTCTCTTGACGTCTTTGTCGCATGACAATAAATAGCATGACATTTTCAGAACTACGTCTAGCTTCATTCCCATCCTTAAGGGATATGTAGGGACCCACAGACATTTAATCCTTGGGTCCATCATTGGGTTTATCTACCAATTTTTTTTCCTTCTCATCTCAACTTCTCGACCTCCATTATTCCTAACCAATGAGATCATATACACTGTGGTTTAGTACCTAGAGTATTGGATTCCACGTGAACATGATTTGATTTATTTCCATGCTTCATGTTTATGTTTATTTGGGTTTACATCATCTTTCACATCTAAAAGGATCCCAAAAGACATGGATGCAAGGACTCAGTGCCCTCCTACTATCGTGGGGCAACATCCTGGAGGACCTCAAATGAAAAATTGACACATGTCTCACATTGTTAATGTCGTCTTCAGTCGATGCCCATGTGTTTTCCCTATGTAAGGTCACACGATACGGATGTTGTGTTTCAAACATGGTCAATAGTTATCCTTCATCATTACACTAGACAAATTGAGCCTTAAATACTGGTTGTGGGATTCACATCCCTTTTCCACTCCGTCATGTTCTTATAGGATTTTGAAACCCTTGGTGTTATACCTATATCCACCTATGAACGTTAAGGAGGGTGAATCAGTGTTGAGACATTCATTTTTCACTCCACACCATCTCCCCCTATTGTATATTCCATGTGTTGCAATGATCTTCTCCACACTTGTTTCCCACATTGATCATAGATCATTTGTGCATAGGGATATGGGAAAGGTTTGTGAATACATGGAATAACCACACTTATCTTGGTCTAAACACTATGGGATAATTCTAGGAGATTATTCCCTAAGTAAAAGAATCATGACATTAAACAGTTTGAATTCCAAAGGATATTTGTGGTGCGATGGAAACAATTTTTTCCCCATTCATGTCGGGTCGCTTTATAGTACCACATAACATATTTCCTCTTTGATAATCTTCTCATATTTTGGTCCATGATCTATTTATTTAAATTAAGATCTCTTACGCCTTTATCATGTGGTGCTAAACTATACTTTATGCACCCAGGCTGTGTAATGATAAATTACCTAGCCATTCGATGTCTTAACTCAGGAAGACATTTCCCATTTTGGTATGGGCCAGCATTCATACAACCTTCAAGAACTATGTATTCTATGATTCTTATCCTTATGGGAAATATATTAATGAACATAATTAAGGTCTATGGTCCAGTCACAATAAATTTTTTCTTTCCTATCCCCTTTCAGCTCGGGATCTCTAAAAAAGAATGTGGTGTGGTGCGCGCCTCTTCAGTCCTCCCCTGAGTTCGTCCTATATGATACTTATAATGAATGAGTAATGTTCTCACTTTTTAAATTCCTTCATTTTGGTTTTCATGATATTTTACATCCAAAGGGACCCCCTATCCGTATGGATTCTCGACCTTATGGTTTGCCAACAACTTTGGTCCAACACCCCATATGATTTTGAATGAAATTCCAAGAATGCTTCTACATTTAGAACACGGTCACCGGTCAACACTCATTTGTTTGTTCTCATTCCAGGATAATGAAAAAAAAGATTATATGTTTTGAACATAGTAAATAGCTATCCTACAGCATCATGTCGGTCCCACTACATCCCTAATATCCAATGTTGTTAATCGCATGTTCAATGCCCCTTTCTGTTTTATAGATCATTGGCACCACTTATGTTGTAACTCTGTGCATTCATACATGCGGATAAAGAATGATGGTTCATCTAGGATTTTCCCCACCTAACATTTTATTTTACCATTGCACACATTATTTTGATGAGGAAGGCCTGAAAATTCTTCTTGTTTCATACACCAAGCATGGATCACGTAGTCTTAGGATTTTGGTTCAGGTAGTACCCATATATGAGACATTGTGATGCTTGGGTTCTTCTATATGACATTAAACTACGACACTATTGTCCTCCCCACATGAAATTAAACTATTTATCATCCTAGTTCCTCTCCAGAGAGGTCCTTCCCGAAATTAGGTATAATCTCAATTAGGACCATTACGCTCACCCTGTGCACTTCCTTCATGGTGGTTTACTTTCATGAGTGTGGGAATTCATCCAAACAGCCAATCATTCTCTCACCACACATTTTGTGGCCTTGGTTTTGGATCCACATTCCCTTTCACATCTAAAAGAATCCCCTGATGGTTTAGATACTCGGCTTGAAGGCTTGCCTACCATCATGGGCCAATGTTCTGGAAGACATTGGATGTCACTTTGAGTTCAACCACATTTTTCAAATGTTTTTAGTGGTTTTCCCTTATTTGTTTTTCCCCATTTCAAGCTATCATGGTACGGATTCTATTTTTAGAATTTAGTCCAGAGCAATCCTCTTCTATCATGCCATCCTAACTATATCCCTAATTTCGGGTATCATAATTCACATCCTTCATTACATTTTGTTCGGAATTATTACAAAACCCATGGAATCATCCCTCTCGTGCACTAGAGAACATGGGAATGAGTGTTTGGATTTCCTAAGGACCCTATTCCCCGGTCAAGACCCCTCTATTATTTCAAAAAGTCTGGGTGTCGATCCAGACCTCAATTTTTTGAACATCTAGCCAGAACTCTCATACATATAGTGAACAATTAGGTAGTATTCTCTTATTACTCACACCAGGTATGAACCACATTATCATAGGTATGGATCCCAAATTACTTCATAGTTATGGTCAAAATGCACTAAGATAAGAAATAATGCAAATAATCAGTCCATGCACATAGTTTAGAATAGGAATGTAAAAAAGAGATATAGGTTAATGTGTCCAGCCCAAACTTGGACCATATGAATTAGTGCCTTTGATATACTGATCTAGTGCTACCACCATTTGTCTTGCAGCCTCCAGGGCTGCATCAAGCTCCTTGAGCTCCCTCTCTTTATCAACAACATCAAAGCGAAAATCATCAGCTTTGGCTTCCCCTCACCCCTGCCCATCTTGGAGATCATTCATTTGATGTATTACCCACACTACCTACTCATAGGAATCTTCCAAATGGGTCCTCAACTAATCAATGATCTCACAATGAATCGTGATAAATTTCCCTCTTTCATTAGCTTTCTCTTTAAGGTATCAGACGTCTTGCTCGATATTAAAGAACTTCAGGGTATTCTCAGATTCCTTTTAACACTATGTAATATTGAAACATTGAGTAATCTCCTGTGTTTTCTTATCCATATAATCGTAGGTCATTTTACGAAGACGATGAGTATCCACCCCTCTAGAAAACAGAATGTGTAGCCATGCGTGAAGTGACCCCATACGACTTAGACATTCTACCTATGACTAATGGAGAAAGTGTTATATGCACTTACATTCCTTGAACCGTGTCATACGAAGCTCCTCAGCTATGTCGGGATCAAATTCGTCCATATCCTCAGGGTCTGCAGGCCTGTACTCAGGAAAAGTATCCAAAAGTTCAGTGGTAAGGTCCTATTTTGGAACTCTTTACTCTTTAGAGACTGCACCCTCACTGGCCTAGATCTCATCCTTAGAAGAATTATCACTCATGACTACAAATTCTAGCTCAACAGGTACTAGGTCAAGACCCGCTTGAATATTTGGTTGTCCGACAGTAGGTGAAATCACTAGTAAGGATCATAAGGACATTCCAAACATGACATTTTTTGAGTCTCTAGCATTTCAATTACATCATTGGAAACTGATATCTTGGTCAGCTGAGTTTTCCAAATAAAATATCAGATACAACAAAGGTAATGAATTATAAGATCCAAATGTAGCAGTGTATATGATGGAGTCATGATACGATCTACCATCATACCAGACTCCTTGACCATTTTAAATTTAGTGATTGAAGTTGGATCCTTCTAAACAGTGGGAATATCTTGGGACTCGGAGGTCACCATTTCATATTTTCCTTCTTATTCATTTCATTACACTTCAATCGTGGATGGTTCCATTCCTTGCTTGATCCCAAATGCATCTTCTGGGGTGTGTACTTCCATATCCAATGGTACATTTTCATACCCTATCGGGGAAGCTTCCTGAGTATAATCATTGATGTTTTATTGAACAGGTCCAAGCCTAGTCAGTGGTTTCAAGAAAAAAAGTGAAAGGAATGTGGAGATAGGAGTAGAGATTCACCTCGATATGTTAATACAGTTTAGTGTCAGAACATACAATTTCACCGCTCTCATGTGGGATTCCCTAGTGAATGAATGTTTTTTTGGAACTTCCTCTTCGGGACACTCACCCCCAACCTTCTATTCTCTCTCTTCCTCTTCTACCTCTTCCTCTTTATATTTTTATCTTCTTCTTCCCCTTACTCATCTTCTTCGTCGTCATCATCATCCTTGAACATCTTTTTCGGTCATGTTCCTATTCGTGCATCACTTTCACCAGGAGGTGAAAATCTTCATACTACCATCGTTGGCATGTATTATATCCTTGGTTGTTAGGTTTTCATGTCATCAGTTTATGATTACCCTATCCTCCACCTGGATGAACCCTATGTCTACTATGTTGATCCTGGTGTGCACCAATAGCCACCACAGCTCTTCGGTGGATATAGATTGTTGCATCATCCTCCATGAAAACTATAGAGATAGGAAGATAGTGTTGGAGGTCAGCTTTTGGAGATGCTTTAGTTGTTTCCTAGGGAGTTCCCTAACTGGCCCATGAGGCCGCCCAGGGGACCACACCACTTCAAAAGGAATAGGTGAATTCTCACCTTGAAATTATTGTGGTGATGAAGTTCCAATAATTTCTTTTCCAACTGTATGCCCTATTCTTTTTCCCACCTCCCCAGTAGAAGTACCTCATATACATCTTTGATATCTAGACTCCATGCTATCTGCATTGAATTTAGGTATGTGTTACCATCAAATCACATCTGGGTACGTTGTTGCCCAACGATCGGCATACTCCGTAGATAGGTCGTCATTGACATAGGTTGGGGGTGATGAATTCTCAAAAATAAATGTAGTTGTGAACATGAGCTATAGTTGGAAAATAATACAAGGATGGATCTCTTCTCAAACCTCTGTGTATACATTCTTTAGCATCTGATGCATGCACCTGAACTCTCTGGAAAACCTTTTCAGGACATACATTTTGTAGAATACTTTCCCTTCAATCTGGGTTACCATCACACCACCTCTGATGCATTGCAATTACACCCTCTACTCTAATGGGCATCTCCCATTATCTACCATCTAGACCACATCGGTTTGAAATATATGAATGTTGAAGTTGGTATGGTTTCCAATCTTGAAATTGGCCTTTTCCACACCAATCGTTAGTGGGAAGATTCCATAAATATTCATAAGGGATGGTTGCACACAGTCACCTGGAGGGTGAATGGAATTTGGGAAGTCGTAACAACCATAGTGAGCTACCACCCAACAATGAAGAATCAGAAATGTCCCACATATCCTTCTGGGAATTCTTCCCATCAATATGGTTCCAAAATGTTGTACAACCAGGAAAGTAAAGGGACCCCAATATTAACCTTGTTCTTCGCTGCCATGATTCCGTCCACCACTTGTATTCCTGGGTGAACCCCCATCCTCGTGTCCCTCACTGGCATCAACTAACCACTCAGAAATGAAGTAAGGGACACTTCATATCAAACATTCGGGTCCCAAATTTCATTTATGGTTAAGCCCTATGATAGGTACTCTCCTTCTTCTATGACCATCTAATATGATCCTGCATTTCCCCTCTACGAGGTGTTTGGGCACTACTTCCCTCAGCCAAGCATTTTCACACCCTTGTCCTGCGTTAGAATTAAACTGAACCATCTCAAATAGGATTTATCTTTCAGGATGTATTTTATTTTCAACTTCTCCTTATTCGTCTCCAGTATATGCCATGCCTGATTAGGGGTGAACATTATATCCCCCGATACATTCTCTTCTGGGTGGAACTTCTCATATTGGAACCCCTCTATGGGAATTACCCCAATTAAATGAAAAACCCATAGACGGTTTCCTACCTTCCCATGGTGGAAGTGGAAAGTATTGGTGTTGAGAGACCTCTAGCTAAATAGCTACAGTACTGGGTCCTACTGATGGTAAATGTAAAACTGCAATATCCACACAGCTTCAAAAATCTCGATAGACCATATCTCTACCCCAAAATCCTCACATGTCTAGCATACCCAGTACTCCCATGACCATTCACTTGGGAATTTTCCCCCCAGTCCTGATATCCCATTCTCTCCTACCTTTTGTCTCTTTGGTAATGCTACTTTTGATGGAGCTAAAATAATGAGTTAGAGTTTCCTTAGGAACCAGATTACTTATTTTAAGAGTCCTAGTCTTCAGATTCCGGATTTAAATGGGTGTGTTATGTGTTTCCATGGATGGATGACCATTTCTCGTGATGTTGAGCTACATAAGGCTATCTTTATTGGTAACCCATGATCATGGTGTATCAGTCTCAAACCCTGGCATCAACACCTCATCCAAAATTCCAATGTTCCATATCTGCACACAGTCACATATGATGTAATATTTTTGAACTTTCATCAGAATGATTAAAAACATTTTATTATCAGACTCGACACCTCTCGCATGATGAAACTAAGGGTTTGTGATCAACTGGGTCCTCCTTGCAGCTGCAGTAGCCTCTCTCCCAACCTTAATCTTTTGAGAATGCATACCCATTAGGTTTTCAATTCCAAAAAGGGTTTTGAGAAAAATATTGGGGTTCAACATGCTAGAAAGCCTATTGCATCCAAGATGATCCTCGGTCGTGCAAGAATGATGCTAAGTTGCGTGAACGCAAGAATGAACAGTGGTGCAAAAGTGTCTGCGAGTGTGTGAAAAACTAAGATCAGCTACAAGAACTTTTGTGCAGAAGGAAGATTTTTCATTCACAAGATAATAGGCACTTTTCATATGGAAAATTCTATCTGGGGACCTCCCCCACCCCCACCCGCCTCGATATATTTATAGGTTCTGACTTTCCCTTTCACGTGCACCGAAGTGGTTTGGGTGCCGAATGGAAATTTTTGTGTGCACTGACTGGGAGGTGCTATGATTTTTAGCGTGACCCTAAAAATCTATCCTTCGGGTCCCCCATCTGCTCTGGTTCAAAGGGGTACATTTTGTGATGCCAAATTTTGGATATAGCCTTGAACAAACATTTATGTGCCAAACTATGGCATGTTTTGAATCTATGGACATTTCTAGGACACTCGAGGGAGGTGCGATCATGATTTAAGAAATGTATGAATGATTGGAAATGGTGCGTAAAATCTTGTGTGCCCAATGAGAAATCAAATAGAACCTTCTGTTGTGACCTTACGAAAACCATCCATGTCAATGGTGTGAAAGAATATTGATCAACACGCAAAATTTACATATGCGCACAAGTTCATGTGCACCCAATGTGACGTAAAAATGCCTCTTTCATACAACTCTTCTTGCGTACCTCCACCAATGTTTCTGGCTATAAATAGAAACATACCCTTTCCCTTCTAGCGATGGTTACAGATGAAAAACTGATTCTTTTCTATATGAAATATATCACATCCGCAACCACGTGAAATACATGGCCTCAAGGTATAGGATCTTGCACGATAGGTCTATCAAGGGTCCACCTTTAGGTGGTCCCACTATGTCTTGATCCTTTCAATTTCCCATTACACAAAGGAATTTTCATGAAAAATATTCCCCTTCTATGAATGTATTCCATTTTATTGGGTTTATCATGGATATTGGGTCCCCCATTCAAACAACCATTCATATTTCACACTCCCACAAAATATTTCATGAAACCACTCATCTTGTGTTCTACCACATAAAATTTGTGTGCACATGTATCCTTGTGCACTCCATGTGTTTTCATTTCCATAAGGCACCATGTTTGAGCTTCTCTTATGCATGACACTTCTTTTATGCTCATACGTCTCTCATAAAGCCCTCCAGGCTTGTGAGTAGTGATTTCAAGGTCACTTTTTCCATTCTTCATGTTGTGTTGCATTGCCTCGTGAATATTGCCAAAGGAACACTAACATATATCACTTCTTCTCATATCCACAATAACATGACCCCCTCAATGGATCATTCCACAACCCCGTCTCCACACAACATTGCTAGTGCCTTCCCTTCACCAAGGGTGGAAGCATGTTGGTTATTTAAGTCCTTTGGGTGAGGAGAGAATCCCTGTTTTCTGAGATACAAGATTCGAAAGAGACAAGAATAATCATCCCTAGCACTTTCAATTAAACTCTAGCCTTACCCTGTGTGATGTACATGGGGTGCCCCACCTTGGACATTTTCCAGGCCCACTCATCTCCATGGGAGTGATGCCTTCCTCACATAGAATGAGATCCTACTCACAAGGAATGACATCCACCCATAGGGAAGGTAAACCATCCTGGTGGAAGACCCTATCTTTTCTTGCATGAGGTTTCACCCCTGCTCCTCCTCGCCTCCTCAAAAAGAAAATACTAGATGAGGGATGGGAATAAGGGACTCTCAATACCCTGTCCCTTTCTCTTTGGGATTTATCGCCATCAGGACTCTATCCTAGGGTAAGTACCAATCTCCATCTTCATAGGCCACGAACCATGTGTAGGCCCTGATCTATTCCACATGGATACACCTTTCACGATGTGATCATCAAGAATTTGCGTCCTCTTTTTTCTCATACAGTTCATTACTCGTGTGGGCTTAAAGTAAGCATCGATCATGACACAATCTGTGGGATAAAATTGTGTGAAAGACTATCCCTCACCACCAAACTATGTAGACTTTGATCTTTTCCAATTCTTGATAAGGTACAAAAGAAACCTCTCTGAGGTTCAAGCACAACACTCATCGGTCCCGACCACTTCACATCGGCTCACCATCATCCTACATGACGTTAAACTATATGATTTCGAACTACGTGGGTTATGATCCTTGTCTCCTTGATAGGGTATGTTGGAAGCCTCCCAGGGTTTCATCCCCAAACACTAGTAAACATTAGTGTCCCATTTTTTGGGACCCACATCCTTATTCTTTCCCTTAGTGGTGTTAGAAAAGCTCCTAGACTGCTAATCTTGCATAATACCCACACTCAATCCACGCTCCGCTAACTAAGAGTGTCCCTCTTGTGATGAGCTACTAACCTTGTGTAATCCCCATCATGTTTTTTGGCTTACTGTCCTTTGTGTACAACCAGATTCCATTCCACATCCTGAACTATGGGGATTTTGATTCCATGCTATGGGGATATGTAGGAAGCCTCCCTGAGGTTCCATCCCATCATTTATGCCCCATCCTGGCCTCTCCCTTGATCCGTTGTGTTTCTGGATGGTCATACCCTAACCTAGAGGATATATATCCTATGGGTCTCATCCATGTATCCATTCTCTCAAGCCACCTACTTAGGTTACTCATCCCTCACCACTGATCTATGTGGAATTTTACATTTTCTTATTTCACTCAAGGTACACAGGAAGCCTCTGTGAGGTTTAATCTCATCACCCATTGGTCCCGACCACTTCACATCGGCTCACTGTCATCCCACATGACACTGAACTATATTCTTTCAAACAACATTTGTTTTGATCCCTTTCACCTAGACAGGGTACGTAGAAAACCTTCTTGGGGTTCAACCAAATACACTCGTAAACTTCTGTGCCCCCTATGTTGGGACCCTCATCTTTCTTTTGACCAATAGTGGCTTCAGAGCAAATCCTGAGTATATAACCATGTATTATATCCACACTAAATCCACACTCCTCCAACCAAGAGTGCACCTCTTGCGATGGGATGATAACCACCTGTAAGCCCCCAACATGTTTTCAGGGTGAAGTCCTTTGTGTACACCCTGATTCCATGATTAATCCTAATCTACTTTGACATTTATTACATAGCATGGGGGTACATAGGAATACTCCCTGAGGGTCAATCCCATCATTCACGCCCCATCCTGGTCTCTCCCTTGAGCCTTTTTTGTAAGTTCATGCCCCAACCTGGATGTTCTACTTCCTTCAATTCCCATCTATCCATCCATTCTTCTGAGCTGACTCCTTAGGTGACTCATCACCCCATCAAACAACATGGACTTTGATTCCCACCCACTAGGATACATAGGAAACCTCTATGAGGTTGAATCCCAACACCACTGTCATCTGCACATTTGTTTCATCCCATTAATCTTATACACATCATAAAGTCATCCATCATCTATCTTGTTTTTAACCCGGGCCACCACATCCTAGTGAGATCAATTCATCCACTTCCTCACTACTTCTAGATGTACCTGGGATGCTAACAACATGTAATCCCCAACATGTCTTCTGGTTGTTGTCCATTGTGTACACATTGATCCCATGATTCACCCTCTCGAACTGTGTGGTAATTCATCCATGTCCCCTATACATGATACATATGAGGCCTCCACATGGGTCAATCCTATCCAATGGTAAACCTTGTTATACCCTTCATAGTGAACCAAGAATCCTCGAATATGTCTTCATTGAATGTTTGATTTGCTCATCCAGTAAACCCCCCACGTGATCCCTATTGGGGATGTACCCATATGATCCACTCCTATCCATGTTTTGATCAGTTTGATCCTTCTCCACTAAATGTTAAACATGCAACATACCCTATGTTAAACATGAGATGTTGTGGAAGACCCTAGGTACATTCCTCTGGCATATATTTCCCTCGACATGGCATGCGATGCCTTGGGATTATGTGCCATCGATAAGCCCTATCATAAGGGGAAGAAATATAGGTGTACTAGTGTCTCAGTGTCCATACATTCCAACGGTGTCCAATGTGACTACTCTCTTAACTGAAGGTTAATGCCCTAACTTGACTTCATGGAATGTCCTGACAGAAGCAGTGCAATTAACTAGCATTCACAATTATATGGAACCAGGAAGAGTTTCAAGAACAATCCCTTAATCTTGAATGGTGACCCAGAATATGTGAAGAATTCTATGGAGGAATCCATATAATGAACAACATGAATCCCATAATCTTGTTTACACCAAGGATCAGACTTCTCTGAATAAGCGACAAATGTCACCTGCCTTTCGAAAGAGGGAATGTAGGGCAATAGCCAGCATATCGCAGCACGGCGGCATATGCCCTAGCGGAAGCGTCAAAAATAAAACGAAACATAATGTCCTAGTGGTTAACTACCAAAAATGGTTTTGCAGAAAGATAAAATCATGTTTAAACATATTTCATTTTAACTCATGATAATAATCACATTTCCCAATGCATTGTACCACTGTATAATTCTGGGCGCACCTGTCACATCATAACGTTAACATTATTCTACATACCACATAGAATGTATATAAATCATAGAGATAAATAACTAATAGAAAATAATTAGTTTGATTTCTGAAAACATACAATAATAAACTTCTAGTTCCCAAATGAATGAGGTAATAACAAACATGATACCATAACTATCAACCTTATGTGATAAATGAAAGGTTTTTTTTTTGAAAGAAGAGTTCTTCTTAAAAATATTGTGTTTCACATAAACCAAGTGGAAAACATGAATATCTAATAAAACTTAATATAATTATGAAAGAAAATATTTTTAATAAATAACCATACTGAAAATGGAGTAAATGAGGGAAAACTCAAAAAAAGAAAGTTGGGTTCGAGAATTCCCTTTACCTTGTATCTGAACACTTTATTCAATTTAATTTCATATATAATTACATTATATTATTTAATTCACAATTAAAGATCCATTTACACAAGAATATTATACATTATGGTTTAATTGTGTTTTTTATTATCCCTTTTTATGAGTTATAGAGTATAAATTCCTTGTTTGGGGTGTTCTTTTTCTTAGTTTTCATGAACGGATCACTTGTACACTTAAATGAAATTTCATGTAAAACATGGATAAACATCCATAATTTGTATTACGTGTTATTAATGATATTACATAAGTATAAATGATCATATAAATAATTTTTTATATACCATGAGGATGAATCATTTTTTAGAATTTAATGATGATCCTTTTTCGGTTAATTTTGGTGGTTTTCGATCACATCGAACATGTTTTGTTTTATCATTTATTATAATGTATAAAAGCTGTTTCTATAACATGAAAGGGGTTAAAAAATAAATATTTAAATATTTTTCATCAATATAATGGTTTTATTGTCATCCTTGATGGAGTTGATGGAAAATGTATGTGCATCTCCCTTGATGTAGGTAAATTAACACATCACAAGCGACAATTTGATTTTTATAAACAAAGAGAGATACGAAGGATGATAATGAATAATCATACATTAATGTGATATAATATTATTATATCAGTCATAGTAGAGTAATCATGACATATGGAAGACATAATATGAAGATAAGAGATGAAAATAATGGAAATTTAAAAGGAAATTAAAATAAAAAAGAAAGAAATTGTCTCTTAATATATCTTCATTGAGAGAATCATTAGGGGGATATGGGGTATTTTATTGATCCCAAGGGATTATTGATGTAGGGATGAGCTTTTAATTATATTTTATCAGAAATTGGTGTAGGCACACGACTTGAGATGTGCGATGAAATGAGGTTGTGGTGGGTGGTATTTATAGTGGAGGGGAGAGGGGTTTTCTAAAGATTATATCCATTAATTTATTAGTTGTCCAAAAAACAAGAAATAGTGATGATTCCATGACTAAATAAAGTAATATGGGAATGTGAGTTCTAAACAGTGGCCATTTACATCATCAATGACTCAAAAAAATTTCATAAATTCATTTATTTAGTATATTTTTATAATTATTGAATTTCACTATACACTAAAAATTAATGTATTTCAGAAAAATATAAAAATTTTAACCTAACAATATTTCAATGTCTAGAATACAAAAAACAACTCTATTTTATTTAAATAATTTTATAAATAGAAGTAATTTAATTTTTAATTTAAGTCATAATTTACTTGAAAACTAAAAAATTAAAATTTAAAACTATTTTCTAACACATTGAAAATTAATTAAGGTCACATAAAATTTCTATGTAATCATAAGAATTCAAAATACTTGATTTTTAATACATTTTATGTAAATAATTTTTTTAAATTAATAAATTTAATAGATAATATTCAAGACATACAAAAATAAAAACACTATAATATTATTGTATCATATTGTCACCGATAGGATAGATAAAGTTTATTTATACCATTATTTGAAAGTTTCCTCTTCACACGGACAATTTTCTATTCATAAGTTTCATATTACTATTACAAAGGGTGATGGTACTATTAATAAGGGTATCTTACTATTCACAAAAAATAATTTTTGTCTTATCGTACTCCAAACATCTTACTGATCACAACTATGTATGTCATATTTTTGAAATTCAAATCACTAAAGTGGAAAAAATACAATTAAAGGAAATATAGAATTCATAATTTTATTTGAGCATGACTTGGAATTTTGTTTCCTAATGTGATTTTAGGTGATTATACTATAAGATATTACCACATTAAGGGAGAAATTTCATTGATAAAAGTTTGGGTCATCACATTTTTCCACCCATTGGAAATGTTTCCCTCAAAATTTCATTTTAAATAAAAAAAATCTGAGTACTTCTCCTTCATCGCATCCTCTAGTTCCAATTTTGCGTCTTAATTCATATGTTTCATCCAAAAAAGGTGAGTTTTCTTATTGCGTAGAATCTTATGTCTCTTGTCCAGAATATTTAATGGCATATACTTATAAGATATATCATATTCCATCTATAAAACATTTGATTTCAGTACATGTGATGGATCTGGTATGTACTTCATCAGGAGTGATATGCGAAACAAATCATGAACATGAGACATAATCAATTGAAGTGCAATATGATAGGCCATAGCTCTATTGAAGGTAAGGATCTAAAAGGGGCCAATGTACCTTGGGATTAGAATCTATTTCTTTCCAAACTGTATGACTCTATTCTATTGAGATGTTATAAGGAAGACTTTATATGTCAAATGTCAAACTCAATGTCCCTTGGACGGTTGATAGTATAGATCATTTTCCAACTCTGAACATCTTTGATATGTTTCTGGAAAACATGAACCTTCTCTATCATCTCTTGTAGAGGACCAGGTCCAAGTATCTTTCTTTCTTAAACTTCATCCCAACTGGTTGGTGTTGTAAGTCACTTTCCATACAGAGATTCATAGGGAACCATCTGAATAATCTAGTGTAAGCTATTGTTATATGAGAAATAAAATAGTGGGAGATGTAGATCCCATTGACCATTGAATTCTGAAGATAATTCTCTTAACATTTATTCGAGCATCTGAAAAGTACATTCAAATTGGCCATCATTTTTTGGGGTGATTGGTTGTGATAAAATTTTACTCAGTACTCAAGACATGTTGTGAAATCCTCCAAAATTTAGATATGACCCTTATATCACGATCAGAGACAATCAAGATTGGAACCCCATGCTATCTCATAACATCCTTCACATATATCTTTTCAAGCTGTTGAAGAGAGATGTCATCCCAAATAATGATAAAGTGAGTAGTCCTGGTGATTCATTCCACCACAACCCATATCGCATTATTTTATTTGGATGCCTTTAGGAGACCCTTCATAAAGTCCATAGTGAAATTATCCCACTTCCACATGGTTATATTACATGGTTTCATCATTCCTTTTGATGTATGTTTCTATTCATTAAAATGATCACATATCAATCATCTTGAGATTTACTCAGAAATATCTTTCTTCATGTTTTCCCAACAGAAGCATTTTTAGAGATCATGGTACATCTTGGTGCTACCAGGATGGATATATAAATGTGAGCTATGTGCCTTATCAAATAGATCCTTCTTTATCCTAGGTTAGGAAGGCACACAAATACACTTTTCAAACTTAATCACACCATCCTCATCGATATGTAACTCTTGTATCTTTCCTTCTTTTACTACATTCACCCACATTGGCTTTTTCAGATCATCCATTTATGTCTCCTAAATCCAATATTATATATATGGTTGGTAAATCATTTGGGATGTGTAGGATTTATTTCATGATGTTATTATTTTCAAAACCATTATTTTCATATCCGTGAAGATAGGTTCCTTCTCAATCCTTAACATAAATAGAGTAGAAGGTTCATTTTGGTTTAGAGAATCAGCTACCTTGTTCTCCATTCCAGGATGATAGTAAATAGATAAATTGAATTATTTTATTAGCTCTAAATATATAATTTGATGCATGTTGATATCCTTTGTGTGAATAAATACATCGGGTTCTTGTGCTCGATGAATATATCACACTTCTCACCATAGAGGTTGTGCCACAATATTTTCAAGGAAAAAATCATAGCTTCTATCTACAGATAATGTGTCAAGTAGTTATGCTCATGGATATTCAATTTCCGTGAGGCATAGGCTATGAAATTATAATTTATCATGAGTACACAACCAAATAATTTCTTAGAATCATCATTGTAGATAAAAAAATTCTTCTTTATCAATCATGTGAGTACATGTGCAATGATCAGCCTCCTCTTTATCTCCTTAAATATTTCCAAATATTATTCTACTCAGACATACATTAACCCTTTCCTTGTTATCATAGTTATATGGATTGAAAAGCCTGATAAATTTCTCAAAAAACATCGTTAGTACACAACTGATCCAATAAAACTACATATTTATCTAAAACTAGGGTTTTTGGGCCATTACTCAATCGCATTTTTTTGAAGGGACCATATAAATTCCCACATTTGTGATCACATGTCCCATAAATGATACTTGCTTCATCCAAAAGTCACACTTTCAGAACATTTCATACAACGTATCCTTTCATAAAGTCTCCAACACCAAACTTAGATGTTTTTCATGGTACTCCTTTCTCTTGGAGTATATGAGAATATATCTAATAAACACTACCTAAAATTTTTTGAGGTAATTTCTAAAGACTCTATTCATAAAATCCATGATGATTTTAGGGGAGTTAGTATGTCTGAAGGGAATCACTAAAAACTCATAGTGTTCATAACTTTTTCAAAAGGAATTATTCTAAATATATTCTCTCTTCATCTTTAGCTGATGATATCCATAACAATTATCCACCATTTAGAAGTAATGAGATCCTCATAGTGGATCGAATAAGTCAATAATCACTAGAAGAAGATGCATTTTCTTTCTTGTGATCTTATTGAGTTTTCAATAATTGGTACACAACCACATTGATCCATCCTTCTTATTCAAAAAGAGAACTAGTGCACCCCATAGTGATGCATTAGGGAGTATGAAACCATTCCCCAAATGATCATCCATCTACTTCTTTAACTCCTCCTATTCAATATGATCCATCCAATAGGGACACTTTGACATAGGATTATCTCTGGGTATGAGTTCTATTGAGAACTTTACCCCACTATCTAGGGGAATTCCGAGTAAGTCTTCAATAAGTACATCATTTTATTCCCCCATGATGGTCATTTCCTCTGGGTGGATAACATCGTTTGAATCAACTATTTGAGTGAGGTTTTCATCTTCAATAGGAATCAACACACACACCGTTGTAGGATTTTTGAAATGATATTCATGTTCTTCCATGCAATTGTAGTGGATCATGGGATGGTTCAAAATATGAAAACATATTTCCTTTTCCCAACTTTTGATATGTTCTCTCTAAAATGAGAGCAAATCCATTCCCCTTATTGCATCGAATTTCACCAAGGGATGTAGCATGAGATTCACTAGATGAATCTTCCCACAAACGCCAAAAAGTGGTGAGTTCAACACTTGGGTTACAATGATATCACCAAATGGTGTCTTTACATATATATCTACTTCATGTTGTTGGGGATTTGATTCCACATTTCTACTAAACATTCAAGATATAATGGAATGTGTAGAACCAGAATCATATAATACCTTTTACATTATTGAGTGAATTTGACATGAACCTAGTAAGAATTCGTATTCTTGGTAAACATCCATAGTAGTGATGGTATAATCATTACCTTTCTCTATTGGAATTGGTGGATGATGAAGGTGAATAACCTTGAGGGATCGAGGTCTAGTGCACTGTCTTGAATATTTCTATTGATCCTTACAATTATAAAATTGGACCATGGGTGGTTCTCTCATTTCCTCTACCACATTCTCCTACCTTCTCATGTATTTTTTAAATTCAAGAGAATGGTGGACTACCTTACCACACATGAGTCATTTACCAATCCCTTTGAGGCAGCTCCCATGATAGTTCTTCCCAAATATTTGACACATGGGTGGTTGACTTTTCTTTCAAAATTTCAAATTAGATCCTCCATCATAAAATTTAATCTTTCTATTATTATCAACATTGCAATGGGACCATTATCCAAACTCCATATCCACTTTGAGAGCACAATAAATTACATCATCATAACTCCCAAAGTCTCGAATTGCAATAGCATTTCAAAGGATTGGTTTTAATCCACTAAATAATATATCAATTTTTTATCATTGTGGATAAAAAATAACCAAGCGTTCCATACAAGACATGAGGAAAAGTATTAGATAATAACATGGAATGTGGAAATGAATAAAAAGGAAAGATCATGTCATAGTGTTCAACTACCAAAAATATGTCTCCACAAATATAAAATCATTTTCAAATATATTTAACATTATCTCATGATATTCTTCACATTTCAAAATGCCTTCGAGCACTTTATAATTCTAGGTGCACCCATCACATCACAATGTTAACATTATCATTCATGCCAAATAAAATTTATAAAAATCATGGACATAATCTACCCATTTAATGGGGTGGGTTTCATTTCAAAAAACATACATTCAAAAACTTTGGGTTCCCAAATGAAAGTGGGAATTACATACTTGATACTAGAACCACCAACCTTGACTGAGAAGTAAAAGGTGTTTTTTATTATAGTTCTTTTGGAAAACATTTTGTTAGATATAAACCCATTGTAAAACATGTATATCCCAAAAAAGGTAATATAATTATTAATAAATTATTTTCAATGAATAACCATACTAAAATTGGAGCGAAATAGGAAATACATGAAAAAATGTCGGGTTCGATAATTCCCCTTACCTCGTATCTCAATTCATTCCTCACTTTAATGTTTTATATAATGACATTAGATTCATTAATTAACTATTAGAGATCATTTTATACATTAATATGATTCATTTATATTTTATTATGTTCTTCTATAGACCATTTAATGATTTATCGATTTTTAATTCATTGTTTGGGAGTGTTCTTTTTTTTTAGATTTCTTGAATGGTTCACTTGTACACATGAATTAAAGTTCATGTAAAACATAGATAAACATCCAGAATTTCTATTACATGTTATTAATTATGTTATAGAATTTTAAATTATTTCATAACTAATTTGGTTATATATCATGAGAATGAATCATTAGTTAATTCTTAATGAGGTTCATTTTGGATTAATTTGTGTGCTTTTTTTATCACAACAAACATGTTTTGTTTTATTATTTAATATTATGTATAGAAGATGTTTCCAGACCATAAAATGGATTAAAAATATATATTAAAATATTTTTTCTACTATTTAAGGTTTTTATTTTCTATATTGAAGGAGTTGAAGGAAAATGGAAGTGCATCATTCTATATTTATGTAAATTAACACATCACAGGTGATAATTTCATTTTTATCAAAAAAAAGGGAGGATTATAATGAATAATATTCTTTTAATATGATATCATACTATTGCATCAATAATTTCTTATTTATCAGGACATTTTTATAAGAGATGTTGAGGATAAGAGAAGAAAATAAATGAAATTTCAAAGGAAATTAAATGAAAAGATAGAGAAATTACCTATTGAATATACCTTATTTGAGATCCTCTTTAGAGGTGTGGTTTTAGTATTTTTATGAGAAAAATGGCTGATGGACTTGGGGGAGGATCTTGGAAAGATATTTTAGAAGAAATTGGAGTACACACAAAGCTAGAGATGTGTTATTAAATGAGGTTGTGAGAGGTGGTATTTATAGTGGAGGGGAGAGGGGTTTTCTTAATATTATATTCCATAATTTAATATTTCTCTACATTATAAGAAATAGTGATTATTACGTGAATAAATGTAGTAATTAAGGCATTTGATTTTGAACCAATGGCCATTGCATCATACAAGACTCAATCATGATGTCGAAATTCATTTTTGTAGCATATTTTGTAAATTAACGAATTTCACTATTCAACAAAAATAAAGGAGTTTTAGAAAAATATCAAAACTTTAACTAGAAAATTTTTTAAAGTGTGGAATCCAATATTGAATTCCATTTTATAAAAATAATATAATTAACATAAGTAATTTAATTTTTTATTAAAATGATAATTAACATTAAAATTATAAATTTTAAAATTAAAACTATTTTTCTAACACATTAAAAATTGAATTATGGTTTCATAAAATTAAAATATAATTAGAAGACATCAAAATAATAGTTTTTAAATAAATTTTGTGAGAATAATGTTTTGAAAAAATTAATAAATTCATCATTAAATATTAATGACTTAAAATAATACCAAAATTGTAATATAATTATATCATATTCCCACTTATAGGATTGATAAATTTTATTTATACTATCATTGGTATTTTCCCTATTCAAATGGATTATTTAATATTAATAAGGGTATTATTAATATTCAAAAGGGTAACATTATTATTCATAAGGGTATGTTACTATTCACTAAATATTATGTTTGCCCTCTCAAACTCCAAACAACTTACTGATCTTAACCGTGTATGTAAGATTTTTGAAATTCAAATCACTGAAGTGGAAAAATTATATTTAATGGACACAAAGAATTTTGTAGTTCATTTAATCATGGCCTGGAATTGTGTTTCATAATATGATTTTATGTGATGATAATATATGAGATTACTACAAGAAGTGAGAAATTGGATTGATAAATGTTTGGGTCGTTACATGCATTCTATTTTTATCTTCATGCAGTTGGATGATTTTAATCACCTGCCTTGTTCATTGGTATCATTTCATGATCAAGGTCATCCATTATACAGTTGTTATCATTTACATGTCTAGAGGATGGGGAACCCATGAATAGGAATATGCGGCTCACTATTTGGTGCTGGTAGTAGTAGTCTTTTCTCTGAGGATGTAAATATACTATCTTTTAAGAGAATGCTTTGTCATTTGGGAAAACCACATGAGTCCTAGCCTATCCTAGTGCGTGATGTATCTAATTATTTAGCTTCTATATAGTTGACCATGGATGAGTAGAAGGGTGTTATGTTTCTTTAGATGATTGTGATGACTCCTTTGCTTCTCGAGCATGTAAGAGAGTCTTGGTTGTGATGCATTGACTATGAAATCATGTATGACGAGATATCCAAAGGTTCTTCACTAGATAAATTTTATAAACAACGAAATCATGAGACAATATTGTTGATACAAACCATGAATCCATTCATTATGAGGTATGTAGAGGTTCAGCCTAGGAGGAAAACTATTCCCCTAAAGTTTCATCGGGTCATTCGAGACTGTTCAAGATATGGATGGGTTTCCTACCACCATACCCTACACCAAATAGATATAGTGGGCACATGAAATCTCCCACTTTTTAGAGATAATAATATATGTGAATGTTTCTACACACATCACCGATAATATAAGACATTATGAGGATGATCCATCTTTTTGTTCTACAGGGTGAGGCAACATAGAAACACGCTGGAGAGTTCCTGAGAGTGGGAGATCAAGTGTGGTCTTAGTATACTGAGTTGTTTCCCTAGTTATTCATTCTGGGGATGGAAATATTTAATTAGGGAATTAGATAGAGATAAATTTTTTTGGGTAATACATTGGAATATTTATACATAAGTTTCTAGAGCTAGGAGATGAGATGGTGTGAAATTTCAAGGCCCGGTGTACTCATAATTATTTTTTAAAAAAATTACTATTTATTATTATAAAATGCATGTGAAGAAAATATAATAAATGTAAATAGAAATGTAGATAAAAAATTGGAGTCCATGGTATAGCCTATAAAAATTCATTTACCCTAGTAGGGGCATAACTTTTATAGGCGTGAGACATTATTGAAGGAAGTATCCTAGGGGAAAAATCATAAAAAAAATTAAACTTGAATATTTAATATTGAACGCCAACTCAAATAACATTTGATCAGAGATTCATATTTGAAATCTGATATCGCTGTTGAGTTCATAATGGTGTGTTTTACCTAAGCGTGACATACAATGAGGGGGCACATGAGATTCAAATTCTTCCATGAGTGCGGATCCTATAAATATATGATTGAGTGTTTAGGATTTGGGCTTGACCTAATTTTCTCTCTCTTTCTCTCTCTCTCCACCAAACCCACACTATCTCCCTCACTCTCATCTGTTCTTTATTGAATTGTGGAGTTCTCTTTGACAAAACCTTTGTAGATTGAGGCAGGAGCATGAAAAATGTTTCAGTTGTGATAAATAGATCAATTGGGGTATGATTCTTCCACTTTTAATTTACAATTGACGTTTTTGAATAAAAATACATTCATTTCACTCTTAATTTTTTGTTTTCTTATCAATAGTTGATGGTCGAACTAACATGACCATTTATCCATGCTTAAACCTATAAATTAGTCACTTCTTCTCCCCTTCCTTTTGGATATTCATCTCCCAATTTTGGATGCTTCAAAATAATGACATATCATCAAGAAGAGACTGTATTTTTGAAGCTCTCATCGTGAGGATTGACATTCTATTTCTGTTTTGATGATCGAGCAACCCTCAATGTCTCGGTGGTCCGTGGAAGGAATGACTGAAGGGTCGTCGGGCAATGGTGGTGGGTCGTGTGGAGGAGGTGGTCGGGGGAGCCGTGGGAGCTGGCTGACTATGTTAGTTAGAGGTGAAATACAATCGGGTGGTGAATGCAGGTGGCTTGCATGTGGGGGCATAACATACAGTAAAGATGAGTGGTGTCGCATAAGTCGGCCATTGAACTGCATGTCAGAACCATGGGCGATGATGACCTCAATCTCGCGATGCATGACCCCATATGGCGGAGAAACGCGTGACGTGGTGGGTAGCCTTGTTGATGCAGAGATAGGGAAGAACCATGTGCAGGTGGGTTGGGCTGCACGGTTGGGCCATGAGCTAGTGAAACGGACCAATTTGACCAGATCATTTTGAAAAGAAATGGCCAGACCAGTTTGAATCGAGCTGGGGCAGCTTCAAATGGTTTTATCATCTAATCCAGTCATCCAATTGATCCTCATTCATTGTACACAAATTCCTCTCATTGATACAAATATTTTTACACTACTTTTTGAATATCATGACTTGGCTTCATAGATTGGTTTCAGGAAATATATATGTTAAATAATAATAATATAAATATTCTTATTAAGAAAAAATGTTTTGGACATAACTAATGCACACGATGTCCTATAGACATGTCATCAGAAGCATTGAAACCATGAATTTGAGGAAGTATATTCAATAAAATTATCATGTTTTCAAACCAAAATTGAGGTGTAGGCCCCATTATGCATACCTCGGGCGTGTTATGATGGAGAGTCTGTTTTGGAAGAATGAATATTCGATCCAATGTGAGTTTCTACATGGATCATAATGGCACGATCTGTATATTTTATTTCATGATAGAGGAGTTGGCCCCACAAGACGCCGTCTGAGTATAATGCGTTGACATGAAATTTTTCCATCATATATTTCTTTGGGGAGAATAGTTAGTCAGTCTTGTAAGTTTATCCACAAGGATCACCATTTTTTATATCACTAATTTTGGAAACATGACAGGAACATCGGTGGAAGATCATTCTTCTATGTTTGAATTTCCCCCACGGCTTAGGCTAACATCGACTGTCTTGGGAGTGGGGAAGATGTATAATGATATATTACATGAATGTTTTGGGTTGCCTTGTGTAGATTTACCATCCATCTGGAATGGCCAGTGTAGCTCCTCAAAGTTTTTTTAGAGGTACCATCTAATTGGGCGGGCCAGTGTAGTAGCTCGATTCTTATTGAGAGGTAACATCCATCTAGGATGGCAAGTATAGTTCATTGATGATTTTTGGGAGCTACTATATAGCAAGTATAACTAGTGTAGTTCCAAAATTCTTTTTGAGAAGTACCATCCAATATGGATGGATAGTGTAGTTCCTCATTGATTTTCATGAGGTACCATCTAGTAGGGATGGCCAGTGTAGTTCCTTGATTATTCTCGAGAGGTACCATCCAGTAGGGATTTCCATAGCAGTTCCATGCTTACCTCCATTTGGTCTGAGCAGTGGGTCCCCGATGGCAGTTCTTGACATAACCTCTAGCTCAAATTGGAAGTGGGTCTCTCATGAATGTTATGGGTTTACCCACCAGCTGGGAAGTGGTTCCTCGATTGAAGTTCTGGGCATACCCTCTAGCAGGGCAGGGTAGTGGGTCCCGAATTGATGTTCTTAGTGTAACCCTCTTTCCAATATGGGAATGGGTCATCAACCTTGAGATATGAACTCTCGTCTATTTTTAATAGTGATGATATGTGCAATGACGTACACTTGGAATCCCGAGAATGAGAGACTCTTTCCCCTCTGATACATGTCCATGTGACATTACATAATAACATGAGGGTGCAACAGTGCCACCCAGAGCGAATAATATCAAGGTGTGGTTATTGAGTCCTTTTGACTTGCAGTTTAGGGAAGACATATGGGATTATGGGAATCATTGATGGATCCCTCTATACTATTGTCTACTCATATTCATGGGCAGAGATATGAGATGGAGATCCCCTAACCCTTTCATTTGGGGTTCTTTAACTGAATATATATATATATATATATATATATATTATTTCAATACACCCTTATAATGTATTGGTTACTCTCCTTCTAGGAGAGGAAAAGATGTGCGAGTTATTCCATGTTCTTTCTTATGTCTATCTTATCATGGTTGGATGAGCCTACTCTCCTATAATATGTATCTAATACTCGACAAAATGGTCATCTTCTAACTATTTCGAGCGTTGTGTGTTGGAATGAGCTTACATTCACACTCTTGTTGGGGTGACATACACGCTTTGAGTGTATCATATCATATCTACTATATTCCTCTTCAGTATATCTCTTATGAATCCCACTTCTCTTTTTTGGGGCATCCAACTGTATGTTTTTTATACTCACCCATGCATGGTCTTTTATCTCATATGTTACGAATTATACATGTGAGGTACAAATAGATATTGAATTAACATAATCATAGGGATATTGGTTCTTGGAACATGTATCATTGTCGTAGCATGTGATCCAGGAGCGAGGCTCCCTCGACTATTTTTCTTTTTAGTCACTACCAATTTGTGAAACTTTTCTAGTTGGGCATGTATTTTTTCCCTTTTCCCTTTCAATTTACATTATTCAACATATATTGTTTAGCTGTTTATGAATGCATGGTTTATTTATAGCAACGTTGAAACATTTTTTCCATTACCTCTACATTTTTTAGTGAGTTGGTTGTGTGTTTAAGTACATGTTGTTAGTCAAAAGCCTCCTCGATTTATTTTCCTTCAGTGCTAGTCACCGCCCCTGGCCAATGGAGGCGGTCTTGGTGTAGTTGTGGCTCGAGACCAAAAATTGGTTGGTTTGTGACATATATGTTATGAATAAATATGATATTTATAATATTAATATAATTGTGTAGATTTTTAAATTATAATATTTTTATAGGAACATGAACATCCATGGTGTAAGATACGTGATAAAACTAACCTTTTACAATTAGAAATAATGATAACAATGAATTATTATTGAAGGACGGGTGATAAGATGTTACAAGTTGAATATATATTATATTATAAATATTAATATAGTTATTATATAAAATAATTAGAGGTTTAAAAGAAATTTATAAGATTTTATATTACATTCATTTTAGTAATGGTGTGAGGTAAGGGATTTGGTCTCAACATACCACTCCATTGATACATATTTGGTATTAAGAACCTATTTAATCTATGTTGTGTATATAATGAACCATTTATGTACTTGAAGTAAATATATGATAATTAATTAGGAATAATGTTTCAATTTGTGTTTAATCTTTCTCAGGGATACAATTTAATGGATACCAATGTTGTAGGAATTATTTTCTAATTTCAATTTTCAACAATTGCTTATATTTTTTCATTAAATTAGTCTTATAATATTTTCATAATAAACTCAAACTATTTAATGTAGATTGTATAATAAAGTATTAATCATATTTTCTTCCAAATATTTTTCTATTCGAAATTGGAAATATTGAAATAATTGTTTAAAATAAAATATGGCCTTATTTATATTTTTTATCAACAATATTTTTCTAATCATTCCAAATTAATTAAAATTATTTTGAAAAAGTTCATTTAATTTTTTCAGATAATTTATTAAGTAAATTATATATTATCATGTATTTTCTAAACTATTTTAATGAAATATATAAAATGTTTTCTAAAAGGTTCATTTTTTAATTTATAAATAAAATTTTAAAAGAAATGTTTTCTTTTTAATATGTATAATGTATATGGGATTTCAAGCCACTGTAACCATTTTACGATAATTATCTTCTTCTATACATTTTCAATGGTATTAAAAATAAAACACATTAATGAAAAAAATATTTAAATTATTCTTGTCAGTTTAATTTTATTATAAAAAATAATTGAATTTATTAAAAAATGAATTTATGATGAATTGATGGTCATCATTAATCACTTATTAATCTTGAAGTCAATAAATTTATCTTGAAGAATTCCAATTCATGTGATCAAATTTCACTGGGCATTAAATTTCCCTAAAATGTTCATATTCTGTATATCATATAAATTATTATTTCTTATGCCATATAAATTTTCTACATATGGTGTATTAGTATAAAATATATTATATTGACTGAAGAAATCATGATATTATATATCCTTTAATCAATATGGATATTTACTATCAAAGTATAAATTTTATGAATTATATTTATTTTTCAATATTCCAAGAATGAATTAAAATTATAAGGATTGGTGGGGCACAAAATTATATATCACCATAATGTATTGACAGGCCTCATGAGGAAAAATATTTCAGAAACCTTATTAAATTGTTTTGTTGTTTATACATACCCATAGTTTAAACTGTCTTAGTTTAAGGTCTTGGTTCTAATGTTATCACGATGTCTGAGATCATTATGTCCACAATTATTTGATAATTAATTGAGAATTATTTTATTATTATACATTATATTATTACATTGAAATTATACTTGGATTCATTTCATGTTCATGATATTGATTAAATTGAATGTGTTTTTACATATCTTAGTTTTCATATTGTTTGTCACATATTATCTCATGATATATTCCATTTTATGTAATCCTTACTGATCATTTTATCATATAGTTAATTTTTTCCATTCCCTATAATATGAAGAAGTAATATCATAAAATGTTCATGGGTGAAGAATATTTACATTGACTATGTCTTTATTTTTTTTATGTGTAATACGGTATGTATTTTCTTATCTAGTAATTCAATACTACTAAACTAATGGATTCATAGGGTTTTCACCTCATTTATCATATTATAATTTATGAAATTCGGTAGTAGTTCTATATTATAGGATTTGGGGTTATTACAATTTGGATCATATTAGGTTTTGTAGAAACCTGGAGAACTATATTTTGGAAAACATAGATGTAACATCCCATCGTGAACCATTGGGTCCATGTTAGAATGCCACATGACCTCATGAACTCCTCACCATATGAAGGAGGCTTATGACAAGTATTGAAGGTCTATGTTCATCATTGGGGAGACTATAACCTCAGTATCATTTCATATGATCAATAATATATATTAAAAAATATAATAAATAATCAGAGTAAACATGTGAAAAACTGAATAAATGGCATTCATTTAAAATAAGTAACAGTCGATCACATAATTTGCAATTTTATCCAGAGGTAATAAGATGATTATGTATTTAAAAAAATAATGTGTCCTCTATAGTCTGTCCCAATTTTCTACTAGCTCAATGATCCTCTATTCAATTTTTTACCACATGGTCATTGTCCTTCGCTAGATCCTTCATACAATCTACAAGAGTATCAAAATTCCTGAGCATGGTATGGGTAAAATAATTTTTAGGGCACCTCCAATTAGTCCATAACTTTATATTCTCAAGCATAATAGTGTATTCCATAATAATGAATAATGGATACGAAGAGTAAATACATAATACAAAACCCAGTTATTATTCACTAACCCAACCGCCACAAAACCATGGTTGTTCCTTCTTCGACTCCATGTAAGAAAACATCAGAATGATTATGGGAAAGTCTCATTGTCAGATCCGAAGTCAATAATAAAAATAGTAGTAAATTCTATATTCCTATATGGAATTCCACAGTAGGATATCATTCCCCAGAACTATCAGTATGTCTGGTCACAAAAATCATCATTACCTATTTTTTCAATGCAGGAATGATCACTCCTGAACTTCATGACCAATGGTCATCATATATTGGTCTAATCACTCATGATTGTCCTGCCACTAGGTCAGTCCATAACAAATTTTCATTCCCCATTATCCATTTCTTTCTCGTCATCATGCCACATGAATCATGTAAATATTCTCCCTATCTAGGGATATTGAGAAACGACTGGTTCGCCTATCTCATAGGTACCATAAACTAGTAAAAACCATACAACATATACTAACCACATCTCATGGAAATAGTGACATAATAGCAATCCCATATATATAGGTAAAACCCACAGGGAAAATATAGATTCATCATAAAAACTACATGTCATTGTCATGGGTCAGCCTGCGATGGACGCCACATGTGTCTACGACCAGGAGAGTTGACCCAACAAACCCGTGGGGTGGTCAGGGCCTAGATCTGGGCTGGGAATATGAGTGATCTTTTTTGGCATAATCAATGGATTGATGGTATGTGTAAGAAGTGTAATAGGCCATGGTATCCATTAATGATCACACCCATTGGCAGGTGTCCACCTCATCCTACGCCCGACGCTGGCGTTGAGTTAACCTGATTGGATCCAATCGCACAAGCGTATAAGTCACCAGATCATCAGGCAATGGGGCTGGGTGGTGGCACTGATGTGTTCTAGTGGGATCCCGTCTTTATGGCCCCCCAAGATGGGATTATATCTAGGATGACCCATACATCTCTCACCTCATTGGTGTAGGGGAGGGAGTCATCGAAATGCTCCCTAGAGAGGCTCCCAGAACGATTGTTGGTCGGAGTGGGAAAAGTGGATCCCTATGAATCCCTGGTGGGTGGTGGAGATGATAAGGTGTAGAAGACCCTATGTATTTCCTATCCATGTCCCAGGTTGGGATAATACCCTCATCCTCATATCATCAAACAAGGTCATTAATAACCCTTCTATGAATGAATTCGGATGGGTAGATGGGGTGTGGGAACCCTACAGTCATGGATGTGGAGGTTTCTGTGGAAGCGATGAGGCCACATGGTACTACCACGTTGACCTTTACCACACCCCTACGTCGGTTGGTGGGCAATGATTGGTTTCATATCATAGCATCATGGGTCCTGCAAATCAGGGATATTCAACCATTTTTACTGAAAGAAGGAAAGAAATGTTCAGTGCCCCAACGTCATTCCATTTTTCATTGTTGGTAAGAAGGATCCCTGCTGAAAACATCATAGACTAGGAGGTCTGATGTTTAACTTTCCTAAAATCTAGGGAGTTTCATGACATGCCCATTATGTTCATAGTGGTACATAGCACCAGATAACTGGATACAGTTACATGCTAATCCACTGATGCATCGAATGCTACTAATGTTCAAATCGAGGAGAATAACTTCACGTTGAGTTCACCATTTCTATTTATGAAGCTTTCACTGTGGAGAACATCTATCATTTGGGTGGATGCGCAGTTTGTTTCCCCACATTACTGCTTTCCAAAGGTAGGTGGAATCCATTTCTTATTTACGGGTGTTTTCTCCTTGATAAAAATAGAATGATGGGATTTCGGTTTCTCCTTCTGTGGATTCCTCTTCGAAGATCATCACCTAGTCCGAGTCTTCCATAAATATTAATACATTTGTCATGAAATTATTCCTAGTGCCATGTCTTCATGGACAATGGTTAATCACACTACTCCCTTTGGAACATTCCAAAGGTTCAAGTAAGGGCAGAAACCTTGGATTGGGGGAGTAGTCACGTTGCACATCACTGGTCTGTCCGGACACTGGAACACTAATGCGTCTAGTTTTCTTCCCATTATGATAGGGATTCTCTAGGGAACTAGAACTAGAGGAATCCCACACTAAGTGAGGAGAATTATATGGCATAGGCATGTCTCTAATGTTTTCTTCAGATTACCATGATTAACACAGGGTATTCCATGAGTTTAACGTCTAGCAGAGATGGATCCGACTGATCGAAACACTGGTAGAAGTGGATCAGATGGGAGCATCCTTGTGAGAGATCACTTTAGGGAATTACCGAATGAGTGGATGAAGATTCCCAATGAAGTAAGATTCAAGGATTCTTGGGTCCCTATAATGGGGACAGCAGGGTTTACCATTCTCTGGGATTGAACCTCAGGGAGGATTCCTACGTACCCTATCTCGAGAGACAATGATCAAAACTCATATTGTTCGAATGAGAAATAAATCAGGGTGTGCATAAAGGAAAAAATCCAGAAGACATTTTGGGGCTTATGAATGGTTATTGGCCCATATACTGTGAGGAGAAGTGAAAATAGGGATGACATAATCGCACTGGTAAGTGGTAGTTTGGGTGAGAATCAAGATGAAAATGGATGGGACCCATAAGTAGTAGAACCTCTAGGATGGGGAATGGCCTTCCCAAAACACAAGGGCTCAAGGAAGAGACCATAATGGGGCATGAATGTTATGATTCAACCTTAGGGAGTCTTCCTAAATATCCACATAAAAGGGAATCAAGGTCCACATAGGTCAAGGTGGGGGAATAGAATCAGGGTGTACACATAGGACAATGACTTGATGATATATTGGGGCTCATGCATAGTTAGCAGCCCCAGTTGGTCAAAAGACAATGGGATGGACCATGTATATGGGTTCCAGCAAATGGGACTATAACAGATTACTGGTTATTTGGGGTTACAATGGATTACTACTGGTTGGTGTTGATCATCAGGGAGGATTACTACATACCCTATCTGGGAGACACGGATCAAAACCACGTAGTTCAAAGGAATATCATTTAATGTCATGATGGACCAAAGTGGGGCATTCAGTTTAACACTATGAAGGATGGTAGTGAACTTACGTGAAGTGGTCGGGACCAATGGGTGTTGGTCTTGAACCTCAAGGAAGCTTCTTACATACCATGCTGGTAAATGTCAAGGATCAATGTTTGTGTAGTTAGGAGGGGTGGCTTGGGAAGTACACTACGGAGGCCCATAGAGGATGTTAGTGTCGATGTTTATTGTAAGTCCACATGATTCAACTCAGTGTGAGAAACAAGAGGTAGAAAATACCTGATGATCACATCGTGAAAGGTGTGTACACAGGAAATGAAGCGGGGCTAACGCATGGTTAACGAACCAAAGAGGAAACTGGGGATTATGCGTTGTTAGCCTCCCAGGGAGATGGAGATTGGGACATACACTAGGATGGAGGCCTAATAGAGATAGATTCCAGAGGGAGAGGGTTAGATTAATGAAGGTCATGGTTCCCATCTCTCCTCTAGTATTTGGAAATGAAGAAGGGGGAGGAGTAGGGATGATACCTACCACAAGAAAGGCTAGTGGCTAACACCAAGATGGTTTCTCATCCCCACTGACAGATGTTGTTCCCACAAAGAGGATATCATTCCTTTTGGGTAAAATATCACCCTCGTAGAGATGACTTGGCATGAAGAATGTCTGACATTGGGAACCCCGTGTATATTTTAGGGATGAGGCCACAATTTAATGTCATGTGCGGAAGATGATGGTTCTTGGAAGTTTAATATCATGTAGATCAGATGCGGTGGGTTCACCCCACACCCCTAGGACATACATGAATAATACCTACCTACCCATGGGGAAGGAAATCCATTAACATTATTATGGTGAGGCAGTTCTAGGGAGTGATCCATTGAGGAGATCACATTAGCATGTTTGTGCAAAGAACCAATAGTTGTTAGTGTGCCTATGTGAATAAGCATGGGGCTAAGCAAAACAACATGAAGCATGACCCAAGGTACCTTGAAATCACTTCACACAAGCCTGGAGGGCCAAACGGGAAAGGGGTGTGTAAATCATTCGTCCTTGGAAGGAAGCTCTTTCTGATGAGGATGAGCTTCCTGAAGGATGGGTACTTCCTAAAGAAGATAGTCCTATCGATGGGAAAAGATTACCCAAGCAAAGTGGCTTCGCCAAGGCATGGGGCTTCGCGAAGAGGGGGGGATCTTTACAAAAGGACAAGGCTTTATGAACTGAAATCTTTAAGTGAGTAGGGATTCACTTTACCTAATACTTCTTTGTTTGGAGGATGTTTCATGAAGTCTCTATGCTTCATGAAATATTGAGCACCTCGAAGGGTCCCCTTCCACTGTGAAGGGAGAGGCCTTCACGAATGGAATCTCTACCATCATAGGATGATGAAAAGAATGAAAAGGGGCATGGCTTGGAGGAGCCATGTGCCTTTGGAAATCCGTTTTAGGGTTTTGAGAAGGTCTATGTGAAACGATAGATTTGGGAGTTAAAAGGGTAGAGTCACAATGGTTTGGAAGAGGGGGTGAGCTTTCAATTTATGGTCACCCACCGTTTGGGGGATTGAGGAACCCACCACAAAGAAGGGTGATGACATAGAGAGGACTCACTCTGTCGACCTGTGTCGGTCTTGGGAATGGTGCGGGATGCCATAGAGGGTATTGGAAACTCAACTTCCAGGACGTGGTCCACTGAGGGAGATTATGCCACAGAGGGTCTTCAGTTGGTGTCTGACTCAGGCAAGGCTAGGATTCCATGGATCCCATAGTAGAGGTTTCAACATAGAGCTGTACCCACCACGTGGAGCGTTTCATGAAGGCCCATTTTGAGATTGCATGGAGGGATGTCTGATCCTTTCAATAGGTGTATTTCCCCAATTTTATCATTTTGTCTAGGAAATGAGTTGGATGAATTTTTTGGTGCCAACCCCCCCCCCCCCCCTCAGAATAGGATCCAACAGAAATAGATGGTTGAATTATGAGGGAAATACATAGTGGATACTGTGATGATTGAATTCATGACGGATCATGGAGAAGAGGGGGAAATGGTTCACTATGGGGAACGCCTTACACTTCTCGAGTAGGTTCTTCACAAATAGTGCTCAGTTTGGGGTGAGCAGGGCTCCATGAAGAGCATGGGGTGCCCAGAGGAGCGCAGGGCTCACTGTTAAGCCGACACCTCTAGCGCCTGTATGTATGGGCTTAGAGGTTTTTTTCATACCTGGATATTTGCGAGAAGTGGTGATTTCACTATCTTCACGAACGATACTCTCGATGAACGCCTTAGTGAACTAGTGTATCTGTTCTATTGCTTCAAAAATTCTTTTTAGAAAACCAAAGTATCATGAGCCATGGCTTCCTCTACGATGCATGATGAATCCCACATTTCATTGTGGCATAGAGGGACAATGGGATTTTCCCAACAAAGGGTCTTTGCGAAGGGTCATCGTGATTGGTCTTTGTGAAACGTTCCAACCTCAACCCCAATTTTTCTCCATGTCCTTGGACCCAATGGCCACTCAGGAGGCTGCACGAGAGGTTCATGTTGATGCTTCTTAGAGGGAAGCCATATCCAAATACCTAAAAATAGGTGAGTACATATGAATAACTTATGATCACAAATCATTGACAGAGTGGCTGAAATAGGTGAAAAGGGAATATTCGTTGTGTAAGAGCCTTCCATTATACGGTTTTGGATTGTGGGATGAAGTTCTCATTCTTGACATCATCTAAGATGATCTTACTAGTTCAGGAGTACTGCTGGGCAATACCAATGGCATAGGTCTACAGATCGGAACATCAACAAAGATCATACTCTGGTCACAACACATTGTCTGTATAATCATGTCAAAAACATCGATTAAAGGGAATTTGAGCATGAGACGTCCCCAATACTATACAAGACGATCATCATGGTTAGGCTTGAAAATACCAACAAGGGCTGGATCACAAACTGGGACTTGTGCCAGGGCGGTAACTTCACAGATGATTGGGCCTGGGCCTTTTGGTCATGTGCATCCTATGAAGAGTTTGAGAATTTATTATGGTAGGTTGGCCTATATGAAGAATCCTGGACCTCCCAAATTAGTGTTTAGAAATTGGAAGAATTTATATCGGAATTTCATGAGCCGGTGGTCACCTGATACTAACACTTTCCATCTGCATCACTAGGAGGTTGGAATCAGCCTATGGGAACTTCATCAGATTTCTAGCATCCCAATCCAGGGGGAATGTATGATGAGTTCATCCCCACTACGAATTTATGGATGGATAGGGAGAAAATTTAACCTTTAGTAATGGAATTTCTGAGGCTTCTTCAAGGCACAAATGAGGAAAAATAGAACACCCAATACATCCACTTCAAGAAGTGGTTCAGTTACATTATGAATTTACCTAGAGAAGAGGGTACACTACCAAAGAGTCCGCTGATTTCCTTATAAGGAGCTTAGTGGGGTAAATTGGGATCATACTAGTGGACCCTGGAAGATTTCTAGTGGAATCTGTGGGGATACAATATTAAGAATGAGCAACGACCGATTTTCAAGCTTCCCGGGATCATCTTAGCATTGATCTACTGGTAGATTTTACTTGTAAGATATTCCCACATGGTGATGCGATCATTTACAATCATTTGGGTGGATCAACTAGCTGGTGGGGTTCAAATCAATCTGTTCATACCAGTGTTGCAAAGGTTTTACAATCTACTCTGGCACGTCAGTGAGGAGAATATGCCATTGTGAGTGTGCGGGTCATTCCACTTTTTGTATAGCTGGATTGTGGCACGCATGGGGGTCTACGAATATATTAACCCCATTCCTCCATAGTAGATACATTCTCAATCATTCATTTTGAACATTGCGGGGAGTTCCCTATTAATGTTGGATGGTACGACCATGCTAGGCAACATGGGGTGAGCAGAACAATTCATTTTCCACCCATTCCCCTTTCCATCCTAGGTCAATACCGATTACGGAATGGATATTATAGAGAAAGGGATGTATCTTCTATCCTTACGCAATGATGTGGTGGTGTAATGAGTAGATTGATAACCCATATGTGAGCCATATACACCGCACCGGTTTGCTCGAAAATTCCTTCACCTATAGAGGCTAACTCCCCAGGAGCATATGAATTTGCGACATGGGAATCACCCATGCATGATGCGAAAACTCTAGCTAATTTTTACAAGATTGGGATGATGTTGAATGAGTTTCCCCCATCTAATTCCACATTCGGATTTTTCCATGAGTATGCAAAGAGTTGGAAGGTTGTGTACCCCGGTGAAATGTCGATGTAAGTGACCACCTGGGCTATCAAGGTGGTTCCTACACAATGATGCTAGACAATGGCGATGAAGGGATGTTAAGACGGTAGTGAGAGCATTCGCCAAAGCAATTAAGCTACAATAGAAGGGGTGGAAGGACATGAACCGGAAAATCCCATAGTAGTACTGGCTGGATGTGAAGAGGGAGAGGGGGCATTTCTAGGCTCGGTGGCTCCATTTGGGATATCTTAGGAGGGAGGTGAATCATCTCAAGGATTTTGCAGGATCACCCCTCAAGATCCTGGGATGCAGCTGCATCTGGTATCAATCCCCTCCAATGTTGTCTTTCCAGAGGCATGCAATTATTGGGAAAAGAGAAAACAATAACTCGACATCAATGATTTAAGGATAACTCTAAATATTCATGGGATGTTTCTCTAGGAGACTGGATTTGCAATGGGAATCTTCAACGCTACCCATGCGAAGGAAAGAATGCTTGTAATAGATCTAGCAGAGGTAATACATTCATGTGGCAACATGCATCCGATGCCGCAATGAGAAATGATGTTGTTGAAATTGAAAACTTCTGAATAACTGTCAGCGACTCAAATGGAGGAGCGTTTACCTTTTCCTGACCATGCAGACGAATCAGGGTAGGAAGAATTTAATGTGGGAGATCTCCACCAAGCAATAGTGGGGACTTCTAGGGGCACTCCTATAGAAGGAGAGACAGTAGCCTCGGGGGGGAATCTCCTTGGGAAAATTTTCCACAACATTAGACTTAAGTATTAAATCTCATTCAATGCACTAATTCCCTCCAAATCATATCTTTCTTTCCCCAAAACACATATCTGTATAATAGAACCTTCAGTTGGCTACTCTCACCAATGAAGACAAAGGCATGACTATTGCGGAGGACAATACAATGGGGTATGAGGCCGGAGAGATGATGGTTGTAGATTCAAGTGATGTTGGGGAAGCAGGGGAGACCTTCTTAGAATCATCTGATCCGACATTTGTATATAGAGGCCTATGCACCAGCCTCCCAATGATGCTAGACTCGAGGAATGACCAAGAGATATACTAGGGTAATTCTCATAATCTAGAGTTGGAACGGTTGTTCGGTTGGTCAAACTAGCTTGCAAGACCCTTTCATGCATAGTTTCTAGGATGGTGAATACATTGATAATGAAAATGCATGGATGAGATAAGTCTCTACTCTGAATATAGGTGCTACAACCTATCATGTTAGGAGAACTAGTTGGAAGGACATAGTTCCCTGTGAACGGCTAGCGGCGACAGGCGATACTGGTGGCAGAATAGAGTTTAATACTAACTAGGCAGATGTCATCAAAGTGGAATACATCAAAGAATATCTACCTGAGGTAGAGCATATTACTGATCTCTTTGAGGCGTTTCCTGAACATGAACCTACCGACCCACAGGATCGGGGTGAAACTTCTTCCAAAAAATATGACTACAAGAATTTTCATCATCGATCATGGAAGCTGATCAATATCATTATCATGAAGAACTTATAAGAACAATGGATTGATTAGATAGAGAGGCTTCATTCCAGACTGTTTGAACTATGCACTGGAGTTGTAAATTCCCAATTCCCTCAAGCGATTATTAGTGGATACCTTTCTGAGAGGGTGTGGGAGGATGCACACAGTCTCAGTGTTGGTTGGTAGAGGAGAATGTCCATCAATATTGAAATACTCCTGGAGATTGAACATGAGACTAAGTGGTTGAGGGAGCAGGGGAATGAGCTGTTTTCATTCATTAACATGCAGTCGGGGCTCATATCGCAACTGAAGGCCCGACTGGCTGAGGAAAATGAACAAATGAGGCAATCCTCTGAAGATATGGCCCTTATCCTAGCTAACAAGGATCAGGCTCAGATCATGGATGATGAACTATTCCCCATTTATGTTGAGGTGGAGCATGATATTAGCATGGAATAATAGATTCTAGACGCCATGTGCCAGCGAGTGGTGGAGATTAAACTCTATGTTAAAGAGGTCAACACACCTATTAGGGGGACCCCTGGGCACTATAATTTATATGAACTCATGAAATTTGTTTATGGTTTACTTGTTTATGTTTATTGCCTGAAATAGTTCCATTTCCAGTTTTAATTGTTTCATTTCCATTACATCCATGAAATATCGAGCGATCAATCCCTAATCTCACATGGGTCATGCTTGATGTGAGAAAAAAGGGATGGCCCCATCATTATTTTTTTTAAATGGGTGAGAACCAAAAAATATTTGGGCATTCGGGGTATAAGTGACCAATCTGGGCTTTTGAGAAGAAAGTGGGTGGTCTGGCTGGAGAATGATGTTCTCAAAATAGATGAATTGATATTTTCCCAATGTGCTCTAGTGCATGAGTGGAGTAATACCAATGGTGTTAGAATCAATATGAACATAGGGGATTGGAAAGTATGAATCATGATACACAAAATTTAGAACACTATAGGGATGGTGTCACAATGAAGGACAACAGTTTCCCATATTCAGAACACAATATCCCTATTATGTTAGCCTAAAATGGGAATAACAAATGATGGCTGACCTCTAAACATGTTCAAAACATGGGGCCTAATTTGATATATCATTCATTAGTCTTTGAGAACGTCAATCTAGGATAGTAGGCGAGCCATATTCTGAGCATTTGTACTATTAGGGGGTTCCTTCAGGCATGGAATATGATGAGTATCTAAATAAGGGACACATGAAGCTTCAAGGGTGGAGTGATGGGTTGTTCGAATGGATTCGAACACTCTTGAAATTATTCCAACGTGATAAAAGCACATTATGTGAGTTCATTGGCCTAATCTGAGATCCTAATAATTTCCTGATAGGATCTATCTTGTGAGAACCTAGAGAGGATTTCAATTTTATGTCATACGAATGTGGATGACAGAAATGTAGTTTAATGTTGTATGGTGAGGACGGTGCTCATAGTTTAGGATTGTATGGTAAGACCATGGATAACAGTTTAAAGTCATTTTTCAAGGACTGCAGGCTACTAGTATAATGTCATATAGATCATATTCATACAAGAAAAATAAGGTTTTAGATGGGAATGCACATGGAATGATAAATCATACCCAACGTGAATGAGGATGAGGTCCACACCACACCATGCACAATTATATGGAAGAAACGTCATTCCCTGGGGTAAGAAATGGTCAGAGACTAAGTGGATGAACCCAATGACAAAATTTCTAGGTGTTACTACATATCCCATGAGGATGGGAATAAATCCATATGTTGTTCTTAGAGTATAGTTTAATGTGGTGCAAGACAATGACAGGAGAGACTATCTCCTAAAAGGGAAGTATGTGGTGTAGCTTTTTCACACCTGATGAGAATGATGACATAATCCCATACACACCACACAACACGATCCTATAAAATTCATGGACAGAAGGCCGAACTTAAGTGATAATTAGTGAAACCTAAGCTGGACCTGAAGAGAAGATGTTATGGCATTTCTACGTATCCCATAACGATGGGAATCAATACATACATAGTTCTTGAAGATGTCACGCAGTTTAACATCTTGCAGAATGTATGTAGAGAGATATTAGTTTATAATCGTAGAGCTCGGATCATGATAAGTGATATTCTTCCAAATGGGGGAAAACCATGTCAAAATCCCTTATCCCACATGGGCCGTGCTTGATGTGGGAAACAAGAGTGGATAATTTCTTAGAAACTCGTGGAATACAGAGAAAGGGGGTATGATGCAGATCCTTATATGAAACCACACAATGGATTTTCCCTTTTAACGCACAAAATTAAATTGAGGAATAACATCAAGTGTGTTGAAATTACACTTGGACATGATGGAGTATAAATGGATGTGAATCAAGAAACCAATATTTTGGGCCTAATGGGGGTGGCGTGATGATGGATGATAGTTTTTGACTATTTTCAAAACACAGTATCCATATCGTGTGACCTGAAATGGGAAAAACAAATGAGTGTTGACCACTATCCATATTCGAAATGTTTTACTTGTATGAATTTTATAGTATCCTGCCTTTTTATTATATAACTTTTCCTTACATTTTAAAAATAGAGGATCTTTGAAGTCTAATGTCTTGGAAATCTGGAACATAAAAAATGAAAATAACATAAAACATTCTTCTAAACCACTCAAAAGGATTCATCATAAGTTCTTACTAAGTAAAATTATTGCATCTCATAACCTTGAGACATACATTAATGGAAAGGGTGGAATAAATGCTCAGTAAGGAAAACAAGTGAAACAGTTGACATGTGAGCTTGATAAATATTAATAAGAACATGATAAAAGACATAAAGGAATGAGAAATGGAAGAATAGGAATATCATTATGAAAAGAACATGAATCATAAATTGAATATGTGGCTACAACATTTCATTTAGACCTTAATGAATATATCACCAAGGTTTATCCCTGAGGTGTCATAAAAATTACCAAGGTTAATCACTAAGGTATCATGAAACATGTCATCTCTAGAGATTAATTCTTTACCCAATACATTGGAGAACTATCAAGGAGAACCCTTAATATGTCTTTACTTTCATATGATCAACATAGATCATAATCATTCATTTAATAAATAACCCATGGAGAATAAAATAAATGGGTTTCTTTTCAAAATCTTGACATTTTAAAAGTTCTTAAAAAATTGATCGTTATGTCATTTATAACACATAGAAAGGGAGTGAGGGTTATATGTATGTCAATTACAGAATAAAATATATCATATTTATATAATTATGAACACCTGTAGAAATGAAATAGGTCTTGGTATTCATATAAATAAAACAAGAGAATTTCTTTTGAGAAATAGATAGAAATTTGAGACGAAATTTCAGCAACATAATGACTATATAACATGGTTTTAGAAAACATTGAAAAGAGAGTGGAAAAGGGTCACCCACTCATAAATAATTTATAATATAGTTTGGGTACTGAATAAGATTATGGTATGGATATTTTCATGACATACCAAATGAAAAAGGAAACATGAAAAAAGAGAAGATGTGATTCCTTTGACGAAGAATTCACCAGCCTAATGTCGTCTCTTAAAATTTCAGAAAACAAATTGATGAGATTGGAAAGGGTCTCTCAATAATTAGACATGAAATGGAAAGTAATGAGAACATATAATAACATACCCTAAACATAAAGAGATGTAAATTAGAAGACACAACATAAAGGAAGTCGTGACTTAAAAGATGAGAGTGAAAGGATCCCTTAACTTGAAATGTAACTTCAAAATCTTGAATGTCGGTACCCTGAGAGGCTTGAGGGCACCTTGGGAGGACTCTTTGGGAGGTAAGGAGAACAGAAATTTTTTGAGGATGATTTTTGGAATGAAATGAATGAGGTAAATGGATTGGTATTTATATGAAAAGTGAGTGAGTAAATTAATAATTTCCATGGGATTCCTCATTGGTGGTATTTGAAAACCCATGGGCATGCCCATGGTATTTTCCCATGGTATTTATAGCATCCCACCTTTTTATCACATAAACTTTCATTACATTTTACAAAACCGAGGATCTTTAAGGTTTAGTGTCTTGGAAACCAGGAACATAATACATGAAAACAATATAAAATATTCTTCTTAAACACTTGAAAGGCTTATCCTTAAGTTGATCATAGGTTCATTACTGCATCTCATAACCTGGGGACATACATCAAAAGAAAGGGTGATCAGAAGGCCTAGTAAGGGAAATAAGAGAAACATTTTACATGTGAACTTGAGATACTTCAATAAGGTCATGAAAAGAACTTTAAGGCATGATAAGGAAATCATGAGGCATATAAAAATAACGTTTTTCATAACTTGAAGATGTGGCTACAACATTTTACAAATACAATAATTTTCATTTCACCAAGGTCAATCCCCACGGTGTCAATAAAAATTTCCAAGGTTATTCACCAAGGTATCAGTCTAAATGGTCATCTCTAGAGATTAAGTATTTACCCAATGCATTGAAGCGCTATCAGGGTGAAACCTTAATTTGTCTTTATTATCATGTGATAAAAATATATCATCATCAATAATTTCATAAACAACCCATATATCATAAAAGATATGGGTTTCATTTCATAATCATAACGTTTTAAAAACTGCTTTAAAGACATGATCTTCATGTATCTTTTAACCCACGGAAAGGGAAAGCGGGTCTTATGTATGTAAATAGAAGAATTTAAAATAGAAAATTTTGTTATATATTTGAATAACCCTTTATAAGGAACATATTTGAGTATTCACTTAATAAAATAAAATAATTTGAGAAAAAGAGAGAGACATTTGAGACAGAAATTATGCAGCATAACGACTATACTTCGGGGTTTTAGAAAACATTGAAAAGAGAGGGGACATAGGTCACCCACTCATAAATGATCAAAAGTACAGTAGAGGGACATAATATAATGCATATAAAATCATGGTAATGATATTTTAAAGACCAACCATATGAAATGAAAAACATGGAGGGAAGACAAAAATAAGATTTCTCTTATGAAAATTCGGCAGCCTAACGGCGTCACTTAAACTTCAACAAAATGAATTGAAGAGATCAAATAGGGTCTCTAATCATATGAACATAGAATATCAGTATTATAGATTTAGAGATCATACCCCAACATAAATAAAAGGAACTTGAGAGATTTGAAATGAAAGTAGAACTTTGAAAAAAAAAAGATAAAGGTGAAAGAATCCCTTAAAAATTTGGCAGCCTAACGGCGCCACTTAAACTTCAACAAAAATGAATTGAAGAGATCAAATAGGGTCTCTCATAATATTAACATAGAAGATCATTATGATAGATGTAGGTATCATTCCCCAACATAAATAAAATAAACTTGAAATACTTTACATGAAAGTAGAACATTGAAAAAAAAGAGAATGGTGAAAGAATCCCTTAAAAATCTGGCGGCCTAACGACGCCTCTTAAACATTCATAAAATGAATTGATCAGAGAAATAGGGGGTCTATCATCATATGAACATGAAAAGGGAAGTAATGTGAATATAAAAGATCATCCTCCAACATAAGATCATGGATCATAAAATAAATGACATAAAAGAGATTACTTGAAAGGAAAGAGGGAGGTAGGATCCCTTACCTTAAAACGTAACTCTTAAAACTCAAAGGTTGGGACTTCGAGGGATTGGGGGCACCTTGAGAGGACACCTTGGGAGGTAATGAGACCATAGATTCGTTGGGGAAGATTTGGGAGTCAAAAATAAATGAGTAAAGGCTGGGTATTTATATAGAAGGTGAGGTGATACTTTAATAATTTCAAGGGACACCTCATAAGTGGTTTTCTCAAAACCATGGGCTCTCCCATGGTATTTCCCTTGGAGTTAGGCCAAATGGGGCCCCCAATACAATAATTCATCAACTTTGGTCGTCCAACCCTTAAAATATCTCATGAAATCATCATGACACTGTTATAATGTCATTAAACATACTGAAACCCTAAAAGTGCATTTTTACTATTCACTGAAAATTCATCTTTCTCAGAAAAATCCCAAAATTTCACCTTAACCAAATATCAATTCTATGATTACAAATATGAACTCTATTTTATAAACATAATTTTATAAATATTTTGAATTCAATTTTTAAATAAATACACTATTCACCAAAAATTCATTTTTTCAGAAAATTCCCCAAAAATTACCGTATCATAATATCGATTCTCTGAGTTCAAAAATAATTTCCATTTTATAAAAATAATTTTCTAATTATTTTAAATTTAATTTTTAATTAAAAAACACAATTCACTTGAAAAAAACTAATACTTGAATAATAATTTATGAAACCGTTATTTACCCACTGTATTGAATCACATTACTTAAACAAGGTGTCAAAATTATATTAAAACTTTATTTAAGTGAGATTACTAATCCATTTGGTCGCATTACTAATCCTAAGCATAAAATCACCATTCATAATTTACTATTCATCAAAAATTAAGTTGATCATATTAGACTCTAAATTTTGTACTGAACATAATTGTAGGAGACCATTTTTTGAAAATCATTACACATTTTTAATTATTTATGTTTTACATAAACATTTTAAAAATATCCTTTTTCTAAAATTTATCAAAAATATGCATACTAAATTTATCTGGTCATTTGAAAATTCATAAACTTCATCATAGGAAGAAATCCCAATTTTTATTTAAAACAAAAGATTACACAAGGCAGTTACGGTCTCCTTACATAGCCCCTTATAACCCCAGCATAGGAACTAAGTGTATGGTGTGCTAAGATGAGGGAATCTGAGGGCGGCTCAGCCAACATTTCACGAGTAGTAATTTCTATTAGTTTGAACTTCTCGTGAAGGTGATTCTGTTCTAGCTTCACACGATGAAGTTCGGCTTGCGATTGGTCAAGAGCAAAGCCCAGTGGTGCTACCTCCTTCCCAAGTTCTATTATATGGGCTTCGATTGGCTCGAGACTACTGGATGAGGCCATCGAGTCTTATTTCTATATTAATTAACCATGTTCACTTGTATTTAGAGATGATAATTGAAACGTTTAGTTTCCAATGGTCATATAATAGTCAAAATCCAACGATCTCATTTTAGTTATACTCATGTTATCAAATAAAATAGTTTTGTTGAGTATAAAAATAAAATAACACACAAAATTTGGAAACAAGATTTATTAAAAATTTTGGGTGGTTACAATCTTCCCCCCTTAAGAAATTGCGTCCTCGCAATTTTTAAAATTGGGTTTTGAAATTTCATTGAAATTCCCACATCGGAAAAAGAGTCAGTAAGACTATTATTTTGAAAGAAAGAAAGGGAAGTAAAAAAGGTCACCTGAGTTAACCTATACTAGGATTCCATGTAGGAAAACATGGACATGGAGGAGAAAACAATAGGTCAAGTTCTGCGGGAGAGTGATAGAAAACATGATTAGGAGAATTTTAACCATGAGAAAATCACAAACTTATGATGTGTGTAAACGGTCTTTGATTGCCTAGTAGGAAACGTAAACCAACAAAGTTTTTGTTTTATGTTTCATTTCATAATTTTGAGGAATTCATTTACTACATAGAATAAAAACACAGGTAAATATACCTACCTTCATGTAGAGTTTCATCCTTTAATAAGTTTCTACCAAAACTAATCTTTTCTCCAAATGATGAGCATTCAAAACTACTTGGTCTCATCAAAGCACTGGAATCATCTTCTATAGAATCACATAATCCACTAAAGATTAACTATCTATTTCATCTATTATCCATAAAATAGAAAGGGTAAGATAAAACAACTCTTCAAAAACAAAGAATCCCATAGGAAGGGAAACTTCTTTAAATCTTCAAAATTCCATGGTACTACCCAAAGTTCATCATAGACCATTCCATAAATAACTGTTCCTAAAATTCCTCAAAATAAACCAAACTAAGATTGAAACCCAAATACAAGAAGGATTTGATAACATAGTCTTCCAAAATAAACTTCATTGTTCATCTCCAAACAACATCAACCACTCCTAACATCTTATAACAAAAGTATCTAACCTAAACATATTTTCCCCAATATAGGTTAATAATTTCCATAAGTAACCTAAATTACTCTAAGTCCACCTTAAATTCATCGATTCATCAAAATATAAGTCAACCTTTACTCCTTAATGAAAATACCATAGTAATCTATTTACCTCGATCATATAGGGTCCCCAAAATAGTGAACGCCTTCCAAAATAATAATCATATTTTAATCCACTAATAATATAAGTCATATTAATACGGCAATCGTCTCTTTTCCTATCACATTGGTTGTTGGGACATGTTCTTCTATTTCCCACCATTAACTAAGAAAAGAAATTATAATTAGGGGCTTAAATACTTAGCCAATAATCATGAAAAGGAACTTAAAGCAGATAAGGATAACTTGTAGAAGAAAATTATACCCTAACTTGTGATCCCCTAGGTTTCAAAAAATTTTATACATGACCATATATTCTAATGTGAATCTTTATTTTATTTTATGTTTGTTCCTTTAATAATGGTTCATACTAAGCTTATGAATTTACCAAAGCATATCCCCTGGGAGTGTCATAACCAAGAGTGCAGCAGGGCCCGTAGTCGTGTACCAGTTCCCGTTCGAGTCTAGCTCAAAGCGGTTATTTCAGGTTTTACCCCTATGTACATATCTGCCAGAGCCACCTCTACCTACTCGTATCCAGGCAGGGATGTATTTGCTTGGAAACCCCTTACTCAATACTCACAAAAATACCAGGAAGATTTCCTTTATTTAAACTTTTCTATAGGGTTCTTCCTAAAGTTTTCATATCCTAATTTCCACAAATAACCAAACCATCCATTGATACCAACTATAGCATCCCGCCTTTTTATCACATAGCCATTCATTACATTTTACAAAACCGAGGATCTTTAAGGTTTAGTGTATTGGAAACCAGGAACATAATACATGAAAACAACATAAAACATTCTTATTAAACACTTGAAAGGCTTCTACTTAATTTCTTCCTTGGTTCATTACTGCATATCATAACCTGGGGACATACATCAAAAGAAAGGGTGAGTAGAAGGCCCAGTAAGGGAAACAAGAGAAACATTTTACATGTGAACTTGAGATACTTCAATAAGGTCATGAAAAGAACTTTAAGGCATGAGAAAGAAATCATGAGGCATATAAAAATAACTTTTTTCATAACATGAATATGTGGCTACAACATTTTACAAATACAATCATTTCCATTTCACCAAGGTCCATCCCCAAGATGTCAATAAAAATTACCAAGTTTATTCACCAAGGTATCAGTATAAATGGTCATCTTTAGCGATTAAGTATTTACCCAATGCATTGGATCACTATCGGGGAGAACCCTTAATTTGTCTTTATTATAATGTGAGACACATATATCATCATCGATCATTTCATAAACAACCCATATAGCATAAAAGAACTGGGCTTCATTTCTTAATCATAACGTTTTAAATACTTCTTTAAAGACATGATCTTTATGTCACTTTAAACCCACGGAAAGGGAAAGCGGGTCTCATGTATGTAAATCCAAGAATTTAAAATAGAAAATTTTGGTATATATGTGAATACCCCTTTATAAGGGAGATCTTTGAGTATTCACTTAATAAAATAAAATAATTTGAGAAAAAGAGAGAGACATTTGAGACGGAAATTCAGCAGCATACGACTATGCTTCGAAGTTTTAGAAAACATTGAAAAGGGAGGGGACATAGGTCACCCACTCATAAATGATCCAAAGTATAGTAGAGGAACAGAATATAATGCATATAAGAACATGGTGACGATATTTCAATGACATACCATATGAAAGGAAAAACATGGAGGGAAGACAAAATTAAGATTTCTCTTATGAAAATTCGGCAGTCTAACAGCGTCACTTAAACTTCAACAAAATGAATTGAAGAGATCAAATAGGGTATCTCATATTATAAAAATTGAAGATCAGTATGATATATGTAGATATCATACCCCAACATAAATCAAAGGAACTTGAGAGACTTTACATGAAAGTAGAACTTTGAAAAAAAAGAGAAAGGTGAAAGAATCCCTTAAAAATTCGGCAGCCTAACGGCGCCACAAAAACTTCAACAAAAATGAATTGAAGAGATCAAATAGGGTCTCTCATAATATGAAAATATAAGATCAGTATGATAGATGTATATATCATACCCCAACATAAATAAATGGAACTTGAACGAATTGACATTAAAGTAGAACTTTGAAAAAAAAAGAAAGGTGAAAGAATCCCTAAAAAATTCGGCAGCCTAACGACGCCACTTAAACTTGATTAAAATGAATTGATGAGAGCAAGAGGGGGTATATAATCATATGAACATGAAAAGGGAAGTAAAATTAATATAAAATATCATCCTCCAGCATAAGATCATGGAGCATAAAAGAAATGACATAAAAGAGATTACTTGAAAAGAAAGAGGGAGGGAGGATCCCTTACCATAAATGTAACTCTTAAAACTCAAAGGTTGGGACCTTGAGGGATTGGGGGCACCTTGAGAGGACTCCTTGGGAGGTAATGAGACAAGAGCTTTGTTAGGGAAGTGTTGGCAGAGAAAAATAAAGGAGTAATGGGTGGGTATTTATTGGGAAGGTGAGGTGATACTTTAATAATTTCAAGGGACACCTCACAAGTGGTTTTCTCGAAACCATGGGCTCTCCCACGGTTTTTAACATGGATTTAGTACACATGGGGCCCACAATACAATAATTCATCACCTTTGGTCGGCCAACCCTTAAAATATATCATGACATCATCATGACACTGCTATGATGTCATTAAACATACCGAAACCCTAAAACTGCATTTTTACTATTCAGTGAAAATTCATCTTTCTCAGAAAAATCCCAAAATTTCACCTTAACCAAATATCAATACTATTATTACAAATATGAAATCCATTTTATAAAAATAATTTTCTAAATATTTTTAATTTAATTTTTAAATAAATACACTATTTACTAAAAATTCATTTTTTTTTGAAAAATCCCCAAAAATTACTGTAACATAATATCGATGCTCTGAGTTCAAAAATAAGGTCCATTTTATAAAAATAATTTTTAATTATTTTTAATTATTTTTAATTTAATTTTTAATTAAAAACACTATTCACCTAAAAAACCAATACTTGACTAATAATTTATGAAACTGATATTTACCCATTTTATTGAATCACATTACATAAACAGGGTGTCTAAATTATATTAAAACTTTTTTTAAATGAGATTACTAATCCATTTGGTCACATTACTAATCCGAAGCATAAAATCACTATTCATAATTTACTATTCATCAAAAATTAAGTTGATCTTATTAGACTCTAAATTTTGTACTGAACATAATTGTAGAAGACTATTTTTTAAAATCATTACACATTTTTAATTATTTAAGTTTTAAATAAACATTTTTAAAATATCGTTTTTCTAAAATTCATCAAAAATAGGCATAGTATATTTATCTGGTCATTTGAAAATTCATAAACTTCATCATAGGAAGAAATACAAAGCTTTATTTAAAACAAAGGATTACAGAAGGCAGTTACGGTCTCCTTACATAGCCCCTTATAACCCCAGCATAGGACCTAAGTGTAAGGTGTGCTAAGGTGAGAGAATCTTAGGGCGGCTCAACCAACATTGCACGAGAAGTAATTTCTATTAGTTTTAACTTCTCGCAAAGTTGATTCCATTATAGCTTCACACGATGAAGTTCGGCTAGGGTTTGGTCCAAAGCAAATCTCATTGGTGCTACCTCCTTCCCAAGTTCTGTTAGATGGGCTTCGATTAGCCCGAGACTACTGGATGAGGCCATCGAGTATTCTTTCTATATTAATTAACCAAGATCACTTGTATTTAGAGACGAGAATCGAAACGTTTAGTTTCCAATGGTCATACTGACCAATGGTCATATAACAGTCAAAACCCAATAGTCTCATTTTAATTATACTCATGTTATCAAATAAAACAGTTTTGTTGAGTATAAAAATAAAATAACACACAATATTAGGAAAAAAGATTTATTCAAAATTTTGGGTCGTTACAGTATTGGTCACTTGGGACACCTCGTAACATATCTAACTATTCATAAGTCGACCCAAAAGGTTACATCATTATAACATCATTAATGATGTCATTAATTACCCGAAACGCAAATCTGTATTTTTACTATTCACCAAAAATTCAACTGTTTCAGAAAAATCCCAAAAATTCACCCTAACCAGAAATCAATGATCTGTATTCAAAAATGAAGTCCAATTTATGAAAATAATTTTCTAAATATTTTTAATTTAATTTTTAAATAAAATCATTATTTATCCTAAAAATACAACATTAAAACTATAAATCATTTTGTAACACCTTAAAAGAGTAATCATTGTCCCATAAAATTATAAAATAACTATAAAGAAATAAAGTAAAAATTTATTATAAAAGTTCATAAAAATACATTTCCATTTTAAATTAATAATTAATTATAAAATTTCAAATAAAATATTTATTACATACAAAAAAACCAAAACATAAACTATGACCATTTTTCACTTTTAAGATGTCTAAAATGTATTTATATGTTCATGGGTGAAGTTTATATTATTTTTTTGTCAAATTACTCTTCATTTCGATTCATTTCTATTCATATGGGTATGTTACTATTCCTACTTTACTATTCACTAAAAATAAAAGTTGTTCTTATTAGACTCTAAATTTCTTACTAAACACAACTGTAGAAAACCATTTCTTGAAAATCATTTCACGTTATTAATTATTTAATGAATACAAAAATAGTTTAAAATACCCTTTTTTCGAAAATTCATCAATAATATACAACCTATATTTATTTGGATATTTAAAATTCACAAACTTGCCCACAATAAGAAATCAAAATTCATTTATATAAAAGGATTACACAAAGCAGCTAAGTTCTCGTTACATTGCCCCTTATAACACCAGCATAGGACCTAAGTGTAAAGTGTGCTATGGTGATAGAATCTTGGGGTGGCTCGGATAACATTCCCCAAGTGGTGATTTCTATCAGCTTGAACTTCTCCCTTAGGTGAATCCGTTCATGCTTCATATGTTGATGTTCAGCTTGGGCTTGGTCCAGAGCAAATCCCAGTGATGTTACCTCCTTCCCAAGCTCCGACAGATGGGCTTCATAAGGCTCAAGTCTACTAAATGAGGCCATTCAATCATCTTTCTTTATTAATTAACCAAGATAATCCTATTTATAAAAACACAACGTTAATATTCTAGTTTTCAACGGTCATATTGACCAACGGTCATATAACAGTCGAAACCCAATGATCTCATTTTAATTATACCCACTTTATTAATTAATGGATAGTGTTTTGTTGAGTATACAGTAAAATAACACAGAAAATTAGAAAAAAAATATAATTAAAAATTTCATGTCGTTACATTATTCCACCCCTACGAAATTTCATCCCCGAAATTTTGAACTTGTGCCCTCTGAAGTGAAAAGGTGTGGGTACTTCTGCCTCATAGACTCTTCTAGTTCCCACATGGCTTCCTCATATTTTTGGTTCCTCCACAACACCTTAACAAGGTGGGTAGTCTTGTTGCGTAGAACCTTCTCTCTATGATACAAGATCTCCAGCGGCTGCACCTCATAAGAGAGGTCATGTTCTAGTTGTACCACCTCTGGATTTAGTACATGTGAAGTGTTAGGTATGTACTTCTTCAAGAGGGATACGTGGAAGACACCATGAACTTGTGCTAGATTTGGAGGAAGCGTAAGCCGATAGGCAGCTTCTCCCACACGATCAAGGATTTCATAAGGGCCAATGTACCTAGGGCTGAGTATCAATTTCTTCCCAAACCACATGACTCTCATCCTAGGTGAAATCTGCAAAATGAAATTGTCACCAACATCAAACTCCAATTCCCTTCCACGGCTGTCACCATAGCTCTTTTGCCGACTCTTAGAAAGCTTAATGTGTTGCTAGATGGAATGGACCTTTTGTATCATCTCTTCACAAGATCAGGCCCAAGAATATTTCTCTCTCTAGCTTCATCCCAATAAGTAGAAGTTCCACATCTCTTCCCATATAGAGCATCATAGGGTGCCATTTGAATTCTTGAGTGGAAGCTGTTGTTATAAGAGGACTCAACTAAAGAGAGATGTTGAACCCATCCACCCTAAAATCCTATTGAGCAAGTTCTCAGCATATCCTTGAGTGTTTTAAGAGTCCTTTCAGCTTAGCCATCAGTTTGGGGGTGATAGGTCGTACTGAAATTCATTTCAATGCTGAGATATTGTTGAAGACTTCTCTAGGGTTTTGATGTGAACCTAGGATCACGATCAGATACAATAGAAAGTGGAACTACATACAACCTTACCACTTCCTTCACGTAAATCCTGGTAAGTTGATCAAGAGATAAATCATCCTGAATAGAGATAAAATGGGAAGTCTTGGTGAGACGGTCCACAATAACCCGTATCACATTATTTTATTAGGATGTTTTTGGGAGACAAGTGACAAGGTCCATAGTGATATTGTCCCACATCCATGCTGGTATGGGTAGTGGTTGAAATACACCTTTAGGAATTTTTTCCTCCACCTTCACTTCCTGACATACCAGGAACCTTGACGTGTAGTCATCAATATCCCTTTTCATATTATCCCACCAAGAATGATCACGAAGGTCCCTATAAATTTTCATGCTACAGGGATGTATAGAAAAAGTATATTTATGAGTTTCATCCATCCACTCCTTTATATTCAGAAAAGATGGAACACATAGTCATTTAAAAAAATTTAGTACACCTTCTTGATCAGTATTAAACTCAGGAAAATTCCCATCCTTCACATCCTCAAACTTCTTCTATAATAAAGGATCTTCTTTCTATGCTTTTATGATCTTATGTAGTAGTGATGGTTGAGAAATCATTTGTGTTAGGGTTGATGATGTCCCTTCCCTTATAATTCCCATGTCCATCTTTACTAGGTCATTAATCAAATGATTTCTTTGAATCCTCATCATGGACAAAACAACTAGGTCTTTCCTACTTAATGCATTAGTGACTTTATTTGATCTTCCATGATGATAATGAATTGAATAATCATAGTCTTCAATGAGTTCCAACCATATCCTTTGTCTCATGTTCAATTCCTTTTGTGTGAAAATATACTTCAAACATTGATGGTCTATGTATATATCACATTTCTCCCCATAAAGATAGTGCCTCCATATCATCAGAGCAAAAAAAAAACTTCTGCCAGATCCAGATCATGCGTAGGATAGTTCTCCTCATGAGTCTTCAACTATCGAGATGCATAAGCAATGACCTTTTAATTTTTCATGAGGACGCACCCAAGCCCTTTTAGAGATGCATCACTAAAAATAACGAATCTTTATCCACTTGAGTGGAGATTTAACACATGTGAAATTACCAATCTCTTCTTCAGCTCTTGGAAACTTTTCTCACACTCCTTTTTCATGATGAACGTGACCCCTTTTCGAGTTAACCTGGTTAATGGATTAGAAAGTTGTGAAAAGTTTTTCACAAGCCTCATATAATATCCCGCTAATCCAAGGAAACAACGAATCTCAGTTATTGTTGTAGGTTGAGGCCACTCCTCTTCAAATTTTTTCTTTGCAGGGTCAATTATGATTTCTTTATTGGTCATAATGGGCCCCAAGAAAGCAACTGGTTGTATCTGTAATGCACATTTACTGAACTTTCCAAAAATCCTTTCCTTCTGTAGAGTTTGAAAAATAACCTTTATATGATCTTCATGATCCTCATGAATTTTGGAATATATCATAATATCATCAATAAAAACTACCACAAAGTTATCAAGGTAGTCCTTAAGACTCTATTCATCAAATATAATAAAATAGCAGTTACATTAGTCAGTCCAAAAGGCATAATAACAAACTCGTAATTCCCATATCTTGATCAGAAGGCAGTTTTTGGAATATCATCTTTCTTCAAACTCAATTGATGATAACCATATCGTAGATGAATCTTAGAGAAGAATTGAGCCCCATGAAGTTGGTCAAATAAGTTATCAATTAATGGAAGAGGGTATTTGTTTTTTTACTGTGATCCCTTTCAGTTATCTATAATCAATGTATATCCACATCGATCCATCTTTCTTCTTCACAAAGAGAACAGGTTCTCCCTAAGGAGACACACTTGGGCATATTAACCACTTCTCCATAAGATCTTGGAGTTGTTTATTTAATATCTCCAGCTCCACATTTTGCATCATATACGGGGTCTTTGATATCAGGTGAGATCCAGGTACGAGTTCAATAGAGAACTCTACCTCTCTTTCCGGGGGAGGTCCAGGAAACTCCTTAGGAAATACGTCAATGTATTCCTAGATTATGGGTAAATTTTCTATCCTCAAACTCTCATTTCGTTCATCTTCTTCACCAATCAATTCCATAAAAAAGTATATAGGAGGTTCTTCTAGACAAAGATCTGGTTGAGAAATCTATCCTTGGAAGATAGCTGTAGGTTTTCCATTCAATACTACTAAGATTTCCTTACTTTTTCATTTGATCATAGCATTATACTTTGATAGCTATTCCATCCCTAGTATAATGTTGAATTCCATCATGGGAATGACTACTAGATTTGTGATAAGATTGTGCTCACCAAAGTAAATACTAGAGTCTTTAGACACTGATGATGCTTGGATAATCCCACCAGGAGCCTTGACTGATAACTCTACTTTTAGAAAATCAGGAGTTGATTTTAAATTTTTTCAAACTTGGAGGAAATAAAGGAATGCGTAGAACCAGAATCAAACAAAGTAACTGCTAGCTTTGAGAGAACAACAATAGTACCTTCTACCACATCATTTGGAGCTTCAACTTCAGATATCATGAGAGTAAAAGCATGACCTTTCTCCCTTGGCCTTTGTTAAGGATGATGGTGGTTACCCTCCACTGTCCTCGGATTTGGACAGTGATTAGCAAAGTGCCCAAGTTGTCCACACATAAAGAAATGGACATCAGGTAGGGCCTGCACCATCTTCCCCTTGTCTTTAGTGTATGTAAGTTGAGGTTTCACCTCTATACGAGAATTCCTCACAATATGGCCATCTCTTCCAAACTTTTAGCATTTCCTGCCCGTGAGCAAGTAGTTCCCCTAATGCTTCTTCCCACATTTATTATATTTGGGACATTGCACTTTATTTTCTCCTCTTCCTTGATCAAATATCCTCTCTAAGCATGGCTCCATTGATCACTTTTTTTCATTGGATTTACGAGACCACTACGTATCACCAAACACCAGTTCTACTTTCATTTCACTTCGCACAATCTCCTCAAAGCTGTAATAATCATGGTTGGCTGGTTCTTCTATAGATGTGGTCTCAGTACACTAAAGAATCTATAAACCTTTAAATTTGGATCCATGAAAAAGCTAGAGGTGTAACGTGAAAGCCTTGTGATGTTCATATCATAGCTTCCCATAGAGTCATACTCCTTCTGCTTCATCTCGATAAACTCCTTCTTCATTATTGTTCTCATAGAACGAGGGAAATACTTACTGAATAAGATCCCTGTGAACTCTTCCCACTCCATAGCTTCAACATCCAATATTTGCATCATGTTTTTAATTATCTCCCACTAGTGATATGCTTCCCCTTATAAGTGATAGATATCCAAGGTGACCTTCTCTTTCTCTGAACAGCGGAGCACAGAAAAGATCTTCTCGATAGAGCTGATCCATTTCTCAGCAATCAATGGGTCAGTCGATCCATTGAACATTGGTGTTCGTTGATTCACAAAGGGCTCAATAGGATGGTGTTCCCTTCGTAGTGATATCAGTCTCTCCTCTTGATTCAAGTTATTTCCCACAACTTGAGTCTGTTGGTTCATCATTCGCATTAATGTTTCCATTCAGGTTCCATCGGAGGGTCGTCAGTGCATGGTTCATTGTGGTCTCCATTTGAATGGTTCCTCTTATTTCCCTCTATTTATAAAATAATAAAATCTTAATGAAAAACTTATTTCATTTAAAAATATTTTAACTATAAAGTATTTATGTCTTAAAACGTCTTTAAACAATTACATTTCTCTATAAATCCTTCATAATGATTTATAAAAAACTAATGATTAACCAAACATATCCCCCGGGACTGTCATAACCAAGAGTGTAGCAAGGCCCATTTTCATATACCAGGATACCCCGAGTTAAGCCCGAAACTCATTGTCGGAGTTTTCACTCCAAGGTACCTATCTACCAGAGCCACCTCTACCTTCTCATATCCATACATGGATGTATTTTCTTGATAAACCACTTACTTAATACTCACCAAAATACAAAGGAGTTTTACTATATTTAATATTTTATATTGGATTATTCCAAAAGTTTAAAAGCCTAATTTCAATAAATAACTAAACTATCCTTTAATACCAACTATATCATCCCACCTTTTTATTACATAACTTTTCATTACATTTTACAAATAGTGGATCTTTAAATTCTAGTGTCTTGTAAATCAGGAACATAAAACATGAAAACAAAATAAAAAATTCTTCTAAACCACTCGAAAGGATTCATAATAAGTTATTACTAAGTACAATTACTACATCTCAAATCCTGGAGACATATATCAAAAGAAATGGTGAGAAAAAGTCTCAGTAAGGAAAACAAGTGAAACAGTTGACATGTGATCTTGAGAAATATTAATAAGAACATGATAAAATTCATAAAGGAATGTGAAATGGAATAATAGGAATATCATGATGAAAAGAATATGAATCATAACCTGAATATGTGGCTATAACATTTCATTTAGACATTCATGAACATATCACCAAGGTTTATCGTTGAGGTGTCATAAAAATTACCAAGGTTATTCACCAAGGTATCGTGAAACTTTTCATATCTAGAGATTAATTCTTTACCCAATCCATTAGAGAGCTATCAGGGTGCACCATTAATATGTCTTTACTTTAATGTGATCCACATAGATCATAATAAAACATTTCATAAATAACCCATAGAGAATAAAATAAATGGGTTTTATTTCAAAATCGTGACGTTTTAAAAGTTCATAAAAACTTGATCGTTATGCCATTTATAACCCATTGAAAGGGAGTAAGGGATAAATGTATGTCAATTCCAGAATAAAATATATCATATTTATATATTTATGAACACTCATAGAAATGAAATAGGTCTGTGTATTCACATAAATAAAATTAGAGAAATTCATGAGAGAAGGAGATAGAAATTTGAGACGAAATTTCTGCAGCATAATGGCTATATAACATGGTTTTAGAAAACATTGAAATGAGATGGGACAAGGGTCACCCAATCATAAATAATTAATAATACAGTACGGGTTCTTAATAAGATCATGGTATGGATATTTTCATGACACGACACATGAAAATGGAATATGAAATAAAAGAGAAGCTGTAATTCCTTTTTCGAAAAATTTGGCAGCCTAACGACGTCTCTTAAAAATTCAGAAAACAAATTGATGAGAGCAGAAATGGTCTCTCAAAAATTAGACATTAAATGGGAAGTAATGAGAACATATAATAACATACCCACAATGTGAATATATGGATATTATAATACACAACATAAAGGTATTCATGACTTAAAAGAGGAGGGTGAAAGGATCCCTTACCTATATGTATAACTTCGAAAGCTTGATGGTCAGGTCCTTGGGAGGCTTGAGGGAAACATTAGAGGACTCCATGGGAGGTAAGGAGACAATAACATCGTTGAGGAGGATTTTTGGAATGAAATGAATGAGGGAAAGGGATTGGTATTTATAGGAAAAGTGACTGAATAAATTATTAATTTCCAAGGGACACCTAATCAGTGGTATTTGCAAAACCATGGGCATGCCCATGGTATTTTCCCATGGTATTAGCCACTTGGATCACCTCATAGAATATCTATCTATTCATAAGTCGACCACAAATATTTCATCATTGTTACATCATTAATGATGTCATTAATTACCTGAAACTCAAAATTGCATTTTTACTATTCGCCAAAAATTCAACTATTTCAGAAAAATCCATAAACTTCACCTTAACCAAAAATAGATTCTCTGAATTTAAAAATGAAGTAAATTTTATGAAAATAATTTTCTAAATAATTTTAATTTAATTTTTAAATAAAATCATTATTTATCCCAAAAATACAACTTCAAAACTATAACCCTTTTTGAAACACATTAAAAGAGTAATCAAGGTCCCATAAAATTATCGAATAAATATAAGGCAATAAAGTAACAATTTATGATTAAATTTCATGAAATTTCATTTATATTTTAAATTATTAAATTAATTATAAAATTGAAAATAAAATATTTATGACATACAAAAAATACCAAAACATAAACTATGATCATTTTTTCACTTTTAAGATGTCTAAAATGTATTTATAAATTCACGGGTGAAGTTTCTATTTTTTTGTGTCAAATTACAATTCATTACAGTTCATTCCTATTCATATGGGTATGTTACTATTCCTACTTTACTATTCACTAAAAACAAAGATGTTCTTATTAGGCTCTAAATTTCATACTGAACACAACTGTAGGAGACCATTTCTTGAAAATCATTTCACATTATTAATTATTTAATGAATAAAAATATTTTAAAATACCATTTTCCCCTAAATTCATCAATAATACACATCCTATATTTATCCGGATATTTGAAGTTCACAAACTTGGACATAATAAGAAATACCAATTTATTTATATTAATGGATTACACAAAGCAGCTAAGGTCTCATTGCATATCCCCTTATAACACCACCATAGGACCTAAGTGTAATGTGTGCTATGGTGATATAATCTTGGGGTGGCTCAGAAAACCTTGATCGAGTGGTGATTTCTAGCATCTTGAACTTCTCCCTTAGGAAAATCCATTCTAGCTTCATACCTTGAAGTTCTTCATGGGCTTGGTCCAGAGCAAAGCCCAGTGATGCTACCTCCTTCCCAAGCTCCTACAGATGGGATTCATAAGGCTCGTTTCTACTGGATGAGGACATTCAATCTTCTTTCTGTATTAATTAACCAATATAACAGTATTTATAAAACCACAACATATTGACCAACATTCATATTGACCAACGGTCATATTGACCAACGGTCATATTGACCAACAGTCATATTGACCAATGGTCATATAACAGTCGAAACCCAACAGTCTCATTTTAATTATACCCACATTATTAATTAAGTGATAATGTTTTGTTGAGTATATAGTAAAATAACACACAAAATTAGAAAAAAAATATAATTAAAAAGATTAGGCCGTTAAAAAATTTTCATTATAAATTCTTAGGGATGTTAGCCCAAGGTAGTAGAAGAGCATTGGGTCCTAGCATCCATGTCGTCCGAGGGTCCTTTCGAAAGGGATAAATGATGAAAACCAAGATTAAGGGGAACATGAAACATGAAAATGGTAGATAACATGTCTATGTAGAATCCAACAATCTAGGCCCTGAACTAGAGTTCTCCTAGGAACATTAGTGAACTACCAAAGTTGATCTAGGAGTCCAATTCAAGAGAAACTAACTAAAAAAGATGAGCATATGAAGGGGGGATAGAGAGATCTCGAGAGAGAGAGAGAGAGAAAGGTATGGGGCATGGTTATTACAAACCCAATGTGAATGAGGACATAGAGTCCATAACACACCACATAACCCCCGTAGGGCTTAGTCCAAGTGACCATAAGGATGAGGTGGTTTCTATGGAACATGGTTGGACCAATAGAAAAAAGGTCTTGACATTTCTACATTTCCCATGAAGATGGGAATCAAGCCGCACGTAGTTCTGGTAGTACTGTCCAATTTAATTTCATGTAGTAAGGATGAAGATAAATATTAGTTTATGGTCATAGATCTCGTACTTTAGGTTCCCAATTTAATGTCATGCCTATGGGACATGTTAAAGAAAATGTGGAATTATTGTATTTTTCAATTAGGGGACAACCGGATGACAATAAATATTGAGGATAACTGCTTACCATGTTTGCAACAGAGTATCCATTTCATGTGTCCTAGAAAAGGAACAAACAATTGAGTGTCAACTGCTGGCCATATTCGCAACACAGAATATGTATCAAATTTTCATCCAGAAGCATCATGGATGTTGGGCCGAGATGGTAAGAGTTCCACGAGTCCTAACATACATGTTGTTAGAGGGTTCTTTTGGATGTGAAAAATGGTGAAGACCCAAATGATAGGATGTGTAATGCATGGTGGGACATGTGCAGTTTTAACATCTTTCATTGACGATGATGGATGGAGGGATATCTCAAGGGGATATGTGTGGCGTGGCAATAATATCCTGATGAGAATGAGTACATGAGACCATAACACACTACACAATCCTAAATTAGAACTTGGGATAGGGGCCGAAAAGGCAGAGGGACCCGAGATGAGAAGTCTCAGCTAGTTTTCAGTTCAACGTCTTGCGGTGAGGATGAAGATTATCTTAGTTTAAGGTCATAGGGATCAAACCATAGATATGCGACCCTTTATGTGGGTATGCCTTACCCAAGCTCCTAATCCCACATGAGAAAAGCTCGGTGATGGAAACAAGGTACAAGATCAGTTTTACCCGGTATATGAATGCATGAAAATAAGTGAAATAGTTCATGTAGGGTCGATCTCGACTAGTATAACACTCTTGTTCGAGGTAGAATACTGTTTTAAGGGATAATAGGAAAAAATGAATCCATACAGCCAATATTTGGGACACATAGGGGTGGTGATAACAATGTATGATGGATTTTGACCACGTTCAAAACACTACATTCATATCCTATGACCTAAAATGGGAACTATATATGAGCGTCGACTTCTGACCATATTCAAAATGTGGTAATTGTATCAAATTTTAGTTAAATACCCTTCATGACATTGTCCTGAAATGGTAGGAGATCCCTAGGTCCTAGAATCCATTACATTGGGGGGTCCTTTTGGATGTGAATGATGATGGAGATAGAAATAAAGGGGGCGCATGAAGCGTAATTATGCCCATGCAGTTTCACATCATGTGGGACGATGAAAGAGATAGAGATCTCCAAGAAGGGGAATACATGGTGAAAACATGATTTACTCAATGTAAATGATGAAAACATCCTACACCACACCATGAGTTTTGACCAAATGGGAGATCATGAAGTTTGGGTCTAGGACTACGGATGATATTTCTTTGTGTTCCTACATATCCGATGAGAATGGGAATCTTGCCACACATAGTTCTTAAAGGGGACATGCAGTTTAACATCGTGCAGTGAGGACACGGAAGGATAGAAGAAAGAGGAGGGGCACATGGTGCGATCATCATAATCCCAACATGAGTGGGGCCAAAGAATCCTACACTACACCAAGTTGTATCCTCCAAGAAAACGACCCCCATGTGGTATCCAAAGGGAAGAATTTGCGGGATAGACACTAAGACGAGGCATCCTAGAACTCTTACGTATCCCATGGTGATGGGAATCAAGCCATACATAGTTCTGGAAAATGTTGTGCAGTTTTACAGCATGCGACAAGGATGCGAGGATATCTTAGATTAAGGTCATAGGGAACTGACCATAATTGTATATATTCCACTCATAGTTTCACGACATGTAGGATAGGGTGCTGAGTGGTTTTACATCATTCAACATATATGGGTCACACAGTTTAATGTTGTGGGGAAGATTAAATAGTTTAAGGACACCTAGGACCGTATACATTTTAACGTCATGAGGTATGACATACAATTTAATTTCATATAGGACAAGTGTCGAGTAGTCTTACGTCCTTCATCTTGGATGGATCATGCATTTTAGCATCATGCGGTAAAGATGAAACAATTTATAGCCATGTAGGACCATATACTTAAGAAAATTATTGCCTTAGGAATTTAGCATTAGTGGGTGGGGTTATATGTTCAGCATCCATAGTAACCAGGGAGTACACGCCACTGGGGTTGACCATTTGAATGATGTATGCTCCTTCCCATTTGGGCTCCAATTTGGGTATTTTCCTACTAGGTATCATTGGTATTCTCAGAGCCAACACCATGTAACCTTGTAAGAAATAGTGGAGTCGAACATTATTATTGAAAGCTCTGGCTATCTTGTTTTAATGCCTCTTTAGACAAGGCAGTGCACAAAACCTGTTCTATTTGAGTGCTCCATGATCATACAGATGGATTTCGGCTACCTTTTCAAGTGTCTGCTGATCATAGATGGATGTGCACAATGAAGGCAACTGAATCTTGATGGGCAAGAATTCCTCTGCTCTTTACACCAGGGAATATAGAGTCACTTGAGTGGAATTGAGAGTTGTTGTTCAATAGAACAAGATTTCGTTGGGGAGCTTGTCCGACCATCTTTTATCGTTCTAACCAACCATCCTCTTCAGAATATTTGGGAGGGTTTTGTTGAACATCTTGATCTGACAATTTTCATGCATGTGATAGTGATAGGTATGGTTATAATGGATATTGTATGTGATGTACAACATTATTAGTTCAAATGCCTATAAGTTTGTGTCATTATCGGTGAGGATTGTGTGAGGGAATCTAAACTGGTAGATGTTATTAGAGCTCTTAAATTCAATGATTTAACGGGCCTTGACTTCTTTGAGAAGAATTTCCTCTTCCCACTTGGAAAATAAATTCATAGCGGTCAGGATGAACCTGCACCGGTGAGCTGCCATCAGTGGAAAGGGTCCCACGACGTTGATCTCCCAAACAACAAAGGTACAAGAGTTCATGGTATTTTGGAGAGTCTTCGAGGGCCGATGCACAAATTAAAATGAATTTATCAGACACATAACCTATTAAAAAACTCCACGCAGTCACAGATCATGGAGGGCCCAAAATACCCCAACCTCCGGATCTGGTGAGATAGTTTTGGCCCAGTTTGATGAGCCCTACAAAACCAGCATGAAATTATTACATTACTAGAGAAATATTACCTCCATGAATACATAATAGGAGAATCCCATCAAACCCACGTCTGTAGAGGATATTCATAGGGACAAGAACACTCTATAAGATAAAATGCAGTGAACAACATCGGATTTTCTCATGCTCATCTCGATCTGTCAAGAGATTTACCAAATGGAGATACTTGATAAAGGGGTTCCTCGACTCTAAAGTCACTACCAATGCTACATCAGGGGGGCCTGGGGGTCTGTATGTGGAGGCACAAGTGGTAAGGTGGCTCACCTGTGTGCTATCATCGTCATCCATAGAGACAGAAGCGACGAATCTCTGGACAACTACATGAATAATCAAATCATCTTTCTTAAGATCCCCAAGAGATGCATCTAGGCTATCCAAGGTGACAACATAACCATTTTGGGTCCAAGGGACATGAGTAACATCTGGCCGAGATGGTAACTTGGCCATCAGATGGAATTTACGTTCTAACAATGGAACAAGCTCTGGCTTCCAAATTATGTAGTCACTATTGATCTGTTTAATGATTAATTTGGAGTCCCCGTTCACATGTAAGTGGGAAAAATCAATCTCAAAGTCCATCTTGATACCAGTAATAAGAGCTTCATATTCTTCCTCATTGTTTGTATGACCTTATAACAACATGAATTAAAATGGCCGAATATCTTGTATTGGTGTGATGAAGACAACGCTCAGGACAAATCTGTAAATTCTAGGGACATTGAGTCTTCTACTAGTAGGGCTTTGTGAAGCACTATCAAAATGTATCAAAAAACATAGAATGTATTGATCCACCAATAAGATTTACTCATTTGGAAAATCAAGATATAGGGATTGGTCTACGAGATCTGGATGGCCCGAGAGGATGTCTATCAATGCATGTCCCTTAATGGACTTCTAGGGGACAAACTAGATATTGAACTATTAGAGGATTTCTACCCACTAAGATAGATGATCTTTCAACATTGGGTGGTTTAGTATGTACTTTAGCGGGTCCACTAATTACATTAGATATATCTCATGATGCTCCATGTAGTGACACAATTTCTAAACTTTGAATACTGGCATGATGCGGCTGTTCACGATAAATGAATATCTAGTATTTGTATCGATGAGCATGAAGATGAGATAATAAAGAAATTTATATGTTCCCTCATTGATTTTCTAGGTGAGCAAGGTTCCGAGAGATCACTCTAGAATGGTCACATAAAGGACCAGCCGATTTCCAGAAATAGGCAGCATCGGAACTAGAAGACGTAACAGGTACTGCTTGATCTCCTCAAAATTAGCTAGAAAATCCTCATCCCACTAATAATCAACCCCTTTATTCATTTTTTAGGAAAAGGGATTACACATGCTAGCCTAATTTGAGATGAATCAACTTATATAGGAAAAGTGACCTTAAAAGCCTCGAAGCTCCCAACTGTTGCTTGGAGGAGACATATTGTTGATGACCTTGATCTTCTCCAGATTGATCTCAATGACTCTATATCTGACAACAATGCCAATAAATTTTTCAGAGGTAACCACAATAGAGAACTTTAATGGATTCATCATTAGATGGTGGGACCAAAATAGGCCAAACACTATCTTGAGATCTTTGATATGGTCCTAGTGCTTGTGATAAATGACCACCAGATCATCTATAATTTATTCCACAAATTTCCCATGAATCGACTAAAATATGTTATTCATTGCACACTGATAGGTGGAACCTGCATTCTTCAAACCGAAGTTCAACGCCTGTTAATAGAAAGTATCTTATAGTTCCCTGAAGGCTGTTGACTCTTCTTCCATGGGGGATATTCAGATTTTGTTATACCTAGAATACCCATCCATGAAGGAGTAATCCTGTAACCTAGCTGTGCCATCAATCAACAATTGTGTATCAGGAAGGTTAAAATAATCCTTCAGACCGTGAATGTTGAGATCATGAATGTAGATGATGACTATGATCTATCTAGTCTTCATCTTGATGGGTATAATGTTGGCTAACCATCTGGGGTTCTAGACCTCCTTGAAAAACTTGTACCTGATGATCTTATCAACCTCGGCCTCAACCATGGAATTATAAGAAGGGTGCATCTTTTTCGGAGGATTTTTGAACCCGCAATGATTTGCGGGAAGGCTAAGGTGGTGGATGGAGTCCTGAGGATCTAGTCCTAAAATCTCATCATAACTCCAAGAAAATACATCTTGATGTTGTTTCTGGAAGTCCACGTAACATTGTTTCTCTTTTATAGGAATGTAGACATTGACCAATGTGGGTTTCAGATCCATCTCGCTACCCAGGTTCACTTGTACCAATTGATCAAATATGGTGGAGAAACCTTTGTAGAAAGAGGGAGGAGCTTCCTCTATGTCCTCTTCTTATATTATGAAGGAGGGATCATTAGTGGATGGAGATTCATTTGAGTCAATATATCCTGACGGGACACTGGTGCCAGCATGGGTGGTGATGGACCCTACATTAGGGGACTCATGTGCTACCGAAACCTTAGTGATTAATGTTTTGGACCCGATCCCATTTGGTATTTGTAAAAATGGGACACTCTTGATTATTTCAATGTAATAGTGGCATGTCATCCAAAACCATTTAATCCCATCACGGAAAAACAAGAAAATATAATGTATTGTTGTCACCATGGGGCGGACATCCCGATACCATATAGGTGTAGGGGACTCTAGGATTACCCGAGCATGATTGGTATAGAAATATCATGTATTCTTATTGAGTCTCTCAGATATGGGAATATTCTTCCCACTCAATCCAAAAAAAAAATGTTGCCCCATATCTGGGGTCATAGCCTATAATCGGTGTATTGTGAAAATGTAGGTACCATCTAGGATTGTCCACAGGGCGGTTGCAGCCATAGTGTGTTCAACCTCATTAGCCTAGATTTTTTTTATTCTTTCTCTTATAATAGTCTCCATCTAGTTAGTGGGATAAAAAAGAGGAAAAGGGAGATGCATCACCCCGAAGCATTCCTTATCGACTGTTAAGGGAGTACTTAATGAATTGGTGATATGAAGAGGGGACTACAATGAGCAGGTGGAGCCATGGCCTTACCATCAACGCATTACAGGCAGTGTCCTACGAGAAAACCATGGACTTGGTGCTGGATACCTGAAAAACAAACTAGGTATTTAGGCAGATCTTGTCAACCAGAGTTTGTTTTGTCCTATCGTAACATTAAATATTCAGGTCAAAAGGGCTCAGATTATCCTTATAAAATCCCATCTTTAGAAGTATCTTAATCAGGATAAGATTGATCTCAGATCCTATGCCAAAAATATAGTGATGGACCTCCACGCCATTGATGTGTTCAGTAATGTACAGTGAGCATATGTTCTATTGTTTGGGAGATCCTTCATCTTCTTCGGAGAAAGATATGATGGCTTGACATTCTATGTGCTCAGTGGCCTCATCATGGATAGTTTATGCAGCTGAAACCTCATTCTCAAACTAGATGGGGAATATTAAATCCTCAGTAAGGGATCTATGTATATCTCTTAATAGAAGAATAGGCTAGAGGATAGAGAGCCGCACATGGATGATGGAAAGATGTTTAAGAACATTATACTTTAGTGCCATGCATGAAATTATACTTACAATAGGTTGCTCTGTGGCACAGTTATGGTGGGCCCTTCTGGACGAACCGACGACTGACTGGTGATGGTAATATCCTGTTGTCCACTAGCCAAAAAGAGATCAGCAACAATAGGATGAGGAATAAATTACTGTGGTGGCTCTTCCAGATTAGGTAGCACAAACGGTGGGGTAGGTAAGCATGGTGACACAATATGAGGAGGCTATGCACGTTGAGATCTACTCTAGGGTTATTTTCTAGTTTATGTGGAATGCACAACTGGGATAGTGTTTTTTACCAAAGAAATCTGAAGACTGATATAGCCATGGCTCCATTGACACTAGCGACGACTGGGGACGTTAGGAGGATTCATATGGCACTCATTATCATCGAAAACAAAATAGGGGTTTACTCGCTACAGAATGTTAACTAAAGCATACCCCTGATCATCACTAAAAGAATCCTTCTCCACCAAATAGACTATGGGGTTCATCACCATCTATGGAGAGATTAGTCACCCAAAGTAAGGGATGATGATGGCATCAGTGGGGGACCTCTTTTTTGCACTATCGACGTGGGCTCTTCTGGGAAGAGGAAATCGGAGACGTCAACGTAGATGTAATAGTTATGGCTAACTCAGTGTCCTCTAATGTCTCATGTCAATTCAAACATGCATGGATTATTCCATGGACATGGGCGACTTCCTTACGAGCCACCCAGTCGTCATATTTTTGAGATCCATGATTAAGGACCTGTTGCCACTCACCATCACTATTGTGGTTTTCATTAGGATGTATTCATACACATTCCACCTATGCTGGTATTGAGCCTAAACTGAATATGTTGTTATCAAAGTAGTCTTGAATCCAGTCTTTAATAACATAGAACTACTTGAGGGTGTGTCCCGAGATCCGGTGATAGGGGAAGTAGTTGGGGTGATCAGTGAGATCTGCCTCTTCAGGCCTCCAGTATTCGGGAAACCATAAAATTCCCTATTCCAACGCACTTCGTAAATGACTGTGGACCTGAGCCTCATTAAATGAGAGGGTCTAGTTTCTCATATCAAAGAAGGGGGCATTGAGAGCTTGTCCATGATGAGGGGCTGGAGGAGCTTGTCAAGGAGGTGGAACTTGGTTATCACACCTAGGTGGTGGTGCCACCTTATGTAGTGGGGTCGGATGATTCTGAGGTGGGTGATGCTGGGTCAGAGGCTTTTCTTGAAGAGGCGGGCCTTTGTGAGGTTGTGGAGGATTCTCTACTAGTAATAACTCTAGTTTCCTAGGTTCTTCTATTTGTGCTACCGTGGTGGGATCAAACTTAGAAACTCTTCTCACGGGAACCAAATGAGGAAATGGATGTGCATGTCTGGCCTGCTGTAGAGATTCCTCTAGATACTGGCCCTTATCAAAGAAAACCTGGAATCCCCTTGGATTATTTTATGTGATGAGAGAGGGGACCAGATTATTTTTCACATTAACTACACACATTTTCAGTAGTAGTTCTTGAGCCATCAGCATATCAAAGGAGTAACTGTGTTCTTTCCATTGGGTGATGAAGTTCGTGATGTGATCGTCATGCCTCTTCCTTCACTTGAAGAGGTATATGATACTCATCTTTTAGGTGGTAGATCTATTCTGGTAAAGCAATTTCCATAAAATATCTTCCTAGCCAGCTACATACCCAATCGGTAGCTAGTTGTACCAGACAAAAACATGACCTTCCAATGTATGTACAATGAATCAGAGCTTGGAAGCCTTCTACTACATTGGAGTCCCCATCATGGGTCTACACCTTGAGATGAAGTGATCCAGGTGCTGCAATGGGTCACCCTTCTCATTAATGGGTGAAAAGGTACAGTTTTGGAAACCCATAGGTGCTTACATATCATCCAGCCATGCTGAGTATAGCTTACAATCAGGAGTAATTTCCACCTGCTGAGTTTCCACGACCTCAAGGCGAGGAATGAGTGCTTCCATTGGATCATATGTGTGGGGATTCCTATCATAAAGTGGATCCTGAACCACTATTGTGTTTTCATATTCTTCAACATGATAAGTAGTCCCCACGGCTCATCGTGCAATTGGTGGGATGATATCTGGAGTGGTTGGGGGAACCTGGGTTAGGTCCTGAAGATTATCATTTCATTCATGTGGAGTTGGCGATACATATTGTTCCCCCTTAACATAGGCTCTAGCGTTTACCCTGTCTATGTAGACATGATGGTCATGGTCACCTAGAGGAAACTCATTGAGTGGGGGAGTTGTATCTACACCTTTTTCCCCAGTTGAGGGTCATCGTAGTATGGTCGCCTCTCCACATCATGCTCAGCCAGGAGGTCATCGACCATCTTCTTATGCTTTATGAGTTGTTGATGTATTGTGGCCTTTTAGGATCATCTTCCATCTTCTAACTAATCCAAATGTGTCAGAGGGTTTAATAGACCAAAGATTCTCTTTACCCTTATCAGTATTTCAGCTGAGGACTAATGACTTGGTGGGCATGGGAAGACCTTGTATATTTCTTAATTGGAAAGTAACCCTTACCAATGGATCCAATTGGTGTGGAACTCCCACAAGAGGTATGTTCTCTCCCAAGAGTTCTGCCTCATTCTCTTCCTCTGATAGCTCAACCATGTTAACCACAACTCTACCTGGGGGCATAGAATCAATATCACCTAGTAAGTCGGGCTAGAACAAAATAGACTTGAAATAGAGGGCAGCATGCTACCTCCAAACATGGACCTAGATGTGGGGGGAATCCTCATTGACAGTTTTTTAGATTACATTAAAACTCTAAACGCATCATTGCTGGAGTGTTCGGTAGTGATCGGGAAACTCAGGGGGCTGGGACACTAGGAGTGCAACCAAGTCAACCATGAGGCATTACTGCTTAATATATTCAAAGTGTTCTTAATTCTTAGGGTAATCAACTCACTGATAACAGATTCAGAAGTGCATCACCTAGAGGGTTTGACGAAAACACATGACTTCTTCTTTGGTAAGTGATTCTGACGCACTGAAGTTTATCGTTATAATTGGGCAGAACATACTTGAGAAATGATCCAATGCAAGGATGTCCCACAAGCTCATTAGCTCAGACTCATGATCTGGCCCTTTGATTTCCCACTCATCAACATGGGATGGTTGTGGGACCAGTGATGGTAGTAAAAAAGATTTTTGATATGGTAGATTGGCCATTGGAGGATATGTTGAATGGGATGACATGACACTTCATCATTGTTCATACAATAATGAATGCAATGAATGATCCACCAGATCCCAGTAAGACGAATTAAAGAACACAATTATTAATGTCAAGGTTGTGGTTTCTAGTGGTCGGCCATGTTGTTGTTTGTCCTCTACCAGTCCCCAAAATAAATCTCCATGATCATTGGACAAGGAAAAGAATGACCCTTCTGATGATATGGAGTATTGAATGACTATGCCTTGGACATAGTCCATATATTCCTCCCACTAGATGTATCTTTGGAGGGAGGTGGGAATCTGGTGGACCTCACATTCCGGAAGGATGAGGCTGATACGCCCCATTCCTACTTTGACCCTTGACAAGGAAGATTGGGGTTAGTCTTCCCTTGAAAAATCACATTCTACCTAGGAATATGAGATGCAGATGGGATTAATCGTTATCTTAAACTACTCGGTATTTTTATTATGGTGTCAGTGACCTGCCCTACTACATTGGGATGGCTCTTCAGGATAGGGTAGGTTTCTGGCTTGAGGAGGATCTTCGGCCAAACTGATGTTGGGGTTGAAATAACTTCTTCCTGGATGAGATGGGGATCGAGGACCACCTGAAAAAATGTCAAAGGGAACATGGGGAGGACCTCCATGTCCACTTACAAAAGCATGGAGGGAATCCCTACAGTTAGTGCTAGAGCGGGTAGGAGCTTTGCTGGATCTGGTGGGAGCATGGGTAGTACATCCTTGCTCATTTCTCATGGCAGTAATAGTATGAGGAGGACATTTGTACTGATCAAGCTGTAGATGTATAGGGCATTGGTGCTGGGTACCAATGAAGCAAGGTAAACATCCACTTCTCTGATTTTTGGGATAAGGATGACCTTTGCCGGTTGTGATGATAGCATGGGATGACCCCAGTGATGAATATTGACCTAACGAGTATAATATACACATTGGAGACCTATAACAGGAGGAAAGGCTCCATACCTGAGGTCATGGGTGTGGAAGAGGATTTCATATTGGGTGTCAACACGACAGAGAGGACTTTCACTCGGATTTATGGAGGTGTGGGGAGGATCTCCATACCGAGCTTGGGAGTAGGTATGACCTATTCTCTCATTGGTTGTAACATGGGGGGACCTCTATACTCAATTACATTGTTGTGGGTTGGCCTGGTATGGACACTACCTATCTCGGCCACCAGGAGAGTCGACCAAACCTTCACGTGGGGTGGTCAGTGATTCAATATGGGATGTGAATATGGTTTCCCCTTTTGGCATAAGTAGTGGATTGATGGTAAGTGTAATTGGTGGCATTGGACATGGTAGTTGTTGATGTTGATGGCCCTTGGAGGGCTTCCTTCTCAGCCTACTCCCAACACTGGCATCGAGTTAACCAGACTGGGGCTGGAGGCATAGGCGTATAACTCACATGATCCTTAGTTGGTGGGGCTAGGTGGTGGCACCAAAGTGGCCTAGTGGGATACCTCATTAGCGGCCCCTAGGATGGGAATACATATGGTCTGACCCAAACATCCCTCACCTCATTTTCATAGGGGAGGAAGTATTCAAAACGCTCTGGTAAGAGGCTCCCAAAATGATTATAGGTCGGACATGGGTGATGTGGCTCCATGCGCAGCCCTAGGGGGAGGCAGTGATTATGAAACACTGAAGTATCTAAGTCTTGCTAGGCCATATCCTGGGTTGGGATAATCCCCTCCTCCCCGTATCATCGAATGAGGTCGTTAATCACCCATCTCTAAACGAATTCTGATGGGGAGATGGTTCATGGGCACCCAGCATCCATGGATGTGGAGGTTTCAATGGAAGAGATGAGGCCACATGGGATTTTTTTTCCATGACATTGCCCCAACCCCTACATTGGTGGGATGGTGGTGATCCCTTTCCTATCATAGCCTCTTTGGTTTTGTAAAGTTGGGATATTCAACCATTAGTGATGAAAGAAGTAAATAAACGTACAATTCCCCAACGCCATTCTATCTTAGATGGTTAGTATGAAGGATCCATGTTGACAATGTTGCAGACCGATATGTCTGACGTGTAACTTCGCCAACATTGGGTGAGTTTCATGCCAGGCCCACTATTTTCTTCGCGGGACCTAGCATCGGTAACTGGATCCGGTGAAATGATAATCCATTGATGTCTCGAACACTACTAATCTCCACATTGAGGAGAATAAATTCACATCGGGTTCACCATTTGGGTTTCTAAAGATTTTTTCGGGGCATGTATTTGTCCTTTTAGAGGAAACATTGTATGTTTCCCCACATTAACACTTTCCAATGGCGGGCGGAATCCATCACTTATTTAGGTATGTTTTCTCATTGATTTAAATGGGATGATGGGATGTGTGTTTCTCCTTCCGTGGATTCCTCCTCAGATCTCATCACCTAGTCCGGGTCTCCCTTAATTATTAAGACGTTGTTTGTGGAACTCTTCCTAGTGACATGTCTTTATGGACACCGGTTAATCGTGCTACTCCTATCTGGATATTCCAATGGTTTTAGTCAGGGAATCATCCTCTGTAGGGGGATTTGTCACGTTGGACATTTCTTTCATGTCTGGACGTTGGAACACTAATGTGTACATGTTTTTCCCCTTATGATAGGGCGTCTTGAGGGCGTCGGATCCCAAGGCATCCCATGTCGAGTTTAGGGAATTATTTTCCATAGGCATGTATCTGGGGTTTTCCTCAGCTTCCCAAGTTTATCATAGGGTATTTTGTGAGTTTAATGTCTAGTGGAGACATATCAGACTGATCATATTACTGATTGATGTGGATCAGATGGCTGTATCCCCAATAGGGATCTCCTGAGGGGCTTACTAGATGAGTGGATCAAGATGCCCAATGAAGGAGGATATAGGGATGCTTGGGTGCCTATAATATGGACACCCGGGTTTATCATTGGATAGTATTGAACCTCGAGGAGGTTTCCTACATACCCCATCTCGAGGGACAAGGATCAAAACCCATGTAGTTCAAAGACATGATGAATTGGGGTGTACACAGAGGAAAATGACCTGATAAAATGTTGGGGATTATACATGTTTAGTGGCCTAGATACTTCTAGGAGCAGTCAAAAGGTGGATGACATGATCTCACCAGGATGTGGTATCCTAGGTAAGAATCCGGATGAATATAGATTGGGGCCCAAGGAAGTAAAAGCTCTAGGATGGGGCATGATTTCTCAAAACACAAGGGATCAAGGGAGAGACCATGATGGAACATGAATGTTGTGCTTGAACCTAAGGGAGGATTCCTACATATCCTCGTGGAAGGAAATATAAGCCCACATATATCTGGGTTGGGTATAGAATCGGGGTGTACACATAGGTCAACGTCCAGATGATATACTAGGGATCAGGCGTAGTTAGTGGCCCGGATTGGTCTGACGCCACTGAGACATAACAAGGATGTGGATCCCAGTAGATGGGACTACAAAATATTACCACTGATTGGGGATCACAATGGCTCACCATTGGTTGTTGTTGAACATCGGGGATTCTTCCTACATACCCTATCTTGGGGACAAGGATGAAACCCATGTAGTTCAAAGGAATACAGTGTTACATTGTGCTGGACAAAAAGGAGGCATTCAGTATAACATCATGTATTATTGGAGTTAACTAACATGAAGTGGTCGAGACTTATGGGTGCTGGTCTTGAAACTTAGTGAGGATTCGTACATACCTTTCTTGAAAAAGGGAATGATCAAAGTCCACATAGTTTGGAAGGGTGTCTTGGGTATTACGCTTGGGCGGCCTAGAGAGGATGTCAGGGTTGATGCTTACTCTAAGCCCCCGTGAGTCATGCTCAGTGTAAAAGCAAGAGGTAGCAAAGACCTGAAGATCACATCACTGAAGGTGCATAAGTGGGGAATGAATTGTGGCTTACACATAGTTAGCAGCCCAAATAAGAAACATGGATTGCGCTTGGTTAGATTCCTAGGGAGATGGAGATTGGGACTTACTCTAGGATGGAGGCCCGACGGAAACGAATCCCATAGGGAGAGGGATATGGTAACGAAAAACATAGTGCATATCACTACTCTAGTCTTCGTTATAGAATTAGAGAGGAGGATCATGGATGATAGATCCTGTATGAAAGGCTAGGGGATTACACCAATATCGTTTCCCTTCCCCACGGTTAGATGGCATTCCCACAAATAGGATCTCATTCTATGTGAGGAAGATCTCACTACCATGGAGATGAGTGGGCATGGAGAATGTCCGAGAAGGGGAACCTCGTTTAAATTACACAGGGTGAAACCAAAATTTAACATCATGTGCCGAGGAATATGGTGCTTGGCAGTTTAACATCCTGCAGCTTGGACGAGGCGGGTTCACATTGAACCACTATGACATACATGACTGATACCAACCCACCATTGGGGATGGGAAGGCATCAATAATGACTTGGTGGGGAGGTTCTATTGAGGTATCCATTGTGGGGATCACGTTACCATGTCTATGTGAAGAATCAATAGTCTTTAGCGCACCTAAGCGACGAAGCAAGAGGCTAAGCAGTGCAACATGAAGCAACACCCAAGGGACCATGAAATCACTTTTCACATGAAACGACCCAAACATTCCTTAATGGAAATTCCTCTTGATCTAATTGAATGTTTATTATGGTTATATAAAATGTGAACTTCACTAGTTTTATATTTCTAGATTTTAAAATTCCATTATGAATTGTGATCATTGCTAATATATTCATTGAACTCTGATCACATGATTAGTATAAATATAGGGCTTTAACAAATCCAACTTACACAGAAAAAGGAAGAGATGGCCTCAAAAATAGAATTTCCCCATATGAAGCCCATTTTTCGAAGCTCAGAAAGGAGGTGGCGTCATTGGGCTTCACTCTTGACTAATCCCAAGCTGATCTTGAACACGTTAAGCTTGAGCGGAACCGACTACAGGAGAAGTAGAAGATAATAGAGATTACCACCCAAGGGATGTTATCCGAGCCACCCCAATAGTCTGTCACCATCATGTACATTACCCTTCAGTCTTATGAGGGTTTTATAAGGGGTTATGTAACAATACCCTAGCAGTATGACTATGTACATTATTTTTTGTATAAATAATATGTGTTCATTTTATTATTGTGACTTTGTAAATAGTTTTTGAAGAAAAATAGTATTTTTAGTTAATATTCAAATAAGAAATCTATTTTGTTGAATTAATGGATCTTTGAATTAAATAATATTTTAATAAGATATTATTATAATTAAATTAATTTTATTAAATATGAATGATCATTATAATTTTTATAATGGTTTGAAGGATGTTTTTGTCCAAACCCATGAATTTTTTATAAATTTCGGTTTTTATATTAAAAGTAAAAATTCACATATTATAAAATTATTTAGATAAAATGAATATTATTTTTGGAATCACAATGTCGAAATTATCCAACTGTGAATTTTTCATAATTTTCTGAGACATTCGAATTTCAAGGTTCAAAATTAAATACTATTTAAATATATAATGTGTTCGATGACATCATAATGACCCAATAGTGATGTAATAAAATACTATAAACATTATTTTTGGACAATATATTTTTTAAAATTAAAATAATGAGATTTCAGATTTGATTGATTAATTTTACAAAGCTTTTGTGGACCCTCCAAGCCTTATAAAATATTTTGTCTTTTTAAATTATTTTCTTTGAGAGTGGGACTCACCTCAACATAAGAAACCCTATTATTTTAAAATGTTCTACCATTATCCTTATAAAATATGTTTTTCCACTCCACTATGGAAATAACATGGGCAAAAACCATGGGATGGTTTGTGGTATTGATTAGTTTAATGTGAGGTGTCCTAAACCTAAATAATAAATAATTCTCTCTCCTTTCCAATATAAACCTACCCAAGCTCCCACTTCATCTTCACTCAATGCCATTGGAGTTTGACCAAACCATACCTTCATCTCTCTATAATCCTCCCAAGTTTTCTCAAGCTACCAATAATCCTCTCTCAATCCTCTCCCAAGCCTTTTAGATCACACTTCCATGTAAGGGATTTCTTTTTTTTCATTTTGTCCAATTTTCATTAAGTTGTTATGCCCTTTTGTTTTCAATTACAAATGTTGTGGTAGGATTTCAAACCTCACCCATACATACCTATTTATTATTGGATAATGGGAGACCCCTTTCTCTCTCATTAATTCCTTTTATTACACCTATTACCATGCTAAAATTCCGTGTGAGATTTCTCTCTCCTTTTTTACATCGAAGTAATTATTTTGCATTATGAATCTAAATTCCATTACGTTTATTGAGACATGTATCTATATTACCCCCTTACTTCCCATTTCATGTACATATGTAAAGACGCCCTTTTCTCTCTCATCAACCATTTTCATGAATCCTTATGTCATGTCGTTATGCCGCCAAAATTGCACTGTCTTTTTCGAAGCCAATATCATTATGTAGTGAATACCATACCTATATCTCTATCAAGGGTATTCACCTTTATGCGCAAATACATATTGAATGGTACTTTCATGTATTTATTCCACATTAAATAATCATGGAATAACCTATGATGTTGATAAATTCCATGTTATATGATCCATGTGGCACACTTATACATGAAAAGAAATGTTTAAGAAGGGTGTGCCCAGATAGCACTCCAATGCATTGGGTAAAGTATAGTATCTTGATACGTCATGTGAAATGGGTGTTGAATAATGATAATTAAATTGAAATTAGGTTTTACTCGTGCTTCATGTGCAATGAGGGTTTACTCATGCTCTCTGTGCAATGAGCCTTGGCTCATACTAATTCCATGTTAAGTATTGTTTCCACATTTCCATGTTATGATTATCATGATTTAATCTGACTATATATTCATGTTTATCTTAGGCTCTATTGATATACCTATTTTATAACATGTATCTTATTCCTGATGTTATTCCACATTTATTCCCTTACAGGGCTTTATAAGTTCACCCTTTTCTTATGCATGTCCTCAGGTTATCCCATGAAATGCTAAGTACAAGGGAATGTAGTGGTCATGTAAAGGATGTTTTCAATAAATATGTTGTGTGATTTATGTTCTAAGCTATTATGTAATGTTACTAAGCCCCAATGACACTATACGTCTCGATCTTCTATGTTGTACCAAGTTATGAATTTATGTAATAAATCATGTTTAAGTGTGTAATAAAAATTAGGGTTGTTTTAGTAGGTATGAGAGGATATGTTTAGTTATTTTTGGGATTAGGATTAGAAAACCATAGTGAAGACTTAGAGACAATAATAAGTATAATAAAAACATCCCTAAGTATTGGTGAGTATAGCGTAAGAGGTTTATCAAGAAAATACATTAATGTATGGATACGAGCAGGTAGAGGCGGCTCTAGCACAGATGTATCCTAGGGGTAAAACCCGAATACACTGATTTGAGCTAGAATCAAATGGGAACTGGTGCATGGAAACGGGTCTTGCTATACTCTTGGTTATGACACTCCCAGAGGATATGATTTGGTAAATTCAGAAGCTTATTATGAACCCTCATTAAAGGAATTAAAAAAATTCTCCTAAGAATATATGTTAGAATGTAGATCAAGAATATCATATATTGAAGCCTATGGATTCATAAATTAAGGAAATAAAAGTTATTTATATGTCATCAAATTTTCCTTGGATTACCCTTTATGGGTCGCCCCTAACATTCATTTTATTCCAGCAAATGGACGATAATAGGAGGACTCAGGCTAACAACCAATGTGATGATCAATGTGATGACTGTGCTAATGAGATGCCCAATATGATGGGAGCGGGAATTGAAATCGTTGTCATGCTTCTCTCTCAGTTAACTCATGCTGTGAAGAGAAACATGGGTCAAGAGGAACGTTCACCCCCCCCCCCTCTGCAAGAAAGAAAAAGTCTCTATCGAGAGCTTCATGAGATAAATGCTTCCTACTTTTAATGGATCATCTGATCCATCAATTGCCGAACAATGGATCAACTCCATTGAAATGATCTTCTCCATCCTTCAATGTTCTAAATACGAGAAGGTTCTTCTAGATGCTTATCGTATGGAGGGTAAAGCTGATCAATGATAGATGTTGAAAAAAATACAAAGCCTGAGGTGGAGATCGAGGCATCAGAACTGAAGGATTTCCGAGATGTTTTTTGATAAATATTTTCTGTGCACCCTCTGGTTTAAGATGGAAAGGGAAATCCTTTACCTCTATAAAAAATTCGATAAATCTATCAGAGTATATAAGGAACACTTTACAAGGATTTCTTGATAAGCCTCTGGATTTTTCGTTACCCAAGAACGCAAGGTTGACTACTTCTTTGGGGGGCTGAAACCTAGCCTACAGAAAGCACTAGTGATCCATGACTTCTATAGTTATGAGAAAATTGTCCAATGTTACCTCAGGGATGAAATGGAGATCAAAGAATCTCAGGGGTATCATGGGGATAAGAAGTGTAAGTTGTACTTCAATTTTGGCGGTCAGATGGATAAATCCAATTGTGCAAAGAAGATCCAACACCCCACTTTCGAAAGGTATGGATGGAATCACCCCAGAAATTGCCTGAAGGGGATGACGATATGATTTAGGTGTGGAAGAGATGGGCACCTAGCTGTTAACTGACAAGAAGAAAAACTTGCGGCTACAACATAGGATAGGAACGCACTTTTAAACCACAATGTGTTGTTAATTTCTACAACTGCAAAGAACCAGGGCCTCATGAAAATCAATTACCTAAGCCAAGGGCTTTCGGAGGAAACCAACAACCTCCAAGGAAGAAAGGGAGAGTTTCTTCCATCACTACTACCAATGTGAACCCCTAAAATGAAGTAGTGATAGGTACTATAGTTATTCATTCAAGAACAGTGAACATATATTTGGATTCATGTTCTATGCTTTTTTTTATATACCAAAAGTTTGGTAGAACAATTCCAGCACCACCACAAATCATGGAAGTAAAGATGTCGGTGAATACAGAAAATGGGGCAATAATTTCATCCCATGAATATAACTCATCCCCTGTCATAATATGTGGATTTAATTTCACAGAAAAACTCGTCATACTCACTCTGGTGGAATTTAATGTAATTCTTGGCATGCATTGGCTTTCCTTATATAGAGCCAACATAAATTGTCATGAGAGGGAAATCACTCTCCATGTGGAGAATCATCCCACGATTCTATACAAGTACAAGGAGGAAGATGAATCTTCCGTAGCTCAATAATATCAAGTCTGGATATTACTGCCCTATGAGAACACATATCTGGCTCAGATGATTTAGTCTAAGGGGTCAACCATCTTTGAAGACATTCCTATTGTGAGGGAATTTTCTGAAGTATTTCCTAAGTAATTGCCTGGTCATCCTCCTATAAGAGATGTTGAATTTTCAATTGATATTATACCTAGGGAATTTCCAATATCAAAGACTCTATATAGAATGGCTATAGTGTAGCTTGAGGAGCGGAAGAAACAACTACAGGAGAATCTGGATAAAGGGTTTATACGCCCAAGTGCTTCACCATGGGGTGCACCTATCCTCCTTGTCATGAAGAAATATGGGTCAATTTTCCTTTTCATCGATTATTGTGAGCTTAACAAAATCATGATAAAGACCAAGTATCCTCTCCCACAAATCTATGACTTTTTCGATCAGTTTCATGGATCACAATACTTATCCAAGGTGGATTTTTGGTCGGGATGTTATCAAGTAAGGGTGAAGAAGGAAGATATCCCCAAGACTGGTTTTTGTACAAGATACAGGCACTATGAATTCATAGTAATGCCTTTTGGACCCACTTATACTCCAACAATCTTCATGGACTTGATGAATAGAGTCTTTAGGGATTACCACAAAAAATTATTGTAGAATTTATAGATGATATTCTCATATATTATAAAACCAAGGAGGATCATGGGGAGCATCTAAGAAATGTACTAGAGACCTTGCGGAAAGATAATATCTATGGAAAGTACAACAAGTGTGTCATCTGTTTGAAGGAGGTCACTTTATTGGGCCACATCATCAAAAGCAATGGGATATTTGTGGACCCCTCCAAAACAGATGCAACTGAGGGATAGTTGAGGCCAACATCAGTAACAGATATCCATAGATTCTTGGGTTTAACTGGATATTATCAACAATTTGTGAGAAATTTCTCACAATTTTCCAACCCTCTTACAAAGCTAACATGGAAGGGAGTAACATTTTCTTGGATTGATGAATGCAAAGAAAGATTTAAGGAGTGAAAAAAGGAGGCTTATCACTGCGCTTGTGCCCACTTTACCCACAAGTGGATAAAGTTTTGTGGTATTCAATGATGGTTCGAAGAAGGGGTTGGGCTATGTGTTGATGCAAAATTACAAAGTCATTTCCTATGCTTCAAGGTAATTGTAAGTTCATTAGTAGAATTATCCAACAGATGATTTGGAGTTGGCTCTGGTGATCTTCACATTAAAAATATTGCGGCATTATCTCTTTGGGGATAAGTGTGAAATATATATGGACCAAAAAAGCCTCAAGTATATATTCAAATAGAAATAGTTGAACATGACCAAATGAAGATGGTTATAATTGATCAAAGACTATGATTTATCAATCAATTACCACCCTGGGAAACCGAACAAGGTGGTGGATGCTCTATGTAAAAAGGACCTGATGATTTTATTATTGATGAGAATTAAAAAGGATCTAATCTTATTTTATTTGATGAAGATGAACATGGGAATCATAAAGAAGGTAACATCATCAATCCTCTCATAAATGATTTCTCAAGTGTCTCTTTTGGAAAAGTTAAAGGATGATCAAAAGGACGATGTGGGAATTCAGAAGAAAGTGGAAGCTTTTCGATGAGGAAAATCCTCATAGTTCAATGTTAATGATAAATGAATTGTGAGATTTGGGATAAAACTATGTGTTTCATCAAGTTAAGAGCTGAAGAATGATCTTTTGGATGATTCACATAGTTCAAATCTCTCTATTCACAAAGGAAACACAAATATGTATCGAGATCTCTGAGAGAATTATTGATGGGATAATATGAAGAAAAATATCACTGAATTTACATAAATGTGCCTGGTGTGACAACATGTGAAGGCTGAGAGACATAAGTCTAAGGGGATGATGCAATAATTTCCCATACCGGTATGGAAATGGGAGAACATCACCATGGACTTTTTCACCAGACATCCAAAGACATCCAAAGGCAACAACGCAAAATGGGTTGTTGTGGATCGTCTTACAAAGTCTACACACTTCATTGAAATTCAAGAGGATTTCTCATTAGATCAACTGGCACAGATATATATTAGGGAAGTGGTAAGGTTTCATGGAGTAGCACTATCTAATGTATCCGATCAAGATCCATGATTCACCTCTATGTTTTGGAAGAGTCTTCAACATGCTCTAGATAATGAACTGAACTTCAGTACGAACTATCATCCTCAAACTGATGATCAATCTGAACAAACTATTCAGACACTGGAGGATATGTTAAGATCGTGTTCTATGGACTTCAAAGGAGGGTGGGACCAACATCTTCCACTGGTTGAATTCTCCTACAATAACAATTTCACTCGAGCATCTGAATGGCACCTTATGAAGCCATATAAGGGAAGTGGTGTAGAACATTGGAAATTTGGGATGATGTTAGTGAACGTAAGATGCTAGGACCATAAATGGTTGAATAAATGGTGGAGAAGGTGAAACCCGTTCAGCAGCATATCAAGCCAGCCCAGAGTCAACATAAGTGTTATGCAAATAACTGTCGATGAGACCTTGAGTTTAAATTTGGAGACATGATATTTTTATGCATATCTCCATGAAAGAAGTTCATGAGGTTTGTAAATAAAGGGATCTTAAGTCCTAGGTACATCGGCCCCTTTGAGATTCTTGATCTTGTCGGGGCTATGGACTATCAACTAGAACTTCCACTTATCATAGAAAAAGTACATGATGTCATTCATGTATCCCTCTTAAGGACGTACATACCAAACCCTTCACATGTACTCTCTTCAGAGGTAGTACAGTAAGAGGTTGATCTTTTTTATGAGGAGCAACTAGTGAAGATCCTAGATCATAGAGAAAAAGTCCTACGAAATAAGACAATTCCACTCTTCAAGGTGTTGTGGCGAAACCAATAGTTTGAAGAAGAGACGTGGGAATCGGAGGAAGTGATGAAGCTGAGTAACGCATATTTGTTTAAGTGTGGGAAAAAAATTTTGAGAGTGAAATTTATTATGGGGGGAAGATTGTAATGACCCAAACATTCATTAATGGAAATTCCTCTTGATCTAATTAAATATTTATTATGGTTATATAAAATATGAACTTCATTGGTATTATGTTTTTGGATTTTAAAATACCACTATGAATTGTGACTGTTTCTAATATAGTCGTTGAACAGTGATCACATGATAAGTATAAATATAGGGCTTTAACAATTCCAATTTACTCAGACAAATGAAGTGATGGGCTAATCCAGTAGACTAGCCCCACATGAAGGCCATTTGTCAGAGCTCATAAAAGAGGTGGAATCATTGGCATTCTCTCTTGACCAAGCCGAAGATGAGCGTGAACATGTCAAGCTTGAGTGGAACTGACTACGGGAGAAGTGGAAGTTAATAGAGATTACCACCCGAGTGAAGTTATCTGAGCCACCCCAAGAGTCTTTCACCATCACGCACCTTACCCTTCAATCATTTGCAGGTGTTATAAGGGGTTATGTAATGAGACCCTATAACTTTGACTATGTACATTATTTTTGTATAATGAATGTGCATTCATTTTATTATTGTTACTTTGTAAATAGTTTTAAAGCACAAATAGCATTTTTAGTTAATATTCAACAAAGAAATATATTTTTATGAATTAATGGATTTTTTAATTAAATAATATTTTAATAAAGTATTATTATAATTAAATTACTTTTTATTAAATAAAAATGATAATTGTAATTTTTATTAAAGTTTGAAATATGTTTTTGTCAAAATCCATGAATTTTTTATAAATGTCAGTTTTTTTAATTAAAAAATTAAATATTTATAATATTTTTTAGATAAAATGAATATTATTTTTGGAATCAGGATGTCAAAATTATCCAATGGTGAATTTTTCATAATTTTCTGAGACAATTTAATTTTTGGGTAAAAAATGCCGTTAAAATATATAATGGGTTTTTTGACATCATAATGACCTAGTAGTGATGTAATAAAATGATATAAATATTATGTTTGGATGATATATGTTTTATAATTAAAATAATGTGATTTTATATTTGTTTTAATTATTTTACAAAGCTTTTGTGGACACTCCAAGACTTATATAACATTTAATCTTTTTAAATTATTTTCCATGAGAGTGTGACTCACCTCCACATAAGCAACCCTATTATTTTATGATGTTATTCCATTGTCCTTATAAAATATTTTTTTCTACTCCCCTTTTTCAAAAATGATGGACAAAAACCATGGGAATGTTTTTGGTATTGATTAGTTTAATGTGAGGTGTCCCAAACCTAAATAATAATGAATTCTCTATCATTTCCTATATAAACCCACCCAAGATCACACTTCCTCTTCACTCAAAGCCTTTGTAGTTCGACCAACCCCTGCACCCATCTCTCTAGAATCTTCCCAAGGTGCCCCAAGCTCCTAAGAAGCATCTCTCAAGCCTCTCCCAAGCCTTTGGGATCACACATCCAAGTAAGGGATTTCTTCCTTCCTCATGTTGCCCAATTTTATTAAAGTTGGTATGCCCTTTTGTTTTCAATTAAAAATATTGGGGTTTGATTTCACACCTTCCCTATAATTCCCTATTTTTTGGATAATGAGAGACCCCCTTTTATCTCAATAATTTCTCCCATGTACACCCATTACCTTGCTGAAATTCCGTGAAGGATTTCTCTCTCTTCTTTTACATCCAAGTAAATCTTTTGTATCATGCATATAAATTCCATAACATTTTTTGGGACATGTGTCTATATGACCCCATTACTGTCCATTTCATTTACATATGATGAGACACCCCTTTCTCTCTCATCAACCGTTTTCTTGAATCCTTACGTCATGTCATTATGCTGTCAAAATTGCATAGCATTTTTCAAGCCAAGATCATTGTGTAGCGAATACCATACCCTTATCTCTATCATGGGTATTCAACTTTATGAACATATACATATTGAATGGTAATTTCATGTATTTATACCACATTACTTAATTGTGTAATAACTTATGATGTTGATTGATTCAATGTTATATTATCCATTTGGCACACTTATGCATGAAATGAATTGTTTAAGGAGGGTGTGACCTGATAGTGCTCCAATGCATTTGGTAAAGTATAGTATCATGATACGTCACGTGCAATGGGTGTTGAATCATTCTAATTCAAGTGAAACGAGGTTTTACTTGTGCTTCATGTGTAATGGGGGTCTACTCATGCTCCTTATGAAATGAGCCTTGGATTAAGCTAATTCCATGTTAAGTGTTGTTTCCACATTTCCATGTTATGATTATCATGCTTTACCATGCCTTTATGTTCATTTTTCTCTTGGGATCCATTGATATTCCTACTATATAACATGTATTTTATTCCTCATATTATTCCATGTTTATTCAATTACTAGTCTTTATAGCTCACCATTGTTTTATGCATGTCCTCAGGTTATCCCATGAAATGCATGTAAAGGAAGATTTCAATAAATATGTTGTTTGTTTTATGTTCTAAGATATTATGTAATCTTCATAAGCCCAAAAGACACTAGACCACTTGATCTTATATATCGTATCAAGTGAAGATTTTATGTAATAAATCAGGTTTATGTGTGTAATAAAAAGTAGGGTTGTTATAGCACAAGCCTAGAGGGCCATACGGGAAAGGGGAGTGTGAAGAATTCAGAATTGGAAAGAGGATCTTTGTGATGACGATGAGCTTCTGGAAGAGGATGGTACTCGTGAAGGGAAAAGAATAGCCAAAATAGAGGGGCTTCGCAAAGTCATGGGGCTTCACGAAGAGGAGGGTCTTCATGAAAGGACAAGGCATCACAAAGAGAAACCATTAAGGGAGAAGGGCTTTTACTTAGAAAATACCTCTTTATTTAGAGAGTGTTACGTGAAGTCTCAATGATTCGCGAAACCTCGAGCACCCCGAAGGGTCACCTTCCTCTGGAATGGGAAGAGGCCTTTGTGAAGGGAATCTATGCCATCACCGGATGCTGAAGAACTTGAAAAGGGGTATGGGTCATAGGGGCCAAGTACCTTTGGTGATATATTTGAGGGTTTCATGAAGGTCTATGTGAAACTAGTTCTTTAGACTTTGGAAGGGCAGAGTCACAATGGTTTCAAAGAGGGGTGATCCTTATATTTATAGGCAACCACTATCACTGGGGTCATAGAACCCACTGTAGAGAAGGGTGATGCCTCCAAGAAGACTCACTTTGTCGGCCTACGCTGGTCTCATGGAGGGTGCAGGACACCGTAGAGGGGCTTGGTGACTCTGTCATCGTGGAGAGAGTTGTGGAGTGAAATGATACCATAGAGGGGCTTCAGTCAGCATCATACTCATGCCTATCCAAGACACTATAGAGCCCGTAAAGGAGGCTTCAACGCGGATCTATGCCCGCCACGTAGAGCATTTTGCGATGGCCCATTTTGAGATTGCATGGAGGGGTGTTCGATCCTTTCGATAACTAGATTTACACGTTTGCATCGTTGAGTTTGGGGAATGAGTGGGACACATTTTTCAGCACCAAAAATCTTGGTGTAATAACCTCGAATAGTTTACTGGGGATGGTTGGTTCCTAAAAATAGATTAGTGAACACAACCCAATGAAATACACCATGTATATATACATATTTTTAGCATAATATAAGAAAAGTTGTGGTAAAGGAAATATCATGGGGGTTTTATATAAAAAAATCCATGTACGGATACTATAAGTTGATGTGGTTTTTGTATAGATACATCTTGGTGTAGTAACCTAGAAAAGTGACTGTTGAGTATATTTCATCCATAATTCTAGTTTTTAAGGAATGGGACATTAATATACACCTGGTATGACACTCCCATCAGATATTTTTAGGTTAATTAACATTTTTTTATAACCATTATTAATTGTTTGAAAATATTTTGATAATTTAATGAAATTATAAATGAACCCATGTTTATTAACATATGATTAAAAATACATAAATTTCCAATTTAACATATGATTTACAGCAGATGTTAATTATATATTCTTATTTAATATTAATGCTTATATGGGATAATTCAGTATATTCCATATTTTAGAAATGTCTATTGCATGAAAGAGTTAAATCAGTAATCATTTCCATGGAAGATATTTCCTTGTTGATAAATCCAATACAACTTGAGTTATATCCATGTAGATATTGCATATAATGTGATATATAACCCATGTTATGACTAATAATAAAGAACATATGAAGAAACATGATGTTTCCCGACATGGTACTCCTACGTTGAAAAATTTAATATGGTATAAGACTATATATTTTAGTGGAACAAATAATCATGTAGTAAATGAGTAATGGATTAAGTCCCTATAAAAGATACTTTAAACAGTAAGATGCGATGAAAGGAAAATAGTTTTCTAGTAGAACGTTATCTTAAGTGAGATTTTTATAAATAGAAAATGTAATGAGCATTGATTTTAACACATATATATTACCTATTTTTGTATTAATATTCAATAAATTTCATAGAAACACACCCAAGGACCATAAAGTACTAGTTTCTTTTAAGACAATATAAACAATTATCTTATTTAATGTAAGTATCTTCAATATATCCCACATAGATCATCCAATATTGTATTATTCTTAAACATAAACAACTTTTAACCATTCATCATAACCATAGGAAAGGATACATAAGAAATGGATAGCTCATATTCTCAATAAGGGTAAAAAATGAATATATCAATGATCACATAAGCATAACACAAGAATATGTGTTCACGAACATGAGCTTATCCATTGAAAACCATACCCTGCATATCAATGATCATAATCACAACACATTTCACAAATCATTGTATTTAATAAGACATGATTCATAATGGAATACAATTCCATACATTATGAGGTAATAACATTGGAATAAGACATTGATTTGTAGTATACACATAACATAATCCTATATTATTGTTAAAATGATAAAATAGAAATAGGTTCAGTCGTTAAGTGAAGGACATGAAATCAGGACCTCTCATTAAAATATTGAAATGAAATCAGGTACAAAAATAACCTTATGGGAATGATATCAGGTCCACACTTATCCTAATATACATGAAAATAAGTCCATGCATAACCTTTTGTTTATGAAAACTATGTAAATTCATAAAATTGAGATCATGAAATTAGGTTCACACATAACATGATTACTCATGAGTTATCCATATGTACCCAAGGAATTGTAGATAAATATAGTTCCTAACTAACACATAATCCATAAAACGTTTTGTGACATGATCATAAAACATTCATCATGTCCTAACTCATGAGAATAAAATTTATTTCATAAGCCTTTCGTCATAATATAACATATGTAAGCAAGAAAGCTTCATACAAATTTCATTAGAGTATAAACCATTTACTGAAGTAAGTTCCATGAAAATAATTTCATATAAAAGATAGAAAATCTAGATAAATGATAATTATGGTATCATAGTATCATATCCCTAGTAAATCTTATCTAACATCAATGGATGACATCTTAGATTGAAATGTTTCTTGAAATATTTCATGCAACATTTGATGAGTAAAATATCCATTCAATTTTGATATAAGGTAATTAAAATCTAATAATTTCATGACAATTGAAGTAAAAAATTATTTGAAAATAAATTTTTAAACATTGAAAATAGTCATTAAACAATTGAGTTGTCATGAAGGAGTAAAATAATATTCATTTCTTACATGTAAAAAAATATTTCTATCCCATTTTTTAGTAAAAATATAAAATTAACTCATTTGGAAAATGAGAATATTCAATTTTAAAAATTTATAATACCTCAAACATGAGTATAAATAACCTTATTTTTTTAAAATATTAAAAACATTATTTAAATCATATATAGAAAAGATGTAAATGGAAGAAAAATGTTTTTCGACCGTGAGAGAAATATGATAAATTTCCCTTCAAACAATGTTTTTGTATCATTAGTTCATAAATGACAGAAATTATAATGAACAAATTTATACCCAAAAAATAATCATAGTGGAAAAAATTTTATTATTTTATTGTGATTTTGATCATATTATTTCATCATTGAATGAATAATACTAAACAATCTTGAAAAATGTTGATATTGAAAAATAAAACTCATACAAATTTCGAAACATTTGATTCATAATTCCAATGATATAAGAATCCATAATTGGTATATAAATCATAATTAAATTATTAATAATTATCATAAATTACATTCATTGGAATTATATAAAATCCATTTTTGAAAAAGGATGATAATAATGATGGTGTGTAAAAGGAATATGAGATAGATGAAAATATAATACCTTCAATCTAAAAATCATTCATATATGTTCAATCCTATTATATAATAAATATAGGTTTATTATAAATATATTATCAATCCATTATTTTAAATATCATACCATATATTATTTATATATGTGTAACATCCTGAGATTTGTTAAAGGAATCACTATGTTGGATAGCGTACACTATACACTACACTGAGCTTACATGATCAACAAAATATTATTATTATATGATACTTATAACCAAAATGTTAAATTATTGGAAATGAATAGTATTAGTTTAATTATGAAAAATAAAATGGGCTTATTCTTTAATAATGTATTAATTAATTCTTACAAAAATAAAGTCTTAATTTGAGTAAAGTTTTTTATTCTTCAAATACACCTTCTTCAATAAATATCTTTATTTCTTTAGTGATTGAAAAATATAATTATTTTCTGTAAAATGTATAATTTTTTTACTAAATTAAATGTAATTTTTTATATCATAATATAAAAATTATCCCATTGTGAAATTTTGGGAATTTTCTAATGATCTTGATTATTTAATAAATTGTGAAAATATTTTTTATTATTGAAATTTTATTATGTCCTCATGTAATTAAAAATTAATAATTTTTTATTATTTTTAAAATTTAAATTGTTTCTTTTGATTTTAAATAATGATAATTTTTATTTTTAAATGTATTTTATACTTTAATTTTTTTAAAAAACATTTTATGTTTAAAAATTTTATTTTTCTGAAAAACTACATTTCATATTTTTTTATGATAATATTTCAAAATAAAATTTTCAAATTCTATGTTTCAAATTTTGAAAAAATAATTAAATATTAATAATCATGAGGAAAAAATTTAGTAAATCATTTAAATATATTTTTGAATAATATGAATAGTATCCAAAGTAATTTTTGTTACCCTTGTAAAGTATAAATCAGGTAGTTATGGGTAAAACTAAAATGATAAAGACAAAAAAATATACCTAAAACTTTCCAATATTTTTTGATTAATAATATTCATGATTATTCTTTAATGTTTATGTTATATGGATATTTATGGCCACTAGGATTATATTAATAACTTATAATATTTTCTTTATTGATAAGTAAAAAAGCCACACTCTATCTTTTAAAAAGTATAGTATTTTTCATATAGTATTATCAAGAATACATTTTAGAAAATAAATATGTTTTAAAAATATAATGAAATTTTATTTAACATGGGAAATTATTTTTAATTTTTTTTGATGAAATAATAACCCTAAAATTTTTCATACCACTGATGGAGTACTTCTGTGATTAACAGAGAAATAAAATAAATGATAATAAAAATATTAAAAAATATATATAATGATATAATTAAGGTAATACATGAATTTTGAGATTAAATTAAAATTTTATGGATTTTTTGAATTTTTTGTTGACATTATCTTGTTGTGTTGATATTTTTTAATGTCAAATTATTTATTATACTCAAAATTGACATTAATGGTATTTTAAAATAAATAATATTTTGTTAAACGATATAAAATTACCATAAATTCTAATTTAGGCCACGTTATTGGGATTATATTTATCATATCAACCATGATCCATTTATGGGTTTTTTCTATTTTATAGAAACAACATGGACCCTCAAAGTGTAAAAATTATTGTAGTCAATGTAAGAATTAATGGGGTTAAATAAGGGTTGAAACTAAATAATAATGGTGATATAGTGACCTAAACATACATAAAAATTATTTTATAATATTATATCTATACATATTCATATTTTTATTAAAATAAATCACTTTGGGGACATTATGAACTAAAAAATATTTTATATTATTTTAATATTTTGAGATTATCAAGATTGCACCTCCCCATTCCTATAAAAGGGAACCTCTTCGTCTGTTTTTAAAACACTTATAGCAAAATTTTAGTGCGAAAATATATTTCTATGAAAATTCATATAATTCCACTTATAATATTATAGGTATTTAATTGGAATAACACCTACATTAGTGGTCTTAAGATGTTATAAAAATTAGATAGTCCAATGATGTGGAAGTGTTTTCAATAATGTGTTTCTACTTTATTTCTTCTAAAACCTCCATAAAAATATATGAAACCATAATAAAATATTATCTATAGTATCCTAAATATAATTGGATATTATTATGTTTGTTTCATGACCAAAATACATCTCCACATCCATAAAATGGAAATATAATTTATCATTAGTGTATACGGTTGACTACCCCATGCGAACTAATATAATTACTTTTCCATAACCATCACTCGTGAATTGTTATATTGATGGAAATAATAATAATATGTTATATTAATGATATATTTATAATTTTTAAAATATGATATACCATTTATATTATTACGTTTCCAAGCACATAATTTTTATAACATCGTTTATAAGTATGTGTGGACTACCACCTCCACAAAATGATATGATTCAATTTTCGTCACCACATCATAAGAATGACATATATAATTATATTTTAAATTAGTATTATGATATATAAAATATTTTAATAATATTTTAATGATATAAATATAATTTCCTTATTTATATAGTGATATTCGGAAAATGGGAATGTTTCTCATGCTTACATGCGACCAATCATCTCTGTGGTTATAACGTAGTTCATTTTTCTTAAAAAAAATTAATGTTAAATTTTAAAAGATTAATTTAGTTTTAAATGTAAAAATTATGTCATGAATATTATTCTGGAGATGATGGATTGATTAACTCTTTGATCATAGTCGACATACTAAATCCATTCTGGACTTAGGTACCAAATATCATCAATAGATCCACCGTGAGAACAAATAAGTAAACATAGAAAAAGTTATATAAAAGGAATAATGAACTTGAAAAAAGTTCTCAAAATAGTATAAATTGACCTAAATTTGTTATTTAGGAACATAAAGAACATACTTGATAATTTTAACTCTAGGTTCATAACTCTTTAAAAAATTAAACATTGTTTTAAATGATTTAAAGATTTATTTTCTAAATCATTCTATTTCATGTCCATTTTAAAAAAAATCATATATTTATTTATATAGACTTGAAGGTTGTAAAAAGTTAATTTTAAAATTTGTCTCATTTTTTTTCAAAATGATATCTTTTTTATGTTTTATGTAAGGGGCATTGTTTTAAAAATCCACTATTAATGTTTCCTTTTACAAATGTCAAAATTAATTTTTTAACCTATATGGAATGAGAATATATTCCATATTTAATGACTCCATAATTATTTGAACATTCCACTAAACAATTACAGGGATATTTTCAATGAAATTGTTTTTATTTATATATACATATCTTTTTTATAAATAATTGATTAAAAAAGGGTTTTTTCCCTAATAATATTTTTTGACCAAAAAATTCATGTTTTTTGATTATGATGTGGTTCTTGGACATTGTTTTTTTATGATATGTGGTTACATTATAAAATAATGAAAAATTATATGTGATAAACAAAGGATGGTTGGTTATGTTATAATCCAATGATAGGTGATTCGTTAAAAAATTAAGGATCAGTGGTTATGTAATAAAAACCAATGCATTAGGTACTCTAGTGTTAGAGGTTGACCATATTGGTTACTCTATTTGTAAGAGTGATATGGAAAATGATGTCCCAAGATACATATATATCTTTATTATATGTGTTAATATTTATGAAAATTATTTCAATTTTAGGTTTTTTATAATGAAATTATTGAGAAAGATAATTCACTCTTTGTGATAAAAGGTTTTTTTTATAAAATGATTTTTAGAGTTTTCACTAGAATAATGGTTTCCTTTCTTTTATGCACCTGTTGATGCTCATTTCTGTCACAAAGTCCAATGAATGGAAAAGGGGAATACCTTAAGCTTAATGAGGGTCAACCTTTGAAGAATATCAAAAATTGAGAAGGGGATAAACCAGTAGCTCATTTAGAGGGTGTCGCGAAAGTATCTTGCGCGCCGCACAAGTCACTTGTGAACCCTATTCGTTTTTCGGCCAAGGTGCCCAGTGGCCTATAAAAAGCCCCTATGGGCCCCCCATTTTGAGGATGAATTTTCAAAAACTCATATTCAAGCTCTGGTCGCCTTAGTCTTTGTCTGAAGTCTTCCGAAACACTTCTAAGGTAATTCTTTACCTAGAATGGAATCTCTAAAGAGGAAAAATAAGTTATAAGTGTTAGAACTCATCAATACTTGCGTGCATAAGTGTCCATCCCTTAAGGAAAATGGAAACACTTTTGTAACTCCTTTCCCTGTCAAGGGAGCTTGTGCACCAACCTATTGGAAGCCTCTACAGATGACACTAAGGGATTGAGTTCAAAGTATACCAAGTACTACCGTATGGATTCTCCATCACCCATTGTGACTCATGTCGCAAATGTCTACTTGCACAACCAGGACTTTCACGCCAGAACAATACTTGCATGCCTCCTTCCTAATCACCTCCTTTCCTTAAATTCCCCTCTCCTCTTCAAGACATGACCTTCAAAACCTTTTTCAAATCCATTTATGGAATGGTTCCTTTGTTGGCTTCCTTATCTGAGAGGAATTCATTAGGCCTACTTCCCATGAGTATGTTCTAATCAGAATTTCCTTTAAATTTGGGCCACCTTCTCAAGTGTAAGTCCAAATAATAATTTCCTTTAACTTTGGGCCTCCTCCACAGAATTAAGCTCCATGTTATAAGTCCCCTTTAATTGGGAATCATTCTCAAGAGTAAGCCCCAACCTTATTTTCTTTTGATTTCGGCTTCCTTATCAAGAATAAAACCCAATCATAAGTCCCTCTTAATCTGGGATTCCTTTTCAGGAGTTATTCCCAAGTTAAAATTCCAAATCTCCATAAAGCATAAATATCTTTTTGGGACCTGCTCCTAGGATTCTTTCCTGAACTAAGTCCTGATATGCATTTACTTGGTCCATCATACATACGCAATCCCTACATTATTTATCATGACTGCATATTTCATGGCACCATTGTCAAATTGACTGATACTTCTTGTTTCTCACACTGAGCATGACTCACGTGGGGTTAGAGTGTAAAAGAAATAATGACATCTATTTTTGGGCCATTAAACATGCATAAACCCCATTTTTCGTTACCCCAACTACATGGACTTTGATCTCTACCTTAAAAGTAGAGTATGTATGAAGCCTTTATAAGGTTCAAGCCCATCTTTCATTAATTAGTTTCTATCCCATATGACGTTAAACTATATCCTTCCTATCAAACTACGTGGGTTCTGATTCCTTTATCTTTAACAAGGATACGTAAGTAGCCCATCTGCGGGTACGATACCAACTCTGAAATAATCCCTATATTTATGAATGACAATAAAATTCAAGTTCCCCACTGAGTGGCTTTAAAACTAGTATGGTCATCATAATGACCAAGATATTTCTATATAATGTATTAAAGGATACCATGGAATAAGAATCTCCAATACATACGAATGATTCTCTATCAATTAAGAACCTAAAATACATATAAAAGATTATCTAAATCCCATACATATCAATCATTGATTGCCAAATCAAAAGTAAAACTCATTTTCATACTTGGTGAATTAATAAGGATTTGTGAGCATAACTTAAATCTATAAGAGAGTCCCAGAGTGTGTAATAATTCCCCTAAAAAAAGTTGTGATGAGCTAGACCTCCCATCCTCTCGACCAATGAAAATTCTTAAGCCTCATCGGTTCACAACTAATGAGCACCTACCTTTGGAAAGTAGGTCCAAATGGATATAGAATAATTGGATGTTTCTGGTTCTATGAATAATCCCGTTAGAAACTGATTGGAATTTTTAAACCTTTAACAAACAAATTCATCACTAATTCTAGAATAAACAAAAATGTTGAACCCGACGTGAACCCTTAACCAAGTTTAAATGATGTTTTACTTATTTGTCAGGCCCATATTAAATTCAATATAAGGTCCAACAAAGCAATAAAACACCAATGTTTTCATCCAAAATATATAGTATAGCCAAGATTATCTTGATTATTTCTGTTATATCAAACAAGAACTATTTTTCAAGATCTCTCTGCAATACAGAAATTGCTTCTTTAATGTTCATACCTATGAATGCCTCTGCTGCTACTCCAGCGGGATCTTCATCCTCTTTGAGAATGATATCACCCACTCAGTGTCTTTATCACTGGGTCTCAAATGCATTGGTGAGGGAATACCGGCAACATGGTACCATCCTGACTCTGGAGGCCACTCAACAAGCCCTCCAAGTTAACAACTTACCCTGGTTGTCTGGACAGCGACGACCAGTGGTCGAGAAGCAGGTGGTGCCAACACCCATTTCCAACCATTTCGGGTTATCCCCAAAATGCAACAACGAGTCCATTCCATATTATAGGGAGGTGAATGAATAGGTCACTCAAGTCCTCGGTTCAAGAAGGCAGGAGTCCTTCCTGATGACTCCCACCAACAATCGCCACCAAACTTGTGTGGTAGTGCACTCTCAACATGATGAGTGTATCACCTCTAGGTGTTCAGCTCAGGTTCCTCAAACCCGAGCACACAAGACGAACCACCAGAGGAAAAATTCAGTCAACAGGGAGAATGTTCTTACCTCTGCCCTCTCCGGAGATGTCCATCAATCTAACTTGATGGCGAACAACGAGCGGGCATATACACTCGTCTGTCTGGATTTCAATGCTCAGAAGACTCATCTGGTAGTAACAAACAAATCCTGCCAAGAAATTCTGGTGGAGTACTATAGGCAGGAACAAACACCTGTTTATAATTCATCAGCCAGTCAGCAGGCTCGTCTGACTGCATCCAATGAAGCTCGCCAATCTATTATGGTGGCAACTGGTAAGCAAAAACATAAACCTATTTACAATCACCAATTAGGTCTGCAGTCTCGTCTGCCAGTATTGAAGGAAATCCATCAACCATAATTGATGGAGAATACACAACAGGCACATACACCTGCCAATGTTCATTAGGCCTTCCAATAGTCTTGTTTGTTAGCGCCTGTAAAAGTCATACAGAATGCTCCGATGACAAATCTGGAGAAGACTCAACTCTCTACCCCTATGCATAAGTACTTTCAATATCCGTTGATAGGAAAAGGAGGACATGAGTAGGAACATACACCTACTCCAGGCATGGAATGGACATATATTCCTATTTTCATCAACTAAAGTCACCAAGAACATTCTGACAATGGTGAAAGAGCAGAAGCAAATCCCTGCCCATATTCTAGATACTTGTCAGAATATTATAACAACTTCAGTGACATCACAGGGAAAGAAACCTAAATCTATCCATATTAGTGTAGTGACTCATCAATATGTCACTCTATAGAAGATACGAACCTCTGTTCTAGTCCAAGAGGGTCGTGGGTCGTACTCCCCCTTATCATACAGACAATCAAGTCAGGCACATACACCCGATTTAAATGGAGATAATCATCCTAAACTGAAAATTTCCCCCAAGCAGGAACATACACCTGACCATTATAACCACTTTCGTCAACAAGTGGTTTCCAATGTGAGTAAGAAGGTGTCCAAGAAAAAGACCCATCCAACATAGTTGAAAAATCAAGATCCAATCTACAATAAGGCATTTCTCAATGCTGGAGTTCTTGAAGCCCTCAGACAATTGTCTATTGCAAATCAAGATTCTACTCTCTCTTTTCCAGACTCGAGAAGTAATGAAAATTCTGAAGGTCTTCATCAGTCACTTCCTCATGAAGGTTTGCTTCATGACAAATTGGTAAATCTCGAAGTATCATCTTCATATGAAAGCCACAATAACCCTCGGCATGGCCAGAAGACCAAAGAGAAAGAGGTTTCATTTTTTGTTGTAACCCACCATCGTGGTCTGCCCCATGATGATGAATTTAGCTACGAAAGTCCTCTTTGTAGTAGTAATTGTCATTTCCTATAAAATTCTTCTATGGATAATGCAGTAACGAGGAAGCCCTCTTATCTTGAGGAACTTGAAAATGAAAAGCTAGTCATGTCTGATGCCTTTCCTCTAGCAGGTGAAATACATTCTCAATCAGAAGAAATCCTGGGGTGTAGGTCATTCCCTAAACCTCCCCTGGGACATTCATCTTCTAATTTGACAAATGAATTCTCTACCAATCTTGTTGAATCTGATGAAGCAACAAAGAAGCACGTGCTTTGGTCCAATCAAGTAGAAGAATCTTCATCGAATGACAAAGAGAAAGTGATGAATATGAGAAAACAACTGGTGAAAGGTGAAATACTAGTCATGTTTTGGCCTTGTGCTGACTCTCAGTATGATATTCTAGAAAAGTTGATAGAAGATTATATTCACGATATTCATCTCAACATTTGGAAAACTCTTTTTCACTTAAAAGAGAAAATATTATTTTATGATAAATATCAAAATCATGTCAAGATAATAGAATGGTTGTAACACCAAATTGACTTGGCATCTCTCTCTGTTTCCTGACATCCCACGGTTGAAAAGCAGCAGAGTGCCCTTCAACGTTCATGACTTGGCACGTTGAAAATGTTCCACCAGTTAATTACCAATGCCCCATCTGGTATTCATATTTGGAGATGGGGTGTTCATGGAGCATTGCATTTCACTGTTCTCTCAAGTCAACAAAGCCCGCCAAAAGTGGTTTCATGCAATCTTATTGCCCATGGATGGCCAAATCTAACTGGATTTGTGAGTAATCAAAGGCTTTCTCAAGAACATGCCTCAAATTGTTCTTCCCAAAGTGAGGCAAATAAAGAACAAGTTGTCTAATTATTCTTACATCATGCAAATGAGAATATCGAACAGGATTCTAATTTAGAGCATTCACATCATCAGGTGACAATGGTGTCAAAAATAATCCAGCGGTCATCTGAGCCCGGTGATTTGATTGGATGTAGGTTAATGCATACGGCCAATTTCCGGACTAAAATCTGCAAAATCGGGAGGGATTTTAAGAAAGTTTCAGATGTAGTAGCTCAAGAACCACCTCATCTTTTTAGACTAGGGACTATTTTAACTCAACCCTCAGGATCAATAGAGAGTATTCGAGGAGTTGAGCAGAAAAAACAGGAACGGCCCCAGTCCACTGGACTGGGGACTTTTTCAAATTCTCAATCTCTTCCTCAGTGAACGTCAGTCTTCTCTCGATTAGGGAAGAAGACACAAGAGGAACGCAGAGCCGAATTATCAAGAAATTCCCTCGAAATTACTGTTCATCAAGAAGTTCACGAGGGATCAACCAAACAAAAGGCAATGTCTCATAATGGACATGGAGGCAGACAATATCGTAGAAGCACTGCCATAAGGGCTACAATGCATTGTGCATTGATAAATTTTATCAATGTCGTTGTCACTAATCCCCCAGAACATGAGGCTCTCTTAGAGGGATTCGATGAAGAAGTTCCTAGTCAAGAGACTATGCACATAGAAACAGATGAAGGAGGTGTGTGTACCAGAAGATAGAGGGTTACCCAAGGGCAAGACATTTCTTTGGGTAATGCCCTTCCGTACTCCAGAAAGGTACATACCAAGGAAAAGGGTAAAAGTCAGGTAACATTCCACCCTTCCTCTGGAGAAGTCCAATCACTCATTTGATTAATGGTTCACCCAGCGAGAAGAATAAATGAAGGAATTAAGGAGGTTAAATGCTGAACTACTTCAAGGTAGTCTTCCTCCTAAGCATGTTGGAGTTAATCAATCAAGAGAATTTGTTGCAGTTGTTGTGATGGATCAATAATATCCCCGTTTACAAGTACACCCTCACAGGTCCAATCTTACGGGTCATACGCAACAAAAACCGGAAATACTACATTCAGTGGAAGTCCCGGTCACCACACCCGTCCAAACTCCAGTTATTGCACCTGCTCAGGTCCAAGATCAACCAGATGTTTCTAAAAAATTATTGACTACCATTGAGTCATTAACATCTTGGTTGGAAGCTATAGAAGGAAACTGTGCACAAATTCAACCATGGAAGATAGCTTACCCTAAATGGGTGGATGCAATTCCTCCCACATCAAATTTTGGGAGTACCACATTTTCAATTTTTAATGGTTCGGGACATCCAGAAAAACACTTAACTCGTTTTGTTTCTTGTTTTGATCCTATGATGGGAACTCCTCAACAACATGAAGTAGTTAAGATCAAGTGTTTTGTACCGTCATTACAAGGGCCTGCTTTTTTCTAGTATACAAGTTTGCAATCCTGGTCAATAACTGGGTGGTAAGATCTCCGTCAAAGGTTCCTTCAACAATTCATCTCAACATTGACAAAGATGAAAGTTTCCAATATTAGCAATTGTAATAAAAGGGAGAATGAAAGAGTTTCAGATTTCATTCCTTGCTGGAAGGGATTAACATAATCCTTAAGCTTATCAATCCCTCAAGAAGAATTGTTGCCAATCTGTGTGAAAAATATGCATGATTAATTACGCACACCGTTGATCCATGTGAAATACACAGGAGGGTTTTGAGACCTTACTTCAATCGCTCAGCAGATAGAATACTCTCTTATGAAGACTAAGGATAAAAATCGTGTAATTCCATCAGTTCCAGGAAGGAGAATAGGGAAACTAGAAACTTCTACAGTTACACTTAAACAAGCACCTATACCCGATTCAACTTCAAGACCTTCATCATATCGAATGGATCCACCTCATGAATGTCAACAACAACAGCCGCCTCATCAAGATGATCAAAAAGATAAAAGATAGAAACAATTTTAAGTTTTGGAGAAGAGATTTTATTCATTCCGGAATGAAAAAGTTTTGGGATACTTTATCTCAACTCTAGAAAATAACCTGGTTCAGTTTCCAAGGCCCAAAAGGCCAAACAAGGAAGGAGATGAAGACCTCCCCAATTATTTCTCATTTAATCAGATGTTGGGGAATCGCATTCAGGAGTGTTTTGTCTTCAATGAACTCCTTCAAAAGCTGTTGGATTCTGGAAAGGTAAAACTGAAAGTTTCTTTAGCCCTGGTATCATGTGTTACTGCTACTGATCAAGAGGGAGAACATGAGTGGAATGAAGTCAAAAGTAAAAAGGCGTAGAAATATAATGATTGGATGGTCAGGAAAATGATCATTCGAACTCATGCCATTTTAAAAACACAATTGAATCAACCAATTGTGTCTTCTACTATGAATGAAACTGCAAAAACACCCTTCATCATAAGAAAAATCTTCAAAGAAGCAGTGTAATTTGAAAAAGAAGAGCAGTCAGAAGAAGACAAGTTTGTGTCAAAACCTAAATTGTCTTTGACTCTGGCAGATTTTATGCCTTCTGGTTCAAAAACACAGTCACCGCCCCACCAAAAAGAAAATCTTGAACTAAAAAATCAAACAAAATCTTCATCAGATGAAGAATTAATCTTTGTTTATATTAACGTGATTCATTTAACAGATCCTTATGCAAATAACAGTTTCAATCATTATGAGTCTAAATTTCATGTATCTAACAGAGGAGTTAGAGGAAGAGACAGGGGTCTAGGATACCGGGGGAGATGTGGATATTCTAGAAGCCACTATTCCAATCCTACCCCTACTAGAACTGTATATGCGGTAGAAACTTGTGGAAAATCCCTTCAGCGGGCTCAATAAGAACAAGAAAGTTCTTCCAAACATGGAAGATTCAGTCCTAGCGGAGTTATTTTGGAGGATCGGTTAGAGGTTACACCTTCTTCCTCTCAGCAAATAAATAGACCTAGTCGGTATAATCTGCCGAAGCTAGAAGTATTTCCAACTCCTACCCAAATACGAGATGCATCTACTTCCAAATCATCAACTTCTAAGGCACCAGCAAAACCACATTTTTAGGATTGGAAACGCAGACCTTTGGACCAAAAGTGTGATATCTTGAAACATTTGGCCCAAGTACCAGCCAAGTTATCAATTATGGATGCCTTGAATCTATCAAAATATCTTTGGGAGGTTCTCATTGAGGCTTTTTGAAGTCCTCAAGAATTTGAAATTGAAATTTATGTGGCAGAAGTCTACCATATAGAGAATGATCGTGTAGAATTCCACGAAATGATATCTTTTACAGATGAAGATAAAGAAGATGTTGTACATGGACATATCAGACATTTGTATCTATCAGGAAAAGTCAATGATAAATACATCTGACGAGCTTTCATTGATAATGGATCAGGAGTCAATCTCATTTTTATTTGTACACTCTGTCGATTGGGCCTCAACGAATCCGATTTATCTCCTTCTACATTGATGTTGCAAGGATACTATAAGAATGAAATGCACCTCTGGGCAAATTACACTCAGAATTCTATCTGGAGACCTTGTTTCTAATTCAGATTTCATGGTTGTTCTTTAGGACACAACTTTCAACATTTTTCTTGGAAGACCTTGGGTAAATCAACATGTGGTCATACCTTCATCATACCTTCAATGTATCAAATATTGTTTCAATGGTCAAATTGGGACATTGTATGGTGACAAAGCCCCATTCAAAACATGTTAATCTCAATAAATTGAGGCAGAGTTTTATCACACGGGAAAAAAATAAAAAATCCACAGTGAAGAAGGTCACTGAAATTAATGCTCCATATGGTTTGGAAAAGATTCTAGTAAACCCATTCATACATGTGAGTACAGATTATGTGTTGCCTATCAGTCAAATTCACGGTATATACCCAAATCAAAATATTCTTATAGAAACTTCCATAATGTCAATTACGACAATCGAGCTAGATAGCATGGGAGAAATTGTTGATTGGCCATGAAATGATGAAAGCAGAAATGGAAATGTCTTCATTTCATCCACTGAAATCCAGCATATCAATACTTCGTCAACCAGGCCAGAAGAATTTATAGCAATACCAGAGGAAAATAATGATGTCAATTATCAATCCATCATCTTCTATCTATCAACCCAGGAAGACCCTTTATCATCAATACGGTAAGAAATAGCAGCCTCTTCTTCAAAATGTTAAAATTTTAACTTCTCCCCTGATCATGGAAATTCTGCTCTGTCATATACTATGAAAATATAAGCAGAAGAAGTAACACATATTGAAGAAGAAGAGGAGGATCTCAGGGATGCTCATCCACCATCTAAAGAGGGTATCTCTACCACTATGGATGAACTCAGAGAAATAAATCTACGTACAAAAGAAGATCCAAACCCCACTTTAATTAGTGTGGCCATGACTCGTGAAGAGAAAGAAATGTATACTTCATTTTTAATGAAAAATCGATATGTATTTTCTTGTAATTATAGAGAAATGCCAGGTCTTGATCTTGATGTTTCCACTCATCCTTTGGGTTTTCCAGAAGAACATTGAGGATTGAAGAAAGCCGCAAGAAGATCACACCCAACTTATGCCTCCAAAATTGAAGCTAAATTTGATAATATTATCAAATCTAACTTCACCAGAGAAGTTCAATATCCAAAACAGCTAGCTAATATTGTTCCTGTGATAAATAATAATAGAAAAGTTAGAGTTTTCATTATGTTTAGGGATCTTAATTGGCATTGTCCCAAGGATGATTTTCCAGTTCTGATCACAGAACACTTAATTGATGCAACAGGTGGCTACAAAGCTCTTTCCTTCATGGATGGTTATTTTGGGTACAATCAAATATGAATGGCCCCAGAATATGAGGACTATACATCTATCAGAGCTCCTCAAGGTGTGTTTTTCTATCGGGTAATTCCCTTGGCCTGAAAAATGCTGGTGCAACATATCAACGTGCCATACATCATATCTTCAATCCATTTTTAGGGAAATTTGTTGAATATTATGTGGATGATTTGGTGGTTAAATCCAGACAACGTTCTGATCACTTGGTCAATCTAGAAATCATATCCCATAAACATCAAAAAAACAATTTTAAGATTAACCCCTTGAAATTTTCTTTAGGGGTAACCTCAGGAAAATTTCTCATCTTTGTTGTATGCCATCGTGGTGTCAAAGTTGATCGTGAGAAGACAAAATCAATACATTGGATGTCACATCCTCAAAATTTGAAATAATTAAGAGGATTTCAAGGACACTTGGCCTTTATTCGGCGTTTCATTTCCAATTTGGAAGACAAGTGTTTACCCTTCACCTAATTAATGAAGAAGGGAGTCACATACTATTGGAATAAAGAATTTCAAGAAGCATTCGATATTCTCAAGAGATATCTCTAGAGTCCACTGGTATTAATGCCACTTGTTGAAGGAATACCACTTATTCTCTATGTGACAACTTTATAGTGATCATTGGGTGCCTTCCTTTCCCAAAATAATGATTCTAGGAATGAAAACATCCTTTATTATATCATTCGGACTATGCCTGAGGCAGAAACTCGATATTCAAGTATTGAAAAGTGCTGCCTAGCATTAATCTTTGCATTTCAGAAATTGAGACACTACCTGAAACATCATGAGGTCCAATTAGTATCTTGCAATAACCAGCTCATGTTTATCCTTAGTCTTCCAATGCTTACAGGATGTCTGGCAGGGTGGGCAGTTATTTTGCAGTAGTTTGATATCCAGTATGTGTCTCAAAAGGCAATAAAGGGACAAGCTCTGGCCGATTTCTTTGCTGAACACCCATCTATAGAAGATACATCTTTAAATATTGAACTTCCTTATGAGTTAGTCTTCTCTATTCATGATAATCCTCAATCATGGGAAATTTACTTTGATGGTGCCTCTTGAAGTCCAACAGGAAAGAAAATGGAAGATCCTAAATTCAAAAAATTTGGCTTAGGAATCATGCTTATTTCCCCAGAAAAGGCATTTCTACCCTATTAATTCTTATTGTTGGAAGGTGGTACAAATAATTAAGTAGAATATCAAGCTCTCATCACAGGCTAGGAATTGGAGCTTCAAGAATAGGTGAATCACTTGAGAGTAACAGGTGATTCAGATTTGGTAATCAAACAAATCAATGGGGATTTTACCACCAGAAAAGAAGAGTTAATCCCTTTGTGTGATTACGTCAGATATTTAATGGTGGAATTTCCCTTGGAACCAACATTTTCTTATGTCCAACGATCACATAATGCCCAAGCTGATGCACTGGCTAAAATAGCCACAGCCCTGGCAGATCCAAATCGGGGTGAAACAATCATCAGAATTGCCCACCGTCGTGTAGTTTCACCTTTTTTTCAAATCCTAATAGAGGAAATCAATTAAATCAGTCCCATTTCGGAAACATATGGTCATAATATAGGATGGATGACACTTATCAGGTAATAACTTCAAAATAGAACACTCCCACATGATAGAGCAGGGAAAGAACAAGTCCGACAACGTGTGGTCAATTTTACTCTTTATGATAGCCCAGATCACAAAACAATTATCTACAAGCGAAGTTTCGATGGAATTATATTCATATATATTGATGGAGAAGAGATAATGGCATTCATGAATGAAGTACATGTTGGAGTTTGTGGTGCCCACCATTCTGGACATAGATTTTTAGGTCAAATTTGATGGCTTGGATACTTCTGGCCCTCAATGATGCAAGATTGTGTTGATTTCACTAAGAAGTGTCATTCGTGTGAAGTATGTTCCAAAATCATTCATCAACACCCATAGTTTCTTCATAAAGCAAAATACTCATGCCCATTTTCCACATGGGAAATGGATGTAGTAAGAACTTATCCTTCAGCTACATCCAAGCAGTTTAAGTATATTTTTGCTATTACTAACTTCTTTTCCAAATGGGAAGAGGCAATACCTCTCAAAGAAGATAGTTTTATGGAATTTTTATCTTCATCAACTCTAAAATCAATACTAGATTTGGTGCCCTCATACCATATTGATGGACATTGGCACCAACTTTTTTCCATCCGAGGTGAGAAAGTTGTATGAAGAATACAACATCAAATCCAACCATTCATCTCGGTATCATGCAGCAGCCAGTGGCCAAATAGAAGCCTTCAATAAGACTCTTTCAAACATACTACAAAAGATTGTGGATAAAGATAAGAAATCATGGCCTGATAAATGTTTTCATGCTTTATGGGCTTATAAGACCACCACCCACCATGCTACGCGGTCAACTCCATATTCACTGGAATATGGAATAGAAGCAGTATTTTCCATTGAGGTTCAATTACCTTCACTCAGAGTAGCCATTTGTGATAAGTTATCTATAAATGAACAATCTCAGAGGCAATTTGATGAATTTGAACAATTAGATAAAAAATATTGTGTACCCTGCACCACTTGAAAGTCTATCTGAATCAAATAGCACGAGCTCTCAATAAAAAAAGTTCTTATTTGTTCATTCATTCTAGGAGAATTGGTATTGGTCCTCATAACTCCAATGATACCAGGAAAGAAACCTCCAAATCTTGAGCCAAAGTGGGAAGGACCTTTTTCAATACATAAGGTCTACTCCAATGGAGCATATTCTTTAATCTCAATGGATGGAGAACTCATTACAACTCCAACCAATGGTATATTCTTGAAGAAGTATTTTGTGTAACAAAAATACATCTTTAGTCCTTACTGAAAGTCTTTAAACTACAAGGTATATTTTTTCCTTGATGTAGGACATTAAACTGCATAACCCCTCTATCATCCAACCAGATGTTAAATTGTGTCCCCTTTGTCGTCCAACATGACGTTAAAATATTCGTTCAAGATGCAAGATGTTAAATGGCCAAGCACCCCATATCTGTGACACATGTCATTTAAACTGTGAATCAGTCCCTTATACGCCCAACATGATGGTAAACTGTGCACATGTACTACAAGATGTTAAACTACAATACGTCCTAGCTACATGAATCTAAACTATACAACACCCTTTTTTCCCACATGATGTTAAACTGTGCATCGTTGGGGTTGTTGTTACCTCTTGTTTCTCACACCAAACATGACTCACGTGAGATTAGAGTAAGCTTCAACGATAACACCCTCTCTAGGTCGCTAACCATGCGTAAGTCCCAACACCATCTTCAAGTTGTCCTTGTACAACTCAATCACCAATTCATTCTCAATCAAACTACGCGGACATAGATCCTTGCCTTTTAGGCTGGGTACGTAGGCAACCTCCTAAGGTTCAAGCCCAAAACCAATATCTTCACATCGGTTCACCTCCATCTCATACGATGTTGATCCGTGAATCCCCCTCTGAAACCAATATATTCACATTGGTTCATCATTGTCCTTGCTATATGATGTTAAACTATACAGCCCCTCATTTTCCTCACTTCAATACATAAAATTGCATAGCAATACGTCATAGCTACATGATGCTAAACTATGCAGCACCGGTCCATATATAAGTCCTTAAACTATTCACACTTTTATCCTGTATGAAAATAAACTACAACAATCATTGACAACCTCTCCTAAGAGGGACACATTATTGACATTGATCTCCAATCATGTTATATTCCATGGACTACGTGTATACATGGAAATGCCTGAACCTTTAATCTTGGATCCAACCATCATTGCACTAAAGTCCCCTTTCACCCTTCACATGTATGAACAAAATATATATAGAGGTCATTTCAAGAACTATGTATGGATGGATTCCCATCCTTATGGGATACATAGGAACGTTCGATCATCCCTAATACCCATCCCCAAGTCTTTGGGCATAACCCCAAACTCCACAATCAGTCCCTTTGATGAAAAGCCCCCCTGTGAGCATATGAATGTGGTATGAAAACCCTGGTCTTTATTCACATCAGGTTTATAAAAAACACACAATGTTTATCCCTCATTATGTTCTGAACTCTATGACCCTAAAATAAGATCTCCTACGCTCTCATACCACATGACATTAAACTGTATTTCAAGAACTACGTGTGGCATGATTCTCATCCAAATGAGATATGCAATGAAGTCCACCATCTAAATTCACGACCTAGCCACAACATGATTATGGTCAGCATTGGTCTATGTATCTCCTTCATGCATTGGACAATGCCCATTTTTATGTGTCATACTCCTAACCTTAAATACTCCCAGATCTCCATAACCCTTTTCTTGAATTCTAGTCACAAAATTTCTGATACCCGAGAATTATTTTTCTAGACCATGCAGCACATGCCCTTAGGTGGCCTTGCATAAGTAGTCTAATAACGGACCTGTCAGCCAGAAGATGCTATTATTTCACTATGCATCCAATACCCTCAATTAGACCTTCATAATTCAAACCCCCTAATGGGATTTTAAAATAGTGGTAACTTCATTCTTGGGGTGAAAACCTCTTTTGTCATTATTGGTCTTAACAACGATATGTATGGATCCACAAAAACAGTCATCCTTAATATATTTGTCCCATACTCTTTTTCAAGATATGAAAGTATTCAAGTCTGTGGTTTATATTTCCCCTCCCTATTTTTGGGTCAGACCTTCACAGGAGTGATATTCATCCAATTCTAAGACAATCTTGATTGGGAATACCCTCTCCATATTCAAGTACCTCTCTCTATATATTAGACTCTGTGCTTTAGAAAATTTCAATCTCCATAAACTTGAATTGGATTTTAGTAGTAGAAAAGTAAAATTTCTGAGAGTTCTTTTTCCTGACTATGAATCACATGCCCCTAGGTGGCATTGTATAAGTAGTCTACATAATGGACATTTCAGACAAAAGATTCTATTATTTGACTATGCAGTCAATGCCCTTAAGTGGCCCTGTATAATTCAACACCCTAACGGGTTTGTAAAATGGTGGTAACTTCACTCTTAGGAAATACTTCCTCTAATGCCTTTTAGCCCTTTTTTCATGTCATCCCTTAGATTCAAAATTTCTTAGGTCATAGTTTACATGTTTTCCCCCATACTTGAATGTGGTAATATGTTTTCAAACAAATTATCAAGGAATTGAGTTATTTTTAATCCATCGGTCAAAGCCATTTGACCTTAAACATTAGCCTTTTTATGTCTGACATGCATGTATTTAAACTACCAACAAAATACAAGGTAATCATTAACTTGGGAACTTGTAAAAGGAACTCTGAACAAAAGTCAATTCCCAACTCAATAAACATACATATTGTATGATTTAGGCGATTTTGAGGAACAAAAGATGCAATGTATTTGGGGTTGTTTGTATAATCCTAGAAAAAATAAAACTATACTTACTAGGACCATTGGCTTAGGTAAAAAATAATAATAATAATATATGAAATTATCAAGAGAATGTAGGTACACATGATTGAAGATGAAATGTTTTTTTGATTGATGCACAAGATTAGAGGAACATCCACATATTGGAGTATCTTCTCTTTTTTCAGGAATTACAAGAGGCTTTCAACATAACTTTTCATTTGATTTATGGAATCCTGAGCTCCTTCAGCAGCCACTTGAAGTTCATTCACTTGACCATCTTCACCCCTTTCAGCTTGATGGAGTGCCTTCTTGGCATTTACGATGGATTTCATACCATTCGTTTAGACTCATTCCAATGAATTGTTAAGCTGGTCAAGTTCCCCAGTAATGACATCTAACTGTTGTTGAAGATCCATCTGCTAGACAACTTTCTCCTTGATCATATGCTTCAGCTCTTTCAGCTTTGCAGCATGATCAGCCTCAGCTTGGGACACCGCAACCTCAAATTCACCGATATTGGTCAACAACGTCACTCTGGTCGGATCTTGACGACACTTTTGCTCCTTATCCCTCCTTAAGATGACTTTTTTCACCGCGGTATGGATCTCTTGATATCCAAAAGCACCAAGTATCAGTATGACGGATAAATATGACAGTCGCGGGATCGTTAAAGAAAACTCTTCAAGAGGCACTTTAGATATGAATTTCCATATATTATTTCATGCCTTGGGACATGAAAATTGGAGCACCTTTTGCACCTCTGGGTCTGATTCAACATCACTATCAAAGGGGGGAATATAGTTAAGGATTAATTCACTTAAGTAGGTGCCCAGTTCTGCTCCTTCCCTCCTAACCCTTGGTACTTCACTTTCTACTCCCATTGGGGCTGAGGATGAGGCTTCACCTCTAGATCTACCCACTAAAATTGATGGCCCTGAATATTCAATTGAAAGATTTGGTTAGTTCCCAAGGATAAAAAATTTGATTAGCTATCTTGATAATTAAATACAGCCACAAATATTATCATCTTTTACCGAATTGTAGATCAGCAGCATGAGAAGGATCCTCCCTGTATTTCCAATCTTCAACATGATTTTTAGGATGGATTTCAGGAAGTTCGGCCAAGTTAAGATCCAATTGAGCTAGTATATCTACAATGATAGGGTTGTCTCTACCCCCTTCATGCATTAGCAGATTAGTATCTTTCTCAGACGGAACTGCATATTTAAACCAATCATGGTTAGAGATGTAATAAAAAAATTAACCGGATGAAGGATAACACTCACGTCCAAAATCTTCTAAATCACATGGTAATTTAACATGATCTAAAATTTATTCAAAGGACGCACCATGTTTCATCATTTCATCCAGTGATATCTCAGATTCTGGGTTAGTCTCACCAGTGGGAGAATTTGACATGTCTTCCTGGTGACCCACCTCCTACGGCCTCCAACCCCGAACAGCTTCCTCAGAGAAAATTGCGGAGACAGTTGTAGTGGTCGCCAAATGTTCCGGTGCAGGTGTGGAACCTAAAGAATCATAGAATGGAATTCAGTTGATTTCTTCAATCAATTTTTTATTAGGTATTGTTAATTTACCAGAAGCAAGCTCTTCTCTCCTTTCAGTAGCAACAAGAGCAGTACTGGAAACAGAAGCTGTATCTTCTTCTCTCCATGTTTCTTTAGGAGTAGCCTGGCCAGCATGAATTTTTGACTATTCACCATCACCCTCTATCGTCCTCAGAGGAGGGTCAGTCCTCTCCCTCAAACGGTAAATCGAAGATGCCCCTACAATCCCAAGAAGTATGAGAAATATTTTCATGAGTTAGGATTCATGACTATCCGAAGGACTTACCACTACTGATGAAGCATTTAGCTAGAGACTTATTCCTTAGATGCCTTTACTTATTTGATTTTTTTGGTGTGTTGACATCATCACCTCCAAATACATGTATTGGAGAGTGAAAAGCCCTTTCTAACTCCTTGTCAATGGACTGCCGGCCTGGAGATACCTCGCCCGGCTCGCGACGAGATTCAGCGACTCCAAGAGCGGTTCCACCAGGGCTACACTGTGGTGAAGGGACCTCAATAGTTACTTTCTTAAAAGGATGCGGGATAAGGAAGCTAATTTCCTTGAGTAACAATTCATTGACATAAATTAGGTTGCAAAGAAAATAAAGAAATAAATTTACATCTTCAGGAGCCACATAATCATGCCACTCCTCGTCTACTGAAGCACCAATCGCCTCAGTGGTTCCATGATTCATCATTTCCTTCACCCACTTGGTAATAGGAATGGAATCATCAGTGGAATATATGAGAATTTTCAGCTCTTTGATGCAAGCCCTCACTTAATCAGGGTTATCCTTGAAGCAGATATCAGCAGAAGCCTGAAGATTCCCCACTCCGGGGATATGTAGACCTTTGCATAAGTCCATCCAGTAGGGTTCATGTAATGTCCCGAGTCTGGAGCCCTTCTACTGGTGCCCCGTACCTGGTTCACCACATGACCTCAAGCGCGTTTCCCCAAATGCCAGAGGCTGCCGACTAGCAGTGAGGGCCTTGGTGATTCGGTGGGTGAACTATGCCCTCATTCGGTAATGTATACAAAGTATGAAAAAAAAATTAACAGCGGAAGTGACAAATGACATGCATAACAACCGAAACCCAACAATAGAAGCAATGTAGATATATAACTATGATGAAAATGTCGCAGCAGGTACAAGTATCTAACGAAAACAGCAAACACAACAACGTGCTGTGATACAACTCAAACCAAGTGCAAAAGAAAAACAAAATAATCTCCTTAGAATCGCGAGCCATGGCTCGGTCTCATGCTCCCCAGCTCCTGATGCAGTCAAGATCTTGAATTAGAAGGAGATTTCCCTTCTCTATACCTGCAGCAACATAGTCTGCTTGGGCCCAAAAGCCTGGCCCAAACAGGGTGTGAGATACAATCCTAGTAGGCAATCACCCAAATATTTGTGCCTAATAGTCAATGAATACATGGCAGTAATAAAACAAGAAGCAGTAAATAGAAAAGCACAAGCAGCTACAATCCACAGTTCTAACAAGTAAATCACACAAGCAAGTCATCAACAACAAAAAGAAAACAGGTAACCCTCTGGATAGCTCTCATAGTCTAACCACTATGGTTTATCCTCTAAGTACTAGCAACCCTCTGGGAGGGGCACACAGTCTCACCCCTCTAGTTCAGCTATGTAAATAAGTAGACTCTCCGTGGAAGCACTCACCGTTAATTCCCTCTATAGTCTAGTATCGTGATAAAGGATCTCTGGGGAAGCACTCAAAGTCAATTCCCCATGTGGTCTCGCATCATATTTAAAAGACACTCTAGAGAATCCCTTCCGTCAATTCTCCTTTTGGTCTACCACTCTAGGTTCTCACAATCCTGAGTATAACTAAACATGCTCAGCACGCGTGTATCGTCCAAGTAAACCTCAATAGCTACTTGGCTTACAACTAAGGCTCAACAGCAACAACAAAACAACTGTTCCGCTATCCTACAACTAGGCATGGCAACTGGCAACATGAAAAACAGGCAGAACAAGCATGGCAAAGCAATCTGCGCACAAACAAATTTCTCTAATCACAAGAAATATCCTCTACTAAAGAAATCAAGCAAAGCAGGGAAGTAACAAGGCAAAAATAGGGAACACGCAATAACACATTCAAGGGTATTGGTGTAATTTGCACAAAATATTCATCAACATTCTACGGAAAGGCACAAACCACCTACCTTGATCCTAGGAGATCGATATACATGAACCTCGATGATAGATTCCCCTTAGAACAACGTATATCTGAGAAAATGCACAAAACATTCATCCCACGATAACATGGAAACAAGGAGGAATCAAGAAACAAGGCTCAAGAATAAGGAAGAAATCACCGCTGCGATTCCAACGCAATCGACCGTGCTCGAATCGAAGAACAGATGGTGAGGCGGGAGTTTGTCGAAGATCTGGCCGTATGGTCACTCTCAGACGGACGAAAACTGAAGAAGAAGATGGTTTTGGGGGTTAGGCGCGAACCCGGTCCGTTTAATGAAAACAAAAGTACACTGCCTGTACTTCTTGAGTACATGGCGTGTACTTCAATTATTCTATACTCCAAAATAACCGGCCTCCACCTCATCCTTACACACTGTGTGTGTGGCCTGGACATGGCCAGCACATGGCTTCGGGCCGGGGAAGAGTACACGGCGTGTACTCAGAAAGTACACGGCGTGTACTTCTGAAATTTCCAGAAAATTCATTTTTCTCAAAAACTCCATAGAAAGGGAAAACGTACCTGAAAAGAAGATCTGGGTTCTTACAAACTTCCCCCCTTAAAGAAATTTGTCCCCGAATTTCCCTAACGAGTCGGAGAAGAAGAACCCATGAATCGCTCCGGCCATTTCGATCGTACATCGTCCTCCCTCTCCCAGGTCTCATCCTATACTCGCCCGTGCGGCCATAGCACTCGTACCAGAGGAACAGACCGCCCGTGGAGAACCTTCGTACTACGATCGATAATCTGGATAGGATGCTCCTTGAATGACACATCCACTTCAAGCTCGAATTCCTCAGGTTGAAAGATGTGAGAAGGGTCTGAAAAGTAACGTTGGAGTTGAGAGACGTGGAAGACGTCGTGCATGGCCTGATACCTCTGAGGTAGCTGCAACCGATAGGCGACCGGCCCAACTCTCTCCAAGACCTCAAACAGTCTGACGTACCGCGGGGAATGATTAACCTGTCTCTGAATCCTCTTGTGTCCCACCCTCGGTGCGACACGCAGGAAAACCTGATCACCGACCTCGAACTCTAGAGGTCGTCTCCGCTGATCAGCATAAGACTTCTGTCGAGACTATGCTGTAGCCATCCTCTTCCGAATCCTCTCTATCTGCTCTGAAGTCTCCTGAACAAGGTGAGGTCCTAGCAAAGCTGCCTCTGCTGCCTCCAGAAAGCATAATGGTGATCGGCATGGCCTACCGTACAAAGCCTCTTATGGCGCCATCTGAATGGTCACCTGGAAACTATTGTTGTAGGCGAACACCACCAGAGGGATATGCTTCTCCCAAGAACCGCCAAAGTCAAGGATGCAAGCTCAGAGAATATCCTCAAGCGTCTAGATCATGTGCTCGAACTGGCCATCAGTCTGGGGATGGTAAGATATACTCAAAAGTACATGTGTACCCCTGGCCTTTTGAAATCCCTGCCAGAACCGATAGGTAAAGCGTGAATCTCTGTCTGAAATAATAGAGTGCAGAACTCCATGTAGAAGAACGATCTCTATGATGTAAAGTCATCCCAGATCATCGACGTTGAAGGTCTCCTTGATCGGTAATTAGTGAGCAAACTTCGTAAGTCTGTCGACGACAACCCAAACAGCATCGTTCCCTCAAGGTGATCTCGGCAACCCAGTCACGAAGTCCATCGCAACATCATTCCACTTCCACTACGGATTGGGTAACTGCTGTAAGATCCCCGATGGTCGCTAATGCTCTGCTTTCACCTGCTGACAAGTAGAACATCAAATGAAAAAACCAGCAACATCCTTTTTCATACCTGGCCACCAGTATTGGCGATGAAGGTCCTGATACATCTTGGTGATGCCAGGATGAACTTCCCAAACAGAGGAATGGAAATCCCGCATCAGCTCCCCGCATATGTCTTCTGGAACACATACGTGTCCTTGGAAATGCAAGATCTCATCCTCGCCCACAGTCCATCTAGGAAGAGGGTCCCCTCTTGACACACTCCCCTGCAGGACTATGCCTTCCGAGTCTGATATTTGCCTCATTCGTACCTGATCAAGTAGTGTGGAGGTAACAGCTACAGGAGATAGAAAGGTCTATCCCCGTCTATCGTGCACCTCTAGATGCATCTCAGAGAACAGAGCCATCAGCAGCCACTCACTACAGGCCTCCTGAACTGCCTGAATCTGTGTCCTCCTGCTCAACGCGTCTTCCACGACGTTTCCCTTTCCTGGCGTATATGAAAGATCGAAATAAAAAGACTGAAGATACTCAACCCACCTGCGCAGCCTCAGATTTAGATCAGGATGAGTGAAGATATACTTGAGACTCTTGTGGTCAGTGAAGACCACAAAGTGCTCTCCCAGAAGATAGTGTCTCCAACAGCGCGAGGCATGAACAACAACTGCCAACTCCAGATCGTGTGTAGGGTAGTTCCTCTCATGTTGCCTCAACTACTGAGACCCATACGCAACGACTCCATCTCCCTACATAAGCACAGCTCCCAGCCCGATACCCGAAGCATCACAGTAAGAAGTGTAGCTCTTGCCTGGCTCTGGCAAGACTAGTATCGGTGTTGACGTCAACCTCCCTTTCAGCTCCTTAAAGGCTGACTCAAAAGAATCTGACCATAAGAACTTCGCCCCCTTCTTTGTCAGGCCTATCAATGGTGCTGCTAGATGAGAAAAGTCATGAATGAAGCGTCTGTATTATCTAGCCAGCCCTAGGAAGCTCCGTACCTCAAAAATGTTCTTTGGATGCTCCCAGAAAACTATAGCTCTCACTTTCTCTAGGTCCACAGATACTCCTGCCTCTGAGATGACGTGACCCAATAAGTGAATCTGGTCCATCCAGAAATGGCACTTCGAGAGTTTAGCATAAAGCTGATGCTCTCTCAGTGTACTCAGAACGATCTCAAGATGTGTGGAATATTCGTGTCAAGTGTGAGTGTACACCAAGATATCATCCATGAAGACCACAAAGAAGGAATCAAAGTAAGGATGGAACACTCGGTTCATCAGTGCCATGCAAACTATAGGTGCGTTCATGAGTCTGAAAGGTATGACTGTATACTCGTAAAGACCGTACTTGCTTCTAAAGGCTGTCAGAGGTATATCTAATAGTCTAACGCACTATTGATGATAACCGGACCTCAAGTCGATCTTCGAGAACACCAGGGCTCCTCGAAGCTGATCGAAAAGGTCATAAATCCTTGGCAAAGGATATCGGTTCTTAACCATCAACTGGTTCAGCTTCGGATAATCCACACAAAGATGAAGGGTACCGTCTGCCTTCTTCGCAAACAGAACAGGCGAACCCCAAGGAGAAGTACTGGGTCGAATGAAACCCTTAGCCTGTAACTCCTCCAACTGCTTCTTGAGCTCCTGGAACTTAGGTGTGGCCATCCTATATGGAGGAATGGACACCGGTGCCGCTCTTGGCATGAGCTGAATAGAGAAGTCTACCTCACGCTCTGGGGGAAAACCTGAAAATTCCTCTGGAAAGACAACTCTGAAGCGATCAACCACTAGTTGAAAGTCCAACTTTGGAGTCCCCTGATCATCCAGGTAAAGGCTAGAAATCTGGGTTGTCACCCCTCCTAGCCCAAGATGCTCGAGTCCCTCCCGACTTGCCCGAACATCCCATTCGCCTCTATGAAGGAACGATTCACCTTCTGGTGAAATGAAACTGACTCTGTGGTGATAACAGTCAACGACTGCCTGGAAGGGGATCAACCAGTCCATGCCGAGGATAAAATCATTGCTTGTCATCTCTAGGACATAGATATCCCATAAGAAGTGATACCCTGAAACCTCGAGAGGGCACTCTCTACACTGGCGTACACTAGATGTCATTGTCCCCAAGGGTGTGTCTATTGTCAACGAGTAGGCAGAAGAAAAGATGCAGAGTCCAAGGCTCTCTAGAACGGCAACTAAGATAAAGCTATGCATATCACCAGTATCGAAAAGGGCTGATGATAAAACTGAGGCTACTAAAATTGTACCTCAAACAGTATATGGGTCGGGATCCTTCTCATGATAAGTCTTCTCCACGGTGAAAGACTGGCATGCATCATGGCCCTGCGCCCTTGACTGACCACTCTGAGCTGAACCTCCATGCTGGTGCTGAGGGAATGGTGGCTGACCGCCATGGCCTCGACCTCCACCTCATCCCGAACGGCCGGAAGAACTCCAGTTCTCTGACTGGCGAGAAACTGGTGGGGCTTCTCTTGAACGAGGAGTCATGGAAGAACCCCGGTCACATGTTGCTGGTGAGAAAACCTGGCAGAAATGCCGAAGGTGACCTATATTGCCGCAAGATCGGTACTCCACGGGGTCCCTCTGGCACTGTGGCCTCATGTGCCCTGTCCGGCCACACTGATAGCATGTCACTTGGCTTCCAGAAGATGCATCTCGCTTCCTCGAATCACCGTGCATAGATTCCCTACAGTGCTTCTTGCATTCATCTGGAGGAAAGATAACTCTGGAAGCAGAACTGTCCTGACTCGCAGCTCCAGAGTGTCTCAGATTGCAATCTGCAATCAGTACCTGGTTGACTATGGAAGTAATGGAAGTCAGCTGGAAGATGTTCACCTGCGAGCAGATCTCCTGCCTGAGTCCATCCTCAAACTTCCTCACCAAGAACGCCCCACTTCCATCCCGAAGGGGTGTAAAACACTGCAGCTCAGTGAAACGAGAGGAATACTCCATGACAGATAGAGTACCATGCTCTAAGCTCATGAACTCCCGGGCTCGATCGGCCCTCAGGGTCTCCGGGTAGAAGTAGTCATAGAACACGCGCTGGAACTCCTCCCAAGTCATAGCCTGCTGCTGACCCGCCTGTGAGATCACGTCCCACCACCTCATGGCAGAGTCTCGGAGCATGTAGGTGACGAGCTTGACCAGTCTCTCTGGAGGCATCTCCAGATGCTCGAATATAGTCAGCATGGCTTCCAACCATGACTCTGCAGCCTGATGTCCTCCCTCCCCCGAGAACGTGGGAGGATGCTTCTGCTAAAAGACATGTGTCATGTCTGCCATAGACGAGGCAGGAGGCGGTGCTCCGTGGAAGGCATGCATCATACTCATGATACCTTCCCTAAACTGCGCATCAGCACCCGTGACTGGTACAACAACTGGTTCCAAGCCTGGCTCGACTGGGGGATCGACAGGAAGTCCCTGACCAGCCCTGTTTGGCATCTGATCACTGCCTGACGACAGACGTATGACTGGAGGACGTCTCAGAGGCATAGTTCTAAAAGATCAAAAGAACACCTTAGATTAGTAAAATGAGGACAAGGAACACAAGAGTACAAAATGGGAATAGGAAAAGAAAAACACACAAGATTGCAAAACACGACTACACGGCGTGTATAAAACTACAGGGCGTGTCTTCTTAAACCACTGACAAGGGCGTGTACTCTAACCCTACAAGTCATGTAAACTTCAAACTACATGGCGTGTTGACCCCCACACACGGAGTGTACTTGAAAACTATCCCCCTACCCGAGTCTCCTTACATGGCTAACCCACACGGTCCGACTCAACCCGATCCTACACGGCGTGTTCGAAAAAAACACGGCATGCACTAGACAAGGATTCGGCGGTCCGTGTTGTTTAGTACACAACCATCTACATGGTTGGACCATACATGGCATGCTCCGAACAAGTACGACGTGCATAGGCGAAGGCGACACCATCCTGTGTTGTTCGTGACAAGACCGGGTACCTGGGCAAGACTACACGGCGTGTTCCGAACGAGCACAGCGTGCGGAAAAGAAGGTCACGCCAGCCACTGTTGTTCGTGACATGGTCCGGTACCTGGACATGACTACACGGCGTGTCCCCTACGGAAATAGCGTGTGAAAAAATAGGTCATTCCGGCTCATGTTGTTCGTGAAATGGTCGGGTGCCTGGACAGGACTACACAGCGTGTTCCCTATAGACACGGCATGTTCTACCAAAGCTTCCTCGGCCCGTATTGTTAGTGACACGGCAGGGTACACGGCTTCAAACTCACATGGTGTGTACCATTGGTACACGACGTGTTCCCAAAGTTACTCCCACGACACCTTGTTCTTCTCACGCAGTTAGTGACATGGCTTGAAAACTACACGGCGTGTATCTAAAAAGTACACGCCGTGTATTCTGGGTTTTTCCGGGCAGTAGCTCAGAAATTGCACAGAATTCCAGAAACACTAAAAATAAGAGAAAAGATGCCAAATTCTGATCCAAGAGGGCCCATAACACCTTAAGAACCAAATTTTGGTGTTCATTTTAATCAAGGAACAAAGCAACAGTTTTCTAACACAACCGCAGAGAATCTATCAAACAACTATCACAACAGCATGCATAATCTACACAAAGTCTATCACAACAGCGTGCAATTTCTAATGCACCCTAGAGGGAATGGTAAGAATGCATGACATGTGATTTCGACAAGTTCCTATATGATGCATGAGATGGAATACCCTCATCTCATCGGGTTGCGACAGAAATAGAACCTAAATATCAAAACAATAATTGCACAAGTCATACGAATCACTCTAGGTGAAAACATACCAACCATAAAATCTCAAAACTAGAAAACTGCAATTAACGAGTTAGTATGGCTTTTCCCTGTACACGGGTTAGCTACTTCCGGGCACAACTTAACACCAAGTACTGAACCTGTCCTATCTCATGCTAAAGTCTCCAAAATGTAAGACAAGAGAATGAACTCCACTAATACCACTTTGTAACGTCCCGAGCCCAGAGCCCTTCCACTGGTGCCCCGTACTCGGTTCTCCACATGACCTCAAGCACGTTTCCCCAAACGCCAGAGGCTACCGACTAGCAGTGATGGCCTTGGTGAGTCGGTGGGGAAATTATGCCCTCATTTGGTAAGGTATACAAAGTATGAAAACAACAATTAACAGCGGAAGCATCAAATGACATGGATAACAATCGAAACCAAACAACAGAAGTAATGTAGATATATAACTATGATGAAAATGATGCAGTAGGTACAACTATCTAAGGAAAACAGCAAACACAACAACGTGATGAGACACAAATGAAACCAAGTGAAAAAGAAAAAAAAATAATCTCCTCAGCATCACGAGCCACGTCTCAGTCCCATGCTCCCCAGCTCCTGATGCAGTCAAGATCCTGAAGTAGAAGGGCGCTTGCCCTTGTTTATTCCTGCAGCAACATAGTCTGCTTCGGCCCAAAAGCATGGCCCAAACGTGGTGTGAGATAAAATCCCAGTAGGCAATCGCCCAAAGAATTGTGCCTAACAGTCAATGAATACATGGCAGTAATAAAACAAGAAACAGTAAATAGAAAAGCACAAGCAGCTACAATCCACAGTTCTAACAAGTAAAGCACACAAGAAAGCAGTCAGAAACAAGAATAAAACAGGTAACTCTCTGGGTAGATCTCACAGTCTAACCCCTATGTTTTAACCTCTAAGTACTAGCAACCCTCTGGGAGGCACACACAGTCTCACCCCTCTAGTTCAGCTACCTAAATAAGCAAACTCTCTAGGGAAGCACTCACCATCAATTCCCCCTATAGTCTCATATCATTCTAAAGGCTCTCTGGGGACGCACTCAACGTCAATTCCCCCTATGGCCCACGTCGTGGATCTACAGACTCTCTGGGGAAGCACTAAATGTCAATTCCCCCTATGGTCTTGCATCGTAATTAAAATACACTCTGGAGAAGCCCTTCCGTCAATTCCTCATTTGGTCTACCACTCTAGGTTCTCACAGTCTTGAGTATAACTAAACATGCTCAGCACGCGTGTATCGTCCAAGTAAACCTCAAAAACTACTTGTCTAACAAATAAGGCTCAATAGCAACAACAAAACAATAGTTCTTCTACCCTACAACTAGGCATGGAAACTGTAAAAATGCCAAACAGGCAGAACAAGCATGGAAAAGCAATATAAGCACAAACAAATTTCTCTAATCACTAGAAATAACCTCTACTAAAGCAACCAAGCAAAGCATGCAAGTAAAAAGGGAAAAACATGAAACACGCAATACGTCGTTCAAGGGTATTGGTGGAATTTGCACAAAATATTCATCAACTTTCTTTGGAAAGGCACAAACCACCTACATCGATCCTAGGAGATCGATATACGTGAACCTCGACGACAGATCCCCCATAGAAAAACGTATATCTAAGAAAATGCAAAAACATTTCATCCCAAGATAACTTGGAGATGAGGAGCAATCAATAAACAAGGCTCAAGTAGAAGTAAGAACTCACCGCTGCGATTCCAACACAGTTGATCGTGATCGAATCGGAGAACGGACGGCGAGGCGGGAGTTCGTCGAAGATCCGGCCATACGGTCACTCTCAGGTGGATGAAAACTGAAGAAGAAGATGGTTTTGGGGGTTAGGCGTGACCCCGGTCCGTTTAATGAAATAAAAAAGTACACATCATGTACTTATTGAGTACACAGCATGTACTTCAATTTTTCCGTACTCCAAAATAACCGACCTCCACTTAAGCCTTACACACCGTGTGTGTGGCCCGGACATGGCCAGCACACGGCTTCAGGCCGGGGAAGAGTACACAGCGTGTACTCAGAAAGTACATGGCGTGTACTTCTGAAATTTCCAGAAAATTAATTTTTCTCAAAAACTCCAGAAAAAGGAAAAACGTACCTGGAAAGAAGATCTGGTTTCTTAGAGTTCAGCATCACAATATAAACTCTTCCATTTCTGGACAGCCTCTGGTCGTAAATATTCAGAATGTTCACTAGAAGGACGTGAGGATGGTCATACAATCTGGTACTTCAACTTCTTCCCAGCTCCTACAATCACAGAAAAAGGATAAGAAAATGAAACTTGACACTTTTTGCTCTATTAAATAACGTTGAATAAATTTCCTCAATGATATAACTCACCAGGAGTCGATGGAGTAGGTATCTTGACTCTGGCAACAGGATTATATCTGGCACGAGGCCATTTGACGCTTGTCGTGCCTCATCATCCCCATCATGGGAATCCGTTGAATCAGCCCTGGGCGAGGAACCTAGTGAATCAGCTCCATGTGAGGAATAATCACCATCTAGATGAAGTGTTTCTTTCCTGAAAGTTCTCTTTTTTGTCCCCACCTGAGGGACTAGATGATTCAGTTCCCCTTTCAGGTAAGATGCTGCCCAGTTCTTGGCATACCATGTAGTCAATTTACATGACACTCCAGAAACATGTAGATCAAACACTACCCTAGTTTTCTTTATAGCTGTCAGCAACCATAGTTCTCGGCCAACCATTGGTGCTGATCTGACCTGACGTGCACGGGAGGGGATAAAACAATCTGCTGCAGACACTTGAATTGGCGTACAAATCAATATGGAGCATAGGCCTCGCATATAATCTCTCCATCAATTCTGGTGGCCAATACACCATATCTACAAGCCATCATATATGACCTCAATTTCAGGATAGCTTTCCATCATAAACAAACTGCCCGGTTGGCGGGTTTCCATAAAGAAATAAATAAAATTCCTTGAACATGCTCAGCCTCACCTTCAGATCATAGGGATTGAGGGACAATGATGAAATTCAGGAAAATTCCTACACCGATGGCCTAAAAGAACTTCTAGGAACCTATAATCCACTCTGAGCATATGTCCTGAAGTGAGTGGCGATCCATCCCCACAAAAGATGGAATGGACCCACTATTCTCAAAGGAGACTTACCCATAGTGTCATGGAGTAAGATCCTATGAATATTTTCCAAAATCCGGTGGCCAACCCAACCATTTTTCTCTCAGCCAACTTGGCTGCAACAACGAAGGTCCCTAGCTTGATGCCTCTCGTCGAATCCTTAACTGCTATAAGATAAACACTGAGCCACAAAGCTAAAAATCCTACCACACGTGTCTTTTCTTGGAATCTTTGATTAACTTCATACAACCAATTTTCAAACTCTCTTGCTTCCAGAGTTGTCCAGAATGTGCCAAGAGCACCCCTCTTATCTATTCTGGGGTAGCTGGTAGGACGTGTACAGGTGGTCCCCTTCCCCTTCTTCTTGATGTGAAACATATCCATCCACTCCTCTGGGTGAATATCCTTTCTAGAATGAGTTTTGGGGGACATTGAATTCTTGATCTTGTGGAAAATTTTCAATAACTCTAGAGCCAAAGCCAGAGTCTTCTCTGAATCATTCTATGTCACCTTAGAGGGGATGAATTCATCATACATATCTCCCAAAATTGGAGCTCCTGAGATCTTGGAGACATCCCACAAGTTGATGCCTACTTCTCCATGATTCAGATGGAAATAATTGGTTTTCGGGATCCTGCGGCTGATTATCTCTTGCACAAAATTATCATTTATGTAGACATATGTCTGCCCAGCCCAGACGGCTTCATATATTTTAGCACCTTTTATATCCTCAGCAAACTTTTCACAGGTTTGTCACACCTAATATGCCAACATCCAAGTCAGCTTCACACCTCCTTCGAGATGGAAATCCCAACTCTTTTCCCATCCCTTGGATTAATCAATCTGAGAATTTTGGAAAATATAGGGATACCAATGCGGCTGCAGCTCAGGCTTGTGAGGTTTCAGATCTCGAGCACATGGGCTATGATGGATTTTGTATTCCTTCTCCACTATTCTATCATTGAAAAATAATCTTGCAGCTGAAACATTTGCTGAAGAGAAATTGTTGTAAGTCTGAAACCAGGAATGAGGAATATAATTCTTTGCTTCTGGAAAGCTGACTCCTTGCAGATGACCATGGCAATATAAATGCAAGTAAATTCTCTGTGAGAAATTGACATGAAATTCATCAAGTAAATAGCCAAATCTGGGAGATTATTGTCGCATATATCATAATAGTCATGGCCAATGATGGTAATCATATCATCTATTATCTTGCTCGCCAACTCATCAGCCAATCCAATTCTTCTGGGAGCCATTGAATCTGCACAATGATCAAATAGTTAACTTTTAAGTAAGTCTACTTTTTTGAAATAATTATGAAGAAAAAAATGGCCAAGTCATTAAGGTGCACAAGTCTTGTCGTGCAAGTCATGTCGTGCAAGTAATGTCGCGCAGGTATTGTCGCGCAAGTATTCCCGTGCAAGTCAAAATCTTTACTGAAGAAGTGTGTCATAAAGAAAAGTGATCAACTGAGGAAATGAAGACACTTGTGCGATGAGAGCTCAAATACATTGAAGGCAGGATGGTTTGCACGAAGTGACCCCATATATATAGGTGATCCCGCAAACCTATGTGCCGGAACTTGCGTGCCAACATCTCCATGTCGTCGAACCCTTGTTCCTCGTTTTCCTCAGTTTCAAATTCTCTTTCCTTTTATAGATCCAACTCTGAGGGGGGGGGGGGATTTTGTTGAAACTCCTTTCCATCATAGATTCTAATGAATGGAAATGGGGAATACCTTATGCTCAATGAGGGTCAACCTTTGAAGTACATCAAAAATTGACAAAGGGATGAACCAGGAGCTCATTTGGAGGGCGTCGCGCAAGTATCCTCTATGCCGCGCAAGTCACTTGCGTGCCCCATATGGGTCGTGCAAGTAACTAGTGCACCCTATTCCTTTTTTTCTCCCAAGGTGCCCAGTGGCCTATAAATAGCCCCTGTGGGCCCCCCATTTTGAGGACGAATTTTCCAAAACTCATATTCAAGCTCTGGTCACCCAAGTCTTTGTCTCACGTATTCCAAACACTTCTAAGGTAATTATTCACCTAGAATAGAATCTCTAAAGAGGAATAATAAGGCATATGTGTTAGAAATAATCAATACTTGCGTGCCTAAGTGTCCATCCCTTAAGGGAAATGAAAACACTTGTGTGCCGCCTTTCCCTCTCAAGGGAACTTGCGCGCCAACCTTTTGGAAGCCTCTAGGGATGATACTAAGGAATTGAGTTCAAAGTCTCCCAAGTACTACCCTATGGATTCTTCATCACCCAGTACGACTCATGTCATGCAAGTCTACTTGCGCGACCATGACTTGCACGCCAGAACAATACTTGCGCACCTCCTTCCTAATCACCTCCTTTCCTTAAATTCACCTCTCCTCTTCAATACATGGCCTTCAAAATCTTCTTCAAGGCCATTTAAGGCATGGTTCCATTATTGGATTCCATATATGAGAGGAATTAATTAGTCCTCCTTCTCAAGAGAAAGTCCCAATCAGAATTTCCGTTAACTTTGGACCACCTTCTCGGGAGTAAGTCCCAATCACAATTTCCTTAAACTTTGGGCCTCCTCCTCAAGATTAAGCCTCAGGTTATAAGTTCCCTTTATTTGGGCATCTTCCCCAAGAGTAAGCCTCAAATATATTTTCTTTTGATTTGGAAATCTTTATCAGGAGTAAAACCCAATCATAATTCCCTATTAATTTGGGCTTCCTTTTCAGGAGTAAGTCCCGATTTAAAATTCCAAATCTCCATAAGGTATAAATACCTTTATGGACCCTACTCATGGGCTTCTTTCCTTAACTAATTCCCGATCATCATTTACTTGGGTTGTCATACATATGCAAGACCTACATAATTTCTCATGACCACATCTTTCATGGAACCATTTTCAAATTTACTGATACCTCTTGTTTCTCACACAGATCATGACTCACGTGGGCTTAGAGTGTAAAAGTAATAATGACATCTCTTTTTGAGCCATTAACCACACATAAACACCTTTTTTCTTTACCCGAACTACATAGACATTGATCTCAGCCTAAAAAGTAGAGTATGTAGGATGCCTTTATAAGGTTCAAACCCATATTTAATTAATTATTTTTCATCCCATATGACATTCAACTATATCATTCCCAGCGAAATATGTAGGTTCTGATTCCTTTATCTTTAACAAGGATATGTATGTAGCCCATCTGCGGGTGAGATCCCAACTCTAAAATAATCATTGTCTTTCTGAATGACCATAAACATCAAGTTCCCCACTGAGTAGCTTTAAAACCAGTATGGTCATCATAATGACCAAGAGATTTCTATATAATGTATTGAAGGATACCATTGAATAAGAACCTCCCATACATATAAATGATTCTCTATCGATGAAGAACCTCAAATACATATAAAATATTCTCTAAATCCCATACATATCAATCATTCATTGCCAAATCTAAATAAAAACTCATTTTCATACTTGGTTAATTAATAAGGATTCGTGAACATAACTTAATTCTATAAGAGAGTTCCATAGTAGGTAACAATTCCCCTAAAAAATGGTGTGATGAGCCTGACCTCTCATCCTCTCGACCAATGAAAATTCATAAGCCTCATCGGTCCACAACTAATGAGCACCAAACTTTGGAATGTAGGTGAAAATGGATATATAATCATTGGATGTTTCTGGTTCTACGAATAAACCTATTAGAAACCGATTAGAAATTCTGAACCTTAAAAAAATAAAGTCATCCCCATTTCCAGAAGAAACAGCCCCTTACTAAGACAATTGATCTAATACCATTTTTTTTAAAACAATATTCTTGTTTAAGAGAGATTATGAAAAATGATTATTACATGAATAAAACTAATATGAATTATCATGAAATGAAATCATGTTTTATTTTCAATACTTTTGAATTATGGAAAAAATGCATACTATGTAAAATTTTCCACCTTTAATGTATTGGTTTACATTGTAAGAGTTTTTCCACATTTCTAAATACCCAATAATAAATTATAAATGGGAATATAATTTGATTTATAGTTTTATAATAACAATTATATATATTATTTAAAGCCAAGACTTTACATTATGACCTTTAAAAATGTGTTATTAACAATTCCTTCTTAAATTTATGCTTTGTGTATTAATTGCATTATTTTAAATTTATTTTTTGTTATGGTATTTAATTTAGTTTTAAAATTATCATTGTTCCTTTATCTCTATAATGTTAAACATGATATAAATACCATACATTTTCATTATATGTGAAACTATATTAATCTACAAATTTTAGGTATCGAAAATGAATTACAACATTCATGGAGACTATTGGAAATACGTATGCAAGAATATTGTTTCAATATTCTTAACTGATGTATTGAAGGAATAGAAAATAATATATATTATTTTTATAATATATATTATTTTTTATATATAATATATATTAACTGAATCTGTATTTATTACCATTCATTTCAAAATAAAAGAAAAAAATTCATCACATCATTTGATAGAAGTGGAAGCCCACATGTACATATGAGCGACATTATTGTATTCCAATGGATTGGAAGGTATGAAAGAATATGTGATATTATTATTTTTAAAAGAGTACAATTATACCAAAAGTAACAAATATAAAGATTAATTTATTCATTATCTCTATCTATGATAGATGATGATGTAAAGCGAATTATATTAGTTTGTGAGGCGATAGTCCATCATACACATGATCGATGATTTCATTTAACATTTAATGGAAGAAGAAATGGTTGTTGGTTAAAAATATAAAATAATAAAATATCAGTATATGATATATATATATATATATATATATGATATCATATAAGTCTATGTGAATATAATTTTAAGGATGTGGAAGAATTAATAATATTAATATTCTCAGTTATGAATAATAACTCTTCTTATGACATCCTCCTTGTTTGAGACCATAAATCCGAAATAATTGGATTTAAAAATAAAACTACAACATCTAGGATGTGGGTAGATAATTAAGGAAGATATATGGATAGGTAATTTCAATATTTAGTTAATTTAATGTGTTAAGAGATGAGGATAAGGGCAGACCATTTATAAGTGGGGGAGGAGACAGAAATTAGTTTTTTTATGATTCTAAAATTGATTATTATAGAACCTTATATGATATAAAATTGAAATATGGCCATAAAATAGGTATTGAAAATCTTTTTATGTTATTTTAGCCTTTATCCTTTTAGGTTAACCCCCATTAAACCCCTTTAAATATTACTATGACAATTAACTTTTACCATTTATTATTCATTATGATCATGATTTAAGATGAAGTTATAATATAATATTAAATATGCTGCTTAAAAATATAGAATATATTTTTAGAAATCCAATTCACATTAGTGGAAGAATTTATTTAAAAATTAACCCATAGATACAAGGAAACACGGCTTTCAAAGAAGATGATTTCAAAGTAAAAAAACTTTTTATATAAAACTTTATTATTAAATTCATTTAAATAACCGAATATATATTAACTATAATAAAACCATATTAATTTTACTATTAATTCATTTTAAAACATTATATAATTTTTTTAATACTTTTAAAAAAGTTTTTTAAAATGAAAAACTTTATTTATCAATCTGTTTTCTTATTTTTTTAAATAAAATATTAGTATTCATATAGCCATGTTTAACAGCTATTTTAAAAAATTATTGTTTAATTAAGAATTAAAATATTATGTAATAGTTTTTTAGAACATGTTGTTTCATAAAACACATTCTATAAATGGAATGTAATTTTATTGAAAATTTTATTTGACAAAAACTCAGGTTATTATGGTGGTTTTTTTATCAACAATACAATGGAGGAAGAATAAATCCAACCTTTGGAACTAAGATATTTTAATGTGACATTATTTGATAAATATTATCCTTGTGAAAAATGAACTAAAATGAATGTATGTTTCATTAATTTAATAAAGAATTAATAATAAAGTGTTTGGAGTGGTAGGATATAATTACAAGACTAGACATGTATAATATGGATTACATATATAATCTAATGAGAATGGATTGACATTTCTTTTCAGTTTATAATACCATCCTAGAAATGGAAGTAGTTTCTAAATCATTTTCATCATATGATGAAATAGTATTATGATTCATTAAAATAGATTATAAATTTTCTAAATCATATATATTAAATGGTAATCAATAAATAAAGAGTAATATGAATCCCATGAAAAGGGAAATACATTAAATAAGTTAAATATAATGAATACATGTTAATTATGTTAATTTTTTTGAATGAAACATCCTAGAAAATTAATAAAGGTAATTGGATTTGTTATTGGTTTGGAGAGTATGTTCATCTAGATTATTAATTTAATGGAAATATAGATACCTTTAAAATCATGTCCTTTATCTATAGTTAAATGGTTCATTTTTGAAACGATTATCACTAGAATTAAAGGAACCTAACACATAAGAGGTTTAAGGGAGAAGACCATGTTCATGCGATCAGTATAGTAGAGGTTTATATTTATAAAATTGTTTCATAATATATTTTAATCAATGCCTCAAATTTAGATAATGGTTTATTTCATTCATTATTTTCACAAAAAATTATATCTTCAATGTTTATCATAAAATTATATATTTCTATACAATAATAAATGGGAATTTTCATTCAATACTCTATGTAAAATATTTACATTAACATGGATGTTTCAGTTAGTTCCCATTATGACACAAAATAATTCCCTATTTGTACACATTATTAGTATACGTATGGATAATTTTTGATTTAATCCTTTGAATGGAATGTTTTTAAAAATAAAATACATAAATTTATTTTCAAAGGAATAAATTATTAGTCATGATGAATATGAATAATTTATTTTAATTTGAGGGTATACTTCATCAAATGGTTCACTTATAGAATCGTATATATTAACTCTTTTAAATGAGATTATTATTGAATAATATCTAACAAATTTTTTTGATGAAAGGGGACATATTTAAAACAATAGTATAAATATTATAAAGGAATGCATTATTTTATTTTTCAAGGATTTAAGTGGAAATACACCCAAATATGAAGTTGAGTGTTCCATTGATTTACTCTATTATAGAAGAAAATTTTAATATAATTCCTATATAATATATATTATATAATTATTGGAGTCTAAAAAAACTACATGAGTTATTTGGTAAGATATTAATACACCCTATACATTCACCTTATGTAAACCCTATTTTTTCATTTCTAATAATTATTCATATAGGTGGTTGTGCATCATTTATATTAAAATCAATGTTATTTACAAAAAGATATATTATACCCTAACTCTTATTGATGACTTGATCGATCAAATTCATGGTGAAAAATATTTTTCAATGCCTGAACTTCATTTTGGGTAGCATCAATTTCAAGCATAGAAAAACGATATTCCAATGGGATCATTTTGAATGTTTTATGGACATTACATAGTCATAGTAATTATATTGGGATTGACTAATGAATTCTATGTTTTTATAGATATAACGAATATAATCATTAAGGAATTACATTGATAATATTTTATATTATTTATTTATGGAATCTTAGTGTAATCTAAACATTATTTAGATCATGAGAATAATTAATGAATCATTATTATGAATCTTGTATGAGAAGAGTTATAGTATAAATTTAACCTGTTTGAAATATATAATCAGGAATATTTTTTTCTTGGAAATATTGTCTCTAGTGATGTAATCTATGTTGATATTTATAAGAAAATGATAGCCAATGTATGTATTAAAATATTTAACATAACTAATGTATGTAGTTTAACTAGTTTGGAAGGTTATGACCACAGATTCGATATATATTTTTTCCAAATGGCTAACCCATTAACCAATAATACATTTATAGTCATTTTGTTTGTATAGATGAACGAATGTGAAGATTAATTTGAATTATTAAAGATAGAATTTGTCAATTCTCCAAGTTGGACACCACCATCATGAATTGATGGATCTAGGATATATAGTGTTCCATTATATATGGAACATGGGTGTTTCTTTATATTTAGTGATAATTTTATTACATATAAATCATAGAAGTTGAATAATAAGGAACATAACCATCCAACTCCAGATATGGAGTAAGATGCGATGCCATTTGTATGGTGTATAATGATAAATTATATATATGGGGAATTATGTTCGATATACACATATTAGAATATCCTAAAATAAAACATTTCAAAGAATTATATCATCATGAGGCATAAGTGATGGATATAGCTACTCAATTATTATTATTTCTAAGTACATGACCACCCAAGGATGGTAAATAATGTAGTGGAATCACTGAGCCTAAAATATCATGCAGTTCGATCCAAAATGAGGATTTACTAGGATCATGTGTCAATTATTTAAATGATGAAATAAATAGAAAATAACAAGGAATGGATAACAACACTTTTTTCAAATGATTTCCAAAATATATTTGATATAAAAGATAATAAAATTTCATCATGATGAAGATAATTGTAAAAAAAATTAAATCCATGAATGTTGGTAAATCAGTACAATTTTTATATTAATATGTAATTATAGAATTTAGAAATATGATTTGTTTTCCATCTATACATAATCAGGAAAAGGATATTATTACATGATTCTCATTGCATGATTCTTTATATAAGCTATATTAGGACAAAAATGAATTTGGATTTGATGAAAAATATTTTGTGGAATAATATGTAGTTTGAATTTATTGATTATATATCAAGATTAATGTTTTTTAAAGAAGTGATGGCTGGGAGAAAAAATCCTAGAGGAGTCATGAAAATTGAATATATTCTTATGTGAAAATGGGATGACATTACTATAGAATTTGTCTTCATATTACTAAATGATCCTAGAAAGAATGATGTAATATAGTTTATTATTCACTACATTACCAAACAATCACATTTCCTAACAATAAGAGAATATTTACCACTTTCTCAACTTGAATGGCTATATGCTAATGATATTTTATGACTTCATGATACACCAATTTTAATTATTTATGATCATGATCCAATATTTACATTTAATTTTAGTAAATGTATTCAAAAGGATCTTAATACTGAGATTTATTTTAGCACATCCTATCATACATGAATTTATGGATAGTATAAATGGACTATAAAAACATTAGAATTCATTTTTTGGTTGTTCTTAAATTCTATTCATGATATATGGGATTATTATTAAACATTGGTTGATTTTTTCTATAACAATATATTCCATAAAATAAGGTAAATGGAACCATGTGAATCATTATATAGAAATAGATCACATAATCCAAATTTTTGGGATGATGTTAGTGAAAATAAGTTTATAGGCCTATAACATATTCTATAGACAACCAAAAAGGTAAATAATATACTAACTAATAATAAATAAAATAATTATTGGAAAAATATTTACATTTTTAGTCTAAATATGTATTGGGAATTCTATGTGAAAGATCATATTTTCTTAGAAGTATATAAATGGATGGGTATTATAAGGATCTATGAGAATGTAAAACTGAGAGAAAGGTATATCAAAACCTTTGAAATTCATTAATTAATTGGATATATGGACTTCCATTTTAAACGAAACCAATGATATCTAAAGAACAAAATGTGTTACAACTATCAATGACAAATAAGTACATAAAAAAATAAACACATGTTCTCACCTCTGAATAAATAGAATTTGAATATGATAAAACATATTAACATGAACCCATCCCAATACATGAAAATAAAGTAGTTGTTTTAGATTTGGTAAAGTCAAATGGAAAATTTACATTGGAGAAATCATAACATTTAGGTAGTTATGTGTGATTTCAAAGATTTTTTGATGAAGAACCACCCTCATTTGTTTAGAATGTAATATCCAAAAAAATATCTGGGAAAAAATTTTTGATGGGGGGGAAATGTAACATATTGAATTAATTTATTGTAATTGAAATTTTCACATTTATAAAAGAATAGTTCAATTCAAATTTTAATAGTTCATGGAAAAAAATTCTAATTTGTTAGGATTATTATCAATTTTGAACATACTAGGACAAAAATAAGCATGGAATGAAAATTTTATGTCATCCCATATAAATAATATTTTATGAATAATTGAAAATTTTTTACACATTTATCCTCCATTTAATTATAATAATGTGTTATAATATTTATCATTAGCTATAAATTTATTATCAATTTTTTTTAAAAAAATAAAACATCATTTAGAGGTAAAATGAAATATTTTTCTAAAAACTATTTTTAAGTCCATACTGTTTTGGATTTTTAAATAATTAAAATAAAAAAAATAATGAATGATTTACATAAAATGTATAGAATATATTTATTTATATTAATTTAAATGTACATAATGATTGTTACTATCTATAGAGTTATTTTAATATCATATTATTCTTGAAAATTGATTTATTGAAAAATATATTTTCATCATGTTTTGAAAATTTATATTAATATAATTTATGAATATTCTAAGAATTGAATTTGATAAAATGGATTAATTATTTTGATTGATGATAGTATTAATAATTTTATATTTTTCAATTAATTTTTTTCATAATGAAGAATATATGCTTGAAAAATTGGTAACCATAGTTATAGATATAATATGTTTACCAAGGGTTAATCTAAAAAATAAGTATTAAAATATATTAAAAACATATATAATCCACATTTTATGGATATATATATTTATTAAATTTATAATTTATAATATAAGACATTTTTATCCAATTTAAAAATAATGTAACTTATATATATTTTAACACTTTAAAAAATATAACTATTCCACTCTCCAGATTCGTGAAAGACCCCTCTCCCCAAACTTTGTCACAACATTTGAGTCATTTATCTCAACCAATTTATCTCCCAAAATTCATATTTCATGATTTATAGGTTCTAGTATTATCGAAAATACTAACCCTTGAGTACATAAGAAGATATCTAATTAATGTTTTTCTAATGGAATTCAATCTTCTTCACCAAACTCTTTAGTTTTACTAATATTTATAAAAAATTAAATTGTCTCATAACCATTAAAATATGATATCAATAGTATATAAAATATTATTAGATTTTATTATTATTATGAAATAATTTTTAATAATATCATTTTCAAATAATTGGGAAACGAAACCATTTCTAATGTTTATAGGAGTTAACCGCCTCGAAAATCAATATAATTTTTTTCCATTAATTCCCCACATAAAAAGTAATATTGATGGAATATATATATATATGATACATATTATGTTATTATGATTCAATAAATTTAATATATCATATATTTAAATAACCTTTCTAACATTTAGAAAATCATAGTGAAGCTCATTCGTAGGTATGACTTAACATCTTGAGAAAGTGATGTGATTACTTTTCAATATCCAAAATTCAAAAATGATTTAAAACATATATCTAATGAAGTAATATGAAATTTATAATGTTAAAATAATTTTTGATATTAAGAAAATATATCCTCATTTGAAGAATCATAACATATGCGATTAAAAACATTGTTGAGAAAACTAAGCAGTTAACACCAGAAACAATAATAATAATAAAAGAATAGTGAACATTGGTGATAAAATTTTATAATTGGATCTTATATTTTATTATAAATATGAATAAAATAATTTTTTAATTTTAAAAAAGGTTAAAACAAATATAAATCATGATAGAAAAAAATCAACTAGTTGGGGGTGTGAGGTATGGGATTTCAACTCAGTTTTCCACTCCATTGAGACATATTTGATATTACCCACCTATTAATTTAATGTGGTGTCTATAATACACATTTTATGTATTTAACATGAATTTATATTTATTCATGATGATTTTTCATTCAATTTATTTTTAATATGTCATAGGGACTTCATTTTTAATGATAACGAAGTTGTATTAATTTATTTCACTATCTCATATTTTTGGGATTGTTTATATTATTAATTAAACAAATCTTATAAACAATAACTGATAAATATTATATATTTCGTAATATTATTATTTTTTAATGATTTTCCATGTTCTCTTATAAAATTTCCTCTCATTGAAACTTGATTCAAGATTAAAAATTTTATATGAAATGTTGATCTTATTTTACTTTTTGTATGCATATATTTGTCTTCCTTGTCCATATTATTCATAATTATTGTACAAAAGTTATTTTAATTTAGTGATTTTATTTATCATGAATTTTTTATGTTATTATTCATTTTTTAAAATATTAAAATAGAATCATTAAAATGTTTTATGACAGGTATATTTTCGAAACCCTTTATAAAATAGTTGTTTTACAATATTTCAATACATCTACTTGTTTTCAATCATTTTAATGTTAATACTCTTTAATGAAAACTTATTTTATATTGATTTCAGCCTATTTAATTTAATTAATATAAGAAATTACATTTTTAATTCGGTATGAGACATTTTTAAATTATTGTAGTCTAATAAATTAAGAGACATGGGGAACGTGCATGGGCACCTCGCTAAGGGTCCTGGGAGCGTTTTAATTTATTTTAATTAACTGCAGTCGTTTAAAAAAATATATATATCACATCGTGCATTGGCATGTTGTTCGGGTTTTAAATAATTTATTAATGTTTGAAAAGAATAATAAGAGATTTAAATATGATTTTAAAGAAATAAATAAAGGATGAAAAGACATTTTGAAATAAATTAAAGATGAAAATAAATTTTGAAATAAAATAGAAAGGGGGCTATGGGAAAAATAAAATTATTAAAAATTGGGGATTTCCATTTTTAATTATTTTTATTCTTTCCCCTTCCGTCCTTTTATTTAATTTAATTTTTTTCTATTATTTCATTTTTCCTTATCTTTTATTTTTTCTTTTTTTTTATTTTCTTTATTTTATTTCTTTTCTCTCTTTTCTTTTTTCCTCTCCTCTCTCCCTATCCCACTCATCACACTGCACCCCTCAATCCTGTCACCCCAACCAGCAGCCCCTTCGGATGGTTGTTGATCCTCCGTCCGATGTCTGATTCCTTGACCATTAGGTGTGCAGTAAACCTTAAGGAAAGGATAATGTTGTTCAAGTTGAATCGTTTGATTCTGTTGAGTATTCTGCATGCAGTTTGTCGCAGAAGATTCTTACCCTATTTTGGTATTTTTCTAAAATCCTTCATTTCCATCCGTTTTAGGTCAAATCGAGGCCTAAGAGGATTTTAGAGTCATCTATAACTACATGGTAGGGTGACTACTCTCTTTCCATCAATTTCGTTGCGATTTATAAAAAACGAAATGTTGTGCCGTTAGTCGGTGCCTACCGGCTTTGTGCAATGTTACCCATTTTAATTACTTTAATGGTTTTGTTTAATTTTTGCAGCCTGAATCATCTTAAATTGATTTGTTTGGATGGTTTCAACAAGATCGGACACCCCTTTGGGTGTTCTGACATAGTCAGCATATTTTTCTGTTATCCAGGTTATTAATTTAATTAGTTGTGGTTATTACACAACCCCTTTTTATTATTTTTAAATTAAATGAATAGTTGTTTGAATTATTACAACAAAGTTGGACACCCCTTTGGGCATTATGACATGATCGGTGTATTCTGTCATTATCCAAGTTTATTGTTTGATTAATTTCATGTGTTGCGAAGCAACATTTTATTGTAATTAAATTAAATAAATTGTTGCTCGAACATGAACATCAATTGTTGGATCATTGGAACTTGTTTTGGTGAAATATTTATTATTTAAATATGCATTACCTGCTGAGGTTGATATGATATATATATTTCCTTGCAAGTTGTTGTGTTGTATTGTTAAATTTATGCCTTGTGATGAACATGTGTATCTGGTTGGTTTTCAAGTTGCTTCTTTACATACTGATTATATCATATTTTCTGCTATGAAAACATTAATTAAATTCAGGGTGGGGAAATGAGGTGGGTCCCATATTAAGGGTCACACTTAGATCCCCCATTCCTGACGGGTTACCTCTATCTGTCGGTGGGTGGTCTCGTTTTCTTTGTTGGACAGAGACTTCCCCGGACATTCTAATACTTTTGAGTGATACCAGTTCCAAAAGGGCTCATTGGGATGGATCTATTTGCAATGTGGGTAATCCAGCCTCGGATGACACTCAACCCCTTTTTTCAATATCGGGACGGACTCGGGATAAATCCATGCCTCGAGCGATACTTGGTCTTTCGAAAGAGAGCCTTGGATGGGATTAGTGGCACTGGATATATTGACGATGTTCCGTAGCGAGACCTTCAGGATGGGCTCGGACACCAACTCTCAACATGAACCTTAAATAATGATGCACTATAGGTTTAAGTTATTACTAATTGAGTCTATTGAGAAATGAGATATTTCTCCTGATATGTGGAAGTGTGACTGGTTGACACTGGATTTGAACCCCAAATTAAAGCACAATCATGGGGTATACTTTTTCTTGGTTTTACCTTGATTTATGGTTTGTGTGTGTGTGTGTGTGTGTGTGTTCATGCATTTATACTAACTGGTTCCCTTTCAGAATACCAGCTTAGGCTAAAGTAGGTGACCTGGCAGGAGTGTCGTTTGGGACCTGGGCTGACTTATTTGTTCCAGTGCACTTCAATTAATTTATTTGAAATGGTTATGTAATGGAACATTGCATTTTTATTTTTGCACGAAATGGAATGGTTTAGACACCGTGGGTTCCGGCCTACTGGGATTCTATCTCACACTCTACTTGGGCGTCATCGAAACCCGAGTATATTATATGCTTACAGGTATTGACAAGGGAAATTGTGCTGCTTCCAATGCTTGACTATTAATTACTGCTTAGGATGGAGACTGGGGCAAAGGACTGGGCCTTTCTCGTGATGTAGTCGATGCTTGTGCCTTTAATTTTAGTTAACTGTGTGTTTGAGTTCTGTTTTCCGCACATTCATTTTAGACTCATATCATGGCATGACACTCTTTTGTGAGTTTCTGCTATTGGTTTTTATTATTCAGTTGGATTATTTACATTGCTTCTGCTGAAATTTATTTATTCACATGCTTCAGATACATATTATTTGTTTTTGTTTACTTCTGATGTGATATTATCTGTTACCTATGAGAGAATAGTCTCCCCCACGGACACAAAAAGGGCCCCCACTACAAGTCCGTAGCCCCTGGCATTCTGAGAGATGCGCATGAGGTTATGTGATGCACCGATCTAGCCACTGTCTTAGAGGTGAGCTAGGTCGGGACGTTACAGAGTTGTATCAGACAGGTTTTTCCTTTTTTCTTATTGTTTGGGTTAGACAAAAGACTAGGATATAAGAATTTGGTATGTACTCTGTGCTTGGATGTAGCTAACCCATGTACAGTGGATAATTCAAATTCTTGGGTTGGGATTACAATTATTGATTATGCCAGTTACTATTGATATGAATTCACCTTGGGTGACTCACTTGTATTACGTTGTTATTATGCTGGTATTATTGAAATAATTGGTTTACCAATGCAGCCTGATGATATGAGGGAAAAACATCCCATGCATCATGATAGGCAATATAGGATTTAAATTCCATGCATATTGTCATGCCATATCTACTTTCAGCGTGCATTTCCCTATTTCTTGTAAGTGTGTTATACCTAGTGGTAATATTTTTAATTGTTGGTTTATTGAATATATGGATGTGTTAGTATGTTAAATGTTAGCCTGACACAACCTAGGAGTGGGCTGTAAAACTATTTAGTAATTCTTTTTAGTTTTCTCTTCTATATCGAAACCTAACTCTTGAGGTGGGTTGTCTGTTTTTTAGTTCTTAGAGGTGGGCTATGTACCTAAGCTCTTTTGCACCTTACTTGTTTTCTCACCTTCTTTAATCCTTGTCTAAGGGTGTGTTTGGCTGTCGTAGACAAATTCCACCGCGACGTCTTTGCAATGTGTCTCTGGAGAGTGGCAATGAGTGCATTCCTGAGACGGTGCTTCCTTAACCACTAGTGGTTCCTCTCGTAGTGCCTCTTGTGGAATTACCTCCAATCGATCTTCTGAGGGACCATGATGCACATATTAGGGACAGTCTCCTCAGTTTTATGCAGTTGGTTCAGAAGATTCTTAGACCTACCCTGTCTATGGTAGACCTTACGCGGGACTTTCTGCAGTAGCACCCTCCCAACTTCTCGGCGAGTGGTGGCCCTCATGAAGCAAATCATTAATATAAGCTATACATTCTATCTTTGACCACCCTCATACACCTCTAGAGAAAAGGGTCAAGCATGCAGTCTACATGCTTTGTGACACCACCAAATACTGTTGGGATGTTGTTTCTCAGGCTGAGCAGGCCAGTGACAAGGCTTGGGCCGATTTCCAAAAATCCTTTCATAATCACTTTTTTCTGTAGACATTGAGAGATTATCATGCACGGAATTTCCTACATCTCCAGCATGGCTCTATGACTATGTTAGAGTATTCTAATCATTTCAAATAACTTCATCATTTTATCCCATCTCCAACTGGTGACACACAGACTACTACGAGGTATTTTGAGGACAGACTTGAGTACACTATCCGCTATCAGGTGAACATCTTCCATTTGACCACTATTACAGAGATGATGAATCAGGTTCTCATCTCAGAGAAAAATTTCAGGGAAGATAAACTAGTGAGCCAAGGTGGTTCAGTTCCGAGACAGGGTGATGGCTCTTCTAGTAGGAGGAAATGTCGTTTTGAAAGTGCAAGTGGGGAAATCCTAGCCAAAGAGAACATCTAGATAGTTCTGTCACATGTTATCAGTGCATCAGGGATGGTCACAAGAAGCCACAGTGCATGAGAGATCTGAAGGAGTGTCGAGCTTGTGGTGGGATGGGTCACCTTTAGTGTTTATGCCATTCTTTTTCTTCAACATCAAATGGTAGAGGATCCATAGCTGCACCTCCGTCAGGTATGAGATCTATGAATCCATAGTAGGCTGGACGTTATTTTTCCACCGGTCGATCAAGCCAAGGAAATGATGGAGGTTGTGGTCAAGGAAATCAAGTTCCAGACTATCAGTGTCATCAGAGTGGACCTACTCAAACCAACCAGACATCATATCAGGGTTTTGGCTCAGGTCCCATGTATGTAGTGCAATTATCACCAGAGGATAAGAGTGTAGGGCCATCTATATTTAGAGGTACTATTCTTATAGCTTCTACTTTAGTTTCTGCTCTTTTTGATATCGGTGCATTGCACTCCTTTATATCTTCTATTGTTGTTGAAAGTGTTGGTTTTACAATTGAGTACCTTGCTGGCATCATGTCTCTCGACAACCCTCTTGGGGTCAGGACAGAGGGCATACACCAGTGCCAAGAGTGCCCCCTCGAGATAGGTGGGTACCACTTTTTTTGGAATTTCTATATCCTCAATATGTCTGGCATTAATGTCATTCTTGGTATGAACTGGCTTTTTCTTTACCATTACCAAGTGGATTGCTATCGTCGTCGGGTGTGCTTCACATCCCCTGAGGGTGACACATATCTTCACAAAGGATAATGGGACCTGCAGGTAGACCGATCTATGCCTCAATATGTAGGGTTGGGCAGAGTGACAGCTCTGTTGTAAAGTCTCTTCATGAGCGATCAGGGAACACAAATAGTTGAATTCCCTCAAGTGGTGGATCTTTTCAGAGACGTCTTCCCTGATGATTTTTATGGCTTACGTCCTATGAGAGACATAGAGTTCACTATTGAGCTCGTTCCAGGTGTGGCAGCAGTGTCTATTCCTCCATATAGGATGGAACCAGAAGAGCTACAAGAACTCAAAAAGCAGCATGTAGACCTTGAGAATAAGGGTTTCATAAGACCTAGCACATCATTGTGGGGTTCACCTGCCCTTTTTTCCAAGAATGCAGACGGTACCCTGAGGTTATGCGTGTATTATTGTCGACTCAACTAGCTCACAGTAAAGAATATATATCCATTGCCTTCTATAGATGATCTCTTTGACCAACTCCGGGGAGAAACTCTTTTCCCCAAGAATGATCTGAGGTTGGGAGATCACCATTTGCGTGTGCGACCATCTGACATACCACATAAAAAATTCCGAAGCAGGTATGGCTTGTACGAGTATCTGGTTATGCCATTTGGCCCCACAAATGCACCGACAGTCTTCATGGCCCCGATGAACCAGGTTTTTTATCCATATCATGATTCCTTTATGGTAGTCTTTATGGATGACATCTTATTGTATTCATGTTCCAGACATGACCATGCAAACCATCTTGATATCGTGCTGAGTACATTGAGAGAGCACCAGCTATATGCTATGCTCTATAAATTCCACTTCTGTATTGATAAGTTACACTTCTTGGGTCATGTTATATCTGACGTAGGGGTATCAGTTGACCTAAAAAAGTGAGTGTTGTGGTTTTATGGGAGCATCCCAAGCGTTTCATCGACATCCGCAGTTTCTTGGGGCTTGCTGGCTATTATAGGGAATTCCTCCAGGATTTCTCCCACTTAGAAGCAACTCTCACGACATTGACTAAGAAAGGTGTATAGTTCATCTGGTAAAAATCATGTAAAAAGTATTTTCAGGAGTTTAAAGGAAGACAGACCTCAACCTCGATCCTAATTCTGCCTGAACTAGGTAAGAGCTATACAGTTTGTTGTGATGGTTCAAGAATTGGACTGGGTGCAATTTTGATGCAGGGTGATGGAGACATGGCTTTTGGATCCTGCCAGCTAAGACCTCAAGAGTGGAAATATCATACCCATGACCTTGTGTTGGAAACTATGGTTCATGCTCTACATTGTTAGAGACTCTATTTTGTTGGGTGAGAGATTCGTTGTTTACACATATCATAAAATCCTGAAATATATCTCCACTCAACGAGACATGAAATTAAGGCAATGAAGGTGGGTTGAATGCTTGAAGTCATTATATTTTGTGCTTGATTATACCCCTGGGAAGGGAAAAGTTGTGGCAGACGCTTTAAGCTGCAAGACATAGACACATGCCGTACATGTAGCTAGCAGTGAGTGGTAGATGATGGCCTTGTTTTCAGAGATGCATCTAGAGGTTCAAGAGCATAGTGGACCACCAGTTCTATAAGCTCTTATAGTGACATCCTCTCTTCTAGAGAAAGTCCACATTAAATAGTTGATTGACCATAAGGGTCTCATTTTGGGGGAAAGTGTTACAGGAGAGAACTGACCTCCTCGTTGGGTTATTGATGGTAGTGAAGCTCTCATTTACTATAGTCGTGTATGAGTACCTTCAGGTATACGAGAAGAGATGATGGAGGAATCTCACACCTCTTTTTGGACAGTTCTTCCTTGGCTAACCAAGATGTATAGAGACATGTTTCGATAGTATTGGTGGCCTAGTATGAAAAAGGAGATAGCAGGTTTCATCACTCGGTGCTCCACCTACCAATAGGTGAAGGTAGAGCACCAGTGACCTGCTAGACTCCTATAGCCCCCATCCATTCCTGAATGGAAATGGAATGACATCACCATAGATTTTTTTATAGGATTTCCAAGATCTCCTTGAGGTAGTGATGCAATATCGGTGGTTGTCAATAGGTTAACCAAAGTTTCGCACTTCTGGCCTATCCGAGGGGCCTTCACAATTGATGAGTTGGGAAGGCTATATATCCGGGAAATTGTGTGACTACATGGTGTACCTCTTTATATTTTCTCAGAAAGGGATTCTAATTTTACTTCACAGTTCTGGAAAGGGTTTCAAAAGGCATTGGGCTCACAGGTACTTCCAAGTACTGCATATCACACCTAGACCGATGGGAAATCTCAGAGATCTATATGAGTGTTAGAGGATATGTTATGGGCTCGAATACTTGATTTTGGACGTTCATGGGAGAATTATTTACCACTTGTCGAGTTTACCTATAATAACAGCTTCCCGGCGACAATCCAAATGACTCATTATGAGGCTCTTTATGGTAGATCGTGTCGTTCGCCTTTATGATGGCTCGAAGAAGGTGAGATATATCTGTTGGGTCCTCATCTTGTTCTAGAGTATTCTGAGAAAGTTCTTCTGATTCAGAAGTGTATGACTATAGCTCAATCCAGGCAAAAGTCTTTTATCGATCATCTTCACAGACCTCTGGAGTTCGAGGTGGGTCAACGAGTCTTTCTACGTGTTTCTCTGAGGTTGGGTCACATGTGGATCTGTAGACAGGGGAAGTTATCATCGAGATACCAAGTATTGTTTGAGATAGTGGAGAGAGTTGGGATAGTAGCCTATTGGGTACTACTACCTCATAGGTATCATTCCATGAACAACATTTTTCATGTATCTCATCTTTGACAATATCATCCAGACTCATCTCATTCTTTTGACCCTGAGGACATCTAACATGACACTGATGCATCCTTTGCGGAGCATCCGATCTGTATCATCAACCGTAACATGAAGGTACTTTGAGGCAAGTTATTCCCACTGGTCTGGGTGTTGTGGCAACACGGACACGTTCAGGACAAGACCTAGGAGTGAGAGACGGATGTACGTGTGCTGTGACCGGATCTTTTCTCTGATGACTTTCCAGCACCCTCGGAAGGGAAACCAGGGGACGAGTTGTCTTAAAGAGGAGAGGTTGTAATTTCCTGAACATAATATGGTACAATAAATTTTTAAATTATTGCATTATAATAAATTAAGTGACCTAGGGCGCACGCCTGTGCACCTTGATTTGGGTCCCTAGCAGTGTTTTAATTTATTTTAATTAACTACAGTCGTTTTAAAAAATTTATATATCATGTCACGCTTTGGCGTGATGCTTGGGTTTTAAATAATTGATTAAAGGTTGAAAGTAATAATTAGAGATTTAAATATGATGTAAAAGAATGAAATAAAGGGTGAAAAGAAATTTTGAAATAAAATTGAAAGGCGGCTACGGGAAGAAGAAATATAATAAAAATGGGGGATTTTCATTTTTAATTTTTTCCCCTTCAATCCTTTTATTTTATTTTATTCTTTTCTTTTATTTCCATTTTTCCTTATCTTTTATTTTTCTCTTATTTTTTTTTTCTTTTCTTTTTCTTTCTTTTCTCTCTTTTCTTTTTTCCTCTCCTCTCTCCCTCTCCCACTAATCACGTCACACCTCTCAATCATGTCACACCAACGAGCATCCCCTTCGGAAGGCTACTGCTCCTCCGCCCGATGTCTAATTCCTTCATCGTCAGCTGCGTAGTAAACCTTTGGTAAAGGCTAACGTTTCTCAATTGGAGTCATTTGATTCCATTAAGTATTCTGTGTGTAGTTCATTGCAGAAGATTCTTACCCTATTCTTGTGTTTTTCTAAAATTCTTCATTTTCATCAGTTTTAGGTGAAATCGATGCCTACTGCGGATTTTAGAGTCATCTAAGAATACTAAATAAGGTTCCTACTCACTTTCCCTTAATTTATATGTAGTTTTTAAAAAACTCATCGTTGTGCCATTAGTCGGTGCCTACCGTCTTTGGGAAATTTTACCCATTTTAATTACATTAATGGTTCTGCTAAATTATTGTAGCCTTAATCATTTTAAATTAATTTTTTTTAATGGTCTCAATAAGATCGGACACCCATTTGGGTGTGCCGACATAATTGGCATATTTTTTCGTTAGTTGGGTTATTAATTTAATTAGTTGCGGTTATTGCACAACCCCTTTTTATTGTTTTTAAATTATATAAATTGTTGTTTGAATTATTGCAACAAAATTGGACACCCCTTTGGGCATGCTGACATGATCAGTATATTCGTTCATTAGATGAGTTTATATTTTGATTAATTTAATGTGTTATGAAGTAACTTTTTCTTCTAATTAAATTAAATAAATAGTTTCTTGAATGTTAACGTCAATTGTTGGATCATTGGAACTTGTTTTCATGAACTGTTTATTAATTAAATATGAATTATCTGGTGAGATTGATATGATAAGTATATTTCTTTGAAAGTTTTTGTGTTTCACTATTAAATATATTAATTCTGATGCACGGGTGTATCTGGTTAGTTTTCAAGCTGCGACTTCACATGCTGATTATGTCATATCTGCTACTATGAAAACTTTAATTAAATTCAGGGTGGGGAAAGGAGGAGGGTCCCGTATTAAGGGCCACACTTAGATCATCCATTCCTGATGGGTTACCTCTATGTGTTGGGAGGCGGTGTCATTGGCTTTTCCATATTGAGACTTCCTCAGAATTTCTAATACTTATGATTGATACCGATTCCAAAAGGGCCCATTGGGAGGGATCTGTTCGCAATGTGGCTAAGCCAACCTCGGATGACACTTGATGCCTTTTTGAGAGATCGAGACAGACTGAGGGTAAAGCCATGCATCGGGCGATACTTGGTCTTTTGAAATATTTCCTTGGATGGGCTTGGTGGCATTAGATAAATTGACGGATGTTCCATAGAAATGCCTACATAATGGACTCAGACTCCATCTCTCAAATTTAACCTTAAATAATGATGCACTTAAGGGTTATGTTATTGCTAATTAAGTCTATTGAGAATTGAGATATTTCCCCTGATATGTAGAAATGTGCTTGGTTGACACTGTACTTGAACCCCAAGTTAATGCACAAGCTTGGGGTATACTTTTTCCTTGTATTACCTAGATTTCTAGGTTTTATATATATGTGTGTGTGTGTGTGTTCATGCATTTATGATGATAGGTTCCCTTTCATACTACCATCTTAGGCTGAAGCAGGTGACCAGGCACGGGTGCCGTTTGGGACGTGGGCCGACTTATTTATTTCATTTCACTACAATTAATTTATTTAAAATGGTTATGTAATGGAACACTACATTTTTATTTTTGCACGAAATGGGACGGTTTAGACACTGTGGGTGCCATCCTACTATGATTTTATCTCACACCCTACTCAGGTGTCATCGACATCCGAGTAGATTACATGCTTGCAGGAATTGACAAGGGGAAGCATGCTGTTTCTGATGATTGATTGTTCATTACTTCTTAGGATGGAGACTGGGGTAGAGGATCAGGCCTTTCTCATGATGCATTTGATGCATGAGTCTTTTCTTTTAGTTTACTGTGTGTTTGAGTTCTATTTCCCATACATTCAGTTTAGACTCATATCCTGGCATGAAACTCTTTTGTGATATTCCGCACTTGGTTTTTATTATTCAGTTGGATTATTTACATTGATTTTGATGCAGTTTATTTATTCACATGCTTCCGCTACTTATTATTTGTTGTTCTTTACTTCCGTGATATTATCTGTTATCTATGACGGAATAGTCTTCCCCATGGACACAAAAAGGGACCTCGCTGCTAGTCGGCAGCCTCTGGCGTTGGGGGAGATGTGCTTGAGGTTATGTGATGCACTGGTCCGACCATTGTCTTAGAGGTGATCCGGGTTAGGATGTTATAAAAACATTGTGAAAAATGTTTCATTGGACATTAATTTAATCTAATATAATGATATTCAGTGTATAAAATTTATTCCTATTTCCAAATCTATATACTTTTTGTACATATGATGCTTTACTATGAATGTTATTTAATTGACTATGGAAATGTTGATATTTTTTATCCGTTACTAAATAATGATATGTTTTGATAATACATTTTGATTATGAATTAAATTGATTATCCAATATATGATGAATGAATCAGACATGCAGTGGAAAGTGGATACTGCTATTTTATAACCCCTCGATTCAATGGAAGGTTTCATGAGGCAAACAACACGGATAACCTTATCAAATGGGTTTTTGGTTCATAAAAATACATATTTCAAACTATCTTAATGCAAGCCCTTTCCGGTAAAGATAGCTTGATGTCAAAGAAGATGACATAAATATTTATCCATTTTTATCAATGGGAATTTGGATAATATTATCCATGTGATTCTTGCATCAATATTGTCCATTGACGCATTTCATTCCCACGTTATTGATTATATTTATTTTTTTTATGTTTTCTATATTTTAATATTTTTATTCTATATTTACACATTATAGCTTCCATTGTACATAACCCTTACTTATCATTTTAGGTCTCTTTTATTTCATTTCCTTTTTTGAGGATATAATGATGGAATATTTGAATGGGGACAAGGATGAAAAATATTTAAAATCACTTTTATTTTGTATTTTATATTTAATGTAATATATTATGATTGTTTGTATCTTCTTATTCATGACTAAAAAATTGATATACCCTTATAAATGTTATCCCATGTATCTAATGCCAATGTAATGAAGTTGAAACCTTCTCTACATGAATAGATTTGGGGTTATTACAAATCACCCAACCATTATCAATACATCATAGAGTCACTCATGGCTAAGACACCTCATCAAAACGTAACTCGCATGAGGTGGCATCAAAACATAAATCACAAGGGAACTAACACTGATCACTTGAAATTTTTATTAAAAAATTAATTTACTCAATATTTCATTATTAATGCTGTATGAACAAAGTTTTTGAGCCTGTAAGACATTGAAATTTTTTCTTGGTGTTATTCCAGAGAAGGATGTTCAGACGGCGTGTGATTCCGAGCCCTGGTGTGGCCGAAATTATATTTTAAGTGTGTTCACATTAGAAATGCCAAATAAATAGAATAACTCTTAAACGGTTGCTCTGATTGGAAAATCTAGGGCACCGTTGAGTCTGGAGAATGCCATTTACCCTAGGAGGGGATTAACTTTCACAGGCGCGACCCTTCTGTGGAAAACGCCACCAGGGGTGTTTTCACAATTTAGCGGCCATAGGAGTGAACTTTATAACATCTGAACGGAGGCTCAGATTAAAATTACGAGAACACCGTTGTGCTTAGAACATGGATTTTAACCTAGAGGCGGCTTAACCTCAACCCTACTGAATGTTCGGGTACGATCCTATTGGTGGGTGTTTACTTGTGTTTCCATACTTAAACACACAAACTCCCCTTCTTACTCCTTGGTTTTTCTCTAGAGAAAGCTCTCCCAATAAGAGAAAAACCTTATTCAAGCTCTTCCTCCTCCCTAGAAAGGTGGTTGCGGCCCCGAAGGACTATTCGTGAAGCGAAAGGCTATGCCCTGTGAGGTAGGATCGTGTGTTTCGTTTTTTTAAAATTCCACATATACTTTAAACTAAAATTATTGTGTCCATATTATGTTTAATTATCGAGCGATGGCCATATTTGAGTAGGGAACGATCCAAGATTTCCAATGAGTCTTTCGGATTCAATTTTCGATTCCCGAGGTGTCATGGGTGACCCTGGGATGTTTTCCGGTGAAAACCCCCGTTTCTCGTGGTTCCAGGCCGATCTGGTGGCTCCGCACGGCGGTCCGGTGGGTGACGGCGGTGGCACGACTCACCGTGAGTAGTGCAGGCTTCACCAAGCGGCAGCGCGGGCTTCCCCGGGTGGCGGTGTGGCCCTTCGGCGGTCGGCATAGGCGAGATGGATGGTGGCTCGGCAGTCTGGGCCGTGGGAGCGTGCGCTGGCCCACATCGCCGGTCGGCGTGTGGTGCGTGAGACCAGGGTTGCCGTGACCCCCAGAGCCGGCTGAGACCTGCAAAGCACAGGTCTCCTAGAAAAGGAGCCGGACCGGTTTGTGCCAGTATGGGTAAAGCTGTGTAGCCCGTGCAGTGAAACATAGGCCTCGGTGGACCGGGCGGTCCAGGAGGGTGAGTCGCGGACCATCTGTCTAAAGGGCGTGGACTGCCCCAACCTGTCTCCATCCCTTGGCATTAAAATTCCATTAAATTGAAAACCAGATGTTGGATTCGCACGCCATCAATGGCGACGTGATCTTCGGCCTGAGATGGAGGTTTTGAGATGTTCTTTGGGAATTTTAATTCCTGAGATGTGGGCTTGGTGGCGTGACACGCCCGTTAAGTATTGTTTAGCGCCTCACCAGGATTCTTCTTTTGAATGGCGCGAGCACATCCGGAGTCCATTTTAGGCACTATTAGTGGCATTGTGACCCTAGAATCGAGACGAAGTAGTCCAGTGTGGTTTCAGGCATTGATGCCGGAGTTGAGGCATGGTCCCCATGGGCCATCTTTTAAGCTGTGTGTAGTGTTTTGCGAAATTTTCATCAAACGTCCATTCGGGGCAAATGAATAGTCGATTTTCCATGTTTATTTAGAGCATCATGATGGTGTAGTTCACCCGACCCCTTTTGGGACTGAGTTGTGGGCCCCACGAGACGTTGTACGGGCATAAAGCGGTGTTGAATAACTTGTTTGTCGAGAATCCATTTCCAGTGACTAAATAGTCTCTCTCGCGTGTTTTTTCGTGAGGATTACAACGGTGTAATATTTTTGTTCGTGTGGAGCCTCTTTCAAGATCTCATTATATGTGGAAACATGAAAGGGCATTGGTCAGGCATTCCTTTTGCACACACTAAACAAACGCATGGTAGCGATGTTAGTGACACCTAATGATGGCACATGCAGTGATGAGTTATCAAACCAGTTTCGGGTTTACCCTCCAACGGGGCTGGGCAGTGGGTTACCCACCAGTGTACTAGGGTTTACCCTCCAATGGGATTAGGCAGTGGGTTACCCGTTGAACTTAGTGTTTACCCTCTAGCGGGGCTGAGCAGTGGGTTACCCATTCATCTTATGATTTACCCTTCAACTGGGATGGGCAGTGGGTTACCCGACAACCTTGTAGGGTTTACCCTACAGCTGGGCTGACCAGTGGGTTAGTCGACAACTTCTTTTAGACTTATCCCATTCTATGTTGCTATTCAGTGACTTTTCTTCATTATTTATGAAGCAAGACCCTAGGTGGTATGGTTTAGTGATGAAACAGCTTGGACATGCGGGACTATTGGGCATCAGTGATGGATATCCTTAGAACTATTGGCGACTTTTCCTGAGCTGAGCATGGAGATGGAGATCCCCTTACACACTTGTTCGGGTTTCTTTTTGAGCAGATATATATATTTATATATTTATACACTCAAAATTTGTTCCAATTCTTTGGGTTTAGTTACATCCCTTCTAAGAGGGAAAAAGACGTGTGGGGTATGCCACATGCTTTCTGTGTCTAGCTCCTCATTGTTGGATGAGTCTACTTCCATCCTTCTCTTGGGTTGAGCTGCACTCTCTCTATTGTACTCTTACACTGCTCTCTATTCGGTCTACTACTCATTGTTTTAGTGCCTCCTTGTTTCTCCCTCGGGCATTCGGGGCATCCTACTGAGTAACTTTATAGTAACCCCTTCTTGGGATTTTCCCACACTTGGTGTGCACTTGCAGATAACAGATAGGTCAATTGAGACTACAGAGAAGCATAGAGGACATAGGAGCTTGAGTTGCATTCAGTGGTCCTAGTAGGAATTTCAGGTGTGAGATTCACCAGCCGTTGAATTTTGTTTACCTGTTGCCAGGTTGTGGCACCTTTTAGGTTGGGCACATGTTTTTCCCTTTTTCTGTTCAGTTATCTTGTCAGTACTTTTCAACTAATTACTTGTTCTATTTAGAAGTTGATGCATGACTACGGTTGGGTTATAGTCGTGTGTCCTTAGGTTTTCTTTTTACTATGCACCTCTGCCTCGAGTGGGTTGTGTGTGTGTGTACAAGTACTTAGGCAAAGGCCTCACTGAGATCATTACGCCTTCGGTGCTTGTTTCCAACCCCTGGCCTATGGAGGTAGGCCTCGGGTAGTTGCGGCTCGAGACCGGTAGGGTCGGGTCATGAAAAAGTTGTATCAGAGGTGGTTCGTTCCTTGGGGTGTTGTTCGGACATCCCTAAAAAGGAATTGGTTAGGATTTAGGTAAATAGGGTCGACGTGTCTCGAGAGTGGCTCTCAGTCCAGGGAGTCTAGAGATGGTACAGGTGGCTGACATATCCATTCACCAGGACCCTGAAAAACCCTTGTCGACTTGGAATGCAGAGACATTTGTTGCAGGGATCTTTGGAACATGAATCCGGTTGGATTGAGTCTTTGACTGTCCTTTTTGAGTCAGATCCCCTTTGTTATTTCTATTATATATATATGCTCATCTAATCGTGCAAATCCTTGATAATTTTCAGGATGCCCACATGACTGATGCCAGCTAGGTTACCCACTCCAGTTCATGACAAAGACCTGGTGAGCAATGAGGTGTCAGTTCAGGGACCCTCACGTGACCCCCTTCCACCCAGTGATTCAGCAGTAGCCCGTCCACCTGGAGAGAAGTAGTTAGAACTAGCAGCACAGGTCGAGGTTGAGCACAGGCTGAGTGTGCTCCGAGACATCCAGAATCAGTGGTCGTAGAAGTTCCACAGGGACCTGGATCCCTAGGACGCGGAAGACTGGCTAGAGTGCATGGACCGAATTTTTAGGCTGTTACAGACTCCATCGGACCAAATGGTAGCTCTAGCTGTCAGCCTTTCCTCGGGACGGCCGGGCGTTGGTGGGGGTTGGTTACGCAGACCCGCGACGAGTTGTCTCCCATGTGGGAGAGCTTCCAACAGCTCTTCTAAGACGAGTAATCCCTCTCTTGTTTACGCTCCATTCGGATTCAGGAGTTTGTCAAGTTGAAGCAGAGGGGGGTGACTATGGCACAATACTCATCCCAGTTTACCGATCTAACACGTTACTCACAAGATATGATCAACGATAGTTACATTCGGGCGTGGAAGTTTGAGCAGGGTATTCGTAGAGAGATATGTGCTAGTTTAGTGCCCTTGTGCATCCCCACTTATGTCGGGGTGCTACAACGGGTGCTTGTGATAGAGAGATTCTTGGCTGGGGGATGCCAGCTGACAGGGCCTAGCAGTGGCCGCTTCATAGTAGAGTTTTCGGTAGCAGGCAGGCGGCAGAGAGCAGAGCCTCAGTCGAGGAGACCCTTCCTTGAGAAAACTCATGGGCAGGTTTGTACACCACAATGGCACCATAGAGAATCTGGGCAGTCAAGAGAGATTTAGTTCTATGATTGTGATGGACGGGGTCACCTATCATGGGACTACCCGACCAGGCATACTGAGCATTCGTGGCAGGCAGTGGGTGCACCGCAGTGGCTGAGGCAATGTCATGACCAGGGATCTCCTAGGCAAGGACAAGGTGATCCTCCGGGAGGCAGAATAGGTAGAGCAGTAGGGCCTGGAGGTGGGGGATGACATTTTGAGGTCCTTCTACCACCACCGGGTAGCCCATGCCAGGCTCAGGGAGCTGGCGGTAGGGGTCGTGGATAGCTTCAGGATATGGGTGTTTGTGACCCCCAGCACATGAGATGGTCCAAGGTAAGCTTTGTGTTTACTCTACACTTGCTTTTGTAATAGTATACACAGGATCCAACCACTCATTTATATATATTCTTTTGGTATGGGAGTTGGAGCTCCTAGTAGAGGCACTGACACCCATGCTTAGCCTTGAGGTTCCTACAAGAAGTGCATCGTTATTGACCATTGTCAACAGACAGTGCGAACTATCATTCAGTGGAGAGAGTTTCACATGGGACCTGCTTTTCATCACGATGGAACCTTATGACATCATCTTGGGCATGGATTGGCTTTCCTTGGTTCACGACCAGATTGACTATCGACACAAACTAGTCAGATGCATCCATTCTGATGGGACGAGGTTCACCATCCTTGGTGAACGAGACCTCATGGAGGAGAAGACGAGTACCATGAGCATGGGACCATGACCTTTTTCTCACCAGTTGGAGAGCATTTCTCTAGGAGCAGCAAACGCTACAGTCACATGGATCCCTACAGTTGTAGAGGACTACATGGATGTCTTTCCCGAGGATTTCATGGAACTACCACTGAGGCGAGAGATAGAGTTCTTCATTGACTTGTAGCTGAGGACTGACCCGATATCTTGTGTAGAATATCATATGGCATCCACAGAGCTTTGGGAGCTATGATTTATGTTGGAAGTCCTTTGTGAGAAGGGATTCATCAGGCCTAAATGTGTCCCACTGGGCAGCTGGATTTTTGTTTGTGAAAAAGGTAGATGGGAGTCTGCGACTTCGTGTGGATTATCATCACCTGAATTAGGCCATGATAATTAAAAAGTACTCTTTGTAGAGGATTGATGACCTCTTCAACTAGTTGAGAGGTGCGAAGTGGTTCTCCATGATTGATCTTCGATCCCGCTACCACCAGTAGCTGGTTCATGAGGCTGACATCCCAATGTTCTCTTTCCATTGTCGTTATGGGCACTACATGTTTATGGTGATACCCTTTGGCATGACGCATGCCCCCTCCATTTTCATGGATCTGATGAACCATATCTTCTAGCCATACATGGACTGGTTTGTGGTTGTCTTTATTGATGACATACTCATCTACTCTACGATAGAGAAGGAGCATGTGGAGCATTTGAGAATGGTCCTAGACTTACTCCGAGAGCACCAACTGTATGGGAATCTCTCGAAGTGTCAGTTATGAATTCATGAGGTTCAATTTCTTAGGCATGTCATTTCAGAATAGGTTTTGGCCATAGATCCTGCAAAGATAGAAGCAGTGCATGCTTGGGAACCACCCAAGAATGCGTCAGAGGTTTGGAGATTCCTTGGATTGGCAGGGTACTACAGGAGGTTCATGGAAGATTTCTCCGCGATTTCTACCCCATTGAGTGCATTGATGTGGAAGGGAGGACCGTTCACTTGGAATGATCAGTTCTAGAAGACCTTCGAGGAGTTGAGGTAGAGGCTGAAAAGTGCTCTAGTGTTGAGGCTTCCAGAGGAGGGCGTTGAGTTCATGGTGTACTACGATGCTTCAGGAGTTGGGCTCGGGTGCGTGCTGATGCAGCATCAGGTAGTGATTGCATATGGGTCGAGTTAGTTGAGGCCCCATGAGAAGAATTATGCAACTCATGACTTGGATATGGTAGAGGTAGCCTTCACCTTGAGGCTATGGAGACACTGCCTTCTGGGTGAGCATTTTGTGGTCTACTCAGACCACCAGATCCACAAGTACATATTCACTCAGAGGGATCTGAATCTATGGAAGATGCGCTGGCTAGAGTTTATTTAGAACTATGATTTAGAGATAGTCTACACTACAGAGAAGGGAAACATAGTATCAGATGCCCTTAGCATGAAGTCCCAGGCTCGTCTTGTGTGGGAAGTTTCAGAGCAGTTGGCCTCCCTACAGCTGACCTTGGTGGAGTAGGAGGGTACGACTATTCTGTAGTCGATGATATTGAATCCTTTGCTCCTTGAGTATGTGAGAGAGTCATATCTGGGGGATGTCGACAATGAGGTATGGCGTGATTAGATATCCATGGGCGTCGCACCCGGTGGGTATTATGAAAGAGGGAATCACGAGATCCTCTTCCAGGGGCGAACTGTAGTACCAGTGGAGATGAAGGACGAGGTGATGCGGGAATTCCTCACTTCTCCCTTGGTTGTACATCCCAATATGGGGATGTTTTATAGAGACCTTCAATTGTAGTTTTGGTGGTCTGGAATGAAGTAGAGCGTAGCTGAGTTTGTTTCTTGGTGTCTTACCTGTCAGCAGGTGAAGGCAGAGCATCAGGTTCTGGCAGGGTTATTGTAGCCCCTTGATATCCTGGAGTAGAAGTAGGATGGCATATCTATGGACTTCATCACATAGATTCTGCACACAATAAAAGGCCATGATTTCATTTGGGTGATAGTGGACTGACTCATGAAGTTGGTGCACTTCATTGCCATCAGGAAGAAGAGTTCGGTGGAGATTCTAGGGAAGTTATACGTTCGGGATATCATCTGCCTTCATGGAGTAACCTCAACGATCGTCTCAGACTGTGACATAAGGTTTATGTCATGATTTTGGAGAGGCCTACAAGAGGCATCCGGGACTCAGTTGCGGATGAGTACATCTTTTCACCCCCAGACGGATGGGAAGACTGAGCGCACTAACTAGGTGTTGGAGGATATGCTTAGTGTGTGTGTGTTAGACTTTGGCCTATGCTGGGAGGATCACTTGCCCTTTTTGGAGTTCGCATATAACAACAGTTACCACTCTACTATTTGCATAGAACAGTTTGAGGCCCTCTATGGGAGACCCTGCAGGTCACCATTGTACCGGAAGGAGGTTTGGAAGACCTCCCTCGGGGGCCCAGAGTTGGTGTAGGTTATGATGGAGAAGGTGCAGGTCATCCGTGAGCGGATGAAGACGGCTCACAACAGACAGAAGTCCAATGCAGACCATTTTCGCAGGCCTTTGGAATTCGAGTAGGGGGGCCATGTCTTTTTGAGAGTCTTCTAGCGGCATGGAACACAGAGGTTCGGCCGAAGAGGCAAGCTATCATCGAGGTTCATCGAGCCCTTTGAGATCATTAACGGTGTTGTTGAGGTTTATTACCGTCTTTATCTACCCCCACAGCTGGAGAGGGTGCATGACTTCTTCCACATGTCACAGCTGAGGAAATACATTCATGACCCCACACACGTTATCAACTGGGGAGAGATGGACATTGAGGATGGAGCCACCTTCATGAAGCACCCGATGGAGATTGAGGACTTATAGGAGCAGAATCTGTGTGGATGGACCATTCCTTTGGTTTGTGTGCTGTGGCGGCACGGGAGGGTGCCAGAGAGCACCTGGGAACGGTAGAGCCAGTTGCGGGCTCAGTATCACAAGTTGTTTCTTTAGTTTTGTTTTTCGGGGATGAAAAATGTGAAGGAGGGAATGATGTAAGAACCTGGGTTTTGAGCCTGTATGACTTTGAAATTTTTTCTTGATATTATTCTAGAGCGGGGCATTCAGATGGCGTGTGATTCTGAGCCACAGTGTGACTGGAATTAAATATTAAGTGCGTTCAAACTAGACACACAAAGTAAATATAATAACTCCTAAATGGTTTTTCAGATGGGAAAATCAAGGACACCATCGAGTTTGTAGCATGCCGTTTATTCTAAGAGGGGTGTAACTTTCGCGAGCGCGACCCTTCTGGGGGGAAAACCACCATGGGAATTTTCATAATTTTGTGGCCTCAAGCGTGAAATTTATAACATCTGAACGGAGGCTTAGATTAAAATTTTGAGACCTTTGTTGTGTTCAAAATGTGGATTTTACCCTAGAGGCGGCTTAACCCCTACCTCGACGAAAGTTTGGTTATGGGCCTACTAGTGGGTGTTTAAGTGTGTTTCCCTAATTAAACACATCCACCCGCCCCCCTTCATCCTCCGTGGTTTTTCTCTAGTGAAATCTCTCCAAACAAGGGAGAAACCTTCTTCAAGATCCTCCTCCAGGTGGTTGCAGTTCCGGTGGACCGTTCATGAAGCGACGGGCTACGCCCTGCAAGGTAGGTTTGTGTGTTTCGTTTTTTTAATTCTGCATCATTTTTGAACTCAAATTATAGCGTCAATATGCTGTTTAATTTTTGAGAGAAGGCCATTTTTGAGTAGGGCTCGATATGAGCTTCCCAACGAGTCTTTTAAATCAAATATTTGAGTATCGGGGTGTCTGGGGTGACCCAAAGAAGTTATCTGGCCAAAACCCCCGTTTCTGGCAGTTCCAGGCCAGTACGGTGAGTCCATGCGGCAGTCCCGCGGGCAACGGTGGCGGCACGGCTCCGTAGAGGTGACGTGGGATTCACCAGGCAGTGGCGTGGGCTTCCCTGGGTGGCGGCGTGGCCCTTCAGAGGTTGGAACAGGAGAGAGGGACGGCGGCCCGGTGGTCTGAGCCGCGGGAGCGCGGTGGCCGACTTCGCCGGTCGGCATGCGGTGCGTGAGACCGGGGTCGTCGCGACCTCGAGATCCGGCCAAGGACTGCAAAGCGCGGGTCTCGTGGAAAAGGAGTCGGACCATCTCATGCCGGTATGAGGAAATACACACGGCCCACATGGTGAACCGCATCCGCGATGGAATGGGCGGTCCGGGCAGCCGAGCAGCGGACCGCCGGTCTGAAGGTGGGGGTTCGGCGGAACCAGTCCGGCCCACCCTGTCTCCGTCCATTGGCGTTAAAATGCCTTTAAATTGAAAACCAGATGTCGGATTCACGCATCGTCTATGGATACATGATCCTCATCTCAAGACGGATTTTTTAAATGGTCTTGGAGATTTTTAATTCCCGAGACAAGGGCTCAGTGGCGTGACACGCCCGTTAAGTATTTTTTAGCACCTCGCCGAGATTCATTTTTCAGATAGCGCGAGCACATCTGGAGTCCGTTTTAGGCGCCGCCAGTGGCGTTGTTACACTGGAATCAAGATTCAGTAGTCTAGGGTGGTATCAGGCATTGAATCTGGAGTTGAGGTATGATCCCCATGGGCCATCATTAATGTTGTGTGCAGCGTTTTGTGACTTTTTCATCAGACGTTTGTTTAGGGTGAATGAATAGTTGATTTGGTGTGTTTTTTTCTGAGAGCATCATGATGGAGCAGTTCACCCGAACCCTTTCAAGACCAAGGTGTGGGCCCCAATACACATCGTACAGGCGTAAAGTAGTGATGAATAACTTTTTCGTTGGGAGTCTGTTTCCAGCGAGTAAATAGTTTATCTCGCATATTTTTTCGCGAGGATTACAACGGTGTAATCTGTTTGGGCATGCGGAGCATCTTTAGAGATCTCATTAAATGTGGAAACAAGAAAGGGAATTTGTCGGAGGTTCCTTTGACACACACCGAACCAACTTACGGTAGAGATGTTAGTGACACCCAATGATGGCACGAGATGTGCGGAGTTATCGGACGAGTTTCGGGTTTACCCTCCGGTGGGGCAGGGCAGTGGGTTACCCACTGGCATACTAGGGTTTACCCTCAAGCGGGGCTAGGGAGTGGGTTACCCTTTGACCATAGGGTTTACCCCCCAGTGGGGCTGGGCAGTGGGTTACCCATTTATCATAGGGTTTACCCTCTAGCTGGGCATGACAGTGAGTTAGCCGACGACCTCTTAGGGTTTACCCTTTAGCTAGGCTGTGCAGTGGGTTACCCAATGACTTCTTTCATACTTATCCATTTCTATGTTGCTAGTCAGTGACTTTTCACTGTGATTACTGGAGCAGGTCCCTTGGTTGTATGGTTTAGCGATGAGACAACTTTGATGTGCAGGACTGTTGGACATCAGTGATGGTTATCCTTAGAACTGTTGGTGACTTTTCCTGGGCTGAGCTTGGAGATGGAGATCCCCTTACACACTCGTTCGTGTTTCTTGTTGAGAATATATATATATATATATTTATACACCCTACTTTTGTTCCCATTCCTTGGGTTCAGTTACTTCCCTTCTAACAGGGGCGAAGACTCACGGGGTATGACACGTCATTTCCGTGTCTAGCTCCTATTGGTTGGATGAGTCTACTTCCTTCCTTCTATTGGGTTGAGTTGCACTCTATCTATTATACTCTTACAATGTTCTTTGTTCTGTCTACTGCTCACCGTTTTAGTACCTCCTTTTTGATCCCTCTAGATTTTGGGGAATCCTACTAAGTATCTTTATACTCACCCCTACTTGGGCTTTTCCCACACTTGGTGTGCCCTTGTAGACGACGAACATGTCGATCAAGACTACGGAGGATCGTAGAGGACACATGAGCTTGGGCTGCATTCAGTGGTAATAGTAGGACTTTCAGGTGTGAGACTCATCAGCTGTTGACTTTTGTTTACATGTTGTCGGTTTTTGGAACCTTTTGGGTTGGGCACATGTTTTTCCCTTTTTCTGTTCAGTTATCTTGTCAGTACTTTTCAGCACTTTACTTGTTCTATTTAGAAGTTGATGCATGACTATGGTTGGGTTATATTTTTTTTCCTTCGATTTTCTTTTTACTATTCACCTCTGCATCAAGTGGGTTGTGTGTGTGTGTATAGATACTTAGGTGAAGGCCTCCCCATGATCGTTACGCCTTTGACGATTGTCGCCATCCCCTAGCCTATGGATGTGAGCTTGGGGTAGTTGCAACTCAAGATCAGTAGGGTCGGGTCGTGACAAATGCATTACTATTTTATATTATTTTTTTATTTTTTTATTTTTATTATATGTAAACTACTTATTTATCTTTTTTGAACTATTAGGTATTCATATTTTATTTTTAACATATTATTATATTTTTTAATCATTAATATGTAGAAATTATATTATATATTAAAAAATAAATAGTTTTAAAAATAGTTAATAAATTTTTAAAATATTTTAAAATATTTTATTTTCAATACATTATTATATATTTTATAAATTTTATAATAATTTATTTATTCTAATAATAAATAAATAATTCGATATAATTTTGATAATTTTTCTTCTTTATTTATAAATTATATTTTATAAATATTGTATTTTTGATGCACAATTTATTTAAATTCATTCATATTTATTCTTTATTTTTTAAAATATTTTTTTATGTATTATCATTTTATTTTTAATATAATATTGTATATTATATTAATTAAATAAATTTATTATTAATCAATATAAAAAATAAATAATAGTAATATAATTTAAAATATTTTTATAATTATTTATAGTATTTTTTATTTATAATTTATATAAATGAATTTATAATATATTGACATAATAATTTGTTTTATTTTTATAAATATATCGATATTATCAATACTTTTAACTAAATTTTTATCATTAAATATAGATTAATATATATTAATTAATGGATACTAGATACATATTTATTTTTAATTATATTTTATGTATATTAATTACTTATAAATTTGGTATTTATATTTCATGAAAATATTATATACTAATTTTTTATATTATATTGTATTATATTTTTCAATAATTATTTTATATTATATAACCCCAATTATTATCTTCTATTGGAGGATATAAATTCCTCCTTGTTCTCACAACCTTTATTGACATCGTGGTGTATTTCTCTGCATTTTTTGTGAATATACTTGTCTATAATGTAATTTAAAACCCATAAAAGTAAATTTAAATTAATTAATAAAACTATATATATTCTATGGTGGGGGTAAAATTTATCTTTGTGGGTGAATTTGATTGATAATAAATTGATCTCAATCCCTTATTACTATTAGAATTTGTGTTATTAGGTGTATTTTTTTCAAAACCATTCATTGAACCACCTCTTTTCATAGTGGTTTATGAAGATTATTGGTATGTTGATTCTGGATTTATCAATTTGACTTCCAATTTATGAAATTTATTATTGAGGTAAATCTTATCAACAACAACTGATATGAGATTGTATTCATATTTTTCTTTAAACTTCTTAATATATTATTATTCTGTTTTTGCTATTCTTATAATTTGTATTCAAGAACATTTATTCAAATAGATATTATTTCTGATCCATTAATCTAGATATTAATGTTAACATTATGAGTTTCTTAAAAATAATGGATTCTTTATTCACATTATTTCCTTGTATTAGATTTACCGCTGCATATCATTTTAAACACTTCTCCTTCTATGGAATATTATTATTTGTCATTCCATCATTGTTATTCTTTGATTCAAAATTATTCAACGTTTCCCCCATCAAATCAACCTCCATAGTAATGTTTTTCATCCTGAAGACCCTTGGTAAACATAAAAATATGTGTGAAAACATAAATCTGGACATTTTTTAAATATTAATTTATTTTAATGTAAAAACATATTTTTATAATATATGAAAAACACATCAAAACCTAGTCGTGATTCATTAGAAAAATATAATTATCAATCAATTTAATAAATAGAACACTAATTTTATTTCATTCAATAAATGTTGTATCCACATTCACCTCTGAGGACATTCTCATCTTTTTTCACTTCGACATATTCATTAAAATATTGAATAAAATATCCATGTTTGTATTGATTTGTTTCGAAAATACATTATTTATTTGATTCATCTCACAATCTACATCAAATCATAACATTAAAAATAACTAATAAAGCAATAAAAAGTAAAATATATTTAACATAATGAATGATTGATTAAATATTATACAACTTGAGTTTTCCAATATATTATATACTCACACTGAGAGGGGGTGTGAATTACTATGAACCCATTTTACGAAAATCCCTTTTGGATCATCTAATTACCCATACAAATATTTTTTCTTCATGGGTGGATAATATTATTTGTTATGTTCATGAATTACAAAATCATAACACCACTTGAATTTTTTTTATAAAAATAATATCAATATATAATATTTCTATAAGGACCCCCATTATTGGGGACTAAATTCTTCATGTGTTCATAGTATGATTTATACACATATATACACCATAAAATTCATGTGAATACATGTATTATATCATTTAAAAATCCATCACTATCTATAAATTATTTTAAATTTGTATGACTTGTTCCTTATATATGCTCTGTCAATTAAAAAATTCACCACCAAACCTCACTAGTGAATAATATGATCAATATACTCCTAGATTTCATATCATTAATTAGTTTTATATTATCCATTAATTTTATTTATTTTCTTAAAAATTAATTTATAATAGGATATGTAATAAGTGTAAAAAATTGGTATCCTTCTATGACACACGACTATTGTGGGGAATGAGAAAAAAATATTATTTTCCTAGTAAAGTACAGTGGATGACCAATGACATCTTACTAGAGGATATTATCAATTTATTCACTTTATTATTTAAAAACCCTTAAACTATATCATTTTTAAGTTTTAATTAATTTATAAAATCAATAACAACAAATTTTGGGTTTTTCATTAATGACATGAAAAGTGAAAATTAAAATTTATACTACTATGAAGTTCTAAACAAAATGAGTTATGGATAAAAAGGACTTGATTTTGTGTTTGGTTTTGTGTTTGTTTTTGTGTTCAATCATTATTATCCTTTATATTTTTATATTTTGTTTGATTATCCAAACATGAATTATTTTGTTTGAACTACTATTCTTGATTTATAAATTGTGGAATTAATTTAATGGCTATGAAATCTCAATTTCATCTCCTCTATTAATAATGGTTAATAACACGTATTTTACAATGATGTTCCATATTCAAAGAGTTGACTTAGTTTATGACGGTTCATCCATTGATTTGTTAAACTCCATCCCATCAAGAATATTCTATTAGAGATAGCGAAAAATGATTAAACAAAATAATAGAATAGATTGAGTTGCATGTAATTGGGAGGAAGTCACTACGTTGGGGACACTTTCCTCCCCCACACATGCTACTATCCTCAATCCGTTTTTTTTAATTTTTAAGGAAGCCACATTATGGGAAAGTGGAAACAATACAAAAACCTCCAAAACCCACATGTACAAATCCCACGTCGACAAAAATATACATCATATTAACTTCAAAAATAAAAATCAGGCTTCACCTCGAACCAAAAACCGCCATACTACCTTCATAGAAGCCATTAAAATTCAAAATTCAGATTTCATGTTTTCAGCACCCACCTCGGTAAACGATACATCACAATTCACATAACTTTATTAATTCTCATTCCCATCACGACATCCACCCAGTCCTAGAAACATACCCATTTTCATATCAAACAAAATCATTGATGAGTTTCTACCGGCGTCTACCATCACTGTTGCTGATGAAAGAAGATTCATCATCTCCACCATACTCAAAACATGAAACATCACTCCATCATCTACTGCATTAGCTGATTCCTGACTCTGGACTACCAGCTGCCGCATCGTTGTCTTAACACCGCCGTCACCGTCCTCGTATGAACACGACACTTGACACAACCTCATCATGGCCAAACTAAGCCAGAGAAAACCCATACCAGATGTAGAAGGCGAAACCATCAATAAAAAAAATCTCATTAATATACACCACCATAGAATGAACAAAAAAATCATCCTCAAAACTGTGAGAAACATATTTCCTGAGAAGTAAAAATTGTTGTCAGATCCCATCTCCCAAAACCATTCAGTAGCTGCAGTTCTAGATCCAAATCAGAGTGGAGCATAGGAACTTGGGGTCGGGTTTGGGATAAGGGAAACAATTTCTACGTAACGATGACATATCAACTTAACTAAAATCAGAATACAAAACCAAGATCATACCGACACCGGAGTGCCTAAAAAGCTATCAAACACCAGTACATTTATCCCAGAACCACAGAGTAATCATCGCTCTAGACCCGACCTGGATAGGCACGATGTAACGTGAGGTCAGAGACGGGATGAAGCGGTCCAGGATTACAGTAACCACCACCATCAGGATTGAAAAACACCTGCAATAAAAGCACCAAAATTCACACCTTTTGAGACAAGAAATCAGCAGTGATGAAAATAATGGAGAGGAGAGTGGATGATGCATGATGAAGAAATATAAGAAGAGACTATGGGGAAATGATGCTAAGAGGCACCACCATCCCTAAAGAGAGGGTTTCACGAAAAACCCTAGATAGACCTGAGAGCAGGAAGGGGAGCTGGGGTAAAAGGGTCCCACACATGCTACTTAAGTCTATTATACTCATAAAATATACATTAAATAAAATTAAAGAACATAATGACCTCCCTCTAGGACAATCATCCAATTCATCCCCTCATTTTTTAGTTTAAGATATCATAATTGTATATGAGAGAAAAAGAGAATATTAAAATATTAAAATGAAATGAATGTTGAGAATAAAAAAAATAATGAGGGTGGAAAAAATAAAAGAATAGGAAAAAATGTAAAAAAGAACTAGTTTGAGAGAGATATTTATAAAAGGCAATTAAAATAAAATAAGAAAATAAATTAGAAAGAAGATGAATTTTAAAAATATAATAGTAATAATAATAATTAGAAGCATAAGAATTAAAAAGAAGAACGCTAATTAAAAGAAGAAAAATAAAATAGATGGATAGGGTAAAAAACATTAGAAAAAAACTTGAATGAATTATTCTATTAATAAAAGAAATTTTGATAACAATTAAAATGGAAACTAAAATAAAATAAATAATATAATATATGAATATAAAGGAATGAAAATAGGTACATGTAGTCAGTGCTTCCTTTAGATGGGATCCCTCCCTCTTGGGTGTTGCCTGATTCCCTCAACAGGTAGTGGGTGCCTCTTTAAATAGGTCAAGGGAGAGGGATCAGCCTCTCTCATAACTATTTATATCTAAGAGGTTATTAATATACCCTAATGTCACCCTATTAAAAATACATACACCTAATGAGTTTGAGTGTTTAAAATCTTTTTCATGGATCTAGTCTACGTGGCCAATGGTGGCAGCTAGCTTATTTGGGGTATAGAAAGGTGGAAGCAAAATATTGTAAGGGATAACGTTGGATGAGAGCAGTGAAAACAGGAGGTTAAAGCGAGGAAGTGTGGTCTTATTCTCCTTTAACCTTAATAGTTGATGGAGGGGGCATTCATGGAGCATGCATAGGTGTCGCATGGGGACCGATTGGCAATTGAGCCTGAGATCGATCTCGTAGGGCATCATCTATGGTGGTCCCTATGAATTAAGTTGAAGCACGTGATCCGATAGAGGTTTGGCGAGTGTTCTGAATTTTAGAGCGCTTGTAATACTCGATGCATCCTCCACTATCCTAATGCCTACAACGTGGTGGGCTCTCAAATTATAGATGTACACATGCATATGGGAAACAACACACATTTCATTTTCAATATTTTTCCTACCCATGTCCTCTGTGAGGTTCACCACATATAACTCACTACCATAGGATTTGATCCCCCCATGCCCATGTCAGCTTGTGTGGGAATTCCATGATCCATGGATGGCCGGACATGCTACTCTAGGCCTCGATATGTGGCTTGATGGGTAGGTTGAGGGCCTTCTTAGGGTCATTGAATAATTTTTATAGAAAATTAAGTACAAGAGTAATAAATTTTATGCACTTTAGAAATATTAAATCATTTAAAATCATGAATGAAATTCTGCACTGAAAACAAATTTTTTTACACTTTTAAATCTATTTCACATCCACATTCCAAATAAACCATTATTTTCTAAAACATTGAAAACCATTTCTTTTATCATTGAAAATTAAAAAATCACTAGATTTTGATTTAAATTATGTAGAGAATTTGTGTCTATAAACTACCCCTACAAATAAACCTTGCTTGTCCTCAATCATAAAATCTCAAAAGATAGTTAAATAGGGATCCAAAGCTATTAGTATTAAAATTTCTATGTAATAAATAAAAATTACTATCAATTTTAAATCAAATTTTAAAAATTCACATAAAACATGAATTTAGTTTCATAATTGTCAAAAAATAACCATTTCATTCATTTTACATTTCCTTATTTGAAAACTATGGAACATATCTTCTCATTCATTCAAGTTTCTTAATTTATTATTATATAAACATACCAAATCATGATTTACAACAAATTTAAATCTTTTCACTCATCAGTCATGATAAAATTCAAGTAGATTTGTGATCATATCATGAAAAAAAGATACGTAACCATAAGATTTTAAATGAACTTATTTATCCACTTTGTAATGATAAAAAGAACGTAAAATCATAAGGGCTATTAATTCAAGATAAAATGTCTCTGATGATTATGATTCGTAATAATTGGTGTTTAAAATTAAATCATAATGAGGTGGTTTATCTCTTAAATTTTAAATTTTGATATTAAAATTAAATGTAATGATATTATTCCATTAATCATTTAAAATCTCCCAAAATCTCCAAAACTCAAAGAAAATATCATTATTGATTTAATCATAATTAATTATTTGTGCACCCTTATGAAATTTTCTATTCTTTCATACTAATGTTTCCTATTTCAAAGATCATTTTAATGTTTTTTTCTCAAAAATTATACTTTATAATTATCCTCACAACCACCACATATGATTGAATCATAGTCATAGTAATGGTTATTTTCTTTCCAAATAAGAACCCATTATTCTCATTTTTTTGTTCTTTTTTAATTTTTATTTTTTTATCAAGAAGGGAAAAATAATATAATATAATGAAGGATCCAACAATAATAATTTATTCCCACAATTAAGGAACTCCACACTTTTTTCATTTGAATTTATTCCATCATTTTCACCATGATTCCCTTTACCCTCACAATTTCACATACAAATATCAGGCAATTACTAAGAGTAAGGTAAGAATGTATATAAACAGATTGGAATATGGACCATTCGAAGTAATTTCATTCAATATTTCTATAGGATAATCAAATATTGATATAAAGTTGGCCTTTTAAGGTTGTATGGTTTTTCCAAATTTGACTCAATAAGTTTTAGTATGTTTTGTCACAGTCTTATATTTGACAAGTTCAAATGTATATTCTGGACGGTGACATGTCCCTATATCACCCAAGAAATATGCTCATGATAAAATAGTATGTATATAGTCTAGAAATCGTATCAAGAATAGAAAATATGATTTGGAAATATAACATTATTAATGATAAATAATAATAAATACATTCACATGAATTTCGTAAATTCAATGCTTGAAAAATTGTTGGGAAACATCATTTACATGAATCAATCAATTCCCTAAAACCCTGAGTCATTACATTAGTATCCATGTTAACCATTAATAATTTAATTCTCCATTTTACGTATTCAATTTTATTATCATTAAAATATAAAACATGGAATCATAGTATTCCTATGAAGCACATGTATCCTAGTTAAGTTAATTAAAATATGAATTCATGTTTGGGAATAAAATTTTACATTAAATATTAGAACATATTTTTGAGAAAATGTAAGGAGTTTATAATATAATCCTAAAAAGTGAACCCACTTTATCATGAATCTTAGTCTTATTTCCTTCCTAATTGTTGGGGTTTCCTTATACCATTATGAACCTACAAAATAGAATTAATAAATTAAAGAGAAGTTTCTTTTCATTAAATCCAACTAAGATATGAGGTAGTGTTTTTTATGCTATATTACATCCTAAAACAAAAACTAAAATATAAATTACTAGAAAAAAAAAGAAAAAGGGGTATTACTTGGTATGATCCCCCAGGAGGGAATGGAATTTTTTTTGCCTCCAGATGGTTGTAATCGATGTTATCCAACTTCAGATGGTGGATAAAGCTTCATTGATTTAAACCCCCAACATGTGGATTTTCCGTACTTGTGGTTCATCATTCATAGTGACAAATGATCCATGATAGTGTAAAATTTATATTTCCCATTCTCAATTATGTATAGCTTGAATGGTGAGGGTATAATGAATTATGAATCATCCTCTTATTTGGATTCTACTTGTGCAGGTTCCTTCTTCTCTTCCAGTGTTGTCCTGACATATTATGCATGATTTGAATAATCAAATGGGAAGAAAATATATATTTTTACTTAAATAAAATTTGAATTTTTAATAACTAGTTTCTCCCCATTATAATGAGTATCCACTTTTTTGATTTCCTTAGTATTAGCTACTTGGATTTCTTGATGGGGCTCCTCAAATGTATGTTCAAAAAAATTAGGTATCTCCACGTGTTCCGCAGAAATTTTAGGTCCACGTTCATCATCCTCATCTATGTTATAGAAAATATTTTTTGAATCTTTATAATCATAATAGTTAGGTGTGATGCATAATTCAGTTTCAATAAAATCGGAACAGATAGTGTCAGTGGAATGTTCAACTCCCTGATTTGGTTTATATTCTATCATTTCCTTCATGTTGAGTGCCTCTTGGTATAAATTCTCATTACATGGAGGCATGTAGTTGGGCTCTTCTACCTTTTATTCTAATTCCATCACTGTTGTGGCTTCCACCTCATCCATTTCTAGATTCACACGCAATGGTACTGGCTTTTCTACATTGTTGGCATATGAGAGATTATGTTTTACCTTATATTAAATTCAGAAGTCATCCTGATACTTTTTATCTCCCCTAGTTATTTCATTAGGAAGGGTTTTCTCATCATGAATACACTATAGATAAATATTTTATTTTTTTATATTTCAATCATTAGATAGTAGGGATGTGAATACTCCCTATATGGAGAATCGACCTCTTTGACGTCTTCAATGTAATTGGGTATCTCTATGGAACCTTTCTTTTTGGTATTATGTATTTGATAATACATTTTTTAATTTATCTACCACATATTATAGTTCATAAAATGAAAACACTGTGTTATGCCCAATCAATATAATCTTGTCCAAGTCAGTGACTTCATCGATCTTTTGAGAAGATCCACTACATTGGAATTTTTAATTATTGGTTGTTTCAACTATGAGTAATTATTCAACAAATAGAAATAATGATATTCTCAAAACATCATGGAAAATGAATTTAATTTTATTTATTTTTATAAATCAAATGATGAAAATATATCAAAAATATGAATATATAAAAAAATAAGTAAACTACTGATTGGATCCCCCGAAAATGCATTAATTTTTAAGCAATCCTATTATCGGTTGTGGAAAATGAATTATTATTTTCCAAGTGAATCATAGTATCTAACCAGGGAAATCTCACTTGAGGAGCTTTGTAGGTTTTTCACCAACATCAGTTAAATCACCTAAATAATGAATTTTTTGGTTTAGATAAATTGATGAAAAAATTCATAATTATTGATGGGGTTCAATTAAATGACATGATAAATGGAAATTTTAATTTGAAATAAATTTTAGTTCTAAACAGAATGAGTTAATGAGAGAAAGGTCTTGGTTTTGGGTTAGGTTTTGTGTTCAATCATTATTCTCCTTATATGTTTGATTTCATTTTGATAATACAAACATTAAATATCATGTTTTAAATATTATTGTTTAATAAGGAATTGTGGAAAGCATTAAATGACTTTAAAATATCAATTCCACCTCCCCATTTAATAATTGTTGATAAAAAATAATGGTCTATGATGTTCCAGCTTCTAGGAACCGACTCTATAAATTCTATTTCATCCATTGATTAGATTAACTGCATAGCCGGAAGAACTAACCAATGGAGGGAGGGTAAAGTGATTAATAAGGAATATAATAGATTGTGTTTCATGTCATTTGGGGGAATTCAGAACAAAGGGTACATTCACCTCACCCATGAAGGCAACTCAAATCTACATCTAAATTAAAATAAACATTAAAGAAAATTTAAGAAAATATTGTCCTTTCTTGAGACCAATCATCAATTTCATGCCCTCATTTTTGATTTTAAGATATCACAAAGGTGGATGAGAAATATGATAATAATAAAATAATAAAAAAGATAAAAAAAAATGGGAAAAATAAAAAGAATAAGGGTGCGAAAATAAATGAAAAGGAATGAATGTAAAAAGTCATAGGGCGAGAGAGAGTGTGAAAAGGGAAAAAATAAAATTTTAATAGAAAAATGAAAATAAAATAGAGGGAAGAATAATGATAAAATAATAATAATAATAATAATAATAATTAAAAAAATGTATATTTATAAAGTAGAAAAATATTTAAAAGAAGAAGAATAAGATGAATGGATTGGGTAAAGAATATTAAAAAATAGGCATGAATTATTCTATTTATAATGGAAATTTTTATTACAAATAAAATTGAAACTAAAAAAGTAAATAAATGAAAATAAAAGAAGGGAAACAAGGTCATGCGGAAGGTGATTCCTTTTGGTGGAATCCCTCCATCTTGGGTGTCAACTGATTCCCTCAACATGTATTGGGTTCCTCCATAAATAATCAAGGGAGACGGCTCAGCCTCCCTCATAAATGTTGAGAACCGGGAGGATCTCAATCACCCCCAACAACTTGCCTAAAATACCCACTATGAAAAATATATGCACTTGGATTGTTCGAGATTTCAAAATCTTTCATGTGGAATGAGTCCAAGCGGGTCGTGGTGGCATCTGGATTCATTCGGGTTCAATAAGGTGGGAGCAGAGGACTATAAAGGATGGAGAGCTATGAGAGTAGTGGTAGTGGGTGGATAATTTGGCTTAAGGGTTTTTTTTATTTTAATGAGTTTAGGATGAAAATAATTAGGAAAATGGGTACTTGAGCACCACATGATGTGGTGCTCAAAGGGTGAGGAGGCCAAGCGCCACTTCAAGTGGCACTCAGCCATTTAGGGTAAGTATCCCATCAGCACCACTTGAAGTGGCGCTGAAGGCATATCCAACCAACGAGCAATGCCACTTGAAGTGGCGATGCTCCTTTAATCCATCTACATTTGGAACCATTCATGTGGCATCGAAACCTTCTCCTAGCTATAAATAAGTCCGCTCGCCCTCCCCATTTCCCATCACCTCACTCCCCCCCTATCTCAAATTCCTATCTCTTCACTTCCCCCCCTCTCTTTCAATGTTCTCTGATTTTTTCTGCGCTTTGCCTCTCCGGTTGCTCTGCCTGTGTAGCGACGTCTCCACAAATTTTAGGTAAATCTTTCTTTAAATTTATTTAATATTTTGATTTAATAATTTAGTTGTTTAATTTATAGAATTAGTTTATAATATTTGTATTATTTAAATAGTATAGTTTTTAAATGTAATTAGCTAATGAAATGATTATAGTTAGTTAATTAATTAAGTAATTATAATTAGGTAATTAATTAATTATAATTAGGTAACTAATTAATTCTAATTAGGATATTAAATAATTCAAATTAAGTTAATAAATAATTCTAATTAAGTAATTATTAAATTCTAATTAGGTTAATAATTAATTCTAATTTGGTAATTATTTAATTCTAATTAGGTAATTAATTAATTCTAATTAGGTAAGTAAATAATTTTAATTAGGTAATTTTTTAATTATAATTAGGTTAATAATTAATTCAAATTAGGTTAATAATTAATTCTAATTAGGTTATTAATTAATTCTAATTAGGATAACAATTAATTATAATTAGGTTAATAATTAATTATAATTAGGTAATTAATTAATTATAATTAGATAATTAATTAATTATAATTAGGTAATAAATTAATTATAATTAGGTTAATAATTAATTATAATTAGGTAAATAATTAATTCTGATTAGGTAATTAATGAATTCTGATTAGGTAATTAATTAATTCTGATTAGGTAATTAATTAATTCTGATTAGATAATTAATTAATTATAATTAGGTAATTAGTTAATTATAATTATGTAATTAATTAATTATAATTAAGTAATTAATTAATTATAATTAGGTAATTGACTTATTATAATTAGGTTACTAATTATTTCTAATTAGGTTATTAATTAATTCTAATTAGGTAATAAATAAATTCAAATTAGGTAATTAATTAATTGTAATTAGGTAATTAATTAATTCTATTTAGGTAATTAATTAATTCTGATTAGGTAATTAAATAATTCTTCTTAGGTAATTAATTAATTCTAATTAGATAATAATTAATTTTGATTAGGTAATTAATTAATTTTTATTAGGTAATTAATTAATTATAAATTGGTCAATAATTATTTCTAATTAGATTAATAATTAATTCTAATTAGGTAATTAATTAATTCTAAATAGTTAATTAATTAATCTTAATTAGGTAATTAATTAATTCAAATTAAGTAGTTTATTAATTCTAATTAGGTAATTACTTAATTCTGATTAGGTAATTAATTAATTCTGTTTAGGTAATTAATTAATCTTGATTAGGTAATTAATTAATTTTGATTAGGTAATTAATTAATTCTTATTAGGTAATTAATCAATTATAAATAGGTTAAAAATTAATTATAATTAGGTAATTAATTAATTCTAATTAGTTAATTAATTAATTATAATTAGGAAATTTATTAATTATAAATAGGTAATTAATTAATTATAATTGGGTAATTAATTAATTATAAATAGTTTAATAACTAATTATAATTAGGTAATTAATTAATTCTGATTAGGTAATTAATTAATTCTAATTAGGTAATTAATTAATTATAATTAGGTAATTAATTAATTATAATTAGGTAATTAAATAATTATAATTAGGTAATTAATTAATTATAATGAGGTAATTAATTAATTATAATTAGGTTATTAATTAATTATAAATAGGTTATTAATTAATTATAATTAGGTAATTAATTAATGATAATTAGGTAATTAATTAATTATTATTACATTATTAATTAATTATTAATAGCTACTTAATTAATTCCAATTAGCCACTTAATTAATTCTAATTAGGTTATTAATTAATTTTAATTAACTAATTAATTATTTCTAATTAGCTAATTAATTAATTCTAATTAGGTTAATAATTAATTCTAATTAGGTAATTAATTAATTCAAATTAGGTAATTAATAAATTATAATTAGTTATATTAATCAGTGTAGTATTTATATTAATCAGCGAAGTAAATATATTAATCAGTGAAGTAGTTATATTAATCAACGAAGTAGTTATATTAATCAGCGAAGTAGTAAAATTAAATGGCAAAGTATTTATATTAATTATCGAAGTAGTTATATTAATTAGTGAAGTAGTTGTAAATTGTTTCTGGAATATAACTTTGCATTACATTCTAGGTATGATAATGAATTTAGTTTGCAATCTACCTTGACCTTAGTTTGAAATTGATGTTATGAACTTTAATTTAATAGTTGAATATATTTTTTTCATATTAAGTGTAAGATTTGTCATGAAATGATTTCTCTCTTGAGTAAAGTATTCCCGGGTATAGGGTCTTTGGGTCGGACCACCGACTTTCATGGAGGCTTTCCTTGTCTTGGAGAGTGAATGGGGTTGGCTATCTGTCACTCCGGGCATACTCATGTGGATATTTTCAATTTCTTATAACTCTATTCTTTTACATGATGTGTTCATATACCTCATGCATATAATTCATGTGGATACATATGAATATTTTTGACTTCTATTTTTGGTTGAGTAACACAAACTTGTGGGTTGTGTAAATAGTTACACATCAATATGGTTTGAACATGTTTATTTTGTGGAGGGATTAGGATTCCAACCTAAATTACTAGAAGCATGCTTACATAAATTGATTATTTAATCATATTTAATTAATAAAAATGGTTTCTTTTAGATAAAAAAGATGGTGGTCACTTATATTTATTGAAATGGTCAAATAATTGAGACAAAACAGTGATTTAGTTATAGTATACATCCAAATGTTGTTATGATACCTGGAGAATGTATTACTTTGGAAGCTGTGTAAAGGAAATTTCATTGGAAGGTAAAACTGGCAAGGAATCAAGTGATAGAGTCCATGACATTCAAACATCTCTAATTTATAGAAAGAATTTGGCATGTTCCCTATCCGGTAAATGATGATGATGATTAGAAATATATACTTCCATTGGTTATGTATATTCATGAGAATCAAATAATGGAGTTGTTTGTCACTATAGCTACAATGGAGGCTCCATCGACATTGGAAGTTGACCCATCTCAAATTCATGAGGCTATGTCTTGTGCTTCTTCACATCAAGAAGTTCCATTAGCATCAGTAGTTATTCCATCATTTCCATCGTCCACAATTTCAATGGATAGTCTTCCAAATACTTTAGATGCATTAGTCAATGAATTTGATGATGAGGTCAATTTTGAAGAAGAAGATGAAGAGGAAGTTGAAGAAGAAGAAGAGCATGCAGAAGATCAGTCTGTGCCAACTCATGTGAGGTTCAACCAACCATTGAACCATCCTCTACTATTGGCTTCATGGTCGACTGAAGGCATGACTCACTTTCCAGAACTTGATTATTCAGTTATTACTCCTAGTTCAGAATTTCCAGGAATCATTGGTGGCACAAATAGAGTGTCATCTAACGGTGTTATATATATTGGCAGAGATTTTGAGAGCAAAGAAGAAATGAAAAATGTGATAAAACAATATCACATTGGAAGACATCACTCATATGTTGTAGAAGAGTCAAAGAGGTATTACTATTTGATCTTTTGTGACAAATATGAATCAAACTGTCAAATGCGTCTGTGAGCTATTATTGATAACACTTTTCACAGCTGGAGCATCGCTAGATTTACTCTGTACACTTGTGTGAACACAAACTTGTCACAAGAAAACTCTTAATTAGATGTTGAGTTTGTTTCCACTATTGTTGTTGAAATGATTAGGGCATGTCAATACATTCATGTGCAGGTTCATTGAAATGATATATTATGGTTATTTCTGTAGTTGTTTCTACTAATGTAGTGTGTTGCAAGAATATAGATGTTTATTTGGCTTCATTGATCAATTAATAGAAAACATGTATTGGTTGTGAATTGTTGAGTCAATAAGGTTTTCCTTATGACTTTTCCATTCCTTCTTGTTTTGAAAATCACAAACACCTTATCTTTAAGGAAAATCGCTTTTATAAGGAAAAATGCTTTCTTAAGGAAAATCGCTTTTATAAGGAAAAATGCTTTCTTAAGGAAAATCGCTTTTATAAGAAAAATTATCCTTATCATATTTTCATTAATATTTTTCTTAAGTATGAAATTCGGATTCACTTTCTCGGAATCATTAAAACTGATAAAAAGCATTCTGTTTTAGGGTTCGGATTCTGGACAAGAACTATAAGGAAGTTTCACTCCGAATTCCGGTTATGAATTCTGACTAAGTTCTATTCCAGATTCAGGATACGAATTCTGAAGAAGAATTCCCATTACGAATTCTAATGAAGAATTCTCATTACAAATTCTCATTACGAATTCCAATGAAGAATTCTCATTACGAATTCTAATGAAGAAATCTCATTCCGAATTCTCATTACGAATTTTGATGACGAATTCCCATTACGATTTCTGATGACGAATTCCTATTCCGAATTCCTATTCCGAATTCTCATTCCGAATTCACTCATTAAACAGAATCTGGATATCATTGTTTTATACACTCTGAATTTGTTCACTCCGAACTTTCACTCCGAAATTTCTATTCCGAATTTTTTTGTTAGAGTTTAAAACGATGTCGTGCATTCTGTTACACTTACTTTGTTATAAAACGATGTCGTCCATTTTGTTATAAACTAACCGTTGTCTAAGTGACACGTGTACAGGTCCCTCCTAACTTTAAGGGAAATATGACCGTTGGAGAAGGAGCCGACCTCACCTATAAATAGGAGCTCATTTGAAAAAGCTCACAACGGATGGATGAACATTTGGACTTTGTGCATACATGCTGTTGAAGTGATTTCTAGAGAGAGAGTCTCTTATTAACTCTCAAAGCTTCGTGCGACTCCGAATGTTGGTGATTACATTCGAGGGCTTCCGGGGATAGGAAGACAGAGGTGCCGACTACCTTAAAGATCGAGGGCTTTCTTGCTGAGAAAGACAGAGGTTGCCAACTACCTTGAAGTTGAGGGCTTGCGGGGATAGCAAGACAGAGACACCGATCTTCGTATCGAGGGCTTACCCTGGTGTGGGTAAGACAGACTTGCTTGAAAGTATAAATCAAGGGACCTTTATCCAAGGTTGTTGGATACCCTTCTCTTTGGGTTAAAAGACTATTATCTTGTTGCTAGTAGTTTTACTACTCGTTTCTATTCCGCTGTAATTTGTATCTTAAGGAAAGTATAACATTCTTATACTTCCTTACTTACTCTGATTCATTCAGATTCTATACGCTTTAAGGTAGAATCTTATATTGTAACTTTTGTTAAGTTTCAAATTCCGGAACCATATTTCCGGAACCTACTTTTGGAATCTCTTTCCAAGTTTTATTCGGTGTTAGAGGTGTTGTGAATTTACTTAGTTTAACTTTGTTAAACTTAGTTCTTTCCTTTTCTTAAGGAAACTCTGGTTATTCATAACCAACTTTAAAGGTTCCTAAGGAATTTTTAAAGTATACAATTCACCCCCCCTCTTGTATATTGAGCATCTCATATTCTATTTCGATCCTACAATTGGTATCAGAGGAAAGGTTACTGAAATACTTGTACTCACGTTCATGTTTTTCTTGCTCACTTTTCAATTCCGAACTTTTTCATTCCGGATTATCCATTCCGAACTTTTCCTATTCCGAACTTTTTGATTCCGAATTTTTGTTATTAACAAGTTTGTTTCCAAGTTATTTTCAAGTATGGCAGGAATGAATGTTGGTTCGATAGACAATTTGAATCCTACAAGGCCACCAATCTTCGATGGTAATGATTATGAATACTGGAGAGATCGTATGAAGACATTCGTTATCAATACTGGAGTAGATAACTTTGTCATGCTTACTGGTGATTACAAAATTCCTGACAAGGAAGTCAGAACCTTTACTAACCAGGAGAAGCAAGAATATCAACTGAATTATAAGGTACGCAACACATTATTATGTTCAATGACTAGAAATATATATAGCCAAATTTCTTCTTGTGAAGCAGCTAATTGTATATGGAAGAAGTTAGAGGTTACTCATTTTGGGACATCTAAAGTAATTGAGACTAGGAGAGCTATGCTTAGAGCTGAATATCATGGCTTTAATTTTCCTTATGGAGAACCTATCTGTAAAGTACAACAAAGATTTATGACAATCGTCAACAGTCTACAGTCTATGGGAGAGAAAGGTTTAGATGATGAAGCTCTTGTGGACAAGATAATTGACATTATGCCCAATGAGTGGGAATCCAAGAGAACAGCTATAGATGAGAACAGGAAGGTTACTCAAATTACTCTTGATGAATTATTTGGAACTCTTCTACAACATGAGACTAGAATGAAGAGAGATGCTGACAACATCAAGAAGAAGAATGGAAATGGTACTGTTGCTTTTACTACAACTTCGAATCAGATGAAAGCTAAGACTCCTGAGAGAGTAACCAGATCCAAATCGAAGAAAGTCATTTTCCAATCCGAATCTAGTGAAAGTGAAGTTTCAGAAAATGAATTATCCAATCTTGCTCGAAGGATGAACAAGATAGCTGGACAAAGAAACTTTCAATCCAAGTATAAGAAGAAGGATAGGAAAGATAAGAAAGATGGAGAAGTTACTTGTTATGAATGTAAGAGAGCTGGACATATTAGACCAGATTGCCCTATGCTCAGAAAGAAAGAAAGAAAGGAAAGGCATTCAGACAGGAACAGGAAGAAATATTACAAAGCTAAAGCTAAGAAAGTTTTGAAAGCTAATGACACCTGGAGTGCCAGTGGTGGTGACTCTTCAGATGAATCTTCTGAATATGAATCTTCAGGACAGAAGAATCTTGGTCTTATAGCCAGATTACCTATTGATAATCATTGTCTTATGGCTAAGGTACGAAATGCTGAATCTTTGACCAATGTTTCCTTAAATCCTAATGATAGTAAGTATTATAACTCTTCTGATGAAGAATCATCTTCTGATGAGGAAAATACTTTACCTACTTTTGAAGAAGTCTCTAGATTTGCTGAACTTCTTGAGATTGAGAATTCAAAACTCAACAAGAAACTTGATAAGGCAAATTCTAGGAATTCTATTCTTACTAAAGAGATATCAGATCTTTCTAAAGATCTTGATAAGAAAAATGCTGATTTTGAAAATATTTCAAAAAATCTTGAGGAAGTAAGTTCTGAGAAGAATAAACTTTCTAAAGAGTTAGAAAAAGTAATTTCTAATAAAAATGTTTTCGAGCCTAACTCTAGTTCCAAAACTAATGATTTTGAAGATAAAAACTTGGTTGTAAAACTCAAGTCCGAAATTTTTTCCTTAAAGAAGTGCTTATCAAACTTTACCCATGGTAAGGAAAATTTTGATAAGATGTATTCTCAAATACGACCTTTATGAAATAAATCCGGATTTGGTTATACCCATGCAAAACCTGTTTTCAGCAACAATTATTTTGTTCCTCAAAGTGCCCCATTTTGTACTAAGTGTCAATGTGGTGGTCACTGGGCAAGAAATTGTTCCTTAAACAAAACCCAATCCTTAGGTTTTCATAAAGCTTATTTTTCTAAGAAAATGTGGGTACCTAAAATTTTATTGTCTGGAAATCTCGGATCCAAACAAGTTTGGATTCCGAAAGTCTAACTTTGTTCTTAATTTCAGGAAAATAAAGAAAGTTCCAGCAACAATGTTTGGTACATGGATAGTGGATGTTCCCGGCACATGACTGGTAACAAAAGCTTCTTTGAAAATATTATCAAAACGAAAGGAGGAAAGGTAACTTTCGGAGACAATGCTAAGGGAGAGATTGTTGGTATTGGTAATATTGTTCTTTTAGGTAAAACTTTGATTTCAAATGTTCTTTTTGTTAAAGGTCTTAAGCACAACCTCATTAGCATAAGTCAGTTATGTGATGAAGTTTACCTTGTGAATTTTAGGAATGATAAATGCTTAGTTCACAATTCCAAGGAAGAATTTATTCTCTCAGCCAACAGGCAAGAGAATGTTTACACCTTAAACTTAGAAGACCTAAGAAGCCAAGATTTACCTTGCCTAAGTGTAATGGAAGATCATTCTTGGTTATGGCATAGAAGACTAGGACACTGTAATCTTAGAAACCTATGTAAACTCTCTAAGAAGAAACTAGTTAAGGATCTACCAGAGCTTAGATTTGATTCTTCTAAAGTTTGTGATCCTTGTCAATATGGCAAGCAACATAAATCTAGTTTTAAGTCAATCGGTGAAGTCTCAACAACCGATGCATTACAGTTGGTGCACATGGATCTTTTTGGTCCAACACAAACTGGAAGCATTGGAGGCAAATACTATGTGTTTGTTCTAGTTGATGATTACACTAGATTTACTTGGGTCTATTTTCTAGCAAGGAAATCTGAAGCTTTTTCTTATTTCAAAAGTTTTAGAGCTCAAGTTAAAAATGAGAAAAACCTTCCATTGAAAACTATTCATAGTGATCATGGAGGAGAATTTCAAAATTCTGATTTTGAAACTTTTTGTAGTAAGAAAGGTATTACTCACAACTTTTCAGCACCTAGAACTCCTCAACAGAATGGTGTAGTTGAAAGAAGAAATCGAATTCTTCAAGAAATAACTAGAACCATGTTGAGTGAATATTCTATTTCTAGAAATTTCTGGGCTGAAGCTGTAAGTACTGCTTGTTATACTATAAATCGAGTTTTGATTAGACCTTTTCTTAATAAAACTCCTTATGAGTTATGGAATGGTAGAAAACCAAGGCTTTCCTACTTCAAGGTTTTTGGTTGCAAAGTATTCATTTTGAATACTAAAGATAACTTACATAAATTCGCACCAAAATCAGATGAAGGGATTTTCTTAGGATATTCCACAACCTCTAAGGCTTATAGAGTTTTTAATAAACATACTTGTACTGTTGAGGAAACAGTACATGTGAAATTTGATGAGTCAGATCCTTTTGTTTTTAAAACCTCCCAACATACATCTTCGGATGTGTTTTCAAAAACTGATTGTCAACCTTTGTTAGAAGAACCTTCTGATAAGGAAATTGTTCTAGAAGATACTTCTGAAACATTTACCCCAGAAGACTTTCTACCTTATGTTGATGAACAGGTTTTACAAAACCCAAATCAGATGTTTCTTAAGAATCATCCCAGTGATAGTATCATTGGTGATGTAAATCAACCTGTAAGGACTAGAAGTTCCTTAAGAAATGAAGTAGAACATCTAGCATTTCTTTCCCAACTAGAACCTAAAAGCACTGATGAAGCTTTAGGTGATGATGATTGGATCAAAGCAATGCAAGATGAGCTAAATAAATTCAAAAGGAATAAAGTCTGGACCTTGGTTGAAAGACCTAAGGAAACTTCTGTTATTGGAGTAAAATGGGTCTTCAGAAACAAATGTGATGAAAATGGAGTCATTGTTAGAAATAAAGCTAGACTTGTTGCTAAAGGCTATAATCTGCAAGAAGGAATAGACTATGAAGAAACCTATGCTCCAGTAGCTAGACTTGAATCTATTCGTATTCTACTTGCCTTTGCAGCATTCTTTAATTTCAAACTATTTCAAATGGATGTGAAATGTGCTTTTCTTAACGGTTATGTTCAAGAGGAAGTTTTTGTTGAACAACCTCCTGGCTTTGAAGATACAAAACATCCTGATCATGTTTTTAGACTTACCAAAGCTTTGTATGGCCTTAAACAAGCCCCACGAGCATGGTATGATAGACTTACTGGATTTTTGCTTCAAAATAACTATGTTAAGGGAAATGCAGATCCAACCCTTTTTATAAAGAAAGATAAGAAAAATGTTTTGATTGTTCAAATTTATGTTGATGACATTATATTTGGTTCAACTCAGCAATCTTTGACTGATTCTTTTGCTAGTCTAATGAAATCTGAGTTTGAAATGAGTATGATGGGTGAGTTAACATTTTTCCTTGGTTTTCAAATTTCTCAAAAACCAGAAGGAACCTTCATATCCCAACATAAGTATATTAAAGATCTTCTAAAAAAGTATGGTTATGACAACACTAAGAGTATAAGTACTCCTATTGGTACCTCAAACTCTTTAGATCTTGATGAAGCTGGGAAACCAGTAGATCAAACATCTTTTAGAGGTATGATTGGAAGTCTACTTTACTTAACAGCTAGTCGACCAGACTTAATGTTTTCTGTATGCTTATGTGCAAGATATCAATCCAATCCTAAGGAATCTCACTTAAAGGCGGTAAAAAGAATTTTTCGCTACCTTAAGGGAACCATGGATCTAGGATTATTTTATACTTCTGGAAATGATTTTGTTCTAAAAAGCTTTTCTGATGCTGACTTTGGTGGTTGTAGAATGGATAGAAAAAGTACATCCGGAACTTGTCATTTCTTAGGAGATTCATTAGTTTCTTGGTCATGTAAGAAGCAACATTCTGTTGCACTCTCCACTGCTGAAGCTGAATATGTAGCAGCTGGAAGTTGTTGTGCACAAGTGTTGTGGATGCAACACACACTCACAGACTATGGCTTGAGTTTTACTAAAACTCAAATTTTGTGTGATAACACAAGTGCCATTGCCCTAAGTAAAAACCCTGCACATCACTCCCGTGCAAAACACATAGATATTAGGCATCACTTTCTTAGGGATCACACACTTAAAGGAGATATTATTCTTCAGTTTATCGGAACGCAAGATCAACTTGCTGATATTTTCACAAAATCATTACCTTCTGATAGATTTGAATATATTAAACAGAAGTTAGCAATGATAACCGTAAGGTAATCTTCCTTAATTAATTTTCTGTTGGAAAAATATCCTTACAGTAATAAACTCCTTTTCATAGGGGGAGTACATTTGTTTGTTTATTTAACAAAGTTTTTCAAAATTTGTTTTCAGATTTTTCGGAACGAAACTTTCCGGAATGGAACTTCCGGAACTACAATTTTCCAGAATGGATATTTCCATACAAAATACTTCTGGAATAAAAGTATTCGTATTGAAAAATTCTGGAATGGAAAATTTTCGTACTGGTATTTTCATAATGGAAAAACTTTGGTATTGAATCTTCCATAACAAGTTTTTCGTATTGAGTTTTTCGTATTGAGTTTTTCGTATTAGGTTTTTCGTATTAAGTTTTTCGTAGTCGTCTTTACATTACCCATTACGAATAACTTTCCTAAGCTAATCCGAAAGGTATGACTTCCTTACTGAAGTTTTCGTAATCATATTTTACTTGCTGGCATTTTCTTATAGTTTGTTTTCGGTTTTTTGAATTTCTTGAATTCTGTTTTAATAAAACCTCAAAAAGATCGGATTCAACCTCTCAACCGTCAGATCTGATCTCAGATCATTCTAAACCGTTAGATCAACCGAGGAAGTTGAACCGTCATCCCAAAGCCTATATAAAGGGGGCCCTATTTTCTCGTCCCACATCGATCTCAAGCTCTTGCGTGCTGAAGCTCTGTCTCTCTGATTTAAGGCTGTTCCGAACTACAGTTTTCCAGTTCCGAACTTCAGTCTTCTCAGTTCCGAACTTCTCAGAGACTTCTAATCCGAATGTCTGTAGAGTTAGCTTCTCAAGAGATGTCTTCAACCAAGCCCATTTCTCAGTGGTTAGTCTACAGAGAACGGTTAGTGCATCCAAATTTCTTCAGCAACTATGATTCTATTATATCAAAGAATATCAAGCTCAATGGCTGGGAAGATGTTGCGATATCAAAAACCGGCAACCAAGATGAAGTTTACCCAGACTTGCTTGTTGAGTTTTATGAGTCGGTTGCTTTCTTTGTGGAAGACAATAGAGAAAAATTTTCCTTCAAATCGTATGGCAAGACTTACAAGCTATCTTACACCAAGGCTGCAAGCTTGGTAGGGTTGAATTATGAAGGGGAAGCTGAGTTTATCTCGCATGTTCTGCCAGACTCCTTGGGTAGTTTCAACAAGGAGAAAGCCTTAGAAATTCTCGGACTGGATGATGATAAGGCTTCGAAAATTGCAACCCTTTCTACAAACTTCCGGATTCTGGAGTTATGGGTGCAAGGGCTTATTGTACCGAGAAAAGGAGACAAGGACAACTTGAAGAAGAGTGAGATATACATCTTAGATTTCTTGATAAATCTAAGGAAGTTCAACCTGATGAAGCATATCTTTCTTAATCTTGAGAATTTAAAGAAAGGGAATCTGAGAGCTCAGATAGTAATGTACCCGGCAATTTTGTCGAAGCTGATAGTTCGGTGTCTTGAGTCCTTCAAGGTTGCTTGCAGTTCTAAACCGAAAGTTTGCAAGATCATGTTGCTCAGTGATGCAACTCTTAAAAGGATGAATATAGCATTTGACAAGAAGTATGGGAAATTTATCGATCTACCGCCTCAAGAAGAAGTGACTCCGAAAGTGGCTGATCCGGAATCGCCTAAGCCGGTAAGGAAGAGGAAGCTGAAAGAAGTGGTAGGTGAAGCTCAGGAACCTAAGTCTAAGGAAGTCCATTCCGCACCTCCTAAGCCTAAGAAGAAGAAGACATATACTGATGAGGTTGCAGCGAAGTGGAGAGCTGACAAGGAAAAGAGGAAGGAAGGAGATCCGCAGTTCGGATTGGATCCCGCAGAGGCTAAGGCTCTGAAAGAAAAGGCTGCTGATGAGCTCGAGAAGCAAGCTAAGGAAAAGAAGCTGAAGAAGAAGTTGTCAGAGGCTGAGGCTGTGCAAGCCTTGTTGAAGTTTAATGAAATGGTTTCAGCAACCATTCCCGTTCCGAGAACTTTTTCTTTGGACTCTCTACCTGAGACTCCAGGAAGAAATCTCGATGATCCGAAAGAGGCTGCTGCTAAGAATGCTGACGAAGTTGAACAAGTGGAACAAGCTGAAGAGGTTGCTGAAGGAAGTGGCGAGACAGGAGATGTGCTCAAACAAGTAGACGAATATAAGGGAACTCCTTCGGAACACCTGTCGCTCCGAACTTCTGAAGCCGAATCTTCAAAACTAGTTACTCCAGTAATAGAAGGAAAGGAAGGAGAGGAAGAAGTTTCTTATCATGGAAAAGAAGAACAATTATTACTTGATGCTGCTCAGAAAGAAAATATAGAAGTTATTGATGAGGAAGATTTGGTTGTTCAAGTTTCTGACAGTGAGAAGAAATCTCCGGAACAGGTTTCTATTCTGGAAAAAGATAAGGGGAAACAAGTTATTGCTGATACCTCGAGTTCAGAAAAGAGTATGAGGAAGGAAGCTGGTAGTTCTTCAAAGAGGAAGTTGGAGCTTATTGAAGAAGAAAATTCTCCTAGCAAGATGTCAGATTCGGAATCATCTTCGTTGGGGCACGATTTTGTTGTTCAATCCTTGAAGAAGTTGGTAGGAACCATTCCGACCTTCTCCAGTATTGACTCTCGGTGCCAGATGCTCCAACATACGCTGAATCAGAAAACCGATTCCGTATCCATGGTTATGGATAAATGTGTTGAGATAGAAGCTCAGTTCAAAAATTTCTTCATTGGTTACGAAGCCCATAAAAGATCTTGCAAAAGGATGACTAGCTGGTCGAAGAAGAATGTGGAAGAGATGAGGCTGCTGGATGAGTTTCAGGAGAATGTCAAGGATGCATTTCAAACCGAGGACAAGAAGTTTCATGAGATGACTGCATCATTCGATGAGAAATTGGCAGAGGAAAAGAACATTCGGAGTCAGGAAGTAAGAGATCTGAATGGAAAGCTCAACTCTGTTAATCAAAGTTGGAAATTTGAAAGGGATCATCGAATCAATTTTCTAGAAAGGATAAAGTCTCAGGAAGAGAAAATGGAAGCTCAGGAAGAAAAGTTGAAGGCTCAGGAAGAAATCATTCAAGCTCAGTCAGCAAGAATAGTTGTCTTAGAAAAGCAAGCAGAGGAAGATCATAAGGATCTCAAGAAGATCAAGACTATTCTCAAGGGGCTGATGTCGAAAGAGAAAGATCCCAAATGACCAATCCGATCTTTTTGTTGTAATCTGTTTTTGTTGCTGACATTTCAAATTTAATGAGAATCGTGCTTGTTGTTCTGTTTTGTTGTTGTTACTAATTCTTTCAGGTACTTTGTTATTTTTTTTCCATTCCCTCGAAATTCTTTTTGAAAATCACAAAGGGGGAGAAGGAAAAGATCCTTAAGAAAAAGAGGAAATTTAATAAGTGCTTATCAAAGGGGGAGAAAGAAAAATACCCAAGGAGATAGAACTCTAATAAGAGTTTGTTTAAGGGGGAGTTTTTTTCTTAAAGAAATATCACTCCGGAAATATGAATACGATCCTTAGAGATTCAAAGCCTAAGGGGGAGTTAGTCGTATTCATCTATATTCTTAAACCAAGGGAGATAAGCTTTAATATGTTTCTTTCTTCTTAGAATAGCTTTTTCGTAAGGATGTTTGTGCTTTCCAAAAAGGGGGAGATTGTTGAGTCAATAAGGTTTTCCTTATGACTTTTCCATTCCTTCTTGTTTTGAAAATCACAAACACCTTATCTTTAAGGAAAATCGCTTTTATAAGGAAAAATGCTTTCTTAAGGAAAATCGCTTTTATAAGGAAAAATGCTTTCTTAAGGAAAATCGCTTTTATAAGAAAAATTATCCTTATCATATTTTCATTAATATTTTTCTTAAGTATGAAATTCGGATTCACTTTCTCGGAATCATTAAAACTGATAAAAAGCATTCTGTTTTAGGGTTCGGATTCTGGACAAGAACTATAAGGAAGTTTCACTCCGAATTCCGGTTATGAATTCTGACTAAGTTCTATTCCAGATTCAGGATACGAATTCTGAAGAAGAATTCCCATTACGAATTCTAATGAAGAATTCTCATTACAAATTCTCATTACGAATTCCAATGAAGAATTCTCATTACGAATTCTAATGAAGAAATCTCATTCCGAATTCTCATTACGAATTCTGATGACGAATTCCCATTACGATTTCTGATGACGAATTCCTATTCCGAATTCCTATTCCGAATTCTCATTCCGAATTCACTCATTAAACAGAATCTGGATATCATTGTTTTATACACTCTGAATTTGTTCACTCCGAACTTTCACTCCGAAATTTCTATTCCGAATTTTTTTGTTAGAGTTTAAAACGATGTCGTGCATTCTGTTACACTTACTTTGTTATAAAACGATGTCGTCCATTTTGTTATAAACTAACCGTTGTCTAAGTGACACGTGTACAGGTCCCTCCTAACTTTAAGGGAAATATGACCGTTGGAGAAGGAGCCGACCTCACCTATAAATAGGAGCTCATTTGAAAAAGCTCACAACGGATGGATGAACATTTGGACTTTGTGCATACATGCTGTTGAAGTGATTTCTAGAGAGAGAGTCTCTTATTAACTCTCAAAGCTTCGTGCGACTCCGAATGTTGGTGATTACATTCGAGGGCTTCCGGGGATAGGAAGACAGAGGTGCCGACTACCTTAAAGATCGAGGGCTTTCTTGCTGAGAAAGACAGAGGTTGCCAACTACCTTGAAGTTGAGGGCTTGCGGGGATAGCAAGACAGAGACACCGATCTTCGTATCGAGGGCTTACCCTGGTGTGGGTAAGACAGACTTGCTTGAAAGTATAAATCAAGGGACCTTTATCCAAGGTTGTTGGATACCCTTCTCTTTGGGTTAAAAGACTATTATCTTGTTGCTAGTAGTTTTACTACTCGTTTCTATTCCGCTGTAATTTGTATCTTAAGGAAAGTATAACATTCTTATACTTCCTTACTTACTCTGATTCATTCAGATTCTATACGCTTTAAGGTAGAATCTTATATTGTAACTTTTGTTAAGTTTCAAATTCCGGAACCATATTTCCGGAACCTACTTTTGGAATCTCTTTCCAAGTTTAGTTCGGTGTTAGAGGTGTTGTGAATTTACTTAGTTTAACTTTGTTAAACTTAGTTCTTTCCTTTTCTTAAGGAAACTCTGGTTATTCATAACCAACTTTAAAGGTTCCTAAGGAATTTTTAAAGTATACAATTCACCCCCCCTCTTGTATATTGAGCATCTCATATTCTATTTCGATCCTACATGAATCACTACCAAATTTAATAAACAAACAACATATTCTATGTGCATTTCACTACTGGCGGTTAATTATCGCTTAACATAGATTTCTACTCATGCAGTGCTAACAATTTAAAGGTTCACATTCAAAAAAACAAAACCATTTGAACTATTAAATGAAAATGTCATCAGTCTTTTATAATGAAATATGGACTTACAATGGCCACAAAAAAAATGAGGAAACTCTGAATGTCTTTACCCCAACACGGGAGAAAACAACTGACCCAATGTTTTTATGCTTCTTTCAATCATTAAATGATAAATTTCATATCTTACATGGTAAATGTCGAATCTCACATGAAATTAATGTTTTACTGTTCGCACATTCAGATGGAACAACCACTTTTATCTGTCCAGGAGACGCATGTGTAGAATGATGTGTTGGCGCGACGACCTATTAGACATCTTCATATTCGAAGAGCGCATTGTTTCCATCATGAGGCACCACCGGCAGCTATTTGTCCATACCTTAGACGTGTGGGATTTTATGGAGTTTCTATGTGTGACTTCAAGACCATTGAACATCATTTGATAGCTGCATTGGTTGAGAGATGGCGGCTAGACACACACACATTTTATCTCCTAGTTGGGGAGATTACTATTAAATTAGATGATGTCGCATACATGTTGGGGTTACCTATCCATGGACATGCAGTTACGGGTGCCAGTACTGGTGATTGTGCTGCAGTCATATAGAGGATTCTAGGCATTGACGTCATTGGCGCACGGGGTGACTTCCAGGGTTCGCGCTTGTGCATGATGTGGCTTGATCAGCATTTCGACGTCATTCCAGATGATGCAGATGAGGAGACACATATTCAGCACACATGTGCATACATTTTGCAGCTTCTCGGAGGCATGCTGTGCATCGACTACTCCACCGCTTCGGTACACATGATGTAACTCCTGTTACTTGAGGATCTGCATCAGATGACTACATACAGTTGGGGGGTCCACTGTATTAGCACATCTGTACAGATCTCTCTGCACTAGTTGTCAAGACGATCCACATTAGATTGCAGGTTTCATGGTGTTAGTACAGATGTGGGCCTAGGAGCATTTTCCACACATCGCTCCTCAAGTTCTCGCACTGCTTTCCCCGTAGCTACTTCAAGACAGTCCTCGGGGACGATGGTATCTGTACATCATTACTTTCAGTTATTTAGTACTTTTGTTATTGTTTTTTATAAACTTACCATAGATTACTCATTTTTTACCAGGTGGATAGAGTCTCAGAAGTTTGCACATTCTCCGACACATAGTGTGGACAGCTTCCAATAGATATTCGATGCCATAGTGCCAGCTGATGTATGTTAAACATTACTTTTTTGTAGGCAAATTTGTTTTGTTTTCACTATTTTAAGTTTTATCAATATAATATCAGAAACATCATCATGATACTATATGACTTATTTTTTGAGTTTTCATTTCAGGTTTCATGGACTCCTTATACAAGTTATGTCTACACATCACTTCCACTATACTACATAGCTATGGATGGATATCAGGCTACAGTGGTGCCACTCATTCACTTCCACATCATTGAGTGGCACCAGCCAGACCGGGTCATGCGCCAGTTCGGTTTTATACAGCATATCCCCATGGCACCACGACAGTCTACCGAGTTACATTTGATTATACTTATTGGTAGACATACAACAGACTAGCGGCAACATCATGCATCTTATATTGAGCATTGGGACAGGCATGCCAGATCCAATATCTTTTTTCATGGATATACCACAACACACTCTCAGTTATCAAATCCAGGGGATTATGCACACTGGTATCGACGTCACACCATCATTCACCTTACACGTTAGGGTATTGGCATTCAGTAGTTGGTATGTTTACTAAGATTTATTAATTTTCTTTAACTCGTTTTTTATATTAATTTGAATGTTATTTAATTTTCAAGTAGCCGCCATTGGTCATCTTGCACATTCCACAAAACCTCAGGAGCATGCATATATTCTACAGGATGTAGTTCATCTGGATGTGGTGGCTCTATTTGATCATCTCCGGTTGATACGTGACAGTTTTTTTGAAGAGGAGCCACATATATATCCTGATCCATATCTTCAGGCTGAAGCACCTGAGGATGACGATGTCCCTGCTATTCCTACAGATGAGGATGCATCGCCACTGCCACTGCCAGCTGGATGACAGAGACAAGCACATCCGGAGGGGCAGAGGACACGACATCGACATCCAAGAGTGGCTCCTGAAGATGTCGTTGCACCACAGAGAGGCGATCCGGCCCAGCCGACTAATGATTTTGCACAGTAGGGAGACTCTTATATACCACATATGACATCCCTTCAGACTAATACGGACATTGATCTTGGTAAAATCACACAGTTTATGGCGGCCCCCTCTCCTCCCAACAAGGCCTTCTTCAGTACCCCATTTCTATCATTTATAGGAGCTTCGGAGCCATATGGAACCCCATATGATTTTAGGGCTTCCTCCTCACATGGTTTTGGTTAGTCCTCTACACAGCACCATGGGGAGGCACGAGAAGCACCGAAAGAGGAGGAACCCGCAAAGAGGACACCGAAGCGACATGGACGTCGGACGCGGAGAGGACGAGAGATTCAAACGCCGTATTGTGGTACCGGGGGGCATCGTCGTTGATGTTTTCGGATTTCATGTTGTATATATTAAAAAACATAATTACTATGATAAGTAATTGTTTTTTAAGACAAATAACACAAAAATCAAAAATATAGTAAATACAAACTGATTTAAATTAACTATTAAATTATAAAGTACAAGTACAATATAAACAAAATTTGTCACACAGATGAAACATTTGATAATTTCTGGAAAAATGAAAAGAAAAACATAAATATAGTGAACAAAAAATATTTTACATGGCTACATAAATATTTAAAAACATTACATTTATAATTATATAATAATAAATATATTTATAAATGTAAATTACTAATTAGTATTTAATTAATTAACAATTAACCATTAATAATTAATATTTATAATGGCGAATAATAATTAATAATTATATTAATAAATAATTAAATATTTCATATTAAATAAAAATATTTTATAGGCTTTCAAAATCACATACTTGAGAAATTTTTATGTTTTAACTAGGTGGTTTTGAAAGCATATAAAATATTTTTTATCGACATATTTTATGTAATTTTTTTATATTCATCCATTTAGTATATTTTTAATCCATGTTTTAATTTTCATTCATATTGGTCATATAGTTTATATTTCATAGGCTTTCAAACTCACACACATGAAAAAAAATTACGTTTTAAGTACGTGGTTTTGAAAGACTATAAATTATTTTATATCGATATTGTTTACATAATTTTTAAATTTTCATCTATTTAGTATATGTTTAATCCATTTTTTAAGTTTCATTTATATTGATCATATAGTTTATAATTTTTAGGCTTTCAAAGTCACATACTTGAAAAAAAAAATTAAGTTTCAAGGAGGTAGTTTTGAAAGACTAAAAATTATTTTTTATCGACATTTTTTATGTCATTTTTTTATTTTCATCTATTTAGTATATTTTTAAACCATGTTTTAAGTTTCATTCATATTGGTCATATAGATTATATTTTATAGGCTTTCAAATTCACATACTTGAAACATTTTTATGTTTCAAGTAGGTGGTTTTGAAAGACTATAAATTATTTTATATCGACATTTTTTACGTAATTTTTTTATTTTCATATATTTAGTATATTTTTAATCCATGTTTTAAGATTAATTCATATTGGTCATATAGTTTATATTTTATAGGATTTCATATTCACGTACTTGAAACATTTTTATATTTCAAGTAGGTGGTTTTGAAAGACTATAAATTATTTTATTTTGACATTTTTATGCATTTTTTATTTTCATCTATTTAGTATATGTTTAATCCATTTTTTAAGTTTCATTCATATTGGTCATATAGTTTATATTTTATAGTCTTTCAAAGTCACATACTTGAATCATTTTTAAGTTTCATGTAGGTGGTTTTGAAATACTATAAATTATTTAATATCAGAATTTTTTACATAATTATTTTATTTACATCTATTTAGTATATGTTTAATCCATATTTTAAGTTTCATTTATATTGGTCATATAGATTAAATTTTATAGTCATTAATAATAATGTTGTTATTACCAATTTATTATATGTCTAACAATATTTCAAATTTATTTATAAATAATTACTTATAACTATATAAAGATAGATTAGTAATTATAGATTTAAAATTATATATATATGTACAAATATATAATTATAAATATATAAGTTTAAATATAATTACAATATAATTCTAAATAAAATTATAAATAAAACTATACTTATTTATATTTATATATATATTAATATATGAATATTAAATAAATTTTTAAATAAATTTTAAATATATACGTAACAATATTTTCATAATTATATATTTATATATATATTTATAGTTATATAATTATAAATATTTATTTATAAAGTTTAGTTTATAATTATATAATTATAAATATATTTATTATTTAAAAAATATATATAAATAGATTTATATGTATAAATATTTATTTTTAATTATATAAATACATAATTATATTTATACACACATATATATTACTAGTTATAATTATAATATTTATAATATTTATATGTAAGTATATCAATACAACACCCAAATCAGAAAAAAACCCTTATATTTTCTATAATATAACTATATAAATATAAATAAACCATATATTTTTAATTTAATACATATTTTTTATTTACAGAATTATATATAAATTTATAAATTTATACAAATAATTATATATAAGGTTTATTTCATTATTTTATTATGTAATTAAATATGGTTTATAAGTATATAAATATAAATTTAAAATTATATAATTATAAATACATTTATAAATATATTTATAAATATATTTATAATTATAATTATAAATAATTTAATATTTTTAAATGAATATTTATACGTATAATTTTAAAATTTTAAATATTTATTTTGTAATTTTTTATTATAAAAGGGATGGGGTGACAAAAAACAAAACAAAAAAAGGGAGGGGTGCAAAACAAAAAAAATCAGAAAACAAACAAAAACAGAAAAAAGGGGGTGGAAAAGCGCCACTTGAAGTGGCGCTAGCCACCTGAAATGTTGAGCTCCACTTCTTATGGCACTCAACAAACCCATTTCCCTAAATATTTTCACACTAAACCCATTAAAATAAAAAAACCCCTTACGGCAAATTACCCGGTAGTGGGTGGACAGGGTGAGGCAGCATGGTCCTCTTTTCCTCTAGCCTCCAATGTGGCTGGAGGAGGCTCACATGGACCATTCATGGGGGTCACATGGGTACTAGGTAACATAAGATCTTGGGCTAAACCTTGAAGGCTGTCGGCCGTGGTTGTCATGGAGTGAGAAGTGAAAGATGGTGATGTTGTAGTGGTTTGGTGAGTGTGGAAGTTGGATAGATGTGGACTGCCAATACGACCTGCCTCTGGTGCAAGGGAGCTGAAGTGTGAGCGGTTGTGTGCGACAGGGTGCTACATGTCAATTGTTCTTAGGTGAGGGAATGGGTGCCCAGTGATGTTGGGGGTGTGCAGTGGTGGTGGTGACATATTCTGTTGAGGCAACATCGGTCTGATGGGTAGTAGGGTCATGGGAGTGGAGGCGGAGTAGTAGCGTGGAGATGTAGCAATTGACCTTTACAGAGCATGACATAGTTGTAGTGAATCACATCGGAGAATATACAATCAAAGATACCATACTAAAGCCCCTCAAAAACATTCAACACTTATTAGCCATGATGTGGCCTCCACTGACAAGAAGCCTACACTAATGTGGGCTCTCAGACTACACATGCACACACACTAGTAGGATTTGATCACTCATGACCATGTTGGCCCATGCAGGACATCCTTATGCCATTCTTGGATGGTTGGGCCTCTATATTCATCATTATGTGGTTTTTTATCCAAGTTGTGTCCTACATAGGGTTTTGGATTTATTTTGACACAATATTGAATGAAATTTAAGCACATTAGAAAGACTCTATTTTTAAAACCAAGAATAAAATATCACTTTGAGAACAGCATTTTTTTGTCTTTTAAATCAATTTTAATTCGATATTCAAAATCAACCATTATTTACTAAAACATTGAAAACCACAGCTCTTAACATTGAAAATATCATAAAAAACATTAGATTTTGACTAAAAATATATACATAATGTGTGTTTGTCATTTCCCTATTATTTGCCTTTTTTCCTTAATTCCAATGTTCTATATTCTCTAAATTTCATCAATTACTCACAATAATCGATTCTTAGGATCTTCATCAGAACAAAATGTATTTTCTTATTACATTTTCAAAGAATTTATCATTAAATTTTTATTATCCATTTTTTCCAAAAACCAAGTGAATATTTGTTCAAAATTTTTAATGCACACATTACATGAGATTTGGTACTATGGTATATCGAATATTGGAATTCAATTTATCAAAATTATCACAGAGTCATACTACTCATCGACATAGAATATTATTTTTTTCTAAAAACATTTTTTATGTGATGTTCAAAAAATATGAATTTTCTCATATAATCTAGTCAAATATTTCTTTTAGTTATACTACTATCTTTGATGTTTGTAAATGACTAAAAATATTCATATTTGAAATTATTTAAATAGCATTCCATGTTATAATATATTGATTCATATTTTATTCATTATTTAATAGTTATTTAAATGTTTTCTCAAGAAGAACCCTCATTATATTTAATCCACACCAAATAACACAACATTGTCTGACATTAGACCCCCTTATTCATATATTTTATCAACCTAGGGAACCTTTATTATGAAATTCAATGTCATATGTCTCACTTCATCAAGCTCAAATATGGTAGCATTGTTTCATAATATATTAATTTTGATAATGAGAATCATATGCATAATAAATTGAATAATAAAATACATTTGAGTATCTTATACATCTATCAAAAAATATATCATATTATAGTTGTATTGAGACTTTCAAAAAATTTCCCTCTATATTATCATATGTTTCATCTCTGATATATTAAATATCATCCAAATACAAAAATTTTCACAATTTCATTTTTATTTTAAATATATCACAAAATCCACATATGTTAATATATTCCTTATCACAATGATATAAAATAAGGATAGAAAAGAATGCACCGCACGCGCTGGGAGGTATTCTCTCAGATCCGTGAAGGTTCCGGGTGCAGCGGACGCTTGTGGGTGGATGTGCCCTCTTGGCCTTTTATCATTAGCAATGATCAAACTGGGATCAATACGATGATAAACGCTAGTCTCCATGGATTGATTCACAATAATAGACAAAGAAGAAGAAAATTCCTGGAACCACAAAAGTGGATCATCACAGGTTGATTATAATTAATCTAATTAATTGACAAGAATTACTATTTGGGTGTTCTTTCTTCATTGATATTCTTGATCACGTTCCGATGTGATTATCCATTGCATCGTACAATCCAAGTGTATACCTCCTCTAGCGGTGATCCACACGTGCACCTCATATCTCTAGACAGTGCCAACTGAGTCTCTGGGTGATAGTGTGGAGAAACCTTTGCTTGCGTTGTCCGCCTTAGATCGTCTTGATCGGATGGAAGAGTATCTCTCTCAGTATTTAGAGCATACTTAGAGGAATAGGTTCTTTCGGCCTTGAAATAATTCTCCAGAATTGTTGTGCACAATGATTCTCTTTTTTTGGAAAAGTGTTGGGGTTGTGAGGATATTTATAATCGGGTTTGAGGTTGTAGAGATATGACAATAAATATACATGTTACACATTTTATTTATTTCATTGACTCTTATTGTAATCCACTATTTCGAACAATTAATTCCTTGACATGCACCCACACTAATTATAATAAATATCATTTAATAAAACAAAATTATATCATCAAAATCCCGATTAGAAAACTACACGGCATGTAATCATTAATACATGGTGTGCACTTGTTTTTCATTTCCTTTCAAAAATGAAAACTACAAGGTGTGTAATCATTAATACACGGCGTGTACTTGTTTTCCAAAAAAAAACTACACAACGTGTAATCATTAATAGACAAGGTGTATATCTTGCTTTTCATTTCCTTCTTCTACCATCATTAAAATGATTTAGGCTTCCTTGAATAATTATTAAACCATGTACGGGAATAATCTTTATTCAACTTGAGATACTTGGATACAGTTAGTGTGTGACCCTATAGGCCTCTTTCTCATTGGCCTGAGGCGGGCTTGCCTAAACTCCAAGATTACTGTCTAGCAACAGGTCAAGGAACCCAAGAGAAAGAAGTTGACACCGCATTGACGTGTCACCTCATACGAACTATTACTGTGTAATTTAATTCCTTTGTATCAATATCTCATCAAGCATGTTTCATGGCAGTGTCATAAACCTATATGCTTGCTCTGTCATTCTTTGACTTCCAGAAATAAACTTTTCGTGTCACCATGGCCATGGAATTCGTTCGACAGTTCTATGTCAATCATAGGGCCCGAGATATCTACTTCCATAAATATGGAAGGGAAAAATCCTTCCTCGACATATCCATTAACAACATGTCATTCGTGACGCACCCAACGTACCCTACTTCCCGCCAACTGTATTCGTGACAGTTTTCATCCGCAAATCTAAGTGCGCAAGTCATGACATGAATTAATGATAATCTTCTAGTATAAGGACCATTACACACTCTTGCAGATAGCTTTATCCGATGAATCCAAAACATGTGGAATTACTACTGGTGGGTATGTTCTCATAATCTCCCATCTTGGATATTACCAAATGTGAACACCATGAGAGAGTGTCTCATATTCTTAGGAGTATTCGCACATGACTGTCTGTATACAATGTGTCCTACCATAGTATGTCATCCAACCGTAGAACTTTATTTAAGAATAATTGTTACATCATTTCAAAGTTCTCATCATAGAGGGGATCTTCCATGAATTTATCAATGCAACAAATATTCCAGGACCTTATTATTTTATAGTCATGCAGAACAATGAAAAATATATAATAAGTGAAAATTCATGTAATCAAAGTACAAAATAGTTGCTTCTCAGGACACTAACCCTAAAAAACTCCCACTTGGACTACGGGCAATTTCCTATGACACTACCGGAAAACAAAATATTTGCGAAGGGCGATTTGTGACCAGATCCCGTCACAAAAGACCTTTTGCGATGGGGCCCCGTCCCAAATCGCCCGTTGCCCAAAACGGCGTCGCAAATAATTGTTTTTGCCGTGGTCCCGTCGCAAAAATAGTACTTTTGATGGTATTTTTCCCCCATTGCAAATTGGTTTTCGTTTATATATAAAAAATGTATTTGTGACGGGCCGTCGCAGATATATTATTTGCGACGGGTTTCTGACCCGTCGCAAATGGTAAATTTAAAAAATATTTTCAACGTAGGTATTTGCGATGGACCGTCGTAGAAATTGTTTTTACGACGGGTATTCTTCCCGTCTCAAATGTGACATTAAAAAAAATTTACGACGGGACACCCCGTCGCAAATACTCCCGCCGCAAATACTAAAAAAAATAAAAAAAAAATTAAATAATTAATACAAAATGTATAATATTATATAAAAATAATAATAATATTAATAATATAAAAAATTCTATTATTATAATACAAATAATAAAATATATAAAATATAATTATGAAATATTAATATAAAATAATAATAATATGAACATAAATAATATTATATTATATAATAATATAAATATTAATAATTTAAAAAATTAATATAATAATATTATTATTAAATTATGAATATAATATTAATATTAATATTAACAATATAAAGAAATTATATTATTATAATATTAATAATAAAAAATATATAAAATATAATTATGAAATATTAATATCAAAAAATAATAATAATAATAATAATATAAATAATATTATATTATATAATAATAATACTAATATTAATAATATAATAAATTAATATAATATTATTATTATTAAAATAAACGTACATATTTATGAAAAAATAATATTAATATTATTAATATTAATAAAATTATAAAATTATAAAATTCTCAATATTAAAAATAAATATAAAATATTAAAAGTAATATTACTAAAATAAACAGACATTAAAAATAATACTAATAAGTAATAAAATATAAAAAAAATAAAAACAAATTAAATCATGCAGTATTCGTACCAATATGAAAGAGGAATTGTAAATAGTTAATATCACAATAAACTACAAACTCAAATGTTTATTACATGTAAAAATCACTAGGGAGTGGATAATCTGGAGGACCTGGAGGAGGTGGTGGAGGAAACTCCATCCCTAAACTATGAGTCAGACGACGCATATACTCCATCTGCACCTGATGTTGCTCCTCATATTGACACCTCTCCTCATCCTGCTACTGACACATCTGCTCCTACCATCGATGCATCTCCTCATCGTGTTTTTGACGCATCTTCTCCTGCCCCTGACGCAAATCCTCTATAAGTAGACTCTGAGCACGCAACTGCTCCTAATACTGTGAGCTAGAAGATGATGTATCTCCACAAGATCCTCTTGATCTAGAAGCCGAAATAACAGCAGTACCATAATAAGCTGCAGAAGTCAAATGAGAGCTATACCAACAACTCGGCCCATTTCGAAGCCATACTGGTTCGCCTGCATCCATGTCGCCTCATCAAAACGGTGGGCACTAGTCTGATCAACCGTCTCGTCTTGACTCGAAGCCTGTGTCTGAGAGGTCGCGGCCTCATATGACTCCTTAAGTATCAATTAGAAATTAAAATAATAAAATTATTATATGCATTTAATTTGAAAACTAAAAATAAAATAATACTTACCACAATCTGATGCTGGCGGTCACCTCTAATCTCTCCAGTAGCCGGATCAGTGTACATCCTCTGATAAATGTCGTATGTCATAATACTGGGCTGCTCAGCTTCCTATATGAATATAAAATAAATTTTTTATATTTAAACTTGTATAAAATATTAAAAAAAAGTACTTACCAGATGCTCTCTATGCGCACTGAATGTACGACTACCGGCTCGGTGCGTCACCTCTTGTCTCCCCCGATTCTATCGACCCAATGCAGATCTCCTCTGAAACCCACCACCCAATCAGTGTGTACATAATCCATCCCAAACGTGAGATGAAATGTAATATTGTCGGTGGGATCTACATGAATCATCAAATTCTATCACCCCAGATTTCCTCACAGTCGCCTTTCTCAAATTATGCAAAACCTGACGGAAATGGTCACGCATAGACACCACCCATGCCGCGTGGATAGTGGCACGCATGCTCTCGTCGATGGGATACCATAAACCTGAATATAAAGTTATTAATGAATTAAATTTAAAAAAAATAATATTTAATTACGTACCAGCCAATGATCGAACATAGCGGCATGCACATCAGCGGGAATCTGATCCCATGTGAGCCAGGGCTGAGAAAAATAATTGCGTCGGATATCACTCCCCTGTCCAGTAGTTATATGCGAAAACTATGGAAAACGAAAAAATAATCATACAATTGGAATATATATAAATTATAATGAAAGATAAATTAAATACACAGGTTACCATAACACCGCATGTACGCATCGAATCCAAGAGGTGGACGTCGCTCTAGGAAAGGATCTGGAATCATCAGTCTGGCAAGACCATGCCCCCTCTGAGTGCTCCCTGTAGTGCCAATAGCCTGTGGATCAGATGACTCAAGAACCTCATCATCCATAAGTAGATAAGCCTCCAGCAACTGACGATACGTTTCTGAGTCCATATGAAATATGAAATGATTGTTATTAGCAAACGGTTGAAAATAACTATTATGTATAGATATATATTTGTTTTGATTCTAACTAGCATTTTATTGTGTCAATGTTAATCTTCATCATCATATTCATAGTTGTAAATTTCAATGTCTTCATCTTCCTCATCAACATCATCAATTTCCATATTAGTTTCACTTTCATCATCTCTTGTCATTTCAAATTCAGTTGTAACATCATTGACAACATCGTCACCATTGACCCTTAACTGTGAGGTGTCATCATCGATATTCACGTCTCTCTGTAAAAAAAGATGTGTTTTGAGGAATTTCCTGAAAATTTTCATTTCCTTTCACTTCAGTGGAACCACATTTAGTTTGAGTAAACTTATTTTCTTGAGATTTAACTTTTATTATACACCACCAATCATCCAACTCTTTTGCAGTAGCATATTATTTTGCATAATAAATTTTATGTTCCTGATGAGCCAATAAAAATGGATCATTTACTACAAGAAGACTTTTATGTTTAATATCAAAAATTCCATGAGTCGGATGAATACGCAAGCCTCTCTCTGTATCAAGCCATTAACATTTAAACATTGTTACATAATTCTGTCCCAAATAACACAGTTCAATAATTTCTTCAAGCATGCCACAAAAGTCAACTTCTATATCTCTATGATGTGATCCCTTCAAAGAAACAGCACTATTCATTTTTTCATTGAATCCCCATATGCACGTGTATGAAAGCAATAACCATTCACCACATATGCATTATAAGATTTAACCATTTTGGATGGTGGTCTACTCAATATATGCAATCGACTATCAATCTTATCAGTATGTACAAATAGCTGAAGATATGTAAAACATTTATCACTATTACAAGTAATAAATTGATTTTATATGTAAAACCAAAACAGAATGTACGTTGCCAGTTTTTGAAACCAGTAAGAAATTTCTTTTCCGACATTCTTCTAAGCCAGCTGTTCTAATTTATGGAAATTGTTTCTTGATATGATCATCATATAACCTACAAATACAATATGATTAATTTACTGTAACAGAATCTATAGAATAAGGGATAGGAGCACTCACTATACAATTGGTGACATTTCTTCACAGTTGAGTAGAACATATGTATGAGTTCTATGATGTTCATTACCTTAAATCCATCTATCATGAACTCCACCAAAGCCAAGTTCGGGCTGATTGACAACTAATAATTGACTGTTCATATCATCATCAACATTCCCCTAATTATGGTATATATAATCCTAAGTATTAACAGTAGTTTTTGTGAAAATTTTAATTGAAGATGAATTACTTATATTTTTAAGGGTATTAATAATAATTAAAGTTATCATGATCATTTATGTTATGGTAATAACAATTAATTAGGATTAATGGTTATTCTATTATGTTAATATAATTTAAATCATACAAGTAACCATATAATTTAAAAGTTATTTGGTGAGTATGTGACTAATGTTATTTTTTAATAATTTAACTATTTTGTAGAATTAGCTGATTATGTTTAATGAAATTTAAGGAATACATATCAGGTTAATTTATTGAAGAATTTTTTTTAATTTATTGTGATTTTTTCATATTGTAGAGATTATATGATTATAAAATATATTTTTTCTTTCATGACATAATGAGTGATTGATTTTATATGGAGATAAATTTTATATTCTTCTCAAAAAATATCTAATTAAATTTTTATATTAATTTGTGTTTTTTATTCTTTCCAGAAGATCTTGAAAAATATTATATATAATTGATTATGGTGTTTTTAATGATGAACATGGGATTTTATTGATTAGGTATTAAATATTAATGTAGTATTTATTCATTTAAAGCATTTTTCATACAGGTTATTATTTAATCATGTGAAAACCATTTGTTTTTCTGGTCAAATGAGATAAAAAAAGAGAAATTCACCATAATCCTTTTTTTGAATCTTTCGATCAGTTGAATGATTAGTTTAGTGCTTTACGAATGAAATATTCCTCATTTAGAATATGAGATAAAGTTGGGTTGTAAATCTACACAAAACAGAAACTAAATATGAAATTTGGAATAGGTCTTGGTATGACGTAATGCATGTATATTTTATTTTATTATATATATTAAAGGAAAATTAATTGAAAATAATATAATGAGGAAGAAACAACTGTCATTACTTATATGGAAAATATTTCATAGTAAAATGATATTCATTATGAAACTATTTCACCAGAATAAGTCACATTATCATAAATTATTTTTAAAGAAATACATAGGAAATTATTATAAAGACTAGTCCCACTAGGGCCCACCTACCTAGAAGATGACTAGGCTACCACAACCCCAATATTTTCACTAATGGAAAGTAGGCCAGTGAAAAGTACCAATATGGAATGACTAAAATGGTAGGCCTTTTCCAAAATTATATTTGTACACACACACAACCATTTCTATTCAAATGAGTAGAGAAATAGAAAATAAGTCAGTAACATATATAAAAAAACCATGCATGTAATAACCTATAGGGAACAAATAAATAGTGATGTAGTGAAAGTTGAAAATTAAATGGGAAAATATATTCCCAATGAAAAATAATTTCCCAAACCTGAAAACTATGTGAATAAAAGAAAGATGGGAGATCCTAGTTTTTTATCTCCATGTCCTCACCACCATACTTTCTCAACTACCCAAATGAATCCCTAAGATATTCCAGTTCTAATATTGACTTCTATGTCTTCTTCATAAGACATAATAACTATAGGAAAAGCCTTTGTAATTATGTGTATATACAAACCCAATTTATCACCCTAAAAACTATAGAGGAAACAATATTGAAATGATATATGTAGGAATCTCAACCAATATATAGAGGAAAATAAAACCCAAAATCATATCTATATGATCGTAAAATAACCCCAAATGATAGAGATATGGGTTTTCCCTCTCACAGCCTAGCCCATGAAAATGAATTATTATGAAGCACCGAAGATCCATCCACAAAACCCAACATCTTCTGTGTCCGTTTGAAGAATTCGTGAGGATGGTTTTCACCTCACCATTACTCTAATTCCCAATGTAGAACAATATCTAATTTATATAGGCCACATTCTCAGATACAATAGGGAGAGGGGTAGGTGGATTGAACATAGTAAGTAGACAACTTCTCCCATGTAGGGGGAGTAAAATCACTATATATTTTCATAGAATTTTGTATACCAATGCCTTGGTGAGATAAGGGAATAACATCCCTATATATTGAGGATTCATTATCATTTAGTGGATTACCATAGCTATATATTATATAAATATTATAGGGGTCCCACTCCCAATTGTGATAAGTGAGTACTATCAATATTAGAACAACGCGTTTGGAGGACACACGCCCTGGTGTGATTACGGAGTACTATCTCTCAGGATAAAGGACCATTACTATGCTTTGTAAAAGGAGTACCACCTCTTAAATGAATAATTATTACGGAGGAACCATTCCCTAGTGGTAATGTGGAGTAATTTCTCCAAGGATGGGGGACCCACACCATGGTGAAATAGGAGTGTTCAAACTCTTCATGTGTAAATTAATATGGAGAAACCACACCCTAGTGAAATAGTGGGGTATCATATCCAAGGATAAAGGACCCCTGACTTAGTATGAATGGGTAGTACCTCCTCTTCCAATATAAACATATGTGAATTACTCACTCCCTAGTGTGGTAGGGGAGTTGCATAACTAACTGAGCAATGAGTACAATGTCCATTCACCATATTGTGAGAGAGGGGTAAAGTCTCCATATGAGCTTTTTGATGATATTTAGAGAACACTTCCATCATCAAGCTTCACAAATAATTTTTCCCTCTTACAACATATTTAATCATATCTAAAACGAAATTATAAAGGCTATCATTGCGTTATACATGAAAAAACACTCATTATGAGATACTCGCATGAAAAAATATGACTCGAAACGAATGATATATATGAGGAAGAAGATATTGAAAAATATAAATGGTACATATGGTGGTCCATATGGAATGTGTACATACCTCATATCCTTGACATGCATCCATTGGTAATTTCAGTAAATCCACCTCTCCATACGTGGAATGTAAAAGACCCAAATGAAATGACTCGGCTACTAGGGATCTGACCATGCTATCCTAATCGTGCCCTTGTAAATCAGCCCATTCCCATGCACATGTCCACATATTTTTCATTTTCCTAGCCCAGGTAGCTATCCACGTCTAATCGACTATGCATGGCTATTTCCATGTGTCGGACTATGCCCATGGCCCTGTAATCATGAATTATATGGTGGAAAATTAGCATCAGGTCATAGGACATGTGGGGTCCTAAATGAGATTTGTTACTTTTCTCTACCTAGAAATCCTAGACACCATTTCTAAGAAACTACACCACTTGTGTTCATCCATATATATTCCATGTTTTATATATTCTCACAAAAATATATGATCCTAACAATGATTCTAGATCCACATTCTCTATTACAATTTACACATTATAGCCAACCAAAAATAGTGGAGGATGCCACTAAAAAATTATTGTATCCCTCTAATGGTCGAAAATAATATTCAGATCTGTTGTGGTGGTCCATCGCATGTCACAGATTCCTACCATTGCGTCCACTCAGTACTAGATCCTAGATCCATGAGACTTTTCATCATCATACCACAATAGATATATATCCATCATCAATTCTACATCGTAATCCTTATCGGTAAAATTACAACAAAGTCTATGGTTCAATCACCCTCGAACCCTCCCCTAAAAAATTCATACAGAGAACCCATTGTAAAATGATGAAGAACACATAAAATGATGTGGAAAATCACCAGAACATGGGTGATAAACATTATTATCCTAGAATTATGGGAAAATAATTTCAATGTGGGGATTCCAAGGTGATGTCAGGTTATAAGAAACAATAAACTAAATAAAATGAATGATTTTTACAATGGGATCCTGCGAATGGTAGGAAAACCACTAATAAAAAACATAATAATATAAAAATTCAATAACATTTAGTCTTTGGGGGAAACTAAATATAATGAGAAGTACATTGATTATGGATCAAAATTTGGTGTATAACACATTCTCTAGCGATGAAGATGATAGTCTATTTCTTCTAACTATAAGGATCAGGACTTAAACATTTCATAATATAGTTCATTCGACTATAAAACACATATTTTATTCCCATAATTCATTTATGTTTGGATTTTTATAGAATTAGGTCATAATTCATACATATCATAATAGTAGAATACAATGTGGGTAATATTAAAATAGATCCATTTATTTTATAATAATAATTTTTTTATAAAACATGAAATATTTTAATGAAAAATACTCACAACATTCATCTTGTCTTCTTCTTTTCTCATACCCATCTTCAATCCCTATGAAAAAATTGAAAATCATGGGTTGAGAACAAAATACCATTAAGAGACATAGAAATAAATATTGTAACCATTAGTCTATGAATACATATAAACATATAAAATCATTTTCAAAAAGGAATATTTCTCACTCATAATGTATCGTATAGATAATCTTTGATTTTTTTTTGATTTCTATTAAAATAAAAAACATAAATGAAACCACAATGATAACTTGGGTAAATAATTACCCATTATTGTACCCCTCAAAACAACCATATGATTTGTAACCTTCTTGGGTACCTTACATTGCAACCCTCACTAATACCTTATGATATAACCCTCACAGGTACCATAAGGTGTAACCATCACAGTAACCCTTAAATTATCCATATGGTTAAACTATAACATAAACATACCCAATGAATTGTAGGGATATATAGGTATAAAATTTAATCATAAATAGATACCATGAACTAGAAAATAATCAAAAAACATTAATAAATTCAAGAAAAAAACATTTCTTAATTATTTTGTAGAACTAAAATTTTAAAATTGCATTTTTAAACAGAATGTCCATTAACCTGGGTTTGTCTAACATAAAAAGTGTTCAAAAATCATGTATGATGGGTTAAAGAGAGTTATTAATATATTAAAGACCTGTATTCATATTTATAATTCCTTATATTATCTTCTTATATCATTTTCCACCCATTTATTAATAATATGTCGATATTTTTTTTCAAGTGCGTTTATGTCATGGTTTCCATGTTTGGTTCATTTTGGATTTTCTTGTGGAGTGGATATAAAAACACCAGAAGTGGAATGAAATGGAAATAAAATATTTCATAAATAATAAATGATATTATATATCATCTTCAATGATATGTGGATCATTAATTATGTAAATAATTAATTGAAATTATTTATTTTGTAGAGGTTTCACAACCATATTGAAGTTATATAATATTATCCAATATCAATTTTATATATTACTTCTATAACATTATAAAAATAATAAAATGTATAATAAAGTCTTATTTAACAATATTAATTTTTTTTACCAATCTTGAATGAGTTAAAATGAAAAGAAGAAACACCATCCGTGATGATGGTAAATTGACACATCAAAGACAATTTTTTCATTTATATAATATGATAATAATAAGAGATTTCTGATGATGGATATTACATAAAAGAAATTCATGTTTATATAGGATTAAGGAGTTATCATATAACTTGGATTATGGGAGTTGAGGGCATAATAAGGAAGAAAATAAATTTAAAGGAGAAGAAAAGAAAATGAAAGAGGATTTTACCTCTTGAACTTCTTCTCCTTGATAACATCCTTAAGGCACTTGGTTTTGGAATTTTGGTGAGACCAGTAGGTTATAGATGTGGGGAAGAATATTGGAAAAGAAATTTTGCAGAGATTATACAAGATACATGTATTTTATGTTTGAGGAGAAGAGGTGTTGTGGGTTTTTATTTATAGGGGATGAGATGGGTGTTTTCTCATTATTGAATTCATTACTTTATTATTTTTGGTTCAAAAAAATAAATAGTATATTAATTATAACTAAATATATTATAATAATTAAGTTGAGATCTATATTATAGTTATTTAAAATTAAAATATTCAAGGAATGTTTTATTTATCTTATTATGTAGATGTACAATAATTTAATGTATTTTTCTATTCACAAAATTCTCATATTTTAGAAAAAATGATAAAATTCACCGTAACCATTCTTTGATGTGTAGAATAAAAAACTAAACTCCATTTTTTGAAAACAATTTTATAAATATGCTAAATTTATTTTTTATTTTAAATTATTATTTAATAAAAAATAAAAATTTTAAAATGATAATTGAATTTATGACACAGAAAAATTAATTAAAGTGACAGAAAATTATATTATAATTATAAGAAAAAATATTAATTTATGAATATATTTTATGAAAAATAATTTACATTTAAATAACTATATTAAGCATATAATTGTGAATAAATATTTATGTTTCATAAAAAAAACTCTTAATTTATCATTTCTAAACATTTATTTGAATATTCCATGATATAAATATATACCTTTTTGACGTATAATATACATAAATTTTATTTATAGATGCATAGGAAAAGTTACTATTCTATTACTATAGGTTCCAAAATTTCTATAAATATTACACATTTGATAATAAATTTAAAATGAATTAAACAATTTAATTCCAAAATGAAAAAAAAATTTACAAGTACCTCCTTCATTACACTTCCTATTGATCCACCATGATCTGATCACTGATCCTTACCCAATGTCAATTCTCCATTGAAGGTTGTTATAGAACCTCTCAACTATACAATGTTGTATGCAGATAACCCTATAGAATTGTTATAATTTTTTATTTAAATTGAATTTAATTTGTCCAATTATTAAAAAATAAATTTATTATTCTATTTATTTAAATCAAATTAACCTTCCAATAGTTGTCTTAACCAGATGTATGATGAAAAAATATATTAAGTAACGCCTTGGATAACCATCTACATCATATTCTAGCGTGGTCTCATATTTTTATCTGAGAATCCATTCCAGAGATATTTCATTGTATCTGAAAAACTATGTACTATTGATATAATAGGATTAGTATATTTAAAATATTAATTATTGGCCGAATCAGCCTCATAATCTCTATTCATCATAGTTATTATCACGAAAAATATTCGTTATAATATTTCATAGTATTACAATTAAAAAAATAGTCCATATATTATTCCCTCATTCAATATCTTTCATCCTCCAAAAAAGAAACAAAGGAACAATTATGGCATATTGAACCCACATTCTTCGCTACTACTACCAAGATCTCTCATATAATCTCCCATTACTCCACAACATAAAAACCAAGGGAATCTTCCAACCACACTATACCCTCTCATGTATTTCTTTAATCTCTAATGGGTACTTTAATGTGGTGTCCTCATATTTGATTTATACTTCTCAATTTTATATAAAAATAATAGGAACAAGCGTGTATCTAATCAGCAATGAAACATGGAAGATATAACGCAACCCAACTTCAAAAATATCTTTCTACACTGGAAAAATATATGAAATCCTCATCATGTGGAGAATCTTAGGAAAATGAGGTCACCCTAATTGAACTCCAAGGGAATATGATGTTGATAAAAAAATGATTTATGTTGGCTCTTAGTTGTCCTCGTCTACTAGTAGATCACTGAGACCTTCCCAATCATTTCATGTACCATATCTAGTCTAACGAGAGAAGTAATACTGATCTCAGTCTAATATAAGGGTGACCTACATGGTCTCCCATACGTGAACTCTAAAGGTTTCATGTTGATATTAGAGTGGGAGGTATTATTAATAGAAAACTATACTAAAGGAAACCAATCCTACTATATATGGGAAAGTATAAGATTCAATCCCTCAACATATTCATCAACACATTGATTCTGTGATCATACCACCCCTTCATTTGGTCTTGAAATAATGTATTCATCCTCAACTGGATCATGAATTCCTCCTGCAGGCCTCTTCACATCCATGAAATGAACAACACATCATAGTTAGAGAGAATATTAAAGGTAAAACAATTAATATGGAAGATCACAAAATATAAAAATTTCACAAACTCTCAACCACACTCATCTCCATGATATTAAATTAGTGATCCATCATGGAATATCAGAAAAATATCACCCAGATGAAAATTTGGCACCACTTTTTTTTTTATGAATGTCCTATCATAGATACCAGGGATATTTAATCCTATTTAAACTCCATTATCACAATAGGATTGAACAAACATACTATAATATGGTTCGCAACCTTCACCAGTTGACTTGGGAGACACTAAGAGATGAAAATGTTCATGCTCCATCACATGTAATACCACCAAATCCTCTTTTTAAGGTATCAATACATCTTTCCTACATTGTCATGTTAAAAAAATGTTAATTATGAATATCCCTCATCCACTCCTCTCACAATGTTACCAGAACCACCGTACCTCCATAAAAATGATGACATGATTCCCCCTTCATAGATTCCATGGGAAAATATCTTGAATTTATCTGGTAACATAAAAACACAATCAATTCCTCTTAACATATTCTACCTTAAATGATAGCAAAGTGGAGGAGTCAACACCATTGACTGAATATATTCACCACCTCTCTCGTCCACTAGTATTAGCTAAAATGAATCAAAATTCTAGGATTCCTCCGCTATCATGATAGAATATTTATTCTTGTTAAGGAAATTTTCTAAAAAATTTATCTTTCTATGAGTATAGAAAATCTCAATGTAATAGTTCTTGAGAAACCCAAACCTTATCCTATATCTAATGTTATTATCTGATTGTGTGATGACATACCAGAGACTCTGATGGTTTGAGTAAATAAACAACGATCTCCAAGAATATAGTTCCTATATGTCCTCAATGAAAAGTCTCCCATTTCTATCTCCAGGTATAGAGTTGCATAGTTTTTATGTAGTGGTGTAAACTTCCTTGACCCGTATGAGGTCACTTCCTACTTGTACATCAATACCCATACAAGCCCAACTCTCAAAATACACAATTCACTCCACACCCTCCCCAGGTAGTATATGAACTAGATAACTAGTCATTCATATTGTCAAATCCTCATAGGATCTTGGTTACTACATAGTACATCTAAATAGATTCCATTTCTACAGCTGGATTGTTGAATGGGCTACAATCCTAGAGAATTCATACATGAATCAATAGTATTATACTTTCTCTCTAATATAACTCCACACCTCTGACGTACACTTGGGTGTATTCCTTGAATGAAATTTATGAATATTGACTGGTTCCATAGCTAATCAATTCTCATAAATGAAATGATCCGGAAAATGAACTTTGTTGATCCATAACCAGCACACAAAGAAGTTATGGTAATGATGATGTGTCTATAGAATTTCTAGATCCATCCTTATGCATCCACATGGTCATACCATAACATAGAGTAGATGAGTATGTTAATAATGATGAAAAAACATATCGGTATATGTATAGACTAAAAATATAATTAATTTAGCCTATAAACAAAATAGGTTAAGTCATCACAATGAAAGTAATCATCTAGAACTCATATTTTCCTCAATGATATCAGAATTAATGCCTCATAATACTATCCTCTCACACCCTCCACTGCATGTAACTAGACCTAATATTGATCTTTGAGAATGATCTCTCACCTCACAAATTCTAGAAGAGTTCATAAATACATAGAAACTTGTACATTTTTATTATTTTATCATTGCTCAAGAGATTATAGTAATCAAAATTATTCAATATCTCATCCACTTTTTTCCAAAACAAAACAAGATATTCCATGGGGGAATATAAGGGTTTCTAAAACCATCCTCCAAAAGATTATATAATTTCACACATAACTATCATATAACCTAATGGGATATACAACATACTATTTATGATATCAGAGTGGTCCTAGGGTGATGGTTGATGGAAAATGGAACCTCCCATTTCTGAGGTAGTCCCAAAACAACCTTAGTGAAGTTATCCATTTATTCCCCGATCATTTAAGATACACAGATCCCTGAGTTTCTTGATATATCATGTATTAAACTCAGAACAAAATGGGTTATGGGCTACACCATCATACTCGCATGAATTAATTTCCCCATCATGCGATATATCTAACCAATAAAAAAGGATTAAATCCAATCTATCTGAATACATCTGAATATTTTGTGATAATAGTAACCCTAGAATAAAAAAATAGACAAATATTCTATAAACAATAAAAGACTATAAGGTCACATCATGATTAAAAATATTTCCCCTATTAAATATCTACACCAAGTGATATCTTGCAGTGCCATAAGATAAGTGATATTGAAGAATCATTCCCTTTAAGAACCCTGTGATAAGTTGTCGGGATAAAATATCAACTATAATCTCTAGATTTCACAACAGGTGTATGAAGATAAATTAATGACTGTCACATGTGTCTTCTAGTACTGATTAATGTTTATAAAATACATTGATCATACCTATAATAATCACATGATATTAATGCTTATAAACCTCCAAATATGACATCTGTCTATCTCCCCAGCCTCCAGCTACAAGATCCAAACATGGGCTACATAATAGTGGTGGTGGAAACTGAACCTAACATATCTCTCCACCAGTATCTCCTCCTATTGGATTCCCACCTAATCATCTTCATAATCCGCCTACCCGCCTCAACAAATCAATTGCATAAATCATGTTTCATGTAACCTCTCACATAAAATGAATAACATCTCCCCTCTCTATGATGCATTGGTCCTCTAAATTTTTTAAGATCCTCATGACCACGTGACTGATTCTGAGTATGGGTATACCTCATGTTCCATTCCCCACGTCTTTTTCAATCAACTATAGGTGAATTATCCCTCATATGGCTACTATTATTACCATCATTGTGTCATACCATTGATTGAAATCACATCATTCCTAGTTCCCCAAATATTATCCCATCATATATGGTAATGATTAGGTTTACAAAACAAGCATGAATATATCTACGGAGTCCATAATAATTGTCCCTTTTGGGAGGGAATATTGTTAAGGGAGTACCACATAAGGTCATTAAACATCACGACATACTCAGTAATATTCATCCCTCCTTTTTGAAGCTCCAAAATCTCTTGAATCTTAAATGAGAGAAATATCAATGGGTATTTCCCCTCACAAGGAAGATACTTGCTGGTCTACCATGAATTTTTTGACTCATTTTTCTTCAGTGTGAATATACCCCACCATAAAAGAGATTATCCAAGGAAAATATGTATTGTTAATGGAACCATCTGATATGTCAGGGTCTATAAATGTACGAAAAAATAGGTCATTGAATCATGAAAATCCTCTGCAGCTTCGAGCTTCTTGGATCTGACCCTGGTTTCTCGGTTCTCGCATTGATGGCCTTCGGTTGATGACATTGACCATTTTTTATTCAGAAATTGGGATCTACAGGACCACACAGTAATAGGGTTAATTGATAATCATCACATGATGATATGATTCACTTCAGAGGATGATTTAATCCATGCTTGGTTCAACACTCCTCACAGATGCAAAGGATGCAATTTCATCCTTCTTCGATGGTCTTTCGAACTTTTCATGAACCGGGACCCTCCTGCAGTTGCGACATGGGTATGTTTGATAAATATCCCTATGCCCTTTTAAAATCCCTCTATAATTTGTATGATAGGCAACTTAGTTGGTCGATTTTTATGCTCTGATGCCCGCACATCCTCTGTGAGCCACCCGGTAAATCCACACCTTTGTGTTGAAGTGGATGCCTCTAGGACACCAGTCGATTGGGTATGGATTATAGTAGGGGAGGAGTTCCGATGGAGGAAGGCTGTTATCTTTGAGGATTGGGTTGATTTTCTGCTCAAGTTGTAGCCACCTGGGTCACTCGGCCAGTCATTGTCTGGGTGGAGCTAGGAGCCGAAGGTCGGTTGCTGTGTTGAAGAGACCTGGTAGGTTGCCTGGTCTGGGGCCGAGATGTACAGATGCTGGAATGTTTGGCAGTGCTATTGATATGGGTGGCTTAGAGTTGGGAACGCAGTTAGAGCACACATTAATCTATCAGTGGATACGGGTTTTGACAGATTGAAGCCAGATCTTCGACTGAATAATGGTGTGAATGGTCCTGGTATTGGTGCTGGAGGCGCTTGGGAGTTCTTGACTCCTCTGGGGATGATCTGCATCGTGTGCATCAGCTGAGTCAGGATGCTGCTGGCAAGGGCAGTGGGAAATTTTGTTCTGGTGATGATTAGAAGAAGTTGGGAGAGTTGCAGTTGGGTCCAGTCGGTGATGGGTCAGCTCATGAAGAAAGCACGCTCTGTCTGGCTATTCAGGAGGAGGTGCAGCCGACATATGATGGTGTGTTGCAGGTCTCAATTGACATTTGTAATCAATTCTAGGAGATGTTTCAGGTTGAAGAGGAGGGGAGATCCATAATGAAGAATAAAATCATACAGGTTTCCTTGGAGGGTGGATTGGAGAAGGAGGTTGATGCTGGTCATGCATTTCTGGATCCTCTACAATGTCTGGCTTTTATTGACAGTAATGGACGATAAGAGCAGGGGAAAGCTATTTGCCAAATTGATCCTATCACGGTAAAATGGGGGGATGTGTTAGAGAGTGAAATAGAATATCATAATGGTTCAGTTAATCCCTCTTATAGTGTTGCTGTCAAGGATGGGAAGAAGAATTCTGGAATGGGGAAACCTCCTCCAGTTAAGAGAAGGTCGAAGAAGGATTACTCTACTTTCCCAAAGCCAGTGGTGACTAGTTCCTCTATCAAGTAGTCCTCTAAATAATTGATATCTTTGGAAAAACTAAACCTCAAAAGGAAGTACGTGAAGATCCTTAAGCACTATGAGAGCTCGGAATGGAAATCAGTCATTGTAGAGGATCTCCATGGGTACAGAGATGGGTATGACTTTTATGACATGTAATTGGTACCTCCAGTTTTTTTCTTGTTCACTGGACTTTTCTTTTCTTAATAAATGGTCTGAGGCTTTACCTCAGACTGGGCTTTCCTGGTAATTAACATTAACCACAATCATATTATCAAATATATATGGGGATCTAACCAAAAAACGATAATCGAAGAAGTCAATCCTATATGATGAATGTACCAGTGTTCCCTAAAACAAATGATTTAGTATACTGAGTCAAAAAGTAGGTAATTAGAGTCCAAGAGAGTGGATACATTTTATTATGTACCAAAAATGGGTTCATTAGCTTGAAAGCTACACTCAAGACACAAGAAACCATTTTGATGAATTATTAATGAGAGTTCATTGAGGAATAAATTTCAATCATTGTATTGCGATCAAACAACTTATGATACCAATATGTAAGGGTCTAATCCTCTGATGACCACCTACTTGTAGTGTAACTCCCCAAGCTTCCACGATATGCTTCCCATTGAATAATATAGTAGTGTGTGTTGTACGCAACTTCGAGTTATAACACACAACACAACCAATCAAACTAGCCGTTATGAATAGTAATACCCACTTTTTGAAATTTTATAAATTTTATCTTTCAAAATGGATATCATTTTTGGATTCGGAATATCAAAATTATCTTAGGGTGAATTTTTGGTATTTTTTATAAAACATTATAATTTTGATGAATAGTAAAAATACTAAACATTAATTAAAAACAAATTTTATAATACAAATAATTTATAGTGATAAATTATACTATTGGTGGGTTTTAAAGTAAAATTAGAATATATTTATACCATTTAATTCAATATTGGTAATTGGATGTAATTTTTCATTTAAACTAGACATAAACAAGTGTCAATCTTTTGATAGTTATTATTTCTTAAAAAATGTGCTCTTTGTTTTGACAATGGGAATTAATTTTAAAAAATTACTCCCACTTATGTGTTTTGAATTTAGAAAAATGGATTACATATTTATAATCAGTAGGTCCAAATTTTTTAAATATTTAACTTTTATTTTAAGATATTTTGAATAATTACTTCGGTAAATATTTTATTTACCATGGTTAAAACGTAAATCCTGTAAATAAGGGTAAAAGAATAATACTATAATAATATTAAATTACACTAAAACGTGTCCTAGACCAATTGGTTGATACATGTCTGATCATGGGCATCTTTGGGTCGATTTTGGGACCCTGTGGATCCACTTGTAATTGATAATGACACTTTATATTAATTAAGTTAGAGTAAATACAAAAATGATATAAACATATATCTTTTAGAAAAACAATTTTTTACATAGGATTATATATGTTATATTTTCGACTATAAAAATTCATTAGAAATATAAAAATATTTCCTACATAAGGTTATTTTATTTATAATTATTAGACATTGAATAATTAAATTTATTTATGAAATAAGAATGATGCAATATTTTCCTTATTAATGAAATAATTGAATAATTGGTATTATAAATGTTAAAATAAATATAATTTGAAAGTTTTGAGGAAATCCATGAATTTTCTTGCTTATTATGACATTTTATAATTTCATAAATGATTTTTTTTCGAATTAATAATGTTTTTACGACTTTAAAAAAAGCAATTATTAAATAGTGTCAAAATTGAAATAAATGAGTTCTTATAACAAATATTATTTTATTAATTGATAATGTATTCCTAAAAATCTAAGTTTCAGCCAGAGGACTTATATAATTATTTTTGTGTCATTAATGGACTACTTTGGGGTCTCTTGGAAGTATATAGTATGTTTATTAACTACATAATATAAAAATACAAAGAGACATGGTAAATGTCAAACTATTTAACTAAGAGTTAAATCAAAACGATAAAGTTAATATAGTGACACAAACCTGTCTAAAACCTATTGGTTGAGTGGTTTTAGACATATCTCCACATTAACATTTAAATAATATACTTTTGAGCCATTATTAACTGAATATTAATTTATTATAAAATAATATTTCTAGCTTTTCCTAAGGTTCCCCTCATCCCTCTTATAAAGGGCACTCCCCCTACTCACTAATTCACAGCTTCAAAGTCTTTTGAATCGGCCAAAACCTGCCCAAATATCCTCTCAACTTCCTTCAATTCATTCTAGAGGCCCTTTTTTGTTCAGAATGCCAACTTAAGGAGCCCTTTTGATCAAATCAAAAGGAAGAACCTGAAGAAGAGGTAATAATTTCACCACCCTCTTTCAAGTTCTTTTCTTCTTCCACATCTTATTTTTTTATTTCCATTCTAAAATAATAACTTCAGTATAATAAATATACTTTTAATTTATTATAAATAAGGTACATCCATCTTCATTATTCTATCCATCCTTTGAATGTCCTGTCACCATATGTGCGTATGTACGGATTACCGTCTCCACGTCGTGGTGTAATTGTTATTCAATACATTATTATTTGGATGGATATAATAATGATATGTAATTCTTGTAAATAATAAATATAACATGATAAAGATTTTGTATATATGATATACCATCCAATTATATGTTATTTTAATATCAAAAGTGTGATATTGTCGCTCATGCGTACGTACAGATTACCGTCTCCACAAACGCAAAGAGATCCATTCCCCATCATATCCATTCAAGACTAAATTTCATTTGATGATTAAAACTAATGTTTAGGGACATGATATCATTATGGATATGAAAAAGATACATCCCATCCATAACAAATATTTCTCACATAACAATGAATATAAATGAAAATGAATCCGTTAACACCCGAAACGATGATAATACTAAGATATTATTAACAAAGCAATGTTAAAAGATCATATATGATATCCTATTAATGTATATAATTATTTTATAGTTAAATAAAAATTATTTTAACATTATACATGAGGTTAACCTACCCTCCACCAAGGAAAAAGTACAAAGTAAGGGGTTTCTTATCTCACTTTTAATTCTGTGAGATTTCCATTGTTCACCACTTATTTATTGCATGTGGTGTGTGTACTTCCCATGATTATATTCATTGTGCAATATACATTAATTTATGGATATTTACATCATCATTTTATGATCCATCTTTCATGGTATTTATGTTTTGTAAGTTACCAAATTGGTAAGGGAATTACAAATTTTAATTTCCACTCATTCGGCTTTACACATACTTCATTGATTATTTTACCCCAAGATTATGTGTAGAATCACTATTAATTTTCCTATGTTATAATTACCACTCCCCTTTATATAGATATACTTTTTATACACATAATCAGTACATTGATAAATTATCAAGTCATCGATACGAACATGATAAGAGTAATTTTAACTCAATCTCTATTTGTGGAGTTAAATATCCAATTCATTGGTGTTTTCTTACAAAAATACTTGTGAATGTCCTCTGATTGATTTAAACTGAATATCCAATAATATTTATTATATTTATATTTTTCACACATAATTATGTCCTTGATTTATCCTCAACCTAAGGATACAGTCTTTATAAGATATTTCATCTCAATTTACATTCCGTTGAGACTTAATTGTTGTTATACACCAAATCACTTTTATATGGTGTATATATTGTACATTGACATAGTATATCATGAATCCCTTTATTTTCATGATATTATCATGTATTTATTACCTCAATTATTTGTATTCAACGGTCTCCCTTTTGGTTAGGAACTCTAACTAAAATATCATTTTAAATGTTTTAAAGATTTATTATTCTAAATATTTCTAATTAGTGTCCATGATTTAAAATTGGTTTTATTGATTTATTTATATGGACATTAATTTTTTAAAATTAAAATGACTTTAAAATGTTTCCAAGTGGTATGGGACACTTTGATTCAAAAATCTATTTTAAAATGACTTCTTGACATATAGTATGACTTTTAAATGTTTTCAAGATAATGTGGGATATTTCTCTCAAAGAGTTTTGATAGTTATTTTCATCTATGTCAATATCATTCGTTATTCTCAGTTGAGGTTAATATGTTTCAATACAATCTTCCATATTGTATAGAATGAGTTATGTTGGACAATGGATGTGCCATTTTTATACGATTCATGGTTTTTGGATAATGTATTGACATTTAATATGCTAGTTTTAATACGAATGTTTATGTTATGTTTTCAAACTTTTCATATGAAGAATGAATTGTACATAGTAACTGATGGGTGGAGCCTGCTATAGCTCCTCGATGCATCAGTAGGTTTCATAAGACAAACTAGTGTCTTGACACAAGGCCATGACAAAAGCTTATTTGTAGTCTAGGTAGAAGGCCTTGACTATGTGGTTATCATAGTCTGGAACTATGCATTCCATCATTATGAAAGTGGTTATTGATATTACATGTGATCATTCGACTAGTAGAATATCCATGTGAATAAGTAAATGGAATTATTTAATTTTATCTTTTCCATATTATGCTGAAGTTCAAGTTTTAAAGGCTTTTGTTCTAGTCTTATACACTGCCTTAGAATTTTATTATTATTTATGAAAGTTTCCTCTATAATGTTATCCTTAATAAGCATCTGAGCTCACCCTTTTCTATGTTTTATTTTCCTATGATCCAAATAAGTATATTATGACTGACCTCCAGGGATAGTCTATGGGATCTCTGTGTTTTCTAGGGAGAAAATGTGGTTTTAGCATACCATTTTATGATGTAATGTAAACCTTATTAATGTATCCAGTACTTCCTAGGATTCTAAACTAATCGGTCTTTCAAGACTTGATCTTTTATGATCATGCCAATGATATATAATAATGCACCGACTCTGGGCTTCTGGGTTCAAGGTGTTACAGTTGGTATCAGAGGAAGTTTAGTACAATCCTTGGAAACTAGATTTAGATAAACTCTAATTAGAGAACATAGACCTAAGATTTACTTTTATGATTAGTATAGAATAACTTCCTAGAATTTTTGTGTTTTAGAGATTTTGTGAGTTTTCCAAGAAATACATCTATGTCTGGATACGAGCAGGTAGAGGCAGCCCTAGCACATATGTACCTAGGGGTAAAACCCAAAAACGCCACTTTGAGATAGATTCGAATGGGAACTGGTGCATGACAATAGGTCTTGCTGCACTCTTGGTTACGACACTCCCATAGGATATGCTTAGGATAATTTACATTTTCTTTACAAACCGATTTAATGTATTTTAAAATAATATGAGAATAAATGCCATTGGTTAATCCTAAGGTGTATCAAATTGAGAATATGGTGTCATGATATTCTCTGAATGATTTTATGACTACTATTACTCACATAATGATTTATGGTTTTAGTCAATGGCTGGATTCCAAGGAAGTCATAGTAACTTTGATAATGAAGAACAAGGTGGGAACGATGGTGGAAATGTGCAACAAAATAGAATATTGATAGGTGTAAAAGATATTGTGTTCATGCTAAATCAGATTTCCAAAAATATGATCAATAACACATATATTAACCATCTCCCAGACTTAATAAATAATATAAAGGTGATGAATGATAAGAGCTCCAACAGTGGAGACAATGGAGAAAAGAATCCTCAATTTCCATCATGATGTAAATGTGGAAGGAGACACTCAGGAAAGTGTCTCAATGGAAAAAAGAAATTCTTTACATGTGGGAAAGAAGGATATAAAGTAAATAATTTCCAAGGAAAAATGAAGACTACTATGGTAGAAAATAAAAATGGTCCCAAGAATCCATTGACAGTCATTTTCCATAAATGTAGGGGACCTGGCCATTACCCGAGTGAATGCCCTTTTCTATAGGATAGTTTTTTGGTCAAAGAATAAGCTATGTGGAAATAAATGGTTGGATAAATTTTTAAAATTACTGGTACTCCTTGTTGATGATATTACTTTGGAATAATTTTCTCTTATATTTGTAACCCTACAATTTGTCATGTGAAAATGTTATTTGAGGAAGACTTATCATTTCACTTGTGGATATAGTTATAATTAACCATTTGGATTTATATGATAATTGGGTTTGAGGCAATTACAAGTTATTATATTTTTGGAAAAAAATGAAAGGTATGAGATAACATTTGTGTTTAAATTATGTTATGGTTATTTTGAGGAATTTGTCTCATTTTGGTAATGTTATAAAATATATTTTTTGAAAAAGGACAACACGCAGACCGTGTGACAACCAGTCGCGTCGGACAAAGCTATGGGAATCAAACCCACAACCAAAGTGCGATAGGGATTTATTGCCTACCACGGGACTACGTGAAGTCCCTGGTTAGTGTGACTAATTATTTTTAGTTAAATGATTTTATTGATCAATAATAAGTTGATTCTGGATTTTATGTCTTATCAAATGAATGCACTTAGTATAGGAAAATGATTTGGTGATTAAGTTATAAATGTTATTTTAGAAGATGTTCACTTTGTTGGGAACACTATATGCCCAAGTGAAATAAAATACTCTGGGATTTCATTTGAGGAGTAATGGTAGATTTTTATCTTTGTTTTTATTATTTATTTATAGTGATTTGGGTTATTTATGGAAATGATTAACCAATAATAGAGAATATTTGATTAGGTTAATTACATTTAAGTATGTGAATTTAAGATTAGTTGATTTAATTTGGAGATATAATTTACCGTGGAATACAACATAACAAAATTCTTATATGTTTTGGGTTTCAATATTAGTTTGGATTATATTGAAATATTTTAAGGACAATTGTTTTTTAATGGTATTTATTTAACTTTGGGGTATTGTTGGTTTTGTCTTAGAAATTAAGATTAGTGTTTCTTTCTCTAATGGAATATCCTTTTGGGGGATCATCAGATCTTATACTAACTGTTTTGTTTTTAATTAATCTCTAAAGACAAGTTAAATATATAGTTTATCCTTCGTGGATCATGTGATTCTATAGAAGTTTATTGTAGCTCTTCTAGTGTGACCATGTCTTCTTGAATAATCATCGTTTAAAAAAATGAGTTTTTGGTAGAAATTTATTAAATATTGAAACTCTACATAAAAAGTATGTATATCTCTTTATGATCATAGTCAATCAAATAAATGAATTCCTTATCTTTATGTAATGTAACTTAAATCAAAAAAATGTTGTCCATTTACTTTTCCAACTGGGAGGCTAATGAACATTTTTTCCATCACAAGTTTTTGGTTTTCTTGTTGTTAACTTTCTCCTGAACATGTTTTATATCCCTCTCCATCAGAACTTGACACTTATTTTATCATCCATATCCATGTTTTCCTACATGGAATCCTAGTATGGGTTATCTAGGGTGACCTTTATACTTCTCTTTCTTTCTTTTAAAATGATAGGTTTATTGACTCTTTTTCCGATGTGGGGCATTCCATTATATTCCCAATCCCAATTTAAAAAAAATTGGGGATGAAATTATTTGAAGGATAGGATAATGTAACACCTCAAGTATCCATGGTACTCTTCCCTTTGAATAATACAGTAGTCTATGTTGTACGCAACTTCGAGTTCTAACACACACCACAACCAATAAAACTAGCCTTTATGAATACTAATAAACACTTTTTGAAATTTTATAAATTTTATATTTCAAAATAGACATAATTTTTGGATTTGGAATATCGTAATTACCCTATGGTGAATTTTTGGTATTTTTTAGAAAATATTCAAATTTTGATGAATAGTGAAAAATACTAAACATTACTAATAAAACAACATTTTTAATCAAACTAATTTATAGTGATAAATTATACTATAAAAGGTTTTCAATTATAATTAGAATATATGTTTACCATTTAATCTAATATTGGTAATTGGATGTAATTTCACATTTAAACTAGACATAAATAAGTGTCAGTCTTTTAATAGTTATTATTTCTTAAAAAACACGCTCTTTGTTTTGACAACAAGAATTAATTTTAAATTAATTTATTCCACTTTTGTGTTTCAAATTTAGAAAAATGGATTCCATATTGAGAATTAGGAGGTCCAAATTGTGCAAATAGTTAAATTTTTCTTTTATACATTTTGAATAATTACTTCGGTAAATATTTTATTTACCATTGTAAAAGGGTAAATCTGGTAAATAAGGGTAAATGAATAATATAATAATAATATTAAATTACCCTAAAACATGTCTTAACCCGATTGGTTGATACATTTCCGACCATGGGCATCTTTGCGTCGATTTTGGGACCCCATTGATCCACTTGTAAGTGATAATGACACTTTATATTAATTAAGTTATAGTAAATACAAAAATGACATAAGCATATATCTTTTAGCAAAACAATTTTTTACATAGGGTTATATATGTTATATTTTTTATTATAAATATTCATGATAAAGATATATAAAAATTCCTACATAATTGTTTTGTATTTATAATATTTAGATATTGTATAATTAATTTTATTTATGACACAATAATGATGCAGTATTTTCCTTATTAATGAATGAATCGAATAATTGGTATTATAAATGTTAAAATAAATATTATATGAAAGTTATGATGACATCCAAGAATTTAATTAGTTAATATGACATGTTATAATTGCTTAAATTAATTAGGTTCAAATTAATAATGTTTTTAAGACTTTAACAAAAATCAAATATTAAATAGTGTCAAAATTTACATAAAAGATTTTTAAAACAAATATTATATTATTAATTGATATTATATTCCTAAAAATGTAAGGTTCGGCCAAAGGACTTAAATAATGATATTTTTATCATTAATGGACCACTTGAGGGTCTCTTGGAAGTATATATTATGTTTATTAACTATATAATATAAAAATACAAAGAGACATGGTAAATGTCAAACTATTTAACTAAGAGTTAACTAAAAAGATAATGTTAATATAGTGACCCAAACCTATCTACAACCTATTGGTTGAGTGGTTTTAGACCAATCCCCACCTTAAAATTTTAATAATACACTTTGTATCCATTAAGAACCGAATATGAATTTATTATAAAATAACATTTCTAGCTTTTCCTAAGGTGCCCCTCACCCATCTTATAAAATGGAACTCCCCCCTACTCACTAATTCACACCTACAAATCCTTTTGGCTCGGCCAAACCATGACCAAATATCCTCTAAACTTCTATCACTTCATCCTAAAGGCCCTCCTTTGGTCAGAAAGCCAACTTAAGGAGCCATTTTGATCAAATCAAAAGGAAGAACAAGAAGAAGAGGTAATAATTTCACCACCCTCTTTCATGTTTTTTTCTTCTTCCACTTATTATTTTTTGCCATTTCCATTCTAAAATAATAACTCCGGTATAATTTATATAATGTGATGTTATTATAAATATGGTACATCCATCTTCATTATTCTATCCATCCTTTGAATGACATGTCACCATACATGTGTACGTACAGATTACCGTCTCCACGTCGTGGTGTAATTGTTATTCAATACTTTATTATTTGGATGGGTATAATAATGATGTGTAATTCATGTAAATAATAAATATAACATGATAATGATTCTATATATAGGTTATACCATCCAATTATATATTATTTTAATATCATAAGATTGATATTGTCGCTCGTGCGTACGTATGGATTACCATCTCCACGAACGCAATGAGATTCATTCCCCATCGTATCCATTCAAGACTAAATTTCATTTGATGATTAAAAGTAATGTTTAGAGACATGATATCATTCTATATATTAATAATATACATCCCATCCATAACAAATATGACTCACATAACAAAGAATATAAAGGAAAATGAGTCTGTTAACACCCAAAACAGCGATAATACTAAGATATTAGTAACAAATCAATGTTAAAAGATCATATATGATATTGTATTAATGTATATAATTATTTTATAATTCAATAAAAATTATTTCATAATTATAAAGGATGTTACTATACCCTTGACCATGGAAAAAAGTACAAAGTAAGGGGTTTCTTATCTCACTGTTAATTCTGCGAGATTTCCATTATTCATTAATTATTTATTACATGTAGTGTGTGTAATGCCCATGATTTTATTCATTTTGTAATATACATTAATTTATATATATTTACATCATCATTGTATGATCTATATTTCATGGGATGTATGTTTCGTAAGTTACCAAATTGGTAAGGGAATTACAAATTTCAATTTCCACTCATTCGGCTTTACACATACTTCATTGATTATTTTACTCCAAGATTATGTGTGGAATAACTATTCATTTTTTATGTCATAATTCCCACTCCCATTTCTGTGGATATACTTTTTATAGACATAATCACTCCATTGATAAATTCTCAAGTCATCGATAGGAACTTTATAAGAGTAATTTTTACTCAATCTCCATTTGTTGAGTTAAATATCCAATTCATTGGTGTTGTTTTTTCAAGAATATGTGTGAATGTCCTCTGATTTATTTACACTGAATATCCAATAATATTGAGTGTATTTATATTTTTCACACATAATTATGTTTTTTATTTATCCTTAACCTAAGGATACAATCTTTATAAGAGATTTGATCCCAATTTATATTCTATTGAGACATCTTTGTTGTTATACACCAAATCACTTTTATATGGTGTATATAATGTACTTTGACATAGTATATCATGATTACTTTAATTATCATGATATTATAATGTTTTTATTACCTCAATTATTTGTATTCAAGTGTCTCCCTTTTGGTTAGGAACTCTAAGTAAAATATCATTTTAAATGTTTTAAAGCTTTATTATTCTAAATCATTATAATTAATGTCCATGTTTTAAAATTGGTTTTAAGGATTTATTTATATGGACATTAATGTCTTAAAATTAAAATTCATTTTAAATGTTTCAAAGTGATATGGGACACTTTGATTCAAAAATCAATTTTTAAACGGCTTCTTGACAAATAGTGTGACTTTTAAATGTTTTCAAGAAAAAGGGGGATATCTCTCTCAAATAGGTTTGATGATTATTTTCATATATTTCAATATCCTTATTTATTATTGATTGAGGTTAATATGTTACAATAAAATCTCCCATATTTTATTGAATGAGTTATGTTTGACTGTGGATGTGCCATTTTTATATCATTCATGGTTTTTGGATAAAGTATTAACATTTCATATGCTAGTTTTAATATGAATATTTATGTTATGTTTTCAATATTTTCATATGAGGAATTAATTGGACTTAGTAAGTTATGGTTGGAGCCCTCTATAGCTCATCGATGCATCGGTAGGTCTCATGAGACAAACTCCTGTCTTGGCATAAGGCCTTGACAGAATCATATTTGTAGTCTTGGCACAAGGCCTTGACAATGTGGTTATGATATTCTGGCATTATGCATTCCATCATTATAAAAGTGGTTATTGATATTTCATGTGATCATTCGAATAGTAGAATATCCATGTGAATAAGTAAATGGCATTATTTGATTTTATCTTTTCCATATTATGTTGATGTTCAAGTTTAATAGGCTTTTATTCTAGTCTTATACACTGCCTTAATTGTTTATGCTTATTTATGAAAGTCTCTACTATAACATTATCCTTACTGAGCATCTGATCTCACCCCTTTCTATGTTTTATTTTCCTAGGATGCATTGAAGTATATTATGATTGACCTCCAGGGATAGTCTATGGGATCTTAGTGTTGTCTATGGAGACAATGTTGTTGTAGGTTTCCATTTTATGATGTAATGTAAACATTATGAATGTATCTAGTACTTCCAAGGCTACTAAACTAATCGTTCTTTTGAGAATTGATATTTTATGATCATGACAATGATATGTAATAATGCACCAAATATGGGCTTATGGGGTTGAGGCATTACATGTAGGATAACCAAGCCATAAAAATCACAATCCTACCACCATTGGCTAGTGGTAGGAAACATGTTCCCCGAAGGATAAACAAAAATTAGAGGTATTTTCTTAATTTAAATATATATACACACCAAATAATGTCTTTTATAAAGTTCATAGGAACAATAAATTGAGTTGTAACATCTTGAGTAAAAACAATTCATGTAATACCTATATAGGAATAAAAAATATTGTGATAGTGAAATCTGAATTTTGATGGAGAAAATACATGCCCAATGTAAAATGATGACACAACCTCACAAAAATAATAACGAAAGAATGATGATGGCTTTCATCTACTCATCGTCAGGCTGGAACCAATATACATTGTCAAATGAACCCACACATCCATATTCTGTTACCGTTCCAATGTCGACCTATCTATCATCTAAATAGGCCATGACATTTGTGTGAAAAAATCAAGCAAGGGAGTGTATATTCATAACCAATAGAAAACCTCAAAAACCGAAGTGTGAGAACTAGAGACATCATATATGTATTCCACAGAACCAAATGAAAGAGGGAAATGAAACCCAATATCATCGAGGTACTATCATAAAATATAATTAGAAAAAAGTGAAAGGAGATCACCATCTCAAAAAAAATATAGTAAAATGAGTGTTCTTGCATCACCAAATTTCTATAATTGATGACCAGTATTTGACATGTCTATATGCTGAATTAATGAGGAGGGCTCTAAACTCGACACCATTCCAAATTTCATTCAAGTGCAATATCCAACAATAGTGGAAAAAAACCATAATAAAATGGGGGGGGGGGAATTTGAATCATAATATAGAGATTTTGTTCCCATGTAGGGGAGTTTAATATCTATATTTATGTATAGAATATGGGGGACCTTCACCCTAGTGAAAAACTGAAATACTCTTCCCATAGTTATAGGACCCACACATATGCAGGAGAGTACCATATCTATATCCGATATAATAATTATGTGGAATATGATCCCTAGTGAAACATATGAGATCCATCTCTATCAGAACAATGAGCATCGAGTTTGTGATCCATGGTGAGACATGGGAGTACTGTCTCCATGGATAGAGGACCCAGACCCAAGTACAACAGTGTAATACCACATCCACTTAGAATAAGAAGTATAGGGGACATGCACACTAGTGAAATTGTGTCATTGAGGACCCACACCATTGTGAGATGGTGGAATTTGGCCTATTCCTCTGTAAATGAGTATGGAAGACCCAATACCTAGTTCATTACAAGAGTTTATTCTCCATGGATAGAGGGAATATGTTGTGGAATTAAAGGTAAGTATTTCCTATTTCTGTATAATTTTGTATAAAGAACCAGTACCTAAGTGTGTCAATGGAGTATCATCTTCATGGATAGAGTACTCGCACCCTAGTATGAAAAGGGATTACATCATCTACCTTATTAAATAATTGGAAGGACCACATCAAGCATCACATAAGGAAGTAGAATTCTATTAAAATCATTTATGATATCTAAAAATCAACTAAAAAGATTATTCCATGTTCTAAATGGAAAAACACTAAATGATGAAGACTCATGGGTCAAAATATGAGTCAAAATGAAGGATAAATAGGAGAATGAATTTGTTGATGAATGTAATGGACATGTATGCCAGACCACATAGCTTATAACCCTGACTCACTGATTGGTCATGTATCTTATAGACATCGATCAGAATCTATATAACTGTACAAGGCATGTATGTGGCCCACCAAACATGTCATTCCTAATATGGGCCTAGCCGTGTACTATCATACCCGTGTACATCATCCCATGCCCATGGAAAATTCCATATACCATTCTATGTCCTAGCCAGAGTACACATCCATGTATAATCCGATATACCTGGTCGTGTATGCGCCACACCACCAAAATATGGTCAAACTATGTTTGGGGGTCCCACATGATTGTGATAATTAACATTACTTGGAAACCCAAACATCATTATCTAAATAACTACATAAAGTGTGTTAATCCAAGTACGAGAAACATAGTTATGATTTTAATAGAAAGTTAGGATCATTATGTGTATTCATGATCTATGATGACTTAATGATTTCCCTCAATAGATCTCTCATAACTATTTCATGAAGCCTCCATCCATTGTTTCCTTCCCTGTGGTATCCATAAATCATATTCCAGACACCTAGCGTGGTTTGGCGCACATCCTGCATGCCGACCTTCTCTTTTACATGGTCTCAGATCATATATCCATTGGAATCATCACCCACTTCCCAAAAATGATCTTCATGTGTCTAAAAATATCCATACTAATTTTTATTTGCAAAAAAACCATTAATTTGTTGTTGAATAACTCTGAAACCTTCCAATGAAAAGTCAAGCTATGGAATTTTTTGACTACAGTGAAGAATGTGCAGAACATTGGGGAGATGAGCCATAAAAGGGTCATAATCATTATTGGGGAAGAATTATCATCTAATGAATGAAAATCGGGGAATTACTGTTGAGACCATGGCCTAAGAAAGAATAAATTGAATTAAAAAACTAATTTTGAAAATGTGATCATGTGTTGGTTTGGAATATAAATAATCAAAAGAATATAATCAAATATCCATGAAAAAAAGATTAATCTATGTATTAAATCACAATTTATTATCCCTAATAGGATTATGGATCAATCTTTGGTGAATAACATGTTTTATAGTTATGAGGATGTCACGTTGCATTTTCATCCTATCGATCAACCATGATTCGATCACCAATCATTGTCCAATATTGATTCACCAAAGAAGTTTTTCAGAGCTCCACTCAATTCTCTTAGGTTTTACGAGGCTAACCCTATAGAATTTTTAAAATAAAGTATTTAAAGAGGGTTTAATTAGGTTTTTTAATAAAAAAAATTTATTTATTTTAATCACACGCATCAACTATGGAATGACTCAACAGAATATCTGGCACCAAGAAAACATATATCACACTTAGGGAAAACCCATGCTCCAGATTCAATAGGATCTAATATTTTGGATCCATGACTCCCTTAATGATATATATAATTATTTCATAAAAAATACACCCACTTGATAAAACTATATTTATTATATATATATATATAATTCTAGGATGTTGGTTCTCAGAATCTCTTATCGTCTCAACGCCTTAAATCAAAGACATTTCCTAAAATATTTTAATGTTTTAAAAGGAAATTTTTTTTCAGTACAGGTAAAATAATCAAAGTGTAAATTAAGAAATTAAATTCCATTTTTGAATAAAATGATAAAAATGTGTCTTTCAAGGATTTTAATTCGACATATATATTTACCATTCCAAAATTAGATTTGATCTAAAAGTAATTTTATCCCTTTTTATCAGACATTAGATAAAATTTCTAAGAATGAAATTAAATATAGGGGTAGAATGTGACACACATGTATTTTATTTTATAATCATTTAAATATAATAATATTATAAATATATTATTTCCAATGAAACAGTAATATTAAATATACCAAGATATATAGTATAAATATTAATTTATAAATATTACTATTATAATGTGGTCATTTGTTTCACAGAAATGGATAATAGTAACAACATTATGAAATATAATGTTGATGATTTTTAATTATTTAAATTCATTTATAACTTTGAAGGAAAAATCTAATCAATTTTTGATAAATATATTTAAATTTAATATTTATTAAGGCCCACAATAGTATAAAAGTCCATTTTTATAAAAATAGATATTAATTTTATTTTTTATATTCATTTGACAGCTATATTTTTTAATTGTCAATATTTTATTTTATAAAATTGAAATCATATCTCATATCATAAAATTATATATATATATATATATATATATATATATTGGGATAATATTTTTATATATTCTAACAAGATTGAATTTTGGGTGAATAGATAAAAATATTTTTTATAAATATTTCCATTTCATTTAAAGGGATTAAAAAATTATTATATTTTATATTGTTTTTAAAATATATTTATTCTGCTTTTGTTATAAATAATACATATTATTCAATGTTAATGCACAATATACATAATTTTGAATTACTTCATTTTCATATTTAAAAAATCTATTTTTTAAAAGAATGCATCTTGTTAGGTATTTCATTATTATGTTAAAATTATTTTTTTATTAATTATAGTAATTAAATCCAATAAATTGGTTAAATATTTGAAATAAAAATATTCAGATTATCTAATATGGAAAATTAATATTTTACTCATAATTGTTAGTAACCATGATAATATTTTATCACTAGAGTAAATGTTAATATAGGTTAAACGGGGTTAAAAATGTGATAATTTCTATGAATAAGTCAAAAACATGATGTCATTTCATTTGATTTATATTTCTTCAAAAAATTCCTTTCATTTACAATATGTCATTGTGGTGACACCTACATCTAATTATAACCATTATATTATTTCAAACATGTTATAATTTCAAATTTTTACTATCATTCTTTTAAAACCACAGATACATATTTATAGAGGTAAAAGTAGTAATAAATTGATGTGATTGTTTATTCTTAATGTTTTCATTGTTTAATTTATATTAATTTATTTACAAATTTTCTATATGATGTAACAACCTTGAAAGATGACATAATGATGATGTTGATCTTGTGAATGTAATATAAAATTAAAATAAATTATATTTAAAACATTAAAACTAATATCTTGGTATGTAATATGAAATTATAGAGAAGATAAGTAGCCAGAAGAACCCAATCTAAAATAAATTTATGAATTTGAAGATTAAATATTATAAGGGAAACAAAATGGGTGGAATATAGTTTCATATATAACACTTACTGAATCTGATCCCACTAATGGTAAAAAATTATTAGGTGGAAAAAGGGAAAAAGGTCAAAATTCCATAATAGCTCTCTTAAAAAGGAAATTTTTACCATATTTTCCTCTCTAAAAACATGATATTGATCAATATACATCTAAATAGCTTGTTAATGAAAATTAATCCACTCTAATATGATTCTCCAAGGATCATTATTTGACATTTTTTATATCATAGTCAATGTAAAAGTGTTAATGATTGTGTTAATATAATATATAAGGATTAAAATTATACCTAATCATTTGTAAAATTTATGTTTAGTTTTTTTTTCAACCATTGCATCCACATCATCAAATATATGGATCTTTGAATCCATTTGACATATGTTATACACATAATATATATGTTAATTATTCAGGTATTTATAATGTTTCCCCCACCCTCACCTATAAAAGGGAGTATCATCACGTATCTACCTCACACCCCATAATCCATTTTACGTATCTAATACATTCCAATATCAATTCCATATCATTTTCCCCATTACCTAGAGGTTCTTGTATCCACAAAAGAAAACCCTAAATAGATTAAGGTTTAATCCAAATTCGGTATGTTAAAGAAGAGGGGGTGGGAAAATTAATTATATGAGTTCATAATTGATGTAAATGATATTGTTTTAAATATATTATTTTCATTTTATCCTTCCAACGCTTTTTATTCCATTCAGAGGTTGTATTAAAATTTTGATCATTGTATATTTTTCTTTTTAAAAGTTTTCTTATGTTCATTCTCATCTATATAGGACATTCAACACAAATTAATAAAAATTAATCCTTTAAATGTTTTCAATATGGGATATAATTTTATTTTTGAAATTTTTTACAAGGAATATCTTTTAATGTATAAGAATTGAATTCCCTTTATCCTAACCATAGTCATCATTCTATTTTAATATTCCATTATAAAGTAAAATTTTTATCTAACATATATTATGTTGGAATTATATGGGAATTTTTTATTCATAGTTTTTTTCTAAGGTAAAAATAACTTCTTCATATCTTCTTCTGATAGAATAAGGTTTTATTTATTATTGTAATAAATGAAAATTAGTTATATTTATTGTCAAGGATAAATTTTTTTTTTAAAGGTAAATTTTTTTATAATTTTTTTTAATTTCAGGAGATATCAATATAAAATTGAAGATGGGTGATCACAATATAGGTATGAAATTTTTATTTTAATGTGATAGAGGTTACTTGCGATAATTATACCTAAGTGATATGAGATTTATAAGGATAAGTGATTCTAATATAGGATATATTATAAGGTTGAATGTATGTATAATAAACCAAGGTGCCTATCTATTATTGATTCAATTATTTTTAATTTTATTATTTTTAATTGGAAATATAATAAAATAGTTCTATTTTTTAATTGAAATTTATGACATTTTCAACAAAGAATAAAAGGATTTTTTTAAAGGAAAGGTATTCTTGAGTATTCGTACATTCGATGAAACCCCTATGTTTATGATTTTGAATAAAATATTTCATATGATTTATTTCATAAATGTTATTGAGAAATTAATTTTCTTTGATAAATTAAATAAATATTTATGTTCGATGGATTATTTGGAAGAACTGAAAGGTTCTTATAGATTTTTCTGATTTATAAATTAAAAAATAATGCCTATTTTATTATATAAACATAACTGATACTTTTTCTCATCGCATGTTTTGGAATGTTTCTCATAGGATTAAGGAAGAGTCGTAATGTTAATTATTTTATTTTTCATGTTATGGTTGTTAAATTGAATTATTTAAGTATGTATTAATAATGAACATGTTATGTGAGGGACATTAACACTTTGTGATAATATATACTTTATAATTTTGAAATTTTCTTAATTTTATGAAACTATAAAAAAAATGTATTTCATATGTTTATAATGAAATATATTCCATAAAAAATTAATTTTTGTTATATATATGTTTTTATTTTTATAATAATTTTTTAATTGGGATTCATATATTGTTAATTATGGATTCCTTATCAAATCATAATGTGTGTTGATAACATTCTTATACCCTGATTCTCATCTAAAAGTAACTTGAGATCTTCAATTATCAACACCTATGTTTTATAAATATGTGAATTTGAGATCATAAGTTTTAATTTTATAGTTCTCTGGTTTATGAGTAACGATATAATGTATGATGTATCTAAAAGGGTATCAATTGAGAATTCTATTCCAGTGAATTGTTCAAGAATTACTGAAAAATATTATCATATAAATAATATCTAAATACCATAACCCTTTTGGTTCTTAGATATTGAAAATATGTGGGATTCCATGATCAAATTACTGATATGATGTGTAATATATTCCTTAAATTCTTATACTAACTCTCTTGTCATCAATGATTAATGGCTAAAATGTATTTTTGGAACCGTAATCGGGTGTTTGGGTCATGGAATACCTCTTGCAAACATAGGAGTGTATAGTTATTATTTTGTTGAGGATATTAAGGAAAAAATTATAAGATTTAAAAAATTATATGATTAAAAAAACCTGACATATGATGAATATAAACCGTTATAGGTGAAAATTATGTTAATATAATTTTGATCAAAAAACTAACTTAGTTTCACAATCATATGATTTTTTACTTATATTATTATTTATTTTAACTCAAAACCACCCCTTATTTCATGTAAATGATGGTAATAATGATAAATAAGTTTAAACCCAGTTGTGATGAAAAATTTTGTGCTCTTCCATATGGGAAATTCAATTTTATTGGATATGATGTGATGAACTTCATGAAATATATATATTATGTTATAAATAATATATTGAACCATGTAGAGGTCCAAATAGTTATTTTGGAGTAATATAATATTGAATCACTTATCCTTCAATGACTAACATCCTTTCATGGGTCTTCTGATCCACTAATTTACGGAAAACTGTTCAATATAATAGAAAAGGTATTTTTTTCTCTATAGCTGGGATAATGAAATATTATTTTTAGATATTTAGGCACAAGAAGGCGATGCTGTTAAAAAGTGAATAATGAAAATGAAAATGATAAAAAATTTAGAAATTTAATCCTTAAAATATATTGTGTTTTTGATAATATTCATCATAAAAGATTCTCCTCAAACACATAATATTATATTTGACTGATAATTCCTTTATTAAAATCAATAAGTAGAATTAATAAATAACATAATATGATGAAATATTTATGATTAAATAAATTTAAAAACCTAAAATTATTATTTACCTTGAAATATAGACAAATAATTTTATTAGTAGATTAAAATAAAGAATTTGGAAGGAATGAGACTTATAAGATATTATTATATTCAATGAAATTTTTTGACTTTCACAAAAAGTGGAAAGAAATAGGAGACTATTTTTTCATTGATTTAGACTTGGAAATTGAAATAAGGTTTCATGGAAACCATAATGATAAATAACATGGATAATAAAAAATTTATCATTCTACTTTAAAAAATAATGGGAAGAATCACATATGATATTTCATAAAAAGGAATGGAAAAATAATTATGTATGAAAGTGTTGGTAATATGGATGATGATTTTTAAAGATGAATGAAGAGGCCATTAAATAGTGTGTTGTATTTGAAGGCCCCAACCAATTAACCTCTCATCACAAAAATTCTTCAATTGTAAAGAATTAGGTAATAATGAAAATCAATACCTGAAACCATGTTTACATAGTTTTCATCATTGTTAGTAACCTCATATTAAATGTTACAATGGGAATGATTATGAAATAACAAATGGTCAATTATTTCATGAAAGAAATGTCGATTAATGTACAATCGTCATACACTAATGATCTATAAATATAAAATTGGCATCTAGTTTTATGCAATACACTATATCTAGGATGTTTTTAATGATTATACAATTTTCACTTAAATAATTAGATAATATATTATCTGTGAAAATTTATAGTGGTACCATCAATGAATCCCTTGTCTATAAATTCTTTATAATAGAATTATATGGGGATGTGCTTTGTAAGATTCATATTATTCATTCTATCATAAAATTTAATTTCAATTTGAGACTGAATTTGAATTCTCAACATATAAACCATATTAATTTTGGAATAGGAAAGTCTCATTTCATTTTCATAATCGAACCATGATCATCAATATGTGAAAAGATAACTATAAAATCCTTATTATAACTACTCAAACTATATGAGCCTCAATAACCAATATTGAGGTAAAATATGATTATCCATAGAATTATTGTTAATATTAATGTTGATAAGTTATTATGATTTATATCTTGAGACTCATATATCTTATGTATACCTTTATATATTTCTCTTAGTGCTCGATAATCATAATTGTGAGGACACAATTTATTTATAGGGGACATTGTAACACCCTGATATTATAGTATATATTATTTATTAAAAAATTATTATTAAATAGTTTGTCTAAAATGAAACTCCAATTTAAAAATAATAAATACATTATTAAAAATAATTTAATCATTTATACATTATGAATATAACGTTTGAAACATTATTTTAAAAATAAAAAATGAAAAAAATGAATCTAAATAGAAAAATTGAATAAAATATTTCAGAAATAATATATTTATTTCCATATATAATATTATTATTAAATAATAATATAATTTGTTCTAATACCAATAATAAATTTAAAATTAATGGATATAGTATAAATAATTAACGAGATGCGATTAAATAAATTAAATATTAAAGATGAATATTTTTCAAATAATTGTTTTTAAAAAGTTTTTTTATTTTAACTCATATAAATTGTTATTTTATATAAAATTAATATAAGAAAATATATTATCAGTCACAACATGATAATGGAAATTATTTTATTTTATTTTTTATACTGTTAATGGATCTTTTTGGATGAGGTTAGGTTTTTTCCATAGTATAATGTTTTTTTGGAATTCCCAAGGGAGTTTTTGGTCGGTGCATTGTTAGCGCACATTTTAGGAAAACATTCAGCCTCTCCTATGGAACAATGTATCTTTTTTTGGGGTTATAATGGAGAGACATAAAAGTTTGACATGGTTTGGAAAACCATGCCACAATCATGATGTTTGGATTTGGAATAGGATAGTGGAGATCATACGGTTTGCGCACAGTTTTTCAAACCATGCATCCAAACCATGCGAGTTTCCCAGATTTAGGTAAATTTGAACTTCTGATCATTCCCCTCTTATGTTTTCAACCTTGTTTGGATGATCTCCCCTTTTATAAATTTAGGTGCATTAATGGGTCCCCCAAGACCTCTCTATTTGGTTCTCCTCCCTCCATGGATGGTCCTCCAACATTCCAAGGTGAGTTTCTTTGGATTTGGGTAAATTTTATCCCATTCACACCCATATCCTATTATTTCTAGGGATTTCATGGTGGTGGTTATCTCTTGGATAAATCATAGGGGTTAGGGTTTGTGTATGATTTAATATATTAAATTATGGGTTATTTGGATTATGTCTCAGGATTCGTTATCCTTCTCTAGAAATTTTGTTTTGTCTCCACTCTATTGATGTAGGTGTTTCCATCCAATTTTTTCCTATATCATTACATTGGATTGTGTGTATTTTTAAATAAGATATATTTTTTCACATTCTTGAGGTATGATTTCTTCACTTAGAATAATGTTTTTTCTGTTTTAAATAACGGGGGAAATTGTTTTAATGTGGTTTTTTTAATCATAGTATACAGTTATGCATACAAGTGTTTGATAAAATTTCTATTGTATTCTCTAAATGAAATTGAAAACTTATGGTGGTGTTAGGGTTTTATCACATTTCTTATCTTGATTTTAATTATCATTCGGGCATGTTTTGTGGTTTCTAAGAATATTCAGGGATTCACAAAAATGTGGTTATTTTTATTGGATGGTTTCTATAGTCATTAAATGTAAATTGACACTGTGTTTATTGTGATACTTGTTGTGTTAGTTTTAATCAATGATGGACTACATAACATTTTTTTCTAGAAGATTCCCTGGACTCTTGAGGCATTTCATTGGATCTTGGTGCCCCATATTTTTCATTGGTTGAACACATGGGTGGACATTAAAATGATGATGGAATTTAAAAATGATATTTTTCATGAGACATGGGTTTTCAAAAAAATATCATTTCCTACATCCTATAATTTTTCAAAAAATGTTTCCTCAATTTCTAAATAGTGACTTGTTTCTTTGAGTGAATAAAAAATATAACTTCCAATTTGTTATTCAAAAGTTCCATGCCTCACACCTTGTGATATGCATTGATGAAGGATTCGGTATAAAGACATTATTTCAATGATTCTTTTGAAATTGGTGGTATATATTGATTTTGAAAATGGAAGATAATTTGTTTGATATATTATTTTAAATGGAAATGACTTAAGACCCATATGAAACTTTATGTAGTTTGGGAAACATAAATGCTCAGTTGGCAACATAGCATGTTTTGAGAAATGTTTTGAAATATAATGTGATGTAATAACCCAAATTATAACCTATGAGTTGATTATTTTTAGAAGGGATCCCATATAGAGTATTTCCCAATTTGGGTAATCATGTGGGTGGTGTCAGTTATTGGGGTAGTCAAGTCTGGTGGCAGCAAGAAAGGTTCGTCACACATGTGAGATAATTTCTTTTCACTATGTATTGCAAATATTACCATGGGATTCTTAGACGTATTTTAGAGGTTCAAGTGATTATTGTTTTTAGACACTTATTTGACTATTCAGTAACCAATTGATATTATAGGTCTTGGTGGGATGTTCTACTCGATTGGGAATTAGAACATCTAGTGTGTTATTGAATATGGAGTTGCACCATACAGAAGTAGGTGAGTCTGACCAGAGTAAGCAAAGGGATAATTTTAGGGTGTTGATGAAAATACCATGCTTATAATCTGTATGTTCTTATTTTTATATTTCTTATTCATTTTAATCACAACCTAGTATTTCCTTTTTTGGTTTTTGTTTGGGATTTGGCATTAAAATGGGAATCTGTTCTGAAAATAAAAGATGTGTGTGTTGGATTTTAAAAAGTGTAAGCTATGTCGGTTCCTTTAAAATGAGAAAATCACTAATTTTATATGTGAACGTAAAAACTAGTGATTTTGGATTATTTCGAGAATGGAAGTGTATGGTATCAATGGTAATTACCTACCTATCTACTTAAGATCACACCATACATGTTCCAATCGATGTTGGCAGGACTGATCAATTTTGAAGGATCAGGTTTCTGGTTCATGTGATCACATTTAGAGTAGGATGGTCCTATGTTCGGTGGTGACAAATAGGTCACATGAAGATCTTCTAGTGTGATCTTTTCAAATTTTGTATTAAGCTTTGTTTTGTCTTCTAAATGTTGTATCGGGATATGTTTTTATATTATTGATGATTAGTGTTTGGATTTTCTTTGTATTCAGTTTTTTATTTCAAAGTTTATTATTTATTAGTATAAATCATTACAATTGTTTCATTTTGATTCTCAGCAAATGTTTCTAGCCCGTGGGAATCAGGAACTACCTTCAAACCATGTCTCAGACAATGTCATATGTCAGGTGGGATGGAATCCCGACTTCGTTCATGGAAAAGTGGTATCAAAAGAGGACCTTTTCTATTGGGGTTTTGTGGTACATTGGATACTAGTACTATCTAGTCTTGATTGGTTGGTATTTTAAGGATGCAATAAACCATTTATTGGTCTGATCATTGAGTTTCCTAATGTAGTCTGGCATATTATTTTTTTTTCTTCATTAGGGATTGTGGAACGACGATAGTGGAGATCCAGTGACTTGTTATTATCTTACATAGAGTTTTTTCCTATGTGGGGTCTTAGTGCATGGTTCAAGGTCCTCTTAGTTGTTGATGTTGGCTTGGGTCAAGGTCCACTATACATGTCACTCAGTTTTGTATTACCACTAGTTCCTCTTCCCCACTGTTTAATGTGAGTTGTTTATTTTGAATTTTTTTTCATTATGTGAGTGGATTCAATAGAGTAATATTATTATATAATTTTTATTCAAATAGAAATTTTTTTAGGATTTATTTTTAACGCAATGTTTAAGGTTTGTGCTAGTTTCAAAATGGTTTTAAAAGGGAATGTGGTTTAGAATTTTGTAAATTTGGTAAATTCTTAGATTTCATTATGAAATGAAATGTGTATCTTTAGTATTCCTTATTACCATTCACATATGTGTGGGTATGTTTATAATGGGAATGTTTTCACATGTTCATGGATGAGGTATGTCCATGTGTATGGACACATATGTGGTCATTAATGAGATTACAGGGGTTATTTTTAGAAATTTAATGTTTTTGGGGATAGTATATCTGTAAAGGTGAGTTCTTGTTTGGTAGAAAATTGGTTTCCACATATCAATATTGGATTTTGACATATAAAGTGTCCTCGAAAGAATGAGGTTTTCTCATTGAATTGAAATTTTGAATTTTTAAAAGGGTGTTTTTGGTTATTCAAGTGTGTGTTTGGATTATGATCTTGTCAGTTTGATTTAGATGTTTATTTGGGTTCTATTTCAGATTCATGTTGATTTTGGTTTTCTATTCCCTCTGTTGATTAGAATATTACCCCAAAAAATTCCCCAAAGTTTCAAGTGATTATTTCCCAGTTTCTTGTTATTCTCTGTTGGTTCTTATCATTTATGGTGGTCAAGGTCTATATTGTTTGTGAAATGGATTAAGGGAGTCTTTATATCATTGGGAGCTATAGAAAACATGATTTTTATTAAATTAATATTAAACAATTTTAAATATAAAAAACATAAATTCATTACCCATAGGGGATTTGAAGGATTAGTGTCTTGGTAAAACTAGTACCACACATATCATTTATAATAACAACATAAACATTTGTTTAATTACTTCTTCTATAGATTCTTATTTTCCGTCAAATTCTATTTATTAGATGTAGTCACTTAAGGATATAAATCAAAAGGGGTGAGCTAAATGTCTATTAAGAGGATAGATAATTATCATCAAAGCATAGTAATAGGATCATAATCATGAGAGGAATAATGAAGTGAAGACATGGAATGTGTGAATGCATAAAAATGAAACATCGTGTCTTTATGGTCAACTACCACACATAGTTTTGAAAATATATAGCATCATGTTCACACATATTCACATTACCCTTTAGGTTATTCACATTAACCAATGCATTGGATCATTATATGATTCTGGGCTCACCCATCACATCATAACATTTAAATTATGCTATATAATTCTAGGCACAACCATCACATCATAACATTTACATTATCATGCACTCCAGACATGACATTTATCAATCGTGTACATAAAAAACTCATGAAAAATAATGTGTTTAATATTATAATATTACATTGAAAACATTTTGTTTCCCAAAATAAAGGGGGGATAACATTCTTGATATAAGATTCATCAACCTTGAGTTACATGAAAAGGTGTGTTTTGAAAGAAGAGTTCATTCAGAAAACATCATGTGTGTCAAAAACTATAGTATATAGAATTTATATCTATGAAAAGATAATATAATGATGAATAAATTATTTTTATAAAATAACCATACTGATAATGTGGTGAAAGAGGGAACACCCAAAGAAAGAGAGTTCGGTTCGAGAAATGCCTTTACATTTTTTACGAAAGATTCCATCACATTAATATCCTATATAATCACATTATATCATTTAATTAAAAATTAATTAAACTTTTATACAAATATATGATACATTTTTGTTTTATTATGTTCTTTTATAGGCATTTGGAAGAGTTATAGAGACTAAATTCATTGTTCGAGAGTGTTCTTTTTCGTAGGTTTCATTATCAGTTCGTTGTAAACATGAATGGATGTATGTGTAAGACGTGGATAAACATACAAAATTGTTGATTTATGATTTTAAGGATATTACAGAGGATTAAATGGTCTTATGAATGATTTCTTATATTAAATGAGTATTATTCACTAGATAAAAGTTAATGAAGATCAATTTAGGTTAATTTTGGTGGTTTTTGATCACAACGGACTTGGTTTATTTAGTCATTTATTATTATATATATAAGTTAGTTATAGAAAATAAAAGGTGTAAAAAATAAACATTAAAATATTTTTTCAACCATTTAATGGTTCTATTAGTAGACATGAAGGCATTTATGAAAAGTAATTTTCATTGCCCATAATGTTGGTAAATTGACACTTCAGAGGTGGCGATTTCATTTTCAATATAAGAGGGATAGAGGGAGGATTTTTATGTTGGATAATCCATTAATATGATATAATTATAGTATACTTATAATAGTGGATTTATAATGATATTTTTATAAAGGGATGTGAGGAGATAATATAAAAAGAAATTCAAATTAAAAAAATAAAAGAAAAGATGGAGGATTTACCTCTTCAAATATCATTTTGAGATCCTCCTCAATGAACCTAGGCATGGTCAATTGATGAGACCAAAATCTTTTGGACATGGGGGCGGGACTAGGGAATTCTATTGGGTACATTATAGGCAAGGTTCAAACTTTAGAGGTGTGAGTAGAAGAGTGTGTGAGGGGTGGTATGTATATTGGAAGAGAGGGGTGTTTTATTATTATTTCAATAATTAGTTTAATATTTTACTCAAGAAAAAAATTAGTGAGGATAATTGTGGCTGGAAATAGTAATTACTTAATTTGAGTTCTAACCAATGGTCACTCACATCATCCATGACCAAATAATGAATAAAAAATTAAGGTTTTTATCAGTTATCATAAATTAGTGTATTTACTATTCACCACAATTTCTAGTATTTCAGAATTATCCCAAAAATATTTCCTAAACATTTTAAATTTGTAGAATTAAAAAATTATATCCAAATTATGAAACTGATTTTCTATATACGGGTCATTTAATTTTTAATTAAAATCAATATTTAATTGGAAAATACCAATTTGAAAATTATATCCACTTTTATAATATATTGAAAAATTACATAAGTTATAATAAAATTATTTTAGATGAATAATACATCAAAATATTAATTTTTCATTTCATTTTTGTGAAAATAAACTTTCCTTTATATTGATTAAAATATATTTATTACATATAAAAATACCAACACTTAATTAATAATTTGTAAAATATTTATTTACTTATAAGATTTTTTTAATTATATCATATTTTCACTTATAACATGGATAAATTTTATTTATATTATCATTAATATGATTAATATTCAAATCTTTGATACACTATTCATAAGAGACATATTATTAGTCATAAGGGTAACAATACTATTCAAAAGGTTAATTAACTATTCACAAGAAATTAAGTTTGCCTTATCAGACTCCCAATATTGTACTAATAGCAACTGTGTATGATATATTTTCGATATTCAAGACACATAATTTGAAGAATTATGTTCAAAATCTAGGTAATAAATGTCACATAGTATTTAGTAGTTTAGTTAATCAAGATATGGAATTTTGTTTCCTAATGTGATTTTATGTGACATAATTATAAGAAGGGAGTTTCTATTGATAAAAATTTTTATTGTTACATTCTTCCCCCATTTTAAAATTTTGTCCCTAGAAATTTTATTTTACAAAAAACAAGTGAGGGTACATCTCCTTCATCACATCCATCAGTTCCCATGCCTCTTCTTTTTTACTTATGGTTCCTCTATAACACATTGGAAAGCTATGTTTTCTTGTTGCATTAAACCATATCTCTCTGGTCTCGAATCATTATTGGTTACCCCTCATAAGAGAGATAATCTTCCATCTATACCACTTCCATGTTTAGTACTTATGAGGGATCAGGTATGTACCTCTCTAGGATTGATACATGTAATACATCATGAACATGGGGCATATTCATTGGAAGGGAAAATCTATATGCCATAGCTCATACATGATCAATGATATCAAAGGGGCCAATGTACAATAGGCATACCTTCCCTTTTTTCCAAACCGCATGACTCTCTTCGATGTTGACATTAAAATGAATACTCTATCAACAATGCTAAACTCCAAGTGCGTTTGACGATTGTCTGCATAGCTCTCTTTCCGACTCTAAGTAGCATGTATATGTTACAAAATAGATTTAACTCTTTTTTTCATATTCTGTACCACATCTGGTCCATGTAGCTTTGTTTCTAAAATATCTTCCCAACAGGTTAGATATCTATATAGATTTCTATATAGAGATTCATATTGAGACATTTGAATATTCAAGTGTAATATATTGTTGTATGAGAACTCATCCAATGGGAGATGCTGATCCTATCCTCCATTGAATTCAATTGAGTAGTATCTTAGAATATCATCATGATTCTTAATAGTCCTTTCAGATTGGTAATCATTTTGGGGGTGATAGGATGTGATGAAATTCAATTCAGTACTCATGGCATATTGAAGACTCCTCCAAAATTTAGGTGTGAGAATATGATCACGATAAGAGACAATCCAGAGTGGAAACCCATGTCTTTTAACCACTTATAATACATATATCATATAAATTTGTTCAAGAAAGGGATCTTCCAGAATAATGATAAAGTGATCATTCCTTGTGTGTTGGTCTCTACAGGTATAAGTAATGAATGAATCATCCCTATAGTCTTTTTCCTCTTCTTTAACATGATTACATATCAAATACCTTAAGATACATTGTGCAAACTTCTTCTTCATGTTATCCCAAAAAAAGTGTTCATAGAGACCACAGTGCATCATAGTGCTACTAAGATGGATAGATAATGTTGAGCTATTCACATTTTCCAATATCTCCTTCTTTATCGTGGGTGATGAAGGCACACATATCCTTGTTCCAAAATGAATTACACCATTATCTTCAATATGAAACTCTTGTAGCTTCCCTTCCATTATTGCATTCCCATTCTTTTGCAACTCCATTTCTTTCCTTTTGTTCCTCCATAATCTTTTCTTAGATAGATGGTTGGGAAATAATTTTGGAAAGTAAGTATTTATTCTCTACCATTATGGGTTACCTATCTATCCCTTACATATCCATGAAGATATGGTGTTTCTCAATCTGTAAGATGAATAGTGTTTCATGTTCATTTCAGTATAGAGACTCAACTACCTTGTTTATCAGGTCAATATGATTTTGAATGGGGAAATCATAGCCTTTGATTAAATCTACCCATCTCATTTGACACATGTTCAGCTCATTTGGTGTGAAAATATACATTAGACTTATTTTATCAGTATATATGTCACAATTCTCACTATAGTGGTAATGTCGCTAGATTTTCAAATAAACAATCAAAATTTCTTACTCTAGATCATGTGTATAGTAGTACTGCTCATGGATCATAAATTGTCGTGAGGTGTAATCTATCACACTATCAATTTTCATTAGTAAAGATCCTAAGCCTTTTATATAAGAATCACTGTATATGACAAAACATTCTCCACATTTCAGCAATGTGAGTACAGGTGCAGTGATCATCCATCTATTTAGCTCCATTATGTTTTCCTCACATTCTTCTATTCATAAATATGTTACCCCATTCATAGTTATATTTTTTAGTAAGCTTCATAATCATGATAAATTTCTCACAAAACATTGATTGTACACTGATATTCCAATTAAAATACATATTTGGGTGATACTAGAGGGTTTGGACCATTCCCCAATTACCTTAGTTTTTGAAGGGTCTAAAAATATTATGTTGCTTGTGATCACATGTCCCATGAATGTGACTTACTGCATAGAAAATTCACAATTTTTGAACTTTTTCTATAACTTCTCCTTCCTCAATGACTCAAGAAATAGCCTTATATATTCTTCATATTCCTCCTTTATCTTGGTTTATATGGGAATGTCATCAATAAACATAACCAAAAATTTGTCGAGGTAATGCCTAAAGGCTATATTCATCAAATACATGAAGATTTTAGTTGAATTATTATGTCCGAAGGGAACCACCAAAAACTTATTGTTCATATAACTAGTATGGAAGGATGTCTTTTAAATATCACACTTCTTCACTATTCACAGATGATATCAAGAATGAATGTAACATCCCATGTAAATAAAGAATATGACATTTTCATATTTGTTAATATTTGTAAATAAATTATTAATTTTACTTTAAAGGGGATGCTATGTTCGATGGCATACCCGATACACAACAACAGGTTTCTTTTAAATCTTATGTTGCACACAATGTTGAGTCATAATGAAAAATAATAATATAATAATATTTTAAATTGTAGCTAAACCCTAGCTATTTTATTGGCGATAATGGACCGAACAAACTACAATATGAATATACATGTTTGTAAAATGTTTTGACATTTAACCAACAAATTTTAGAGGCTTAAAAAATTAAAGAATAGGATTTTAAGAATAAATACTGTAATATTCTTTAAAAGGTCTATTTACTACCTTTTGATGGAGAACTATGTTTAAATCTAGTTTTGGTCTCTTTGATATGTTATATTTGAAAAAATAAAATTATTATTTAGAAATGGGAAATCAAAATTTACTTTGGGAAAATTTTTGGTATTTCTCTGATAAAATTCATTTCTATGAATATTGAAAAATACTGTTTTTTAATTCAAAAGTCCCATTTAATCTAATTAATTTTTATGGTTAGATTATATTTTTAATTTGTTTAAAAGTATAATAATATTATTTTTTACCATTTAATCCAATGTTGGTCATTGGAATTAATTTCACTTTGAAATTAGGAATAAACAACTGTCAATCTTTTGATATATTTTTTTTAAAACACTATATTTGTTTTGAAAATGAGAAATCATTTTTAATTAATTAATGAAACTAATATTATTTTAATTTTGTAAAATAGACATCATTTTTGAATTCGGAATTTCAAATATATCTTAAGCCTAATTTTTGGTAGTTTTCTGAAAAACATCAATTTTTGATGAATAGTGAAACCACTAAGTAGTAGTTAAAAACCGACATTTTCATTTAAATGAAATTATATTTCTTCTATTAATTGAATTTATAAAATCCAATATAATATTTTGTAATTAGTAAGAAAACTTTGGTTCAATAAGATTAAAATAATTTTTAGTGAATAGTAACCTTTTACTTTTATTAACCACAGATAAAGGTAAATAGGGTAATTCAAGGTAAAAATAATAATATAATAATACAAAATTTCCTTAAAACTTGTCCTAACATTATTGTATGAGTCATTTCCGACCATTGTAATCCTTGGGTCGATTTTGGGACCCCATGGAGCCACTGGGGTGTGATAATGACCATTTAGATTAATTAATTTAAACTAAAGGCAAAAATGACACAAACAGATATCTTTTTGTAAATTAATTTTTACATGAGTTTATATAAGTTATATTTTATACTATAAATATTCACTGGAAAGTTTAAGAGATTTCATACATCATGGTATTTTTTTATAATTTTTAGAAATCAAATAAATAATATTCTTTATAACAGAAAAATGATGTAGTATTTACCTCATTAATAAATGATTTAAATAAATAAGATTATAAATATTAAAATAACATACAAAACCTGTCCAATTCTTATTAAATTATTTTATTTCAACCATGAGTCATCTTATATTCAACCTTAATGAGTTTTGGACCTTTAGAAACCATAAATCATTATGTAATAAAATTATACTTTCACACTTCCCTAAAGATCCCCTCCCCACCCCTTAAAAAAATCCCTCACTTCTAACACATTCCTCACACCTCTAAAGCAACTTGACTTGTCCCAATATTTCCCAAATAAGTTTTCATGATCCCCCTATTCCTTTTAGAAGCCTTACCTTAGGCTTAAGGTAAATCAAGTGGTCCTTTTGGTTCAATTGAAAGGGAGTTACCTGAATTAAAGGTAAGGATTTACCTTAAACTATTTTCTTTTATTTTCCTTCTCCAATCCTAAACGCTTTTCATTCCTTCCTTTTATAAAAACACCAGTATCATAAATTTAATAGTATGTTTTTTTATGAGAAGTATTATAACTACAGTTACACACCTCACGAAATGATTACTGTTCAATTATCTCCTACCACCTCTCATGGTGGACATTAAGAAAACACTATGTTTATATATGATATTTTGTTTTATGTTTTCATTATTATTATGTATTTTTTTTATAGAATACCTTTATGGTTTCCATTATGGGTAAACGTGGTAATTTCATTTGAGGATTTGCGAACTACCTCCCCCTAAAAGTGGTATGACTAGTTAATGTCATATGTGGGACATATAAAGGATTGAGTTAATGATATTATATATGATATTATACTGTAATTATATTATTATTTTGTATCATTATGTTTTATTTCCGTCAAAATAATAAATACAAATGAAAGTATCATTCAATCGTACGTACGGTTTACCATCTCAATGAACGGTGCATTTAATTTCTTACCTCTAAATGTTATGTACTATTATAAATACATGTATATATTGGATATATATGATATATATGATATCTAAATCATGAATAAAATTCTTTATATAATGAATATTTGACCATGTGAACAACTTGTAACTATAAGAAGTCCATTTTTTTACTCAAGTAAAAAATATCAACAAAACAACTGTTATTTAAAAAAATGATTACATAATGATTATAACATGGTAATAAGTGATATAAAAGGAATTATAAAATTGAAAAAGGATATTAATAAATTATAAATTATCTTAAGTTTATTATTTGGGACGAATAAGGAACAAACGAGTCATGTCGGTCACGAGGTAACTGATTTCTTATCTCACTTTCAATTCCATGAGATTTCCTTTGTTCGACACTTATTTATTTCATCTGGTGTATTATGTACAACCATTTTATATATATTATCATGATTATATTTATATTCATGTTATTATGTTAATCATTTGGTGTTTACTAACTTTTGGTCTTATGACTCGATTGATTACAACGTGGTAAGAGATTTCTTATCTCACTTTGAATTCTTTGAGATTTCTTTTGTTCGCCACTTATTTAGTAAATGTGGTTTATTTTGTAAAGTAATTATATATATATTATCATGATTAGATTTTTATTCATTATATTATGTGATTCATTAGGTGGTTATTAACTTTTATTCATAGGTCACTATTGATTACAACGTGGTATGGGCTTTCTTATCAAAAATTTAATTCCATGAGATTTCCATTGTTCTCCACTAATTTATTGCATGTGGTGTATTGTGTACTGAAATTTGATATATATTATCATTATTATCTTTATATTCATGTTATTATGTGAATACTTTGGTGGTTATTAACTTTTGTTCTTATAGGTCGATTGATTACAACATGGTTAGTGATTTTCATCTCACTTTTTATTCCCTAGAGATTCATGCTATATTTTCCACTATTTCATTTTTTGTGGTGTATGTACTACACATGATAGTATTATCTGTGTAATATCCTTTAATTTATGGGTATTTACATCTTCATTTTATGAACCTTCATTCATGGGGTGTAGGTTTCATATGTTACCAAATCAATAAGGGAACCTTTCACCGCCTTCTTTTTAAAAGACTTCTTTTTGTTATGTCTATTAATTTACATCCTCTTATGTGGGGATATGTTCTTCTATATCCTTATTGATTTAAATTAAGTCCAAGAGACGAGATACCCTTTTCTCTCTCCTCAATTCATTTTCATAATTTTAAATTGACGTCGTTAGACTGTCAAATTTCTGTAAGGGAACTTCTTCCCCCAATTTCAATTCTTTGGGTTAAACAACTACTTCTTGATTATGTTGTGCTATGAATATGTGTGAATAATCTCTGATTGTTTCACAATGAATATCCAATCATATTGAGTGTATTTATATTTTTCACATAGTAATATTTAATTGATTTATCCTTAATCTAAGGATACTGTTTTTATTAGAGATTTCGTCTCAATTTACATTCCATTGAGACTTCATTTTAGTTATGCACCAATTCACTCTTATGTGGTCCATATACTATGCTTTGGTATATTATATCATGAATACCTTTATTTTCATGATATTACAAATTTATTATTAAATTTTATTTCTCAATTATTTGTATTCAACTGTCTCTCATTTTGTTAATAATTTTTTAACTAAAATATCATTTTAAATGTTTTAAAGATTTATTCTTATAAATATTTCTCATTAATATCCATGTTTTCGAAATGTTTTTAGGATTTATTTATATGTACTTTAATGTTTTCAAGTGATAAATCTTTAAAATCATGAATGTGGTATGGGAAAAATTGATTCAAAAATAACTTTATTAAATGTTTTAAATGGTTTTTAAAATGGTTTGATAAAGTGTTGTTTATTTCAATATATTGATTTGCTATATTGGAATGTGGAAATGTTATATTTCCTTTATACATGTGTTATGTGATATGATTATGTTATGGTTATTGAGCATTGTTTCTGTACATGGGTGGTTCTGTGATAAACCTAGGCTGGATGAGCCCGAGATAGCTCTCTAATGCATTGGGTAACGTGACAGAGGTAAAAGTTAATGTTTATCCTAATATATTTGTGGAATATACTTTGATGGGTATTCCAAATGGGACTCCCTATATAGTAGTGATAGCTACAATGTAAATATTATAGGAATTCCATAAGTTACCTTTATGATTTATTATTTCTACATGTTATTCATAAATCATACGATTTCATGAGGTATGTTATGATTGAATAGTATGGTTTCATTGATTATTATTTATTGATGGTATAATTTTTCTTTTCATTATTTTATAACCCTTAATGAGATTTTTACGCTCAACCCATGTTTTTAAATGTTTTTCACATGACATAAATATGAATAGGGTAAAGGATGAGATTAAGGAAAAGTAAAGCTATCTAAAACATGGCACTAGACATGTTTCTTTTTTTAAGAGTTTTTTTATTTTATGAAAAATGGATACTTTGTAGTAGTGTCTAAATATAATATTCAAGTTGTTATGTAATAGTTATTGCATAATTCTTTAAACCTATAAACCTGAAAAAATCCTCAATGTGAATTCTTGACATAATTCAAGATTTTTTAATGTTTAAGGTTGGGTCCTTATACATGGTATCATAGGTTAGTTTAGACAACTTTAGGGATTATGTGTTTTCATTAGACACATGGTTAATCCCTATGTTTATTATTTTAGTTAAATCCTTGTTTTATAACTTTTTCATATCAAGAAAAGTCAGTTACAAATGGAAGGAGGAGGATCTCAAATGACATTCTTATGTCCTCCCTATGACATGCTTGCAATAATTATTGAAAAGACATGTTCAGATGATTGTGAAACTTTTTCTAACATAAAACTCACTTGAAATTAGTTGTTTGAGATATCGAACACCTCCAATATACCTCTTTATCATCGTGGATCATGGGTTGTATTTAAAAAAATCATATTTTCAAAATATTCTAATATTTTCAAGAAAGGTAAATATTATCAAGGCATTTTCAAATATTTTACCTTATGACAATATTTTGAAGAATATTATGATATTGAAAATGGTTTTGAAGAAGGAGACCCTTGCACAACCTAATTATATTTTCTTTTACAATATAGTCTCTCAGCACATACCTATGGCGTTTTAAATAGACCATTAATTGATAGTTTTAACTCAAATTTGGTCTGACTTTTTTATAGAAATCATGTTTTATCAGATGTTTTGAAATTATATTTCATGCATTATTATTTTCCAAAAAAAATTTCTATGAACACCCTTTTGACCCATGTTTTACAAGGTGTATTTGGATGGATGAATCAAATGATTTTTAAAGATATCTAAATAATTGTTGCAATGCATAGACCTTCTACCTATGTGAACAAGATGATGATGAAACCAAATGGACACCATGATCAATGTATGATGTTATTAATTTTGGGGATCATTTTATTTTAGCTTATGGTGGTGAAATAAAAAAATTACAATATATATAATACTTCCTGAATTAAGATGTTGAGATCATAATGAATTGGGATGAAAATGATAGGTATAAGTAAACCATTGAGGGTAAAACATGTTAAGGTTATTTTTGAGTTTTATTAAAAGGAAAACCCACAGGATGGGTGGAAACCTGTCGAATCTGGCAAGGCCGTATGAATCGAACCCACAACTAAAGGGTGACAAGGGCGCATCGCCTACCACTGGCCTACTTGAAGTCCCTGGTTAGTATGAATTATTATTTTAGTAAAATGATTTTATGGAACAAGAATAATTTTATTTTGGGAACTTATGTTTTATCAAATGGATATACTTAGTATAGGAAAATTATTTGGAGATTAAATGATAATGGTTGTTTTGGAAGACGTTCTCTCTTTTGAAGAAACACTATATGAATAAGGAAGATATAATAATATGGGATTTCAATTGGGAATAATGGTTTAAATTTTAGTTTTGAAGGAATATCTATTTTTATTATGGAAATATAGATATTTGGGTTATTTATGAAAATGATTAACTTATCATATAGAATATGTGATTTGGTAAATTATGCTTCAGTATGAGACTTTAAGAGTAGTCTATGTTTTTGGAGTTAAATGGTAAGATTTACAGTGGAATACTATGTGATGAAATCCTTCTGACTTTTGGGATTCAATATTAGTTTGGATTATTTTTATTAATTTTAAGGACAATTGTGTATTGAATGGTCTTTCTTGAACTTGTGGTACTTTTTGTTGAATTTTAGAGATTAATAGTAGTATTTCTTTTTATAAAGGATTGTCCTTTTTGGGGATTATATGATCTCATACTAACCATTTTGGTTTTAGTTGATGTATAAAGACAAGGTAAATATATAGTTCTTCTTTTGTGGATTATGTGATTCTCTAGAAGATGATTATTGTGCTTTTGATGTGACCAAGTCTTTTTGAATGCCCACTATTTTGAGAAAAGATTAGTTTTTTTGTAGAAATTTATAAAAGTATGAAACTCTACTTGAAGGTAAATATAATTCCTTAGTATATTATTCTATGTAGTAAATGAAATCCTAAAAATTATGAAAAGGAACATAAAACAAAAACATTTTTGGTTTACATTTCTTACAGGGTAATCAAAGACCATTTAACACATCACAAGTTTGTGATTTTCTGGTGGTTAATATTCTCCTAATCATGTTTTCTATCACTCTCCATCAGAACTTTATGGATTGTTTTCTCTTCCATATCCATGTTTTCTTACATCTAATCCTAGTATGGTTTATCTCAGGTGACGTTTTTACTTCTCTTTGTTTATTTTAATGTTATAGTTTTATTGAATCTTTTTCTGATGTGGGACTTTCAACGAAGTTTCTGAGCCCAATTTATAAATTGTGAGGAGGAATTTCCCAAAAGGTGGGAAGGATGTAACATCCCAGGTAAATAAAGAATATTAAATTTTCATATTTATTAATATTTGTAAATTATTTATTAATTTTACTTTAAAGGGGATGTTATGTTCTATGGTGTACCCCATACACAACAATGGGTTTCTTTGAAATCTTATGTTGCACACAATGCTGAGTCATACTGAAAAGTAATAATATAATATTATTTTAAATTGTAGTTAATGCCCAGATGTTGTATTGGTGGGAATGGACTAATCTAAATACAATATGAATATAAAAGTTTGTTAAAATTTTTACATTAATCCAATAAATTTTAAGGGCTTAAAATAAGAAAGATTTTTATTTTAAGCATAAATACACTAATATTATTTAAAAGGTCGATTTACTGCCTTTTGATGGTGAAACCTATTTAAATATAGTATTGGTCCCTTTTATATCTTCTATTTGAAAAAAATAAAATTCTTATTTAGTATCGGGTCATCAAAAATTACTTTTGGGTTTTTTTGGTATTTTTTTGATTAAATTCATTTTTTTGAATAGTGAAAAATACAGTATTTAAATTCAAAAGTTCATTTTAATCTAATTTATTTATATGGTAATATTATATTTTTAATTTTTTTAAGTGTAATTATATTATGTTTTTACTGTTTAATCCAACATTGGTCATTGGAATTAATTTTACTTTGAAATTGGGCATAAAATGTTTCAATATTTTGATATATATTATTTCTTAAAAGCATGATATTTGTTTTGATAATGGGAATTAATTTTATATTAATTAATGAATTTTATATGTTTTGAATTTTGTAAAATAGACATCATTTTTTAATTCATAATATCAAATATATCTTAGGGTGAGTTGTTGGTAGTTTTTTGAAAAACATCAATTTTTTATGAATAGTGAAGCCACTAAGTTGTAGTTAAAAACTGAAATTTTCATTTACATAAAATTTTACTGCTTCTGTGGATTGAATTTCAAAAATAAAACATACATTTTGGTTATTGTTATGTAAAATGTGGTTCAAATAGATGAAAATATTTTTTGGTGAATACTATATTTTTAAATTTATTTACTGCGAATAAAGGTAAATAGGGTAATTCAAGGTAAAAAAGAATATTATAATAAAACTAAATTACCTTAACATTTGTCCTAACATTATTTTATGAGTCATTTCCGACCATGGGAATCCTTTGGTCGATTTTGGGATCCCATGGAGCCACTTAGGAGTGATAATGACACTTTAGATTAATTAATTTAAAGTAAAGGCAAAAATTACACAAACAAATATCTTTTTGTAAATTAATTTTTACATGGGGTTATATAAGTTATCTTTTAGACAGTAAATATTCTTTGGAAATATAAAACTATTTTGTACATCATGGTATTTTGTTTTTAATTTTTTAGACATCAAATAAATAAAATTATTTATGACACAAAAATGATGCAGTATTTACCTCATTAATAAATGATTTAAATAAATAAGATTATAAATATTAAAATAACATAAAAAAACATGTACAATTATTATTGGATGATTTTTATTTCGACCATGATTCATCTTATATTCGACCATAATGATTTTTGGACCTTTATAAATCGAAAAGCGTTATGTAATAAAATAATATTTTCACACTTTTCTAAAGAGCCCCTCCTCCCCCTTATAAAAAGCCCTCTCTTCTAACCCATTACTCACACCCCTCGAGTCACTTGGATCATCCAAAGCCTTCCCAAATAAGCTCTAAATATCCCCCAATTCCTTCTATAAGACTTACCTAAGGAAAAAGGCACTTCAAGAGGACTTTTTTGTCCAATCCAAAGGAAGTTACCCGAATTAAAGGTAACAGTTTCTCTCAAATTATTTTCTTTTATTTTACTTATCCAACCCTAAAATCTTTTCATTACTTAATTTTATAACAAAAAAATTATCCTGAATATACTAGGTTGTTTTTATGAGAATTATTATAACTACAAATTCACACACCTCCATCTAATGGGTAATGAACATACTGTTTTTGTGGAAGGAAAACTAAAGTCTTGTGAAACAATGATTGTTCAATTATCTCCTACCACCTCTAATGGTGACCATTAAGATAGAAATATATTTATAAATGATATATATTATGTTTATAATTTCTTTACGGTTCTGTATTTTTCTTTGATAGCATACCTTTATGGTTTCCATTATGGGAAAATGTGATAATTTCATTTGAGCAAGTGCGGACTACCAGCCCCTCAAAGTGATATGACTCGTTAATGTCATATGTGGGACATATAAAGGATGGAATGAATGATATTATATATTATATTATACTGTAATTATAATATAATAATTTATCATTATGTTTTAATTACATTAAAATAGTAAATACAAATGAAAGTTGCGTTCATGTGTATGTACGACTTACCGTCTCCATGAACATTGCATTTCATTTCATACCTCCAAATGTTATGTACTATTATAAATACATGTATATAATGGATATATATTATATATATGATATCTAAATCATGAATATCATTCTGGATATAATGAACTTTTGACCATGTGAACAACTTGTAATTATAAGAAGTCCATTTTTTACTCAAGTACCAAATATCAACAAAACAACTGTTATTAAATTAAATGATTACACAATGTTTATAAAATGGTAATAAGTGATATATAGGGAATAATAAAATTGAAAAAGTTTATTAATCAATTATAAATTAACTTAATATTATTATTCCAGAATAACAATGAATAAACAATTCAAGCCGGACACGAGGTAAGTGATTTCTTATCCCACTTTCAATTCCGTGAGATTTCCTTTGTTCGCCACTTATTTATTGCATGTGGTGTATTGTGTACTTCCATTTTATATATATTATAATGATTCTCTTTATATTCATGTTATTATGTGAATCATTTTGTGGTTATTAAATTTTGGTTGTATGACTCGATTGATTACAACGTGGTAAGGGATTTCTTATCTGACTTTCAATTCTGTGAGATTTCCTTTGTTCGCCACTTATTTGTTGCATGTGGTGTATTTTGTACTACCATTTTATATATATTATCACAATTATCTTTATAGTCATGGTATTCTGTGATTCATTTTGTGGTTATTAACTTTTAGTTGTATGACTCGATTGATTGCAACGTGGTAAGGGGTTTCTTATCTCACTTTTAATTCTGTGAGATTTCCATTTTTCTTCACTAATTTATGGCATGTGGTGTATTGTGTACTAAAATTTGATATATTTTATCATTATTCTCTTTATATTGATGTTGTTATGTGAATTATTTTGTGGTTATTAGATTTTGTTCATATTACTATATTGATTACAACCTGGTAAGGAATTTTCATCTCACTTATTATTCCCGTGAAAAGCTTACTATATTTTCCACTATTTCATTTTGTGTGGTGTATGCACGGAAAATGATTGTATTATTTGGGTAATATCCTTTAATTTATAGGTATTTTCATCTTAATTGTATGATCCTTCTTTCATGGGGTGCATGTTTCATATGTTACCAAATCGGTAAGGGAACCATTAACCCTCTTCTTTTTAAAATACTTCATTTTGTAATGTCATTTAATTTACATCCTCTTAGGTTTGGATATGTTCCTCTATATCCTTATTGTGGTAAATTTTCAGTTAATGTGATGAGATACCCTTTTCTCCTTCATCAATTCATTTTCTGAATTTTAAAGTGACGTCGTTAGGCTGTCAAATTTCTCTAAGGGAATTTCTTCACCCAAATTCAATTCTTTGGGTTAAACTTATACTTCATGATTATGTCTTGCTATTAATGTGTGCAAATAACCTATGATTGTTTCACACTGAATATCAAATAATATTGAGTGTATTTATATTTGTCACACATTATTATATAATTCATTTATCCTTAACCTAATGATATAGTTTTTATAAGGGATATCATCTCATTTTATATTCCATTGAGACTTCATTGTTGTTTTGCACCAATTTACTCTTTTGTGGTGTATATACTGTTTTTTATCATATAATATCATGAATAACTTTATTATCATGATATTATAATGTTCTGATTAAATGTTATTCCTAAATTATTTGTATTCAATCTTTTCTCAATTTGTTAAAAACAGTTTAACTAAAATATCTTTTTGAATGTTTTAAAGATTTATTCTTCTAAATATATCTCATTAATGGCCATTTTTTCAAAATGGTTTTTTGGATTTATTTATATGGAACTTAATTTTTTCAAATGATAATTCTTTAAAATCTTCAAAGTGTCATCGGACACTTTGATTCAAAAATCTATTTATTAAATCTTATAAATGGTTTTCAAAATGGTTTGATAAAGCATTGTTTATTTCAATATCTTGATTTGATATATTGGAATGTGTAAATGTTATCATTACATTATACTTGTGTTACATGTTATGATTATGTTATGGTTATTGGGCATTTTTTACTTATACGGGTGGTTCCGTGATAAACCTAGGGCGGGTGATCCCGAGATAGCTCTCCAATGCATTGGGTAACTTAAAGGAGGTAAACGCTAATGTTTCTCCCAAGAGATTTAGGGAATATACTGTGGTGGGTATTCCCAATGTGACTCCCCATGTAGCTAAGATAGCTACAATGTAAGTATTTTATGAATTCCATAAGTTAACTTTATGATTTATGATTTCGGCATGTTATTCATAAATCATAAAATTTCATATGGTATATTATGATTGAAAAGTATGGTTTCATTGATTTGTATTTATTTATGGAATAATGTTTATTTTCATTATTTTATAACCCTTAATAAGCTTTTAATACTCATCCAATGTTTTGAAATGTTTTTCATAGGACATAAATAAGAATAGGGTCTAGGATGAGATCAAGGAAAATACATGCTGTCTAAAACAAGGCACTAGACATGTCTCTTTTTTTAAGAGTTTATTTTTATTTTATAAAAAAATGATAATGGGTAGTAGTGTCTACATGTAATATTAGAGTTTTTATGTAATAGTTATGGCCAAATTCTCAAAAACTCTAAACTTGAAAATATCTTCAATGTGAATTCTTGACATAATTCATGATTATATAATGTTTAAGGTCATGTCATTATAATGTAAATCCACATTTGAGAATTATGGAGCTCCTCTCAACTGATCAAACAAGACGTCAATCCTTAGAAGTAGATACTTGTTCATTATGGTGATATTATAGAGTTCCATATAATTTATACACATCTGCATTAATCCATCCTTCTTTGGGACAACGATCACTAGCACACCCCAAGGAGATTCACTAGGGTTCATGAACCATTTTTTCTAAATTAACTTCCAACTACTTCTTTAACTCCTCTATATCTATAGGATCCATAATATTGGGACACATTGAGATAGGATAATATTATTGCTAGAGTTCTATTGATAACTCTTCCTCAAAATCTGGGGGTAGTCTAGGTAACTCTTCAAGAAATACATCACTATATTCCATCATGATGGGCATATCCCCTTGGAGGATAACTTCCTTTGACACAACCATTTGAGCAATATATGTATATTCATAGGGGATCAACACCAAGACCATCAATATATTTTTCAATGTATATTCATGATGTTACTTTCTTTTTAAGAGGATCATGAGACGGATAAAAATAGGAAAATATATTTCCCTTTCCCAATAGTTTATGTGAACTGTATATAAAGTGAGATAATTTATCCCCTATAGAGAAAAAATTACACTAATTTTTGTATGATGAGATTTATTGGAATAAAATTCACATATTCATTGATAAATGAAGATAACAAAACATGGGATTCAACTATTTCACCACTAGTTGTTTCTATAGATATCTCTACTTCAAGTATTCAAATATTTGATTCAATAGTTCTTGAAAATATGATATATATAAAGGAATGTGTATAACTATAATAATATATGACTATTACCATTATTGTGTAAATAAGAAGTGTACCATGTACAACAACATATTCTTGATCCACATCCATAGTAGTAATGGCATAATAATTCCCTTCATCTTTTCTATTTTCTAGCTGATTCTGAATACCCTCAAGAAATATAGGTTTATTATACTATATAGCATTGTTCCCTTACTCCCTATAGTTGTAGCACTGGACAACAGGTGGTGCTCTTCATTCCTCCACCACATTGGCTAAACATTTTATATCATTTTGACATTCATGAGCTTGGTGGAATTCTCTCCCACATTTGAATCGTTTCCCCATTCATTTGAGGGAGTTACCAAGATGATTCTTCCCACATTTTTGAAGTATGGGTGGTTGAGTTTTCTTTCCACCATTTCCATTAGATCATCCATCTTGAATCTTCATTTTCGTTTCTTATCACCATAGCCATGGGATCGTTCTCTAAACTCCATATCCTTTTTGAAAGCATATTGAACAACTTCTTCATAAATCCCAATGTATCAAATATATATATTATTTTAGAGGTGTGGTTTAAAACCACCAAAGAATATATGAATTTTACTTTAATTTTTGATAACACAACCCGATGTGTATATTGCCAGAAAATTAATATTTGCTTCGTAGGCCATGGAAGGTTATTCTTCCTTTTTCTTCAGTTCTATGAATTCTATATCCATATTAGTTATAGGATTTTAAGGGAAATACATATTAAGAAACATTATCTTAATGTCTTCCCACTCTATCTCTTCAATTTTATTACTTGTCTTGGTTTTCTTAATAAAAATCCATCACTGATCGATCTCTATATCTAGATAATAAACAACAAGATTTACCTACAAAATATCATAATAGTGAATCACAAAAAAGATCTTCAACATTGAGAAGTCCTAGTGTTCCAAAACTACTAGATCATAAGATCCACTAAATGTTGGTGGTCATTACTGCATAAAACACTCAATAGAAAATTATTCCCTCTTTAGTGTAGGAGGACATTCAAATTATATTTTTTATTGTTCATAACATTAGACAACTAGGTAATCATCACCATGAAATAGTTAAATTCACCTCCAAAATCATTGGGGATGTCATTTAGTAAATAAATTCACTTTCCCTCATATGAGGTTTTGGCCTATTTTCTCTAGGTTCCTTCCATTTTATAAAAAAGATAATGTTAGAAAAAAAACATAAGTGAAAATGTCATAAATATATAATTTATTCCATGTGAAATTATTTTTAAAGGAATATCTTGTGTGATTCCTATGTTTATCAATGAATTATGGGTTCTAACTTATACATAATCTCATACAATTGGTTTTCACTAAGGTTCTCTAATCATAATTCCCAAATTAACTAAACCATACACCGATACCAACTTTAGGGACACTACATTTTCTTACATAATTATTAGATTATTGTAAAGATAAAAAACATAATGCATTTAAACATATAGGATCCAAAGGATGAGGGTATTTTTCAAACTAGTACCATACACAAATTTTACTAAATAAAACATAATCATTTATTTAATTACTTCTACCCTAGCTACTTATTGTCCATTGAATTCTCCTTAGCACAAGTAGTCACCTGAGGATATACCTCAAAAAGGGGTGATATAGAACCATAGTAAGAATATAGATAATAAAATGGAATAATATAACATTGTTTGAGCATAAAAATTATCATCATAACATTTGAAAAGTATTATAATCGCGAGGGGAAATTTTAAGAGAAGATTTGGAATGTGGAAATGCATAAAAATGAAACATCTTGTCTTAGTGGTCAACTACCACACATAGGTGTGAATAAATATTGCATAATGTTAATGTATATTTTATTTTAGTTGTTAGGTTCTCCACATTTACCAATACATTAGATAACTATATAATTCAAGGTTCAAATGTCCCATCACAATGTTAACATTGTGCTATATAATTTTGGGTGCACCCGTCACATCACAAAATTTACATTATCATGTATGACACCTAAAAAATATATCAATCATGAAAATAAATAACACATGTAAAGGAATTATTTTCTTATCATATTCATGTATTCATAAAATTTGGGTTTCCAAATGAAATGAGGAACTACATTCTAAATATAATAATCATCAACATGAAGTTAGAAGTAAACAATGTGTTTTGAAAGGAGTGTTCTTTGGGAAAATATTATGTTTGTCATAAACAACAGTATAAAAAAATTATATCACATAAAATATAAGCTAATGATGGAGAAATTGTTTTAATGGAAAACCCATATTGAAAATGGGGTGAAAGTGAAAAACTCAAAGAAAGGGATTTGGTATTGAGGAATCCCCTTACCTTCTATACAAAAGAATCATTCATGTTAATATCCTATATAATTACATTAGAATCCTTAATTAACAATTAAATAAAAATTATTACATTAATGTGATTCATTATTGTTTTATTATGTGTTTATATGATTTTGTATGAGTTATGGATTTAAATTAATTGTATGAGAGTGTTCATTTTCTTAGTTTTAATGATTGGTTCACATGTATACAAGATTGTATGATACTTTAAGACGTGGATAAAAATATGAATTGTTTTTATATTTTTTTAATGATATTAAATATGATAAAATTATCTTATGAATGATATTTTTATATTCCATGAGGATGAATCATTGAAAAATAGTTAATGACTACCGTTTAAGGTTAATTTTTGTGGTTTTTGATCACAACAATATTGTTCTGTTTTATCATTTACTATTATGTATATATGTTTGTTATAGATCTTCAGTGGGGTGTAAAAATAAAATTAAGAATATTTAGTCAACCATTTAATGTTTTTATTAACATATTTAATGTAATTTATTTATAAATCATGTTCATCTTCCATGATGTTTGTAAATTGGCACATCACAATTGATGATTTCATTTTTAAGACAAGAGAGAGGTATTGGGAGGATTTTAATGTTTCATCCTACATTAACATGATAAAATTATATTTATATATGTTTCTAGATCTGTTATTCCATTTGGATGAAGGGAGGTGAGGAGAGAACATGAAAAGAAATTGAAATTGAAAGAAAAATAAAATAAAATAAAGAGGATTTATCTCTTTAATTCTCATATCTAGTTCCTCTTCAAGGCACATAGGCTTGGACTTTTTAGGATTCCAAGATCTTATGGATGTGGAGATTGGATTGGGAATGATTTTTGGGGATAATATAGGAAATTATCATAGCTTTATAGGTACGAGGATAAGAGGGTGTGAGGGGTGGTATTTATATTGTAGGAGAGGGGTTTTTTCTAATTATTTTAATAATTAGTTTATTGTTTTCCTCAAGACATGAAATAGTGGTGATTATAGTTACTAAATACTGTATTTAGTGCACGTGAGTTCAAACCAATGGTCACTTACATCATCCCCGGCTCATGAATGACTAAAAATTTTAGGTTTTTAGTATTTATCATAAATTACAATATTGGACTATTCACAAAAATTCAAGTATTTTAAAAAAATCCCAAAATATCATCATATACATTTTTTATGTGTTGATTTAAAATATTAACTATTATTTATGAAAACAATTTTCTAACGATGTGTAATTTAAATTTTAATTATAATCAAGATTGACTTGGAATATAAAAAATAATAAATTTTAACTTATTTTATAATACATAGAAAAATTACTTAAGGTCTCATAAAATGTTATTGAAATAATAAGACATAAAAATATTAATTTATGAATACATTTTGTGAAAATAAATTTTATTTTAACGTAATCATAAAATATTTATGTCTGATACCAATACCAATAGTTAATTAATAATTTTTAAGGTATTTATTTACATACACTATGATATAATTATTAATTATTATCATTTATAAGATGGATAAATTTTGTTTATACTTTCATTGTTATTATTACAATTCACATGGTCGATTTTCTATTCATAAGTGTAATATTACTATTCATATGAAAAACATTAATATTCAAAAGGATAAGTTATTATTCATGATACCTAAGATTATCCTATCTAGATCCAAATATCTTATTAATCACCACCGTGTATATCATATTTTAGATATTCAAAACCCAGAAGTAAAAAAAACTATGTTTAAAGGATAGGCAATAATGTAAACATATTATTTATTAGTTAATTTAAGAATTATATGGCATTTTGTTTCATAATTTGATTTTATTTTATATAAATATAAGAGGGGAATTTCCATTGATAAGACATTGGGTTATTACAGGAACTCCTAAAGCAATTGGAGTTTCTATTGTTCTGGGTTAGTTTGAGAGTCATGATTTGGATAAGTGGAAGATGTACATTCTATCCTCACTTTTAGATGGGATGAAGTGTGATGTTTTTATTTCTATTTTCATTTCATTGTTTATACCTAGGGAGGTGTAGATGATGATGTTGGCAGAAATGTGTGATGCACCGTAGGGCCATAGGTATAAAATTGATGGTTTCCTTCTCTATCAAGGAAAAATTATTACATCAGTTGAATGTTATTCTCTTAATTTTTTGGTCTTCATCTAGAGATCACAAAAAACATCCTCTCATCCTGTTATTTCTATTTAAAGAAGTTGGTGGATGAGGAATTTTTATCCGAGTAGGATCTCGAGGTAATGTTAGTGGTGGTTGGACCTCATGAAGTATCCCAAACTGGTGAAGATTATAAGATGATGGAACCTATCTTTGCAATGTATGCTTCATTGTTTCTGGATTCCATTTCCTCATACCATTCTCACCTATATTTTTATTATGGCCAATTTAGGCATCTAAACCTGTCATATTGTAATACTCCAAATTCTTTTCACAGTTTTTCTGTTTTGGTCATCTTGAGATGTTTTGGAGGAATAGTTTCCAAAAGATTTTGTCTTTATTGGAGGATTTCAACTTTTGTTCATGAGGTAGTATATGCTTTAATCATTATGATTACAGGAATAGGACCCAAAGAAAAGATGGTGCATAGTTTGGAATTTATGAGGGGTTTGGTGGGAACCTCGACTAGGATTTTCCTCCCACATTGAGGTGGAGATCATAGAAGCATCATTATTTTAATTTTTTTTACTATATTATGTTCATCATTTCATTTTAAATGTTTTATTGACTTCTTCTATCATAATCTAAGTTGTTCTGTCAATCTAAATGTGGGTCTTTGAATCATTTTTTCTTATTTGAGTGTTTTTATAAGTTGTGTGGCTAGGACATGGTTTTAGTAGTGCTCATTTGTAGATTCATGATTCATGTGGAATTGATTGATTATGGTTCTGATTCATCGCTTACTTTGAGATAATTTCATGGTTTTATCCCCCTAATGTTGGTAGTTTTGGTTGGTTTGACAAATTTTGAGTTCCTATGGCACTATTGTTCATCTTGTTCAGAGAGGTTATGATGTTTTTGGCATGATTTTTGAGTTCCCATTTAGGTTCTATTTGTAACACCCCAAGCATCCACGATACGCTTCTCTTTCAATAATGCAATAGCTTGCATTGTACGCAAGTTCGAGATTTTAACACACCACGACCAATAAAAATAGCCATTATGAATAGTAATACCCACTTTTTGAAATAATATATATTATATTTCAAAATGGACTTCATTTTTGGATTCGGAATATCGAAAGTAGCCTATGTTGAATTTTTTGTATTTTTCTGAGAACATCCAATTTTTTATAAATAGTGAAAAATACTTAAAAACAACTTTTTTAATCAAAATAATTTATAGTGATAAATTATACTATTTAGTGGTTTTAAAGTGTAATTAGAATATATTTTTATCATTTTATCCAATGGGGGTCATTATAATTAATTTCACTTTGAAATTGGACATAAACAATTGTCAATCTTTTGATATATATTGTTTCTTAAAAACATGCTATTTGTTGTGACAACATGAATTATTTATAAAATTAATTAATGAAACTTATATGTTTGGAATTTTTTAAAATAGAAATCATTTTTGAATTCAGAATATCAATTATATCTTAGGGTGAAATTTTGGCATTGTTCTGAAAAACTTCAATTTATGATGAATAGTGAAACCACTAAGTAGTAGTTAAAAACTGATTTTTCGTTTAAATGAAACATTACCACTTCTGTGATTTGATTTTTAAAAATTAGACATACATGGTTGTCATTAGGAAGTAAAATGTTGATCAATGGGATTAAAATAATTTTTTGTTGAATAGTAACTTTTATGTTTAATTAATCGCGATTAAAGGTAATTAGTGTAATTTAAGGTAAAGATAATGTTATAATAATATGAAATTACCTTTACACTTGTCCTACCCCTATTGTATGAGTCATGTCCGACCAAGAAAATCCATGGGTCAACTTGGGGACCCCATGGAGCCACTTTGGTAGTAAAATGACATTAAAAACTCTTTATTTAATGTTAAAATAAAAATACCACAAACATGAGTTGTTTTACTAAAACAATTTTTTGAAGGGGTTATACAAGTCATATTTTTTACCATAACTATTCATTGGAAATATAAAAAGATTTACTACATCATGTTATTTTTTTATGATTTTTATACATTAATTAAATTAAATTTTTTATGACACCATGATGATGCAGTGATTACCTCATTAATTAACGATTTTAATAAAATGGAAGTATAAGGTAAAATCTAAGACTTAAACTTGTCCAAATCTTATTGGATGGGTGTATTTCGAACCCTTATCACCTTATACTCGAAATATATCATTGTCGTACATTTAGAATTCAGAAAAAGCATTTCATAATAAAGTAACATTTCAATCCTTCAAATAGTGCCCCTCCTCTCCCCTTATAAAAGGCCCCCACCACTACCACCTTAATCACACCATCAAAGCCTTTTGGCTTAGTCAAACCCTGACCATTTTGTCTCTCCACATCCCAATCTTACTCCTAGAATCCTCTCTTTGGGCAGAAGTCTTACCAAGGAATCCTTTGAGCTCAAATCAAAAAGAGTTACCCAATTTTAAGGTAATGTCTTCTCTTATGTTATTTTGTTTTATTTTGCTTCTCCAACCCCTTAAACTCTTTTTATTCCTTTATTTTGTAACAATACCAGTATATTATATATACTAGGATTTTGTTATGAGAATTATTTTATTTACACTTACACACACCTTCGTCTAATGGTTAAAGAACATACTGTTTCTATGGGTGGTGAAATACTGCCTCACGAAACGATGATTTTTCAATATTCTTTTAACACCTCTAATGGTGGCCATTTTGATGAAACTATTTTCATATATGATATATATATTATGTTTATGTTTTCTTTATGAATCTGTATTTTTCATTTATGGCATACCCTTATGATTTCCATTATGGGTAAATGTGATAATTTCATTTTAGGAAGTGCAGACTACCACCCCCTCAAAGTGATTTGAATCGTTAATGCCATATGTGGGATGTATAAAGGACGGAGTAAATGATATTATATATGATATTATACTGTAATTATAATATACCTTTATATCATTATGATTTCATTCCATTAAATACAAAATAGAAATGAAAGTAGTGTTCATACGTACGTACGGCTTACTGTCTCCGTGAACGGTGCATTTCATTTCTTACCTCTAAATGTTATGTAATATTATAAATTCATGTATATACTGGATATATATGATACATATGATATATAAATTAGGAATATAATTCTGGATATAATGGATATTTCACCACATGAACAACTTGTAATTATAAGAAGGTTATTTTTGACACAAGTACCAAAGATAGACAAAATGACAATTATTAACTTAAATAATTACATAATGTTCATAACATGGTAATAAGTGATATAAAATGAATAATGAACATGTAAAAAGTTATTAATCAAAAAGAAATTAACTCTAGTTTATTATTCAGGAGGTTAAAGAACGATCGAGTCAAGTTGGACACGAGGTAATGGAACTTCTTAACCCAATTTCCTTTCTTTGGGTTAATCTACTACTTTCAAATAATGTCATGATATTATTTTGTCCTATATTTTATTTGTACTTTATTTATGTGTAATTATAGTGAATACACATAATAGATCTACTTTATTTAAAAAAATGATCTTTGTAAGGGTCTTCGTCTCAATCTCCTTTCATTGAGGCATATTTTGTTTTATACACAACATTCTTTTATACGGTGTATAATCCCCTTTGACTTTTACTTTTATTCAAAAGGAATATTTTTTACAAAGTGTTTTACTAAATGACAAAAGGAATATTTTTGTCTTACGTATGCGGTGACAATGACTTCTCCGCCGCCGTGACCATTATTTGTGTTTCGGCTTCCTCTACAAGCCATAACTTTTTTTAAATGAAAAATAAATACCAATATTTAATTTTCTTTTATTTTGGTATTGAAAATGGTTTTGAAAGTGTTTTTATTATATAAATGTGTTGTATTGATATCTTGTGATTAAAATATGGAATTGTTATGTTTCCTTGATGCATGTTTTATGTGATATGATTATGTTACGGTTTATGATATGTTTAAACCTATTCATATGGGGAATGCATTGGACTTAATAAGTGACGGGTGGAGGCCGCTATAGCTCCTCGATGCATCGGCAGGTCTCATGAGACAAAATAGTGACTTGGCATGAGGCCTTGACAAAATCTTATTTGTGTTCTTGGCACGAGGTCTTGGCTACGTGGTTATGATAGTCTGGCATTATGCATTCCATCATTATGAATGTGATTATTGATATTGTGTGTGATTATTAGACCAGTAGAATATCCATGTGAATAAGTAAATGCCATTATCTCATTTTACTTTTTCCATATTATGTTAAATTTCAAGTTTAAAAGGCTTTTGTTTTATTCATACATTGCCTTAAATTTTTATGTTTATTTATGAAAGCTTCCGCTATATTGTTATCCTTACTGAGCATCTGATCTCACCCCTTTCAATGTTTTATTTTTTCCAGGATGTGAGGCAATATTTTATGACTGACCTACAGGGATAGTCTGAAGGGGATAGAAGTGTGGACTATGGAGACTATTTTATTGTGATTTTTTACTCTATGATGTAATGTAACATTTATTAATGTTTCTAGTGTTTCCAAGGCAACTAAACTAATCGGTCTTTCGAGACTTGATCTTTTGTGATCATGCTAATGTTACGCAATAATGTACTGACTCTGGGTAGCTGGGGTCGAGGTGTTATAGTTGGTATTAGAGGTAGTTTAGTACTAACCTTGGAAGCTAGATTTAGATAAACTCTGATTAGATCACATAGCCCTAAGATAGACTTTGAGGAATTATTATAGAAGAACTTCCTAGAATTTTGGTATTATAGAGATTTTGTGAGTTTTCTGAGAAATACATCCCTGTCTGGATACGAGCAGGTAGAGCCGGCTCTGGAACAGATGTACCTAGGGGTAAAACCTGAAAACACTGCTTTGAGCTAGACTCGAACGGGAACTGGTGCACGACAATGGGCCTTGCTGCACTCTTGGTTATGACACTCCTGGGGGATACGCTTAGGATAGTTCTCATTTTCTTTACCAACCATTATGAAGGGTTTATGGGTATATACTTCCTCAAAGAAAACATTTTTATGATTATGGATTATATCCATAAATAGTTCAATTTATGTTAAGTGTTTTACAAGTATGGAATTATGTATTTTGATTCATAAAGAAATCTAGTTTATGCCATTGTTTAGAAATGGTGCCTAGTTGAAGAAATGGAAACCGTATCAATGTACACACTCCATGTATAGAATTCCCTCATTCTCAAGATAATTATTGTGGAGCTGGAGATACAACTAGTGTTGATAAACTTATCACCATACTGGGACAACTCACTCAGGTTATGAATAATAACCTTACTCGTATGGAGCACCCTGATCCGCAACATGGAGGATCAATTTTGGACCGCTTCATGAGGCAACAACCGCCAACATTCAATGGAATTACAAATCCCTTAGTAGCTGAGCAATGGATAAATTCCATAGAGAAAATATTCCATGCCTTGGGGAGTTGTGAAAGGGAAAAGGTTATCATGGTAGTTTACCGCCTTACTAGAGATGCTGATCAATGGTGGTAATTTATTCAAAATACAAAGGAATATGAAGAAGTATCAAGTATGTAATGGAGAGAGTTCAAAGATCTTTTCATAGAAAAATACTTTCCTCGTGACCATCGAGCTGATATGGAAAGGAAATTTCTGATTCTGAGACAAAAGGAGGATGATAATGTCACAAAGTATGAGGCCAACTTTACATGGTTAGCGAGGTATGCTGCAGATTATATACATAACCCAAGAAGTAAGATTGATCGTTTCTTTGATGGGTTAAAACCATTTCTCTGTCGAGCTTTAGTATCAAAATCTTTCTCAACATACGAAGATATAGTCTCGTGTGCAATCAAGACAAAAAAGGAATTCTCTAAATCTTATGACAACAAAGTAAAGCAAGAGAAGAAGAGAACGGTGGAACAAGAGACCGATAAAGGGAAAAGGGGAAAGAAGGAATCTCCATTATGTGATAATTGTGGTAAAAATCACCCTGGTACTTGTCTAAAAGGAATGGGAGTTTTTTATAAATGTGGAGAAAAAGGTCACCATGCTCATAATTGCAAGTTATAGAAAGAGGCTATCAATGTTGAATGCAACAATTTTAGGGAAATGGGGCATTATTCAAATGAATGTCCTAAGCGTCAGGGAAACTTACTTCAGAAAAGTCCAAGGGATCAAGGCCAATATTATGCTGTGACTATAGTTGAAGCGGAATAATTAATGTATTGGTGCTTTTGGACAGAAGGATTATATTCTGGTTATAAGAATAGTATGATTTTACTAAAGTACTTATTGTTCTCATTAAGGTTTTAATATGATGAAGGTAACCATATTTTTAGTATGTGACAATAAGAGGAACTTCACTTCGTTTGGAGGATAACTCGTCGCGTCAGACATAGATGTAGGAATAAAACCCACAACCATAGTGCGAAAGGACTTTATTACCTACCACTATCCTACAGGATGTCCCTGGTTATTACAAAAAAAATTTCCTAATCTAAATGGTATGTGTTAATATTTGGAACCTTATACAATTATGATAAATAGAATATTTTTGAGTTCTATTACATTTTGGAGTAAAAGATGGTTTTTTGGTAAAAAATTATTAAAGAATGAAAGTCTACATGACAGGTAAGTATATTTCATTATGTTCTTGGTAAATCTCCTAAATAAATTCCTCAACTTTATGAAAGGTAACTTAAAAAAACTGTTGTCGGTTAACTTTTCCAATTGGGGAATCAATGACCGTTTAACCAATCACAAGTTTGTGATTTTCTTATAGTTAAACATTTTCCTAATCCTGTTTTATACTACTCTCCATCAGACCTTGATGGTTTGTTTCTTCTCTATATCCATATTTTCAAATAATCCTAGTATGGGGTATCTCGGGTGACCTTTGTACTTATCTTTCTTTCTTTTAAAGTTATATTTTTATTAACCTTATTTCTGATGTGGTTTTTCCACAAAGGTATTTTCTATTTTCATCCTTTTATTTTCAAAGAAAAATTTCAAATTGTGAGGACGCAATTTATTGAATGAGGGGAGAATGTAACACCCCATGCTTCCACGATACGCTTCTCTTTTAATAATACAATAGCTTGCATTGTATGCAAGTTCGAGATTCTAACACACCGCGACCAATAACAATAGCCATTATGAATAGTAATACCCGCTTTTTAAAATTATATATAATATATATTTCAAAATGGACTTCATTTTTGGATTCAGAATATCGAAAATAGCCTATGTTGGATTTTTGGAATTTTTCTGAGAACTTCCAATTTTTTATGAATAGTGAAAAATAATTAAAAAAAACTTTTTTAATAAAAATAATTTATAGTGATAAATTATACTATTGAGTGGTTTTAAAGTTTAATTAGAATATATTTTTATCATTTTATCCAATGGTGTTCATTATAATTAATTTCACTTTGAAATTGGACATAAACAATTGTCAATCTTTTGATATATATTGTTTCTTAAAAACACGCTATTTGTTGTGACAGTGGGAATTAATTATAAAATTAATTAATGCAACTTATTTGTTTAGAATTTTTTAAAATAGAAATCATTTTTGAATTCAGAATATCAATTATAGCTTAGGGTGAAATTTTGGCATTGTTCTGAAAAACTTCAATTTTTGATGAATAGTGAAACCACTAAGTGGTAGTTAAAAAAATGATTTTTCGTTTAAATGAAACATTACCACTTCTATGATTTGATTTAAAAAAAATCTTATATAAATGGTTGTCATTAGGAAGTAAAATGGTGTTCAATGGGATTAAAATAATTTTTTGGTGAATAGTAACTTTTATGTTTAATAAATCGTGATTAAAGGTAATTAGTGTAATTTAAGGTAAAGATAATATTATAATAATATGAAATGACCTTTACACTTGTCCTACCCCTATTGGATGAGTCATGGCCGACCAAGACAATCCATGGGTCAACTTGGGGATCCCATGGAGCCACTTTGTTAGGAAAATGACATTAAAAACCTTTTCTTTAATGTTAAAATAAAAATGTCACAAACATGAGTTGTTTTACTAAAACAATTTTTAGAAGGGGTTATACAAGTCATATTTTTGACCATAAATATTAATTGGAAAGATAAAAATCTTTCCTACATCATGGAAATTTTATTATTATTTGTATACATTAAATAAATTAAATTTTTTATGACACCATGATGATGCATCGATTACCTCATTAATTAACGATTTTAATAAAATGGAAGGATAATGTGAAATATAAGACATACACTTGTCCAAAGCCTATTGTATGGGTTGATTTATAACCTTTATAACCTTATAGTCTAAATATATCATGGTGGGACCTTTATAATCTGAAAATCATTTCATAATAAAGTAACATTTCAATCCTTTCAAGAGTGCCCCTCCTCTCCTCTTATAAAAGGCCCCCACCACTACCACCTTACTCACAACTTCAAAGCCTTTTGTCTCGACCAACCACTGCCCATTTTGTCTCTCCACATCCCACTATTACTCCTAGGAGCCTCACTTTGGGCAGAAGTCTTCCCAATGAAGCCTTTGAGCTCAAATCAAAAAGAGTTACCCGATTTTAAGGTAATGTCTTCTCTTATGTTATTTTGTTTTATTTTGCTTCTGCAACCCCTTAAACTCTTTTTATTCCTTTATTTTTTAACAAAAACAGAATATTAAATATACTAGGATGTTTTTAGGAGAAGTATTTTATTTTCACTTACACACTCCTTCGTCTAATGGTTAATGAACATTCTGATTCTGTGGGTGGAAAAATACTGCCTCACGAAATGATGATTGTTCAATATTTTTTTAACACCTCTAATGGTGGAAATTTTTATGAACCTATTTTTATATAGGATATATATATTATTTTTATGTTTTCCTTATATTTCTGTATTTTTCATTTATGGCATACCTTTACGATTTCCATTATGGGTACACGCGATAATTTCATTTTAGGAAGTGCGGACTACTGCCCCCTCAAAGTGATTTGAATCGTTAATGCCATATGTGGGATATATAAAGGATGGAGTAAATGATATTATATATGATATTATACTGGAATTATAATATACCTTTATATAATTATGATTTCATTCCGTTAAATACGAAATATAAATTGAAGTATCATTCATGCGTACGTACGTCTTACCGTCTCCATGAACGGTGCATTTCATTTCTTACCTCTAAATGTAATGTAATATTATAAATTCATTTAAATACTGGATATATATGATACATATGATATCTACATTAGGAATATAATTCTGGATATAATGGATATTTCATCACATGAACAACTTGTAATTATAAGAAGGTTATTTTTGACTCAAGTACCAAAGATCGACAAAATGACTGTTATTAACTTAAATAATTACATAATGTTCATAAAATTTTAATAAGTGGTATAAAAGGAATAAAGAACATGTAAAAGGTTATTAAGAAAAATTAAATTAACTCTAGTCTATTATTCATGAGGTTAAAGAACAATCGAGTCTATTCAAACACGAGGAAAGGGAACTTCTTAACCCAATTTACATTCTTTGGGTTAATCTCCTACTTTCAAATTATGTCATGATATTATTTTGTCCTATAATGTATTGGTACTTTATTTATGTGTAATTATAGTGAATACACATAATATATCTACTTTATTTAAAAAAATGATCTTTGTAAGGGCCTTTGTCTCAATCTACTTTCATTGAGGCATATTTTGTTTTATACACAACTTTCTTTTATACGGTGTATAAACCCCTTTGACTTTTACTTTTATTCAAAAGGAATATTTTTTACAAAGAGTTTTACTAAATGAAAGAAGGAATGTTTTTGTCTTACGTATGTGGAGACAATGAGTTCTCTTCCACCGTGACCATTATTTGTGTTTCGGCTTCCTCTACAAGCCATAACTTTTTTTTAAATGAAAAATAAATACCAGGATTTAATTTTCTTTTATTTTGGTATTGAAAATGGTTTTGAAAGTGTTTTTATTATATCAATGTGTTGTATTGATATCTTTTAATTGAAATGTAGAATTGTTATGTTTCCTTGATGCATGTTTTATGTGATACGATTATGTTATGGTGTATGATATGTTTAAACCTGTTCATATGAGGAATGCATTGGACATAATAAGTGACGGGTGGAGCCCGCTATAACTCCTCGATGAATCAGCAGGTCTCATGAGACAAACTAGTGTCTTGGAACGAGGCCTTGACAAAATATTATCTGTGGTCTTGGCATGAGGCCTTGGCTACGTGGTTATGATAGTCTGGCATTATGCATTCCATCATTATGAAAGTGGTTATTGATATTGCATGTGATTATTTGACCAGAAAAATATTAATGTGAATAAGTAAATGGAATTATCTGATTTTAATTTTTCTATATTATGTTGAAGTTAAAGTTTAAAAGCTTTTGTTTTAGTCATACATTTCCTTAAATGTTTATGTTTATTTATGAAAGCTTCCTCTATATTGTTATCCTTACTGATCATCTGAGCTCACCCCTTTCAATGTTTTATTTTTCCTAGGATGTGAGGAAATATTTTATGACCGGCCTACAGGGATAGTCTGAAGGGGATAGAAGTGTGGACTATGGAGACTATGTTATTTTGATTTTTCACATTATGATGTAATGTAACATTTATGAATTTATCTAGTGTTTCCAAGGCTACTAAACTAATCAGTCTTTCGAGACTTTATCTTTTGTGATCATGCCAATGTTACGCAATAATGCACCGACTCTGGGTAGCTGGGGTCGGGGCATTACACTATTATTTTGTGATTTTAAATGTACATCATTCTATTAGAGTTCTTCTGGTAGGGATAAACCTATCATGTCCTCTCATTGATCTTATTTTGTGGTTTCTTCTGGAATAGGCCAGTTGTGACTTTTTATGTTAAATTTCAACAAAAGGATCATGGTTTTTTATGAATTTTTTCATTTTCAATAATGAATTTTTATTTATCATTCAGTTTTGTTCCTTATTGGGGACTGAATGTGTTTTTGTTGTGGATAATTCTCACATCCCAAATATAGAAATTATTTCATTATTTTTATTGTTGATGAAACATTTTGATTGAGGTTAATGTTGATATATGGTTTATATTATTTATTTTTGGACGTCCCGAGTGAGTTTCTAGTGTGTTCACGGTTAACATGTGGTTTGGGAAATAGTGAATCCACACCCAGGTAACTATATGGATTGTATTGATTTTCCAGTGGTGAGGATCTAAAATTGTGCACACAATGGAAAAATGTGCGCCAACCATGTTGTTTGGTTCTTGAACCAGATAGTGCGACCACATAGTTGGTTCACTGTTTGTCAAACCATGGAGAAAAATGTGAGAGCTACCTAAATTCTTAAAAATTGGAAATTCCTATTGTTATATCCTAATTTTTTAACTCCTTTCATTATTTTCTCCCATTGGATCATTTTTATGTCTTTAAGGTAGTCCCTAGGACCTCTCACTTTGGTTTTCCTCCCTTTATGGATGCTCCTATGAGATTCTATGGTGACTTTAATTGGATTAGGGTCATTATTCTCCTCTCCTCTCCTCCTCATTGTATTTATTTTTTTTCTAGGTGGGGTTTATCTCTTGGAATAACCCTATGGGTTATGGTTTTTGTATGATTTTACTAATTTAATGTCACAATGTGCCGATTATATCTAGGTCACAGATCTCCCTTCTACAAAAGATCCATTGCGTATACACATCATTGAAGAAGGTTTTTCCACCCATTTCATTTCTAGATCAATTCATCTAATTATCATGTATTTTATAATATGATATAAAAGTGTTTCACATGCTTTTGGAATGATTTCTAGTCATGGTATTGTGTTTTTGTGTGGAAAAAATGGGTGGAATGGGTTTTAAGGTGGTTTCATTCATCATATTATATATTCATGTACATTAGTGTTCTATAAAATTTATATTGTTTTCATAAAATGAGTTTTAGAACTTTTGGTTGGGTTTGGATCTGACTGCACCTAGTATCATGGTTTTAATTATAATTTGGTCATGTTGTGTGGTTTTGAATCCTCTTTATGGGGTGAGATATTATGGTTAATTCTTTGAAATTGTTTCTCCAGTAATTGAAATTATATTCAACGTATTTTCATTTTAAGACTTGATGTGCCATTTTGGAATCAAGTGAGATATCTTAGAAATGGATTCTGGATAATTCCATGGACTCTAGAAGTATTTCATTAGATATCATTACACCCATGGGTTCATGCGTGGATATAATTTCAAATGATGATGGCATATAAAAATGATATTTCGCTTATAAATCATTTTTTTGAAATAAATACCAGTTCATCCCTCTTAAACTTTTTCATAAAATGGTTCCTCAATGTCCAAATAGTGACATGATTCCTGGAGTGACTTGAAAACATAACTTCAAATGTGTTCTTCGATTGTGGCATTTTTGAAAAGTTTTATATGTGTTGATGAATGATTTGTTATAAAGGACATTTTTGAAAAGTAGTCATAAATGTTGTAGTATATATTGATTATTTAAATGGTTGATAAATTTTTTGAATATGTATTTTAAATATAAATGACATAATTCCTGGTAGAAAAATTATGATGTTTCATAAATATAAATACCTGATTGGAAACAATGCGTGTTTTGAGAAATGATTTGAAAGATTGTGTGACATGTAAACCTGATTGGAACATGAAAATATATTATCGTGATATGGGAACAGATATGGAGGATTTTAAAATATAGGTTATCGTGTGAGTAGTGTCAGTAATTGGGTTAAGAAAGTGTAGTAGAGGCAGATAAGGTAAGTCACATGTGTGGGGGCCTAACCTTTTACTATGTATTACTAATATTAACAAGGGATTATTGGGGATGTTTTCTAATGTCGGGGGACTATTTCTTGTTGAACATTATTAGATGGATTGTTACCCCCTTGAATTTATAGCTAATGGTGGGATGTGCCAATGGATTGGCTATTAGAATAGCTAGTGTGTTATTGACTACGAAGATGCACCATAGGCCAGAAGGTGAGTATGATATGAGTAAGACTGGGGAAGATTCTAGGGATTTCATGCAAAATTACATTATTATAATCTTTTTAGGCTAGTTTATATAATTTTTATTCATTTTCTCCACAGCTCGATAATTACATGATTTGATTTTTGTTTGTCATTTAGATTTAAAATAAAAATCTATGCGGAAAATGGAAAGTGGGGATGTGTTGAATTTTAAATAGTGTAATATGTTTTGGTTCCTTTAATATGGGAATTGCCTAATTTTATATATGTACATTCAAACTAGTGTTTTGGGATGTTTCATTAATTTAAATTTGTGGACTCTTTGGTAATTCCCCAGTGGTTTATTTAATCTCAATTCCAACATGTGGTAATCGTCATAGGTAAACCTAAGCAATTTTATAGGTTCATATTTTAGGTTCATGTGCTCACCCTTGGAATAGGTTTTTCTTGTGGTTGGTGGTAACCATGAGGTCATGTAGAGATCATGTAGTGTAGTAATTTCTTGATTTGTATTAATTTTGTTTTGTATTTTTGATTTTATATCTATATTAGTTTTTTTATATTATTGATGTTCAGAGTTCAGATCTTTATTTGTATTCAGTTTTGGTTATTTTGACCATGTTTATTTGTTGGGATAAATCATTCCCAATGGTTAATTTTGATTATCAACACTAGTTGTCGGCCCGTGGGGATTATGAACATCATTCACGCCATATATATGATTTTATAAAAATTTTAACTTGATGACATACCGATGTGGTTTATGATAATTTTTCACATTTAATTTGAAATTAATATTTAATATTTTTCAAATAAGTTAATCTTAAAAATGTGAATTTATAATAAAAACTAGTTTATCTATTTTTAATGGATAAATATGATTGTTAAATTATTAAAATATATAATATGGATTTAAAAAAATTAACATCATATATGGATTAATCATGTTAATATTATAATAGGGTAATGTTTTGGATAATTATAAAAAAGATTATTTTCATATGAATAGTGAGAATACATTTCTTTTAAATACCATAATTTTTGTAACATCATTATAATTTAAGATTTACATACAAAAATTTAAAATCATTTTTTCTGAAATAAACTTAAGGATAAGTATAATGAATTTTAAATAAGTGTTTTCATTTAAGTAATCCAAGATTTCAGTCATTGATCCTATGTTTGTTTTAATATAGTAAATTTTTTAATTTGGAACTTTTCAAATAATTATATATTTGAAATTTTTCATTTGGTGCTTGATTCATTATAAAAGCAATTTATTATCCACATCATCAAAAATAGTCATTACAAACTGTGTAAATCGAAAACGTATTGTTTTTATTTTAATAGGTTGAGGTCTAGACCCCATTTATTAAATAATTAAATTTCTCTTTCTAACATGGTTGATAGGTAACCCTTATATGAACAGTTGACACGATGGCCTATAATCCCATTATAATAAGACAACCCAATGACCCTGTGGCATGAAAGCCCTATTTCATAGGGTTAGGATGCCATTTGATTTTGAAAAGGACCCTTCTATGATTAGAAATACTACAATACCCATTTCCACTATAGTTCATTTCAACATTATAATTTTTTAATTGATAATTTCCCACTATATTATTATTATAGTATCTGATAAAATGCCTCATTAAATAACCCAAATATTTGGGGACACTTATGATTAAACCCATAACATCATGTAGTATAAATTTTTCCCAATAGCACTAAACTGACACCCCAAAAATATATTATACAAACTTTTGGTGCAAAATCAATTTTATGCTTAAAAGGTCATCTTATTAAAAGTAATTTATATTGTGCTATTTAACATTAATTAATATTTTTTTACCTCCAATATGAATTTAATATTTATTTTTTAAAATATTTTAAATACTCACTTTCAAATTAAGTTATAAGTTAAACTTTATTTTTAGGAATATAAAATTTTATCGACATCAAAATTCAGTATCTATAGTAAATGTGAATACGGTAAAAATGGTTAAAAATATGTGATAAAATTTTTAAATATAATGAAATGGTAACCCTAAATGTTTAGATAATTATATGATTAATAAATACCTCACCATCTCTATTATGATCTACATTGTATAAATTTTCATTTAAAAGTGGCATGTCTTCAAAATACTGTAACGAGTATTTAACCAAATGCCACAACATTCACCTTTAAATGGAGAGTATAACATCTTCACTTATACTCAAACACAAATAATATTTTCTCAACAATAATACACTTCGAAAATATCTATAACAACCAAAATATGTTTTGGTATCACCAAATGAAAATTTTAATAATGCATAATGAGTTCTCTAATGGAGAATATCCAAGAATATGTGATTTCAATGTTCAACCTTAGTAATTTTGATATCGTCCTATATCTCTTCCAAATCCATTAAACACATAATAAAATAATTAAATAAATATCCTTAGTGTACTAATATATTTTTTATTTTAATAGAATTAACATTTTCTAGCTACTTTCCAACCATTTAGAAAAAATTATAATGCCCCTTTTATGGTAGAGATAATATTTTCATAATCATTAATTTGTTTTAAAATTATTTAATCCATTACAATCAATAAAATTGTGCTTGTTTTCATCATTTTAGTATTTTTGGTGAATTTTGTGATTAATTGTGAAAATTGTTTAATTCTTGATAATTTACCATTACAAGTGAGATTCTATATTGTGGGAATAACTTTTACAATAATGATAAAATTTATGTTATTATTTCGTTTGGATAAAATTTTTGTGATATTTGATATTTCCTCCAAGACTCATACCAAATTAAATACAAACTTGCCCCGAAAAATCAATCAAATTGATAAATTTTTCTTACCAATTGAATGGACCCCACCTCAGTAATTGAGGAATATATTATTCTAGAGAAATCCAAAAAAAGTTATTATAGATAAATGAGGGAGAGTAATTTGAGAAATAAAATACCCAAAAAATATAATGAAAACATTCATTCATACAAGAATAAATTTAATGTGAGAAAGTGGAGGGAGTTGAGGAGTCTCCTTGGGAAGAATACAAATTCTTTAGTAATTCAAGAAGGACATTTTTCCTCTTGTCCAAATGAGATATGATTTTCTGGTCATATATCCAAGATAGAAGAGAACATGTTTGATGATGAATAAATCCAAATATTCAGCAATTTACTATTCCAAATTGACTCATTATTTATGAGGAGTGAATCTTGATAGAAAACTTTCCAACCCTCAAGTCTATAAATATGGGTGTTAACTTCTATTAAAAGGTGTTAAAGGAGGAGAATTATGTTATATTCTAGTAGATTAGAAACTTGATGTTATGAGTATTTTCTATTTTATATTACATTAGTATTATAATGATCACACCCTCATCATTAAAATCTATTATACATTACATTGAAGGGTAAATATTTTGAGTGAATGGGGAAGAGCTGTTCTCCCTTTATAATGTCAGAGTATTATAATTTAATGTTAAACTCTTCATTTTTATTGAATGATATCTATTTTTAGTGGTACTAAAATCTATTATTGAGATATCATTTTGGCATTGGGTTTCATTAATTACATATAGATTTGGTTTAAGATTTTGTAATTCACTCTCCTTGGTGAAATTTTTCTTGATCAAGAAGATTGCGGTTGGTGGTGAGTGTCAAGAAATTATTATAATGTATGTGGAATTAATGAATTATTTATAGATATATTAGAGGGAAAAATTTCAATCATTAATTTCCATAGTTCATTGGTAATTTTTTATAAATTCCCATGAAAATATTTGTTGTTTTTATTTCTTCCTTCCACCAAGGGTGATTGAAAACTAGATCAAGGAATATTTAATTTATCATTTACTAAAAAGTGAGGGGTACTAATTCTTATGACCAAGATGAGATTAAAAAATGATTTCATACCCATTACCCATCAATCAATTCATCAATTTTTGTTCAGATATCTTTTCATTTTTTTATTAAATCAAACAATTTAAAAAACAATCTCACGTCTTTCTCAATTTTCATGTGAAAACGTTATGGTTGTTTTATCCTCACTGGATTCAACTTAGTTTGACCAATTTAATTCTTTTTAACATTGAAATTATTTTTCTTGTCACAACCCATGATCAGAACGAGTCATAATTATTTGTGATTTTCTGGTGAGGTTGTGTGAAAAATATTTATTACAATATTATTTATTTATTTTCTCATAAAAAACATTACTAGAACCTCAAAAACAGACCCTTTACCCCTTATATCTTGAAATTGTTTATAAAATTGATGAATATAAATAGAAACAATAATATTCCATTTAAAGTTTAGAAACATTATCTTCCATACCCCAGTGAAACTTCAATTGTTCACTCTAATCCTGTCACCATGGTTGGAAATCAGAACCAAACCCTTAGAGACCTATGTTCCACACAATTACATAATCTAATTAGTCAAGTTTACATGTGATAGTTACAAAATTATTATGAGAAAATTATCCCAATACTTCCCAAATTTCATGGATTGGTGAGTGAATATGAAAACAAATATATTAAAGAGTTCGTATATGTATTCTCTACTTTTAGACCCTGGGGAGTAGATGTGGAAGAGGTAAAGTGGAGGAAATTCCCATTTTAATTATATAGATATGCTATGGAATGGTTGTAGGTAATAAAACTAAGTGATGTATGTGATAATAATGAGTTAGACAGATGTTTCATGCAATGATTATCCCCCACCTCAAGAAGCATAACCATTAAAAAGAAAATTTATGCCATCAAACAATCTTCTAGAGAAACGCTTTAAAAGTACTAATAAAATTTTAAATAGAATTTTGATATATTTCACATAAAAAAAATTAGGATAATAAATTACTTTTCTTATTTTATCATGGCATACTGGACCATGATTAAAACATTCTAGACGCATCATCTGGAGGCAAATTTATAGAAAAGTCACCAGAACAAGCCAATGGCATCATTGAAAATATTCCCTAGAACTTAAAAGAGTTTTGTAGAAGTGGAACATGAATAATAAGTATTCATGAGGTAAAAATTTATTCTTCATCACCTTTATAAAGCAATAATATTTATGATCTAATTAGTATGGTTAGATAGAAGGCCTTGAAATAAATGGGTGACCCACAAGCACCATCTATGGTAAGTGGTTTATGATACTCACCTAATCATTTTCACTACCCTATGTGCTAAAATACCAATAATGGGTACATGTGTAGAAGAATTTTATCTGAGGTAGTTTTAACTAAATCAATGATATATAGATCCTAACCAAGTCCAATATTTATTTTGATATCATCAAAATCAAGCTACACCCCCACACCAAACCAAATTCTGAAACCACCCCCATTCCGAAAGCAACTCCAAAACCAAACACCACTTCAATAAAATAAATGTTATAACCATCCATTATACAAAAAATCACCCAAATTTCAATGGATCTATGATAAATAATACACTATCACATATCATTATTTGTATCAACTAAAATCCCAATATAATGACCAAGTGGATAAGAATTATATGCAAGAAAACATGGTGGGAATAGTTGACGAAATCCTATCAAAAGACCCAAGAAATCATAATTCTATGATAATCCCAAAAAAAGGGAATGTTGGAATGATAAAAATGTTATTTGGAAAAGATATCTCACAACTAACATCCCATGAACCTCATACAATACCAATTGATTTGAGCTAGAATGAATATGTAAATTATAAAAATTCAATGTAAATCCACAAAGAAGAAGAAAAATAGGAGGATAAGAATATTCCAAGGATAAAGAGGTATGAAAAAATATATAAAAAGAAAAGATATGGGGACAAAATACTTATCTGAAACTTTTTCAACAAGATTGATTTAATAAAAGGGATTCTAAGAAGGAGATCATCAAAAAGAATTTTTGGACACCTTTCAAAAATTGGAAATTAATACCCCCTTCATGAAGCACTCAAAAAATTAAAATGTATGCTAAAATTTTAAAGTATATTTTTAAAAAGAAGATAATACATAAAGGGAATGAGAGTATTAACAAGGGAATATGTGTATAATCACTTATCACACCATATTTTCCAACCAAATTCCAAAATCCAATGATGTTTTCCATTCCATGTACCATTGATTTGTTAAATTTATCTAGTGATTTATGTGATCAAGGGAATTCAATTAATTTATATAATCACTCAGAATACACATAAATTTAGATGTGAGACTTAAATCTGACAATATTGGTGTTCAAACATGCAAATTGATCCATAGTCTAAAGTCTTCCCTATTAGATTTTTTATATATGTCCTTATAAAAGTAAAATATCTCAAATTCCCTGCTGACTTGTATGTTTTATTTATGGAAGAAGATAGGAACCCATATATCTCACCCATATTTTTGGGGAGTCCATTCCACTAGATTTCCCAAACAATCATCAATGTCAATAATGGGACACATACAATAGAGTTTGGAGATAGCACTGTCCACTTCAATAGTTTTGAATTCTTGAGGAACTTATAAGAACATCACTTACTATTTGAAAACTCCAATAAAATTAGTATTGAACCTATTGATGAATCATGTATATTCCATGAATTATTTTCCTTATTAAATAATTTTTCCATTGAAAATATTACTGAACATGTAGATTCCCAAAATTATGGGCATTCTGATTGTTTGTGGGAAAAAGAGGTGAAATATGATTTCATTTATGATTTGTTAAATGATAAAGATGATAATATGATTTCTTTTTTGTTGGAATTACATCATTTGGAAGTTTGTAGCCTCAATTTTATATTATCTCATGATTATCCCCTATATCTAAAATTAAAACCTATTTCCACTGTTCTGAAATATGGGTACCTTAGAGAGGGAAATAAATTACTAGAGATAATTTCTAATAAATTGTAAGAAACCCAATGAAAATATTTGATTGATATTTTGAGAGAGAATTTTCAAGATGTATGGGAGATCTTATGTGATATCCCTGGAATATACTCAACAACATTATCACATAGAATTAATCTTTTGGGAGATTCCAAACCTGGCAAACATCCCCAAAGTAGGATGAAATCCAAATTTATGGAGGTTGGGATGATAGAACCCAACAATCTCTTAGAATATGTTATCATATACCCCATTTAATATAAATTGTTTTCATCCCCATTAATTTAGTTAAAAAACTACCCTAACCACTATGAGGAATGAAATGAATGAATTATTCCTTGTAACAATTCAGAATAGAGGGATACTGTGCATTGATTTTAAGAAGTTGAATGAGGTCAATAGGAAAGATCATTTTCCATTCCCCTACATTGACATGTTATTAGTGTCATTGGTAGAGATAACTCATTATTTCTTTTTGGATGGTTTTTCAAGTTATTTTCATGTACCTCTTACTCTCAATGATCAAGAGAAGACATCATTTACTAGTCTATTCCATAGTTTAACATATAAAAGGATACCATTTAGATTATTTAATTATATAGGTAAAGTTTATCGATTCATGGTAAGTACTTTTTCTGATCACATTGAATATTTCATGCAGTGTTTCTTAAATGATTTTATAGTTTTTTGAAATTCCTTCGACCACTGTTTGAAAAATGTGGAAAAAGTTTTGAAAACCTACTTCAAAAAGAATGTTGTTTTATATTTTTTAGATTGTCATTACAAGGTTGAGTATAAGGCCCCAGCCTTAAACCTTACTTAATCTTGAGTTACTACAAGATTACACATTGAGGATCTTTTCAGGTTTAGAGTTTTAGAGAATTAGATCATAAAACATTCATTACATTCCACATATAAACAAAGTGGTTATAGAAAGATAGTATTCTTCATTCCCATCAATGGAAACACATTTAAAATAAAACATGTATTATTTCTTGACACATCCTTTACACTATCATCTTATCATGTACCTTTCCCTTGACCTGTGAAAAACATTTCAAAAACTTGGGATGAGCAAAAAAACTCAGTATGGGTTATAAAAAAAACATGGAAAGGAAACATGAGTTCAAATATACATAAGAATGAAATCATACTTTACCCATAAAACATAGGCACTTTACCATACCTCATAAAATCATGAATAAATCATAGAAATCATAAGACATAAAGGTAACGCGAGGCATTCATAACATTCTTACGTAGGGAGTAACCCTCTTGGTTACATTTGGAATACCCATCACAGTATATTCCCTAAAAGATCTTCGTAGAAACCTTAACGTTTCACTCCTTCACGTTACCCAATGCATTGGAGAGCTATAACGGGCTCACCCGCCCTTAGTTTATCACGGAACCACCCGTCTTCATAATAATTCCCAAGAACCATAACATAACCATATCACATAAAACATGCATAAAGGAAACATAAAATTTCCACATTTCAATCACGAGATATCAATACAACACATTGATATAAAAACATTATGAAAACCATTTTCAATAGCAAAAGAAAAGTAAAACATGGTATTTATTTTTCTTTTAAAACGAAGGTATGGTTTGTAGAGGATGCCGAAACTCAAATAACGGTCACGACGGCGGAGAAGTCATTGTCGCCGCATACGTACGAAAAAAACATTCCCTTTTTCTTTTAGTAAACGCTTCGTATAAAAAATATTCCTTTTTAATAAACGTAAAAGTCAAAGGGGTTTATACACCGTATAAAATAAAGTTGTGTATAAAATAAAATATGCTTCAATGAAAGGAGATTGTGACGAAGTCCCGTACCTCGTATCCGACTTGACCCGACCGTTCTTTAATCTCCTGAATAATAAACTTGAGTTAATCTCTACTTTCTTATGAATCTTTTTCATGTTCATTATTCCTTTTATACCATGTTATGAACATCATGTAATCAATTAAATTAATAATGTTCATTTTGTCTGTATTTGGTTCTTAAGTCAAAAATAGACTTCTTACACTTACATGTTGTTAATTTGGTCATAGGTTCGTTATATACAGAATGATATTAATTATTTCGATAACATATATATCATATATATTCATCAAATACATGTATTTATAATATTACATCACATTTAGAGGTAAGAAATGAAATGCACCGTTCATGGAGACGGTAAGCCGTACGTACGCATGAACGCTACTTCCATTTCTATTTCATATTTTCTGGAATGGAATCATAATGATATAAGAGTATATTATAATTCCAGTATAATAACATATATAATATCATTAACTTTATCCTTTACACATCCCACATATGGTATTAACGAATCAAATCATTTTCAGGGGGCGGTAGTCCGCACTTCCTAAAATGAAGATATCGTGTTACCCATAATGGAAACCATAAAGGTATGCCCAAAATGAAAAAAACAGAAGCTTAAGGAAAACATAAACATATTATATATCATATATAAAAATAGTGACATCATAATGGCCACCTTTGAAGGTGTTAAATGAGTATTGAACAATCATCGTTACGGGAGGCAGAATTTCGCCATCCACGGAAACCGTATGTTCTTTAACCATTTGATGTAGTTGTGTGAGAGTGTTGATCTAATAAATATTATAACAACATCATTGTATATTTAAGATACTGGTTTTGTTACAAAATAAGTAAATAAAAAGAGTTTAGGGGGTTGGAGAGGCAAAATAAAACAAATGAACACGAGAGAATGAATTACCTTTAAAAGTGTAACTCCTTTTGATTTTAGCCTAAAGGCTTCCTTTGAAAGGATTATTCCCAAAGGGAATCCTCTAGGATTAGGATAGGGATGTGTAGAGAGTAAATGGGTAGGGGTTGGCCGAGCCAAAGGCTTGAGGAGTGTGTGAAATGAGGTAGAGGTGGGGGCCTTTTATAAGAGGAGAGGAGGTGCACTTTTGGAAGGTAAAGAAATATTACTTTATTTGAAAATGTGTTTCGGTTTTAAAAGGTCCCACATTGATATAATTCGTGGATAAGGTGATAAGGGTTCGACATCCACTCATCCAATTGGTTTTGGCCATGTGTAGTTCATAGATTTTGCATTGTCTTTCCATTTTATTTAAATCGTCAAATAATGATGTCATCACTGCATCATTATTATGTCATAAATAATTTAATTTATATAATGTCTAAAAATTATAAAACAAATACTATGATGTATGAAATCTTTTTATCTTTCCAATGACTATTTATAATCAAAAATCTGATCTTTATAAGCCCATGTAAAAATTGTTTTTGTAAAACATATTATGTTTGTGTCATTTTTACTTTTACATTAAATAAAAAGTTATTTTTGTCATTTCCCAACAAAAGTGGATCCATGGGGTCCCCAAGTTGACACATGGCTTGTCTTGGTCGGCCATGACACAACCAATAAAGTTGGGACCTGTGTCTAGGTCATTTCATATTATTAAAGCATTATTTATACCTTAAACTACCCTAATTACCACTAGTCGCGATTAAGAACTTAATAAGTTACTATTCACCAAAAAAATTATTATAATCTCATTGAACCACATTTTACTTCTTAATGACAACCATGTATGTCGGATTTTCAAAATTCAATACAAATTAGTTGTAAAATTTCATTTAACTGAAAAATCAGTTTGCTTGATTACCACTTAGTGGTTTCACTATTCATCAAAAATTGAAGTTTTTCAGAAAATTGCTAAAAATTCACACTAAGCTATATTTGATATTCCGAATTCAAAAATGAAGTCTATTTTACAAAATTCAAATCATATAAGTAACATTAATTAATTTAATAATTAATTCCCGCTGCCAGAGCAAATAGCGTGTTTTTACAAAACAATAAGTATCAAAAGATTGACACCAGTTTAAGTCTAATTTCAAAGTGAAATTGATTCCAATGGACACCATTGGATAAAATGGAAAAAATATATTCTAATTTCACTTCAAAACCAATTCAAAAAATAATCTAATCATATAAATAAATTAGATTAAAAAGCAGTTTTGATGTAAAATGCAGTATTTTTCACTATTCATTAAAAAATGTACATTGTCAGAAAAATACCAAAAATTCACACAAGGTAAATTTTGATGTCCAAATCATAAAGAATAAGTTTATTTTGAGAAACATAGTTTATAAAATTGTCAAAATATAGATTCAAAAATGGTTTGCCATCAAAAGGTAGTAAAATAATCTTTTATGAATATTAGTGTATTCCATGCATAAGATTGTATTTATTTTCATTTTAAGCCTCTATAGCACTATCTTAATCATTAATAGACATAGATAAAAATATCTATTATTCATTACTTACTTGGGATGTTACATCCTTCCCCCTTTACAAAATTGCATCCCCGCAATTTATTTACTTATCGAATAAATGGGGGTACTTATCCCTCATTGCATTTTCAGATTCCCATGTTGCCTCTTCAATCATGTGGTTTTTACACAAAACCTTTACCTGCTTAATCACCTTATTTCGTAACACTTTCTCCCTGTGGTCAAGAATCTGGACCGGTTGTTCCTCATAAGATAGATTCTCTTCCAACTGAACTACCTCTGGACTCAAAACATGAGATGGATCTGGCATATACTTTCTCAACATCGAAATTTGAAAAACATTGTGTACCTGAGATAAACTCGGAGGTAAATCCACTCGGTATGCAACTGATCCAACTCTCTCCAGAATTTCGTATGGTCCAATGAACCTTGGACTCAACTTTCCTATCTTACCAAATCTCATCACACTTTTCCAAGGAGAAACCTTGAGAAAAACATGATCACCCACCTCGAAAGATTGATCCTTCCTCCAGTTATCCGCATAACTCTTCTGCCTGCTCTGAGCTGTTCTCATGTGTTTCTGAATCAGCTGAACTTTTTCTGCCATCTCTTCTACCAATTCTGGTCCCATCAACTTCCTTTCACCCACTTCATCCCAGAAAGCTGGAGTTCGACACCGCTTCCCATATAATGCCTGAAATGGTGCCATCTGTATACTGGAATGAAAACTGTTATTATATGAAAATTCAACCAAAGAAATATGTTGGTCCCAACTTCAATGATAATCCATAGAACAAGCTCGTAGCATATCCTCCAATGTCTGAATTTTTCGTTCTGACTGCCCATCTGATTTAGGATGAAAAACTGTACTAAAATTTAATTCAGTACCCAATGACTTTTGAAGGCCTTTCCAAAAGTTAGAAGTAAACCTGGGATCACGATCCGATACAATGGAGAGAGGAACTCCATGTAACCTGACTATCTCTTTAAGATACAAACGGGAAAGTTGATCAAGAGAGAAAGTATCTCGTATAGTAAGGAAATGAGCAGATTTGGTCAAGCGATCAACAATAACCCAGATTGCATTATTACCTCGAGATGTCTTCGGTAATCCAACAACAAAGTCCATGGATATATTCTTTCATTTCCACTCTGGCACTGGTAAAGGATGAAGCATCCCTTTCGGTAACTGCCGCTCTGCTTTAACCTGCTAACAAGTCAAACATTTCACAGTAAAATCAACAATATCTCTTTTCATTCCATCCCACCAGTAATACTCCCGCAGATCTCTATACATCTTAGTACTGCATGGATGAACTGAAAACGGAGAACTATGATGTTCACATAACAACTCTCTCTTCAGGTGTGAATCACAAGGCACACACAATCTCTTCCCAAATCTCAAAACACAATCATTATCAATGTTGAATTCATGCAACTTACCTTTCTGAACTAGCTCTACCTTTTTCTGCAACTCACTGTCTTGATTCTGTGCTTTCTTGATTCTATCTGATAGAGAAGATCTCACTGATACCTGAAACAAAACAGAAGGACTTCCTGCACCAATAAATTCTATGCCAAAGTTCATCAAATCCTTAACCAAAGGATCATGTTCCAAACACAACATTGTTAATTAAGCATTACTTTTTCGACTCAAAACATCAGCCACTTTATTTGCTTTTCCCGGATGGTAATGAATTGTACAATCATAATCCTTGATTAATTCCAGCCATATCCTTTGTCTCATGTTTAACTCTTTCTGAGTGAATATATACTTTAAACTTTTGTGATCATTATATATTTCACACTTTACTCCATACAAATGATGTCTCCAAAATTTTAAAGCAAAAACAACAGCAGCTAATTCCAAATCATGTGTAGGGTAATTTACCTCATGAGTTTTCAACTGTCGTGAAGCATAAGCAATTACCTGATCATTCTGCATTAGGACGCAACCAAGTCCTTTCAATGAAGTATCACTGTATATAACAAACTCACCATTCCTGGAAGGTAGTGCCAAAACTGGAGCATTCACCAATATTCTTTTCAATTCCTGAAAACAATCATCACATTCTTTTGTCCAGATAAACTTAACACCCTTTCGAGTTAGCTTAGTCATTGGACTAGATAACCGTGAAAAATTTCTAACAAAACTTCGATAATAGCCCACCAAACCAAGGAAGCTACGAATCTCGGTTACATTTGTGGGTCTTGGCCATTCTTCCACAACTTTTGTTTTTGCAGGATCAACAGTTATTCCATCTTTAGAAACAATGTGACCAAGGAAAGAAATTTGTTGCAACCAAAACTCACACTTGCTGAATTTCCCACATAGTTTCTTTTCTTTTAAGGTTTTCAAGATAACCCTTAAATGTTTTTCATGCTCCTCTTTACTTTTAGAAAACACCAAAATATCATCAATGAAAACCACCACAAACTTATCCAAGAACTCATGGAAAATTCTATTCATTAAGTCCATGAATACAACAGGTGCATTGGTTAGCCCAAAAGGCATTACTACAAATTCATAATGGCCATATCTCGTACGGAACGCGGTCTTCGGAATATCTGCCTCCTTTATCTTCAGCTGATGGTACCACGATCTCAAGTCAATCTTTGAAAAAAACTGAGCTCCCTGGAGCTGATCAAACAAATCATCGATATGAGGCAAAGGATATTTGTTCTTAACAGTGATATTATTCAAGGCTCTATAATCAATGCAAAGTCTCATAGAACCATCTTTATTTTTAACAAATAAAACAGGAGCACCCCATGGTGATGTGCTAGTTCTAATGAAACCTTTCTCTAATAAATCTTGCAATTGCTCCTTCAACTCTAAAAGTTCAATTTGTGCCATTCGATAAGGGGGTTTTGAAATTGGCTTAGCATCAGGAACTAAGTCAACAGTAAACTCAACTTCCTGATCTGGTATTATTCAAGGCAACTCATCAGAAAAAACATCAGGATACTCATTTACCACTGGCACATCATTAATCTGAATAGTCCCTTTATTTTCAATGATGTGTGAATGGTAAAATTCATTTCCATCTTTTACAAGTTTCTCGGCCTCTTGATATGTTATCAAAAGTAAGGGTTCATTCTTGTAAACAAACTAAAAGTCTTTCTGAAAAGAAACTTCTTTAGCTCTACAGTCAATCTTAGCATGGTAAATAGAGAGCCAATCCATACCCAGGATAACATCAAACTCTACTAGAGGTAGAACAATAAGGTTTTCAAGTAGGTTCTTTCCACAGATAAGGATAGGAATATTCTTATAAATTCTTTTTGCCTCAACATTCTCCCCAGGTGTTTTTACCAAAAGTTCAGGAGTCATTTCTTGAGATGGTATTCCCATTTTACTAGAAAAGGTTTCAGAGATGAAAGAATGTGTAGACCCCGAATCAAACAACACACTGGCATAATATGAAAAAACAAACAATGTACTTGATACAACTTCATTTTATGGCCCGACATCTGCTGAAGTAGTTGCAAAGGATTTCACCACCCCTTTCTGCTTGTAGTCTAACTGCTTCCCATCACTCAAGCTCCTTGTCGGACACTCGTTTGCATAGTGACCCATCTCATTGAACTTATAACATTTCACTAACTGTAAATCAAATTTGTTCTTACCTTCACCTTGATCCTTTTCAGTGCAATCACGAGCCTTATGTCCCATCTTACCACATCGGTAGCACTTCCCAGAATTCAGAAGACATTCCACAGCATGCCTTTTTCCACATTTATCACAAACTGGAAACTTAGTTCTCTTACCATCAGACTTTTTTGAAGAATTCTTACCTTTCTCCTGCCACCTCGGTCTCTTCTTCTTCTAGTTGTTATAGAACACTTGGTCATCGGCAAACTCCATTTCCCCCTTCTCAGAACATCAAACAAGCTTTTCATAACTTTTAAACTCTCAAGAAGCTAATGCCCTTCGATATTTTGGCTTTAATCCTGATTAAAAATGATTGATTTTACTATCAAGGTCTCGAGTAAAATTTGGATCATACCTTGCCAATCGAGTGAACCTTTCTTCATAGGCAGCCACTGAGTCTTCCTCTTTCCTCAATTCCAAGAATTGCTTTTCCATACTAAGTCGAACAGCCTTAGGAAATTACTTCTCAAGAAACATACCTTTGAATTCATCCCAGTCAAGAGCATCAATCTCATCGGCGTCCCTGATATTTTTAACCATAGACCACCACTGATCTGCTTCACCCTCCAAACGGTAAATAGAAAGACTAACCTTTTGATTGTCTGAACACCCCATGAAATCAAAAATCTTCTCCAGTTCTTTAATACGCCCTTCAGCTAGCACAGGGTCAGATGATCCTCTGAATGATGGTGGATGTTGCCTCATGAAATGTTCCACCACTGACATGTTCCTCTGCGGTTGTTCTGGCTGATCTCGTGCATGGATACCACCACCATTTATCGCTTGAGTCAACTGCGCCATTACTGCAACAACCTGTTCAGTTCCAATTCCGACCATTTCTGGATGCTGATTTGGAAGGTTATTTCCTTCTGTATGCATTCCTAGCACTGCTTCCCTATTTCCTCTACGGAAAACCATTCTGAACAAACATGTCTTAGATGAAGCAACATGGTAATCTGTAAATTCTATATCATTTCAATCATATCATAACTTAACTTATAATTTAACAATTTTCTAACTCCTAAAGTTGTCTAAACTGGCCTCTGATATCAACTATAAGGCCCCAGCCTTAAACCTTACTTAATCTTGAGTTATTACAAGATTACACATTGAGGATCTTTTCGGGTTTAGAGTTTTAGAGAATTAGATCATAAAACTTGCATTACATTCCACAAATAAACAAAGTGGTTACAGAAAGATAGTATTCTTCATTTCCATCAATGGAAACACATTTAAAATAAAACATGGATTATTTCTTGACACATCCTTGACTCTATCATCTTATCATGTACCTTTCCCTTGACCTATGAAAAACATTTCAAAAACTTGGGATGAGCATAAAAACTCAGTATGGGTTATAAAAAAAACATGGAAAGGAAACATGAGTTCAAATATACATAAGAATGAAATCATGCTTTACCCATAAAACATAGGCATTTAACATACCTCATAAAATCATGAATAAATCATAGAAATCATAAGACATAAAGGTAACTTGAGGCATTCATAACATTCTTACGTAGGGAGTAACCCTCTTGGTTACATTTGGAATACCCATCATAGTATATTCCCTAAAATCTCTTCGGAGAAACCTTAACATTTCACTCCTTCGCGTTACCCAATGCATTGGAGAGCTATAACAGGCTCACCCGCCCTTAGTTTATCACGGAACCACCCGTCTTCATAATAATGCCCAAGAACCATAACATAATCATATCACATAAAACATGCATAAAGGAAACATAAAATTTCCACATTTCAATCACGAGATATCAATACAACACATTGATATAAAAACATTATGAAAACCATTTTCAATACCAAAATAAAAGTAAAACATGGTGTTTATTTTTCTTTTAAAATGAAGGTATGGCTTGTAGAGGAAGCCGAAACTCAAATAACGGTCACGACGGAGGAGAAGTCATTGTTGCCGCATACGTACGACAAAAACATTCCCTTTTGTCGTTTAGTAAATGCTTCGTATAAAAAAGATTCCTTTTGAATAAATGTAATAGTCAAAGGGGTTTATACACCGTATAAAATAAAGTTGTCTATAAAATAAAATATGCCTCAATGAAAGGAGATTGAGACGATGTCCCATACCTCGTATCCGACTTGACCCGACCGTTCTTTAATCTCCTGAATAATAAACTTGAGTTAATCTCTACTTGCTTATGAATCTTTTTCAAGTTCATTATTCCTTTTATACCATGTTATGAACATCATGTAATCAATTAAGTTAATAATGTTCATTTTGTCTGTATTTGGTTCTTAAGTCAAAAATAGACTTCTTACACTTACATGTTGTTAATTTGGTCATAGGTTCCTTATATCCAGAATGATATTAATGATTTGGATAACATATATATGATATATATTCATCATATACATGTATCTATAATATTACATCACATTTAGAGGTAAGAAATGAAATGCACCGTTCATGGAGACGGTAAGCCGTACGTACGCATGAACGCTACTTCCATTTATATTTCATATTTTATGGAATGGAATCATAATGAAATAAGAGTATATTATAATTGCAGTATAATAACATATATAATATCATTAACTTTATCCTTTACACATCCAACATATGGTATTAACGAATCAAATCATTTTCAGGGGGCGGTAGTCCGCACTTCCGAAAATGAAGATATCGTGTTTACCCATAATGGAAACCATAATGGTATGCCCAAAATGAAAAAAACAGAAGCTTAAGAAAAACGTAAACATATTATATATCATATATGAAAATAGTGACATAATAATGGCCACCTTTGAAGGTGTTAAATGAGTATTGAACAATCATCGTTTCGGGAGGCCGAATTTCGCCATCCACGGAAACCGTATGTTCTTTAACCATTTGATGTAGTTGTGTGAGAGTGTAGCTCAAATAAATATAACAATTAAATCCTTGTATATTGAAGATACTTTTTTTATTACAAAATAAGTAAATAAAAAGAGTTTAGGGGGTTGGAGAAGCAAAATAAAACAAATGAACATGAGAGAATGAATTACCTTTAAAAGTGTAACTCCTTTTGATTTGAGCCTAAAGGCATCCTTTGAAAGGATTCTTCCCGAAGGGAATCCTCTAGGATGAGGAGAGGGATGTGGATAGAGTAAATGGGCAGGGGTTGTCCGAGCCAAAGGCTTGAGGAGTGTGTGAAATGAGGTAGAGGTGGGGGCCTTTTATAAGAGGAGTGGAGGGGCACTTTTGGAAAGTAAAGAAATATTACTTTATTTGAAAATTTGATTCGGTTTTAAAATGTCCCACATTGATATAATTCGTGGATAAGGTGATAAGGGTTCGACACCCACTCATCCAATTGGTTTTGGCCATGTGTAGTTCATATATTTTATATTGGCTTTCCATTTTATTTAAATCATCAAATAATGATGTTATCACTGCATCATTATTATGTCATAAATAATTTAATTTATTTAATGTCTAAAAATTATAAAAAAATACTATGATGTAGGAAATCTTTTTATCTTTCCAATTACTATTTATAATCAAAAATATTATCTTTATAAGCCCATGTAAAATTTTTTTTCGTAAAACATATTATGTTTGTGTCATTTTTACTTTTACATTAAATAAAAAGTTAGTTTTGTCATTTCCCAACAAAAGTAGATCCATGGGGTCCCCAAATTGACCCATGGCCTGTCTTGGTCGGCCATCACACAAACAATAAGGTTGGGACATGTGTCTAGGTCATTTCATATTATTAAAGCATTATTTATACCTTAAACTACCCTAATTACCACTAATCGCGATTAAGAATTTAATAAGTTACTATTCACCAAAAAAATTATTATAATCTCATTGAACCACATTTTACTTCTTAATGACAACCATATATGTAGGATTTTAAAAATTCAATACACATTAGTGGTAAACTTGCATTTAACTGAAAAATCAGTTTTCTTGATTACCACTTAGTGGTTTCACTATTCATCAAAAATTGATGTTTTTCAGAAAATTACCAAAAATTCACCCTAAGCTATATTTGATATTACGAATTCAAAAATGAAGTCTATTTTACAAAATTCAAATCATATAAGTCACATTAATTAATATAATAATTAATTCCCGTTGCCAGAGCAAATAGCGTGTTTTTACAAAACAATAAGTATCAAAAGATTGACACCGGTTTAAGTCTAATTTCAAAGTGAAATTGATTCAAATGACCACCATTGGATAAAATGGTAAAAATATATTCTAATTTCACTTCAAAAACAATTCAAAACACAATCTAATCATATAAATAAATTAGATTAAAAAGCAGTTTTGATGTAAAATGCAGTATTTTTCACTATTCATTAAAAAATGAACATTGTCAGAAAAATACCAAAAATTCACACAAGGTAAATTTTGATGTCCCAATCATAAAGAATAAGTTTATTTTGACAAACATAGTTTATAAAATTGTCAAAATATAGATTCAAAAATGGTTTGCCATCAAAAGGCAGTAAAACAATCTTTTAAGAATATTAGTGTATTCCATGCATAAGATTGTATTTATTTTAATTTTAAGCCTCTATAACACTATCTTAATCATTAATAGACATAGAAATAAATATCTTTTATTCATTACTTACTTGGGATGTTACATTGAGAGAGGAATTTCACATGTGAATATAATTTTTAAAAATTCATTTATGGGGATAAATCAATAATTTATGTTTTAAATTCATTTTTTTTATCTATACTTGGTAAATAATGTTATATCATTTTTAAGACATGCTATATTCTATGGAGGATTATCATAGATTTTAGTATGATTCATCTCACTATATATAGATTTTATTTTAAATATGGTGATTTTAATTTCAATGGATGATGTAGAGAATCATTTTATGGGATTAAGATGAGATATATTACATCACTAGGGATGCATCCACGAAATTGGGAAGAACCATTTCAAATGCTTTGTACTACTTCGAAACAATAAGTTGGAGAAGTTTTATCTCTGTGAATTGAGGGAGGGACACATGTTATTTCCACAACTTAAATAACCATGTATGTGGCCCAATTAAATAACATAACCATAAAAAATTGTTTTTTGCATTTTTTCTCTTTAGAAATATTTAGATCGTACATTCTTAGAACTAAAGTAATTGTGATTTCTGATCAGGAATCTCTTAAAAAAAATTTGATACAGGATGAAGCTTAGTTGATATTAGTGAGTTGGATGTTACTTCTATAGGAGTACAACATAGTAATCAAGGAAATCAAGGGATATTGGAACCATGTGCCTATTCATTTATATAGACAGCCTTGCACTGCTAATTATGAAATTCAAGTCAAATATTCACTAAATGGTCAACTCCTAAGAGAGTAGTTTTTCTTGATGGAAATAGAAGTGACATGGTATACTAACATGGTCAATTATATAGTAACATTTTAGGTACCATCTCATTTTATTTCTCACCAAATACAATAACTAAAAGTGGAATCTGGATATTACATTTATGATGATCCATTTATTTAGAAAATTTTCAATGACCAATTGATAAGAGGATGTATTTATAAGAGTGAAATGGTATTAACATTTAGTATTTTCACACATTACACTATATATGTGACTTTATACATCGAAAAAAACAAGGAATTTATTAAAATATAGACCTTATTGGATCTCTCTTTTTATAGATGCTCTTTAATTTAACAAAAGGTATGTAAAATTACAGTTTTATAGAAATATTTAAAAGAGAGAAAAAATTACCCAAAATCCACTTAATCATTTGAGAGACTTTTTTGGTAAGGCAGAGAGATTTCATGTGTCCTTTAACAATGTAATCAAGGTAATTTTATATCTTTCTTAGATGTTAATTATGTTTCTAACGGTTTGGAATAAAATTATCCAAGAGTGAAAATGATAATGTTGTTTGTGATTTTGGAAAGGGTGACATATTTTGTAGGTTTGGAGATCCTAGAGAATGGATTAATGTTCACGAGAATCACTTTTGTAATAGGGTAATGGTGTCATCAATGAGGAATTATGATTTTCATCATAAAATATAAAATCCATATCATCCACACATTAATGGTCAAGATGAAGTCTCCAGTATGGTGGAAATAGAATTTTTGAAGGGATTGTTAAACCAAAAAGGAAGGAATTAAGAAAAAGGTTAGAAGACACATTTAGGGATTATAAGAAAACCCACAAAACCATTATTTTAATGAGTCCATGTAGGATAATTTATGGGAAAATATGTCATTAAATTGTGGAATTGGAGCATAAGGTTCATTGGGATGTGGGGAAGATAAATTTAGATCATTAAAGAATTGGGAAAGTGGGAAGATTTGAATTTTTAGAGATGGAAGAATTTAGAGGGGATTATATTAAGAATCAAAGGATTTAAAGAGAGTGAATAAGAGTTTCTAATGATAGGTCGATCCAACTAAAATACATCCATCCTAGATACAAAGTGTTTTATATAACTCCAGACTCAATCTGATGGCAGGTAACCTTTATTCCAAATGGGAATGTCCATTTATAATTACACATGTATATTTTTTCAGTGTTGTGACAATAGAGATGAATAGAGAGTATGATCTATTAACTATTAATGGACAAAAGATGAATAATTTCAATGTGAACATTCTATCAGATCCATTGAAGGAGATTATTGTCCTCCAACATGTTTATCTTTCAAATCCATTAGGTCATACCTCTTATTTACATGTTATTTCTTGTTGTGAATAATTTTCAATTTATCATACATCATTCAATCCATTTTAATGCATTATGGACAACAAATCATTTAATTTTTTCAGAGGTAACCTTTGTTTTTTGGTATTTTCATTTATTTTTTATTTTATTATTTCATAAAAAACGCTTTTTTTAAAATTTATTTTTTTCTTTTTCAATTTTATTTTGTTTTTGAATCTTTTGTGGTGAAATGATTATAATTTACATTTTTAAAACCCATTTCAATGATTGAAACAATTTTTTATACGGAACTGATCTTAAATGAATATTTTTACTGACTTGTTTTAAGTCCAAATATTTGGTGATGTCGTTAAAATTAATCCAAATTTGGTATCTCATGCCTCATATCATTGTCTTTATCATTGCAATTTCCATCTTTTGAGGCCTATGGACCATTTTTTCTATTTATTAACATTCAACACACTTCATGAGAGTAAAAAAGAATGATTTATTTTAGCATAATTTAATTTATATTTATCAAAACATGAGGGATTGATGTAATTTTGTTTTAAATTTTTTAGGAATTTAATTTTTTTAGAAGACCAATTTTCAAGAAAATTATCTTATATTCCCATCTTCCATATACATATAATTTATGTATCCCTTAGCATCCAAGAACAAAATGTTATGGTAGCCACATTATACAATAATTTCCCCTATCCAACATGCTCTTATTTAATATAAGAATGGGGAGAAGTTTTCTTATGTTGTTCCACCATATTTGGTTATAAATTGGGTATAAAATGAAATTATTAATAGTTTTTACTTCTAAAAAAATACTTCTAAATTTTTTTCTTTTTATTTATAATTAATGATAAGAGGAATTGTGCCTTTCTAGATCTTCTAATGATGAAATAAATTTGTGCGTATAAGGAGTGTTCAAGGGAAAAATATATTTGTGAAGATTGAAATTTATTATTTTAAAATGATGAAATATGTGAACATTCCATTATATTTCATGATGATGGAGTTGAATTTCTAATAAGGGTGGTGAGGACGATACTATACATGGTTTGAAAATTATAATTTTTCAATTTTGAATCAAAAAGAATCAATCCATCCTCATTTTGTATTCAATTATTTTAACTTCTAATGCTACCAACCGGAAGCCTTAAAACAATCATAAATAGTATTTATGTAAAAAAATTTATTTGAATCACATCTGGTGGATATTTAATAATTTATCAGGCATATACTGACCCTATTTTTTGATTGGATGAGAAAAGATTTGTGTTAAATTGAAATTAGCTAGATGGGTGAAAATTAATTTGAGGTAGGTGAATTGTTCACTTGGTAGGAAAATGAAGAGTAACTATATTTAATTATATGAATTGATAACATGAAATAGATTTATTTTGATGAATCATGATTACTTTTGTTTCTTGGTGTGGGATTGGTGGATCTAATTGGCACGTGTTCTTAATTTCCATTGATTTTTACATGTCTAGGAGAATGAGTGATATATATTGGGTAATTGATAAAGATAATATTTTTATAATTATTCATATGATTTTCAATGATTTAATCCACTAAAATAAATCAATTTGATCTTATTTTCATTATTACAGTTTTTTGTGAATTTAGGTATTAATTGTTTAAATTGGTTAATTCGTGAAATTTAACAATTTTATGGAGTTTTAGTTTGTCAATAATCACTTTTACAATTTTTATCCAATTTAAGTTATTATTAGTTTTTTATTCCATTGATTATGGTTTTAGACTTTGTTTTCTTGTCCTTGACCCAATTTGAAACACACTAGCCCAGAAAACATAATCACATGGATAAATGTTTCTCACTAATAGAATGGACCCAACATCAATAATTATAAAATATATTAGTATACAGACTTATAAATGATGTGATTGTATGAACCTGGACATTCTTTTCAGGTATATTTTCCTTTTCTAGTCATTTTTGGAGAAAAGAGGAATTTCTGGAAATTTTCTATGTACACGCCGTGTACTTTATGAGTACACATTGTGTTCTTCCTTGCTACAGCAGGACATGTGCTAGCCGTGTAGTATCCACACACACGGTCATGTGGGAGTGACTTGGAGGGTGCTTAATGTGAAGTACAGAAACATCAATTACACGCCGTGTACTCCAAAAGTTCATGTCGTGTCTTTTATTTTTTTCATTAAACGCACCGGGCTCATGTCTGATGAATAGAATAACCCTATTCTAGGTATTCTTCGTCTAAGAGAACCCATACAACCATGACTTCTCTCTAATCCTCCGAGCCTCCATCTGACCTCTGATTCCAAAACTGTTGATTGCGTTGGAATCACATCGGTGAGTTATCTCTTCTCCTTGAGCCTTGTTTTCCAATTCCTCTTCTTTTTCAAGTTATTGTGGGTTGAATATTTTGGACGTTTTCATAGATCTACAACATTCCAAGGAGATTCAAGCTTCGAGGTTCAAGTATATTGATATCCTAATCAAAAGGTTGGTGGTTTGTGCCATTCCGTTTGATGTCTTCAATATTATGTGAAAATTCCACCAATACCCGTGAACGGGGTATTGCATGTTTACCATTTTACCCCTGTTGTTTTCTTACCTTTCTTATAAGCCAGTGTAGAGGACACTTGGATATGAATAGGGTTGATTGTTATGCTTTGGATGTATTTTTCCCAGGAATTGTTTTGTTTACGACTGTTTGGTCTTATTTATCCTTTGGTGGCCTTTCCTGTTTTCCATTCCTATTGTTGTAATATGGAGAGTTGTATTCTGACATGCTTGTTATGTTATAGACTATTTATCCAAGTAGTTCTATAAGTTTACTTTGTCTATTTTACCTTTCTATACTTGTTGACTTACATAGGGCCGTGAGATCTTGGTGTAGTAGACTATAGGGGGAATTGACCGAGTGATCTTCCTTAGAGAGTCTTTGAGCACTTTTGGATATAAGGGGGATTGACCGAGTGATCATCCATAGAGGTCCTAGTACCACTTAGGTCTATACGGGGAATTTACCTAGTGATCTTCCTCAGAGATTCCTTGACTTCTTTAGACTATAATGGGACTGACCAAGTGAGCATCCTCAGAGAGTCATTGATTTTAATCTAGAGATGTTAGACAATAAGGGGAATTGAAGGTGAGTGCTTCCTCAGATAGTCTATGAACGTCCTGGGCTATAAGAGGAATTGACCGAGTGAGCTTCCTCCAAGAGTCCTAGAACATGGTTCTATAAGAGAAATTGATAGGTTGAGCTTTATCAATGGTTCCTTGACTACCTGAGTTTATAAGGGGAATGGACTTTGTGTGCTTCCACAGAGAGTCTTGGTTTACCTTAGACTATAAGGGGATTGACTTTGAGCACATCCCTAGAGAGTCTTATTATATTCATATATAGAACTAGAGGGGTTAAACTGAGTGTGATGCCCAGAGGGTTGCTTATACTTTTTTGTTAGGACCAAAAGGGATGGCTGGGAGTACTTTCCATAGGGTTACCTGTATGTGGTTGGGTTGTTTCCTTCACTGTTTCTGGATTTGAAACTGTGGATTGTTTACCACTTAGTAGAATATTTTTTACTTCTTTTTGTACTTTTACCTGCCATATACTCACTGGCTGTTAGGAATAGATCTTTGGGTGGTTGCGTACTAAGATTTTCTCTCACACCTTGTTTGGGTCATGATTTTGGGCCCAAACAGATTATATTGTTGCTAGTATATATAAGGGAAAGTGCCCTTTTACTTCAGGTACATGACTTGTTGTGTTGCAGGAGAGCATGGGACCAAGCTATGACTTGAAATGCTAAGGAGTTGTTTATCATTCTTTTGTACTTTGGTTTAGCGATGTTTGTATTTCCAGCACTGTGACTTGTTTGACTGCTTTCCTATAAAAATGTATCATGAATCATTTCATATATATTTATATATTCTACAGTTTTTTATTATTCCAGTCTTCTATTGTTTATAGTTGTTGGATATTTACTGCTTCTGCTATTGCATGTGTTTTTTACCTCTGTTTTTTACTCTGCCAATGAGGGCATAGATTCTCAACTATCACACCCAAGGCCCTAACTACTAGTCAGCAGCCTCTTTCATTTGGGGAAATACTCTTAAGGCCATGTGACCAATCGGGTACTGGGCGCCTCTGGGTGGCTTCTGGAATTGGGACGTTACAAAGTTGTATTAGAGGATTTAATTTCTCTTGATTTACTATTTGGAGCCTTTATCCAGGGATAGGACAGAATAGGTACTTGGTAATAAGTTCTTCCTGGTAGTAGATGAACCGTGTATAGGGAAAAGCCAATCTACATCATTAATTTCAATTCTTATGAGTTTTCAATTATTACACTTGATCTGATTTTACCTTGAGTGATTCACATGATTTGTGATGTTGTTGTTGATGTTTTTGAGGTTCTATTTCTGTTGCAACCTGATGAGATGAGGGTATGTCATCTCATGCATCACATAGGCACTAGATATAAATCACATGTCATGCATTATTACCACGCCATATAGGATGCATTTGAGATTGCATGTTATTCTGATAGATGATGTGTAAAATATGCATGTTGTTGTGATAGTTGCCTTGATAGAAATACCTATTGTTTTATAGGGTAATGTTGTGTAGATATTTGTTTGAATGAAAGCCAAATTTTGTTTTTTGAGGTGTTATGGGCCCTCATGGACCGGAATTTGGTGGATCATTGATTTTTTTCCTTGCTATAACTTGTATAAGAGACCAAACTTTGATTCGTGGGGTGTATGTGCCCTCATGGATCAGAAATTGGCAGTTTCAATGATTGTTTCTGTGTTTTCTGGGTTCCAGAGTAGTTTTGGAGGCTTACTATCTGGAAAAACACAAAATACATGTCATGTAATGTTTTGTACATGTCATGAGTTCTTTTGTTAGAGAAGAATCAATTTTTCTTAAGTACAAGTCTTGTACTTTATGTACACGATGTGTAGTCTCTTACAGTTTCATATGTCGTGTGGGAAGAGACATGGGATGAGAAATGTCTAGTGGGAACATGTTGTGTAACTGTCGAACATGCCATGTAGTGTAGACCTCGTGCCACTCGTGTCACTAACGACACAGGTTGGCCAAGTCGTGTCAAATACAGATCGCGTTTCTTCTATGAACACACCATGTAGGCTGACCTAGGTACCCAGCCATGACACAAACAACACGGGTCGATGTTATCACTTATCACACACGTCGTGTCTGTCTGGAACACGTTGTGTAGTGTGATTCATGTTTCAGGCCATGTCACTAACAACACGATCCAGTTGGAGCTTGTCTAGTACATGCTGTATAGGAAGTCTACACATCGTGTAGTCTTTCCGTAGGAGAGCCATGTGGATTAACTGTGTAGAAGGACTCGAGTAGGGAAAACGGATTCAAGTACACGCCGTGTGTCAGGACTAAATGCCATGTGTCTGGGGTGTTACATGACCATGTTAGGTAGGAGTACACGCCCATGTAAATGACTTCAGGGAACATGTCGTGAAGGAAATGTACATGCCGTGTAGTAATGTTTTGTAAAACAAGAATATTGTTTTCTCATGTTCCCTTATTAAACTCCTTGTTTTCAGTCCTTGATAGTATTGAACTAAGGTGTTCATTTGACCTTGCAGATTCATGCCACTGAGAGGTCCTTCAGTTGTGCGCCAGTTGCCAGACAGTGATCAGACACCGGACGTGGCTGATCAGGGACTACCTGCAGATCCACTCGTTGTTCTAGCCTTGGCACCAGCTGTTGTACCTAACATAGCTGTTGATGCACAGTTCAGGGAGGGATTTCTAAGGATGATGAAAACCTTTTAGGGAGCGCCACCTCAAGCCTTGTTGATGGCTGATTTGATGTGGGTCTTTCAATAGTAGCATCCTCCCACTTTCTCTGGGGATGGAGGTCCTCATGCTACTACGTCATGGATTGAGGTCATGCCTGTGATTCTTGAGAATCTGTAGATACGTCCATAGAATAGGGTGAAGCTCACTAAATACATGCTCCAAGACTCCTCCAAGAGGTGGTGGGATGTGATCTCAAAGGCAGGCCACCATCAGAATATGGCTTGGGATGAGTTTCAGCATATCTTCTATGATTACTTCTATCCAGATACCATAACGGCGGATCGAGCCAGGGTGTTTATGAGTCTGGAGAAGGGAACTCTTTCTTTTATGGTGTATTCCTCCCACATTACAGAGCTGCAATGTTTCATGCATATTCTATGAGGTGATGAGTTGTTCCTTGCACGGAAGATTGAGGATGGTCTGAGGCACGACATCCGGTCGCAGGTGAACATCTTCAGGTTGACCTGGATATCTTCTATCATCAACCAAGTGCTGATTAGAGAGAGAAATCTGAAGGATTCTGGAGGTGCGATCCAGGGTGGTTCAGTATCCATAGTTAGTACTCCGCCAGCTGATAGCAGGAAGCACCACAGAGAGGTAGCATGAGGAGATCAGAGCAGGCGAGATGCATTTTCTGGTAGCCAAGTGGTGTGCTACCAGTGTGGAAGGAGTGGGCATATGAGGCCACATTTCCCGAGAGACATAGTGGAGTGCCGATCATGAGGCAAGATGCATCACCTTCAGGGGTTTTGTTAGTTCTTCCCACCAGTAGCTGGTGACTAGGGTTCTTCTATGACTCCTCATTCAGGAGCAGCACCACCAGTTTCTCACCAGTCTGGGAACTGGAGTTCTTCTTGCCGTTCAGACTGAGGTGGAGGTCGTGGTCAAGGAATCCAGTCACTCGGTTTTCAATTACATAAGGGTGGATCAGCTCAGAGTTGTCAGGAAGGGTCACAAGGTTGCGGTATATTCCAGACATTCACAGTGGAGGAGACCTAGCAAGAGTAGGATCCCGGACCTTCTACCGTTTGAGTTACGATATTAGTATTCCCAGTCTTAACATTTTCTATTTTTGATACATGGGATTCCTATAACTTTATATTTGATGTTGTCGTGGGGAGCCTTGGGCTCTGCCTCTTTTTTTCTGTCGATATATTGACGCTAGATACACCATTGGAGACTAGAACAACTAGTGTACATCAGTGTAGAGAGAGCCATCTACAGTTGGTGGATGTCACTTCTTATGGGACCTTTATGTTCTAGATATGAAAGGCTATGATGTCATTCTCCGAATGGACTGACTAGTTCCCTTCCAGGAAATCGTCGATTGTTATCACTACAAGCTGAGTTTCATATCTCTAGAGGGTGGATCTTTTCTTCATAAGGGAGAATGGGACGTCCATGTGAGCAGAGTGGGTCTATTGCATCATGGGTTGGGAGGAGTTAAAGCCCAGATTTCTAGTCTTTATCTAGATGACCAGGGGACATCACTGTTAGAATTTCATCCAGTGGTGGATCGTTTTAGATATGTCTTCTAAGAGAACTTTTCAGGTTTGCCTCCAAAGCCTGTGGTAGAATTTTTTATTGATCTTGTGCCAAGAGCGGCCCTGGTTTCCATTACTCCTTATAGGATAGCTACAAGTGAGTTCTGGGAGATCAAGAACAGTTGGAGGAGTTGCAGGCCAAGGTTTTCATCTGACCTAGTACTTCTCTTTAAGGTTCTCATGTCCTGTGTATGAAGAAGGCAGACGTTACCCTCAGGCTTTGTGTGGACTATCGGAAGTTGAACCATTTGATGATTAAGAATTGATATCCCGTTCCGAGGATTGATGATCTCTTTGATAAGATTTGAGGAGCCCGAGTGTTCTTGAAGATTGGCCTGAGATTCGATTATCATAATTTGTGCGTTATACCATATGATATACCTCTCACAGCCTTTTGAAGTAGGTATGGTCTCTACGAGTATTTGTTTTTTCCGTTCGGTCTCACGAACGTGCCTGCAGATTTCATGGCACTGATGAACCGAGTGTTCCATCCACACTTGGATTATTCTGTGGTGGTCTTCGTTGATGATATCTTGGTGTACTCACACCCATGAAACGACCATACTACCCATCTTGATATCATTTTGAGTACACTGAGGGAGCAACATTTATATTCTAAGCTCTCAAAGTGCCACTATTGGATGGATCAGATTCAATTTTTGTGTCATGTTATCTCAGAGGCTGGAGTATCAATAGACCAAGAGAAAGTGAGAGTTAAAGTTTCTTGGGAATAGTCAAAGAATGTCTTTGAGGTGCAATGTTTTCTGGGGCAGGCTGGATGCTATAGACATTTCATACAAGACTTTTCATGCTTAGTAGCACCACTGACAGGTCTGACCAAAAAGGGTGCGAAGTTAATATGGTCATATTCTTGTGAGTCAGCCTTTCAGGAGCTGAAAGGGAGGTTGAATTCAGCACTGATACTAGTCTTTCCAGTTCTAGGAAAAAGATATATTGTTTACTGTGATGTGTCAGGTATCGGGCTCAGAGCTGTGCTTATGCAGGGTGATTGAGTTATTGCGTATGGGTCACAGTAGTTGAGGCCACATTAGAGGAATTTCCTGACACACGATCTATAGTTGGCAGTTGTTGTTCATGCCTTACGATGTTGGAGACATTATCTTTTGGGAGAGAATTTTGTGGTTTTCACCGACCACATGAGTCTCAAGTACATCTTCACTCCTCATGATATGAATTTGAGACAACACAGGTGGGTTGAGTACCTACAGTCCTTTGACTTTGAGCTTGCCTATACGCATGGGAAAGGCAACGCAGTGGCTGATGCGTTGAGTAGGAGGGCATAGATATTGGATGTTCGGGAGGCCATTAATGAGTGGAAGCTTATAGATATGTTCTCTAAGATGAATTTGGAGGGGAAATACTATGAGGGGTAGACGGTTCTTTCTTCTGTAGATGTTACCTCTATTCTTATAGATCAATTTCAAGGGATGAATCTATCATATTATGAAGGCCTAGTCCTAAGGGTGAGTGTGTTAGGATAGGACCATATTCTTGGATAGACCAAAGGTGAGGATAAGATATTACATTTCCAGGGGCTTGTATGGGTGCTCGCAGACATACTCGAGGAGTTGATGTGGGATTTTCATTCCTCAGTTTGGGAAGTTCATCCTGGTGTCACCAGGACGTATCATGATCTACACGGTTAGTATTGGTGGTCAGGTATGAAGAGGGATGTTGCTGGTTTCTTCATGAGGTGTTCCATTTGTCAGCAGGTGAACGTGGAGCATCACCGACTAGTAGAAATTTTATAACTGTTACCCATTCCCGAGTGGAAGAGGAATGATGTCGCGATGGAATTTGTGACCGGTTTTCCAAGGTCACCTTGAGGGAATGATGTAGTTTGGGTTTTAATTGATAGACTCATGAAGCTTTCTCACATTTTGTCAATCAAGGAGACCTTTAGTGCTGATGAGCTGGGATAGTTTTACATCCGAGAGATTCTACGTCTTCATGGACTTCCATAATCCATTGTTTCAGAAAGGGATTCACATTTTACTTCTCTATTCTGATAGGGGCATCAGAAGGCTTTGGGTACACATGTACTTTTGAGTAAAACTAACCATCCCCAGACAGATGGCCAGTCCGAGCGTACGATTTAGGTGCTTGGGGATTTTCTCTGAGCATGCATTCTAGATTTTGGTGGTTCTTGGGAGAAGAATATACCTCTTGTATTGTTTTCCTACAAAAATAGTTTTCAAGCGACTATTCAAATGGAACCTTATAAGGCATTGTACGGTAGGACATGCTGATCAACCTTATGTTGGCTGGAGGCTAGAGATGCAGCTTTGTTGGGACAATGTCTTATTCAGGAGACCACAGAGAAGATATATTTGATTCGGAAGAGGATGGCTATTGCACAATCTCAACAGAAGTCTTATGATGATCATCGGAGATGACCTCTAGAGTTTGATGTCGAGGATCGGGTTTTTCTACATGTCACACCGAGGTTGGAACACAATAGGATTAGGAGACAGGGTAAGCATTCACTCAGTTACATCAAGTCATTTGAGTTGTTGGAGATAGTTATGCAAGTTGCCTATCGGTTGTAGTTACCTCATATGTATAGAGCTATGCACAATCTCTTCCACGTTTCTCAGCCTTGACAGTACTTTCCAGACCCATCTCATGTCTTTCAACCTAAGGTGGTTGAGCTCAAAGTGGATGCATCGTTTGAGGAGCATTAAATATGGATTCTGGATCATAGTACAAAGGTTCTCCATATTCGCTCTGTTCCTCTGGTACGAGTGATATGGCATCACAGGAGATTGCGTGATGAGACTTGGGAGAGGGAGGCCAATGTACGAGCATAATGTCCAGAACTGTTCGGGGTTTCTTATTCTACGCCATGCTAGGGAAATTCGGGGATGAATTTCTTTAAAGTGGGAAGTTTGTAAGAACCCGAACCTTCTTTTCAGGTATGTTTTCCTTTTCTGGTCATTTTTTGAGAAAAGAGGAATTTTTAAAAAATTTCTAAGTACACGCCATGTACTTTATGGGTACACAGCATGTAGTAGCCACACAAACGAGCATCTGGGAGTGACTTGTAGGCCACATAATGAGGAGTACAGAAACAGAAATTACATGATGTGTACTGAAAATGTACACGTTGTGTAATCCAAATGTACACGCCGTGTATTTTTTATTTTATTAAAAGCACTGGGGTCGCGTCTGATGGACAGAACAACCTTCTTCTAGGTCCTCTTCAGAACCTGTACTGTCGCGACTTCTCTCCGAGCCCCTGATCCTCCATCCGACATCTGATTCGAACACCAATGATTGCGGTGGAATCACATCATTGAGTTCTCTCTTCTACTTGAGCCTAGTTTTCCAATTCCTCTTCTTTTCCATGTATTCGTGGGTTGAACGTTTTGGTTGTTTTCTTAGATCTACAATGTTCCAAGGAGATTCAAGCTTAGAGGTTCATGTATATTGATCTCTTAACCCCGAGGTAGGTGGTTTGTGCCTTTCTGTTCGAAGTCTTCAGTATTATGCAAAAATTCCACCAATACCTGTGAATGGGGTATTGCATGTTTACTGATTTACCCCTATTGTTTTCTTACCTTTATTGTATGTAGAGGATACTTGGATATGAATAGGGCTAATTGATATGCTTTGGTTGTGTTTTTCCCATGCATTGTTCTGTTTACAACCGGTTAGTCATGTTTAGCCTTTGGCTGCCTTTCTTGTTTTCCATACATGTTGTTGTAGGATGGAGAGTTGTATTCTGACATGCTTGTTATGTTGTAGACTGTTTAGCCAAGTAGTTATATAGGTTTAAATTTTATATGTTACACTACTATGCTCGTTTACTTATAAAGGGCCGTGAGAACTTGTTGTAGTAGACTATAGGGGAAATGGACCGAGTGAACTACCTCAGAGAGTCTTTGATCACTTTTGGCTATAAGGGGGATTGACCGAGTGAGCATCCTCAATGATCCTAGAACCACATAAGGATATAAAAATAATTGACTGGGTGATCTTCCTCATAGATTCCTTGATTTATTTAGACTATAATGGTATTGACTGAGTGAGCGTCCTCAGAGAGTCTTTGATTTTAATCCAGAGCTGTTAGAATATAAGGGGAATTAACGATGAGTGCTTACTCAGAGAGTCTATGAATGACCTGGGCTATAAGGTGAATTGGCCAAGTGAGCCTCCTCAGAGAGTCCTAGACCTTGGTTCTATAAGAGGAATTGACAGGGTGAGCTTCCTTAGAGAGTCCTTGACTACCCTAGACTATACGGGGAATGGACTGTGTGAGCTTCCTCAGAGAGTCTTGATTTACCTTAGAATATAAGGGGATTGAATGTGAGTGCTTTCTTAGAGAGTCTTATTATATTAATATACTGAACCATAGGGGTTAGACTGAGTATGCTACCCATAGGGTTGCTTGTACTTTTTAGGTAGGACCAGAGGGGATGGCTGTGAGTACTTCCCAGAGGTTTACCTATTTTTGTTTAGTATGTTTGCTTCACAATTGATATATTTGAAACTATGGATTGTTTACTTCTTAGTAATTTCATGTTTACTTCTTTGTGTACTTTTACTTTCCATATAATCACTGATTGTTAGGCATGGATCTTTGGGTGGTTTCCTACTAGGATTTAGTCTCACACCCTATTTGGGTCTTGCTTTTGGGCACAAACTGATTATATTATTGTAGGTATATATAAGGGAATGCACCCTTCTACTTCAGGTACATGACTTTCTGCGGAGCTGGAGAGAATGGGACAAATATTTGGTTTGCGATGTTGAGGAGTTGTATATATTCCATTTGTACTTTTCTTTAGCACTGTTTGAATTTAAATTATCGTGACTTGTTGAGTTTATTTCATAGACATATGTATCATGAATCATTTCATATATATATATATATATATCTATGTGTTTCCTCTATTTGTTTATTATTCCAGAATTCTATTGTTTACTGTTTTTGTATATTTACTAATTTTTCTATTGCATGTGTTTTTTACCTCCACTGTGTACTCTGCAATGAGGGCATAGTTTCCCCACTATCACACCCAAGGCCCTTTCTGTTAGTCGGTAACCTCTGCCATTTGGGAAAATGCACTTGAGGCCGTGTGACCAACTAGGTACAGGGTGCCTCTTGCTGTCTTCCGAAATTGGTACGTCACAAAGTGGTATTAGAGGATTTCTTTTCTCTTGATTTACTATTTGGAGCCTTTATCCAGTGATAGGACAGAATAGGTACTTGGTAAAAAGTTGTTCTCGAGAGTAGCTAACCCGTGTACAGGGAAAATCTAATCTACCTCGTTAATTGAAATTTTTCTAGTTTTTTTAATTATTACAGTTGATCTGATTACACCATGAGTGATTCACATGATTTGTGTTTTTGTTGTTCATGTTGTTGAGGTTCTATTTCTGTTTCAACCCGATGAGATGAAGGTTTTCCATCTCATGCTTTATATAGGACCTTTTTAGAAATCACATGTCATTCATTTTTTCCATGCCATCTAGGATACATTTGATATTTCCTGTTGTTGCGATAGATGATGTGTAAAATATGAATGTTGTTGTGATAGTTTCCATGATATAAATACCTTCTATTTGATTGGGTAATTTTGCGTAGATATTTTCTTGAATTAATGCCAAAATTTGGTTCTTGTGGTGTTATGGGCCCTCATGGACTAGAATTTGGTGGATCATTGCTTTGTTTTCCTTTCTGTAACTTGTATAAGATACCAAAATTTGAATCATGGGGAGTATGGGCCCTCACAGATCGGAAATTGGAACCTTCAATGCTTGTTTAAGTGTTTTCTAGGTTCTGGAGTAGTGTCTGAGGCTTACTGTCTGGAAAATCTCAGAATACACACCGTGTAATGTTATGTACATGCCATGTGTTCTTCTATTTGGGAAGAAATGATTTTTATTATGTACACACCCTGTAATTTATGTATACTCCGTGTATCCCCTTACGGTGTCATAGGTCGTGTGGGCAGAGACACCAGATGGGAAATGTTTGGTGGGAACATGTCTTGTACCCATCAAACATGTTGTGTAGTTTCGACACCATTCCACTCGTGTCACTAACAACACAGGTTGGTCGAGTTGTGTCTAATACACGTCATGTGTCTGCTTTGAACACGCCGTGTAGGCTGACCTAGGTACCTGTTCGTGTCCTGAACAACACAGGTCGGTGTTATCTCTTCTCATACACATCGTGTCTGTATGGAACATGTTGTGTAATGTGATCCGTGTGTCAGGTCGTGTCACTAACAACATGGTCCAGGTGGAGCTTTCCTAGCACATGCCATGTAGGAATTATAAACTCTGTGTAGTCTTGCCTTAGAAGAGCCATGTGGCTTAACCGTGTAGAAGGACTATGGAAGGGAAAGAGGATTCAAGTGCACGCCGTGTGTCAGGACAACACGCCGTGTTTCTAGGGTGTTACACGACCAGGTTAGGTAGGAGTACATGCCCATGTAAATGACTTCAAGGAACATGTCATGTAGAAAATGTACACGAGTGTAGTCATGTTTTATAAAACAATAATGTTTTCTTTATGTTGTTCCCTTCTTACACTCCTTGTTTTCAGTCCTTGATAATCTTGATCTAAGGTGTGAGTTTGAACTTGTAGAGTCATGCATCCAAGACGTCCTCCGGTTGTGTGCCAGTTTCCAAATGGTGATCAGACACCGGACATGGCCGATCAGAGAATAATTTTAGATCCTCCCATTGCGCCAGCCATTGAACCATCTTTTGTACCTAACATAGGTGCTGATGCATAGTTCAGGGAGGGAATTCTGAGGATGATGCAGACCTTTCAGGGAGCGCTTCCTCCTATCCTGTCGATGGTTGATTTGATGTGGGTCTTTCAGCAGCAGCATCCTCCCACATTCTAAGGGGATGGAGGACCCTAGGCTGTGGAGTCATGGCTAGAGGCCACGCTGAGGATTTTCGACTATATGAAGGTACCTCCAGAGAAGAGGGTGAAGCATGCTACCTACATGCTCCGAGAATCCGCCAAGAGGTGGTGGGTTGTGATATCCTAGGCGGGCCACCCTCAAAATATGTCTTGGGATGAGTGTCAGTGAATCTTCTACAATTACTTCTATCTGGATAACTTGATGGACGATCGAGCCCAAGAGTTTATGAGTCTGGAGTAGGGTACTCTTTCTGTTATTGAGTATTCCTCCCTCTTTATAGAGCTGCAGTGTTTCATGCCTATTCTAGGAGGTGATGAGTTGATCCTTGCACGGAAGTATGAGGGTGGTCTAAGGCACGACATCCAATTGTAGGTGAACATAATTAGGTTAACCTTGATAACGTATATCGTCAACCAGGAACTGATCACAGAGCACAATCTGAAGGATTCGGGAGCTGTGAGCCAGGGTGTTTCGGTATCCAGATTTAGTGCTCTGCTAGAAGATAGCAGGAATTGTTGTCGGGAGGCAGCACGATGAGATCATAGTAGGAGAGATGCATCATCTGGTAGCTAGGTGGTGTGATACCTATGTGGGATAAGTGGTCATACAAGGCCATATTCCCCTAGAGACCAACTGGAGTGCTGATCTTGCGGCATGATGGGTCACCTTAAGCACTTTTGTCAATTATTCTCACCAACAACTGGTGGCAGAGGTTCTTCTATGAATCCTATTCGAGGAGTAGCACCACTAGATTCTCACCTGTCTAGTAAATGGAGTTCTTATGGCCATTCGGGCCGAGTTGGAGGTCATGGACGTGGAAGCTAGTCGCCCAGTTTTTAGTGACATCAGGGTGGATCAGCTGAGAGTGGTCAGGCAAGGTCACATGGCCAATGTATAGGAAAAATTTTCGTAGTGGAGCATACCGAGTAAGAGTAGGATCCCAGACCTTCTACCATTCGTGGTACGATCTTAGTAGCCTCAATCTCAGCAATTGCTCTTTTTGATACATGGGCTTCCCATAGATTTATATTTGTTGTTGTTGTGGAGAGCTTTGGGCACTGCATCTTTTCTTCTGCCAATATTTTGACGCTAGACACATCGTTGAGGACTTGAACGACTAGTGTATGTTAGTGCAAAGAGTTCTTTCTATAGGGTGGTGGATGTAACTTTTTATGGGACCTCTATGTCCTAGTGATGATAGGATGTGATGTAATTCATGGAATGTACTAGCTAGTTCCCTTCCAGGAATTCATCGACTGTTATCACCGCAGGGTGAGTTTCTTATCACCAAACGGTGGATCCTTTCTTCAAAAGGGAAAATAAGACATCCATGCGAGTAGAGAGGGTCTAGAGAATCATGGGTTGGGAGGAGTGACAACCCATATTTCTAGTCTTTATATGGATGACCAGGGGATGTCATAGTTAGACTTTCCTCCAGTGGTGGATCGTTTCAGAGATGTCTTTCTAGAGGAATTTTCTGGTTTTCCTCCAGAGTGCGATGTATAATTTTCGATTAATCTTGTTCCAGGAGTAGCACCGGTGTCCATTCCTCCTTATAGGATGGCTACACCTGAGTTGTAGGAGCTCAAGAAGTAGTTGGAGGAGTTACAGGCCAAGGGTTTCATCTGACCCGGTACTTCTCCTTTGGGTTTTCCTGTCCTATTTGCGAAGAAGGCAAACAGTACCCTGAGGCTTTGTGTGGACTATCAGAAGTTGAACCATTTGATCGTTAAGAATTTATATACCTTGTCGAGGATCGATGATCTCTTTGATCAGCTTCGAGGAGCTCGAGTGTTCTCGAAGATTGACATGAGACCCCGTTATCATCAGTTCCACATTAGACCATCTGATATACCTCTCACAGCCTTCCGAAGTAGGTATGATCTATAAGAGTATTTGGTTATTCCATTAGATATCACAAACACACCTGCATTTTTCATGGAACTGATGAACCGAGTGTTCCATCCATACATGTCTTTTTTCTTGGTGGTCTTGATGGATGATATCTTGGTGTACTCTCACACTTGACACCACCATGATACCCATATTGAGATCATTTTGGGTACACTGGGGGAGCATCAGTTATATGTTATGATCTCAAAGTGCCTCTTTTGGATGGATTAGATTCACTTCCTAGGTCATGTTATCTCAGAGATAGGAGTATCAGTAGACCTATATAAAGTGAGAGCTTTAGTTTCCTGGAAGCAGCTGAAGAACGTCTTTGAGGTGCGGAGTTTTCTGAGGTAGGATGGATACTATATACATTTCATACTACACTTTTCACGCTTATCAGCACCACTGATAGGTCTGACCAAGAAGGGTGCGAAGTAAATATGGTCAGATTCTTGTGAGTCAGCCTTTCAAAAACTGAATTGAAGGTTGACTTCAGTACCGATAGTAGTATTTCCAAATCCAGGAAAGAGCTATTCTATTTACTATGATGCGTCTGGTATTAGGTTGGGAGCAGTTCTTATGCAGGGTGATGGAGTTGTTGCGTACGGGTCTCGGCAGTTGAGGCCACATGAGAGGAATTACCCGACGCACAATCTGAAGTTGGCAGCTGTTGTTCATGCCTTACGTTGTTGGAGACATTATCTTCCGGGATATCATTTTGTTGTTTTCACTGACCACAAGATTCTCAAGTACATTTTCACTCAGCATGATCTGAATTTGAGATAGCGCCGGTGGGTTGAGTACCAACAATCCTTTAACTTTGAGCTTACCTATACGCATGGGAAAGGAAACACAGTGCCTGATGCATTGAGCATGAGGACCCATATACAGGTAGTTCAGAAGGCCAGCTATGTGTGGAAGCTTATGGCTCTATTCTATGAGAGGAATTTGGAGTTGCACGACAGTCCGGGGTAGACTTCCATTCTTCTGTAGTTGTTACCTCTAATTTTTTGGATTGAGTTCGAGTGAGGAAGCTATTGGATTCTTAATGACTAGTACAAAGGGAGAGTGTGTCACAAGAGGACCCTATTCCTAGATTGACCATAGGAGAGGATGAGATCTTGTGTTTCCAAGAGCACATATGTGTTCCAGTAGACATACACGAGGTGCTGGTGCTGGATTTTCATTCATCAATTTAGGTAATTCATCCTCGTTTCATCAAGATGTATCATGATCTACACCATCAGCATTAGTGGCCAGGTTTGAATAGGGATGTTGCTGGTTTATTCATGTGGTGTTCCACTTGATAGCAGGTGAATGCGGAGCATCAGTGACTAACAAGATTTTTACAATAGTTACCCATTCTTGAGTGGAAGTGGAATGATGTCACAATAGACTTTGTGACGAGTTTTCTGAGGTCACCTCGAGGGAATGATGCAGTTTGGGTTTTGATTGACAGACTTTTGAAGGTTTCTCACTATTTTCTGATCAAAGAGACCTTAAGTGTTGATGATTTGGGATGGTTTTACATTCTAGAGATTTTACATCTTCCTGGAGTTCCACACTCCAATGTTTTATACTGGGAATCACGTTTTACTTCTCGGTTTTGGCAGGGGTTTTAGAATACTTTGTGTACATAGGTACTTTTGAGTACAGCTTACAATCCCCAGACAGATGGATAGTTTGCGCATACGATTCAGGTGCATGAGGATATGCTCCAAGCATGCATTCTAGATTTTGAAGGTTCTTGGGAGAATCGTATACCTCTTGTGGTGTTTTCCTACAATAATAGTTTTAAAGAGACTATTCAGATGGAACCTTATGAGGATTTCTACAGTAGGCCATTCTGATCAACCTTATGTTGGTCAGATGCTGGAGAGGTAGATTTTCTGGGACCTCGCCTTGTTCAGGAGACCACAGATCTGATAGAGTTGATTTGTAAGAAGATGTCTACTACATAGTCTCGACAGAAGTCTTATGCTGATCAGCGGAGACGACCTTTGGAGTTTGAGGTCAGGGATAAGGTTTTTCTGTGTGTCACACGGAGGATGTGACATAAGAGGATTATGTGACATGGAAAGGTTTCACCAAGGTACATCGGGCCGTTTGAGGTATTTGAGAGAGTTGGGTCGGTTTCCTATCAAGTTCAATTACCTCATAGGTGCCGAGCTATGCATGATGTCTTCCATGTTTCTCAGCTCTCACATTACTTTTCAGATCCATATCATGTCTTTCAACCCGAGGAGGTTGAGCTCAAAGTGGATGCATCATTTTAGGAGCATCCTATCTGGATTGTGGATCATAGTTCAAAGGTTCTTCATGGCCGGTCTCTTCCTCCGGTATGAGTGCTATGGCAGCACAGGTGAGTGCGGGATGAGACATGGGAGAGGGAAGCCGATGTACGAGCACAGTGGCCAGAACTGTTCGAGGATTCTTCATCTACGCCGCGCTGGGGAAATTTAGAGACAAATTAATTTAAGGGGGGAAGTTTGCAAGATCCCAGACATTCTTTTCAGGTATGTTATCCATTTCTGGTCATTTTTGGAGAAAAGCTGAATTTCTGAAAATTTTCTAAGTACACACCGTGTACTTTATGCCGCATCAGGCTATGTGCTGGCCATGTAGTAGCCACACACATGGCCATGTGGGAGTGACTTGGAGGCCACATAATGAAGAGTGAATAAAAGGTAGGTACACACAATGTACTCCAATATTACAGGCCATGTATTTTGTTTTTTTCATTAAAAGCACTAGGGTCACGTCTGACGGACAAAAAAACCTTCTTCTAGGTCAATTTTGTCTGAGAGAACCTATATGGCTGTGACATCTCTCCAAGCCCCCGAGCCTCCATACTACCTCTTATTCGAACACCATTTATTGTGTTAGAATCAAATCGTTGAGTTCTTTCTTCTGCTTGAGCTTTGTTTTCCAATTCCACTTCTTTTCCAAGTTACCATGGGTTGAATGTTTTTGACATTTTCTTAAATCTATGACGTTCCAAGGATATTCAAGCATAGAGGTTCAAGTATATTGATCTTCTAAACCTGAGGTAGGTGGTTTGTGCCTTTCCATTTGATTTCATGAGTATTATGAAAAAATTACAACAATACCCTTGAACGGGGTATTGCGTGTTTACTGATTTACCCCTGTTGTTTTTCTACCATGATTGTATTCCTATGTAGAGGATACTTGGATATGTATAGGGTTGATTGCAATTCTTTGGATGTGTTTTTTCCATGAATTGATCTTTTTACGACCGTTTGGTCCTGTTTTGCCTTTGGCTTCCTTGACTGTTTTCCATGCCTATTGCTGTAGGATGGAGAGTTGTATTCTGACATGCTTGTTATGTTGTAGACTGTTTATCCAAGTATTTCTATAGGTTTACATTGTCTATGAAAAGCTTATATTCTTGTTGACTTACAGAAGTCCATGAGAACCTGGTGTAGTAGATTAGAAGGGGAATTGACCGAGTGTTCTTTCTTAGAGAGTCATTGAGAACTTTTGGCTATAATGAGGATTAGTTGAGTGAGCATCCTCAGTGAGCCTAGAACCACTTAGGGATATAAGGGGAATTGACCACATGAGCTTTCTCAGAGAGTCCTTTATTTCTTTATACTATCAGGGGATTGACCGAGTGAGCATCCTCAGAGATTATTTGCCTTTAATCCTGAGCGGTTAGAATATAAGGGGAATTGATGGTGAGTGCTTCCTCAGAGAGTCTATGGACGACCTGGTATATAAGTGGAATTGACAGAGTGAGGTTCCTTAGAGAGTCCTAGACCTTGGGGCTGTAATAGGAATTGACTGGGTGAGCTTCCTCAGAGTGTCCTTGACTACCCAAGACTATACGGGGAATGGACTGTGTGAGCTTCCTCAGAGAGTCTTGCTTTACCTTAAACTATAAGGGGATTGACTGTGAGTGCTTCCTCAGAGAGTCTTATTATATTCATATACAGAACCAGAGGGGTTAGATCGAGTGTTCTACCTAGAGGGTTTCTTGTACTTTTTAGGTAGGACCATAGGGGATGGCTGTGAGTACTTCCGAGAGGGTTACCTGTTTGTGGTTTGGCTGTTTGTTTCACTGTTGCTGGATTTGAAACTGTTGATTGTTTACTTATTAGTACTTTCCTATTTAATACTTTTTGTACTTTTACCAGCCATATACTCACTGACTGTTAGCCACATATCTTCAGGTGGTTTCCTAATAGGCTTTAGTCTCACACCCTATTTGGGTCATGCTTTTGGGCCAAAGAAGATTATATTATTGTAGGTATAGAAAAGGGAATGCGCCCTTCTACTTAAGGTACTTGACTTGTTGTGGAGCTGGAGATCATGGGACCAAGCTATTTCTTACAATGCTAAGGAGCTGTTTTTCTTTATTTTGTAATTTGGTTTAGCACTGTTTGTATTTCCAGCATTGTGACTTGTTTGGATGGTTTCTTAGATATATGTATCAAGCATCATTTCATATATATATATGTGTGTGTGTTCTCCAGTTGTTTATTATTCCATTCTTCCGCTGTTCACTATTGTTGGTTATTTACTTCTTCTGCTATTGCATGTAATCTTTACCTCTGCTGTGTACTCTCCCAATGAGGGAATAGTTTCCCCACTATCACATCCAAGGCCTTTGCTACTAGTCAGCAGCCTCTAGCGTTAGGTGAAATGCATTTGAGATCATGTGATCAATCGGGTACGGGGTGCCTATGGGTGGCTTCTAGAACCGGGACGTTACAGTGATTATAGCTGGATTAGAGAGACTACTCTGTGTATCATGTATAAAATAAATTAAATTAAGATATTAGTTCATTCAAGCATGTAACAACCCAAAATTTTATAAACTTATTTTTTTTAAGAACATATTTTTTAATTGATTACCATTTAAAAATATACTTTAAATTATGTATTTTTTATTAAATTTATTATAAGTTATTTATATAATAACATTTATAGGTAAATATATAATGTTAAAATTTATTTTATATCATTATATT